>CM031239.1:710885956-713285956 GCA_018340775.1 Taxus wallichiana var. yunnanensis
TCATTCATGTATTTATTATACTGCTCTGCGAGCCGAGTACGGGTCAGGATTGTAGTTGATACCGGCCTACGAGCCTGAGTCTGTTGATACGGAGAGACCGGCCCGTGAGCCGTGTTGAGGTTTTTGACGGTTATCATGCTCACACACGGCTTTGTTGTATTATGAGATCACGAGGCCCCTGTATGCAGGCACATTGTATATTTGAAACCTTGTATATATATATAGATATGATGTTTTGATCCACATGCTGTGTTTAAAAATGCGTTAAATGTTTTGTCGATGGTTTGTGATATTTGATGTATGATGAGTTGGATTCAAATGGTATATAGATTAATGGTTTTTGATATCGTTTGTTGATGATTTGTTTGTTTTGGTAATGTGGATAGATGATATGGATGAAATCGTAATGAGATGTGGATTTGATGAAAAGATTATAGCTATCGGTGTTGGTATGTAGGAAAAAGAGGCGGGCGCCTCCAAAAATTAGATAAAAAATAAAGAAAAGGACTATGTTTTGAAAAGGTGGGTATGTGACGATATCGGTTATCTAACCGATGTCGTATGTATAGACCGATATCGGTTAGGTAACCGATACCGGTTATTCCAAAATGAGATTTTTCTAAAAATAGAAAAGCGTAGGTGGCAACTGAAGTTCTTATTTTGAGAGGCATGCAAGATGTTAAATATGCGAATGCGACGCTATTTTAACGACTGAGACAAGTAATTGCATGAGAGATTTGAGTGATAAGGAGGAAAGAGACAGGTAACGTGATTGTGGGCTGAGATCAAGAAGACAGAAATCCAAGCTATATTTGAAGAGGGTGGTGAGCATGGCTGAACGAGGAGAAGCATCCAGCAGGCATGGACGAGAGGGAAGACAAGTTCCACCGCAAGCTGCTGCAGCCCAAGAGGTAAACGATTTGGTTGTAATTTGGTGTTTGCATGTTTTGTAAATAGGAGGAGGGAGATTAAGTGGGTAGATATGATAAAGAAAACGTGATAGCAAGGGTTATAGGTGAGGTGAGTGTTATGGGGTAGGTAATCAGGGGTTTCGGGTATGTCTGTGTATACAGAGAGGAATAAACGATCAATTTATTGTCGTAGGTGGTTGTTTAGGCAAGGTGTATGTAATTGACAGTGACCGATAGCGGTTAGGGATAACCGGTATCGTTACATCGAACCGATTACTGGCGATTATTTGTAATCGATTCGGTTACATCGGAGGAATTTCCAGAATGTGAGAGAGAAAAAAACCTTTAGGGATTCGATGGATTGAATGGTTATTTGTTGTTGTGACGTGTGCAGGCAGAGGCAGGGCCGAGGATGAATGATAGTGTACCAGCGCTGTTGTCATGAATCCGAGCGGATGTAACACCAGTTGAATGGACATTGATAAATCGTTTGGGGTTAAGTGGAGTTCGCTATTATTCACGAAGTGCGCATAACCATGCTATGTCATATGTTAACGGCGTTGATTGAAAGATGGAATCCAGAGAAGAATACCTTCTATCTGCCAACAGGGGAGATGACAAGTAACATTGGAAGATGTGTTCCGTATTTTGAGGCTCCTATTACAGAGAAAACCAAGATATCAGTGCATTACCTAGAGTGGCGCGAGGAGCGATAATAAAGCGTATTTGGTCCATACGCACAAGATTTGACACAGTTGAGGTTTGTCATTCACATATGGGATAATGTACGCAAAGACACCCTAAGGAGACAAGGTTAGTAGTGATATTAATGATAGCGGTAGGGTATTATGCATTACCAAGGCGGATGGGGGAAGATTTCCAAAGGCATTGATGTGTGTTATTTGGGAGATGATATAAAGGAACGTGACTTTTGCATGGGCACTGCATATTTGGTGGAGTTATACGGGGTTTATGGGCTTGTAGGGGAAATCACGGGACACACCTTTGGATTGTTCATACTTATTACCTGTTGGGCCTATGAGCACATTGTTTGTGTGTGACCAATAGGCCGACCCATCCAAATCGGAGAGCCGGAGTACAAAGGTTGGGATTCGGGGCGATGGGTCCGGACGGGTAACAAGAGGCAAGATCCCGTGCCGTGACGGGTGACATTGAGTATTACAGAAGGTATGGGAGAGGTGACGATTATGATATCTCATTGGAGGCCTTACGGGAACTATATGGTAATAGAGAACATAGCTGAGGAGTTGACGGGTGTAGAGCGATTGAGGTGGATCGCAGGGCACAGGCCAGGTGAGTATGAGAGGATTCCTCTAGATCACATGCGGCGACAATTTGGATTTGTGTAGGATATACCCCTGGCTTATAGACCATATATGAGGATCGATGCCGAGGCAACATTCTCACCTCCCCGGCCAACACCTCCAGAAGGGCCAGAGGAGATAGCAGCCAATCGCAGGGTAATGGACGCAGGAACGACAGAGGCCTATAGGTTATGGTGGGTAGCAGAGCTACGAGGTGTACGTGATCACCCTGACATAGCTATGATTATAGCGGAGAGAGATCATCTGCAGAGTTTAGTTCATCAGCTCCAAACGCAGATGAATGAGACAAGAGGATTGTTAGCGGTTGCGGAGTCACGAGCAGAGAGACTAGAGGCTAGATTCCTCCATGCGAGAGGGCGTATTCATATGTTATAGGAGAGATTGGCAGATCAGTGGGCGGTACCAATAGCCGCGGTGCCTTTGAGGACGAAGAGGCCCAGCGAGAGGCGTCGATGATCACGATCATCTCCTGGGTCGAGATGAATCGTGAGGGTCTAAGTAAATGTTATAGAGGTATAAGAATAAATAAGGATGCCGACCTGTGTGTCGATGATAGAGAAGATGTATTTGTTTAACATCTAAATAAGACTGAATATGTATGTTGATTTGAGTTATGATAATAATAAGAATGTTTGCGTTGTGATTTTGGTGTTTTGAAAAAGGATAAAGAGGAATGTGATTAAATAGAAATACACAAAAATATTTATATTTACCACACATGATAGGTTATGGTAGGGGATGGTCGAGCTAACCTTGGGAGACCCCATGTCTCCTAAGTGCTGCCTACATAGCCCATTGCACAAAGCAAGGAGGGGCCTCAGACCGATGTAGTTCTCCCTTAGGACCAGGGAGAGGTGAATTTAGGCAATTTGGTACGGTTCAGGCAATTGGTTGGTTGGTAAAAATATTGATATTAATATTGGTAAGGTAAGGTTGAGGGTGTTGGTAACGAATTGGTAATGTTGTAAAAGGTATAAGGGAAGCGAAAGTTAGCCTACCCAAGTAGAAGGGAACCATGTCCTGATTAAAATCAACACACAATCCTAGATGCGAGGCAAAGCGGAAAGAGTGCTCCGTAGGTGAAAAGAGCTAAACAAACCACACAATGTAGAACGAGCTTGAAGCCCTAGGTACCGTGCATAGACGAGAAGTCAATAGGTGAAAAGAGTTGTATGATCACAATATATCGGGTGTGTACGTCACGTCCCTTGAGTTGAAACAAATGGGGAGGTGAGGTGGATGATATAACGAAGGTACAAGAGAACTTGTTACAAAGCGAGTGTTCGATGAAAGAGAACCTACCCTAAATAGACAAGTCCATGACTCAAAAGTTCTTTTGAATGAGGCCTTTATTTTACTGAATATAGATTGATCGATGCGGGAAGTCTACAAGGGATATTGATTGTACTATTCTTGAGGTCTTCACAAAGTCGATCAATGTTGGAAGCTTCGATAAAGGTCGACCGTGTATAGTTGTCCTTTGAGGGAGCAATCAGATATAGTAGCAGATATGATTTTAGTGCATAGCTGTCCTTCGGGGGAGCAGTCTATATATAATAGTAGCAATAGTTTGGCCTATAGCTGTCCTTCGAGGGAGCAGTCTATATATAAGGTAGATAGCTAGATGTCCTTTTGACGTGAAGCATCTAGTTTTTGTAGGAAGTTTGACTCAAGAAAATCCCATAAGAATACGGCTTATTTTAATACTTTGAAGTCATGGACTAGACTAAAAAGGGAAGGCATTACTGAGGTGAAGTGAGAATCAAACTATGTGAGCTTGATTTGTATTATGAGGTGTAGGGAACAAAGTGTATGTGGTGGTAAGTGGGCTCAAGGGACGAGCGGCAGGTAGATAAGAAGTGATATAACACTAAATTCAACAAGAGAATGGTCAAGATGCAAGGCATTAAATGGTTCAGCTCAGTTTACCATTGCGAAGCTAAACGATAAGTGCCTCGATCCATAAGTGTGAGTGATTATATAAGGCCCAATCCAATTAGGAGAAAATTTTCCACATTTGCTCTTTTCTAGTTTGGTTACATGTTGATTCTCTTTGAGGACAAGATCACCAACCTTAAAGGTACGCTCATGAAGTCGCTTATCATAAGCACGCTTGATACGTTTTTGATAGATTTGGAGGTGATCAAGAGCTGTAAGACGACGCTCGTCAAGAAGCTCCAATTGGGCTAACCGCTCTTGGCGAAATCATCGTTGGTGAGAATATCCTAAAGAGATATTCTAAGGGAGGGTATTTGTACTTCGAGAGGCAGGACAGCCTCGGTACCATATACCAAAGAAAAAGGTGTGGCATTAGTGGAGGTACGAATGCTAGTACGATAAGCCCAAAGGGCAAAGGGGATGTGATCGTGCCAATTTCTTCCGGATTCATTGACAACTTTCATGAGGATTTTGGTTAGGGTTTTATTAGAGGATTCAGCTTGTCCATTTGCTTGTGGATAGTAGGGTGATGAGAAGCTGAGTTTGATACCAAAGTTGTCGCAAAGGTCCTGTAACAACTTGTTTTTGAAAGATTTTCCATTATCTGTTATCAGGCGATGAGGAACGCCAAAACGACAGATAATATGGTGGTTAATGAACTCCACAATTTTTTCTTTTTTAGTTGAAATGAGCGGAATAGCCTCCACCCATTTTGTGTAATATTCAGTTCTTGTGATAATCCATCGGTGCGTTGCAAGAGGATGGATGAATCTCACCAATAAGGTCTAAACCCCATGTGAGAAAGGCCAAAGATCTCGGGCGACACAGCAGCGAGTGGCTAGGAGTATGTTGAAGGTTGGCATGTTGTTGACACATAACACAACGCTTAACATATTCATATCAATTGTTATTGAGAGTAGGCCAATAATAACCTAGGCGAAGGATTCGTTTGGCCACGACAGCAAGGCCGCTAAAATGTCCGCCACAAATACCTGTCATGGACTTGTTGGATGGTATGGGTGACCTCCGCACTGATGAGACATCGAAGGAGGATGCCATCAAAGCCACATTTATAAAGGAGTCCCCCCATAACAACATAACGAGAAACGCATTTAAGAAACACGCGTTTGCCGGTACTAGTAAGGTCAGATGGGAGAACAGAGGTTGTAAGGTAGTCGTGAAATTGGTGATACCATGTATCCTGCGCAATTAATGGACACATTATTTATCGTACAAACAACCGAGGTTGAATAAGATGGGGCAAAGAGTTGTTGGACCAAGACAAAAATGTCGAGTCGGCTTGATGAAGCTGGAATTTTTGAGGCTAAGCAAGCCATAGTATCCGCAAATTTGTTAGTGGAGCGGGGAATGGTTTGGATAGAATAGCGAGTAAATAAGGCTAGAAGTGAATCCACGTAGTGTTTGTACTTTTGAAGTTCCTCATTTTTACATTGGTAGATGCCCATAACTTAATTGATTACCAATTGAGAGTCGCGAAAAATATTGATAGATTTGATACCTAAGTGTAACGCAACTGGAGACCTGAACAAGGGCCTCGTATTCCGCTGTATTATTAGTGCAAGGGAAATCGAGTCGGAATGAGAGAGGCATAGGCTCGGCGTCGAGAGGAATGAGAACAATGCTGGTTCCTCCTCCACGCCGGCATTTGGATCCATCGAAGAAGAGGGGTCATTGGATATGACTCCTCCCGAGTGAAAGAGCGGCGATGAGTTCGTCGGGAATGTAAAATTAGTAAATTGTTCCCCTGGTAAAGGGGCTTCCGCAAGTTGGTCTCGCGATGGTTTGTCCTTTGGTTGATTTCTGGTGAACAAACTCAAGGTCGAGGTCGGCGAGGAGCATGAGCCATCCGCGATGCGTTGGTTTAGATGAGGTTTGGCATACATTTAATGGATGGGGTCTATGTTGGTGATGACGAAAGTTTTGTGATTCGAAGGTAGTGTTGGAGTTTGGTGGCCACGAATGATAGGGCTAGGCACAAATTTTCTACATGTGTATACCTAGTCTCATAGTCCACCAAAGTATGACTTATATAATAAATGGCTTGTTCTCAATTCTCGAGTCACGATGATGTGCAAGCATGGCCCTACAACGGCGTGGTCGGTGGCGAAAGATAAAGGTAGAAATGGCGGTCATCACGGGGTGGGATAAGCACGGGTGGCTGCAAGAGATAAGCTTTAAGAGCCTCAAAGGCTTGGTGGCATTCGTCACTCCATTGAAAGTCAATGTCTTTTTTAAGGAGGTGATGGAAAGGTTGACATCGATCCGAGAGTTGGGAGATGAAACGTCGGATAGATTGGAGCTTACCTTGTAAACTACGCAATTGTTTAAGATTGGTAGGTGGGGGCATTTCTAGAATAGCTTTGACTTTAGATGGGTCGACCTCAATGCCACGCAGAGAGACAATAAAGCCGAGAAGTTTTCCCGAAAGGACACCAAAGACACATTTCTTTGGTTGAAGACGGACAGAATATTGTAACAGGTGATCAAAAATAATGGTTAAAACATCGAGATGTTCACTGCGATGTTTAGATTTTCCAAGAAGATCATCGACGTAATCTTCAAGGATAGTGTGCATAATGTCATGAAAAATGTAGGTCATAGCCCGCTGATAGGTTGCACCAGCATTCTTAAGGCCAAATGGCATTACATGATAACAGAAGGTTCCCCAAGGAGTTATGAAGGCAGTTTTATGTTGATCGGCAGGGGCAACCAAAATTTGGTTATATCCTGAAAAGCCATCCATGAGAGAGAGCATCTCATGGCCTGCAGTGAGATCAACAAGTTGGTCAATACTAGGTAGGGGGAAGTCATCTTTAGGGCAAGCGAGGTTAAGATCCCGGAAATCCGTGCATATCCAAAGTCCCCCCGTCACTTTAGTGACAGGTACGATGTTAGAAATCCATTGAGGATAGTCAATAGGCAAAATGAAGGAAACAGAAAGGAGTCGTTGAAGCTCCTCTTTAACCAAGAGGGCAATGCGTGGGTGCATTTTTCTCAATTTTTGTTTAATTGGCTTGGAATCGGGTTTCAGTGTAATGTTATGGACGGCAATGTCAGGATCAATTCCTGGCATGTCAGCGTAGGACCAAGCGAAAGCTTGGTTGAGAGCACAGAGAAAGGTAGTAAAGGTGACTTGTTCTGATGTGTTAAGGGATTGTCCGATCTTCACAATGTGAGGATCCTCCTCCGTGTGGATGTTAATTTATATAGTAGATTCATTCAAAGCATGGTTTGAGTTTCGAGATGGTAAGGCGCGTTGAATATAAGAGTCATCCGCACCAAGGTAAGTGAGGATGGAGTCATCATCCTGACACTCAACAACGTTAATTGAAGGTGAGTCCTCTTCAATCATGTCTGGATATAGAAGGGGGATAGAAGAGGGGTCCTCATTATCGCGTTGATAAGTGAGAGGACCTAGGAAGATAGCATTTATGAAAAAAAAAAGTTAGGAGGGATAGATTCGGGATCTATCGACTCTGTGGGTGACGAAGGAAAAATGGGTGATGATGGTTCAGTAGGGGTGACGTCGTTGTCTTCTAGAAGACAACTGACACGAGGTTCCTCCTGTGTAGGTGTTTCAGGAAAACCAAGACCACTGCGATCATTGTGTTTGCGTGTAGTCACGGGAATGAGTGTATGTCGGCCTTGTTCATAAAGACCAAAACCAAAGCCTTTCCAAGCACAGCGAGTCAAGAAGGTGAGGGTGAAATGACGATTTGTCAAGTATTGAAAATCGGATTGGAAGGGAACCACACCAAGAGGGGGTTCAGGGGTAATGGAGGATGCGTCAACACCCCCATACGTTAGGTTGGTGCGGCAATGGGGTGGTCCGTAAGAGATTACTTCCCCCACACGACGGTCATAGGTAGGATGTGCATGTACCTGTCCGTACTCCTGTGGGGTATGGAAAGAACTAACGTTATATAGGCGATACTCCCCCAGCGTAAGGCATTGAAAAACATCTACTAAGGGGTCTGCGGTTGGGATATTAGCTGCAGGAAGGGAAGTGGTTTTTGCGACAGTGGTTTCATTTGAAGGTGTAGGTGCGGTTGAGGTGGATGGTTGAGGCACATTTGAAGAGGATGGTTGGGTTGAATGAATGGGTGTCTTGATTGGTACAAGCACATCATTAGGGCGGTATATCATATTGCAGGTTTTAAAGGGGGGAGGATCAGCTTTTACGGTGTAGGACTTCCCCTCGTATTCAAATTTTATGCATCTATGTAAGGTTGAGGGAACGCATCCCATAGCCCGGATCCAAGGGCGACCTAGCAATATATTGTATTGAAACTCTCCCTCAAGGACATAGAAGAGTTCGGGTAAAGTACGTGGTCCTACACGAATGTTAAGAATCACGGTGCCTAAGGTAGAGGTAATAGCGTCATTGAATGACCGCAACATGATGGGATTGGCACACATGTAGCTAGAAGGGATATTCATTTGTTGGAAGGCTTTTGAAGAGATGATGTTTAGGCTAGCGCCCCCATCAATCATAACACGACGTACCTGAATGTCTCGGACGTAAGCTGAGATGAAAAGAGCAGGGTCAGGATCTTCTGTACCAAAGTCAACAATTTGCCTTCTTGAGAAACCGATCGCAAGAACTTGTTGTATGTGCGAGACGTAAGTGGTTGGGGAGATAGATTGTTTAGTGAGTGAAGCAACGTGATTGGGTGTTAGAATAGAGGTAACAGGTAATGTTTCATTAGGTAAAATCTCTATCCCTTGAAGGATTTCAACGAGAGCTTGTCGATGAGATTCAGAAGTCTGAATGAGATCATATAGTGTCATTTTTACGGGTGATTGGTGCAGCTGTTTGATCATATTTCGGTGGGCAATGCCATTAGAGATGGGATAGGCGGGTCCGTGAATAACCACTTTAGGTGGTGGTGTAATCAGGATGGTTAACGGAGAAAGAGATGCCGCAGTGTGTTTTCTTTTCGCTTCTCGTTGTTTTTCTCGTGCTCGAGTAGCAACACTAATCATATTAATCTCGTAGACTTGAGATGAGGAAGATGGTTGGATAAATCATGGTCTTCAAGAGGTGGGGTTGTAATAATGATAGATCTTGGTGAGGCGGGGACGATGATGGTATAGGAGAGGGAATTGAAGCTAAAGGTCTCTCCCTTCATAAGTTGTCTTTCTTAACCTTTCTATCTGGGAGAGGTGACTGACGAAGGATGGTTTTTAAAGCTTTGCATCCCTCCACATCATGTCTTGGTGTGCGGTGATAGCGCAGATTTTAGACTCATCATAACCTATAGGTCGAGGTTTAGACGGGTCATAAGGTCTAAGTGGGGGTAGGGAAATGGTCGCATTCTCTACCAACATAGCAAGGATTTTGGCGTAAGATCCTTTGAGTGGGTCAAAATTGGAGGAGGATGAGGGTATTGGTTGTGTGGGTTTTGGTAATGTTTGGGCGTGGTTGGTTCGTACGGGCGGTGGTTTAGCCAAGGGGTGTTGACACGTGGTTTTCACTAAATGTGGTTTCTTTGGCGCAGGAGCTACGTTCAGCTGGTGAGATGATGAGGCTACAGATGACGTGGTAGCGGGGAACAACCACGGCGAAAGGGGAGTGACAGAAAATAAATCCTTTGATGATGGAGTTCGTTTAGGGTTGATGGGTGGACAGATACGTGGGGTGACAACGTTGATATATCCTTTGATCTCTGTATGGGTGTAGGAGGCGTAGGTCGTTTTGAAGAAAACACAGGAGGTATGATATATTGATGCAAGGTGGAGGGATGAGGTCCCAATATGGAAGGTAGGTGTGACGATGATGGTTTTGATTGTGATAGAGGCACGGATGGAGTTTGTCTCCTAAGTGGTGGGGCGGCTTTATTTTTGGATAAATCTAGTCACTTAGGCGGGTGTGTTAGGCTGGGTATTGGTGAGGTCCCAAGTGTAGGGGAAGATTTGGTTAGGTTAATAGAGGTGGATGAGATACTTGGTATAGATGCGGGGGATGGAGATGAGGACATAGGGATTTTGAGTTTCTGTAAACACTTAGGGTATATGGTAGAGGTGTCTGGATCGGTCACCTGCATTTGAGTAGAATAGGGGGTACTCAAACGTTCCCATAGGACTCGTCTATCTTCTGGAGAATGACAATCTTCAGGCGTGAATTGTAAATTTGGTACGGAAGAAAGATGGGTTGTGATTCCAGTCCACTGTGGGTGTGATACAGGGGGTAGATGAGGCACTGTATCAATAGATGTTAAGAGATCGACTGGTCGTTGAAAAGATTTAGGCGATGAAGAACTAATAGGCAGGAGGGCATGTTTGAGAGGGTCTGTTATGGTTAAAGAATTCGGTGATGTCGGTGCGAGAGATTGCTCGTCTAAGGATGACAAAAGGAGTGGCGAGCCTTCCTCTTGTGCAGCAAGAGCGGGAGGAGGAGATGTTTGGGAAATAGATAAGCTAGATAACATCCGTTCGCAGTCTTGTAGGGATGTGGTATAAGAAGACTCATTGATGAGAAGAGAAGTCTGGGTAGTTAACTCCTTTATGGGTAAAGGAATGATTTCACCTTGGTTTGATGGTGGTGAAGGAGGTTCAGGCCCCTGCGTTAGTGAAGAGGCTTGATTCAAAATTTTCTCGATAGAGGCTTTTGGCTGGGAGTCGAAGACTGCATGGATCTCATGAACACTTTCCTCGGCTAAGATATCCTGGTTTACGTTACTGTTAGAAGAGTGATTTGGGAATGGTTTGTTGAATATTTTCAGATTTCGGTTGGCAGGGGCATTAGGGTTATCGAGGGTTATATCACCTACATCAACCATTTCCTGCACTATGTTTTTCAACATTTTGCAGTTTTCATGACTATGTCCTTTTACGCGGTGAAAGTTACAGAAGTCATTTTCTTTGTACCAGGAAGGTATAGCGCGGGTAGAATCAAACCCGGAGTGGGGTTTAATAGGAGGCAAGGTGATAGCTCCGGCTTTGAGCAATTTTTCCAAGATGACACCATAAGTTTCTCCCAAGGGAGTGTAATTGATGGGCTCGGCTTTGTACTTATAGGTGGTTTTTGGTGGGGTATTAGACGGTGTTTGAGATTTGACCATCACCGCGTGGACAGCTCCTTTTGATTTCGAAGAAGTGGATGTGTGAGGAGGGGTGGTGTTTGGCTTATTGGTAGAATCTGGAGTTCGGAAATTGGGGTTTTTGTTGCGCAACGCGCATTTCTCTTCCTCTAAGGCTCGAATTTCTAATTTCGAGCCATGGTAAAGGCCTCATCAAATGTACGGAAAGTTTGAATTTGGAGGGTAGGAGAGATGTGCTTAGCGCAGGCCTGCGTAAAAAGTTCGATAAGTTCAATTTGAGGCAAGGCATATGTAAGTTGATAAGGCCACGCCATCGTCCAACGAAATCTGTGATAGATTCGTCTTCGAATTGTCGGATGGCATAAAGGTCGGTGATAGATACTTTCTTGGCAATGTTAATGGAGAAACGATCCAAGAAAGATTGGGCTAGTTGGTTAAAAGAGAAGATTGAGTCTTTGGGTTAAAGCAATCGTACCACTCTCAAGGCGGGTCCTGATAAGGACATGGGAAAGGTGTGGAGTAACAAGGCATCATCATGAGAAATCAAATAACAAGCATGTCTAAATGATCGCAAGTGTTGTTGAGGGTCCTCCTTACTATTAAAACGAGTAAATTTCGGCAACTCCCATTGAGGAGGATATGAATGAAGGGGGACAGAAGGGTGAATAGGCTCCCCTGAAAAACTTGCTCGTATGTCAAGGCGCTACGACTTCCTGAAACAGAAGCCTCGAGTTTTTCATTTTGTCCATCATTTGTTTAATTAAATCAGTAGTTGGATGAGATGATGGTGTGGTTGTGGTAAACGGAGGCAAATTGGGCCAAGGGCCACCGCTGTATTAATCTTGGTGGGGTTAAGTGTTGATAAGGTATGGAGGATGAATATGTTGAGGCGACCGAATAGGGATGTCCCATATAGGATGTTGAGGTCACTGGATACGTGTATGGGAATGAAAAGGTAGGTGGAGCTTGAGAAGGAAAGCTCGTGTGGATAGGTGGCAGAGAGCAAGTCATGAACGGAGCGGTCTGCAAGAGAGATGAGGTAGGGGCAGTCGGTGGTAGTGATATGTGGGGTCCAAGATTAACCAAAGGAAAGCTAATCTGTGTCGTATGAACCTCTGAAGCCATCGGATTGGGAGACGGGGCTAAAGATGCGGGAAGTAAGGCGGTATCATCAGGCGGAGTGGGAGCTAAATGAGCAGCTATACTAATAGGCATACCAACAAGGAGCTGACCATTGGGCATACGATCAGGGGTATGAGACAAATAGTATTATACAGCACTAGGATTAGCATCCAGAAACTTGGCAAAGTCCTTATCTCCCACAGGAATTTTAGGAACCTCGCTGGTATCCGTAGGATTCCCCACAGAATGTGAAGGGGGTGATTCAGGAAAAGAAACAGAGCAAGCATGTGAAACCATGGCGACGGCTTGCTTTTGAGTCATAACAACCATGGATAGAGGTTCACGGTAGGGTTTCAATCGTCAGAACAGTAAAACAAACTCAGATCGTAAAATTGGTAGGTCTTTGGTTTGTCGTGAATGAAAAGACGAATCGATATCGGTCTAGAACCGATGTCGGTTATACTATAGCCGACGTCGGTCAGGTAACCGATGTCGGTGTAAGAAGTCTGGGCTAACAAGATATAAAAGGCTGCTAATTTGATTTTTAACAACGTTTAGTATACTTGTCCAATTATTGATCACAGAAGACAGAGTATGAGAAAGAAAACAGAACTAAAAACAAGCAAGATGCACACGTAAATCCAGAGACTAACCCTAGGGTTAATTTTAATTATTGTGGGCTTATGCCTTTAGACGCGGAATGATGTCAATCCTAAACAAAAGACTTAGGGGAAATGTCAAGTTGTTTTGGCTTATAAGGTTACCTCAATCGGGCGGAGGAATACCGCGGAAAAGGGGGGATGTTTGAGCTGTTGAGTTAATTGTGAAGTGATTCGGTATGTGTTGTGCAGTGAAAGTAAGATTAATTTCTTGTCAATACCGTGGATATCACCCCCATGTGTATGACCTGTTACTTAATCTATGTTCACTAGAATTGAAAAACAACAAGCAGGAATGCAATGCACGTGTTTTAAACCCAAATCAAAAATGATATTCGATGAAGCAAAAGAAAAGACTTTTCACGAATGCAAGATGAGGAAGAAAGACAAATTCTTTTACCAAAATAATAAAAAGCCTTGTGAATATCTTTAGAAGAATAAAACAGCAAGTATGCTCCCTATATGGAAGCAAGCAAGAAAGAAAGAAACCCAAAATGGGTCCCACCGGTGTGCCAAAATGTTTTGGCTCGGAATGTTTCGGCTTCTGGGAATAGAGTTAATTCTATCCTTTCATTCCTTTTAGAAACAGATAAGGTTAGGGCTAGGAGGAATACCTGTTGAATGTCGAGATGGTGTGTGCGTACCGTAGAGAAAGATCGGGCCGATCGCGAAGAACTCCTTTTTGTCTTGGAAGGACTACTCGTAAATAAGAACACAAGACCACAAGATTTTGATTAGACGATAAATGAGGGAACCGCCTTGGGCCTGTGAAATATAAAACTTTCTTTCGAAGGTGGTGGTTCGCTAATATGAATTAACACCAAAACTCGTAAAATATCAATTAAATTGCTTCGTTGAGACGGGTAGGGAAAGGTTGATTTCTGGTTTTGAGTCACAATAACCAATACCGGTTGCTGATAACCGATATCGGTATGGTCTAGGACCCGTAGGTTGGTTGTTTTATGGGGTGGTTGTGTCGTAGGGTAACGGTGTTGTTGTTGGTAAGGCTGGTATATGAGTGATATTAGGTAATGAGATGGTGAGAGGTAAATGAATGATAGTTAGATGCAATGACACGTTGGGTAGTAGATCTAAGAATAGATTTATGGGGACCGTGATTCAAAAAGTCTAAGAAATGTTATTAAAGAGGACATGCAAGATGTAACTTATCGGTTATAGACGAAGATGCAGTCCAGAACTCGATGACAAAGGCGAACTTAGGTAAGATGGCTTGACACACGAAGATGAGAGATCTCCCTCCCGCCGATCACCGAGTATCACAGGGTTTCGGCTATTCCGTTGCAGTTTTGGGCTTGATCTCCTTTGCTGCAAACTATTTCGGTTTCTTCACTCGCCTCTCGCTTTCGGCCAAGTAAAGATCCGGATTCTCTTGATCGCTCCCGCTGATCTCTCTGATTCAAAAATCTTTTTTTTTTTTTTGGTTGGGGGAGCCCATTTACAGGAAGCGATGGCGGTTACGTAACCGATTTACGGTCGAGTAGGAACCGGTATCGGTTAGGAAAAAGTAGGCTATTTTTAGTAAAATCGCCCACTTTCCCTGCTTTTCTCCCGAGAGATTAGTTGCGGGCTTGGTCAAGTGACTAGAAGGTCGGTTTTGGGTGCGAGAAAGGGGTCATTAGTCATGGGTGTAGGTGTGGACCAAGTTATAGGTCTTAATTAGGTTAGTTTAGGGTTAGGACTAGGTCATGATGAGGTGGCAAAATGAGGTGGCAGGTAAGGTGATGTGGATTTATCAATTACAAGGTAATTAATAAATAATTGTGTAAGGTTTAGGTGATGAGGTTAGGTTGCGAAATGAGGTGCGGGTCACAAGGGGTCTGTAAGACACAAATTTGGTGTCTACGTAGAATTATAATCCAATCGATATAAAGAGACTATACAATCACGACCCACAAAGCACTTCTCGCATCTGTTTTTAAAAAAATGGAAATGTGTTCTAAAGCTAATCTTTGCAAAGGGAAAGGGACTCAGACAACCGCTACCTACAAGGTTGTATGAATTTTTATTGAGTTGGAAACAATTGGAAGTGTCGAGCACTTGGATGCTAAAATGTTGTAATGATATGAAATCTTGTAAGAAAGGTTGAAAACCGAGCTAGAAACAGTTGGAAGGATCACACATCGAATCTTGTGATTCTCGCGAGTAAACCGAAGATCCTAGTTTCATCTTGCGTGGAGGAAAAGTTTTGGTCATCTAATATTTTTATTCACCGCCTATACCAGTATTCACATGAGACAAGGATAACATCATTCCGTGGAAGAATTCGAGCTTAGAGCGTCTAATAGGATCCAAAGACTGAAACACGTTTCTTGGCGGTGATAAAAATGTTTTGTGTTTGAGAATAGATTATTCTCCCAAATGAAATACGCAGCGATTTGGTCATTTGTAGCGTCTAAGGAGTATAATTATCATAGTGTAGGCTCAGAATTGGACTAGGTTTTCTGTTTTGACTAGAAATACAAGCGCACTAGCCTTTACTTGTGATATATAAAATATACGTATGTATATTTAGCAATAACATTTAGGTCGCATTACGAATGGATGTTTGGTGTTGAGTCATGCAGATGTATCTCCAAGCAATATTCATGTGTGGTTTTGTGTGGAGAGAGTACGTGATTCGAATGAATGCGCCGATTAAAAATATGGTGATTTATTGGCCTCTTCACTTTGTTGGAGTCGATTAGCCTGTTCGTGCAAAGTGAATTGGGGTGGAGCGAAGTGAGGTGGGTAAGGAAATAACTAAGAAGTGTGATCCGGGAGCTCGGGACGGGTTGTGAGGATGAGGAATCCTAGAGCTCGCGGTTGGGGAAGTTAGGATCTTGGTTGAGAGGTGGCATTGGGAGATGGATCGTTGGGCTTGTTGGAAGATGGGGAGGTTGGTGAATAGATAGGTGGGCCGAGGTGATTTTGGAGCGGAGGATTGGGTGAAATGGAATTGGTGGGTAGATGGGTCAAGAGTTGGGTGTAGAGTAGGGACGGTGAGTGAGTTAAGCGGAGTGAGGATGGGTGTGGGTAGTATCTCGGGGCCGGGAAAACGTTATATGGGGAGATGGGTAGTTTAGGGGTACTAATTTTTTTAAAATTTATTTTTATTTTTTTAATTTATTTATTCATAAATTATATATATATATATATAATTGTTTTTATAGAAATAAAAATAAAAGTGTATATTGATTATAAACAACGCAATAACAAATTTCTTTTGGAAACAATCAAAACCACCTACCTCGTGTGATGACAAAAATGACCGGTGGTTGTATGTACCACACCACACAGATGGAGACAACATTGAAACCCTACAAATAAGCAATCCTACAACCGAAATATTTTCAAGAGATATATAAATTGATGAGAACTATGAAACATGATGATCGTTGTACTCACGACACACCGGACAAGATGAACAAAGTAACAAACAAATGAAATGACCAGATTTTGGATCGGTCCCACCGGGTGTGCCAAAATGATGTATAGGAAACCTCGTTCTCACGCAGTGAAATTGATACATCTTGGAATCCACCAGCAACTTTGAATGATGGAGGGCTTATGACCTTATATGCGGATATGGATCTACGGACACAGAGAAGATAGATATGTGATAAAAGAAGATAGATCAGCAAAATTGAAACATGTGTTATTAGATTAAAAATGTGGGGTTGCGAGAAAATCCTGGTTCCAAGAGGATGTTAACTCCCTTGGAGGATGTCAACCCCGTGTCTAGAAAGAGAACAATAAATGATAAACATCGGATATCATGCAGAATAATGAAATACAAAAATGACAAGTAACCTGAAATGACGAGGGAATTAGCTTGTGTTACGATATGGAGATGAAATGGGCATCAAGATGGAAAGATGACGAAAAATGGAAAAGAGTTATTCCACACTCCTCACCTCTAACTTCTAACAATGGCAAAGGTTTGCCTTGACCTCAAACTTGCATAACTTAATCAAGCACTTTCTTCTCCTCTCCTAAAAACTTCAATACACAGAGATTTCATATTGATTCTTCCTCCTCTTTCCTTTTAGCTTTAGTCCCTTATTTATAACTTGGAGGTAAGGTTAGATTGGGGTTAACGAGTAACCGAGGTTTGATAAATTAACCCAGGTTAAGAGACATGATGTGATCACATGGGACCCATGGTTTGAATTTATTAGGTGGAGTGGGGAACATGATTTTAATGGGTAGGTGAGATAATATATTCTAGTTTTGAAATTAAGAGTGGAGTGTTGAATGGGTATATAATTACCCATGAATTGAATAATTTTGAGATATGTGAGATAATGCCAAATTCTAATTATCAAATGGGTCCACATGGAGCCCATTTGATAATTAATTAATTAATTAAGGGTGAGTAAATAAATGGAATTTACTCGAATTTAAGAAAAAGAAAAGCGAGGTGGAAATTTGCATGAAGGAGAAGAGTTACACAAAAATTGGTGTCTACTGGGAGTATCATGATATGTAGATGTTTGAGTCCCACCGGCATGCCAAGAAAAGCTCAAGTTAAGGATAATATTTACAGATGAACTGTCAAATTCCTTGGATACCTTAGGTTAGTGGGATGTGCGCCTAAGGTAACCTCCAGGTTTTAAAGAAGTTGGCTCTTCTCTATGGTATGAGATAAGGTTAGAAGAAAACTGAAATGAAATGCAAAACTAAGGTGATACGCTGAAATAGATCTTAAAATACATAGAGATATATCTTGGGAAACTACTTAGAATAGTTCGAAGAGAATTTTAGCATGATCTACAATTTTCAAAAGTATCTTAGATTATCAGAGGTTGAGAAGGCGTAAAACATAACCATATGTAGATAATAGATACGTAAAGAAAATCCAAGGGCATATAGCACGATCGATCTTCAAACTTATCTAAAACTACTAACAGTGAAAGAAGAAAGACATAGAAAATTGAAAGCTAATATGCATAGAACAAGAACTCTTTATTCATAGAGAAAATCATACATAAGGCTGATACGACACAGATTACAAATTATTTCTACGACAAAGTCTTACTAAGGCTAGCCAATACAATAATTGAGTCTAAAATCTCTTTTCACAGCCTCTTTTTTATTTTCTATATTTTATCCTCCTTTTTCTGGATCGTAAGATTCTTTTATAGATATTCTTAGCTCTTTCTTCAATTTCTATAATCAGACCTTTCACCAACATCATTCAATTTCCTTACAAGATCTTTCATTTTTAGGTAAATATCTCAACTTCTTATTGCTAATATTTCCTATTTCCTTAAATTCATCAAACTTTCACTCCTTCAGTTGGTGATGATCCTTTCTTGCCATGTGGAGGTCGTGTGCTTGTTTGAGGAGCTCCTTTCTTTCTCTTTATTTGAAATTGTGCTCAGGCGACACGTGGAGACCCTATGTGTCTCTACTATATTTTTTACTTTTCAACCCTCCGAGGAAACTTTATCGGTCCTGGGACACATGCGGGCATGACACAAGTTTGAGAACATCCCTTCTCTACTCCATGCCCGAGTGCGCAAAGAGATGCATGGATACCTCTTGCATTTAGCTTCATACTTAGTCGATTTTAAACTCAAATGAACAAAAATAACTAAGTTCGGGAGACAAAATATGGTGGGTGTTAAGAGAGTCTTATACAAAAAGAACTCTACATTAACATCCAAGTTTTCTACCTCCTCATCATCTATCAAGTAGACTAAATTTCCTTTTTCCTTCTCCAAGAAGGCGTGCTCAAACTATATCTCCTTCGTCTCTCCTTCTTTTGGTTCTTCTTCTATGAAGCATGCCCCCAACTCAGGTTCCCCTAACAAATCAAGGATTCAAATCCTCAAGAATGGCACTATCTCCCAAGGTAAGGTGCTTGACTACCTACAACACCTCATTCACCGATGGCTTAGGATATTGATACTCAAAATTATGGATAATATCTGTCATTAACTCTTTCTAATTACCTATATGACGATGCAACTCTGAAAGGATATACCATGCACGCAGATAGTCCTAAAGGTGGAATAGAACTTATGCACCCATAGTGAGGGAGGTAAGGCTTCCGGGCCTACCATCTAGGCTCTCTCACATTCCTAGACATGGAATGAGGTGGAATCCTTCCCATGATAGTCATGTATTGTAGAAGGTGCATTACTCCGTAGAAACCTAATAGAGAATGTGATTCTCACTTTGCACCACTCTAGAAGATTATCTCGATGGGTCACCCACCAATGTGATGTTGTTCCATACAAGGTATAAGTAAGCATATTCCTCCTTTTTATTTGACATGTCCATTGTACCTCCATCACATGTAGTCAAGGTTACCCTCTCTAGTATAAATGGGTATCTTCCTTCCTCCCAGGTGCCTAACCAAGATCGCCCGACGATGTGAGTCACAGTGCCCTTCAATTGTCTTCCAACCAACTCATAGGTCTCGTGTACCCAATTTTCACATGCAACGCTAGTTATATCACTCATGAATTGAGAATCTTCCCATTGAATGACTCCTTATCCTGATGGATGGACAACCTCGGGGTCTCTAATGGTGCACACATAGATTATATCTAGGTCATCTTCTCCCAAAGGCTCTACATAGGGCACAAACTTCCCATCCGTCAGTGGAATAACGATGCGCTACTCTTTGTTCTCGAAAATTATGTACCCTTTGTTAAAGTGCAAGTCAACATTATTTTTATAACACAAGGGGCATCCAATTAAAGCTGGAAAGTTATATGCCTTAGAAAGTGCTAAGACTTCAAAATCTTCAGTAAAAGTTTCCCCTTGGATGGTTATGGATGCATCGTTCAACACTCTGATGGGCATAGCCTTTGTCCTACTTGCCATATACAAAAATTTGAAGATGGTTGTAATGGTGGCCTCCCATCGATTCTATACATCTAAAGTGAGAACAATAACCTATGTACCCATGTTTATCAAAATGTTTCTCAAGATCCATCCATCCACAACTACATTCAATGTGACTTCTTTATCATAATCAATAACGTGAGGGTGTAGATTAGCATACAAGACCTACCTCTCGCGCTGCCTCCCTCCGCGCATGGTAATTTTTCTCTTAGTCACTCTCTCCGACAGAGGGATAATATTCTCGGCACAAAGATTCTACACATGTCTCGACCTCATCCCTCTCCTTCGGAGGGACCTTAGCACTCTTTGCATGTTCCAACTTTCGCGATTGCTCTTTAAAACACTAAATCTCCCTTGTAGGTCACTCATCACCTCCATGGTCCCTTAATAGACTTCTTTCGATGAGTTAGATTAAGGTATTTCCCATGTAATACCTATTCTCTTATAATGAAGGGCCTTTGCTTTGGTATTTCCTTGGCATGCGCAACCTCAACTCACGTAGTCACCAATACAGTTCTAATTTAGGGTCATGTGCTACCCTAGGCATCCACTATGGATTAACTTGCTTCACACTCACCATTCCCTGCACCTTTTTCCTTCCTCTGGTTATGGCTCATGTACTCATACAACTCAAGGCACTCTTCATAATTATGCTTGTTCCTGCACCATGAGCACTGTAGAAAATACAAACATTCATGTTTGTAGTGTTCAGTAGATCCATAATTGTAGCAAGTTCGATGGGGAATTTCACTCCTACCTCCTTGTCTACCATGGCCTCTAAATCCTCCACAAAAACATCTTCCTTTACTACCTCCATCTCCACGCCCTTCATATTGACGATATACATTCTTAGAACTACTTCCAATGTTAGTTTAGGTACACCACTATCAAGGATATCATGGATTAGGTCTATTACCCTTTGTATCGTGAGTCGTAGATGAGAAAATCTTACAATAAGAAGACACATTCTTACGGAGCACGCACTGTAACAATGGGCATCTACTTGGATCATGATCTCCATAAAAAAATTCACAATCCAATGACATGGCATGCACCAATTTTTATGGGAAATTATCCTTTGTGTGTCCTTCTACCTCACAATCCATGCACCATAGTCCATTACGAGTCTCATGAGTTGAGTTCGCAGATAATTTTTCTTTTTTTTTTCCATGGCAATTATCTATGCTTCAAAAATAGTGACTTACCCAAAAGATCAACACTTCTAATGGCCTCAACTTGTAGATAATCCTCCAAGGCCTCGCATAGGTCCGTGAAAGTCTTGTGGGAAAGTGCTCATTTGAAAAGTGTTATCAATCCCCAATAAACCATTAAGCATGTTGTCAGGGATGGATATCATAAGACAATTTTGACAGAAGAGTCTTAAAGTGCACATTATACTCTCTCGCACACTTTCTACCATATCTTGTTGAATTTCCTTGAGCACACACTTATGCTCTTTTTCTCAAACTCATGAATGTGGAATTCCACCAAAAATACATCATGCAGCAATAATATAATCTACCACCATCTGATGTGTCGTACTTCTAGTACTAGCTATGAGTGCACCCTTACAACGTAGTTGTAAACCGGCTTGCTTTCCACTCTGGGGTAGTGATACCCTTAGCATACCATAGCAATTCGCATTTGTGTACATATTCCGCCACATCCTCAACACCCTTGTAATTAGGAAAGTGAAGAGACATCTCATAAAACACCTACTAATGGTGTTGTGGCCCTTTTCCACTAGATTCAGGACCTTGATTCCCTCTTGTGTTTCCTTCACCACCAGATATACTAGCTCCTATTCCTCCTAATTCACCAGATCCTCCTCTCATTGTAGGTAAGGGGCTTGACGTAGCTTACACTCGCATACCCACCGTTGTGCTAAACGCACACCAAAAGACTGTGACATTGAACCACTTATAAACGTGATACCCAGACTCTGTGTACCCACACCTTGCCCAATGATGTGCTAGATAGGATGCCTCCAAACACAGGAATTATCTCGTACTACTATAGATGAACTAAATGAAAAATAATATGTATCGTGTGTTTCTCGACTACCAACACCAACCATTTTAACACTACTTTATCTCAGAATTTGAAAACTAAGTGTCGTGGTTTGCTCACCGGGTGGACTAAGATGTGTGCCTAAGGATCTCCTCATTTCTCCATATGATGTGCTCTCACTAGAAGCCGAGGAGGTTTCTCTCTCGTAGTTTCCAAGATGGGGTAGCAAGAATTCTCAGTTCCACATTCTTCGCGCAAACCTCAAATCCTTCACGTAATATTGGCCTCCATAAGTCCATCGCTCCTACAACTTCACATTGTCTCGCAAACTCCCTTTCTTGTGCTTCATTATACTTGATCCACCTCTCCTCTCTCTCTTACTTTCCACCACAAGGTATGTCATCTCTTACTACACTGCTTCCATGCCCCGTACCTAGTGGGAAGTTAGCCAGCCATAGGAAATACCTCCGTACTCAAAGTGATGATCATGATTTTAATGCATAATGGTATAACACACAATAACGATCCTCTTGGTTCCCTCAAGAACTCAAACTCAGCAATCTATGGGAAATAATATGTAGAAACCATGTATTCTAAGGTGTAGCTAGTCAACACTTCACTCCACTTATCAACTAAGCACGATTCCGAGTTAGATCGGCATCAGATCATGTAGCTGTTATCCAAAATTCACCCCCAGGGTAATTTTGGTCACATGCATCAGAATACTCAAGTCCTAGGAAAGATAGATTGATTCAAGGGAAAAAATCATGTTTCTAGGGTCCCCTCAGATTTTTTCTAACTCCCTTGTCCAAGAAGAAAGGAGCAAGTTCTAAAAAGGGGTGAAAAAGTTGCAAAAAACAAGCTTGGGCCAGGAAAAATCATGAAAATTGGCTAAGTCCTGGTCCAGGCATCCCTTGGGACAGTTGGGACGTCGGGGCGTGAATCGGCCGAAAGGCCGCCAGGTGGTCAGCAGAGCATAGGGACATCCGGGCCGTGAGGACGCACGGGACGCAGAAAGGTGAACCGGCCGAAGGTCAAAGCAAAATCGACTAATCTTTGGCCGAAATGGCAGTCAGCCTGGGGACATCCGGGCCGTGAGGACGCCGAAGGACGTGAACCACCCGAATCGGCTGAAAAGGAGAACTTTTTCACTAGGAAAATTGGGCAAAGGGACGCGTAGGACGCAGAGGGCCGAAGGAGCCGAGAGCCAATCAAATCATGCCACGTGTCATCGGCCGAAAGAGGGACAGGGAAGCCTGAATCGGGCGGATCGGAAGTTTTTGTCCTAAACAGTTTGGGACATCTGGGACAAAAGGACGCGGTGGACGTGAAAAGCTGGCAGGCCCGCGGATGAATCAGGAAACGCCACGTGTCACAAGGGAAAACGTCCAAAATTTCAAAGGGCAAGGTTTGAAGCATTAGCTGAGCCAATCAAAAGAGGACACGTGTCCTAAGGAGAAGGGGAGTGCAGAGCTCAGGGAGGAATTAGAGAATTTGGCAAGAGTTTTGGCAAAAAACTAAAAAGTAAAGGATGACCCCGCGCCTGTTCTCTAATCGATCATGACACGTGTCCCAAGTGGCGAGGGCGCGGGGGAAAAGTGGAAAATTTTCCAAAATCACAAAAAGGTCAAAACTTTCAAGGAAAACCCACGGGATAGGGAAGGAGAGAGAATTGCTCATCCAATCAGCGCTTGACACGTGTCATCCAGGTGGCAGAGCGCGGGAAAAAATTTCAAAACTCATTTTTGCCTGTTTTGTGCCCTAAATCTTCAGATCACCATATCTTTCGATCCAGAGCTCGGATTTGCACATTCTTTATATCATTGGAAAGCTTATGAAATTATCTACATGATTCCGGGGTTAATCTTGAATTTTGGTGTAGTCTGGAGAGAGAAAGTTAAGAAACAGCTCTGACGCGTGTTCATGGCCAGAAGTGACATTTCAACAACCAAATTTAACGCAGAATGGGTTGCATTCTCCTGCAATTCGGTCAAAAATGACAGGTATGGGTTTAGAAGGTCCCCCATGCCATTTTTATACATTTGCAATCAATGAGGAATGGTCTCCCATGTTTTGTACATTTCTCTCTCCCGGGCTCGACCCATGCAATGTAAAAGCCGATTTGGCTCATTTCTAAGGGGGGACATTTTTTGGTAGAGCAATCTTCTTCTTTCACCTCCAACAAGTGATTGTTGAAAGAATCAGACCTCTTCAAATACTGTAATAGTCTTTTACATCTCTGAGGTTATAATGCAGTGGTTTTGACATTGGAAATGATAATGCAAGCTTTGTGAATGGGTTTCAATCCTTTGTTTGTATTATTCGCTTCATTTCAGATCCTAAATTATATCTTATCAGCCTATGTATGTTTTATGTCGCAATCTTTGGTTTGTTTCTATTTGCATGACTAAATTGTTTCACCACTCCTTTTGGTGCATCACCATCTTTAGTTAGTTTCAATTTTTACATTTCTATCCCTGTCTCCTTGCAATTTAGAGTAGGATTAGTATCTAAACCTCTGTAGTTGTGCAAAATATAGATCTAAATCAGAGGAGTTTGAGGAACCAACCTCTAATCTGGAGATTCCTCTCTTAGTTTCACAAGTCCCACACTTGGAGAGAGGTTTCCATGTTGTGCAATCACACTAGATGCTAGAGTGATCAACCTAGAAGCCTGATCTGCATCCAGGGGTGTTGTGAGCCTATAACAAGTTTTGGCACACCGGGTGGGACACTAGAGGTCTCATTTTTATTGCAGAAAAGTTGATGTGCATCTGCTGCAATTTTCTTGCTTGAAAAGAGCTATTATTTGCATATCTGGTGACTCCAAGGGGAAGAATCAACTGGTTTCAGCAGTGCAGGCCTGAAAACTCATGAGAAGAATCACCACAAGGTCAAGAGTTGGAGAAGAAGAAGTGTTGTTTGAATACCTGCAATTATCTCCAAGAAGAAGGCAAAGAGGAAGAAGGACTCAAAGGTCTCCATCTCCACCAAACAGAACTCTCTCAACTCCTCCACCTGGTAGGCCTTTCATTCAGTCAACAAGGGTTTTAAGACCAATTAGAATGGAAAAAAACAACCCCTATGTCAAATTCACGGCAGCAGACTTACTTTCCCTCAATGCACAACATTCGAATCCTATTGTAGTCTTCAAGAACATTCCCTACTTCACCGGAGAAAATCGGACTACTGGGTGATCATGTTAAAGATATTGCTAACCTTTGTGCAATTCATGAGATCAATGAGATGCAAGTGGCTGTCACAAGTTACTTTGGCGTCTTCATTCAAGGGTAAAGCATTGCAATGGTTTAGAAGCCTTGGAGCTGGTTCTATCACAAATTGAAATCAATTTGTGTATAGCACTTCATGAGCAATTTGGAGAGAAGGGAGACAACTTGTCTCTTTTGGAGCAGCTGACAACTATCAAGAGAGCTCCCAATGAGTAGCTGACCGATTTCAACTTCATATTTCAAAAGACTTGGGAGAGGATTCCAATGGCATCTAAGCCAACAGCAGAAGGTGCTTTTCTTTACTATCTCAAAGCTCTAAATTTCGATATTTCTATGTTAATTCAGTCCATGGGAGGCATAACTATCCCTATGGCTTTATAGCATTGCCATTAGGGCTGAAAATTGTTTAATCCAAGATGGAAAACTTGCCCCTAGACCTCCCATGCCATGTTTCCAAGTTTAGAGAGTCCAAACACCAATCAAGCACCTAGTTTGGCTCCTTCTCCCACTCCTAGAAATCATAGTTCAAATGAAGCTTCCACTTCATCTCCAAGTGCCCCAAATGAGCTTTAAGAAGTCATGAAGCAACTACAAAACCTAGGCAACGAGCTGGTTACTCTCAAGAGGTAGCAGGCCCAAGGTTTTAGACCTTCTTATCAACCCCAAGTTTAACCTAATAGGCAGCCATACCAACCACAAATACCACCTAACCCACTGCAAATATAAATCACCAAGGCCTCCTGCCAATAGACCATTTCAGCCCTATAATCCAAATGCCATATCTGCCTCTAAGGCATTGGTGCCAACACAAAACAACATTTCTCAGGAGTATGATTGGTGTTTTCCATGCAATGAGCCTCATAACCAATCCATGTGCTTCAATGGTGCTTTGAATCAAGCATTAATGGTGACAACTACTGGTGTGGAGGGTGAGGGCAGTCAAGGAAACAGTCAACAACAAGAAACATTCCAACAACAATCAGCCCCAAATGACACCACATTGGTAAATTAGCAAGCAGAGGATTTTTGTGGCATGAACCAGCAATGTCTCAAGGTGTTGCAGCCAACACAAGGTCAAAAAGGAGGAATTTGGGTGAAGAACAGCCATTAGCCCCAACCAATCCACAACCTTCCATGGCTCCACAAATGATTGGCAAGAAAAATCCAATTTCAAATGCACAAGGGCAGCCAAGAACAGCCCCTAGGCCAACTCAAATACCAATTGTTGCTGCCCACGTGCAGGGAGTGAATATGCAAACCAAGGGACAAAGCAAAGAGATCCTTCATCACCATTCAGTATCATTGATCAGATGAAGAAGACAAACGTCAATATATCAATGTGGGAATCCCTATCCATCCCAGGCCAAAGAGATCTGCTGCAAGCTGCCATGAAGGACTGGCCAACTTCGAATCAACAAGTTCAGATGCAAGACAAAGTTCTCACAAATGCCACCCACCTGAGGGAAATCATGGAGGACAGCAAGGTAAAATGTTGAAACCCCCTCCTTTCTATGTTTCATTGATCATTGGAAATCAGCTAGTGCACAATTGCATGATAGACTCCGGGGCAAGTAGCTCGGTAATGCCTAAACAAATAGCTGATCAACTAGGGCTCCAGTATGAAACAATATCCAAAGGGGTAGTGCAGCTAGATGGGACAGCAGTAGCAACAGTTGGAGTGATTAGAAACTTGAGTCTTACCTTGCATGCATGTCCAAATGTTGTTGTTTTACAAGATGTATCAGTCATAGACCTTCCACCACTCTTTGCCCTATGCTTGTCAAGGGACTTCACAGCCAAGATTGGGGGATATTTTTCTGCTGATTGGTCACACATGTTGTTCAGAATGAGGTATGGAACTAAGGCTACAATCAGGTCAGAACCTATTGCAAACTTTCACATTGAGCCTTACACTCCAAGTCAGATCAATGCCAATTGCTCAACATTTGATCAAGAAGATCACCCAAGCTACGATGAGGCCGACACTAAGGTTGGAAGCATCCCGGATCTAATTCTTGATGAATGGGAAAACAAGATACATGCTTTTGATCCTTATCAAGAAATAGAAGAATCCGAGCTAGGGGTCTATTGCATACACGAAGAAAATTAGCCTACTCCTAGCATCACCAAGCAAAACCACAAGGATGACAATGAGGTATGGCAGCTATTTTTGATGGATCAAGGAGTAGACAAGGTGCAGGAGCTGGAGCCATGCTTGTTTCACCTCAAGGAGTAAAGTACTATTCAGCTTTTAGATTTCAGTTTGCATGCTCCAATAACGCTGTTGAATATGAAGCCTTGGTGCAAGGGATGCATTGGGCAATAAAGAAGAAAATAAATAACTTGCAATTATTTGGGGACAAGTGAATTGATTGTAAATCAGGTCAAGGGACAAAGATGTCGCCAAGAATGATCTACTCAAAAAGTGCTACAAGAACAGGTGTGGGAGCTCATGGAAGATTTTGAGGGTTTTGGCATCAAATCTATTCCTAGGGAAGAGAATCAATTTTGTGACAGGCTCAGCAAGTAAGGGGCAGCCTTTGACATTGTGGAAAGTATTCAACAAGACAAGGTACAGCTAAACATCCACGTGATTGTGAGGCCTTGATGCGAGATAACAATGTTAGTTGGCAAGTGTTTGAGAATGACCAGCAAATCATCCATTTCTTCAGAAGAAGAAGCTGAGTTCTCACCAAGAATCAAGAAAAATTGGAACAGCAAGATGCGGTGACCAAGTGGTACAGTGAGAACTAACAAGCTGCCCAAGGACTTATCACTTTGGAATCCATTTTTAACCCCAATGATCAATTTAGAAAGGAGAAAGCAAACATTCGGGTGAAGAGAGAGGATTCGGTATCCATCTTGATAGAAGAGAACAAGCTATTGCAAATTGGAAGGATGACAACCGAACAAGAAAGGTATGAGTTCATACAACTGTGTCAAGAGTTCCCTGATGTGTTTGCTTGGAGCTATGAAGACTTGAAAGGTTTCAATCCCAACTTAGCTCAGATACCATTGAATTGGATCCAAATACTAATCCTATCAGGCAGAAACAAAGACCAGTCAATCCACACATGGAGCCTCTCATGAGGAAAGAATTGGACAAGCTGATTGAGTCAAGGATCATATTCCCAATCAAGCATTCTAGTTGGGTTTCCAACTTAGTTCCAATCAGAAAGAAGAGTGGAGAGATCAGATTGTGTGTTGACTTCAGAGACTTGAATAGAGCCTCTCTCAAGGACCATTACCCACTCCCTTCCATGGAGCAAATCTTGCAAGTTGTGGCTGGCTCGAGAGGTTTTCACTACTTGATGGCTACTCAGGCTACAATCAGATTATGGTGAAGGAAGAGGACCAGTTCAAGACAGCCTTCACAACCAAATGGGGAACTTTTGCATACAGGAAAATGCCATTTGGGTTGTCCAATGCTAGTGCTACCTTCCAAAGGGCAATGGACATGGCGTTCAAAGGTTTGATTAAAAATGTGGTGCTAATTTACCTTGATGATATCACTGTTTTTTCCAAAAATGCAGCAGACCACCTCTCTCATTTGAGACAAGTCTTCACGAGGTGCAGGAGATTTGGAGTGTCTTTGAATCCTAAGAAGTGCATCTTTCTTGCACATGAAAGAAATCTCCTTGGCCATATTGTCTCCAAGGAAGGATTATCAATTGATCCAGAGAGGGTTGAAGCCATAAGAGCACTACCATTGCCAAGCCACAAGAAGGCCCTTCAGAGTTTCTTGGGAAGGATAAACTTTGTTCGAGGTTTGTCCCAGATTTTGCAGCCCTTGTCAAGCCCATCACCAAAATTTTAAAGAAGAGCATGGCTTTCAAGTGGACAGCAGAAGGCAAGGAGAGTTTTGAAGTAATCAAAGAAGCCATCTCTCAAGCACCAACTCTCATCAACCCGAGACTTCTCCAAGGATTTCATCCTCTATGCATTTGGAGGTAATGACACTATTTCGCCATTTTGGTACAGCAGAACAAGGATAACAATGAGCATCCAATTGCCTTCTTCAGCAGAGCCTAGATGACTATGAGGTGAGGTACTCTTTTATTGAGAAGCATGTGCTTGCAGTAATCAGAAGCTTGAAGAAATTCAAGCATTTAGTCTCAAACAACAAGGTCCAGTTGCTGGTCTCACATGCTGGGGTTAAGGAATTCCTCCTCAACAAGGATTTGAATGAGAAAATGGCAGGTTGGATCACCTGTGTCATGGAGTATGACATTGAGATCAAGATCACCAAACTGGTAAGGGGGAAAGGATTGTGTGAGCAGCTGGTTTTGGGGAAGCAAAGAGAAGTATGCAATGAAGAAGAGGCTGTTTTGACAGTCCAGGACAGCCATGAGCCAAGTGGCAATCAAGAAGAAGATAATGCTGCCCCCACTCCTTGCTGGACCCAAGGCATTATACACTTCCTAGGTACAAGCCTATGCCCTCCGGAGATGAACAAGACCCAAAGGAGACACTTCAGATTGCAGGTTGTCCCGTATGCCATTGTTGATGGAGTTTTGTTCAAGAAAGATGTGAATGGAGTGCTGCTGAGGTGCATTAGCACAAATCAGATTCAAAGGGTGTTGGAAGAGTTTCATGGTGGACCAGCTGGTGGTCATTTTTCACCAAGAGTGACAACTCTAAAAATCATGAAGGCTGGTTATTATTGGCCTAAAATCTTCAGTGATTTCTATGCATGGATCAAGAGGTGTAAGAATTGTGCATTCTTCACAGGAAAAGAGAGACTTGCTACCCTTCCATTACATCCAATCTCAGTTGACCAGCCATTCATGCAATGGGGTTTGGACTTCATTGGAGTCATTAATCCCAATTCAAGCCAAGGGCACAAATGGATTTTGACAGCCACAGACTACTTCACCAAATGGGATGAGAAAGAGCACTCAAAGAGGCAAATGAGTCTAGCATCTTAGAATTTTATGAGGGATAACAACCAGATTTGGTGTACCTGCTACAATAATCTCTGATAATGCATTGGCATTTATTGGATCCAAGGTGACTGAGTGGGCTGTTAAGAATGGTGTTTACCTAAGCACTTCATCAAACTATTACCCGCAAGGTAATGGCTAAAGCCGAGTCTACAAACAACAACTTGTTAAGGATCATTAGGAGGACTCTTGATGAGAATCGAGGTCTTGGCATACAAACTCGAAATCAGCCTTATGGGCTGATAGGATAACTCCCAAAAGATCCATAGGTAACTCTCCATTCAAACTTTTCTATGGAAGAGAGGCAATCTTGCCCATGTCACTGGAGTTGCCAACATTGGAACTCATGAAGCAGCTGGAGTTGCTTGAATTTGAGCCCATGGAGGTGAGGTATGCAAAGTTGATGGAGCTGCAAGAGATCAGAAATCAAGCATCCCAAGCAATGGAAAAGGATCAAGCTTTGATCAAGAAGACCTTTGATAGGAAGGCTAAGGATAGATCTTTTCAAGTTGGAGATCTAGTGTTGAAATGGGATGTGGATAGAGCAAAACCAGGAAGGCCTTCGAAATTTGATGCCATTTGGAGTGGCCCATACATGGTCACGAAGTGCAAGAACAACAATGATTTCCAATTGGCCTCATTGGATGGTGAAGAACCGCAGATTCCAGTAAATAGAATCTATCTCAAGCATTGCTTCTAGAGTGAAATTCACTAACTTGTACATATTAGGTTAGATTTTCATTCCTCTAAGTTCTTGTGCACATTGTTTTCTTTGTAGGTTAGTTTTGTTTTCCCTAAGTGCTTTGGCACAACTTGCTGTCCATGGAGATGTTTTTGCGGTCCTTGCTTCCATCAGTGATATTCCATCTTCCTCCTTACACATTCGAGTCAGTCGGTTGGGGTTCTAAACAAAATATTTGATGACTCCATGCCCAATGGGCTGCTTGCAAATCGGTCTTTTCATCTAGCAGGTAGACGACGACCCATTTGAGTTGCCAAATTTTTATCCAAAATTCACCCCCAGGGTAATTTTGGTAACATGCATCAGAATACTCAAATCCCAAGCAAGATAGATTGATTCAAGGCAAAAAATCATGTTTCTAGGGTCCCCTCAGATTTTTTCTAACTCCCCTATCTAAGAAGAAAGGAGCAAGTTCTAAAAAGGGGTGAAAAAGTTGCAAAAAACAAGCTTGGGCTAGGAAAAATCATGAAAATTGGCTAAGTCCTAGTCCAGGCGTCCCTTGGGACAGTTGGGACGTCGGGGTGTGAATCGGCCGAAAGGCGCCAGGCGGTCAGCAGAGCATAGGGACATCCGGGCCGTGAGGATGCGCGGGACGCGAAAAGGTGAACCGGCCGAAGGTCAAAGCAAAATCGACTAACTGCTGAGTGGAACAGTCTAGGACATCTAGGCCATGAGGACATGAAGGACGTGAACCACCCGGATCGGCCGAAAAGGAGAACTTTCGCACTGGGACAGTTGGGACAAAGGGACGCATAGGACGCGGAGGACCGAAGGAGCTGAGAGCCAAGTAAATCACGCCATGTGTCATCAGCCGAAAGAGGGACAGGGAAGCCCGAATCGGGCGGATCAGAAGTTTTTATCCCGAACAGTTTGGAAAATCTGGGACAAAAGGACGCGGTGGATGCGAAAAGGCGGAGCCGGGCAGACGAATCAGGAAATGCCACGTGTCACAAGGGAAAGCGTCCAAAATTTCAAAGGGCAAGGTTTGAAGCGTTGGCCCGAGCCAATCAAAAGAAGACACGTGTCCTAAGGAGAAGGGGAGTGTGGAGCTCGGGGAGGAATTAGAGAATTTGGCAAGAGTTTTGGCAAAAAACTAAAAAGTAAAGGATGACCCCGCGCCCCTGTCCTCCAATCAGATCATGCCACGTGTCCCAAGTGGCGGGGCACGGGGAAAAGTGGAAAATTTTCCAAAATCACAAAAAGGTCAAAATTTTCAAGGAAAACCCATGGGAAAGGGAAGGAGAGAGAATTACGCATCCAATCAGCGCTTGACACGTGTCATCCAGGTGGCAGAGCGCGGGAAAAATTTTCAAAACTCATTTTTGCCTGTTTTGTGCCCTAAATCTTCAGATCACCATATCTTTCGATCCAGAGCTCGGATTTGCACGTTCTTTATATCATTGGAAATCTTATGAAATTCTCTACATGATTCCGGGGTTAATCTTGAATTTTGGTGTAGTCTAGAGAGAGAAAGTTAAGAAACAGCTCTGACGCGTGTTCATGGCCAGAAGTGACATTTCAGCGACCAAATTTAACGCAGAATGGGTCGCATTCTCCTGCATTCGGTCAAAAATGACAGGGTATGGGTTTAGAAGGTCCCCCATGCCATTTTTATACATTTGCAGTCAATGAGGAATGGTCTCCCATGTTTTGTACATTTTCTCTCTCCTGGGCTCGACCCATGCAATGTAAAAGCCAGATTTGGCTCATTTCTAAGGGGACATTTTTGGTAGAGCAATCTTCTTCTTTCACCTCCAACAAGTGATTGTTGCAAGAATCAGACCTCTTCAAAATCGTAATAGTCTTTTACATCTCTACGAGGTTATAATGCAGTGGTTTTGACATTGGAAATGATAATGCAAGCTTTGTGAATGGGTTTCAGTCCTTTGTTTGTATTATTTGCTTCATTTCAGATCCTAAATTATATCTTATCATCCTATGTATGTTTTATGTTGCAATCTTTGGTTTGTGTCTATTTGCATGACAAAATTGTTTCACCACTCCTTTTGGTGCATCACCATCTTTAGTTAGTTTCAATTTTTGCATTTCTATCCCTGTCTCCTTGCAATTTAGAGTAGGATTAGGATCTGAACCTCTGTAGTTGTGCAAAATATAGATCTAAATCAGAGGAGTTTGAGGAACCAGCCTCTAATCTAGAGATTCCTCTCTCAGTTTCACAAGTCCCACACTTGGAGAGAGGTTTACATGTTGTGCAATCACCATTGGATGCTAGAGTGATCAACCTAGAAGCCCGATCTCGCATCCGGGGGTGTTGTAAGCCTGCGCAACAATAGTAGCCTCTAATACTCTTCTTAGGTCCAAACACAAGGTCTATAATACTAACTCTTCCTTTATGCATATGATGACAACCATTCATACAACTCTCCTTGGTAAATAACAAAAGAATGTTTCATAGATTTCATGATATAGGTGCTCCTCTACCCATTTACATGCATCAAACTTAGATCCAATATTGAATCTTTGTGCAAACTCATCCTCCATACTTTTAAGCCAAGTCTCGATGTTTTCCAAGGTCAAGCGTTCTGTCATCACACACCATTATTACAACAACTTCAAAAGAGGTCTCGAAATGGAACCAAAATGTAGTCACATTTCCCTACTCCCTTTAAACCCCAAGCATGTCATCCTATCACCTAACATTATCCAAGCGCTCACCCGAGGCATGTGTAGGTGTCGAGCGCCTCTTTATGTGATCCTTGTAAGAATTTTCGCCATCAATGGAGGAAATACATGTAGACACAATAATACATGCATTTATTCTAGCACATAAGTAATAACAATATATCTAAACATAGATGCACCATGAAAAAAACATAAGCATTATTGACAATATGAAGGAATCATATCTAAACCATGAGAAAAATGAAGAGCACTAGGGTTTGAACCCATAAACACAGATATTTAGAACAACCCTTTATATATTGATTAAAAAATGTTTACAGTAACTAGATTACATCAAAAAGGTTCAACAATAGATTAGTTACATCATTCTACCATTAACATCCTACCCTTCCCATGGCTCTGATCTAGAAACCCTATATTACCCCCTAGAACCATTACATATTCTTCACCATGCATACACCATTACATATGCACTCACACTCGACCACCTTTTCTAGATCCAAATACCTCCTTAAATATGATAGGAGCTCACCTAATCATCATTCCAAAAGTAAGCATGCATGCCAAATGTCATCATATTATGTTATACTCAAGTGTCCAAGCCATGCAGATGCCATCTAGCCATAACAACCTTCACTTTACATCCCGTAACCATAATGATTCCCTAGAATATTCTTTTCTTGAGCTTCAAGTCTCCATGTAACAACCTTGTCATCATTACACCTACCCGTAACTTCACGTGTTTTACATGTGATACCCTTCTTTAACCGAAATGTGGCTAAGTCCTTAAACCCTTAAACCCTTTCCTTCTCCTATGCATAAACTTGTCTCTCCTTATGTACGTTCACTCACACGCTTTTCTCCATAGTGCTTGTTATGCACACTCATCCTCTGCTTTAGGAATTAATCATTTTCCGAGCTCAACACAACCATTTATTTTGTGGGGTTTTTCATTTTTATGGGTGTTTAAGGTTTTTTTGAGTCGGTGGGAGCATTTTTTAGGTTATTAGGTTATTTGATTTTTTTTATTAATTTAAGTTTGTTTTATGGTTGTAAGTGGTTAAGGGTGGTGAAATGGTAAATGTAATTCGGTAGAAAGATAAAAATGATCATGTGGGATTACGAAGGAGTGTCTTAGAGTGTGTATGCACCTAGGGGAATTAGGGTGCCCTTTTTTTTGGTGTCTACACATAGTACTTAACATGGGCCATGTACAATTTTACACACTATAATAACTCAAATAAGTCGGTTGCTTTGTTCAAGCCATTGTTAGAAAACCACTATGTTAGGTGATATTTATTGGGTGATGCCAAATTTTCTCTAAAATTATCAATGGCAATATGGCTGATTTAAGATTCATTGAACTTCAAAAGTTCATCTCAAGAATCATATGATGTTCATACCCATTATACTAATACTTCATGTTTGGTAAAAATATTTGGTTGATGATTGTTGAGTAAAAGGCTTGTGTGTTGGCAATGTGGGGGCTAAGTGGCTATAAAATCTAAAAGCATGGTTATGGTGCTCATAAAAGTGGGGGAATTGGTGGGATAAATACTTGTAAGGAAAATTCTAGAAAATGTAGAAAATGTCTATGGGCTTCGCCTTATAAGATAACTAAGCAGAGAAAAGGATACAACCAAAATGGTGAAAAAAATTCATCCAAGGTTGGCTGAAAACAAGAGGGTGTAATGAAAAATAATTTTCATGAAGGTGCAGGTGTGAGAGAAAATGAAAAATGCCAAAGAGGGGGAGCCATGGGAAAATATATATGTTATCTATTCATTAGGGTTTTGGTCTTTAAAAGGCATAGTGCAAGTACACATATGGAAGAGAATGTTACAGGTATATGTGGTTGTCCGTTTTTCATTGTAGGTGAAATCCAAGAATTCACACTAAAGTGTGGTCAAACAAAGAGAGTGACAAGGTGTGTGTGGCGATGAGCATGTATAAAAGAGTGTTAATTGCGCATATGAGTTAGAAACATATGGGGGTAAATGAAAAAAATGGTGTCCTTGAATGGAGCAGAAAAAGGAAAAGTCAAAGTACCAAGACAAAGGCATGAGTCATGTAGTGGTAGAGAACACAATGATGCAATTATAGGAATGTGGTTTTCACAAGGAGAATTTTGTGTCGGTGCGATAATGAAGTGCAATGATTGTGTGGAGCACACATGCAGTAGTGAAACATACCGACTATGGAGCATAAAAATGAGGTGATTGTGAGCATGTGGGTGTGAGGGTGGAAGGTATGACAAATGTGGTGCAATTTTTTTTTTTGAAGTAGTGAATATTAATGAAGAGATTTAGGTTCCTCTTCCTTTAGTTTTGGATCTTGCCTCCTCTTCAAGAGGATGTGGGCTTTTATAAGGGGTTCACCCTTTTCATTCCTAATGCAATGGAGAGATTTTTTTAATTTCCATGAGATTCATCTCCAAATTTATCCTTTGAAATTTAGCTGTGTGGACCTCCAACTTTATATTTTATTAGACTAAAGATATGGACACACACAAGAATATTGTTTGTCAATATACAACACATAATAATTTATAACCCTATAATCTCTCAACGAAACTCATATTTCATCTAATAAGCCTAATCTCAAGCACGCTGACTATGGAGCATGTGGGTGTGAGGGTGGAAGGCATGAAAATGTGGTGAAATTGTTGTTTTGGAGTAGAAAATATCAATGAAGAGATTGAGGTATATATTTCCTTAGTTCTAGATATTGCCTCCTCTTTAAGAGGATGTGGACTTTTATAAGGGGTTCACCCTTTTCATTTATTATGTGAGGGAGGAATTTGTTGTAATTTCCATGAGCTTCATCTCCAACTTTATCCTTTGACATTTAGGTGTGTATATCTCCAACTTTATATTTTATTAGATTAAAAAGATGGACACACACAAGAATATTGTTTTTCAATATACAACACATAATAATTTATGACCCTATAATCTCTCAATGAAACTCTTATTTCATCTAATAAGCCCAATGTCAAGTACACCAGCTATAGAGCATGCATATGAGGTGATTGTGAGCATGTGGGTGTGAGGGTGGAAGGCATGACAAATGTGGTGCAATTTGTTTTTGGATTAGTGAAGATCAATGAATAGATTGAGGTGCCTCTTCCTTTAGTTCTTGATCTTGTCTATTCTTTAATAGGATGTGGGATTTTATAAGGGGTTCACCCTTTTCATTTGTAATGCAAGGGAGGAATTTTTGTAATTTCCATGAACTTCATCTCCAACTTTATCCTTTTACATTTAGGTGTGTGGACCTCCATCTTTATATTTTATTAGATAAAAAGATTGACACACACAAGCATATTGTTTATCAATATACAACACATAATAATTTATGACCATTTAATCTCTCAATGAAACTCTTATTTTATCTAACAAGCCTAATCTCAAGCACACCAAATATGGAGCATGCAAATGAGGTGATTGTGAGCATGTGGTTGTGAGGGTGGAAGGTATGACAAATGTGGTGCAATTTTTGTTTGGAGTAGTGAATATTAATGAAGAGATTGAGGTGCATCTTCCCTTAGTTATGGATCTTTCCTCCTATTTAATAGGTTGTGGGATTTTATAAGGGGTTCAAACTTTTCATTCATAATGTGAGGGAGGTATTTGTTGTAATTTCCATGAGCTTCATCTCCAAATTTATGCTTTGACATTTAGTTGTGTGGACTTCCAACTTTATATTTTATTAGATTAAAAATATAGACACAAACAAGAATATTGTTTGTCAATATACAACACATAATAATTTATGACCTTATAATCTCTGAATGAAACTCTTATTTCATCTAATAAGCCTAATCTCAAGAACGCCGACTATGGACTATGCAGATGAGGTGATTGTGAGAATGTAGGTGTGAGGGTGGAAGACATGACAAATGTGGTGCATCTTCCCTTAGTTCGGATCTTGCCTCCTCTTTAAGAGGTTGTGGGATTTTATAAGGTGTTCACCGTTTTCATTTGTAATGCAACAATGATTGATTTTTTTAATTTCCATGAGTTTAATCTACAAATTTATCCTTTGACATTTAGGTGTGTGGACCTCCAGCTTTATATTTTATTAGATTAAAAATATGGAGACATGTAGTAATATTGTTTGTCAATATACTTTTTGCAATCAAAAGTTTCTTAAAGCTATGAACATGGGGTAAGAATCTCTAAATAATACCCAAAAGATTTGGAACAAACATCTCAAATCACCATCTGATTAGAGATAAGGAAGAGCTACCTATTTGCATGCATATATAAAGGTTGAAATAAACAATCAACCTCTAAACATGATTATATTAGTTCTCTACTCCATGAAAGCTATCTATAAATGAGCCTATTATATCTCAAGCAATCAGTTATGTGTTTATTGATGTATCAAAAGCTTAAGAATGGAAGCTCACCATTAATTGTTTCTCTCATTTACCTAAATATTTGAAAGGATTAGAAAATAATAAGTAAATATCTCAAATAAAATATGAAATGACTCTAAAAGACTTAAGCATGACCTAAATCAAAAATGAGAAAGAGAGAGACAAAGAGACAGACACATAGAGAGAGAGAGAGAGATATTTCTTGGGAAAAGGTGGGAGGAGTATCCCTCTACTCATAGTTTTGGATTTGAGAAAAGGATGTTTTGGATGCATGTGGGAATAAAAAGAAGTCAAAAAGTTAATTTTTAGAAAAACCTATTTGGAGGTGTGAACAGGATTTTAGGAATCTAAGTGGCTATTTGGAAAGGTAAGATATTTTTTAGAAAGTAAAATTCTCTTTAGAAAGTTAATAAGAGGGTTAATTAACCTAAACAAGGTTAATTAAAGGGAAAACAATCTTATAGAATATGGTTAGAAAGGGATTAGCAGGTCAAGGGGGTTTAAAAGAGGTTAGAAAGGGTGTTTTACTAACGTAGTGTAGTAAATGAACATGAGACTAGGATAGTTAGTATGATCTTAGTAATAAGATCATTTAGAACAAATTATAAATGTCTACATTTTCCTCTCTTTGAGGTGACGTATGTTACGTCACTTTAAAGAAAGTAGACAAGCATAAACGAGTATAAAATTTTGAAGGGGTATAAGAAAAATTAGTAGGATGAAGGATGCCCCCTAGAGTGTCAATGGGGTGATGGAGGAATGCAATCGAAAATCGAAAAATAGGAGATAGAAGAGAAAATAACAAGAAAATGGGATTTTGAGCTATCCACCAGACATTGTTATATAAACAATTTTATTCATCATATTGCTAGTAATCTTCATCATCGATCCTTATTAAAATGTGAGCATGTGACGGAAGCATAAAATGAAATGAAAAGCCAAGATACAAAAAATCTAAAAACAACCAACTCCATGCAACATACATGAATTTAATGCAATACGAGAACCAAACAAACTCGCTTAACGAGGGAAATAAGTATAATCACACACTCAAACCAACAACATTTAAGGAAGTCACACAAATATTTTGTTATCGAGCTGCAATCCAAAATGTTTTGATAAATGACAAGGATTTAAAATGATGCCCCAAGAAATTTTTAATATGCAAGGGAAATGATGGAGGGCACTTAGGTCCAATGAAAAAGTAGTGTGCACAGCGAAACAATACCTAGAAACTTGTGCCCCAAAGTATCGATGAAGTAAGCAACATAGCTTTTGTAAATGGTTTGGAGATTTAGAGAATCTATGTTTCATTGTTTCAATATGCGTGAAAATTCCAACAAGATATGAGCGAATGCCATGCAAAAGACACATATTTCAACTGCAAATGAGTTGATTACCAATTTTAGTCCATTTTCAAAGTGTTTTACGTTTTTTTTGGATTTTTGGATGATTTTATGATTTTTAAATTTTTTTCTTGGTCAGAAGAATTCAGGAAATGGAAGAGCTCCAAAAAGCACATGAAAATTCTCAGTGAGAGGAGAACGTGCACCGGTAATACTTGATAACATGCCCAGGGGACAAGAAAAATGGGCCAATAATAATTATTTAAAAATAATCATGGCGATAGATAAAAATAGAAGACAAGAAGTGCCTGGAAATATTTAAAAATGCCCTAGGGTGAAGAGATAAGTGCTAGGTGGAAAATAGTGCTGAGGATGGTTTAGATGATATCATATGTTTTGTACATGAGATATTTTGGTAGATGCTAGCATTTGGGATGATATTAGATGATATTGGTGCGAGGGGGATAGATTTATGATCATGTGTAACCCCTCTTGCCCCCATTGATGATACGATATGTGATGATTAGCTTAGTATACATGCATGATGTAAAACTTAGCATTTTTGTATATATGATGTATTAGATGATGTTATATGTGATGAATGATAGATGATAGATGTGATAACAAACAAATGTGCAGTAAACAAACACACAAGAAAAATTTAACAAAACTAAACAAATGTACACCTTCAAAACTACACAACAATATGTAACTAGAAATGAACTCATGCAAATTTTAACAACAGATTAAATTGGTATCCAATCTAAGTAAGTAAAATGAATTCTAATAGATGCATACAATGATGATGAAAACATACCAATATCCTATAAGTATGAAAGTTAAAAATGAACTCAATGTGACACATAATTAAATCAAAAAAGATTCAATCTAAGGTAAGAAAATGAACCATACTTTAAATCATACAACATGAAAAGATATTTACAACCAAAACTATACAAACCAACAACTAAAAGTAATTTAATCACTACCTTGTTTTTGCGGGACAACATTGATATATTTTCTAATGTTTTTGGGTTATCTTGAAAGATAAGTTTTCAAGGCTCTTTGTGCTCATTGTTTTTGAGGTTTCCCTAAGACAATGTTGTGAAGTTGGTGTAGCTTCATTCCCAAGGGGATTTTCTAAATGTTTAGATTTTTGTGCATCCTTTTTATGAATGTTTTTATATTTTCTAAGGTCATGTTTCAAAAGCAATGTATAGGGAAAAATAAGTGTGATGCCCTCAACGTGAGGTGGGAATATAAAAAGGTAGAATGCCACATGTATATGTTCAAGAAGGTGAAATATGAAGGTGCCTCTAGTGTTAGATGGGAATATACAAAGGCATATCCTTCACGCAAATATAAGAACAAATAAGCCAAATCGCGGCTTGACGAAGATGGACTCGGTAGGGTTCCTAGACCTAACCAAGGGAAACCAAACCTAGATAGCAATGAGGGTTTCCCGTGCATATGTAAGAGTATCTTGTGACCAACGAATGCTACTTGAGCACCTTTGAAACCAGTTTTCTCCCAAAGACTTGCCCAATGTGCCATAATTTTGTTGTTTTCACATGTGGATGGCCTACTTTTTCTTTACTGTTTTCTTCATTTCCATATGTTTTTCTTGTTTTTTCTTTATTTTTCTATTTTTAGGTATTTTCTGATATATGCACCATGCTTAAGTGTAGAACCGCTTGATATGCATGGCATTCATAGGTTCTCGAAATCTCTTCCCCATCTAAGTATGCTAGTTTATAATCTTGATCCATATTTAGCAACCACCACATAAGGCCCTAACCATTAAGCCTCAAATTTGACTTTCTTTTCTCTTTCCTTGTGGTGTTCTTATGATTTTATTTTAGAAAAATATCTCCTACATCGAATTCACGATGAATGGTCCATTTTTTATATCCTCTTGATACTATATTTTGGTAAACCTCTAGGTGATTAATCACTCTCATATGCTTTTCATCCAACATCTCTATTTGTGCCAACCGAGTAACTCTATAGTATTTTTCCTTATCAAGATAGTCCAGAGAGAGATATTCTGCGGGAGGGAATCTCCACTTCCAAGGGTATGATGGCTTCAGTGTCATAGACTAGTGAATTTGGGGTCGCACCAATAGGAATTAGGATGGAGTTTTGATAGGCCAAGAGGGTGGGGTGTATCTATAAGTGCCAATTACGGCCAGTCTTACTTATCATTTTCTCCATGATTCATATAAGAGTTTTATTGGTAGCCTCGGCTTGACCATTACCTTGGGGGTAATAAGGGTAGACCACTTGAGCTAAATATGGAATCATTGACATAATGCTTTGACCATTTTATTCTTGAAGGATTTACCATTATCAGTGACAATGGTGGAAGGGATGTTGTAATGGAAAATGAGGTGATTCATGATGAATTTGGAAATTTGCACTCCAGTGACATAAGTGAGAGGTACAACCTCTACCCATTTAGTAAAATATTCATTTGTGGTAATAATTTTGGTATGGCCATTTGAAGAAGAAGGATGGAGCTTCCTATGAGATATATGTCCTATTTAGAAAATGGCCAAGTGTGCATGATGGGAACTGTAAAACCTATGTTGGTGCATGTATCAATTTTCCATATTTTTGGCATAGCTCACATTTCTTTACAAAATTACAACAGTCTACTTCCATGGTGGGCCAATAATAACCCACTCTTAAGATATTCTTAGCCAAGACCATGTCATTAGTATATGCTCCACAAATACCTCCGTGTACTTCCTTAATAGCGTGGACTGATTTAGTAACATCCAAACAATGTAGTAGATTCTCGTCATAGCCACAACGATAAAGGGTGCCTCCTAGGAGGGTGTAACGGGCTATACGAAGATAAGAGCTTTCTTTTTAGAATGGATAATTTTTGGGGGAAATGTGTCATCTTATAGGTATCTAAATATAGGGTCATACTAAGGGGAGAAGGGACCAACAACTTCACATGCCAAACAAGATTCTGGCATGTCATATGCGGGCACTCGTAAATGCTCTACAAAGAAGGGAATTTTACTTTCCGAGGCGGAATGTGTATGAATTATCTAATAGTATCCATGGAATCTATTGATCTATTGTGTGACCTTGGTTTTTGTTCAAAGATAATATGTATAAAATATTCCTTCAAGGTTTCAACCATTTTCTTGTATGGAATAATATTTTCATCTTTAACCTTATACTCATCATTAACTTGTTTAATAATAAGTTGGGAGTCCCCAATGACTCGTAGCTATCTGATATTCCAACTGATAGACAACTTGAGGTCGACGATGAGTGCCTCATATTCTATAATTTTATTAGTGCAAGGTAATTCCAAATAGAATGCTCTTGGAATAACCTCACTTGTGGGAGTGATGAGCACCACTCCTGCTCCTGATCCATGAAATGTGAATGATCCATCAAAATGGATTTACCATTCAAAAATTCTTTAATATACATCATGGATGCATCTGGCAGATCCAGATACAAAGGTTCAATCCCTAGTAGAGGATCTTCTACCAACTGATCATCCAATACCTACCCTTTTAGTGACTTCTGGTTAACAAAATCAATATCAAATTTAGTTAGGAGAATGGTCAAATTAGTCATTCATCCCATAAGGGTGGGTTTGGATAAAAGCTATTTGAGAGGGTCAAATTTGGATATTAGCTAGGTCTTATTATTAAGGAGATAGTGATGTAGTTTTTAAAGGTAAAGACAACTACCAAGCAAGCCTTTTCAATTTGTGGGTAATTCAGTTCATAGGAAATCAAGGTGCAACTAAGGTAATAAATTGTCCTTTCTCTATGGTCTAGGTCATATTGGGCAAGTAGTGCACCAATAACAAATTGGGTAGCTGAAATGTATAATAGGAGAGGTTCACCTGGGGTAGGCGGCATGAGTATGAGTGGGTTGACAAGGTATTGTTTAAGCAGTGCAAATGTATTTTTTGTGATCTGGTCCCAGGTTGAACGTAACATCATATTTTAATAGATGTGTAAATGTATGGCACTTATCTACAATTTGTGAAATAAAAGCAGAGAGGATTATGTCGTATTTTTCCTCTTAAACTTATTATTTATTTAATATTTGTATGTGGAGGCATTTCTATGATAGTCATAACCTTTTCAGGATCCACCTTTATTCCTCCATGTGAAACGATGAAACCTAGGAGCTTCCTTGACAAAATTCCAAAGACACACTTTTTAGGATTAAAATGTACTTTGTAATCTTAGAGACACTGGAAAATATGTCTCAACACTTCAGGGTGTTCTCCTCTGCTTTTGGATTTTTCTAAGATATCATCAACGTAATCCTCCATGATGTCATTCATCATGTCATGGAAGATGATTGTCATTGCGTGTTGATAAGTGGCCCTAGAATTCTTGAGTCCGAAAGGCATGACCTTGTAACAAAAAATTCCCCCAAGGGGTGATGAAAGTTGTCTTGTGTTGATCTTCCTCTACAATTTAGATCTAGTTATAACCTAAAAAACCATCCATTAAGGATAACATTTCATAACCAGCGGTAGAATGCATTGGTATCCAGATTTAATCCCTCCACAACTTGAACAACATCATGAATCTGCACAAGACACTCAAGGATAGATAGATGTTTTGTATGTCATTTATAGCCGGGGATCACACCTATCTGCTTGTTTGCATTCAATAATTGAGGGAGTGGATAGCACCTTCATGAGGGTTTTGATCTAACCCTCACTATTTTAGGTTGTGCCTATCAACCAAGGTAAGAGAACCTATGTTGCAGCCCCTATGTGGTAAGGAGATGAAGATATCCTTGTGTTTTGCATATGGTGTGGAGGGAGCTTTGTGAAAACATGATCAAATATCCATTATCCAAACTCAAAGGAGCTGTCACTACTAAATGATGGAAATGTTCTCAAAACAAAGCTAGAGCTGCTAAAGACATGATAAAACCCTGATCAACCTTGTGCATTTTTGTGAAAGGATTGAATTCTTTTGTGGACACACAATGCAGATGCAGGGGTATTGTAGGTAGGATGAGTTAGTTTAAAATGAAATTCTGATGAGAGACCTTGGAACAAGAGTAGCTAGAAATCATCACCTTCTTTGGGAAACCTTGCAAAAGAATTACAACACCTAAATAGCATAAATGTTTCAATGAATTTGAAGTGCTCTTTCAACCAAGATGTGTGCACAATGGATGCCCAAATCTACACTATTCCATACAAACTTTGATAGCCTGCCACAAAGGCTTGAAGCAAAATATCAATAAAGCATTCAGAACCCCTTGTTAGATCATGTCCTAAGGTACACCCAAAGGTTTGTAAATACCCTCAATTTACAAGGAAGGTAAGATGGATTTAAATTTGTTTATCTCCACTCAAATGAATGCTCTTCTGAATGGAAGATTGCAGATGCCTTCAAACCCTCTACAAGAAATGAGACCATGTATGACCAATAAATATCCCAAACACAAGATTGCAACATGAGCATGAAACACAAATTGAAAACATACTGAAATACAAGTGCATGCAAGCTTTTCCAAGAGATAAAACCAGTTAATCCAAGAATTTGATCAAATATATCAGCAAGGGAATGTTATTTAAACAATCTCAAAGCTTGTTGATGGATTTATAGCTGAAACCAACTCAACATGATGAACATTTGATGCAAACAGAATTAAAATGGATCTCAGGAAGTTTCTCCAAAAAGGAAATGGACTTCTTCCAGTCTTTTCCTATGAAATTTTTTCTCTCTTTCTCCAAAATTCTCAACAAACCTCTAAAATGTTTCCAAAACTACATCATATACCCTATGCCAACTTGGATCCTTGCATCCCGGTATCCCGTAAAATTGTCAAGGGTAATTTTACGGGTAACCATTCAAAATTTTGTTCGGTCCCTCATCAGGGACTCCTTGCATTCGGAACGTTGCAAAATCCCTTCCCGGGAAATCTAGTTTTCCAAACTTAGCCATTTTTGGTCTTTTTTGGTCGGGTGCACATAATGTCTATGCAACATCAAGTTTTGGTGCGCCCCCTTTAAATCCTTTAGCGCATGGTTTGAAGTGTCAAACAGGTGTTTTGGTGTGCCTCACTATGTTGTGCCTTTCTTGCATGCACCAAGGCACATGCGCCTTCATGTCAGCAATACTTTTGTTGTGCCGAGTTTTGGTGCGCCAAGGGCACATATATTCTTGTGTCGATAGCACTTTCGGTGTGCCAAAGGCGCACATAACTTCGTGTTGGCAGGTGTTTTGATGCGCCAAAGGGTGCATGCTTTCCATTGTCGACAAGCACTTTTGGCGCGCCACTTGAAAAAGTGGTTGGCGCATTTATTACCACCTCACCTATATATAGGCACATCTGCACTGTCATTTTCATCAGTCAGAATCACGTGATTTTCTCTTCCCTCTGTACCTGTCAGCGCACCTGCCCTGTCATTTTCGAATCACTTCGTGGACCCGGTTTCACACTTCTCCATTATATAATCCGGGTAAGAGGTCCCTATTGCTCTTGTGCTTTGTGTTTTGGTTTTTGGCTGCTTGTTGGTGTGGATTGGGTTAAATAAGGCTGTGAAACCATGAACTTCCCCCCCTGTTGTTTCTTCTATTCTTCCACATGCATTTCCCCCTCTTTCCAGATCTGCTGGTAAAGGGGACTCTATCTTGAAAAGATTTCTTAAAACTCTTTGATTAAGCTTCTTCATCACCCAAAGACATCCTGCAAAAGAAGTTTAAATGCATGTAACCCCTCAGGAGAAAGAATCAAGGCTTGAAAATAAGACACTGTCATTTCCTCTTTTGGCACATATGCCACCCGTGCAACATGATATACAGTCACGCCAATGGCGCATATACCATGCCTGTTACATAAAGAACAGCTTTGCCCTCAAGGCACACTTCCCTTGCTTGTTGCAACCGCTTTTCTGCGCCCTCTTGGCACACCAAACTCATGTGTTGCATTATTAAAACTCACGCCATTGGTGCACCCTACATCCATGTAACACCAACTTTATATGCGCCAAGTACAAAACTGTTAAAAAGGCGCAGGCGCATCCATTGTTACAACAACATTATGTTATGCAGACCTTCCATGCGCCACGCCAAGTTCCCCTGTGGCGCATGAAAAAATGATGTTACACGCATTAAACCTGTGCCCTTTGGCGCATCCTGTACCCATGTAACATGAAAAATATCAGCGCCCTTTATAAAATGCATACATATGGCGCAGGCGCACTTCTACTTACAACAACAAAAAATGCAACCTGCAATATCTATGCACCATGCGCCCTTTGGCGCTGATTTATCCCTTGCAGCAGCCCTTTTCTGTCGCGCGCCATATTGTTTAACCACAGTAGCTGAAAGTATTCATGCGCCATGCGCCTGAAGCCTTAAAATCACTAACTCTTCCTTCTGTCAACACTTTAATGGAAGATCAAACAGCTGATATGACTTTCTTGCGTTGGGTTTCACTTCTTCTTCTTGCAGATCAGCAACTAAGTTTAGAGTTACATATGTCAACAAAGCAAAAGCAAGATACCCCCTTTCATGGATGGACAAAGATGGGACGACTCTTACGAATAGTCTCCTTCTCCTTGACTTTCTTTTTGTAAAATATCTAAAAGTATATCAAGCACAAATGATGACATCATCCATGTTGCACCATGGGATGATGTCATCCACTAAAGTTGTCAAAAGTCAACAAGTGACTTTAGGATATTTTGTAGATATTTTGTAATTAGGTGGTTGGTTTTTTTTCCTTCCTTTCTTCTCTTCTTCTATATATACTTGAATACTTGTTGTATTCAGAGTGTGGATATCTTTTAGATGAAAAATAGAAGTGAGAAGAAAAGGCTTTGTACTTTTGTGAGAAGAAGATATTAATGTAAATATTAAGACTTTGTGCTTTGAATATGTGTGTTATGGGCATCCGATCTTTCTTATGTCAGATATATGCATTTATTCTGTTAAACCTATCTCTACTTTTTTGTCATTTATTCATCAGTATTACTTTATTCATTTATGCAAGTAGGTTTGTCTCTATTTACTACCAATCCCAAAACATAAACCCTTTGACCTTTCTGCTTTGGAATTCATTTCTTTTCTCCCTTCGGACCTGATCTTTCTTCATCCTCTCTTTCATTCCTTTCTTTTCGCAGTTGGAAACACCCCTACCGGGATGAGATCCCAAACCCCGAAGGCGTAGAATATGCGTGAGACTTGCATGATTCCTCTTTGGTAGAATAGCAATAAACTAGTTTCACTTTCTTTCGACTCAAAGAGGGGCTATGCCCTGCACACTGTTGGCTCATCTATCCATAAATCTTCCCAAGCGACAGATTTTCAAACCAACAGTTTTTGGTGACTCGCTAGGGATCAAACAGATCTATCAGATCTATGATGGTGGTGTGTTTAAAAATTAGTGAAAATCAGAAAAATCACTATCTGTTTGCAAACTTTAACTTTTTGTTAAAAATTCAAATTTTTTGCAAAAGTGCCCCAAATTGAAAATTTTCTTCTGAGATCCATAGATCTGACCTAGTTGAAGATCTTTAGTTCGCTGAATTTTTATAAAAATCTGTATTTTTCCGTAGATCTGAGTTTTTGACAATTTACCAAAATTTTCAAACTCTTTGAAAAGTCAACTCTAGATCTGAAAATCAGCTTACTAAGCTTCACCATCATTTTATCCTCATTGTTCTTTGTCATTAAACCACAATCGGTTTTCAGAAAAGGATAAAATTAAATATTCAGAAAAGTACATGCTGCTGATTTTTGTCAAAAAAATCAGAAAATCAGCAAGTACAACCAAAAAGAGTTTTTAAATCTACTCCCCAATATTGCAGATCGGGAAGGTACGCTGGCAGGTGAACCATTTACTCATAGCAGGAGAGCTCGTGGAGAATTCGATCCTACTTTCGATCTGCTTCAAAGGCACAACTTTAGTATAACACCAGTGCGCTTTTCATCACTAAGTTCAGCTGATCGGTCAACCAGAAGTGCCTCACCTCCACGAAAGAACCGGTTTTCACAAGGAGCCTCCACATCCCTTTGTAGTTCCTTGCTGGTCGCCAGAATCGTACTTCCATCCCCGCGTTCTTTTTCCACCCATCCGATGGATAGGTACCATGGGGAAATGCTATGGGTCCCCTGGCTTTGCTGCATCCTGTTCATGCGCTCCCACATGGAAACCGAAAGAATTTTCCCAAATTTGACGGGAGCGGGAACCAAAGCATGGATTCACACATATCTGCATTCATCATGTCATGCTAGTATCCTGGATGTGACCCATGAAGATGTGTCGGTTCACCTTTTTCTGGAAACTCTACAAGGGCCCGCAAAGAATGGTTTCAGCATTTACCGGCCGGATCTATTACCAGTTGGGCCACCTTGCGGGATGCTTTTGAAGACAGGTACAAGCCTTCGGAAGATGCATTTGCATTGCTATCTCAGATCACTCACCTAAAGAAGGAGGCCAATGAGACCATGCATGATTTTATCACCAGGTTTAATGCATTAATCAACCATGTCCCTATTGCCATGCTTCCAACACCGAAAATCAGAAGTGTTTCTTCGGGAACGCTATGAGCTCAAAAGTAAGTTTCTTACTCCTACAAGAACAAGTAGCTACCTTGATTCTCACCCAGGCCACTACCATCCGAATTGAAGATAATTTGCTAATATCTGGTGAATTAAAAAGGGAATCATCCAAGCCTAAATCTTCGGGCCCTTCTCCCGCTACTTCATCTGATCCGGCATTTCAAAAGATGGCGAATGACTTACTTGCATTAAAGAAGTAGTTAGCTCAAGCTTCCCCCAGTTCCTCATACGGGATATTCCATGAAGGAATTTCATTCCCAACAATGTTCCACAAAGGTCGCGCTTGCCTGCATTTGTTCCGCGGTTGGCACTTGAGGCTCCTCCGGTCAACGCTTTAGCCAAAATCGAAGAAGAGGAGCAAAATTACGAAGAACCTTCGTCTCAAGGCGAAGATGATCAAGATGTCGGTGAACCGACTGGTGACTCTACTATCGGGTATATGGAATTTGATGAGGAAGAATCTGACGAAGAAGAGGGTACCCAAGGATATGCAAGCGGACAATCATATGTTGTTTTTACCCACTCGCAAGGAAAAGAAGTAGAGGTCGCTGCCAATGTGTAGAAAGAGAAGGCCATGTCAAACACGCCTCCAACCATTGCTAAAAGAGGTAATCCTCTTCCTACTCAACCCCCTGTTAAGTCTTTTACAAAGAAATCTTTTCCCCCCATCTCTCCTCCAAATCATCCTTCTTCTATTTCCATAAAGACTAGTAATCCTACTCTACCATCGCGAAGTGAGGGACTCATTCCTTCACCAGCGCAACCCTTAGCTGCATTTGACATCATAGATCATGCTAAGAAGACTAAGATCCAAATGTCTGAAGCCAAGTATCTTCAGTCAAACCCCGAACAACTTGTAAGGTTGACCAAGTATATTCAAAGTCAAGCTATCATATCTCCCCAGATCTCCCTAAAAGGAATCCTCTCCACTCCTCCTGCATCCCACATAAATGTTGCCTCAACATCTACATCAGGCAAGATAGAACCTTTCTATCTCTCCCTCCTAATCAATGGCCACAAATTAAGTAACTGCATAATTGATTCTGGAGCTTCTGATAATGTCATGCCGGAAAAAGTCACCCATGCTTTGGGCCTCACCCTTACCAAGCCTTTTAGCAGATGTTATTCCTTGGAAACCAAGCAGGTTTCGTTGATTGGTCAAATCAAAGACGCACAGTTCGCATTTGTGGCGTTCCCAGAGAAAAGAGTAAAGATGACCATCCTTGTTGCCGATATTCCAGCAGCCTATGGAATTTTGTTGGGAAGAAGTTTTTGCAGTGAAGTTGGTGGGGAGATTCATATGGACTGGTCTAAGGCTAGAATCCCCATCAAAGGTGTAATGCAAACATTGGAGCCAAAATCACAAAAGAAGTACTTGGTTACTAACTCTGAGGACCCCAAAGCCCAAATTCTTTTCGAATCATCAGGAATGGGGAACTATTTCTTATCTACCGAGTCTGAAAAAATGGTTGTTCTCGTCCAAGAAGGGGATCTTAACAAGATCGGACTTTGCAGATTTGATGGCGACACGTAACTAGTGGATGTGGCGCCGGAGCCGTGCTAATATCTCCCGAAGGGGAGGTTATTCCTCTCTCTTTCAAGTTGCAGTTTTTCAATACAAATAATACTGCTGAGTATGAATCTCTGCTACTTGGCATGCAAGCCACAAAGGAAAGAGGGATCAAAAATCTGAAAGTACAAGGTGATGCAGAGCTAGTCGTAAATCAAATTAAAAGGATATATCAAGTGAAGAATGAAAGGCTCGGTGCATTACCACAACGTGGTGTGGGAAAGCATCAAAGAATTTGATACTTTTTCAATAGAATCCATTCCAAGAGCTCAAAATGACATGGCCGATTCATTGGTTGTTTTAGCATCCCTCATGCTCCCTCACCCAAGTTTGAAAACAGACAAATACACCATTGAGTTGGTTTTCCGCCCAAGCATGCCAGAAAATTCTCAGCATTAGCAAGTATTCAATGATGACAATCAACTCATTTCCTTTCTAGAAAAGGCAGAAAATTTTAAGGAACTTCACTTTGAAGGATCCACTTCTACGTGCTATGAATCAGTCACCGGTCAAGACGATGAATCCGAAGGGAATGACGGCATATGTTAGCTCAAAGGAAATAAAATTCCAAAGGGCCTGGTTTCTTTAGAGTGGTTGTTCGATAGGCATGACCGTTTTGTAAAAAAGAAAAAGACAAGAGGATCTAATTCCTCCCGTAAACCGAACCGGTCAATTTGGGTTCGGTAGAACTTCCAGATTTGTAAACATCAGAAAATTTTGCACACCTGAAGAGAAGCGGAAGTTTGTCAAACTGTTGAAGAAATACATGGATGTATTGGCATGGTCCTATGCCGATCTAAAGTATTTTAAGCCAAAGGACGTCCAGCATGACATTCCGTTGAAAGAGGACGTCAAACCCTTTCGCCAGAAGCAGAGGCATTATAACCCTAAGATCTCAGGTACTATCCAGGCTGAAATTCAGAAAATGCTGGATGCGAGAATCATTTTTCCTATCCATCACAGTACTTGGGTGGCAAACATTGTGCCAGTGCGCAAGAAAAATGGTGAAATACGCATATGCGTAGATTTTCGAAACCTGAATCAGGCTTCCTTAAAGGACAACTACCCACTTCCTATAATGGATCAAGTTCTACAAGCAGTAACTGGATCAGAAATGCTGTCCATGCTTGATGGTTTTTCAGGCTACAATCAGATTGAAGTTTCACCTAAAGACCAATTTAAAACAGCATTCACTACTCCCTGGGGCACGTTTGCTTACAGCAGGATGCCTTTTGCCCTGACCAATGCTGGCGCCACTTTTCAGCGGGTCATGGACCTTGCATTCAAAGGTATGATGGGGAAGGTAATTTTGGTTTATTTGGATGACTTAACTATGTTCTCTAAACAACGAAATGATCATTGTGATCATCTGGAGAAAGTATTGGCCAGATGCCGAGAGCATGGGATTTCCCTAAACCCAAAAAAGTCTATTTTTGGAGTCACAGAAGGAAAGTTACTAGGACATATTGTTAGCAAAGAAGGAATGAAGATAGATACCGAAAGAGTTAAGGCTATTCAGAGCCTTACTTTTCCTACAAGCAAGACCGCGTCCATTCTTTCTTCGGAAAGGTGAACTTTCTCAGGCGCTTTGTTCCCGACTTTGCTGAAAAGACTCGTCATATATTAGACATGATGAAAGGGTCACCAAATTTCGATGGAGTGAAGAAGGGAAGAGATCGTTTGATGAAATAAAAGCTTCCATCACTCACGCACCAGTCCTGGTGTGTCCCGATTTCTCCAAGGATTTTATCATGTATAGCTATGCATCTGAACATACTGTATCTGCCATCTTGATGCAAAAGAATTTTGAGAATGTTGAATCCCCAATTGCGTTCATGAGCTCTCCCCTCAAGCCTCACGAATTAAAAATGTCTCAGTTGGAAAAGCATGCCTTCGCCGTTGTCAAAGCAGTCAAAAACTTCAGGTATTACATTTTAAATTCTCATACAGTGGTGTTGGTCCCTGACACGACAGTCAAGTCAATTTTAACTCAACAAGAGTTAGGAAGCTTGCGAGGAAATTGGATTGCAAAGGTCCAGGAGTACGATCTGGATATAAAACCAACCAAGTTGGTAAGAGGCAAAGGCCTATGTCAACTTATGGCCGAAAACCAAGGGTCAGAAGTTTCCGGAGAAAAGATGATTGTACCAATGAAGCACAAAGTCAGCTGCAGAAACCCTATTCACTGCCTATGGTCCTATTTGTCGCAACCAACGATGAGTGGTATTCCGATATTGCTTTCTTCCTCACCTACGGTGAATTCCCAGCTCACCTAACTGCAAAGGAGAAGCTATAAAGCTCAGAGCAGCCAAATATGTCATCTGGGATGATGGTTTATACAAACGCGGGATAGATGGCATCTTCTTGCGATGTGTCGACAAGCCACAGCAGGTGAAGTTACTTAAAAATTTTCATAATTTAGCCTGTGGAGGCCATTTCTCCTCTTCTGTGATAGCACACAAGATCATCCGGGCCAGGTACTATTGGCCGACGCTTTTCCAAGATACAGCTACCTGGGTAGTAAAGTGTGAGCCTTGCAAGCAGTTCGTCGACAAGCCCAAGTTAGCTACTTTTACCCTCAGACCGGTCATCATCTACGAACCATTCAAGTAGAGGGGAATTGACTTTATCGGCGCACTCAATCCCCAATCAAGTTCCAGACATAGTTATGTCCTAACAGCAAAAAATTACTTCACCAAGTGGGTGGAAGCCATACCTATTAAACATGCCACTTCTGAGGTTGTTTGCAGTTTTATCAAAGAAAATATCATTGTCAGGTTTGGCGTCCCAAACAAGATTGTTGCTGATAATGCTTCTAACTTTTATTCATGGGAAGTTATTATTTTTTGCTATGAATACGGAATAACTTTAGCTCACGCCGGATTATTACCCTCAGGAAATGGTCGAGGTAGAATCCGAAGAACAAAACTTGGTGATCATCATACGAAAGCTAGTGGATGAGAACCAACGAATGTGGCACAAGTCCTTATACGATGCTTTGTGGCAGACCGCATTACTCCCAAAAGATCTCTGGTATGTCACCGTTTCAAGTGTTATATGGCATCGATGCCGAGCTTCCCATTTCCGCTAAACTCCCTGCTCTGCGCTTGGCATAGCAACCAAAGATGAAACTTTTCAAAATTCCCTTAAAAAGAGGATCATGTATCTAGCAGAGCTCGAAGATAAGAGAGTAAGGGTGGTCGACAAGATCACCCAACATCGAATCAGTCAAAATATTGTTCGATAAAAAATTTAAGCAAAGAAATTTCCAGGTGGGAGACCTCATCCTTTTGTGGGACAAACGAAGAGAGACAAAGGGCATGCACGGAAAATTTGATTCCCTGTGGAGAGGACCTTTCAAGATCAAGTAGCTCAACGGAGAGAATAGTTTCTATCTCTCGTATCTAGATGGAACTGATCTCCCGCTTCCCTATAGCGGGCAGCATCTGAAAATCTTCAGGAAGTAGAGCTTGCTCTCTTCTTTGTACAGTTTACTTTTGTCGTGTGTTTTCTTTTGTTGGTTGTGTGTTTCCTTTCTAGTGCCCCTTGTTTTTAACTCTGTTACCCAATGGATAGGCACGTGAGATCTGGGATTCTCTACCCCGAGGTTCGCTCAGAGATAGTCCCAGTAAAGAGTGAGCTATTATCCCGTAAAATAGTCAAGGGTAATTTTACGGGTAACCATTCAAAATTTTGTTTCGGTCCCTCATCGGGGACTCTCTTGCGTTCGGAACGTTGCAAAATCCCTTCCCGAGAAATCTAGTTTTCTGAAATTAGCCATTTTTGGTCTTTTTTGGTCGGGTGCACATAATGTCTCTGCAACATCAAGTTTTGGTGCGCCCTTTAAATCCTTTAGCGCACGGTTTGAAGTGTCAAACAGGTGTTTTGGTACACCTCACTATGGTGTGCCTTTCTTGCATGTGCCAGGGCGCATGCGCCTTCATGTCATAATAATTTTGTTGTTTGAGTTTTGGTGCGCCAAGGGCACATATATTCTTGTGTCGACAGCACTTTCGGTGTGCCAAAGGCACACATAACTTCGTGTTGGTAGGTGTTTTGATGTGCCAAAGGGCGCATGCTTTCCATTGTCGACAACACTTTTGGCACACCACTTGAAAAAGTGGTTGGCGCATTTATTACCACCTCACCTATATATAGGCGCATCTGCACTGTCATTTTCATCAGTTAGAATCACGTGATTTTCTCTTCCCTCTGTACCTGTCAGCGCACCTGCCCTGTCGTTTTCAAATCACTTCGTGGACCCAGTTTCACACTTCTCCATTATATAATCCAGGTAAGAGGTCCCTATTGCTCTTGTGCTTTGTGTTTTGGTTTTTGGCTGCTTGTTGGTGTGGATTGGGTTAAATAAGGCTGTGAAACCATGAACTTCCCCCCTTGTTTCTTCTATTCTTCCACATGCATTTCCCCCTCTTTCCAGATCTGCTGGTAAAGGGGACTCTGTCTTGAAAAGATTGCTTGAAACTCTTTGATTAAGCTTCTTCATCACCCAAAGACATCCTGCAAAAGAAGTTTAAATGCATGTAACCCCTCAGGAGAAAGAATCAAGGCTTGAAAATAAGACACTGTCATTTCCTCTTTTGGCACATCTGCCACCCCTGCAACATGATATACAGTCGCGCCAATGGCGCATATACCATGCCTGTTACATAAAGAACAGTTGCGCCCTCAAGGTGCACTTCCCTTGCTTGTTGCAACCACTTTTCCTGCGCCCTCTTGGCGCACCAAACTCATGTGTTGCATTATTAAAACTCATGCCATTGGCGCACCCTGCATCCATGTAACACCAACTTTATATGCACCAAGTAAAACTGTTAAAAAGGCGCAGGCACATCCATTGTTACAACAACATTATGTTATGCAGACCTTCCATGCGCCGCGCCAAGTTCCCCTGTGGCGCATGAAAAAATGATGTTACACACATTAAACCTGCGCCCTTTGGCGCATCCTGTACCCATGTAACATGAAAAATATCAGCGCCCTTTATAAAATGCATACATATGGCGCAGTGCACTTCTGCTTACAACAAAAAATGCAACCTGCAATATCTATGTGCCATGCGCCCTTTGGTGCTGATTTATCCCTTGCAGCAGCCCTTTTCTATGTGCCATATTGTTTAACCCTGTAGCCTGCAGTATTCATGCGCCATGCGCCCTGAAGCCTTAAAATCACTAACTCTTCCTTCTGTCAACACTTTAATGGAAGATCAAACTAGCTGATATGACTTTCTTGCGTTGGGTTTCACTTCTTCTTCTTGCAGATCAGCAACTGAGTTCAGAGTTACATATGTCAACAAGCAAAAGCAAGATACTCTCTTTTAGCCGCGGGATGACGACGAATAGTCTCCTTCTCCTCGACTTTTATTTTGTAAAATATCTAAAAGTATGTTGGCACAAATGATGACATCATCCATGTTGCACCATGGGATGATGTCATCCACCAAGTTGTCAAAAGTCAACAAGTGACTTTAGGATATTTTGAAGATATTTTGTAATTAGGTGGTTGGTTTGTTTTTGCCTTCCTTTCTTCTCTTCTTCTATATATACTTGAATACTTGTTGTATTGAGTGTGGATATATTTTAGATGAAAAATAGAAGTGAGAAGAAAAGGCTTTGTACTTTTTGTAACAGAAGAAGATATTAATGCAAATATTAAGACTTTGTGTTGAATATGTGTGTTATGGGCATCTGATCTTTCTTATGTCAGATCTATGCATTTATTCTGTTGAATCTATCTCTACTTTTTTGTCATTTATTCATCAGTATTGCTTTATTCGTTTATGCAAGTAGGTTTGGCTCTGTTTACTACCAATCCCAAAACATAAACCCTCTGACCTTTCTGCTTTGGAATTCATTTCTTTTCTCCCTTCGGACCTGATCTTTCTTCATCCTCTCTTTCATTCCTTTCTTTTCGCAGTTGGAAACACCCCTACCGGGATGAGATCCCAAACCCCGAAGGCAGAATATTGTGAGACTTGCATGCATTCCCGGTAGAATAGCAATAAAACCGGTTTCACTTTCTTTGACTCAAAGAGGGGCTATGCCCCGCATTGCTCGTTGGCTCGTCTATCCATAAATCTGCCCACGTGATGATTTTCAAACCAACACATCCAAAGAAAAGAATATGCCAAAGGGATCAAATTTGTTACAAAACCCTTTCCATTTGATGAAAAATGATATAAAACTATAAAATGACTGCCAAATGCCGAGAGATGCACAAATATTTTAAAATATTGCATGAACTCAGATCATTATCCATCCTGGGTCACATTTTTGGCATTCCACCATGCCAACATGCATTTGCAATCATTTTTCACCTTTTTCCCTCATCATTTTTAACTCTGCAACTTTTCATTTTTACATTTCACGTGTTTTTCATGGGCTGAGAAAAATATCTCACAAAAAACACTATAGGGCACCAAATTAGCTCAAATAAATGATTCCATTGTGTTCAGAAGGCCGAAGGGATGCAGATTCATATAAAATTTCATGTGTTTTGGTGCAAAAATGACGATTCCACACTTCTTGGAGCTCCAATGGTGCCCAAAAAATGAAAATGCACAGCTGCCGTTGATTAAAATCAACTTTAAATGCCAGCCCTCCACGTGGCAGATCCAAATCCTCTTCAAAAATGCCCAAATTACCTTTTTGCCTTTTAGATGAGGTGGGACACATGTCCAAATACAGTTGGACCGTTCCTTCTTTTTAAAATTTGCATTTGCAACTCCTTTTGACCTCGAGAAAATTTTGAAATTTTTCCCCGCTTGCCCCCTGAATGTGCCACGTGTCCTCCTATGGGCCCTACTGAAAACCACGGGCCAAAATGATGACTTTGCTCCTTTTTCGCAAAAAGGAAAATTTTCTCAAAATTCCCCGCGGGCCCGAACACCCATTGTTTCTCTGCCACGTGTCAATCTCCCATTGGAGGTGGAGCCAACTCATCACATTTTCCTTCATTCCTCCACAAGCATCAAAACTTTATGTGGGCCCGACATCTCTCTTTTGAAATTTTAAAATGCCACGTGTCACTATCCTATTGGATGCGGAGCCAAAACTCCAAATTTTTCCATGGGTTTATTTTTCTCTTTGAGATTTTTCGCTAAAATTTAGAAAATTTTCCATCTTTCCTCGCGTTCCAAATTTCCATCAAAATTTGGACACGTGTCCATTGTTCATTGGTGGCGGGACCTTGAACCAAAATTTTCCTTTTACCCTTTGAAGTTAAAAAACTTCAAATTCCTCCAAGCCTCCGCCTCTCCATTTCATCCTTGTGCATACGTGTCACATTCTCATTGGTGCGGGCCATTGGGTCCAAATTTTTCTTTTGCATTTTGAAACCAAAAAATTTCAAATTCTTCCAAGTCCTTGTCATCCGCTTTGGCCCTCTTAGACACGTGTCACCATCCCATTGGGCACGGGCTTTCGGGAAAAAATTTAATTTTGAGAATTTTTTCCAAAATGGAAGAAAAATTCCTAAGTTCCCTCGCCACCCGCCAATCCTCGACCAATCACATCAGGCCACGTAAGCACATCCCTGTGACACTGCGGGGCCATGGGGAAAAATTTGATTTTGACATCCTTGAGTCTAAAACAATAAAATTTTCCTAACTCCCACGCTGTCTATTTGATCTCCCTGTGCCATGTGTTGCCCTCCCATTGGGTGCGGGCCTTCGGGCAGAAATTTGATTTTGAGAAATTTTTGAAAAATGAAGGCAAAATTTTTAAGTGACCTCCGCCACTCGCTGCTCCATCTGACCAATCAAATCATGCCACGTAGGCACACTAGGCAAATGCGGGGCCACGGAGCAAATTCTCCCTTCGCCAAAAATTGAAAATTTGACAAGTTATAACATTTTTTCCAACCGCACCTACCAATGAGAGCCTGCCATGTCAGCATAAACTTTGCCTTGATAAATTTGATGGGTAGAACATGCCCGTATGCCCGTCAAAATGAAAAAACGTAGGGGATGCTTCTGAAATCGAATTTTCTCACAAAGAAGATGGATTTTTTTGGTTTTGAATCCAACGAAACATGATGTGGGGATGATTTAAGCTTGGGGAGTGAGATTTCACCCTCATAAAAATGGAATTCAATCAAACACGGGTTTCTTTCACTCTTTGGCCAAGGAAAAATAATGCAGCCCATGCAACATGAAAAACTAGGGCACAAATAAAGGGGAAACTTGGATTTTGTTTCAAAAAGGGGTAGAATAACAACATTGAGGGTAGTTTGAAAACATTCAACTGGATAAAATGAGTTACAGATCTTCAGCTCGAGCCACAAGGACATTTTGGAGTAAAAATGGAAAATGGAGAATAAGAGTAAAGTGTGCAAACCCATAAATTACACCAACATAATCGACAACCATATCAATATTAGGTAAGGGGAAGTCATCTTTGGGACATTATTTATTGATGTCACGGAATTCATTTCAGATCCTTATGCCAACCAACTTCTTTTGATTTGGGACTATGTTAGATATCCAATCTGAATAGTCAATGGGTTTAATGAAATCAACAACTAATAAATTTTCAAGTTCTTCTTTGACAAGTAGTGCAACTTTGGGGTGCATCTTTCTCAATTTCTGCTTGATGGGTTTGGTGTTTGGGTGCACAAAGAGGTTGTGCATGACCAATTTTGGGTCCAAAATAGGCATATCTATATATGACCATGCAAATATATCTACATATTCTCTCAATAGTTCCACAAAAACATTATGTTCTTGAGCTGAGAGTGAAGCTCCCAACTTTATCATTCTAGGTTCCTCTTCTAAGCCAATGTTGACACTAATCATTTCTTCAACAAGAATTTTAGAAGCATCTTCCATCCACGTAGGATCAAGGGGAAGAGTAAGATCAACCTCCTTAGGTGGCTCATCATCATCTTTGAATGGGTATACCATTTCTTCTATAGGTTCTTCGTTTTGTTTATCTACTAGTGCCTCAAAAAGTTTATCACTATGAGACTCATGTTTATTATTTCTGCAAGGCTTCTCTGAAGCATTCGTAATATTTCTTATGACCTTCCTATTCAAGTGTCCACACATCTCTACTTCTTCTCCAAAGTATGCACATGAATCTAATTGGATAGAAAAACCTTTCTTCTGATCCCCGGTAGGAATAGAATCACGAGTCCCATGAATTCGTGAATTCCTTGCCATTTTCAAAGAAATCGAGTGGTACATGAAATTTTTGATCCCAATCTACAAGTTCTAGATATACAAGGGTTACTTAGCAATTGGTTTGAGGATTAGATCCAAATAAGCTAAAAATATTTGAATCATGGAATATATTAGTGGAGGTAAGGTATTCGTAGAGGCTACATTGGGAATCTGCATCACTATTTGAATGAGATGAGTTTTCCTCATGTTTAGAAGAGGTGGCGTCGATCTCGAAAGGGGGATCGTCATGAGGCCTGATTCCTAAGCCATGTTTGTTAGATTTAAAATGAGGAATAGGAATGGGTTCTAACCATCCTTGTGCATTGATACCACATCCAAACCCATTGTAACCCATGACGTACATCATACGGTGGCCTTTGATATACTACGGAGCTTGATGACATGATGCCATGGTACCTTTAGGTACCCTCTTGATGGGATCTTCTAACATCTTTTCCTCAGATAGGAGACCACTAGGGATGAACTTCTCTAGTGGTTTAGGGAATTTATCCCAAGTGCTCTTGAACTCGAAAGTAAGGTTTACCACATGTCCTGGGAGACACTGATAGATATGATATTAATAAGGCTTGTTGAAGCATGAATTACTCACACAGGCCATAATTTACGAGATGTTTCCTCCCATGATGTGAAAGGATTGACCAACAAAGAAATTTTTGATTATAAGGAGTGAGTGAATCCAGATCCACACGTTCTGTTGATGGCAAATCACAACACCCCTGAATGTCTGCAACTCGATGGGTTGAGACTCTCAGTGTGATTGCATAACATGGAGCTTTTCCAAAGTGTGGGACCTTGTGAATCAGAAAGCTCTCCGGATGAAGGTCGGTTCCTATTCCTCTGTTCAGATGCACACATAAAAATGCAGAGGATTTACTCAAAAACCTAATCTAACTTGCCAAGGAGACAGGGTAAGAAGATGCATAAAATAAAACCTAAACTACAAAGGTGATGCATCGAGGAATGAAGAACACCTATCTTGCCAATAAACACAAACCATAAAAATGCAATGCAAGATCATGCATAGATAACTAGATTTGCAGTGAAAGATCAAGAGGATGCAAATGAACACAAAGAGGGTTGAGAATCATCCACAGACATGCATTATTTTCTCCAAAGATTGATACGACACACTACAAAATGCCAAGAGGCAAAGTTGCATTACAGTTTTAAATGGGAGGTTTGAACTCCACAAATTCACCTGCCAAAAAGAAGAAGGGAGGGGCAAAACAAGAATGTCCAACCTTTATAAATAATCCCCTCCTTATAATTTATAGGAATAATGAGAGAGAAAAGAGAGAGGAATTCTAAATCTACCCCAACCACCTCTAGGTTGCATTTAATTCATCTCATTATGGCGGTAGGTGAGAACCCTAGCAAACCCAAAAAGTGGCAAACTGTATTTTACATTTTTAAGAATTTGTTCTCACCCAATTAAAGATATCCAGTCGTAGTTGGACAGAGGACCTTGTAATATTTTTGAAAAGTCCAACCTTGCGTGAATCCGAGCTCCCTGTGAAAAGTTATGGCCATCTGAATATCTGGGTCAGGGTTTGCTTCCTGTCAGTGCTCAAAATGTTGCGCCTCCTGAAGATGCACCTTGGCGCATCCATCCTTATGTCGACATCCTTTTACATGTGCCATGGGTGCATCCATTTTCATGTCGACACCTCTTGCTATGCGCCCTTGACTTGCACCATGGGCGCGACTTTTGGCGTGTCGACATCTTCTTACCTGCGCCATGGGCGCATCCATTTTCATGTCGACACCTCTTGCTGTGCGCCCTTAACCTGCGCCATGGGTGCGAATTTTGGCGTGTAGACATCTTCTTACTCACACCATGGGCGTGAATTTTTGCGTGTCGACATCTTCTTACTTACGCCATGGGAGCGACTTTTGGCGTGTCGACATCTTCTTACCTGCGCCATGGGCATGAATTTTGGTGTGTCAACATCTTCTTACCTGCGCCATGGGCGCATCCATTTTCATGTCAACACCTCTTGCTGTGCACCCTTAACCTGTGCCTTGGGCTTGAATTTTAGCGTGTCGACTTCTTCTTACTTGCGCCATGGGCGTGACTTTTGGTGTGTCGACATCTTCTTACTTGCACCATGGGTGCATCCATTTTCATGTCGACACCTCTTACTGTGTGCCCTTAACCTGCGCCTTGGGCGTGACTTTTTTCATGTTGACACTCTGTGTTGTGAGCCCTTCTGGTTGGCAACGCAATAAATGTCAGGGGTTTGAGCTTCTTTGATTTCCATATTCTTCTACTTGTCTATATCTACCCGAGGGAAGATATTTACAACAATTTGGTGACTCAACAGGATTACCTTCCTGCTAGGTAGAAGATCAGTGGCCTTTTAGCAATCCATTGGGCATGGAGTCATAAGCAATAACCTAAAACCAACTTGATCTCTGATCTCGAGCCTAATACCGCAACTCCTTCTTCGAGAGCACGCTAAAGCGTAGAAATTCAACACGAGAGCAACGAAACACTGTGTGTCGGAGCACTTAGGTAAATTGAAACCTAACTACAACAAGACAATGTGCATACACACTTAGAGGAATTGAAAACTAATCTAATATTTACAAGGGTAAACCTTTCCCTTTTAGTAGCAATGTTTAAGGTAGATTCCGTTAACCAGAATCGAGAGTTCTTCTCCATCCAATGTAGACAATTGGAAGGCATTACTACTTTTGCTTTTCGTGACCATGTAGGGGCCACTCCAAATGGCATCAAACTTGGAATGCCTTCCTGGTTTTTCCCGATCTGCATCCCATTTCAGAACTAGGTCCCCTTCCTGGAAGGTCTTTGCTCTTGTCTTCTTATCAAACCATCTTTTTACTAAGGCCTGATCTTTCTCGATCATTTGAATTGCATGCTCTCTGATTTCCTCCAATTCCATCAACTCTGCATACCTAGCCTCCATTGGTTTAAACTCGGACAACTCCAATCGCCGTGAGCTCCAATGTCTTGGCAATTCTAATGATATAGGCAATCGCCTCTTTCCCATAGACCAACTTGTAGGAGAATTACCTATAGATCTCTTTGGCATTATCCTGTCATCCCATAATGCTGATTTCAGCTTGGTATGCCATGTCCTTTGGTTTTCATCTAGAGTCCTTCTAATGATTCTTAGCAAATTCTTGTTTGTGGACTCTGCTTGTCCATTACCCTGCGGGTAATAATTTGAAGAGGTGCTCAAATAGATTCCATTCTTGATAGCCCATTCTGTAATCTTGGAACCTATGAATGCCAATGCATTTTTTGATATAATAGTGGTCGGCACATTGAACCTGGTCACTATTCCTTCATAAAAGTCTAGTATGTTAGACTCATTTGCTTCTTTGAGCACTACTGCTTCGGTCCACTTGGTGAAATAGTCCGTTACCGTGAGAATCCACTTGTGGCCTTGGCTTGAGTTTGGGTTGATGACCCCGATGAAATCCAATCCCCATTGCATAAATGGTTGGTCAACCAATATTGGGTGCAATGGAAGTCTTTCTGCTAGCCTTTCTTTTCCTATGAAGAGCACACATTTCTTACACTTTCTTATCCATGTATAACAGTCATTGAACACCGTCGGCTAATAATAACCTGCCTTCATTATCTTGAGAGCTATTACCTACGTGGGGCAAAATGTCCTCGGAATTTCCATCGTGAAAATCTTGTAACACCCTCTTAATTCGATATGTCCCAATGCACCTCAATAGAACTCCATTGATGTCTTTCTTGAACAAAACACCATCAACAAGCACATATGGAATAGCTTGTAATCTAAAGTATCTCCTCTTTGCTTTGTTCATTTCTAGAGGGCATAGGCACATGTCGTAGGAATTGTATCATACTTTGAGTCCAACAAGGAGTAGGCACATCATCGTTTTCCTGTTCTTGACCATCCAGTAGTACCAAGACGGTTTCTTTTTCATCATCTACTTCAACTTGTTGACTCAAGGCTAGTTGTTCACATAGTCCCTTTCCACGTACTAATTTGGTGACCTTGATATCGATGTCATATTCCATGACATGGGTTATCCATCCTGCATGTTTCTCATTCAGATCCTTGTTTAGAAGGAAGTCCTTGACTCCCGCATGAGAGACCAATAATTGGATCTTGTTGTTTGAGACTAGGTTCTTGAATTTCTTTAAGCTCTTGATTACTGCAAGGACATGCTTTTCAATGAAAGAGTACCTAGTTTCATATTCCTCCAAGATTTGACTGAAGAAAGAAACTGGTTGTTCTAATCCTTCTTTGTTTTGTTGTACCATGATTGCAGAAATCATGTCCCCACCACCAAAGGCATATAGCATGAAATCCTTGGAGAAGTTTGGATTGACGAGAGTCGGAGCTTGAGATATAGCCTCTTTTATTGCCTCAAAACTTGCCTTGCCTTCAGATGTCCACTTAAATGCCATGCTCTTCTTCAACATCATTGTTATTGGATTTACGAGAGCTGCAAAGTTTGGAACAAACCTGTAGACAAAATTGATCCTTCCTAAGAAGCTTTAAAGAGCCTTCTTATGACTTGGCAATGACAACGCTCGAATTGCTTCAACTCTCTCTGGGTCGATCATCAATCCCTCCTTTGAAACAATATGGCCTAGAAGTTTTCCTTCGTGAGCCAAGAATATACATTTTTTGGGGTTCAATGATACCCCAAATCTTCTACACCTCTGAAATACCTGCCTCAGATGAAAGAGGTGATCCACTACATTTTTGGAGAATACGGTGATGTCATCAAGATATATCAGAACTATTTTATTGATCAACCCCTTGAATGCCAAATCCATTGCCATTTGGAAAGTGGCTCCGGCGTTGGATAGCCCAAATGGCATCTTCTTGTAGGCATAGGTGCCCCATTTGGTGGTGAAATCCGTCTTGAAGCTGGTCATATTATTTCACCATTACTGATTATACCACTGAGTAGCCATCTAGGAGAGAGAATCTCTCGAACCAGGATACTACTTGTAATATTTGTTCCATTGAAGGAAGTGGGTAATGGTCTTTGAGAGATGCTCTATTGAGGTCTCGGAATTCACGCCACGGCCTGATCTCTCTATTCTTCTTCTGGCCAGGAACCAAGTTTGCAACCTAGCTTGAGTGCTTGATTGGGAATATAATGCTTGCCTCTATTAGCTTGTTAAGCTCTTTCTTAATTAGAGGCTCGATGTGAGGGTTGGTGGTCTCTGGTTTTGCCTAATGGGCTTAGCATCTAGATCCAATTCTATGTTATGTTGTTCCAACTTTAGATTGAAACCTATCAAGTCTTCATAGCTCCAAGTGAAGACATCTGGAAATTCTTGGAAAAGTTGTATGAAATCTTATTTCTCCTTTCAAAGTGGCCACTTTGCCAATTTGAAGTGTTTTGCCTTCCCAACCGGAATTGGCCCCTGAATCTTCTCTCTTGACTTTGTATGTTAGCCTTTTCCTTACGGAACTAGTCGTTAGGATTGAAGATAGACTCAATGTTACTAGACCCTTAGGAAGCTTGTTTGTCTGCAGCTACACTACTTGATCCCCATCTCTTTGCTCTAGTCAATCATCCGATTTCTAGCTGATAATTCAGCCTCTTCTTGTAAAAAAATTGATGATCTGTTGATCGTTCTCAAACACCTACCGCTTGTGTTATTATCTGGAGCTGTTGGCCACAATCACATGGATATGTGGTTGTTTTTTTCCCTTCGATTTTGTCAACCACATCAAACATTGCTCCAACTATTGTGAGCCTATTTGCAGCTTCATTTTTCTTCCCGGGTATGGACACGATGTTGAAATATTCAAAATCCTCAATGAGGTCCCATACCCTATTCATGTAGTTCTTGACAGGTCATTCTTTGTAGCATGTTGTCCCCCGACTTGATTGACGATCAGCTCACTATCCCCAAACACTTGCAAGTTCTTTATGCCCTTTTTCCCGGCCCAATGAAGTCCATGAATCAAGGCCTCATACTCATTGTGTTGTTTAAATAGGAAAAGCTGGAAACGGAAAGCTGAATAATGTTTGATGCCTTGAGGTGAAACAACCATAGCTCCTCCTCCTGCACCTTGCCTAATCCTCGATCCATCGAAAAATAATTGCCATACCTCATTTTCATCCCGATGGTTTGGTTTGGTGATGTTGGGAATACTGTTGGTTTTCTTCATGTATGCAATAGACTCTAGCTCTCAGATTCTTCTACTTCTTGGTAGGGATCAAAAGCATGTACCTTGCTTGCCCATTCATCAAGAGTCAAATCGGGATGCTTCCAAATTTGGAGTCGGCTTCATCTATGCTTTGATAATCTTCTTGATCAAATGTTGAGCAGTTGGCATTGATTTGTCTTGGAGTATGAGGCTCAATGTGAAAGTTTGTAATTTGTTCGAGATCGATTGTGACCTTAGTACCATATCTTGTTCTGAACAACATGTGTGACTAGTCAGCAGATAAGTAGCCTCCAATTCTAGTTGTGAAATCCTTGATAAGCATAGGGCAAAGAGTGGTGGAAAATCTATCACTGACACATCTTGCAAAACGGTAACGTTGGGGCATGCATGCAAGATAAGATTCAAACCTTTAATCACTCCCACCGTTGCTACTACTGTCCCATCCAACTGCACTACCCCCTTTGATATGACTTCATATTGGAGACCCAACTGATCAGCTATTTGCTTGGGCATGATAGAACTACTTGCCCCAGAATCAATCATGCAATTGTGTACTAGTTTATCCCCAATGATTAATGAAACGTAGAATGGAGGGGGTTTCAAAACTTTACCTTGTTGTCCTCCATGATTCCCTTCAGGCTGAGTAGCATTCGTGAGGACCTTCTCTTGCATATGGACCTGCTGGTTTGAAGTTGACCAATTCTTCATGGCAGCTTGTAGAAGATCTCTTTGTCCTGGGATGGACAAAGATTCCCACATTGATATATTCACATTTGTCTTCTTCATTTGATCAATGATGCTAAATGGGGATGAAACATCTCTTTTTGTCCTTTAGTCTGCGCATTCCTTTCTTGCACATGGGTAGCAACAAGCTGGCATTTGAGTTGGTTTAGAAGGTGATTTGGGCTGTCCTTGCATGTTTGGAGCTGTATTTTTCTTACCAACACCTTGTGGAGTGATGGAAGGTTGTAGATCACTTGGAGCCAATGACTGCCCTTCACCAATATTCCTCTTCTTTGATCTTGTGTTAGCTACTACACTTTGAGAAATTGTTTGATTCATGCCACAAAAATCCTTAGCTTGCCAATTCACAAGTGCGGTATCATTTGGAGTTGTGTTTTGCTAAGATGTCCCTTGTTGCTGATTTGTTTCTTGACTCACTTCACCCTCTATGCCAGTAGTTGTCACCATCAAGGCTTGGTTCAAAGCACCATTGAAGCACATAGATTGGTTGTGAGGTTCATTGCATGGGAAACACCAATCATACTCTTGAGCTATGTTGTTTTGCACTGGCACTAAGGCTTTAGAAGTAGATGCAACATTGGGGTTATAGGGCTGAAATGGTCTATTAGCAGGAGGCCTTACTTGGCTTTGATTTGCAACTGGATTGGGTGGCCTATTGGGCTAGTATGGTGGCCTGTTAGGTTGAGCTTGAGGTTGATAAGAAGGTCTAAAGTTTTGGGCTTGCTGCCTCTTGAGTGTAACTAGCTCATTTCCCAAATTTTGCAATTGTTTCATAACCTCTTGGAGTTCATTTGAAGCACTAGAGGATGAAGTAGAAGTTTCATTTGAAATTTGATTTCTAGGAGTGGGAATAGGAGCCAAAGTGGGTGCTTGACTAGTGCTTGGATTTTCTAAGTTTGGATATAAGGGCATGGGAGGCCTAGGAGCCAACTTACCAGCTTGAATAAGACAATTTTCAGCCCTAATGGCAATGCTATAAGTAGCAGGTAAGGTTGTGCCTCCCATAGATTGAATTAACATAGAAATATCAGAATTCAAAGCTTTAAGATAATATAGAAAAGCACCTTTCATTGTTTCTGACGGCCTCTGGGAATCCTATCCCAAGACCTTTGAAATCTGAAGTTGAATTAGTCAAGTTGTTCATTGGGAGCTCTCTTGATAGTTGTCAATTGTTCTAGTAGAGACAAATTATCTCCCTTTTCTCCAAACTTCTCATGGAGAACTATGCATAACTGGTTCCAATTTTAGATAGTACCAGCTCCATGGCTCCAAAACGATTGCAATGCCTTCCCTTTGAACAAAGATGCCAGCAATTTAATAGCAACATCCATTTCATTTATCTCATGGATTACACAAATGTTAGCAATGTCTTTGACATGATCACCGAGGAGTGGTATGATTTTCTCCGAGTAAAAAATGGAATGTTCTTTAATGTTGCAATTGGAATTGGATTACGTGCATTGAAGGCAAGTGGGCTCTTTGCCAATGAAATTGAAAAAGGGATTCGGTGGTAGATGTGTGATTATGATTAGCCTAAGAACCCCTGGTTGATGCGAGAAAAGGTCTACCAGGTGGAGGTGTAGACAAAGTCCTATTAGGTGGAGATGGTGATCTTTGTGGTCTTCTTCCTCTCCTTCCTCTTGCCTGGTGAAAGTTGCAAGTGGAAAAATAGCCCCTCTTATCGAGTATCAGACCTGTTTCGAATTCTTCTCATGTGCTTGGGCAACTTGTACTACTACACCGCTGAATTCTATCCCTTCGGAGTTGCCAGATGTGTTAGATAACAAGCCTCAAAAAGGCTGGATTTTGCCAAGTTACACACCAAACTTGACAATATTGAAAATGGAATTTAAAACTTTGAAGGATCCGAAAGATATAGTTCTTCAATTCGGTTATCGGGTCTGTTTGTGTAGCTACTTATCCTCAAAAGGTACAAGTGAAACTCAGGTCATGCAATGCAACTTACAAAACCCGAATTGCCATGTGTCAGAACTTGGGATATTCTCAACTTTTGAGAAAACCCGAAATGATTGTTGGGTCTTCTTTGATGTTCTCGGACCTCGAAAACCTGAAACACTAAAAACCATGAAATTTTGAAAGTCAAAATCTCAAAAAACTAAGGATACCCTTTTGAAGATTATCCCCGATCTATCAAATGGTGAAATTTTGACTTGTTTCGAGTAAGTTAAGTCCTTGAAAATCGATTTCAAAGTTCAAACCTAGAAGGTGAAAAATCTGAAATTGTAAAACACTGTAATTTTTACTCCAAATTTCTTGAAAATTCCTTCAAATCTTGTGGAATGACCTCTTGGTCCCACCGGCGTGCACTGGCTGTTGATGGCGAATCACAAAGCACCCCGAATGTCAAGAACTCGATGGGTTGAGACTCTCAGTGCGATTGCATAACATGGAGCTTTTCCAAAGTGTGGGACCTTGTGAATCGGGAAAGCTCTCCGGATGAAGGCCGGTTCCTATTCCTCTGTTCATATGCACACATAAAAATGCAGAGGATTTATTCAAAAACCTAAACTAACTTTCCAAGGAGACAGGGTAAGAAGATGCATAAAATAAAACCTAAACTACAAAGGTGATGCACCAAGGAATGAAGAACACTTGTCTTGCCAATAAACACAAACCATAAAAATGCAATGCAAGATCATGCATAGATAACCAGATTTGCAGTGAAAGATCAAGAGGATGCAAATGAACACAAAGAGGGTTGAGAATCATCCACAGACATGCATTATTTTCTCCAAAGATTGATACAACACACTACAAAATGCCAAGAGGCAAAGTTGCATTACAGTTTTAAATGGGAGGTTTGAACTCCACAAATTCACCTGCCAAAGAGAATAAGGGAGGGGAAAAACAAGAATGTCCAACATTTAGAAAGAAGCCCCTCCTTATAATTTATAGGAAGGATGAGAGAGAAAAGAGAGAGGAATTCTAAATCTACCCCAACCACCTCTAGGTTGCATTTAATTCATCTCATTATGGCGGTAGGTGAGAACCCTAGCAAACCCAAAAAGTGGTGAACTGTATTTTGAATTTTTAAGAATTTTTCTCACCCAATTAAAGATATCCAGTTGTAGTTGGATAGAGGACCTTGTAATATTTTTGAAAAGTCCAACCTTGTGTGAATCCGAGCTCCCTGTGAAAAGTTATGGCCATCTAAATATCTACATCAGGGTTTGCTTCCTGTCAGTGCTCAAAATGTTGCGCCTCTTGAAGATGCACCTTGGCGCATCCATCCTTATGTCAACATCCTTTTACGTGTGCCATGGGCACATCCATTTTCATGTCAACACCTCTTGCTGTGCGCCCTTAACCTATGCCTTGGGCGCGAATTTTGGCGTGTCGACATCTTCTTACCTGCGTCATGGGCGCATCCATTTTCATGTCGACACCTCTTGCTATGCTCCCTGAACCTGCGCCTTGGGCGCGACTTTTTGCATGTCGACATCTTCTTACTTGCACCATGGGCACGACTTTTTACGTGTTGACATCTTCTTACTTGCGCCATGGGTGCGACTTTTTGGTGTGTCGACATCTTCTTACCTGCGCCATGGGCGCATCCATTTTCATGTTGACACCTCTTCTTTGTGTGCCTTTAACTGCGCACCTTGGGTGTGAATTTTGGCATGTCAACATCTTCTTACCTGTGCCATGGGCATGACTTTTGGTGTGTCGACATCTTCTTACCTGCACCATGGGCGCATCCATTTTCATGTCGACACCTCTTGCTATGCGCCCTTAACTGCGCCTTAGGCGCGACTTACTGGCATGTCGACATCTTCTTGCCTACGCCATGGGCGTGAATTTTGGCGTGTCGACATCTTCTTACTTGCACCATGGGCACATCCATTTTCATTTCGACACTTCTCTTGTTGTGCACCCTTAACTGCGCCTTAGGCGTGAATTTTTTCGTGTCGACACTCATGTGTCGCACCCTTCCGGTTAGCAACGTAATAAATGTCAGGGGTTTGAGCTTCTTTGATTTCCATATTCTTCGCTTTTCTATATCTACCGGGGAAGATATTTACAACAGATTCCTTAATAGCTTTTGTTTATAAAGGAACAACAATATCTACTGAAGGACATTCATAATCTACATGATAAAAATGTGCAATGCAATACAATGCGTGAATGGTTGGATCACCCTGAATGGTGACTACCTGTCCTTCATGGCACATCTTGATACACTGATGGAAAGTTGAAGGGATGGCATGCTTAGCATGGATCCATGGGCATCCTAAGAGTATGTTGTATGGAAGATCAAAGTCAAGGACATGGAATGTTGTATCATGACAATTCATCCCTACTTCCATTGGGAATACTATAGTATCTGCATTTGAATCTCACCCCTCATTATCATAGGTGTAATTGTAGTTTTAACCCCTAGATCCATTTATGAATGGCCTATTGTTTAACTAGCTTCAAATTGTAAATATTTAGACTGGATCCACTATCTACAAGTACTTTCTTGATCTTATGATGGGTAATAACTACTTCTAGGTATAGGGGTAAGTGATGCTCGGGTCATTATGCGGGATTGCAGTGTGATCAAAAGTGATATGATCATTGGAATCAAGGTGTGTAATCATTGCTTGAAGGTGCGTGAGATCTACATCTATGGAGACTCTCAAACTCTACAGTGTTTTATACAATATGTTTTTATGAGCAGTAGAGATTTTGAGGAGATCTAAGATCGATATCCTAGTGGGTGTCTTCTCTAATTGTTCTATTAAATTGTACTAACCTTCTAGAGGAATAGGTCGGGGATCCGAGATGATCAAACGAGCTCGTTGCATCCCTACTACACAACATTTTCTAAGATCCTAATATTATTAACCTATTCATCAGATGAACATATACATCCTATAAGGGAATCAAAGGGACTATCATTAGTTGGATAAACATAAGAAGTAGTCCTATAGTCATTGGAAGTTTTTCCATGATCTGGATTCATGTTCTTCTTATCTTGCATGGTTAGGAAAGGGCTCTTTGAAGATACCCATTTTCTCATTGGGACCCTGTCCTGAGTCGGGGGGAATCTATAGAGATTTTTCCCTCTTCAATGAGGTCTTGTATATAATGTCACAGTCTCAAGCACCTATCAGTTTTTCGTCCTTTAGCACAATGAAAAACACAATACTCATGCTCTATAAACCAACTGGGTTTTGGAGCATCCTCTGGATATGGTACTGTCGTGGTTGGGTACTACACCATATTTATTACATCTAATTGTTTAAGTATGGAAGATAGTGATTCCATTAGTAGCATAAATGCACATTTGGTGGTTGCCTTTGGGTGAGGTCCTTGTGAGATCTTTAGAAGCGGACCAGTCTATATAGCTTGGACTCTCTTAGAGTCTATGATGCCATCACCAATGATATGTCTGTTCTTATTGAAGAACTTTGGTTTATCTGTAAAAAAAAATTGTGTTTGTCCTTTGTGACGGGTTTGAGTGTTCCTTTCGGGATGAGTGCCTTTTCAATTTGACTACCCTTCTCTATAAATTCTTCAAAGTTAGAGATGCAAAGTGCATATAAATGAAAGGCTATCTCTGGGTTTAGGTTAGGAAAAATATGCTTACTATTTGTTTTTCTGGTAGGACACATAGGAAACGATCGCCAATCTACGCCATCACTGCAAAAAGCCTACGAAGTTCTCATTGGTTTTATTTTTGCATTGCAAAGGTCATTCATGGTGATATCATTATCCATATTGAAGGAGTAATGTCGCACAAACTTTTCGACAAGTGCAGGCCATGTCGTGATCGATCCCTTAGGTATACTAAAGAACCATTCTAACGCCAATGCTCCTAGGTTGCGAGGGAATAGTCGTATTAAGAAATTTTCATTGTATGTGACCTCTTGACAAGCCATATAAAATTCCTTGATGTGATCATGAGGATCACCTTTTATTTTATATTTATCAAACTTAGGAATGGAAAAATGCTTTGGAAACGGTTGTTGCAACATGTCCTTGTCAAAGGGGTAAGGACATAGTTCTTCATATAAGTACTTCCTACTATGTCCTACATTTCCTTCCTGTAGCGTAGTAAGTGTGTTCTTCATTGATTATAACTCCTGTTGAATGATTTTTTCTTTTGTAGGTGATATTGGTCTATTTACCTTAGCAAATTTAAAAGTTGTGTCATCATACGGATCAAAGTGAAACTCACTAGATTTTGTTTTGAGTTTGTCTTTATGCATGTTCCTACTCGAAGAACCTAAGTTTTCTAATTTTTGACTTAGTTTCAATTTTTTTTTTTTTCAAGGATCTCTTCTTCAAATAAGGGATTGTCTTCCTCGTCAAACTTAGGAGGCGGTGAGCCTTTGCACTCATGCTCAATTTTTACCCTACGTGAATCCTTATAGTAAGTTCTTTGCGAATCACCAATTGGTTTTGATGGGTCTTCTTCAACATTTTTATGATGTTATCGGAAGTATAAGCATACCTTATGTCAAATGGGTTATCCATGTCTAAGAGGGATGGTGCTAAGTTATTATCGATAAATGGGAAGGATGCAAAAGGATTTTCTTCTAAGTCACGCTCGTTTGGTTTAGATGCCATTTTCGTGATTCTTGGCATTACTAGTCAAAGTTATACTAGGTTTTGTCTAAATGCTTTCAAAGTTGTATGAAACCTAGGCATATGTTGTGTAAGTTGTCTGACGACCAAAATATCCTAGTGTGTTCTAGATGTAATGTTATGTAGTTGTTTATCATTCAAATAATAATCATATGAACATTAAATCAAACAATCACTCAAACTATCATTTAGCAAGACTATACCCTAAACTATGATTCCAATGAAGGGCTCAAAATAGATAGTGACAATACCCTATTAATACATAGGTCAAGTTAGAGTACCAATAAGGCCTAAATACCAAAGTGATATTGCCGCGATCTCTCCACGAGATATACTAAGACCAATTTAAATGTCGACGACACCTAAGTTTTTTGAAAAATGGAAGTTGTGAATGTGGATAGTGTAACAACACTATCTTGACACATTAACCTAGCAAGAAAGGTGTTAGTATCAAGATGATGTCATCATAGTATACACAAGGCAATATTGACACTCTCAAAAGACTCAGATGACGTTGGAACTAAAACTAAGTATAAGTATAGCAAGAATTTCTTAGTTGTGCAAGTAACGTAACTATACAATAAAGGGACTTATACCAAGTTCTCACAAAATTGAAAACACGATGTAAGTACCGAAATTGTATGGCTAGAATGTGAGAAAAAATAACAACTTAAGGAGAAATAATGATGAACTGAAATCGTAGTAATGAAGACGATCTTGAAATCAAGATCAAAGGACTATCAAAGACACAAAAACATACTTGTGCACTTTAGACATTTAACAACCCAGCCACAAACATGGATGGGCATAAATGAACAAAAAAGTGGCAAATACTGTCCTTGATAAGACTCATGGGGTATGCTTCCTTCTCACCCCAAATGGGCAGCGAGAATGTAAGGGTATAGATCAAAAGATGAAAATAAACTAAGTGCCACTTGGGCAGAGTTTCACCTCATCCGAAGGTGAGAAAGAAACCAAGCTAAGTGATACATCATTTAATTTTGTGATGAAAGACACTTAGATCTAACTCAAGTGGACTATTTTCCTTGTTCAAAAACAAGGTTCGAGAATCCAAGCACGTCATCACTTCGTGATGGCTCAAAAAGACGCGACAATGGACTAGTAAAGTGGGATCCAAGACAAAATGGCTTTCCTAATAAGATCACTCAACTAGGTGTCAAAATTTTGTCTAAATGTGAGCTCGATTTACCCAAATAGTCACACTGACTAATTCGGGATTATCTCAGATTTAATTTACCCCCTTCAAATACGATGAGAAATAAATGCATTCACACATATTCTCACTAGGGTCACGATATGGAAAACTTTGACTCTAACTTGCAATGTAAAATCTAATCAATTGGGTAAGCGGAGCACTCCTTTTCATCCATGAGGTTACTCAGCGGTGGATTACTTTAGGATTCCTAGAACCACCCCCATTGTTATATCTTAAGGCGTTATGCCAAAGGGGTTATGTACTAGTTGAGCGGATATGGATGTAACCTTTTCCGAAACCTACAATACAGTGTGATGAAAGTAGTGTGTTTTTTATTTTTCTTAGATTTAATGAAGTTTTACACACCTTTGGAAACATGCATGAAAACTGTATAAGTAGTTTTTTTGTCTTAACTCCTCCTTTCTTTGAAAAGCGTTTTGGTTCTGTATAACGGATTAGTAATTTTCCATACGCATAAAGAGGAAAAATATCGTTTCTAATTCTCAAGATCATCCTAGGATGCAAGAGAAGAGCATATATGACGCAAAAATCCAATTAAGAAACCAACAAATGGAAAATACTTAATTCAAATGTAAAATACATACATCTTGACCCAATTTGGACATTCTAAACATTTTTCAAAGAAATGAAAGAGATAAAAATTGTTTCTAATTCCAAGATCACCCTAAAATATGCAAGGGAAGAGCATACATGACCTTACTCTTATGATTAAGCATGCAAGGTTTATCCAAGTTTATTACAATTTTAACAAAAGCATGTAAACATACCCTACAAAAATAAAAATTAATCAGATTAAACCTGCAATGATGTTAGTATTTAATGACACAAGCCTTTGTAAACATGGAATTGATATGCAAGTCTAGAATGAGGTACAAAGCATATTATGGCATGTGTGCGTGGGTTATGGTGTGTGTGCGTTCCTATATGTAAACATGGCGGGTCTGCAGAGTGTTTCACTACCCGAGAGATGCCTATGCTAGCATATGTGCATCTGCGCACTAGAGAAGATATTTTTGTGCATGGGAAGTGAAACAAAAGGTAAAAAAAGGTTATGACAGCAGTGTGTGTGCACTTTGGCATAAGGGTGATTGTGCTAGCAAAAGGGTGCATGTGCCACTAATACAAACACAGAGCATGGGCATTAATGAGAAGGGTGTATGCATGTACGGTAAAAATGACGATACCAAGTGCGTGCACTAGTAGAAGGATGTTTACACTCATATTTGGTTGTGTGCACCTATTTTCATGTACACCGCACACCGGTTTGGGTTCTGCGCTCCTTTGCTAAAAATGACAGTTAGCGAGTGCTCGACCGCGTAAAGGTGTATGCACATCTTCCGAAAACCCACCAAACAACATGGAAAATGAAATTCTAAAAGTGTCAACAGTTAGAATTTAGCCATTAAATGCAATTTCTAACATAAACCTAACAAAGTGGCATGAAAATGAAGGTTAACTACATAAAACCTAGCTAAAAGCTCAAGGAAAAATATTTAACCCTACAAAAACATGTAAAAAGTTAGAAACTGAAATAAAAGCTTCAAAATGACTCCATTAATGGAGGATGGACTAAGTGTCCCACCAGGCGTGCCAAATGTGTGCAATGAAAATTTTGTTAAAGTTATGAACATGGGGTAAGAATCTCTAAAGAAACCCCAAAATATTTGGAACAAACAACTCAAATCACCATCAGATTAGAGATAAGAAAGAGCTACCTATTTGCATGCATATATAAAGCTTGAAACAAACAATCAACCTCTAAACATGACTATATTAGTTCTCTACTCCATGAAAGTTATCTATAAATGAACCTATTAAAGCTCTAGCAATTAGTTATGTGTTTATTGATGTTTCAAAAGCTTAAGAATGGAAGCTCACCATTAATGGATTCTCCCATTTACCTAAAGTTTTGAAAGGATTAGCAAATAACAAGTAAATAGCTCAAATAAAATATGAAATGACTCTAAAAGACTTAAGCATGACCTAAATCAGAAATGAGAGAGAGAGAGAGAGAGAGAGAGAGAGAGTTCTTGGGAAAAGGTGGGACGAGTATCCCTCTACTTATAGTTTTTGGATTTGAGAAAAGGATGTTTTGGATGCATGTGGGACTAAAAAGGAGTCAAAAATTTGATTTTTAGAAAAACCTATCTGGAGGTGTGAACATGATTTTAGGAAGCTAAGTGGCTATTTGGAAAGGTAAGATATTTGTTTAGAAAGTCAAATTCTCTTTAGAAAGTCAATAAGAGGGTTAATTAACCTAAACAAGGTTAATTAAAGGGAAACAATCTTATAGAAGCTAGTTAGAGAGGGATTAACAGGTTTAGGGGATTTAGAAGAGGTTAGAAAGGGTGTTTTACTAGTGTAGTGTAGTAAATAAACACGAGACTAGGATAATTAGTATGATATTAGTAATAAGATCATGTAGACCAAATTATAGGTGTCTACATATACAACACATAATAATTATGACCTTATAATCTCTCAACGAAACTCTTATTTCATTTAATAATCCTAATCTCAAGCACACCGACTATGGAGCATGAAAATGAGGTGATTGTGAGCATGTGGGTGTGAGGGTGGAAGGAATGACAAATGTGGTGCAATTGTTGTTTAGAGTAGTGAAGATCAATGAAGATATTGAGGTTCCTCTTCCGTTAGTTTTGGATCTTGCCTCCTCTTTAAGAGGTTGTGGGATTTTATAAGGGGATCACCCTTTTCATTTTTAATGCGAGGAGTGATTTGTTGTAATTTTTGTGATCTTCATCTCCAATGTTATCCTTTGACCTTTAGGTGTGTGGATCTCCAACTTTATATTTTATTAGATTAAAAGGATAGACACACACAAGAATATTATTTATCAATTTACAACACGTAATAATTTATGGCCCTATAATCTCTCAATGAATCTCTTATCTCATATAATAAGGTAATCTTTTCCTATAGTAAAAGAATGCCATGATATGGCAAATCCTGTCGAAGATAATGCTTTGTGGTATGCGGGGACGAATATTACATTTGTAAAAAAATGTAAGAGCTTAATGAGTAATAAACGCCATATGGGTTTCGTAAAATGTAGTTATATGTGCTTAGGTAGATATGTATGTAAAACAATTATTTATTCTTTGTTTCAAGTTAAGCTGAGTCAAATCTGGTACTACTAAACAATTAGGGAAGAGTATACAAACAATGGGTTAGCGGGCACCCAAGGGTCAACCTATCAGCTACATCATGATAAACATGTAAATTCAATGTTTGTCAAGGTGGGGTGTGGTTGTAAACAAGTCAAAAAATCACATGTTATACAACAAAATAATTTTTCCTTGGACCTTAATTGGAATGGGTGTCCACAGTGATGTAATGTATGCAATTCTTTATTTCAGATAAGATCACAATCCAAACACAAGCCTTTGCAATTCCTAAAGACATGGGACAATTATGTATGTAAGATATGTGTTAGCTCACATCACCGTGGTTCCTATCCTTGAATTTGATGCAACAATAATCTCAAATATATAAGGTAAAATATTTTGTTTAGCTTAAAAAGACTATGATAAATAAAAGAACAAAGCCTTTTGTGAATTAGTGAGTCTCAATGAAGAAAATGGAGATATGCATCTCAAATCAAGAAAGGGAAAGGAAAATGGTAAATTTATGTCTGGATGAATTTGGTCTATAGAATAAAAAGTTGTCTTACTGATCTTATTGTTTCCTTTTATTGCTTTGGTTGTTAATTATTGAAAATTCTAAAGTAAAAATATTACTTCCATTTTCAACACTAAACACGGCTTGTTTAAATCCTATGCAATTCGTTTAATCCATCAACAATATCCCAAATTTGAATGACAAGCAATTTTTCTAATTACTTGAACTACCTATTATAGTAACCAGTCCATCAAACTTTGATATTTTGTAGATTACAGCTTTGTTTCATGTATCCTACTGATTGAAAGTATTCTACTTTGAAAAATAAAGTGAAATTTATTTAGAAATATATGCAAAAGGAAGTTATATCTTGAAACGAACCAGCATGGATTGTTCTAGATCTGCACAGCCTTCTAATAAACCAAAAATAGTGAGAAACAAAATTGTTTATAGAAATCTTGAAAGCGACAAAGTTATTAATAATCATGACTTATGGGAAGCCTAAAAGAGCCAGATTCATTTACCATGAGGGAAAAACTACAAAATATGTTCTAATGGAAATTAAAATAAAAAACAGTGGCACAGGAAAGGGGTTGACATACTACTATAAGTTAATAGTCGAACACTCAAAACCCTAAGCACCAAATATTTATTTAATGTACTGATTGCATCAACATACCCCATAAAATGTAACAAATGTATTGCATTTGGAACTGCTATTCACAAAAGGGTTTTTCCAAACAACCAAATTAAAATGTCATAAAATAATTATAAGCATCCGTGACACAATCCAAAATACTAAAACAAGAGTGAATCTGTAACTTAACAACTGCAAAAACTCAACATAATTGTCTAAAACTTGACTGCAAGTGATTTTGAAATATAAATCTGTTGTCGTGGCACATGATGGTTCAAAAAATACACATCACCCAAATCATATAGCAATTACAATAGTTTCTGAGAATGAAATACTTTGATACACCAATAAAAGGATTAGGGTTTATTTATTGCGAAGTGAATTTCGTAACGACCTTGGTACCCTCGGAGACTGCGTGCTTGGCAGTTCACCAGGAAGGGATAATTTCACTATTGTTTGCATCTCTTGTGAAGATAAAGTATCCCTCTTTGTGTCTCGTCAAGAATATATCAGAGCTCAAGCACTGTTACAGGGAAAAGGAAAAACCCTTGCAGGATTGTGCGTAGGATGCCCATTTGTTGGCTAAAATTCAAGAGTAGCAGAGCATGCTGAAAACCTACAAGGTCATAGTGAAGAAGTTTCAGGCGCAGATTTAGACTAGAGATTTAAAGCTTGAAAAGCTATGCCAAGAGCTGAAAGAAGCCGTTGAGAAGAAAAACAAGCTTGAAAAGAAACTGAGGCACAAAAGCTTCAAGGACTATTTAGGGTCTTCTGATGAAAATACCTATGATTCATCCTCCCTACTGACCCCTCAGTATTTTATCTCCATGGTGCAAGCAGCAGCAAAGGCGGCCCATGATTTCACGAAGCTGATGATAAGCATGATGAAGACTGTGGATTAGGATTTGCAAAAAAATTATACTTGGCCTCGAGCCACACAAAACCATCCGAATCTGCAGGGTGCACAGTAAATGCATTTAAGCTTGAACAGTAAACGCATTTAATCATCGGACTACATCTCCTTTTTCCCTCAACAGTGACAAATAAAGGGGATGACCAATAGAATCCTGCCAAAAACAAAAAATCAAAGGATGGAACTTTAGCTCTAGCCATTTAAATACAAATGACAAAATTTGATTGGACAAAAATGCAAACAACTAATTGCAATGGTGGAGACAATATCCTTTCCTTTCGGTAGGATAATAAACTTTATTACAATAGATTGTAAAGTAATAGCTACTAGAGTGTAATAAGAAGAGTTATAGTGTTTTCACAGTTCCAAAAACAATTTACATAAAACTATAATAAGTAAGAAAAAGTATCTGCAATGTTCAACTTTACAAAAATCTGAAAGTGATAAGACCCTTGTTTATATTTGGAATTAAGAGGGAATGTCACGGTCACCTTTCCGTAATCACCACGAGAATTATTGTACAAGCAGATTAACCCCACTAGCTCCATTATTTGAGGTTATTGGACACGTGTCTCCAGGGGGCAAAGGAACAGGGAGAGTCCACTAAACATTTATTGGAAGTGGGTAGGTACCTCATAATTTAGGCAAACAAGATCTGGACGTGTGTCAAACTCTTGTGTATGTTTTTAATCTTTTTCATTTGGATCTGTCCGGAGGAATCTCATTTCTCTCACTTGAATATTTCGTTCGTTTTGGACTCTTGAATTATCAAATGTTTGATGCTTCCATATTACCTACCTTACAGGAAAATCAAATTCCAACAAACACTCGACGCTCATTGGAGGGGATTAGGTATTTCCGCCAGCGAAATTTCAATGGAACCCAACTTAAATGCTTTTAAAATATTGTTGGTGGTGGGGATTCTGTGCTCGTCCAATTAAAAATAAAAGTGGTCGGTAAAATGGTGGGGTTCTCTTTTGTTTCCGTCATCACCCACTCTGTTCTATCCTCAATGATTTCACTCCCGTTTTTGTTTATAGTGGAGAAAGAGAGAACTGTATCTATTGCTACCATTTTTGAAGTCGATGGAGGAAATCCCCGGATTTATAAGGGTATCGAAAGATGGGTCTGTGGAGCGGTTTTCATACGTGGAGCGCGATGTGCCCGCTTCTGTTACTCATCACGGCGTGGCTTCCACGGATGTTGTTATGGACGAAAACACGGGCGTTTGGGCACGATTATATCTTCCTCCACTACGGTACCCACAGGAGTTGTTGCCGCTGCTTATTTATTTTCACGGAGGAGGGTTCTGCATCGGTTCGACGGCGTGGTGCGGCTACCACGTATTCCTCTGCCGGTTATCCGCGGAAACGAACTCGGTGGTAATATCAGTAAACTACAGACTGGCTCCAGAGCATCGCCTTCCTGCGGCTTACGACGACAGTTTCAGCGCTGTGGAATGGGTTCGTGAACAGGCAGCTGGCAAAGAGGAGTCGTGGTTGAGGTCGCATGGAGACTTTTCGCGTTGCTTCCTGGCGGGCGACAGCGCGGGTGGGAATATCGCACATCATGTTTCAATTAGGGCTCTCAAAACTGATCTGAATCCATTGCAGATCCGAGGAGCGATTCTTATCCAGCCCTTTTTCGGTAGCGAGATCAATTCTACATGCGAAAGTCGTGAATAATATTCCAATTTTGTTTCCTGATAAAAATAATCAACCTCGCTATTTCTCCCTCTAACAAATTGGAAATTGGAAAAGCAGCCCAACATTGTTCGATTTTGTGTGTTTAAAAGATACATATGGCATCAATTCAGATGCGCCCCGAAATTTGACGGTCGCCCTAGGAAAATTCATAAAATCCATAATTATTTGGTTTTGAATAATATTATAGATTCAAAATAAAAAATAAAACAAATTGTTTACCGACAATTTTTTGCTCTGCCTCATTCAAGAATTACTTACCTAATAGCAATATACCTTAAGTCCCTTCTCTTCTTTCTCACCCTTTTCATTCATTGGATTTACAATGTACTCTTTTCCATCCTTCACCATTATGCAAGTGTTTGCACAAACCATGCGTCCATGGCATCATGTCGCACATCGCTTCATCTACATACCTTCATATTTGGAACTTCACCAAACATTATTCAATTACTAACTAATGTCTCTTTTGTAGCTAAGAGACCTTATAGGGATTAGGCGTCGGTCCTCTTCAACCCCAACTTGTCTACCATCTCCTAAACAACCAAATTACCAGTGCTTCCATTATCCACAATAAATTTGTAGACCTTGCATCTCGACTTGTTTGTTGTTTTGAAGAAACTCTTCCTCTACTCAGGCCCACCTTCGCCTTTCGTTGGTTTGAACAATACATGTTTCACCCATCTCTACGTCTTCAACACTCACATTATTATTCTTCCCATCATGAGAGGCATGTGGGAACTCAAAATATCTATGCTCTACTTCACCACACCTATAACAAGTGTCATTAAATTCATGACATCTTCCGTGACCAAAGGATCCTCTTCCCCAAACACATTTCCTCCTTCGTTATCTATTTGTTCACTTCATGGTGTTCAATTCCCATAGCCTTTATATGCAAATATTTCTCTCTGTCACCACCTTGGCTATACATTTTTGCCTTTATGTGGGTTGTGTTCTATTGTTATGGTTATGTAGAAATGAATTCAACCAAGATTAATCTTTTTGCTGTGCAAATTGCTCGTACCTCTCATTTGGTATCAGAGCAACGACATCAGATGAAGCATGTGATGGGAGTTTAACTAATTTGTAGGGGAATAAATATTTCTATTCTCCTCCTGTAGATGGTAGATCTATGTATGATGTTGTTTCTATTTTAATAGTTAATTTTGAATATTAGGACTATTCATTTTAGTTACACAAAAAAAATTGTGCACCAAATTATTTGAAGCTCTAAGAATTTATAGATTTGTAGTTGCACATCTATCTACATTTTAACTCTGTATTATCTTGCATGCACTAAAAAAACTCCTGATTTCACATTGGCATCAAGGGAGGATCTGCATTATTGTGACATTGCATTGAAAATTTTATGGCATCAAGAATTTGTATTGGCTTTAATAGCATTCATTACTCAATCTTGATTATTTGGAAAAATTAGATTTTGATTACACCTTACCACCAAAAAAACCCTCATGCACATACATTTCACCTAATCTTTGTTTCTCTTAAGAGTATAGGGCCCTAACACTTCTATAATCAATATTACGGAAGGTGAAATTATAAAAGTGCATGCCTACTCCATAATGTGTGCTCTCATGTCACCACGTGCATGCTTCAATTGTAGATCCACCCGTTAGCCATCGAGTTATTCATCACCATATAATACTATACCTCGATATTGTTGTGAATGCATCAAATTCTCCTCCACCACCCGACATCGTTTCATGGTAATTGGATAATATTTTAGGTTTGGAAGGAGACTCACTGTTACACTGCGTAGAAAGATCAATGTGTCCAATGTAAGCACAACATTATGTTTGTAACTCCGAGTGTTATTGTTTTGAGCTCACGGAGGCTCAAGATCTCAAGAAATTTTCTATTCGACCTCATTTAATTCAACGAATTCACACCGAGCTCACCGGTTATTGCAGATAATAAAAATAAGGTGAGATCCACACAACAAATCTACCTTTCCATACGACTCCAAGATTTTACCATGTGTGGTGTTACATGAAATATGAGCATTAGATCAAGGAAAACATCTCACTTCATAGCCGGAGATTTGCAAAACAATGTTACTTGATGTCCCGACAACCATTGATCCTAAAAATCCAAATTTATTGAACTAACAACATGAAAGTGGAGGATGAAGGCATAGGAGGTTATAGGTCAATCAACGACCTCTCAATCATTGCAATGATGGGGCCACATATCAGCTATTGTAGCATTTTTTTGTGGTATTAGAATTTTATTTTCAGATTGTGCTTCATTTCACTTTTTAAGCATGGTGTATATTGTGGATCTTTGGAAAAACGATTGTTGTGGAGAGTCGATGACTTCACATATCCTCATTGTGGTGATTCTCGAATGATGTACTTCATTGGAATATGATTAGTCAGTGAATACGTTCATTGGAAATAGTGATCATGTGCACCAATATCCAAGACAACAAGATCTGGTTAGTAGTATGAAATTTGTACGTTTTTTCTTTTCAAAGTTCTATTTATGTGAATTAACGGAATTTCACATTGCAGGGGGGTAATGAAAATGTGTTAGTCTTATTCTACACCCACCCAAATGAATAAAGTCACAGGTAGATTCCGAAGTGTAAAGTGAAAGTTTCCTATATTGTTTGAGATCAAGTGGCAACCATATACAATAGTGGCTACAATTAAGAACATTGCAATTCTTATAGAATGTAATGTGAAATCTTCTACTATGTCTTCTATTGTGAAATTTTGTAATATGAACTTGTGATTCCTATATACTTCCCTAATTTACAAGCATAGTGGAAAATAAAAGCACCAGAGTAAGTCAGTTCATGGATCTTGAAAGGGTTTGTGGGAGATCGAAAAACCACACGAGATAAATAATCAATCGGTTCTGCCACGTCACATTTTATGGTAATCTGTTTAAAATAATAGAAGGAGAGATCCTTTCTTTTGATCAAGATCATGAGTCACATAGTAGGACATGTTTCATAGGGGTGATCATACTGCAGATGAGTGTGTGGATGTTTTCACCATGTTTGCACTAAGGGGGAAATGTTAGGAATTCTTATATTAGTTGTCATGGAATAAAGTATTGTATTTTTCAAGTTGTTATAATAATTATTGTATTTAGAGAGAATAGGTTATGAGTTGTTAAAACAACTCATATGTATTTAGTAAGTGGTTTCAAACAATAGGAGAAGTTAATACTATGTATGTTATGACTATGTAGAAATGAATTCAACCAAGATTAATCTTTTTCTTGTGTAAATTGGTCATACCTCTCCTTTGGTATCGTGAGCAACGACATCAAATGAAGATGTGATGGGAGTTTAACTAATTTGTAGGGGAATAAATATTTCTATTTTTCTCCTGTAGATGGTAGATCGTGTATGATATTATTTCTATTTTAATAGTTAATTTTTAATATTATGACTATTCATTTTGGTCACATAAAATTCTTTGCATCAAATTATTTGAAGCTCTAAGAATTTCTAGATTTGTAGCCATGCATCTATCTATATTTTAACCATGTATTATCTTGTATCAATAACCAAACTCCTGATTTCAAATTGGCATCAAGGAGGATCTGCATTGTTATGACATTACATTGAAAATTTTATGGCATTGAGAATTTGTATTGGATTTATTAACATTCATTACTCGGGTCTTGATTATTTGGAACAATTAGGTTTTGATTGGGCTGACCACCAAAGAAACCCTCCATGCACATACATCTCACCTAATATTTGTATCTCTCGAAGATTATGGGGCCCTAACACTTCTATAATCAATATTACGAAGGTGAAATTATAAAACCGCAATCCTAGTCTACAATGTGTGCTCTCATGTCACCACATTCATGCTTGATTGCTAATCCAACCGTTAGCCATCAAGTTATTCATCACCATAGACTAATATACCTCTCGATATTGTTTTCGCATGCATCGAATTATCCTCCACCACCCAACGTCGTTTCAAGATAATTGGATAAGATTTTATTCTTGGAAGGAGACTGTTACACTTGCGTAGAAAGATCAATGTGTATGACAAAAGCACAACATTTTGTTTGTAACTCGAGTGTTATTATTTTGAGGTCCGGAGGCTTGAGATCTCAATAAATTTTCTATTTGACCTCCTCTAATTAAACGAATTCACACCGCACTTTCCAGTTATTGTGGATAATAAAAAATAAGGTGAGATCCACACAACAACTTTGCCTTTCCATTCGACTCAAGGTTTTACCGGGCATGGTGTTACATGTAATATGAGCATTAGATACAAGAAAACATCTCACTTTATAGCAGAGCTTTACAAAACAATGTTACAGATGTCCCGATAACCATTGGTCCTAAAAATCCAAATTCGTTGAACTAACATCATGACACTTTGGAAGACAAAGGTATAATAGGTTAGAGATCAATCAGTGACCTCTCGTCAGTCACCAACGATGAGGCCACATATAAGTTATGGTGGCACATTTTTTTGGTATGATTATTTTATTTTCAGTTGTGCTTCATTTTACTTTTTCATCATCGTGTATATTGTGGATGCTAGAAAAATGATTGTATTAGAGAGCCGATGACTATACAAATCCTCTCACTGCAGGTGATCCTCTAAATGACGTACTTCATTTGAAGATGATTAGTCAGTGAATACATTTATTGGAAATGGTGATCATGTGCACCAATATCCAAGACAACGATATCTAGTTAGTAGTATGAAATTTTGTACAATTTTCTTTTCAATGTTTCTATATATGTGAATAAATGGAATTTCACATTATGGAGGTGGGGAATAATGAACAATGTGTCATTGCTATTTTGCACCCAAAATGAATAAATTCAAAGGTGGATTTTGGTATAAAGTGAGAGTTTCTTATGTTGTTAGAGATCGAGGATCATTCATCTACAACAATGGCTAAAATTAAGAACATTGTGATTCTTATAGAATGTAATGTGAAATATTCTAGTATGTCTTCTATTATACGGTTTTGTAATATGAAGTTGTGAATTCTATATACTTCCTTGATGTACAAGCATAGTTAAAAATAAAATCACCGAGTAAGTCGGTTTATGTATCTTAAAAGGGTATGTGGGAGATCAAAAACCACACGAAGTGAAAAGTCAATCGGTTCCTATCACATCAAATTTTGTGGTAAGCCTATTTAAAATAATGGAAGGAGAGATCATTTCTTTGGATCAAGATCATGAGTCACATAGTAGGACATGTTTCACGAGGGGGTGAGCATACCGAGATGAGTGTGTGGATGTTTTCACCATGTTTACACTAATGGGTGAATGTTAGGAATTCTTATATTAGTGCTTATAGAATAAAATAATGTAGTTTGCAAGTTGTTATAAACATTATTGTATTTAGAGAGAATAGGTTACGAGTTGTTAAAACAACTCGTATGTAGTTAGTAAGTGGTTTCCTAAATAATAGGAGAAGTCACTCCTATATATGTTATGGTTATGTAGAAATGAATTCAACCAAGATTAATCTTTTTGTTGTGAAAATTGTTCGTACCTCTCATTTGGTATCGAGCAACGATATCAAATGAATCCTATGATGGGAGTTAACTAATGTAGGGAATAAATATTTCTATTTTTCTCATGTAAATGGTAGATCTATGTATGATATTGTTTCTATTTTAATAGTTAATTTTGAATATTAGGACTATTCATTTTAGTTACTTAAAAATTTCTATGCATCAAATTATTTGAAGCTCTAAGCATTTCTAGATTTGTAGTCACGCATCTATCTACATTTTAACCCCGTATCATCTTGCATGCAATAAAAAAACTCTTGATTTCACATTGGCATCAAGGGAGGATATGCATTGTTGTGACATTACATTGAAACATTTATGTCATTGAGAATTTGTGTTGGGCCCCTAATTTAGCTTTCAAATCTTAAGGGCGCATAGGTGCGCATGACCGAAGGAAGCGCGCAAGTGAAGGTGTGCAAGGTAGAGTTCAAAAGGATTCTTGGAGAACTAAGGACACATGCGCGCATGAAAAAAAAATGAGACTTAGCCATTTTTGGCCTTTGAGATGCCAGAACACATAAGAATGTGTTCTGTTTGGATAAGGTTCACTGCGGCGCAACGAAGGGTGTCCTGGAGGGAATATACCTTGCGATAGAAAGATCCAAAAAGTTAATCATGACATGGAGAGGCATGCGCCTGGGGTGACCCACACCTTGACACTTGGGGCCAGATCTAAGGTTGCAGAGGATTTTGTTAGAGCTCAGAGGCCTATTTATACGTGTGCCCTTAGTAAAGAGAAAAAAAAGAGAGAAGTGAGGTAGCGGAGTGTGCGGAATTACTATGAGAACTATGGGATGAAAATGGGTACAAAATTCAAGTAAGGATGTAATGGGGAAATGGGGAATGAAATTTTTGTCTTGTGAGAATACATGTATGGATCCACACATGGCGCATGACTATGGTCTACCTTCTATAATCTTTTATAAGTAACACTATGAATGAATGTGATAAGGTTACCATGACAAATGTATTAAGACTATTTCTCTGTATTACCTGCATATTTCTATTGTACTTCTGTTCTTATATAATCATGAATCTTACTTGAATGGTTAAGTATAGTAGTAGATTTACAACTCTTAGTTCTATTATTTATATTGCGTGCTTTGGTTCTATTATGACTGAAGGGGTATAGAAGCCGTCCTGAGCTCTATAGCTCTTCATGTCTGTTAAATCACTAAGTCAGAATCATGAACTATGCCTTCCACTAGACTCACATAAAAGAGAGACTCGGCTCCCTCTCATGTGCCTCGGGTGAGCACCCAACGCTCAGTTGGGTGATAGGCTGATGCGCATGAGGTTCCCTTGTTCTTAGTGGGTGCAAAAGTGACTACATCTTGGTTCTATGCCGGGACCTCTTTTCAAAGTTGTAGTGGAACATGGCATATATCATGATCTCTGCAAAAAGTGATGGCGGAGCGCTTAACACTTGAAGGTGTTGAAGATTGGTTTAAGAGCATGGAGGATGAATTTTCTCAGAGATTTAGTACTGGATCTGGGTTTGATACATGAAGATGGGTGGAAGACACTCTTTATCATGAGTTGTATGAAACTTTCTTGTTGTTTCCCAGTAGAGTTATTCGAATGGCTCTCGGCTTATACATATAGATCAGGGTGGCATTATAGATCACACCCTTGGACCCAAGAAACATATCAGAACTTGCAAGATGCTGATCGATGTGGAACCGTGCTATAGATCATTGGTGGAAGGGAGTACTAACTAGCTACACTCTGGAATACACCATTTCCATGTATTCTTGTCCAGAAGTTGCTGAGTTTGAGTTCTTGTGAGATCCCAGGGATCATTTCTTCATCTTATTCCCCTTATGATCAAAATCTTGATGGTAACCATCGGTTTAGAGGCATTCCCTATGGTTGGCTAAACCACCCTGAGCTCTAGGCGAGGAAGCCAGGTTGGGGAAAGATGGATGATCTGATGAATGAATAGGAAAGGAGGAGAGGCGGCTCAAGTTTAAAGAAATGTGTGAAAAGGAGATCGATAGAAATCATAGGATTACAAGTGGTTGATGGAACTAGACATGGTGGAAAGGAGTTGAGGTTCACGCGAAGGATGTCGAACCCGAACAGTCTATGGTACCCCATCTTGGTAAGCGCAGAAGAGAAAAACTTGTGGCTTCTGATGAGAGTCAATCGCGTAAAGAGAGAAGAGTCGTTGGCACACATCTGACCCCACCTAGTGATCGAACCTTGGTGCTTGGTTTGTTCGAACGAGGGAAAATTATAGTTGATCCATTTGATATTAGTGGAAGAAAGCGATTGGCATCTAAAACATACAATTTCTCATTTGGGACTTCTATGGCTTCACACACTATTTCGGTATTTGGTGGAATGTTTGGGCAAGGCACGTATATGGCTGGTTTTGGAAGTGCGTTAGGAAGTGGTGGAGGAACTACGATTGGGAGTGGTACTAGTTCACAAACTGTCAGCGTGTAATTTAGTGGAATGACAGGGAGCACTCGACACGAAAAACACAGGCCCTATACCTAACATAGGAGGATCTGGAGGTGGAAGTGGTGGAGCTGGTGGCTCAAGATCTAGTGGATCCAGTGAAGGAAGAAACATCGGAGGAAACCAAGGGAATGGATCGGGAGGGCAAGGGCCTCAGCCACCTCCTCAAGTCTTTTTCAAGATGTCTCTACACTTGCAGATTATAGTGGAATAGAAGATGCCATGAGCATGTGCATAAGTGCGAGCTGCTATGGCACGCGAAGGGAATCACGACCCAGGATCAAAAGGCCAGTCAATTTGTGATGACCTTGCAAGGATGTGCACATAGTTGGTATAGAAAGTATGACCCTCATCAGATTGTTATGGATTATACCACACTGAGAAATGCATTCTTGGTGGAATTCCACATACCTGAGTTTGAACAAAAGAGCATTAGCTCTCTCAAATAAATCTAGCAGGGAATGGTAGAGAGCGTGCGGGAATATGATGCGCACTTTAAAACTCTTTTGTCTAAGCTGTCTTATGATATCCACCCTTCACAACATGCTCAGTGGTTTGTCGGAGGGTTGATCACACCCTTTAGGAGGGCCTTATCTCATAAAACATTCACGGACCCACATGAAGCATTGGAAGTTGCTTTATGCACTGAAGGCGATTGGTAGTGTTGACACTGGTGTTAGCCCATTTCTGGAGGCTCAAATTGCTGCCATGGCTAAGAAATTGGAGAAATTGTCTACCAACACAATTCCAGAGATTTGCGGAGGGATGTGGTGCACAGATTGTAATGTAGAAGGACACGCAAAGGATAATGGTGGGATATGTACTCGAGAAAGCGACGCGCCATAGTAGTAAAAGCATGAAATATGTCACGAGGACCATGATGCAAGTAGGTGCCCCTTGTTGTAGCGAGTGATCCATAAAAATGTATCTTGTTATTGAAAAATATGTACCTCAACCACACATGACACCAAGGATTGTAGATTGATTGACTAGATTCATGAGGCAATTGATCTTGGTGTGCGCTAGACTGGTATTGCTAGCAGTTCCAAAGGAGATGAATGTCGGTATGAGGAGCGCAGAGATGGAGCTGCGTGTGGAAGAGGGTTTCATGGAGGATTTTTTGGTCATGGTAATTACGGAGGAAGAAGCGAGTTCTTGCGTGGGACGTGTTTTAATTGTGGAGCCACAGACCATTATAAGTGTGAATGTCCAAATCTTCTACAATGCTCCTGGTGTGGAAAAAACCATAAGTACGAAGAATACCCGAGTTATACGAACATATGAGTCAGCGATGCCAGAGAAGGATAAGGGTGTTGTCATGGTGAGTATTAAGAAGGCTGACGTGTAATGGATTCCGTGAGCAATATGTGAATCGAGAAATAGAGCCTATTATGGTAACAACGAGGCGAGAATCTGCACAAGGAAGCACCTAGCGAGACCTCTAGTTTCGAGAGAAGAAGTAGTACATGGGAAGTATCCAAACCCGGCTCACCAGAAAGAAGTCTACTAGGAAACCATGGACGTAATTCGAAGTTTACAAGGGGAGATCCAATGCTTAAAAGAGCAGACTAGAAAAGATGAGCAAAGGAGACCAGTAGAAGCACCAAGGGATGACTTGGATGAGGTTAAGGAGGTGTGTAAACTACTGAGGCAGGAGAATATTATTCCCCTACTAGGGGCATGGTTGAGAGAAAAGGTGCCATGCACCAAGGGAGAACATGAAAGGTAGATCTTGCATGCAAACCTCCCACCTCACAGCCTTGATTATGACAAAGAGATTACCCTGAACACAATAGTGGATGGATGGTTGCTTAGCAACATCCTCATTGACACAGGCACAGAGGTTAATGTTCTCACTCTGGATTCCTGGCATCAAATGGAAGACCTGCATTACAGCCATCTTTAAATGTGTTGTATATGGAAAATAAGACAAAGGTGATGCCCATAGGTGTCTTGAAGGATGCAACCATTACAGCTTCGAGGGACTAGGTTCCTTTGGGGATTTTGAAGTCTTGGCACTTGCCAAGGTAGATAATTTTCTAGGTCTAATTGGATGATCATGGTGTTATAAGAACAATGTAGATCTCTGGTTTAACAAGGGTACATAAGCTTTGAAAACAAGGAAGAGCGGTAGTTATACCCTTTGGTTGATGGGAAGTACACCCCTATACTAAACCCCTTAGGGAGGAATTCCTAGCGAATATATGTGTGCTCCATAAGAGATCCAGAGACCATTCACCCTGAAGGATTCATCTAGTTTGATGATACTCAATCTTCAATGATACTACCAAAGTATAGCATACGATAATTGGGCACATGGTACTTATGAATTGATTGGATGACATATGAAAGGATCAGTAACCAAGGTAACAACAACGTGTACAGTTCGGTGCCTAGGAGGGAAGGTAATAACAAAGTATTCTAGGGATGCATACCCTGAGGTATTTTTAAGAGAGATGGAAGCTCACTGGAGGGAGGATGAGCAACGAAGTATGCTAGGTTATGTTTTGATAGGCACAAAATCAAGGTGGTGGGCGCGCATAGTGAGAACTTGTTAGAATGGTGTGAAGTTCAAATTACGCTCACTGTCCCGATTCTTGAAAAGCAACATACCCACCTGCTATTAAGGATGCAATGGCAATGGACCCACCCCTTCCCACATCCAGGGCATGTGAGAGGGTTTGAGGAGGAGGAGTGGAAGATTTACACCCTCTCTTTGGGTGTAAATTTTTTTCGACACTACAAGGTTGTGTGCGTGCTTGGTATATCTATTACGAAACACGCCGCCAAACAGAAGTTGGCAGGAATTAACGGCTGAATTGGTTCACACATTCGAGTACCAAAGTATCAAGAAACCAATTGATGAGGTGTTGCAGACTATTAAGTGCCTCACTGCGGGGACTGCACCATGGCGGAAGATAGGTTAGTAAATTTACTCGGTGGACCTAGCTTATAAGAGCGGTTTGAAGAGGGGAACCGTAAGAACATGCAATTTGAGTGCGCGTGTGCTAAAAAGGAGAAAGGAAAGATGGTATACCTTGTTGATGGAGAGGAGATAGAAAGCCTGAATGTCAACCATTCGGTTGGGGTGCATGAAGTAGTTGACAGTGTGGATGCATGTGCATGCGTATCATGAACCACTCAAAACCAAGAAAGTTAACATCGGCTCGAGAAGAGGAGCCTAAGGAAGCTATCATTGGGGACTACTAGTCAGACAAGGAAGTATCAAAGATCATCGATATCTTACACAAATTTGAGGATTTATTCCCACGTGGATACCATGAGTTGAAATGCATCCACCATTCATTGGGGGAAATGAGGATAAAGTTGAAAGATGGTGCATGCCCGGTCAAGAAGAGGCCTTACAAGATGAATCCTAACATGCGTGTGAGGGTTAAAGAAGAGCTAGAAAAGATGATAGCATCGGTATCATTGAGGCTGTGGAGGAATCAGAGTGGATAAGCCCAATGGTGATTAGCATAAAGAAGGATGGGCGGATTAGGATATGTGTGGATTACAGGGAATTAAACACTATTTGTATCATAGATCCTTTTCCCACCCCCTTTATTGAAGAGATTTTGGAAGGAGTTGTTGGGCGCAAGGTCTATTCCTTTACGGATGGATTCTTGGGATATCACCAAGTAAGGATTGCCAAGGAAGACCAAGAAAAGACAACTTTTTCCACCGAGTGGGGAAGTTTTGCATATACAGTCATGCCCTTTGGGCTGAAGAATGTGCCCATTGTATTTTTACGCATAGTGGTACAAGCATTTAAGGACTTCATCCACAAATTCCTTCAGGTATATTTGGATGATTGGACAGTGTATGGATTAATAAGGGACCATTGTGATAGCTTGAGGTTGATGTTTGAAAGATGTCGGCAGTTGAGGATCTCCCTCAACATCAAGAAATGTATCTTTACAACTCCTTTTGGAACGTTGTTGGGGCATATCATATGTAAAGAGGGCTTACTAGTGGATCCCACGAAGGTTGTAGTTATTTTGGGGTTAGGGGAGCCTACCAGCCAAAGCACCATGCGTGGATTTCTTGGACACATTGGGTACTACATAAAGTTCATTAAGGGATATGCCAAGATCACCACACCTTTGGAGATATTGCTCAGACACAAGAGTGCCTTTCAGTGGGGAGAGGCACAACAGAGGGCATTTGACACTCTAAAAGAAAGGATTATCACCACACCTATTTTACGATTCCCATCATGGGATAAACCTTTCCATGTCCACGTGGATGCCTCTAGTACAACAATGGGAGCCATTCTTGCTCAACTAGGAGAGGGGATTGTCGATCATCCCTTGTGTTTTACAAGTAGAAAGTTGACACCAGTCAGAACATAATTATACAATGACCGAGCACAAGGCATTGTCAATGATCTATGTGCTCCACAAATTTAGGAAATATCTGTTGGCAACTCCTTTCATAGTCTACACTGCTTGTTCATATGGCCTTGAAGTATCTGGTAAACAAAGCAGTGTTGCAAGGGCGCATATGCCATTAGCTTCTTCTATTTTAGGAATTTGAATTCAAAGAGGTGGTAAAATTAGGAAAGAACAATTGTGGGCCAGATCATTTATCAAGGATTGATTTGGGAGAGGATGCGTAGAGTATCAAGGAAACCATGTCAGATGCACAACTATTCAGGTTGCGGCGTGCGCCCTCAGAACTAGAAGACATTACTATCTTTCTCAAGGAAGGTGTGGCACCTGAAGGGATGAATGCTCTAGAAAGGAAAAGGTTAGCCATATGCACAACGCCCTTCATGTTGATCAATGGGGATTTGTATAAAATGGGCTGCGATGAGGTTTTACACCGGTGTGTATTAGAACATGAACATATAGCTATAATAGAAGAAGCCCATGGTGGGATTTTCCGGAGGACATTATGTAGGGAATGTAACTACGTGCAAGATCCTAGTCACTGGACTATGGTGGGAGACGATTCACTAGGATTGTATTGAGTTTTGCAAGGCCTGTGACCATTGCCAACACCTTGGAAAACCTGGAAAAAGGGACGAGATGCCCTTGCGCCCCATTGCTAGCGTGGAACCTTTTGAAAAGTGGACAATATATTTTGTCGGACCAATCTCACCATCGTGCGAAGGACTAAATCATAGTATATTATTACTGTATTGATTATCGACAAGGTGGGAAGAGGTCTGCACCCACTAAGAATTGCACCGCAGCCATGGGTACATTAGATTTTTATGGGAGAACATTATCAGCAGGTATGGGTGCCCATTAAGTTTAACAAGTGATAGGGGCACTCACTTCTTAAATGAAACAATCAGGATTCTATTAGCAGAATTCATGGTAGCCCATCACAAGACTACCCCTTATCACCCTTAGGAAAATGGGACTGTAGAGGCATTCAAAAAAATCCTTAGTCACACATTGACTAAGATATGTGACGTGGGTAGGAAGGATTGGGATGACAAGGTGTTAGCAGTCCTTTGGGCATACAGAACAACATATAAAAGGTTGAACAAGGCCACACCATTTCAACTGGTGTTTGGTGCGGAGGCTATTTTTCGGTTGAATTTATGCTACCATCGCTGCATATAAGCGCGCAGGAGGGTTGGACGATGAACAAGCGCTGGAAGAAAGAATTGATGAATTGATAAAGTTGGATGAAAGGCACTCACTAGCAAGATGGAGCCAAAAAATTGAAAAAGATAAACAAAAGGCATGGCATGACCGCCACATTAAAACAAACAGTTTGAGGTTGGCCAAATGGTATTCTTTATATGATTCTAAATTTCTATGCCATCCTAGAAAGTTGAAGGTGCATTGGTTGGGTCCTTATGTAATTTCATACATCCTTAATCAGGCACGTGCCAGCTACAAGCGCTGGATGGAACAAAATTACTTGGACACTTTAATGGGAGTAGGTTGAAGCCCTACTATAAATAATGCTTCTTGGTGTTTGTAAATAAGGTAGTTCTACCAGTTAGTTTAGAGTTTCCTTTTATGCTTTTCCTTTCTTATTTTTTTCCTTGTGTTGTTGTATTGTTTTGCACCTTGGGCGCCAGAAACCTTATTACTTTTTAAACTTATGATTTCATAGAGGACCGCACATCGATTTAGTGTGGGGTGAGGTGATTAAAAGAGGCATGAAGTTATTCGAAGGAGGATTGGGTTAGAGACCATTCAAATGGCCCTATTGAAAAGATGAATTAGGAAGGCGAGATGGGTGGCAAAATAAGGTTACTGGAAATCCATGTACAAGGAGAAAGTGCATAAACATGAGGTAGGTGAAAGCAAGAATTAGGAGGATGGAAGAGATGACTTTGAAGCTAGTAACATGCATGCAAGAGTCTTCTATCGAGATGGATTTTCTGCGCGCCAGAAGGTTGGAAAAGTTTTCGCGCAAGGATTGGGTGCGGGTGAAAAAAATTTCGTGCAAGGATTGGGCACATAAGGAAAAGTGCTGAAGTCGGGTTTGTTTGAAAACACCACATTAAATATTATCGTACGGTGGTAGGTAGCCTAGCCTTTAATGTGTAAAAGTGGGAAAATCTATAAATATAAGGATGGGCAATTCATTATTTTACTTTGCAAAAAAAAGGAGAACAATTTTCTTTCAAGAGCTATGTTTTCGAGAGCTAACTCGTGCAAAGGAGAATGTCAAAACTCACGTGAAATCAGTCAGTTGATCTATAAACCAAAGCAAAAGTGATTCACGGGTGTGAGGAACATTGTGAAAGAGCACCATGATCAAAGGAGGAAAATCAAAAATTAGGGTTTATACTCTAGGGCATGGGGCACGCGAAGAAAACTCTCAAACAACTTGAAGGTAACCAGGGAATGAAAGCAAAGGGTAAAATGACAGCTACGAAACTAGTTGATAAGCCTGCAGTAAAATCCAAGAAGAAAGGGGAAGGGAAAAGGAAAGAAGAAAGAAGATGAAATCCCCTTGGATACCAATGAGGAATGGTACTCAGAGATGCAATACCTAGATGGGGTTTTTCTAGGGCAAGAGTGGGAGTCCCACATCAGACAGATGACCATAATCGATTACAATCACTAGTTAAGTATAATTGTGAAGGAAATGGCATTGGAGCTGGTGCACCCCACAAACAAATGAACACCTGATGGGATGTCGATCTATAATGATGTAGTCAAGGTGAAAATGGAGAAGGTAGGGATTCTCCAGCTTTACGAGTTGCCCTACTTCAGAATCCCGAGTGCCTATACCAATGGTTAATGACGCGTGTACATGAATATTTATTCTACTTCACAGGGTGCAAGATGTGCATAACCCCACAATTAATCTCACACTTTATAGGCCTGAGTTGTAAAGGGGATGTGATCCTAGATGACCTCTAGGATGAGGAGGCAATTAAGGAAACCATTGCATCCCAGGATTATAAGAAGGGATTGAGGTACTACGATGTCATGGATATTAGTGATCCAGGTGATGAAAATGGCCGCGCACCTCATTTCCAAGCTAAATGGACAAGAGAGGTGGACCCAGGTGAGCAAGCCCTGGTTGAATGTCTGCAGAAAGGTCGCGGAAGGCACCATGTACAATATCTCCTAGTACATAGCAGACAAGATCATAAGCAACACGGAGAACAAAGGAAAGATATTGTTTGGGAACATTCTATTAACCATTGTGTTCTTAGAAATTGGGGTGCTAGATGCATCTGATAAGTTCATATGGGAGTACCCCGATGAAGACCCTTCACCCATGGATAGGTTCTAGAAGTATACTTGTGAGTCAATGATAGGGGTGCACAAGGTGCGCTTGGATAAATGGTATACGCACCTTAGGAACGCATTCGGGGTAGAATGGTAGATCCCAGAGTAACTCCCCATGGTGACTGAAGGAGAAGTAGAGTTCGTGGTGTACCAAAGCACTTCTACATTGGCAGATTCATCTTGGTGGATGGTAGTTGGAGTCCCTAGTGCAAACTCCCCTTCTCATTTACTACCCAATTCTTCCAAGCAGGGGTAAACAGATACAAGGAGTCGAAGAAGTTAAAACTTGACCTATCCACCCTCGACAGTGAACACAAAGAGATGAGAAAGAAGCTGGTCTACCTAGGGAAGTGTGTGTATGTTGAAAGGTACGTGTCACAAGACGTGCACATTGTAAGGCCGATGACCTTACTTATTGTTGAGAGCACTACTACCAGAATTTACCTGTGTATAAGGCCAAAGTTCGAGAAGGGCACGTACATAGAAAATGAAATATCCATCCTAGATGACCCCATTAGAAGGAAGAACCCAACGCTAAAGCGCAATGAGAAAGAAGAAGAAGAAGAGGTGGAAGAACAAGGGGTAGTGGAAAGGAAAATGTAGGTATGCGGCAGGTGAGTACCTATGTCTAGAAGAAGAGAAGAACGGTGGTTAGGGAAAAGATCCCAGAGCCTGTAAAGCCACCATCTCCTAAGGAACCCTCAGATGAAGAAAAGACAACATCACGACTCAAGTTTTCTCGTAAGGAAGAAGAACAAGGAATGAAGGAACATGGGTCTAAAGATATAGACAAATTAGATGCCTATGTAGGCGAGAAGGATATTAATGAAGGGGAAGAGCTGGAGGTGGATCAAGAGACAATTGATATCCATGACTCAAAAGGAGAGGAAGTTGAGGATGCAAATGATGCCTTCATCTTTGTAAGGAGGAAAGGTGCCCGAAGGGAGGAAGGCACGTGCAGTGAAGAGGGGAGCAAAGGGGCTAGTACCAAGGAGCCAGATATGCCCAAGCTCACTCAGGAGGAGGTGAATGAAAAGGCAACAAGGGAGGCAAAGAAGATAATTGATGCCTTGGTCAATGAAGAGTTGGGAACAACGTGGAGCTCATGCTCGGTAAGTTCAAGAAGGAGTAGAGGGAGAAGAGTGGAAGTAGCATGAAAGGCCCAACTCTCTTGGTAATTGTTCCCAAGGGCATGTGCATGGGAAGTAAATGTGCGGAAGGGGGAAGAACAATGATGGGTTACATTGATGACCCCAACAAAGTTTTGTGTACATTTCCAAAGTACCATGCCCACCAAGGAGCTCACCGCCATGGAGTCTTTTGATCCATGAGGGTGGATACCACGAACGAGGAAGATGCTTTCATGGGCATTCGACTCCCACCTCGATGAGCCTGAGTTCGAGATTAACCAAGGAGCGGTATTGAAGTTATCGAAGGAAAGGGGGACAACCCCATTGTAAACATGCAGTAACTATCGGATGAGCAAGTGTGCAACGCACTCAACAAAGTCTCCATGGAAATTGAGGCTAGGCTCTTCGGTAGGAATGACAGGGTTAGAGTCTTAGAGGACCTATTGGAGAAGAGGAAGGAAGAAGTGGTGAAGCTAACAAAGGATCTTAGCCTTGAGAAATTAATCAGTGCTCAACTACAAAGGGAGCTTCAGGAGGAAAAGGCCAGGGTACGTAAAGTTTCCAAGAAGGTGGAGCTCATCTCCTAATCGATTATCATGAAGCACCCGGACCTTAACCCTCCTGCACAAAAGTATAGATCCTCCCTAGAGTGCCTAGAGGACTTGACTCGAGATCCTCACCATGGAGAGGTAGCCCTTGGCTTTAGAGTCAGCTAGAAGAGGTAGCGGCACACTTGGAGAAAGAAGACAAGTTGAAGGTCATTGCACTCATGGCCGAATACAACAAGGTGCTCGCTGATGTAAGAATAGCTGCACAAACTGTGGGGGTCACTTATGACCACTACGCTAGATCAAGAAAAAGTGACAAGCATACTGCTTGCTAGCAACAAGGCCGAGTTGAAGGAATTCAGAGAAAAGAATAAGGGCAATAGAGCCGAGTGGGAAAGGATCATAGCCGAAGTAGAAAATAAATCCAAGGCCATTGAGAACCAACATGTCTTAATCAAAACCTAGCTAAAAAAGAGCTCTACAAGGTCATCACAAGGAAGATGGATGCCCTGGAAGACCATGCTAAATAACTGGAGACTATGGTGGAAACCATTACCACATAAGGGGAGGGGCTAACTTTACAACGAGGTGAGCACCTTGGTTGGCGACATCTGTACTAAAGCACAAAAGGAAGTCAGTGCTTGGAGTACACTAGAGGCCGACCTCTAGCAAAAATTTCCCCTCCTTCTTCTTTAGGAAATTTTCCCCTATTCTTTCTCTTCCCCTTTCTTTATTCTTTCCCCATTCTTTTCCAAGGCAAGGCCTTGCATTCTTTTTGTACTACATTCTTTGAGAAGGTTCTTGAGGGTGGAGAACAAGTGAAGTGTGGGGTAATGTTGGGCCCCTAATTTAGCTTCCAAATCTTAAGGGTGCGTAGGTGCACATGACCGAAGGAAGTGTGCAAGTGAAGACGCACAAGGCGAGTTAAAAAGGCTTCTTGGAGAACCAAGGATGTGCGCACCGCGTGAAGAAAAATTTAGGAATTAGCCATTTTTGGCCTTTGGGATGGAACACATGAGTCCTAGAGGGAATAGACCTTGCGATAGAAAGATCCAAAAAGTTAATCATGACATGGAGAGGTATGCACCCGGGGTGACCCACACCTTAACACTTAGAGCCAGATCTGAGGCTACAAAGGAGTTTTTTAGAGCTCAGAGGCCTATTTATACGTGCGCCCTTAGCAAAGAGAAAAAAAGAGAGAAGTGAGGTAGCGAAGCTCTGCAGAATTACTGCGAGAACTATGGGATGAAAATGGGTACATAATTCAAGTAAGGATGTAATGGGGAAATGGGGAATGAAATTTTTGTCTTGTGAGAATACATGTATGGATCCACACATGGCGCATGACTACGGTCTACCTTCTGTAATCTTTTATAAGTAACACTATGAATGAATGTGATAAGGTTACCATGACAAATGTATTAAGACTATTTCTCTGTATTATCTACATATTTCTATTGTACTTCTGTTCTTATATAATTGTGAATCTTACTTGAATGGTTAAGTATAGTAGTAGATTTACAACTCTTAGTTCTATTATTTCTGTTGTGTGCTTTGGTTCTATTATGAATGAAGGGGTATAGAAGCCATCCTGAGCTCTATAGCTCTTCATGTCTGTTAAATCACTAAGTCAGAATCATGAACTATGCCTTCCACTAGACTCACATAAAAGAGAGACTCGGCTCCCTCTCGCATGCCTCGGGTGAGCGCCCAGCACCCGCTGGGTGATAGGCCGACGCGCATGAGGTTCCCTTGTTCTTAGTGGGTGCAAAAGTGACTACAATTTGTATTGGATTTAATAACATTCATTACTCAATCTTGATTATTTGGAACAATTAGATTTTGATTGTGTGTGACCACCAAAGAAACCCTCCATCCACATACATCTCACCTAATATTTGTATCTCCGAAGGTTATAGGGACCTAACACTTCTATAATCAATATTATAGAAGGTGAAATTATAAAAGTGCAAGCCTACTCCATAATGTGTGATCTCATGTCACCATGTGTATGCTTTAGTTGTAGATCCAACCATTACCCATCAAGTTATTTATCACCATAGACTAATATACCTCTTATATTGTTTTGCATGCATCAAATTCTCCTCCACCATGCGGCACCATTTCAAGCTAATTGGATAAGACTTTAGTGTTGGAAGGAGACTATTACACTGTGCGAAATATCAATGTGTTTGATAGAAGCACAACATTTTGATTGTAACTTAAGTGTTATTGTTTTGAGGTTTTGCGGTTTGAGTTCTCAAGAAATTTGATATTCAACCTCCTCTAATTCAATGAATTCACATTGAGCTCTCTAGTTGTTGCAGATAATAAAAAATAAGGTGAGATCCACAAATTAATTCTACTTTTCCATACGACTCCAAGATTTTACCAAGTGTGGTGTTACATGAAATATGAGCATTAGATCTAAGAAAAATATCACTTCATATCCAGATGTTTGCAAAGCAATGTTACTTTATGTCCTGACAACCATTGATCCTAAAAATCTAAATTCATTGCACTAGCAGCATGAAAATGGAGGACAGAGGCATAGGAGGTTAGAGTTCAATCAACGACATCTCATCAGTAACCAATGGTAGGGCCGCATATCAGTTATGGTGGCACATTTTTTTTAGTATGAGTATTTTATTTTCAGTTGTGCTTCATTTCACTTTTTCAGCATGTTGTATATTGTGGATGTTGGAAAAATGATTTTCTTTGGAGAGTTGATGACCGCATGAGATCCTTGTTAGGAAATATATCTTAGTGCTCCATTTGTATATGACGGGTGAATAATAATTACATGTGTAATTATTATTATGGTAAATTAGTGAAAGTACATTTACTATGTTAATGTAAATAGTAAATGTAAAATGTGGTTAGTATGTGGTAAGTTAGTAAGTTAGAATAATAAAACAATTAGTATTGTTTTATTATTATATTGGTGAGAGGTTGAAACCATATGGGTGTATGGTTGTATATGAAGAAAAATGTTGTTGTAATGATTGTTATTTTACATCTCCTATATAATGGAGTGTAATAGTGAATGAATATAATAAAAGTACAATATAGAGTTGTTGATTTCAATTATTTTACGTGTAGCTATTTCATGGATTCTTTGTATTAGATCGATTAATTTCTACATTTGGTATTAGAGGAGTTAAATCTGTCATCTCGAAGATGATCTTATAACTTTTGTTTCGTGATCTGGGTTTCTCCAAAATTTTGTGTGTGGAACGATCTATTATATAGAAAGCTACAGGAGAAATTTCAGCATAACCCAGTTTGTAGTTTGGGAGAAACGTGCAATTTACTATACAGCACATTGATCACTGTTGTTTTTTGAAGAAATCAGAGAATCAAAGGTAATTCAAATCTACATTCAATTTTTTTGGATATTTAGATTCAAGTAAAATGGATACACCATTAGATAAATTTAATGGGCTGAACTTCCATACATGGAGGGTAAAAATCCAGATGCAGTTAATGAATAAAAATCTATGGAGGATAGTAGATGGAAAAGAAAAAAAACCTACAGATGTAAGCAAAATTGTAGAATGGGAAACTAGAGATGAAAAAATAACAGATAAAATTGACTATAACTATGAAGAATTTCTATACTAAGTGAAGTTCTTGGAGGAAGGAGGCACAGGAGGTTGGAGGTCATTCAACGACCTCTCGTCAGTCACCAACGACGGGGCCGTATCAGCTATGGTGATTATTTTTTTATACAGTGCGTTCTTGTTGTTTCTTTGTATTTACGGAGTGTTTGGTTGCAGTGTTCCTATTGTGGTTTGCAGAATAAAGGAAATTTCACATTGAGGGGGGAACATGATCTCAATGTTCCATTTCTAGTTTTCTACATTTCTGGTATTTTCTATATATGCAGCAGATTTCAGCAGAATTTCCTATGTTATTCCCTGCAGTGAGATGTGATGAGGGCTAATAATAATACTTGGCATATCATGATGTGGTTGTAGGTAAACCACTTGAAAACCTTCATTTTTGGTTTGTGGTACACCAGTTGTAAAACCACCATTTTCGGTTGTTGGTAAACCCTATGCAAAACCATCACCCTTTTGGTTTGTGGTACACCACTTGTAAAACCACCATTTTCGGTTGTTGGTAAACCCTATGCAAAACCATCACCCTTTTTGGTTTATGGTAAACCAATTGCAAAACCATCATTTTTGGTTTATGGTCAACCCTATGAAAAACCATCTATTAGGTTTATGATCATCCTGTAAAATCATCAGATCATGAGCAGGTGCAAGTATAAGGCAGGTTTTCCCCATGTTCGCACTAAGGGGGGGAATGTTAGGAAATATATCTTAGTGCTCCATTTGTATGTACGGGTGAATAATAATTACATGTGTAATTATTATTATGGTAAATTAGTGAAAGTACATTTACTATGTAAATGTAAATAGTAAATGTAAAATGTGGTTAGTATGTGGTAAGTTAGTAAGTTAGAATAATAAAACAATTAGTATTGTTTTATTATTATATTGGTGAGAGGTTGAAACCATATGGGTGTATGGTTGTATATGAAGAAAAATGTTGTTGTAATGATTTTTATTTTACATCTCCTATATAATGGAGTGTAATAGTGAATGAATATAATAAAAGTACAATATAGAGTTGTTGATTTCAATTATTTTATGTGTAGCTATTTCATGGATTCTTTGTATTAGATCAGATTAATTTCTACAATCCTCCTCATTTGCAGTTGTGATCCTCCGAATGATGTAATTTGTTAGAATATGATCAATTAGTGAATACATTATTTGGAAATGGTGATCATGTGCACCAATATCCAAGACAAAAAGATCCAGATTAGTAGTATGAAATTTGGTACGATTTTCTTTTTAGTGTTCATGTATATGTGAATAAATGGAATTTCACATTATGGGGGTGGGGAATAATGAACAATGTGTCATTCCTATTTTGTGCCCAAAATTAATAAATTCAAAGGTGGATTCCAGTAGCTGTGACAATTTCCTATGTTGTTCGACGTTGAGTGGCAACCATCTATAGTAGTGGTTGCAATTAAGAACATTGTGATTATTATAGAATGTAATGTTAAATCTTCTAGTATGTATTCTATTGCACAGTTTTGTAATATGAAGTTGTGATTCCTATATACTTCCCTAATGTACAAGCATAGTGGTAAATAAAATCACCAGAGTAAGTCAGTTCATGGATCTTGAAAGGATTTGTGGGAGATCTAAAAAACCACACGAGGCAAATAGTCAATCGGTTCCTGTCACGTCAATTTTTTTGGTAAGACTATTTAAAACAATGGAAGCAGAGATCCTTTCCTTGGATCAAGATCATGAGTCACATAGAAGGACATGTTTCATAGGGGTGAGCATCTTTTTGTACATGAGTGTTTGGATGTTTTCACTATGTTTGCACTAAGGAGGGAATGTTAGGAATTCATATATTAGTGCTCATGGAATAAAATAATGTAGTGTGCAAGTTGTTATAACAAATTTTTTATTTAGAGAGAATAGGTTACGAGTTGTTAAAACATATCATATGAAGTTAGTAATTGGTGTTAGTAATTGGTTTCCTAAATAATAAGAGAAGTCACTCCTATATATCTTATGGTTATGTAGAAATAAATTCAACCAAGATTAATATTTTTGTTGTGCAAATTGCTCGTACTTCTCAAAATTTTTAATTTTATAGGTTGTTCCATGTCTTCATACTCAAATTCCTTCTTAAGATCTATAATCTAATCAATAAGATCCATTATTTTCAAACTACGAGAATAACTTGGGTTATCCGATCTAGGCTTACTCGTTATTTTACTAAGTACATATAATACTCTGTCTTATTAATCATATTACGCTTCCTTTTCTTGTTCATTTGTATCATAAACTCATTTTTGTATGAGTCCATCATTGTTGTGATCCTCCACAAAAACAACTGCTTTGTACAACTTCGGCCTCTAAATGGGCTTTCATAGTTTGCATTAACTTAGTCAAATCTTCCACTCTAGTTCTCTAATTTCAAAGTGAAATCCAACAACATTCCTATTGTGTACATTTTTTTCCTCAAACAAACATGACCTCCAAATGCTTAACCCCTTGTTGTCCTTTGTTTTGCAAGGGAAAAATTCAACTTGAAAACATGACAACTCTACCCTAGTGTTTAAATTTTCATTGTAAAACTTCTCGAACACCTTCCGATTAGCCCATCCCCCATGTTAGGCCTATCTCCATCCATGTATTAATCATGTCTACGTGGTATTGAAATTACACATATATTGAAGCTCGATGAAAATAATCTCATAAGGTTCTTCCGAGACAGTGTCTTTTAAGACAGATCTTTCAACATGCTTGAGAATGGCTAATTTTAGCATTTCTAAGGTTGGTGCATATTATCCATAGTGGATTTGAAGTCCTAAATTCATCATGGAGGTGTATTAATGAGCCAATATTTTTTTGATTAATTTTGTAAGATTTTAGAAAGATTGGAAGGTTTGTGGACAAGTTTAGAAAAAGTGGGTTTTGAGGCCAAAGGAGCTTACTTTGTGAAATAAAACCGAGCTTCGAGAGATGATTCCAGGAGCTCTGGAATGAGTTGGAGGTAAAAAAATATCAATGGAAATATTATTCAATTATATATATGGTGTTACTTTCATATTTTTCTCAAGGCCCGTACATTTATTTCCAGAACTCATTCTTCACATGCATAACTTGAAATCCCGATAAAAATTCCTTTTTGGAAGTTTACAAGATTAATCAGACCTGCAACCCATCCCATTATTCTCAAAATAAATTTTTATTTAAATTCATATATGTATTTTCCCAAAATTCCTTTGGGAGCTCCGACAACTTCATTTTTAAGCTCCTCTCCAATGTACAAGCTTTGTCCTTAGCAAAAAATGTCCAAAGTGTCATGTGTCAACATGAGGATGATGTGCAATTTTTTTGTACCTTGTTGGTCATCAAAAAGGACTTCAAGAAGAATGACAGTCAGGGGACAAGAATTCCCTCCTCTTTAGTGGGAGAGGTTCCCTTATTCAAAAGCAAAACTTATTTACATATGTACAGAGCATAGTTTTACCACGGAACTTGGATATCATGAAAGCGTTTTTAATAGATCATCAATCACAAAAGTACAGAGGAATGAAGACGTGGAAATGAGTAGAAAAGCATTCTCCAGAATTATAGATGACAAAATAATTCCTTATGTATGCTAGAATATAGCGAATTGGAATAAGATCATTTGTACTCGAATTAATAAGATGAAATTTGAAAAGACACACAGTTCCATAAACAACATCTACAAGAATACAAAGCTTCTCAGCATAATGTAGACAAATGATCTAACAATATTCAATAGATAGCTTGCGAATAAAAGAATCAGATGAACAAAGAAAGAAGATCCTTTTGTATTGATTGCTTTACTATTTCTTACACTTTAAAAAATAAGCCAAGTTCCCCCTCAAAATGGTGAAGAGAGGCCACTATATAGTTTTACAAATCAGTTACTCTTGGTAACTACCTTTTTAAATAATGTTTAGTTAAAGGGCTGCTTAACGCAAAACCCCAACTAATTACAATAAATCTGAGATGAGGAAAGAAAGAAGGGAGAAAATTCAGGAGAAGAAGACAAGTATTCATGATTAAGAAGGGCCCACTGATTTGAGGATCCGATGTCTAAACCTTTTTAATGCCTCTGCTATGTCTCTGCCACATGGGACTGATGTGTTGGTAGTGGACTGGGTCTAAAATCCAAGGCACTTCTCCATCTCTTTGTTGAATTTGACGTGTGTATGATAATATTTATTGGCTTCTTCAATAGCAGACTGGAGAGAGTAGATTTCCTTCATCTTTTCCTTAGAGACAGAATCCTCTTTGAACAAATTATCTTTGACAAAAGCTCTGAATTGAGCTTTGATTTCTTGTAAGGAGAGAGGCACACCAGAGGTCTCATCATGGAGGTGGCAATGTATATCCTTGAAAGCAGATACCACCAAAGTCTTGAAGGCCTCACCCTTTTGCCAGCTATTTCTCAATTCTCCCAAAGCTTCCTCCAGCACCTTGATTTTCCATTCCACACTGTATACCCATGATTTTGACAAGTTATCTTTTGCATCATCAAAGACCTTGCTTGCCATTAAAATATTTTCATCAACTTGTCCCATAAGGTGAAGGTCTACTATACAGCTGCTCCAAAGTTTGAGATCTTTATCTATATTTCCAATGGTGGAGGATAGTTTCTGTTGCAGATTATTTACCTTCTCATTGAGTTTGAAGGCTTCACTAATGAAATTCAACCCTGCAATGAGCATATCATCCACCATGGCCTCCATATCCCTTCCATAGATGGAATACTTGTGTATATCTTTAATACTTTAGACTTCATCTTGGCTGAGGATCACAGGTGGTGGAAGAGTAGTCAGTGGGGTAGGGTCTAAAACTTTATCTTTGGACAACAGTGACTTGATGAAACCTACAAGAACCTGAGCTTGCTCTTCCAGCTGCTCTATAGTTTGTTGCCCTTTTTCCACCCTCCCAATGACCCTAGTGACTATTTCTTGAAGATTGTGAATCTCACCTTCAGGGGTGGACTCTCCCATGGGGATCCTCGAGAGCTCTAGATCAGACGCCTGCAAATCCTGTTCTGGCTTGTCAACCTTGGGCTTGGCTATCTCCAAGAATTGCTGGCCCTGAGCATTGGATACTATTCGTGAGGTGGTCCTAGCCTTCTTGGTAGGAGTAGGAGGGGTAGTACCCAATAAGGCCGCCATAGCATCAAAGTTGGGTCCCAAGATTCGAGAGGAAGACTTTCTCTTCCTACTATCAATGAAAGGTCTGTACCCATGCAAAAGAGGAGGAGGAAGAAGAAGGTGGGGCAAGAGGACCAAGAGAAAGAGAACTCATGGCACTCAGTGTGCACTGCTATTGCCTCTAGTTGAGATATGAGTGGGGCACTCGGGGCTTCCGCAGTAAGAATCAATGGTGATCGAAGTTCAAAGTGCTTTGAACTTCCTTTTCTTTATCCGTTGGGGATTTTGGAGTGCTTATAGAGACTGAAACTTCACTATCCTTGCTTTCACTGAGAACAATGATGTTCTTTGGTCCTGAGGGCAATTCTAAATGCTTCATCAGGGGATCTTCTTCAACAGGCTCCTTCTTGACTTCTTTGATTTTCTTCTGATATACTTGGGTGGATGAGGAAGGAGTGGAGGATGTAGGACCTTTAGTTGACGAGGTAGGAGGGGTCTGTACAGGTGCTTCGAACTAGGTGTCAATGCCTCCTTTCTTGGTGTTGAAGTATCCTTGGAGGAGGATTCTCCTAAATGCCTTCTAAGTTCACGAACTCTCCTGTCAAACTAGATTTTGGTTCTTACTAGGACAGGGGCTAAGATTTCAGCCAGATCATCCTTCTCCTTTTTGAACCAATCCAAATCCTCCAAGGGAGTGTGTTTGACTAAGTTGTCATATTCATATGAAAATAGGTCAGAATTGTCATCTTGAAGCCCTTCAGGAACTTGGTACAAGTTAAGCTCTTGAATCAGTTGGAGAGAAAACCGGCCATAATGCCTCCTCCTTGCCTCAAAATCATCAGCACAGTCAGCCCAATAGTCTTCTGTGTCTACCCTATGATGGTAATTGATTCGAGGTTCTGCTCAATAAATTTCTTCAAGTCAAAACAAGTTCTTGGCCTGAAGAAATGGACAGTGATGGGAGCCAGGGCTCTCTCTATGTTTTGTGCATCTAGAGCCGTCTTGCAGGTGTAGTTTCCCAAAGATATAGGGAAGTGCAGGCCAGTGATTTTCTTATCCCTACAGGTTCTGTGTAACTTTTCCAATTGCCTGCATATCTTGATCAAGGCCATTTTATCGTTGCAGAACATAGGAAGCTTGAGAGGGGTGCTCTCATAGCCTGCAAGCCTGATATAGGAGAATTTTCTGAACTAGATGAAGTAGGCACCGTACTTCGATATTAGGTTCATGGCTTCATCAGAGAACCTCCTCACCATGTCACTCTCCAGAAGTCTTACAATGTACATGGTGAAAGCATCATTCACCCTCCTAAAGTTGCGATTGCTAGTGTCCAAGGTGAATTGAGGACAATAAGCATATATAGGGTCACCTTTATGAGCATCAATGTATGTGAATCCAAACCATTACCTTGATGCTGCTAGGGTATACATCAGATATGAAGTCATGTAAAACTTCTTTGTTTGTTGTACATTGGACAAGCTGCTCTACTAGGTTCATGTTAACCAAAATGTGCCCTTGCTCATTTTTTGTGGCCAACTCCTTCCATTCTCCCCTCTCTTGTGCCTCAATTATAATATTTTACTTTTTAGGCACTCAAAACCTTATGGAAATGGCACCATTGGATAGAGCTATTTCTCAGCTTTCCAGAAAGGTAAAGTTTTCCTCCTAACTCCATGTATTTTTGAAGTTATGGCTCGGCGGAGGTTTTTGGGAAAATTTTCCCCTGAAAGGCCCACGGCCAATGAGATGCCGCCACGTGGCACCTAGAGTGGCAGAGCGCGGGGAAATTTTGGAAAATTTTCCCAAATGCAAAAAAGGGTAAAAATTCAAAAAAATTCCCGCCGACCCGATTTGGCCTTGTTTTCCCTAAAATTTCAAATGGCCATAACTTTTGATCCAGAGCTCGGTTTTTCACGTTCTTTATATCAATGGAAAGATGGTGAAATTATCTACAAGATTATGGGGTCAATTTTGAATTTTGATGGATTTTGGAGAGAAAAAATCAAAAACATCTCTGGCACGTGGTGATGAGTAGAAATGACGTTTCAACCACCATTTTTAATGAAGAATGGCTTGCATTCTCTCTCAAAGATGGCTAAAAATGTCGTGGGATTGGTTTGTAAGGATGACCATGTTGTTTTGAATGTGTTTTGATCAATGGTTGAATCCCTTCTATGTTTTCTCACGTTTTCTCTCTCCCGGGCTCGTCCCTTGCACCGTAAAAGCGATTTTGGCTCATTTTGAAAGGGTTTAATATTTTTTGTGTATTACAGTCCCCTTTCTCACCTTGGAAGTGATTTTGGTGGAATATCGACCTTTTCTAAGAGTGTAACTTTGTTTTACCTCTCGTGTGTTGTAATGTAAGTGATTTTGATGATTAAAATAATAATAGAGCCTCTCGTGATTATTTTTCATCCTCTCGCTTGTGTTGTTTGGTTAATTTCTAATCCTTCATTACAATTATCAGTTTGTGCATGAGGTTCTTTGCTACATTTTTATGGACTGTGTCAATCTACAGAAGTAAAAAATGCTCACCACTCCTTTGGTGCATCACCTATTAGCATTAGTTTTAGCTTTTTTGCATTCTCTATATCTATCTCCTTTGGAATTTAGGGTAGGGTTAGGAATATAGACCTCTGCAACTTGTAAGTGATAAATCTGACTAGAGGAATTAAGGAACCAACCTCTAAACTGGAGATTCCTTTCTCATTTTGCAAGTCCCACACTTGGGGAAAGGATTCAATGTTGTGCAATCACACTGGATGCTAGTATGATCAAACTAGAAATCTGATCAACATCCAGGGGGTGCTACTAATTTGCAACAATAGTTTTGGCATTCGGTGGGACATAGAAGTCTTCATCTTCATTGCAACAAAATTGATGTGCATTGGTTGCAAGTTTCTTGCTTTAAAAGAGCTATAAATTACACATTTTGTGACTCCAAGGAAGAAGAATCAACTGGTTTTAGCAGTGTAGACCTGAAAACTCATGAGAAGAATCACTACAAGGTCAAGAGCTGGAGAAGAAGAGGTGCTATTTGAATATCTGTAATTATCTCCAAGAATAAGGCAAAGTGGGAGGAGAATCCAAAGGTCTCCATCTCCACCAAACAAAACTCTCTCAACTCCTCCACCTGGTAGGCCTTTCATTCAATCAACAAGGGTTCTAAGGCCAATCAGAATGGCACAAAACAACCCCTATGTCAATTTCATTGGCAGCAGCCCACTTGCTCTCAATGCACAAAATCCAATCTTAGTTGTAGCATTGAAGAACATTCCATACTTCACTAGAGAAAATCAAACCACTCCTGGTGATCATGTTAAGGATATTGCTAACATTTGTGCAATCCATGAGATCAATGAGATGCAATTTACTATCAAACTACTGGCATATTCATTCAAAGGGAAAGCTTTGCAATGGTTCAAGAGTCTTGCCTCAGGTTCTATTCAAAATTGGAATCAACTATGTATAGCCCTCCATGAGCAGTTTGGGGAAAAGGGAGACAACTTGTCCCTTTTGGAGCAGCTGACAACTATCAAAAGAGCTCCCAATGAGCTACTTGATCGATTTTAATTTTAAATTTCAAAGGACTTGGGAGAGAATTCTAGTGGCAAGTCGGGCAAATAGCAGAAGGTGCTTTTCTTTATTACCTTAAAGTTTTAAATTTGATATTTCTATGTTAATTCAGTCCATGGGAGGCACAACTATCCCCATTGCTTATAGCATTGCCATTAGAGCTGAAAATTGTTTGATCCAAGCCGACAAGCTGGCTCCTAGACCTCCAATGCCATTATTTCCAAGTTTAGAGAGCCAAAGTACTAGCCAAGTGCCTAATTTAGCTTCTATTCCCACTCCTAGAAATCAGAATTCAAGTGAAGCTTCCACTTCATCTTCTAGTGCCTCAAATGAACTTCAAGAAGTCATGAAGCAATTGCAAAATCTAGGTAATGAGCTGGTTACACTCAAAAGGCAGCAAGCTCAAGGTTTTAGACCTTCCTTCTAGCCTCAAGCTTAGCCTAATAGGCAGCCATATCAACCCCAAAGACCACCCAATCCAGCTTGAAAACCTAAATCAAGCAAGGCCTCCCGCCAATGTGACCATTTCAGCCCTATAATCCCAATGCTACATCTGCCTCTAAAGCATTAGTGTCAAGTACAAAACAATATAGCTCAAGAGTATGATTGGTGTTTCCCATGCAATGAACCTCATAACTAGTCCATGTGCTTCAATGGTGCCTTGAATCAAGCATTAATGGTGACAACAATTGGTGTGGAGGGTGAAGGTAGTCAAAGAAATGACCAACAACAAGAAACATTCTAGCAGCAATCAACTCCAAATGATACCACACTTGTAAACTGGCAGGCAAAAGATTTTTGTGGCATGAACCAGACAGTTTCCCAAAGTGTTGCAGCCAACACAAGGTCAAAGAGGAGAAATTTGGGTAAAGAACAGCCATTGGCCCCAAGTAATTCATGACCTTTTGTCACTCCACAAACTATTGGCAAGCAAAATGCAATCCCAAGCACACAAGGACTGCCTAAAACAGTTCCTAGGCCAACTCAAATGCCAGTTGTTGCTACCCATATACAAGGGATGAATGTGCAGGCCAAGGGATAGAAAAAGGATACTTCATCCCCATTCAATATCATTGATCAGATGAAGAATACAAATGTAAACATATCAATGTGGGAATCACTATCTATCCCAGGCCAAAGAGATTTGCTACAAGCTACCATGAAGGACTGGTCAACTTCAAATCAGCAAGTCCAAATGCAAGAGAAGGTGCTCACAAATGCTGCCCAGCCTGAGGGGAATCATGGAGGATAGTGAGGTAAGATGTTGAAGCCCCCTCCATTCTATGTTTCATTGATCATTGGGAACCAATTAGTACACAATTACATGATTGATTCGGGGCAAGTAGTTCAGTAATGCCCAAGCAAATAGCTGATCAGTTGGGAATTCAGTATGAAACCATATCCAAAGGGGTGGTACAGTTGGATGGGACAGCAGTAACAATAGTTGGAGTGATTAAAAACTTGAGTCTTACTTTGCATGCATGTCCCAACGTGGTTGTTTTGCAAGATGTCTCAGTAATAGACCTTCCACCACTCTTTGCCCTATGTTTGTCAAGGGATTTCACAGCTAAGATTGGAGGTTACTTGTCTGCTGATTGGTCACACATGCTGTTCAGAACAAGATATGGAACCAAAGCCACAATCAGGTCTGAACCTATTGCAAACTTTCACATTGAGCCTTACACTCCAAGTCAGATTAATGCCAATTGTTCAGCGTTTGATCAAGAAGATCACCCAAGCACTGATGAAGCTGACACCAAGGTAGGAAGTATCCTAGATCTAACTCTTGATGAATGGGCAAGCAAGGTGCATGCTTTTGATCCTTATCAAGAAATAGAAGAATCTGAGCTAGGAGTCTATTGCATGCATGAAGAAAATCAGCCTATTCCTAACATCACCAAGCCAGACCACAAGGATGAAAATGAGGTATGGAAGTTGTTTTTTGATGGATCAAGGAGTAGACAAGGTGCAAGAGGGGGAGCCATGCTGGTTTCACCTCAAGGAGTTAAGTATTATTCAGCTTTTAGATTTCAGTTTGCATGCTCTAATAACACTGCTGAATATGAAGCCTTGGGTGTGACCGACTGATCATTGGCCAATCAAAAGAGGGATAAAGAACTTGCAAGTCTTTGGTGACAGTGAGTTGATTGTCAACCAAGTTAAGGGGCAGCATGCTATCAAGAATAATCTTCTCAAGTGCTACAAGAACAGGGTGTGGGACCTCATTGAAGATTTTGAGGGCTTTAGCATAAAATCCATTCCTAGAAAAGAGAACCAAGCTGCTGATAGGCTTGTAGCAGTTGGGGCAGCCTTTGACATTGTTGAAAGCATTCAAAAAGAAAAGGTACAACCAAACATCCATGTGATTGTAAGGCCTTTAGTGCTAGATAACAATGTAAGTTGGCAAGTGTTTGAAAATGATCAACAAATCATCCATTTCTTGCAAGAAGAGGCTGAATTCTCAGCCAAAAATTAGGAAAAGTTAGAGAAACAATATGGTGACCAAGTGGTGCAGCTGAGAACCAACAAACTACCAAAGGGACTTATTACTTTGGAGTCCATTTTCAATCATAATGATCAGTTTAGGAAGGAGAAAGAAAACATCCAAGTTAAGAGGGAAGATTCAGTGTCCATCTCGGTAGAAGAAGGCAAATCACTCCAAATTGGCAAGACGAAAACTAAGCAAGAAAGGTATGAGTTCATACAACTTTGTCAAGAATTCTTTAATGTGTTTTTGGAGCTATGAAGATTTGAAAGGTTTCAACCCGAGTTAGCTCAACACACCATTGAATTGGATCCAAATACTAAGCCCATCAAAGTGCGAAACAAAGGCCATTCAACCCCACATGGAGCCACTCATGAGAAAATAATTGAATAAGTTGATAGAATTAAGAATCATATTCCCTATCAAGCATTATAGTTTGGATGCCAACTTGGTTCCGGCCGAAAGAAGAGTGGGGAAATCAGATTGTGTGTTGACTTCAGAGATTTGAATAGAGCATCTCTCAAGGATCATTATCCACTTCCTTTCATGGAGCAGATTTTACAAGTTATTGTTGGCTCCAAGAGGTTTTCACTACTTGATGGCTATTCAGGGTATAATCAGATTATGGTGAAGGAAGAAGACCAGTTCAAGACAGCCTTTACAACTAAATGGGGAACTTATGCATACATGAAAATACCATTTGGGCTGTCCAACGCCAGAGCTACCTTCCAAAGAGCAATGGATATGGAGTTCAAAGGTTTGATTAACAACATAGTGCTGATATATCTTGATGATATGACTATTTTTTCAAAAAATACAACAGACCACCTCTCTCATTTGAGACAAGTGTTCCAAAGGTGCAGAAGATTTGGATTCTCCTTAAATCCTAAAAAATGTATTTTCTTAGCTCATGAAGGAAATCTCCTTGGTCACATTGTCTCCAAAGAAGGATTAGCAATTGATCCAGAAAGAGTTGAAGCCATAAGAGCACTACCATTACCAAGCCACAAGAAGGCCCTCCAGAGTTTCTTGGGGAGAATAAATTTTGTTCGAAGGTTTGTCCCAGATTTTACAGCCCTTGTCAAGCCCATCACCAAGATGTTAAAGAAAAGCATGGCTTTCAAATGGACAGCAGAAGGCAAGGAGAGTTTTGAAGCAACCAAAGAAGCCATCTCTCAAGCCCCAGCTCTCATCAACCTGGATTTCTCCAAGGATTTCATCCTCTATGCATTTGGGGGTGATGATACTATCTCTGCAATTTTGGTACAATGCAGAACAAGGACAATGATGAGCAGCCAATTTCTTTCTTCAGCCAAAGCCTGGAGGACTATGAGGTGAGATATTATTTCATTGAGAAGCATGTTCTTGCAGTAATCAGGAGCTTGAAGAAATTCAAGCATCTAGTTTCAAACAATAAGGTCCAATTGTTGGTTTCTCATGCGGGAGTTAAAGACTTCCTCCTCAACAAAGACTTGAATGAAAAGAGAGTAGGTTGGATTACTCGTGTCATGGAGTATGACATAGAGATCAAGGTCACCAAGTTGGTCAGAGGAAAAGGACTGTGTGAGCAGCTGATTTTGAGCAAGCAAAAGGAAGCATGCAATGAGAAAGAGACTATTTTGAAGTTACAAGACAGCCATGAGAAAGGAAGCACTCAAGAGGAAAATAATGGTGTCCCCACTCCTTGCTGGACCCAAAGTATAATGCACTTCCTAAGCACAGGCCTATGCCCTCCAGAGATGAACAAGACCCAAAGAAGACACTTCAGATTGTAGGCTGTCCCATATGCCCTTGTTGATGGTGTCTTGTTCAAAAGATATGTGAATGGAGTACTGCTGAGATGCATTGGTACAAATCAAATTCATAGGATGTTGGAAGAGTTCCATGGTGGACCAGCTGGTGGTCATTTTGCACCAAGAGTGATAGCTCTAAAGATCATGAGGGCTCACTATTATTGACCCAAGATTTTCAATGATTGTTATGCATGGATCAAGAGGTGCAAGAATTGTGCATTCTTCACAGGTAAAGAGAGGCTAGCTGCCCTTCCATTGCATCCAATTTCAATTGACCAGCCATTCATGCAATGGGGTTTAGACTTCATTGGAGTCATTAATCCCAATTCAAGCCAAGGGCACAAGTGGATTTTAACACCCATGCATTACTTCACTAAGTGGATCAAGCAAAAGAGCACTCAAGGAAGCAAATGAATCTAACATCCTAGACTTCTATGAGGGAATAACAACCAGATTTGGTGTACCTGCTACAATAATATCAGATAATGCATTGGCATTCATCGGGTCCAAGGTGACTAAATGGGCTGTCAAGAATGGGATCTACCTAAGTACTTCATCAAACTATTACCCCCAGGGTAATGGCCAGGATGAGTCTACAAACAAGAACTTGTTGAAGATCATTAGGAGGACTCTTGATGAAAATCAGAGGTCTTGGCATACTAAATTGAAATCAGCTTTATGGGCTGATAGGATAACTCCCAAGAGATCTACAGGTAACTCTCCATTCAAGCTTGTTTATGGGAGAGAGGAAATTTTACCCATGTCTCTTGAGTTGCCAACATTGGAACTCATGAAACAGTTGGAGTTGTTGGATTTTGAGCCCATGGAGGTTAGATATGTAGAATTGATGGAGCTCCAAGAAATCAGAAATCAGGCATCCCAAGCAATGGAGAAGGATCAAGGCTTTGATAAAGAAGACATTTGATAGAAAGGCCAAGAATAGATCCTTCCAAGTTGGAGATATAGTGTTAAAATGGGATGCAGACAGAGAAAACCGGGAAGGCATTCAAAATTTGATGCCATTTGGAGTGGCCCATACATGGTCACAAAGTGTAAGGACAATAATGCCTTCCAATTGTCTTCATTGGATGGCGAAGAACTGCAGATTCCAGTCAATGGGATCCATCTAAAGCATTGCTACTAAAGGGAAATTCTCCACCTTGTAAATATTAGCTTAGGTTTTCATTCCTCCAAGTGCTTGTGCACATTGTTTTGTTGTAGGTTAGTTTTTCTTTCCCTAAGTGCTTTGGCACAGGCTTGCTATTCCTGGGAATGTGTTTGCAGGCCTTGCTCCATCAGGTGATATTCCATGTTCCTCCTTGCAACATTCTAGTCAGTTGGGGTACCAAACAGAGAATTTAATGACTCCATGCCCAATGGATTGTTTCAGGCAATTGGTAATTTCATCCAGCAGACAGATGACCCCTCTGAGTCGCCAAAATTGTTATCCAAAATGTGCCCCTACTCATTTTTTGTGGCTAACTCCTTCCATTCTCCCCTCTCTTGTGCCTCAGTCATAATATTTTGATTTTTAGGCACTCAAAACCTTCTGGAAATGGCACCATTGGATAGAGCTCTTTCTCAGCTTTCTAGAAAGGTAAAGTTTTCCTCCTAACTCCATGTATTTTTGAAGTTATGGCTCGGCAGAGTTTTTTGGGAAAATTTTCCCCTGAAAGGCCCACGGCCAATGAGATGCCGCCACGTGGCACCTAGAGTGGCGGAGCGCGGGGAAATTTTGGAAAATTTTCCCAAATGCAAAAAAGGGTAAAAATTCAAAAAAATTCCCGCCGACCCGATTTGGCCCTGTTTTGCCCTAAAATTTCAAATGGCCATAACTTTCGATCCAGAGCTCGGTTTTTCACGTTCTTTATATCAATGGAAAGATGGTGAAATTATCTACAATATTTTGGGGTCAATTTTGAATTTTGATGGATTTTGGAGAGATAAAATCGAAAAACATCTCTGGCACATGGTGATGAGCAGAAATGACGTTTCAACCACCGTTTTTAATAAAGAATGGCTCGTATTCTCTCCCAAAGATGGCTAAAAATGTCGTGGGATGGGTTTGTAAGGATGACCATGCTATTTTGAATGCATTTTGGTCAATGGTTGAATCCCTTCTATGTTTTCCCACGTTTCTCTCTCCGGGCTCGTCCCCTCGCACCGTAAAAGACAATTTTGGCTCATTTTCAAAGGTTGAACATTTTTATGTATTGCAGTCCCCTTTCTCACCTTGGAAGTGATTTTGGTGGAATATCGACCTTTTCAAGAGCTGCAACTTTGTTTTTCCTCTCGTGTGTTTTAATGTAAGTGATTTTGATGATTAAAATAACAATAGAGCCTCTCGTGATTAGTTTTCATCCTCGCTTGTGTTGTTTGGTTAATTTCTAATCCTTCATTACAATTATTAGTTTGTGCATGAGGTTCTTTGCTACATTTTTATGGGTCGTGTCAATCTACAAAAGTAAAAATGCTCACCACTCCTTTGGTGCATCACCTATTAGCATTAGTTTTAGATTTTTACATTCTCTATCTCTGTCTCCTTTGGAATTGAGGGTAGGGTTAGGAATATAGACCTCTGCAACTTGTAAGTGATAAATCGACGAGGAAGAATTGAGGAACCAACCTCTAAACCGGAGATTCCTTTCTCATTTTGTAAGTCCCACACTTGGGGAAAGGATTCAATGTTGTGCAATCACACTGGATGCTAGTATGATCAAACTAGAAATCTGATCAACATCCGTGGGGTGCTATTGATTTGCAACAACAGTTCATGCTAATGATTTCGACTGAGCTTGATATTCTGAGTTCCTTCGCACACCATGTTGATAAGTGGGCACATCCAGAAATGGAACTCATTGGTAGAGGGTAAGCCCATGACCCGAGCTAGTAGGATTATAAAATCTGATAGCTCCTCATTAAAATCGGCATGAAACAGAGCTTTGGACAGACAGGACACCCCCTTTTTAGGGTTTTTAAGCCAAGACTTCACCACCCTCGCCTTGTATTTTCATTGTCCTGGTCGAAGAGGGCTTGTGCTTGGTTCTGAGAGATTACTATAGAATTGTCCATTTTAAGAATCCTTAGGGCTAGTGCCAATGGCAACAACATCAAGCTTGGAAATGAGCTCCCCATGCACATTCATTAGTTTGCTTGAGTCGGGATTGAAATGAGTACCATAGGTGAGGACCGTATCTGCACATTACACTGAGATTGGGAAACCAGCGGCAAATGCCAAGCCACTATCATGAATCATTTGTGCCATAGGAGAGGGATTTGGGTCTATCATCTTAGTCTAGAAATCTCCAAAGTCCAGGTGGTGAACTTCACTGTCCCCGATATCGGGAATGGAAGACTTGAGCGGTGAAACTTGCTCCTGACCTTGGAATTTAATCTTCATGTTGATAGCAATTTGAAAAACAAAGTCACAGTCTGAACTCTTGATGAAATTACAGGGGAATCGGGTATACGCATAGAAATTCTCGATTGTGAGGGTATGAGCAATTGACAACAAGAAAGCAGTGTGCAAAAATGCGTAGGAGGGAAGCTTATTAAATAATCGTTTAGGAGAGATAAAGATAATAAATGTGCATTAAATACATATCTACCAACTTGAAAAGCAAGATATTCGAAAAGGGTGGGAAAAATTAGCCCGGATGGCCTTTGGTTCATTTAGGACATGAGGGATGCGAAAGAGCGACTCGGCCGATGTAGGAGACGCAACAAAATAATGTGCAAATGTTTTCAGGACATGAGGGACGAAGGTACGTGAAATTCACGATGCAACCGACGTAGGTGAAACGTGAACTTTGAGCTTGAGTGAAATTGTGTTATTTGGAACAAAAAGTTTTGATGGGCCCACGAGAAAACATATTTTCGGGTAAAGCGGTAGATCGGTGAATAGGGAGCCCGAATGAACTTGGGACATCTGGGACAAAAATGTCCGACAGACCCACAAATTACACAAAATGACTCAAAAGATGCAGTTTTTCCGACTTCTTAACTTTTCCCTTTACCAGAACAATAGAAAAGGCATTAACTCAAAAAAATTTCAATTTTGAACTTCTCAAAAGAGGGAGAATTTTGAGAGGACAACAGTTGGCTCCTTCTGGGGATGACTTGGCTAAAGTCTAAAGAAATGAGACAAGGCAAGAACTCTTAGAAAATATAGGGGAAGTAGATCAATGCCTTATCCATTGGGCCACAGAGTCAAAAGAAAACCAACACAGAAGACAACACCCCAAATGAACAAAACAACAAAAACAAGAAGGGGAAACACACGCACACGCTATACAGAATATACAAAGGACTTCCTAATCACCTATGACTTAAACAATTTCAGGTACTGCCCACTATAAGGAAGTGGGAGGGAAGAACCATCCATATAATCAAGGTAAAAAGAATTCTCACCAGCAAAGTGCCTGATCTTGAAAGGTCTCGAGCCAAAGAGAATCAAACTTGCCATGGCTGCCACGAGGTTCATGCCTTTTATCCCACAGCAAAACAATGTCTCCAACTTTGAAATCCCTGGATCTAGCTTTTTATCAAACAAGGCCTTTACTTTTTGTTGGTGAGCAGATATTCTATCAGCGACCTTCAACCTGTCCTCATTCAATTTGTGAAGGTACATGATCCTTTTATCCAAAGAATCATTAAAACTGGTGTCTTCAATGGCCTTCATTAAATGCAAGGCTGGTAGTTCCACTGTTACGGGCAATTGAGCTTCCACTCCATATACTACCTGAAAAGGAGACATCCCAATGGCTCTTTTAGGTGTGACCCTATCTGCCCAAAGAGCATCATAGAGTTTCTTGTGCCAGTTCCTCTGAGATTCATTAACTAATTTCCTTATTATAGCCACCAGATTTTTGTTTGTCGATTCTGCTTGTCCGTTCCCCTGAGGATAATAATCCGAGGAGTGAGCTAGGGAGATGCCATATCCATAACAAAAATCCATCATTTCATTTGAAGAAAAATTTGAAGCATTATCCATCACGATCTTGTTTGGCACACCAAACCTCACCAAGATGATTTTTTTGATAAAACTGCATACTACTTCGAAGTGGTATTCTTCACTGGAATGGCTTCTACCCATTTAGTAAAATAATCTATAGCAGTTAATATGTGGGTGTGACCAGCACTAGAAGAGGGATTAAGTGTTCCAATGAAATCTAAACCCCATTGTTGAAAAGGCTCTTCGATCACAACTGGTTTAAGGGGCAAAGAAGCCAACTTGGGTCTACCCACGAAGGTTTGACAAGCTTCACATTTATCAATCCACTTTGATGCATCTTTGAACAAGGTAGGCCAGTAATATCCTACACGAAGAATCTTATGAGTAGTGATAGTTGATGAGTAGTGCCCTCCACATGCTTGATTATGAAAAGCCAAAAGCAACTTCCTCTGTTGTTCCTTTTCCACACATTTTAGAAATTTTCCATCCAACCCACACTTAAACAAGGCATTTTCCCACAACACATATTGGGCTGATCTTAGCTTAACAACTCTCCTCTCTTTGGTAGTCAAATGAGAGGGACATTCTCCATATGTGAGAAAGTGTGTGATATCAGCATACCATTCATCAATTGAGCCAAGAAATAGAATGGTAGGGAGATCAACTTTATCCTCTAGTAACTCATGTCTAGCTCCCTCAGCGATGAGTTCACATAGGCCTTTTCCACGGATGAGCTTGGTTGGTTTGATGTCAATGTCATATTCTTGAACCTTGGCCACCTAGTTTCCTCTCTTGGATCCAAACTCTTGTTGTGTGAGAATGGACTTGATGGTTGTATCAGGTACAAATACTATGGAGTGAGAGTTAAGAATGTAAAAACGAAACTGCTTGACAACTTTAACCACTGCGAAAGCATGTTTCTCCATTATGGTGTATTTTAACTCATGATTTTTAGAATGTAGCTCATAAATGCAATTGGGAGTTCGTGATTATTAGAATCTTCTTGAGTCAAAACAACAGCCAGGGTGTTACCTGTGGCATAGCAATAGATAATAAAATCTTTACTGAAATCTGGACATGCTAAGACGGGAGTTTTAGCAATAGCCCTTTTAATACCTTCAAAGGCTTCTTTACCTTCAGGAGACCAGCCAAACGTCTGTTTTCCCTTCATCATTTGAGAGATATTCAAGGTTAGCTCTATGAAATCAGGGATGAATCTTCTCAGGAAGTTAATCTTACCAAAGAAAGAATGCACTCCCTTCTTGCTGGTTGGAAGGGGAATCTACTGAATAGCTTGAACTCACTCAGGATCAATTTTTATACCGTCTTTAGAGACAACATGCCCTAACAATTTTCCCTCTATGACACAAAAGACAGATTTCTTAGGATTTAAAGAGATCCCATGTTTTCTACATTTCAGAAGAACCGTTTCCAGGTGCTGAAAATGATCTACCCTTACTTTGGAAAATACAGTCAAGTCATCAAGGTACACGACAATACACTTCCCTTTTAAACTTCCAAAGGCCAAGTCCATAGCTCTCTAGAAAGTGGCACCAGCATTAATGAGCCCAAAAGGCATCCTTTTGTAGGCAAAGGTACCCCAAGGGGTAGTGAAGGTTGTCTTGTGTTGATCTGTGGTATTAACTTCTACCTGATTATATCCTGAGAAGCCATCAAGCATAGACAACATTTCAGATCCTATTACAGCTTGTAAGACTTGATCCATCATGGGAAAAGGATAATTGTCCTTTAAAGAAGCTTGATTCAGATTTTGAAGTCAACACAAATACGAATCTCACCATTTTTCTTTCTAACAGGCACAATGTTGGCAATCCATGTTGAATGGTGGATAGGAAAAATGATTTTGGCTTTTAATAACTTTTGTATTTCCTGAAAGATGGTGTCAGCTATCTTAGGATTGTATTGCCTTTGTTTCTGCCTGAAAGGCTTAATCCCCGGTTTGAGAGGGATGAAATGCTGCATCTCCTTGGGTTGAAAAGATTTTAGATCCTCATAAGAATAAGCAAGAACATATTTATACTCCCTTAAAAGATTAATTACTTTCTTCTTTTCTTCCGATGTGCAACATTTCCCAATGTTCACGAGTTTAGGGTCAATGGAACTCCCAATATTAGTTTTATCATACTCAGCTGATTGTTGTGATCTAGTAGAAGCTTTAGACTTCACATACCTGTCATGCTTGTCAAACAATTCTTCTAAACTCACCAGTCCCTTTGGAATCTTGTTCCCTTTGAGTTTGATACACCCATCTTGATCCATCTCTTCTTCATTGACATCTTCTTTATTGGAAGGCACACTTTCACGAGGTAAATTGTCACTTCCTTCAAAGTACAATTGTTCAAAGTTATCCCTGAGTTCTAAGAAAGAAAGAAAATGTTGATCATCATTGAAAACTTTCCAGTTACTTGCATTATTAGGTACACTGGGCCTATGGATCATTTCAATGGTAAACCTATCTTGAGAGAAGTCAGGATGAGGTATCAACAATGACCCTGAGACTGCTAGTGAATCAACCCTAGTGTTCTTCTCCCTAGGCACTACTTCAATGGAGAAGGTATCAAGAAATTCGATGGAGTCCCACACCTGATTCCTATAATGTTTCAACCTTCTATTCTTTACCTGGAAAAGGTTTCTAACTTGCTTAACAATCAGCTCCACGTCTCCGCGAGCTAGAAGATTCTTCACACCCTTTTCTTTTGCCACATGAAGCCCAAGAATGAGAGCTTCATACTCTGCTGTATTATTAGTATTTTCAAATTGTAACTTGAATGAGAAAGGACAAACCTTTCCCTCAGGAGACACTAATACTACACCAGCTCCAGAACCAGCTGAGGAACAACTTCCATCAAACTCTAATATCCAAACACCATTAGGATCCTTAAGTGATCTTTTGGGAAGTTGGATCTCCTCAAGAGACATAATCATATAGTTGCCATGCCCCATATCCTCATAAAGTATTTGTGCTTTGGGATCATCTATTTTTGTACGATATACTCAGACTACTTCTCAGGCAACAACTTCTTCATTTGCCCATTAACAGGTATGAGGGCATGTGACCAATCCATTTGAATTTCTCCTCCCACATCTTTACAAAAGTTCCTACTTAGCAGCATTCCATATGAAGGAGGAATGTCTGCTACTAGGATAGTGGCCAAAACCTTCTTCTCAGGCAAAGCAGCAAAAGCTACTTGTGCATCCTTAATCCTTCCGACTAGGGGTACTTCCTTACTTTCCATAGAATAACAAGACCCATAAGTGCATGTGAGAGTTAGGCCTAAGGCATGGGCTACTTTGGCAGGCATCACATTGTCTGATGCTCCTGAGTCTATGATGCATTCGTTGAGTCTATGGCCAGCTATAAGGAGGGTTACATAGAATGGTTTGATCTTGTCATTAGGTGAGGTGACAGAGGCTACCAGATTGGGTTGTGGTGTAGAAGATGGAGTGGGTAAGAGGCCTTTAGAGGTAGTTTTGGAATGGGAATTGAAAAAGTGGACCATTTTGGCAAAATCCTTGGGGTGGGTTTGATAGTACTCAGCCTCTGAGATTTGAACCTTGGTCTTTTTCATGTGATCAATGATATCGAAAGACCCAGAAGTGGATGAGCTATCCTCGCTTGGAACCCTAGGCTTATCGATCTTAGGAGTTGAAAAAGAAGTAACTTTAGTAGTAGAATTGACAGGAATCACCTTGGGTGTGGACGTAATGGGGATAGGAAATCCTCTTTTTGCAATTATGGGGATAGTCGTTGGATGTTCCTTGGATCTTTTGGCCGGTTGCATCACTTTCTCTTTTTTTGTATCTTCTCTCGAGTCATGACATCATATGATTTGATATTCATGTCTTCCACTACCTTGTCATAATCATCTTCTTCATCAACACCTTCAGTAGTGAAGAAATTAACTCAAGATCCCTCAAGTTCCTCTGCTTCTTCATCGACTTCTTCAACAAATTCTTCACAATCTTCACTAACCTCTTCATCCTCCAGCTCTTCAACTTCACAGGTTGCATTAACAGGGACTTTAATAGGTGGTCCTTCAAGTGCTAGCCTTGTTTAAGAAGTAGGAAAATGATTTCTAGGCTGAAAATTCCTCCTTGGAACGTTTGCATAGGGGGCATGTTGAGCCAATTGTTTCTTAATGGCGATGAGATCATTTGCAAGTTTTTGTACTAGTGGATCAGTATTAGGCCTAGGAGTGGAAGAGGAGGAAGGGAAAGACCTAGATTTAGAAGGGTCTCTTCTCAACTTCCCGGACATGATTAAATCATCTTCAACACTAACAGCAAGAGTTTGATCTTTGGCCAATGTCACAAGATTAGCTCTCCTTAATGCATAACTAACTTCAGGTAATTGGGCATTCAGGAAGAAGCATTTTTGAATTTGATCTACAGGTTGAGTATCAGGTGGGATTTTGTTAATCAATTTGTTAAATCAAGCCACAAATTCTCTCATGGGCTCTTGTGATTCCTTCTTTATTTGAGAAATTTGGGCCAACAAAGCATGCACATCTTCTGCTGGTTTGAAACGATTCTCAAACCTTGTTCTCATTGTGTTCCAGCTAGTGATAGCTCCAGCCAAAAGGTGATAGAACCAATCAGCTGCATTATCTTGTAAAGTCTCAACAAAAATCCTCACTGAGACATATTCATGTTCAACCCCTGAACTCCACATGCAACTATGAAGGACACGATATGCTCATCAGGATGTACCTTACCATCACCTCTGAATTTGGGGAAGTTCTTTTGGTTACCTCTGGGTAACTCATGCAAAGGTTGAGGAAGTGCGAGAGGCCCAACACGATGACCCCAAAACAATGGTACCTCCATCCTTGGAAAAATGGCTTGAAGGGGAACTAAAATGCCAGTAAGAATCAAAGCGCGAAGATTGGGACCGAGTTATTTTGAAGAAAAACCACCCACGGGGGTTCTACTTTTGATAGGAGGAATGCTTGTTGAATGAGCTCTTCTATTTCTTCCTGTTGAAGGGAAGGGAAAAATCTATTGTTCCAAAAGCTAAAACTGATAATATTCAATACCACGGGCCCTTCTCCCATGAGTAAAATGTGGAGACACCAGATCAAAGGATGATTGATAAATGATTATGGAACTGGAATACGTCAAGAAACGATTTCCCTAGCGGAGTCACCAAAAACTGTTGGTCGTCAAAAAGGACTTCAAGAAGAATGACAATCGGGGACAAGAAGTCCAGTCCTTCCTCTTTAGTGGGAGAGGTTCCCTTATTTAAAAGAAAATCTTATTTACATATGCACAGAGCATAGTTTTACCATGGAACTTGGATATCATGAAAGCATTTTTTAATAGATCATCAATAAAAAAAGTACAGAGGAATGAAGACGTGAAAAGATTTTCATCAGCCTGTCTCATAAGGTGACAGTCTACTATACTGAGATACTCCAAAATTTGAGCTCTTTATCTATATTTCCAATGGTGGAGGATAGTTTCATTGTAGATTATTTACCTTCTCATTGAGTTTGAAGGCTTCATTAATGAAATTCAACCCTGTAATGAGCATATCATCCACCATGGCCTCCATATCCCTTCCATAGATGGAATACTTGTGTATATATTTGATACTCTGGACTTCATCTTGGCTGAGGATCACAGGTGGTGGAAGAGTAGTCAGTGGGGTAGGGTCTAAAACTTTATCTTTGGACAACAGTGACTTGATGAAACCTGTAAGAACCTGAGCCTGCTCTTCTAGCTACTATATAGTTTTTTTCCATTTTTCCACCCTCCCAATGACCCTGGTGACTATTTCTTGTAGATTGTGAATCTCACCTTTAGGGGAGGACTCTCCCATGGGGATCCTTGAGAGCTCTAGATCAGACACCTACAAATCTTGCTCGCTTGTCAAGCTTAAGCTTGGCTATCTCCGAGAATCGCTTGCCCCGAGCATTGGACACTATTTGTGAGGTGGTCCTCACCTTCTTGGTAGGAGTAGGAGGGGTAATACCCAATAAAGCCTCCATAACATCAAAGTTAGGTCCTGAGATTCAAGAGGAAGACTTTCTCTTCCTACTATCAATGAAAGGTTGTACCCATGCAAAAGAGGAGGAGGAAGAAGAAGGCGGGGCAAGAGGACCAAGAGAAAGAGAACTCATGGCACTCAGAGTGTGCACTGCTATTGCCTCTAGTTGAGATATGAGTGGGGCACTCGGGGCTTCTGGTACAGAGGAGTCAATGGTGCTCGGAAGCTCAGTGCTTTGAACTTCCTTTTCTTTATCCGTTGGGGCTTCTGGAGTGCTTATAGAGACTGGCACTTCACTCTCCTTGCTTTCACTAAGAACAATGATGTTCTCTGGTCCTGAGGGAAATTATGAATGCTTCATCAGGGGATCTTCTTCAACAGGCTCCTTCTTGACTTCTTTGATTTTCTTCTGATATACTTGGGTGGATGAGGAAGGAGTGGAGGATGTAGGACCTTTAGTTGACAAGGCAGGAGGGGTCTGTACAGGTGCTTCCGAACTGGGTGTCAATGCCTCCTTTCTTGGTGTTGAAGTATCCTTGGAGGAGGATTCTCCTGAATGCCTTCTAAGCTCACGAACTCTCCTGTCAAACCAGATTTTGGTTCTTACTAGGACATGGGCTAAGATTTCAGCCAGATCATCCTTCTCCTTTTTAAACCAATCCAAATCCTCCAAGGGAGTGTGTTTGACTAAGTTGTCATATTCATATGAAAACAGGTAAGAATTTTCATCCTGAAGCCCTTCAGGAACTTGGTACAAGTTAATCTCTTGAATCAGTTGGAGAGAAAACCAGCCATAATGCCTCCTCCTTGCCTCAAAATCATCAGCATAGTCAGCCCAATAGTCTTTTGTGTCTGCCCTATGATGGTAATTGATTCTAAGGTTTTGCTCAATAAATTTATTCAAGTCAAAACAATTTCTTGGCCTGAAGAAATGGATAGTGATGGGAGTCAGGGCTCTCTCTATGTTCTATGCATCTAGAGCCATCTTGCAGTGTAGTTTCCCAAAGATATAAGGAAGTGCAGGCCAGTGATTTTCTTATCCCTGTAGGTTTTGTGTAACTTTTCCAAATTGCCTACATATCTCAATCAAGGCCATTTTATCGTTGCAGAACATAGGAATCTTGAGAGGGGTGCTCTCATAGCCTCAAGTCCTGATATAGGAGAATTTTTGAACTGGATGAAGTAGGCACCGCACTTCGATATTAGGTTCATGTCTTCATCAGAGAGAACCTCCTCACCATGCCACTCTCCGGAAGTCTTACAATGTACATGGTGAAAGCATCATTCACCCTCCTAAAGTTGCGATTGCTAGTGTCCAAGGTGAATTGAGGACAATAAGCATATATAGGGTCACCTTTATGAGCATCAATGTATGTGAATCCAAACCATTGCCTTGATGCTGCTAGGGTATACATCAGATATGAAGTCATGTAAAACTTCTTTGTTTGTTGTACATTAGATAGCTACTCTGCTAGGTTCATGCTGATGATTTCTACCTAGTTGATATTCTGAGTTCCTTCGCACACCATGTTGATAAGTGGGCACATCTAGAAATGGAACTCATTGGTAGAGGGTAAGCCCATGACCCGAGCTAGTAGGATTAAAAATCGATAGCTCCTCATTAAAATCAGCATGAAACAGAGCTTTGGACAAACAGGACACCCCCTTTTTAGGGTTTTTAAGCTAAGAATTTGCCACCCTCGCCTTGTATTTTTCACTGTCCTTGTCAAAGAGGGCCTATGCCTAGTTTTGAGAGATTACTATAGAATTGTCCATTTCAAGAATCCTTAGGGCAGTGCAATGGCGTGCAGCAAAGATGTGAGCGTGGCAATGAGCTCCCCATGCACATTCATTAGTTCACTCGAGTCGAGATTGAAATGAGTACTGCAGGCGAGGACCGTATCTGCACATTACACTGAGATTGGGAAACCAGCGGCAAATGCCAAGCCACTATCATGAATCATTTGTGCCATAGGAGAGGAATTCAGGTCTATCATCCTAGTCATGAAATCTCCAAATTCTAGGTGGCGAACTTCACTGTCCCCGACATCGGAAATGGCAGACTCGAGTGGTGAAACTTGCTCCTGACCTTGGAATTTAATCTTCATGTTGATATCTATTTTAAAAAAAAATTCACAGTCTGAACTCTTGATGGAATTTTAGGGGAATTGGGTATACATACAGAAATCCCGATTGCGAGGGTATGAACAATTGATAACAAGAAAGCAAAGTGTGCAAAAATACGTAGGAGGGTAGCTTATTAAATAGCCATTTAGGAGAGAGAAAGATAATAAATGTGCATTAAATACACATCTACTAACTTGAAAAGTAAGATATCGGAAAGGGCGGGAGAAATTATCCCGGATGGCCTTTGGTTCATTTGGGACATGAGGGACGCGAAAGAGCGACTCGGCCGATGTGGGCGACATGGAAAAAGAATGCACAAATGTTTTCGGGACATGAGGGATGAAGGTACGTGAAATGCACGATGCAGCCAACGCAGGTGAAAGGTGAACATTGAGCCTGAGTGAACTTGTGTTATTTGGAACAGAAAGTTCCGACAAGCCCATGAGAAAACATATTTTCGGGTAAAGCAGATGATCGGTGAACATGGAGCCCGAATGAACTTGGGACATCTGGGACAAAAATGTTTGACAGACCCACAAATTGCACAAAATGACTCAAAAGATGCAGTTTTTTCCGAATTCTTGACTTTTCCCTTTACCAGAACAACAAAAAGGCATTAACTCAAAAAAATTTCAATTTTGAACTTCTCAAAAGAGGTAGAATCTTGAGAGGACAACATACCTTTATCTCTTTCTTATGCAGCCTAGAATCTACTTTGAATAACCTGCACACCGACACATCACTCACCTAAGATGAGCACTCACCCGAAGCGTGCAAAGGTACAGACCCCTTTTTAGTGTGATTCGATAAAACATATTCAGATCCATAATTACAAATAAACATTCCACATTGCATAATCCAGATCTAGATCTTAGAGAATCATGAACTAAACAATGACTATAACAAGATTAACCATACATGAATTAGATTCAGTTACATTTAACACTATTATCTAGTTAATATCATCCATTGCATTAAACACCTGTAAAATACATAAGATTCTTACATTATATGGTATATCCATAAGTCATGCGCACATTAGATTCAACAACATAACTCTACAATAATTCGGTTTCTCATATCTCTCACTCAATATCCCTTCAAATACATAGTTCAATACATATTTATTTAGGTGGGGAATTTCCTTTCACCACCTATGCACTTCTCAAAATTGGTTGCATGTTGATAATTGCCATGCACCTTTACAATAATATGCATACATACAAGTGTTGTAATAATAGATGTCCTATAGTTAAGCTGGAAGAAGCAATCCTCTTATTAAATCAAACCCATGCATGATTCTTATCAGCCACTCATTCCCTAAATAGAATTTGTGTGTCAAGAAAGTCTCCATCCCGATGTGTGCTCCGCATGCTAACTCTAAAAATAGCCATTATCCAAAAAAATAGCTAAGTCCTAAGACAAACTGCTCTGCATGCATTTCCTTTCCTATCTTCCTCCCCTCCAATTGCACCTTATTCCCGTGTGTGAATCCTTTGTGTGCCTTCTCCTTAGAAAAATATTCTATCTCGCTCAACATTACCCCATACTAAATTACATTCACAGTATCAAGTATCAATGTGAATTCTTCCTAATGTTCCCAATTAAGGAATAAACATTGAAAGAATTAAACAATCAATGTACAAAAAGAATGAATCTTTACTCTACAATATCCTCTTCTTCAATTTGGGAGGATCAACTCGGATATTCATTTTTGATCTCAACCTCTAATGTCTACCATTCATCTAGCACGGTCCTTGTATTCTATGGAATATATGTGGCTATGACATCTAGTTCGTCCTGAGTAATCTTTTATTTCTCATTCTCAGTAGTACCCGAACAACATTGGCCATGCTATAGGACTCCAAATATCATCTATCATTTCCTTATGCGAGATCCTAGGATCTTTGCGAGGATTTGCACTTTTGTTTCACCGGTTCAATATTTTTGCACACCCTAATGTCTCATCTTTCATTGCTTAGAACTTCATTATCTTCTACAAGAGTTCTGGTCCTTATTACTGCTTCTGGTGCCACACATAAATTAAGAGCTTGGTCTACTTTCTTCATCTCATCCTTTAAAGTTTGGAGTAATGCCTCGTAAGTTGAAATTTTTCTAATCATAGAGGCCCTTTCCCTCTCTGCTTCCTATTCAACATATTTTGGTGTGGGCATTCAAATTGGTTCATCTTCTAACACCAAATTGACCAAAGTGCACACATAATGCATAAAAAAGGAAACATTTCAGGTACTTTAGGCTCAAGACGAGGCCTTTCCTTTAGAATATAATCACCAATTTATTCTCGCCATGCTAACAAAAGCCTCATTCTTTGTCGTTCTTGTTCCTTCTCTTCCTTTAGGCATGCTATCTCTACAGTTTTATCCTTGTTATCTTCCATCAGTGCTCAAATGGTGGTAGCCTTATCAACATTTATCCACACCACCTCAGTAGATACCTTGACCAAGGCATTGTTGACCTACTCATTAGACATTAGAGTAGGCTTTATTATCATGTGCCTACTTTGGGGTGCCTTCTTCACTCTTTCGAGACATAAGATTATTCACATACATAAAAGTCTGGTTCATCCATATGGGTCTGCATGGACTAGGATAGCTACTTTCTTGTGCGTGTAGTGGACATATCTAGATTCATCACCTCCCATCCATATAACTCATTAAGGCCCACAGTACTCTAAAACCGGGAGTAGATGATTTTTCTTGTGTCCTCAATATAGCCCATACTAGGGACAACATACTCTTCACTTGTTCTTTCTCATTTTGTTTTTGGCCCCTGGGAACCCAAGCACCAAGGGTTGGAGCTGGTCCTTCTCTTACCCGAGTTGAAATGGGTGTGATGGTTTACCCGTGCATTACTTCTTCTACTTTTCTCACCCCTTCTTCTTCATCTCTCATTTCTTCATCACGGGGCTCCTCCACATCTTCAGGTTTGATTGAGGTACCAAGTGCTCTCCCTTCGGAATCCTCTGCCTCCTCGTTAAGTTGCAGATTTATTATTTTCTTTTTCTCTGGTTCTTTCTGAGGGGAGAGTTGAGATGACCTTCATAAAGGTTGTGATGTTCTTGCGCCTTGGATCCTGGTTCTTCTAAACACCTTCTTAATTTGGTGCTCCTCCTAAACTATATCCATGTCCAAGTCTTCCTCTCCTCCTTGCTCTTGTGGGGGAGTATCTATGCGTTCACTCTTCACTTTGTTTATGGGCTTCCTCTGGATTCTATGGTATAAGCCTCCACTATCCTCGTGTTCTTCTTCTTCATCTATCTCTATGGTCGAGGTAGGATTTGGAGCTGCCACATTTTCAACTATGTGTTTTCCCTTAGGCGGCCCTAGGAGCATAAATTCATTCTCCACATACTTTTTATTTTCCAACCTAGGCTTAAGCTGAAGATAGACAAATGTGGATCCACTGTCCCTAATAGCCAAACTTACTAGCTTCATATTTATAACAGAAATAATCCTCTCAATGTAGGCAGACCGACCTGGATAAACATAAGTTTTTCTAAGAGTATGGTAGTCACAATCTACCTTGTCCGCATTAAAGCTCAACCAACGCGCATCGGTAAACTTCTATACTAAGGCCTAGAAATAGTGCACTATAAAGGCATAGGGAAGTTTGAACCATGGACTCCATGTCTCATCCTTCATTGCAAACCACGTGATGCAAAAGTGTTGATACACCGCAAATTGTACTTCCTTACCTACTACTAATGGTAAATCCTTTGGAATGTGCCATTCCTCCTCAAAGGCTACATGAAGTTGATCATACCATAGTTCTACCCTTTGTTTGAATGGGCCACTCATTTTTCCTTCACACAAGTACTTCTCAAACCTCTCAACAAGGGACTTCTTCTCCATGGGGTATTCCTAAATTTTGTTCTTTGGCCCATTGGGCACTCCAATTTCTAAAAACACAAGAGATAAGAGGATAGTGAAAAAAATTATATAGATTTGTGAAAATTTAGTGAATTTATTGCTCCTTCACCTACCACTAATCCTCTCATTAATTGATAATTTTTCCTAATTCCATGTAGTACACCTTTGTGCCCCAACTATAACCTTCTAGCGCGCCTTCCTACCTCTCGTATGTAGACCTCCTTCGAGTGCTTCCATGCACCGAAGTACCTCACCACTACGCCTTCCCCTGGTAGTTTCCATGGCCGCAACTTACCTCACATTATATTTTTATTCATTTATTTCCAACTATGGTCTTCTCTAGGATCAATCTTCTTTCTAGTAGCTTCTTTCCATTTTTAAATAACACTTGTAACAGTATGTTCTTATGTGTACCCATTTTTGAATAATAAATAACAACCACCCCACAAAAATGGTATATGCAAGTCCTTTACACATAAAAATACATCGACCGTAATTAGCTTCCGACACGCAAAAACACTTATTAGACAAAACACCAAACTAAATTGACAAAGCATGGTGATAAAGAAGGAAATACATTAAAAGAAATATAGAAAGGGAAATCTATACTAAATGGCAATACTACCTTATTACAAACACCAAGAAGAATTATTTATAGTAGGGCTTCATCCTACTTCAACCGGAGTAACCGGGTAACCATGTTTCATCAAGCATCTCGAATCGACAAGCATATGATTCAAGGATGTGAGTGATAAACTTGGAATCATGAATAAGTACCATATGTCCAACCTCAAGCTTATTATCCCTAATGTGTCTATCATGCCATGCCTTCTACCTGGCCTTTTCCTTCTTTTGACTCTAACGTGCTATGGAGTGTCTCTTATCCAGCTATATTATCTTGTCAATTCTCTCTTCTAATGCTTTCTCATCAGCTAGACCTCCTGCATGCGCAATACACAAAGAAGGTAACATGAATTCCATGGGAAGAACTACTTCTGTGATAAAAACCAATTGAAAGGGTGTGACCTTATTCAACCTTTTGTAAGTTGTTCTATATGCCCAAAGTACAACATAAACTTTATGATCCCAATATTTCCTTATAATATCACAAATTTTTTCAAGGTCGACTCAATATCTATTGAAAGCCTCAAGTGATTCCTATTTTATTAAGGGTGATAAGTTGTAGTATTGTGGTGCACGACCATAAATCCATCTAATAATATCTTGATTGTCTCATTCAAGAAGTGTGTTCCCCTGTCACTTGTATAGATTATGGGTGTTGCTTCTTCCCACCTTGTAAGATAATGTATACAAGTGATGATGTAACGTGATCCGGTTCTTTACGTGGTTGGGAAATAGGACCCACAAAGTCTATTTCCCATTTTTCAAATGGCTCTGCACTAAGAATATGCCTAAAAGGCATTTCATCTCTTTTCCCAAGTTTTCCAAGGCACTGAAAATGATCACACACCTTACAATACTCTTTGCAATCCTTGTACATGGTCTCCCACCATAATCTAGTGAGTAGAATCTTACATGTGGTGGCGTCACCTACATAATTCCCACCTGCAATACCACCATGAGCCTCTTCCATGATATCTATGTGCTCATGTTCCAATACACACCGGCATAATACTTCATCTCATCCTAGTTTATATAAGTCACCACTGATCAACATGAAAGGTGTAACATGAATTGCAAGCTGATTCCTCTCCAAAGATTTCATTCCTTCGACACCATACCGCATGCATAAAAAAAAAATATCCTCCAATTTGATGGCATGCGATGAAACTTGTGTTGTGCATCCGAAATTATATCTTCAATTGTCTACATGTCCTTCCTTGATTGAACTCTGTTGTTGCAAATCAGTAGCACCCCTAGATGTTGATCAGATTTCTAGTTTGATATTTTAGACATCCAGTGTGATTGCACAACATTGAATCCTCTCCCCAAGTGTGGGACTTGTAAAATGGGAAAGGAATCTCCAGATTAGAGGCTGGTTCCTCAACTCCTCTGATCAGATTTATCACTTACAAGTTGCAGAGGTTTAAATTCCTAATCCTACCCTAAATTCCAAAGGAGACAGAGATAGAGAATGCAGATAAACTAAAACTAATGCTAATAGGTGATGCACCAAAGGAGTGGTGAGCATTTCTCACTTCTGCAGATTGACACAATTCATAAAATGCAACAAAAACAACATGCACTAACTGATAATTGTAATGAAGAATCAGAAATTAGTCAAACAACACAAGTAGAGGATGGAAAGTTAATCACAGGGCTTGTATTGTTATTTTAACATCAAAATCACTTGCATTACAACACCTGAGAGGAAAAAATAGGTTACAATTCTTAGAAAAGGTCTGATATTCCACCAAAATCACTTCTAAGGTGAGAAGGGGGACCTGCAATACACAAAAAATGTTCAACCCTTTGAAAATGAGCCAAATATGGCTTTTACAGTGCAAGGGACGAGCCCAGGAGAGAGAAACATGGGAAAACATGGAAGGGATTCAACCATTGACCAAAACGCATTCAAAACACATTGGGCATCCTTACTGGACCCATCCCTAGACATTTTTAGCCATCTTTGGGAGAGAATGCGAGCCATTCTTCATTAAAAACGGTGGTTGAAATGTCATTTGTCCATGACCACACATGCCAGAGGTGTTTTTAGATTATCTCTATAAAAATCCATCAAAATGCAAAAATGACCTCAGAATCTTGTAGATAATTTCACCTGATTTTCATTGATATAAAGAATGCGAAAAACCAAGCTCTAGATCAAAAGATATGGCCATTTGAAGTTTTAGGGCAAAACAAGACCAAATCGGGTTGGCAAGGGAAAAAATTTGAATTTTTGCACCTTTTTGGTCATTTGGAAAATTTTCCAAAATTTCCCGCGCTCTGCCACTCTAGGTGCCATGTGGCGGCATCTCATTGGCCATGGGCCTTTCAGGGGAAATTTTTTCCAAAAAACTCCGCTGAGCCATAACTTCAAAAATACATGGAGTTAGGAGGAAAACTTTACCTTTCTGGAAAGCTGAGAAAGATCTCTATCCAATGGTGTCATTTCCAAAAGGTTTTGAGTGCCTAAAAATAAAAATATTATGACTGAGGCACAAGAGAGGAAAAAATGAGAGGAGTTAGCCACAAAAAATGAGCAGGGGCACATTTTGGATAACAATTTTGGTGACTCAGAGGGGTCATCTGCCTGCTGGATGAAGTTACCAGTTGCCTGAAGCAATCCATTGGGTATGGAGTCATTGAATTCTCTGTTTGATACCCCAACTGACTAGAACACTGCAAGGAGGAAGATGGAATATCACCTGATGGAGCAAGGCCTGCAAACACATCTCCAGGAACAGCAAGCTTGTGCCAAAGCACTTAGGGAAAGAAAAACTAATCTACAACAAAACAATGTGCACAAGCACTTGGAGGAATGAAAAACCTAAACTAATATGTACAGGGTGAAGCATTTCCTTCAGTAGCAATGCTTCAGATGGATTCCATTGACTGGAATCTGTAGTTCTTCACCATCCAATGAAGACAACTGGAAAGCATTGTTGTCCTTACACTTTGTGACCATGTATGGGCCACTCCAAATGGCATCAAATTTTGAATGCCTTCCTGGTTTTTCTCTATCCGCATCCCATTTTAACACTAGATCTCCAACTTGGAAGGATCTGTTCTTGGCCTTTCTATCAAAGGTCTTCTTTATCAAAGCTTGATCCTTCTCCATTGCTTGGGATGCCTGATTTCTGATTTCTTGGAGCTCCATCAATTCTGCATATCTGACTTCCATGGGCTCAAACTCCAACAACTCCAATTGTTTCATGAGTTCCAATGTTGGAAACTCAAGTGATATGGGAAAAATTTCCTCTCTTCCATAAACAAGCTTGAATGGAGAGTTACCTATAGATCTTTTAGGAGTTATCCTATCAGCCCATAAGGCTGATTTCAATTTGGTATGCCAAGACCTCTGATTCTCATCAAGAGTCCTCCTAATGATCCTCAACAAGTTCTTGTTTGTAGATTCAACCTGGCCATTACCCTGGGGGTAATAGTTTGATGAAGTACTTAGGTAGATCCCGTTCTTGACAGCCCATTCAGTCACCTTGGATCCAATGAATGCCAATGCATTATCTGATATTATTGTAGCTGGTATGCCAAATCTAGTTACTATTCCCTCATAGAAGTCTAGGATGCTAGATTCATTTGCTTCCTTGAGTGCTACTACTTCAGTCCATTTGGTGAAGTAATCTGTGGCTGTTAAAATCCACTTGTGCCCTTGGCTCGAATTGGGATTAATGACTCCAATAAAGTTTAAACCCCATTGCATGAATGGCTGGTCAACTGAAATTAGATGCAATGGGAGGGTAGCTAGCCTCTCTTTACCTGTGAAAAATGCACAATTCTTGCACCTCTTGATCCATGCATAACAATCATTGAAAATATTGGGCCAATAATAACCAGCCCTCATGATCTTTAGAGCTGTCACTCTTGGTGCAAAATGGCCACTAGCTGGTCCACCATGGAACTCTTCTAGCACCTTATGAATCTGATTTGTACCAATGCATCTCAGCAGTACTCCATTCACATCTCTTTTGAATAAAACACCATCAACAAGGGCATATGGGACAGCTTGCAACCTAAAGTGTCTTCTTTGGGTCTTGTTCATCTCTGGAGGACATAGACCTGTGCTTAGGAAGTGCATTATACCTTGGGTCCAGCAAGGAGTGGGGACACCATCATTCTCCTCTTGAGTGCTTCCTTGCTCATGGCTGTCTTGCAACGCCAAAACAACCTCCTTCTCATTGCATGATTCCTCTTGTTTGCTCAAGATCAGCTGCTCACACAATCCTTTTCCTCTTACCAACTTGGTGACTTTGATCTCAATGTCATACTCCATGACACGAGTAATCCAACCTGCCCTTTTTCATTCAAGTCTTTGTTGAGGAGGAATTCTTTAACCCCGCATGAGAAACCAGCAATTGGACCTTATTGTTTGAAACTAGATGCTTGAATTTCTTCAAGCTCCTGATTACTGCAAGAACATGCTTCTCAATGAAAGAATATCTCACCTCATAGTCCTCCGTGGATTTGGTGAAGAAATAAATTGGCTTCTCATCATTGTCTTTATTCTGTTGTACCAAAATTGTAGAAATAGTATCATCACCTCCAAACACATAGAGGATGAAATCCTTGGAGAAATCCGGGTTGATGAGAGTTGGGGCTTGAGAGATGGCTTCTTTGATTGCTTCAAAACTTTCCTTTCCTTCTGCTATCCATTTGAAAGCCATGCTTTTCTTTAGCATCTTGGTGATAGGTCTGACAAGGGCTGCAAAATTTGGGACAAACCTCCGAACAAAATTTATTCTTCCCAAGAAACTTTGAAGGGCCTTCTTGTGGCTTGGAAATGGCAGTGCTCTTATGGCTTCGACTCTTTCTAGATCAATTGCTAATCCTTCTTTGGAGACAATGTGGCCAAGGAGCTTTCCTTCATGGGCTAGAAAAACACACTTTTTAGGATTCAAGGAGACTCCAAATATTCTACACCTTTGGAACACTTGTCTCAAATGAAAGAGGTGGTCTGCTGTATTTTTTGAAAAAACAGTGATATCATCAAGATATATCAGTACAATGTTGTTAATCAAACCTTTGAACGCCATGTCCATTGCTCTTTGGAAGGTAGCTCCAGTGTTGGACAGCCCAAATGGCATTTTCCTGTATGCATAAGTTCCCCATTTAGTTGTAAAGGCTGTCTTGAACTGATCTTCTTCCTTCACCATAATCTGATTATACCCTGAATAGCCATCAAGTAGTGAAAACCTCTCAGAGCCAGCAACAACTTGTAAAATCTGCTCCATGGAAGGAAGTGGATAATGATCCTTGAGAGATGCTCTATTCAAATCTCTAAAGTCAACAAACAATCTAATTTCCCCACTCTTCTTTTTTGGAACCAAGTTGGCAACCCAACTAGAATGCTTGATAGGGAATATGATTCTTGATTCTATCAACTTATTCAATTCTTTTCTCATGAGAGGCTCCATGTGGGGGTTGACTTGCCTTTGTTTCTTCCTGATGGGCTTAGTATTTGGATCTAATTCAATTGTGTGTTGAGCTAACTCGTGATTGAAACCTTTCAAATATTCATAGCTCCAAGAAAACACATTAGGGAATTCTTGAAAAGATGTATAAACTCATACCTTTCTTGTTCGGTTGTCATCTTGTCAACTTGGAGTGATTTGCCTTCTCCTACCGTGATGGACACCTTTGAATCCTCTCCCTTCACTGGGATGTTTGCTTTCTCCTTCCTAAACTGATCATTATGATTGAAAATGGACTCCAAAGTAATAAGTCCCTTTGGTAGTTTGTTGGTTCTCAGCTGCACCACTTGGTCACCATACTGCTGCTCTAACTTTTCCTGATTTTTGGCTGAGAATTCAGCCTCTTCTTGCAAGAAATGGATGATTTGCTGATCATTTTCAAACACTTGCCAACTTACATTGTTATTTGGCACTGAAGGCCTCATAATCACATGGATGTTTGGCTGTACCTTGTCCTTTTGAATGCTCTCCACAACGTCAAAGGCTGCCCCAACTACTGCAAGCCTGTCAGCAGCTTGGTTCTCTTTTCTAGGAATGGATTTTATGCTAAAGCCCTCAAAATATTCAATGAGGTCCCACACCCTGTTCTTGTAGCACTTGAGTAGATCATTCTTGACAGCATGCTACCCCTTGACTTGGTTGACAATCAACTCACTATCACCAAAGACTTGCAAGTTCTTTATTCCTCTCTTGATTACCCAATGCAGTCCTTGCACCAAGGCTTCATATTCAACAGTGTTATTAGAGCATGCAAACTGAAATCTAAAAGCTAAATAATACTTAACTCCTTGAGGTGAAACCAGCATGGATCCCCCTCCTGCACCTTGTCTACTCCTTGATCCATCAAAAAACAAATGCCATACCTCATTGTCATCTTTGTGGTTTGGCTTGGTGATGCTAGGAATAGGCTTATTTTCTTCATGTATGCAATAGACTCCCAACTCAGATTCTTCTATTTCTTGATAAGGATCAAAAGCATGCACCTTGCTTACCCATTCATCAAGAGTTAAATCTAGGATGCTTCCAACCTTGGTGTCAGCTTCATCAGTTCTTGGATAATCCTCTTGATCAAACGCTGAACAATTGGCATTAATCTGACTTGGAGTGTAAGGCTCAATGTGAAAGTTTGCAATAGGTTCAGACCTGATTGTGGCTTTGGTTCCATATCTTGTTCTAAACAGCATGTGTGACCAATTAGCAGACAAGTAACCTCCAATCTTAGCTATGAAATCCCTTGACAAACATAGGGCAAAGAGTGGTGGAAGGTCTATTACTGAGACATCTTGTAAAACAACCACGTTGGGATAGGCATGCAAAGTAAGACTCAAGTTTTTAATCACCCCGACTGTTGTTACTGCTGTCCCATCCAACTATACCACCCCTTTGGATATGGTTTCATACTGAATTCCCAACTGATCAGCTATTTTCTTGGGCATTCTTGACTGCTTTCCCGGAATCAATCATGCAATTGTGTACTAATTGGTTCCCAATGATCAATGAAACATAGAATGGAGGGGGCTTCAACATCTTACCTTTCTTTCCTCCATGATTCCCCTTAGGCTGGGTGGCATTTGTGAGCACCTTCTCTTGCATTTGGACTTGCTGATTTGAAGTTGACCAGTCCTTCATGGCAGCTTGTAGCAAATCTCTTTGGCCTGGGATAGATAGTGATTCCCACATTGATATGTTTACATTTGTATTCTTCATCTGATCAATGATATTGAATGGGGATGAAGAATCCTTTTGTTGTCCCTTGGCCTGCACATTCATCCCTTGTATATGGGCAGCAACAACTGGCATTTGGGTTGGCCTAGGGGCTGTTTTAGGAAATCCTTGCGTGCTTGGGATTGCATTTTGCTTGCCAATAGTTTGTGGAGTGACAAAAGGTCATGAATTACTTGGGGCCAATGGCTTTTCTTCACCCAAATTTCTCCTCTTTGATCTTGTGTTGGCTACAACACTTTGGGAAACTGTTTGATTCATGCCACAAAAATATTCTGCCTGCCAGTTTACAAGTGTGGTATCATTTGGAGCTAACTGCTGCTGGAATGTTTCTTGTTGCTGGTCATTTCTTTGACTACCTTCACCCTCCACACCGATTCTTTGTCACCATCAATGCTTGATTCAAGGCACCGTTGAAGCACATGGATTGGTTATGAGGTTCATTGCATGGGAAACACCAATCATACTCTTGAGCTATATTATTTTGTACTGGCACTAATGCTTTAGATGCAGATGTAGCATTGGGATTATAGGGCTGAAATGGTCTGTTGGCAGGAGGCCTTGCTTGATTTAGATTTGTAGCTAGATTGGGTGGTCTTTGGGGTTGATATGGCTGCCTGTTAGGCTGAGCTTGGGGCTGGAAAGAAGGTCTAAAACCTTGAGCTTGCTGCCTCTTGAGAGTAACCAGCTCATTGCCTAGATTTTGCAATTGCTTCATGACTTCTTGAAGTTCATTTGAGGCACTAGAAGATGAAGTAGAAGCTTCATTTGAATTCTGATTTCTAGGAGTGGGGATGGGAGCTAAATTAGGCATTTGATTAGTATTTGGGCTCTCTAAACTTGGAAACAATGGCATTGGAGGTCTAGGGGCCAGCTTGCCAGCTTGGATCAAACAATTTTCAGCTCTAATGGCAATGCTATAAGCAATGGGAATAGTTGTGCCTCCCATGGACTGAATTAACATAGAAATATCATAATTTAAAGCTTTAAGGTAATAAAGAAAAGCACCTTCTGCTATTGGCCTGACTGCCACTGGAATTCTCTCCCAAGTCCTTTGAAATCTGAAATTAAAATCAGTCAACTACTCATTGGGAGCTCTTTTGATAGTTGTCAGCTACTCCAAAAGGGACAAGTTGTCTCCCTTTTCCCCAAACTACTCATGGAGGGCTATACATAGCTGGTTCCAATTTTGAATAGAACCTGAGGCAAGGCTCCTGAACCATTGTAAATCTTTCCCTTTGAATGAAGATGCCAGTAGTTTGACAACAACTTGCATCTCATTGATCTCATGGATTGCACAAATATTGGCAATATCCTTGACATGATCACCAGGTGAGGTCTGATTTTCTCCAGTGAAGTATGGAATTTTCTTCAATGCTACAACTGGGATTGGATTTTGTGCATTGAGAGCAAGTGGGCTGCTGCCAGTGAAATTGACATAGGGGTTGTTTTGTGCCATTTTGATTGGCCTTAGAACCCTTGTTGATTGAATGAAAGGCCTACCAGGTGGAGGAGTTGAGAGAGTTCTGTTTGGTGGAGATGGAGACCTTTGGATTCTCCTCCCACTTTTCCTTATTCTTGGAGATAATTGTAGATATTCAAACAACACCTCTTCTTCTCTAGCTCTTGACCTTGTAGTGATTCTTCTCATGAGTTTTCAGGTCTGCACTGCTAAAACCAGCCGATTCTTCTTCCTTGGAGTTGCCAGATGTGCAATTTATAGCTCTTTTAAAGTAAGAAACTTGCAACAAATGCAAATCAATTTTTTTGCAATGAAGATGAAGACCTCTAAGGTCCCACCGGGCGTGCCAAAACTATTGTTACAAATCAGCAGCACCCCTGGATGTTGATCAAATTTCTAGTTTGATATTTTAGACATCCAGTGTGATTGCACAACATTGAATCCTCTCCCCAAGTGTGGGACTTGTAAAATGGGAAAGGAATCTCTAGATTAGAGGTTGGTTCCTCAACTCCTCTGATCAGATTTATCACTTACAAGTTGCAGAGGTTTAAATTCCTAATCCTACCCTAAATTCCAAAGGAGACAGAGATAGAGAATGCAGATAAACTAAAACTAATGCTAATAGGTGATGCACCAAAGGAGTGGTGAGCATTTCTCACTTCTGTAGATTGACACAATTCATAAAATGCAACAAAAAAAACAACATGCACAAGTGATAACTGTAATGAAGAATCATAAATTAGTCAAACAACACAAGCAAAGGATGGAAAGTTAATCACAGGGCTTGTATTGTTATTTTAACATCAAAATCACTTGCATTACAACACCTGAGAGGCAAAAATAGGTTGCAATTCTTAGAAAAGGTCTGATATTCCACCAAAATCACTTCCAAGGTGAGAAGGGGGACCTGCAATACACAAAAAATGTTCAACCCTTTGAAAATGAGCCAAATCTGGCTTTTACAGTGCAAGGGATGAGCCCAAGAGAGAGAAACACGGGAAAACATGGAAGGGATTCAACCATTGACCAAAATGCATTCAAAACACATTGGGCATCCTTACAAACCCATCCCGAGACATTTTTAGCCATCTTTGGGAGAGAATGCGATCCAGAGGTGTTTTTAGATTCTCTCTATACAAACTCCATTAAAATGTAAAAATAACCTCAGAATCTTGTAGATAATTTCACTAGATTTCCATTGATATAAACAACACAAAAAGCTGAGCTCTGGATCGAAAGATATGGCCATTTGAAGTTTTAGGGCAAAACAGGACCAAATCGGGTTGGCGGGCAAAATTTGAATTTTTGCACCTTTTTGGTCATTTGGAAAATTTTCCAAAATTTCCCCGCGCTCCGCCACTCTAGGTGCCACGTGGCGGCATCTCTTGGCCGCGGGCCTTCTAGGGAAATTTTTTCCAAAAACTCATTGAGCCATAACTTCAAAAAAATACATGGAGTTAGGAGGAAAACTTTACCTTTACGGAAAAGTGAGAAAGAGCTCTATCCAATGGTGTCATTTCCAGAAGGTTTTGAGTGCCTAAAAGAAAAATATTATGGCGAGGCACAAGAGAGGAAAAAAATGAGCGAGGGGCACATTTTGGATAATAAATCCTTGATAAGTGATTTGGGCTAGAATTACTTTTATTTAGTTTTACCATAAGCTGTAAAGTCAAATTCTTGGAATAAGAGCATCCATCAACATATGTGCACTGTAAAATGGACTTATTTACCAAGTATTTTAATGCCATGTGATATGTATAAAATAGAAAAGGTGTTCTTTAGCAAGTATTTTTGAAATTATACAATGCATAGATCATCAACAAGGACTCACACTCTGTAGTTGTATAATTCTATTCTACAAGAGTCAACTTTCTACTAGCAAAATAAATAGGATGATCTATAATACCTTCTCCATGATGAGATAATAATGCACCAATGGTTGTTCCAGAGGCATCCACATGTACATGAAAGGGTTGGTTCCATGAGGGAAAACACAAAATAGGTGTTGTAGTAAGTCTCTCCTTCAATGCCTCAAATGTGCCTTTATTGTGGTTCTCTCCAATAGAATGTCCCTTTTCCTTTTAGTAACTCTTCCAAGGGTGTGACAATCTTCACATATCCTTTGATAAAAAAATTTTAATAACCTATTTGGCCCAAAATTTTGCCCACATCACTTTGATTAGTAGGTTCCTCCAAGCCTACAATAACTGTAAACTTAGTTGGATCTACTAAAAAACCTTCCTTACAGATGATATGCCCTAATAGAGTTCCAAAAGGTGTAGAAAATACACACTTCTTGATATTTAAAGAGATGCTTAACTATATACATCTTTCAAACATTAAGCACAAGTTGTCACAATGATCCTTAACAAGCCCATATACCGTCCAATCATCCAAGTAAACCTACAAGACTTTCTGAATAAAATCCTAAAATACTTGAACAACTATGTGTGAAAATACAAAAGGTGCATTCTTCAACCCAAAGGGCATCATAGTATATGCAAAACTTCCCCATTCAGTGGTGAAATTCATTTTCTCTTGATCCTCCTATGCAATTCTAACCTGGTGATACCCCAAGAATCCATCCATGAAAGAGTAAACTTTGTGCCCTATAACACCTTCTAATATTTCCTCGATGAAAGGTGTAGGAAAATGATCAATCACACATGCAACATTCAGCTCCCTGTATTCCACACAAATCCTAATCTAACCATCTTTATTTATACTTATGTCCATGGGGCTAACCCACTCAGATTCTTCTAGGGGCTTAATGATACTAGATTTCAACATTTTTTCAATTTCTTCTTTAACTTTTATATGCGGAGTTAGGATTCATTCTGTAAGGTATCTTCACATTTGGGTGCGCTCCATACTTTAGCTTAATATTCATCTCACCTAATGAATCTTGTACCCCCTTTAACTCATGGTATCCCCTAGGAAATAAGTCTTATAAATCACATAGTAACTCAATTATCTTTTCTACTTCAGAATTAGACCAATAATATCCAATTATGGCCTCCTTGGGTTCAACATCCATGCCAATGTTCACTTTCTTGGTCTTCATAGGTTTATGATAGGCACACATGTTTTTATCCACACTATCTAAGACCTCGTGCATACTTGCTAAATGATCTACATCCAAATCTTCTAATTATTCATCATCCACTATGTAGACCATCTTTCCTTTCTCCTTCTCAAAGCAAGTGCATGTAAATAGTTTAGAATTTGTATCATCTACTTCATCAAAATGTGCTCCTTGTTCTTCCTCCCCAAATAAATCTTGAATAATTTCTTTATCCTTTGCATTGTCTCCCATAGTCAAGCCTTCCATAACCCATAATGCCTCTCTCACTAGAAGTTTAGTAAAGAAGTAATAAAAAGTATGGATCATTCCTACAATCAAAGCCAATTTCCAATATCCATATGTAATTCTTCATAAACATACCAAACACATGCACAACCTTACAAAGTGGAATAAAGTTTATGCACCCAAAGTGAAGGTGGAAAAACTTCCTACCCCTCTATCCAAATTCTCTCACACTACTGAATGTGGTACTGAACATGTTTATTACCATGATATATGCATATTTGAGCAGCACATTGCTCTTGAGAAATTGAGTTGTTAGAGAATATCGGACTTCATTCCATTCTATGAGATTATCCTTGTGAACCATCCACTAATGTGTTGTCATCCCACATAGGGTATATACTAACATATTTCTTCTCTCCACTTGATCGGTCCACTGATCCTCCATGGTGTGCTTAGGAATACCATAGGATCTCCTTCTCCAGTATACCGGGGTACAAAGTTGTTCCCTATTCTCCTAATACTATGAGGTTTGTCCCTCTATGCAAATGCACTTCTTACTTCATGCTCAACCATCTCATAGGTGTCATGTGCCTAATTATCACAGTAACATTTGTAGTATCACTAATAGATGATGCATCTTCCCATTGGAGGTTTCCTTCCTTATATGGCTCAAGTACTTCCAGATATCGAATGGTGTGTACATAAATTCTGTTCACATCTTCCTCACTCAAAGGTTCAACATAAGGTGTAGATTTCCCATCTGTCAAAGGGATAATAACTCTTTATTCCTTTTTCTAAAAATTATATTCCCATTAGTGAACTGAAGTTCAACATTATTTGCATAACAATAAGGGCACCCAAGTAGAGTAGGGAAGCTTTCTACTTCTCCAAGTGCTAAGACCTCAAAGTTCCCAGTGAACTTGGCCCCTTATATAATAATGGATGCATCCTTTAAAACCATGATTGGAGTGGCCTTAGTTTGATTAGCCATAAAAATACATTAGAAGATGGTTGTAATGGAGGTATTACCATCTACACCCATGCATCTAAAGTAAGCACATTCACTTCCACACTTGTGTCAATCAATATATTGCTCAAAATCCACCCATCCATAACAACATTTAGAGTGATCTCCTTATCATAATCCAAGCTATGAGGGGGAGATTAACATGCAGTATCTACCATCCATTCTCAATACCTACATGCGAGTGTTCCCCTTTAGCCAATTCCCTAGTAATGGAATAATATTCTCCTGGTGCAGCATCTTGCATACCTCTTTCAAATCATCAATATCCAACTGGACCATCTCTGCTGCCTTATTTTGTTCCAACTTCCGTGACTGTTCCTTTAAACATTGTATTTCACCCTGAATATTTCTGAGTACCTCCATGGTTTCTGATAAACCTCCTTCTAATGTGCAGGATTTGGGTACCTTACATGTAAAACCTCCTCCTTAGTGATGGTAGGATTATGCTATAATGTCTCTCTGGTGTGCACAAATCAAGTATGTGTAGTAATCTTCATAGGTACTACCTCAGGTTCCAGTGCCAACTTTGAAATCCACTAATTTTTGTGGCGCATTGTATCCTAACCATCCATGTCCCCTTATTTTCCTATTTATGCTAATTGATAAGATGCTTATATAAGATGAAGCATTCCTCATAGTTATGATTCTTCCCACAAAAAGAACAAGTAATATTTTGAGGACATTCATGCCTGTAGTGGTCAAGAGATCCACATGTAAAGCATGTTCCATGAGGAAACTCACCTTGTCCACCACCATGGCCTCGGCCCTAAATCCACCATGGTATCTTTGACCTCTACAATGACCTAGTTGAAAGCACCCTTCATTCCAATCGTAGCGCCCTTGAGTGTGATCACAATCATGGTGCTCACTTTTACTTTTAGAATTATCCGATACTCCTATCTGTCAGTACACCAATATCTATAGCATCATGGATCTAACCAATCAACCTACAATATTTTGTATTATGAGTCGTGGACCAAAAATATTACAATAACAAGATACATTCTTTCTTATTACACATTGTAATAATGGGTAGCGGCTTGCATCATGGTCTAAATGACATATCTCGTAGTCTAGCAATAATGAACATATTGACATGCGGGGAAACTATCCTTAGTGTGCCCTTCCACTTCACAATCTGTACACCAAATTCTAGTGCATATCTCATGAGATGAATTGGCCAATAGTTTCTCCAACTGCTTTTACAATAGATGTAATCTGTGCTTCCAGGAATGGGATCACTCCAGTGTTTATACTTCCAGCTACCTCAGTGCACAACTCTACTTCAAGTGCTTTGTGTGGATATGTATATGCATTATGTGACAACGCCCTCCTAAAAGGTGTGATAAAGCCCCCAATGAACCAATGTGCATGATGACTTGTATGAATATTTTATGAAAGTTTAGACAAAAGTGTTTTGAAATGGGCATCATATTCCTGAACACTCTCAATAATGTCATACTTAATATCCTTGAGTGTGCTTATACTATTCTACTCAAAATCAAGGATATGAAACCCTTAAGGAAAGCTTCTCATAGTCTTGTATAATCTACGTAAGTCGATAAGGGTCAAAATTCTGTACTAGCTGATCATGTCCCTACAATGTAGTTGTAAACTGAATTTCCTTGCACTCAGAAGCCATGATCCCTTTTATGTGCCAAAATATCTCACACATGTGCACATGCTCAACACCATATTTTATTCCCACATATTTGGAAGACAAAGTGACATCACCATGTAAATATTTTGGGGTTTTTGAGGACCATGCCCACCCGATCTAGAACCTCCTATGTTAGCTCTACCTCCAGACCCACCAGATCCACTAGAACTAGAGCCACCTATGGCCGGAAGTGGACCGGTGGATGTACTTCCTTGTGTCCTAATAGTGGTACTAAACTAAACTCATACCATCTCACGTGGTCGTACTACTCCAAGACGTGAGTCCAAAATTCTATGCACTTGAGTTCTGTGCTGACGATGCACTTGAAAAGGTACCTCCAAATAACAAAGAAGGCATTTTTCCGACCACAGATACACTTTCTACTTGATTTAATCCTTTTCTACTACTCCCCAAACTAGCTTTATGACTACTAGTTATACTAGATACTGGAAAACCAAGCACAAGGGCTAGGTTTCTAGGTATATTTAGATGCACACCCATGGCCCATGTTGTTTCTACTAGTGCGCTTCCATATGAGGCCGAGGAGGGTTCCTTATGATGATTTCACAAATGGGGGAGTTCTAGATGCTCTAGCTCCATGCCTTCTACTTGAGCTTCAAATCCTTCATGAGCCATCTCTCTCCTAAATTCCATCTATTCTACAATATCATGCAACTTCTCTATCTCCCTCTCGTGCCCTTCATCATACTTAATCTTAATTTCTTATCATTAACTCTTTGTTGCTAGGTCCACCATCCTTCACCAAACTTGCTCCTGCCCCCACACCTGGTAGGGTTTAGCTAGCCATCAGATTTTCTTCCAAGTTTAGGGTTATCATCCAAATTTTGATTTCTAGTGGAATGCTTTATAGATAAGTTCCCCTGGGATAGTGAAAAAAATGGAACTCATCTACCTCGGGAAAGAGTAAATAGAAATTGAGTACTCTAAAATATAACTATTCAGAATACCATAGAACCAAGTGTCCACATCATGTGTCCAAATCAGATCAACGTCATAGATGGCCTGAAATTCTTCTTGCATCCAAACAAGTGTGTGATACCTCCAATTATTTTTAGACACAAACAACTAGCCACTTGTACAAATCTATTGGAAATATAGCAAATGCTGCTCTCATACAAATAATCATACAAATTCTTCTCTACATATGCACGTGCATCAAACTTAGATCCACTACTAAAAATCTAAGCGTATTCTTCTTCCATATATTTTATCCACTCTTCAACACTTTCTAGGGTGAACTAGTACGCCTTCATCATGAAACATCCTAAAAACAACTAAAAAGAGGTCTCAAAAATGGAACCAATAATGTATCCTAGAATCTATCTGTGAATAACCTAGGCATCCTAGCACATCACTCGGCTTTGAGTTGAATGCTCACCCAAAGCGCACAAAGGTACCAAGACCCTATTTATATTTTATTGTATAGGATGTTAGTGTGATGGTGATAAAACATATTCAAATCGATAATAAAACATAAACATTCCACGGCATAATCAGATCTAGATATGAGATAATGATGAACTAAATAATGAATATAACAAGATTAACCATACATGAACCAAATTCAGTTACATTTAACACTATTATCCAGCCAATATTATCCATTACATTAAACACTATAAAACACAAAACCTTCTTACATCATACGATATATCCATAAGTCATGCGTGCATAAGATCTAACAACACAACTCTACAATAATTTAGTCTCTCATATCTCTCACTTCGTATCCACTCAACTACATAGTTCAATACATATTTATATAGGTGGGGACTTTCCCTTCACCACCTATGCACTTCTCAAAATAGGTCACATGCTGATAATAGCCATGCACCTTTACAATAGCATGCATACATGTAAGTGTTCTAATAATAGATGTCTTATAGTTAACTAGAAGAAGCAATCCTATTATTAGCTCAAACCCATGCATGGAGTTTATCAACATATCATTCCCAAAATACCATTCATGTGTCGTGCAAGTCTTCATCCTGATGTGTTCTTTGCACACCAACTCCAAAAATATCCCTTATCCAACAAAATGGCTAAGTCCTGAGCCAAACTATTCTAGTGTGTGTTTCCTTTCCTATCTTCCCGCACCTTCAAATGCACCTTGTTCCTGTGCACACATCCTTTGTGTTTCTTCTCCTTATAAAAATATTATGTCATCTCAAGACTTTTTAAGGGGACAAGGGGATAGAAAAATTTTCCCCACCGAGGCCACATGAACCCACCACATGAACGTTGGATGCTCCGATAAGCTCTTTTTGTCATTTTTTCGGTCCCCTCTCCACGATGTACATGCCCGCCACTTGTCACCATGGGGATAAAAACAATTTTGGTGTCCCTTTATCCATTTCAAAGGGGAAAATGGTGAAAATAAATTCACCCCCACTATGCTCCCGAGTTCCTCACATGATTTGAAACTAGCTCCTAGGTGCTTTGAAAGTGAGCCCTTTCCGCTATCTCCTCCACCTATGCATTCTTGAACTTTGTTTGCTAGGGGATAAAGCAAACTTTTATTTGTGCATTTTTCCATCTCCAAGGGACATGGGGGAAAAATGTGCCCCCTCACTCCCTCTCTTAAAGCATAAAAGCCATGAGTTAGCCATTTTTCCAGTCTCCCCATTTTGCTTCATTCTTTACTGAAACTATGGAGAAAGTTTTCAGAATCCCCCACCTCCATTTTTCCTCTTGCATTCATACCTCCATTTTTCCATGATCATGGAATTAATATTTCCATATAAAGTGTAATTTTAAAAATCTCTAAGTCATTTTTTTCCATATTGACTTTGAGTCCGATAAATAAAAATATTCATATCTTGAAAAATGGTGCACAAATTGAGGTGGGATTTTTGCATTCTTCATCATTTCCAAGAACCTTTAGAACATAAGTGATGGCACTGATATACACATACCTAAATTTTTATGGCAAAAACACCCATACTTCGTGCCCGATTTCATAAATTTTTATTTCCTATTATTCTGGTGATCGGATCAAGTTGAAAATTTGTGTGTGAGATCATGAGAAAAAATCTCTCCCATTGGAGGTAGTTTATTCAAAATTTGTGGTGTGGAAGAGTAATTTCCAAAAATGGTAAGTCTCTATATGATCATTTACTACAAATAGTAAACTCTCACAATGGGAAAATTTCTCTAAGGTAGTGTGCATAGGGAACAACTAGAGCAACAAACAAAGTGGTTAAAAGTGAAAAAAGTGAAAAGGGAAACTTACTACAAATAGTAAAGTTCCCATTTTGAGTACAAGAGAGTGGTAGTGGGATCAAATTTCATCCATCTCTATACTTTATGACATCTATACTGGGGTTTCAGGTTGATGGCATTCCTCCAGAAAGGTAATTCATCCTTCGTAAAGGACTGGAGACATCACTTTCATTACGGTGGTGTATAAAGGTGAAACAGAACATCACAAAATGCATTAGGAAAACTCCCAAGGCATTGGGTAGTATAATAAAGTATGAAAATAGGGTCAAGTGCTCCAAGAATCATCATTTTTATCCTTTAATCAAGTCGAGGCCATCCAATCTCTCGCAAGAGCAAGTTGAGAAATATCAGTGAGTTGAAGTAAGCCAAACTAATTGAAATCAGTGAGCTAGGCCAAGAAAGCTGGGTGAGGTAGTTGAATTGCAATGAGATGAGTTTTTAAATTAAATCATCTTTAGCGAACCTGATGAGCTGATTTAAATGAGATCAATGAGCTAAGAGAGTTGATCAACCAAGCACCAAGGGGATCATCATAAGTGGTGTTTGTAGATCATCTTGAATTCACATCACAAAATATCGACATTATTTCTAAACACTCATTTGACAAAAAAACATATGAACATTATATAAGGGATATTAACTATCATCATCAACAAGGGAAAGTGTTCAAAGGTGTCCAAAGGAGCCAAATTTCATTAACGAGCACAATAGTGTTACAGAGGGTCATCAAAGGCTAGTTTCCATCTTCAACTTCTTCAGTGTAGATCTTCATCGAAGGCGGAGACATCTTCATCCATGCTTTAGATAATTTCTTCTTCCCTCTCTTCTCACATTATTTCTCCTCTTATCTACCCCCTTTCTAATTCCTCATGAGCAATCATGACATTTTTCCTATTCATTTAAATATGACTATAATTAATATTTTAAGAAGTCACCCTTAATTAATAAAAGGGGACTTAATTTCATCCCTAGGGACTTGAAGAGTAATATGTTGTGGAGGAAAATCAAAAATCCATGTGGGAGGTAAGTAAAATGTCCTCTTGAGATATAAATTGTAATGACTTCCCCATTCTTAAGGGTTGTCAAATTTTTATGCTCATTTCCTCTATTCTCTCTCTTAGATATTATTCCATTCCTATCAATGTAAACATTTGACAAAGTATCTATGAAGAAGAATAATTTTCTTTCTTTTCTTGATGACGGAATTAATGAAAAATTATGTTCATGATTATATCTTGTCTTGGTGTTAGTAAAAATGTTGTTTTCTTTTCGATTATGTGTGATTTTATGTTTTGATTAATCTTTGTAGGTGTCGATTTCTACCGTGATATTAATCCACTCTTCTTAATTCACACTCCATTTTACCACCTACTCAACAAATTCCTCCCTTGCAATAAATTGTAAGAATTTTCCGTAGGTTCAGTGGAGTGTTCTTGTTGGATCCTTGGCCTCTAGGCCACCCACATATTTCATTTTCATTCACACACAATAAATGGAGCTGCACCATTTGAGAAGAGGGACCTAGAGTCCTAGGCACCGTTGGCGAATATCCATCAATTTGTCTAACTGAAAATTTTTATTACTAACGGTTTTGGTGCCCACTATGGGGCGAATTGGAAAATTCTTCCCCGAATACCAATCAAGGTAAAATACAAAAATTAAATATCCCAAAAAAATCTGAAAATTTGGAATTTGAATAATCACCGAGTCTTATGACTCACACTAATGGCTATTCAGGTAGCCCTCTTGTCCAGAGACCTGAAATGCTATTTCACATCCAAAAATATATCATATCCGACTTGAGGAAGTTATTTAGCACAAAATAGAAAAAAATTCACTCTACTTCATAACTACAAGGGTGTTAGATATTGAAGAGCAACATGCTCAAGAACTAGAAAGAGAAAGAAAAATCCAAGCGCAATAAAGGAAATCCTAGTCCCATCTCAAGTCTACAATTTTTTCGATCACAAATATACCAGGTCTCACACACAAGGAGGAGATCTTGACCCCATCTTTGAGGAGCCCCAAAGAAGACAAAAATTAGTAAAAAATTCAAGGCACTCCATTCATCTTGAAACTCATCTCATTGGTAGTCCAAGCGGTGTCAATCCATTGAACATAGATTTTCCAAATCTCAAGGAATATTTTGAAAGCTTTATTGAAAAATGAAGTAGAAGAAATTGAAGAAGAAACAAGAGCTAGAGAAAGAGTAGAGGTGAGATCCGTAGTCAGAGCGGAAGCAAGAGAAAGGGTTGAAGAAAAGCCAAATCCATAATGGGTGATGAAGAGATACCTCAACCAATTATGCCATGGGGCAAGAACACGGGCCCACTTACACTCCCACATCCTATTCATGAACTACCATGAGGTTCAAGAAGAATATTTTCCAAGTTTAGAGGAGATGGTTAGAAAATCCTAGAGGATCATGTAGTCTAGTGTGCTAGGAGTTGAACATGAAGATGTGTCTGTCATACTATTCATGGAGTCCTTGCAAGAAAAGGTAGTAGAAAAGTTCTTCCTCCTACCGCTAGATCAATCACCTCTTTGGGACAATATCGGGACTGTTTTGGAGATAAATTTAAGTCCACTAAGGACTTCAGGACCACTTGGTGTAGTTGGTATAGATGAGGAAATAATAAAATTAAACCATGAGGGATTTTGTAGCTAGATACAACAGGTTGGTCAAAAGGATACCTCTCAAAGCTATGCCCTCAAATGATGATGTAAAAATACTCTTCATAAATGCTCGGCTACCTAAGGTTCGGATTCATTATTATAAGGTCTTAGCCTATAACTCTAAAAGAAGCTCAATATTTTTCCATTTAAGTAGAAGATGACCTCATCTTATCCAAAAAAATCAAGAACCCTTCAAAGGGTAAGGCTCAACATCCCAAAGATGAAAGAAAAAATCCATTGTTTTAGAAATTGGTAAATGAAGTGACAATATTGAAGAGGGAAGTTTCCCAATGAGGATACCATCAAAGTCCTAATAGAAATTAGATTAAAAGAGCACCCCTGAAAAATGTAAGTATGGGTGGTGTGAGAGTGTTGGATGCACGAAACATAGGCATGAGGGTACACACGCGGGAGTTGAAAAAGAAGCATGCGAAGGATCGCGCGTAGGTAAAATACCTTGGGACTTAGTTGCATTTCAAGCCACATGATAAAAATAGATGATGGATGTGCCTTTCAAAGATCTGCGATGTTGCCGCTAAGGAACCGTTGAAAGCGAAATATGCGCTCATTGGTGACAGTTTCGGGTCTAGAGCCTGGGCGGAAGTTGTTAAGACTCCTCCAGACAAAAATGTGAGATCTCAGGCTGCATGTGATTTTAAAAGTACAAAAGATGCTGAAGGGGTGACCCACTTATAGGTACCTGACGGTTGTCTGCAAAGAGCTCTGGAGAAAACCAATCTGGCACTTCATCAAATTTTTGGGATCACGACCCAATGTGGACACCATTAGGAAATGGGCCATTCGTAGATGGAAACCAAAAGGGGATTTGATTATCACCACTATGGCAAAAGGTTTTTTCCTGGCTAGATTTAACCTCCAATCTGATGTTGACTCGGTCTTATTGGGTGGTCCCTGGTGCCTTGGTAACATGGGGCTTTTTTAAAAAAATGGTACCCGGATTTAATCCATTTGTTGAAAATATTCATGCCATACCCATCTGGTGTAGACTCCCAGGACTTCCTCTGCATCTCTGGGATGATGAAATCCTCCTTCACATTGCCAAATCGATTGGTTCACCCATTGGCCTGGATGGGCCCACGAGAAATCGGTCTAGGCTGGCATTTGCTCGGTTCTGTGTCTCCATAGAAATGGATCAGGAGCTCCCGATAACATTGTGCTACAATCCAAACTGGGAGAATGGAATCAAGCAAATTGAATACGAAGCCTTCCAGTTACGATGTAGCAAATGTCACAGATTAGGGCATTTTCCAGCAAATGTCCTGAACAAACAGTCCAAAAGCTGGAAGATCCCTCAGGTACTCTTGAAGAACAAAGACAGAATCAGAGAGATAAGGCGGATAAAGAGCAGATATCTGAACCAGCTTATGGAAATAGGTGGTTGGAGAGACATTCCAAGCTTAAAGAAAGAAAAAAAGGATTTAAGACAAAGAGACCACCAGTTATACAGAAAACTTTGGAAGCCTAAGAAGCTGATTGAGTCCCAACAAGAAGTAGATCTGGGTCCGAATAAGGAAGAAAGTAAAAGGGAGATATCAGTGGATTCAGCTTTGAACTCGTTGACTCCAAATCCAGTAAAGCTGAACATGGAGGTTGATGAAGAAAATGAAAAAGTTAACATTTCTCTCTCATGCATGGAAGAAGAGGAAGACAAAACCAAGTGCTCATCAAGAGCTGATAAAGAGCAGATCTGTGGAGAAGCTAAAAATGAGACAAGAAAAAGGCAAAGAGGATCTAGAATCCATTGCATGTGATCTAAACCAAGAGAAAGAGGACACAGATGTGGAGGAGCTGACTCCTAAAATGGATAAGTAGGCTGATATTATCACAGGAAAGGAGGATGGAGAAATTACCCCCTCTAACAAGGAAAATGACTGTGATAATGAGGGATTCATCTTAGTGAAAAGAAAGAAAAGAGGTTCAAAAAGCCTGGAAGAAAAGCAGCTTGGAAGCTGGGAAGCCTCCACCTCAAGAATCACAAGGGCCACTGCTAGAAGAACTACAAATTTTGGAGTAACCTTTAGAAAAGGCAGGCCATCTAAGAGAGAAACAAGAGAAAAAGAGACTGAAAAGGAAATTGCAGATGGTACACAGAGAACTCTGGGCCATCCGGAAAATGCATCTCCAAAACTTTTTTAATGAAGGTAATCTCTTGGAATGTCGAGGCCTTAATGGAGGGCCTAAGCAAAGAATGCTTAAGGAAATTAAAAGAGCAAACAAACCCAACATTCTTCTCATTCAGGAAACTAAAATGAAAAGTAAAGCAATTGAAGACTTCAAAAGACATTTTTGGCAGAACGCTGCCTTTGCTGCTGTTGACTCTCAAGGGGCTTCTGGAGGCTTAGCGATCTTTTGGGATACAAAGATGGTTGATGGTAAGGTACTCATCTCCACCCAGAATCATTTAGCTATTATCTTTAAAAGCCTTGAAAATAATCTTAGCTGGATTTTGTCTAATATTTATGCGCCCAATACTGCTACTGGTAAAAGAAGTCTATGGAAAGAATTAATCTTGTTCAGAAGCAAGGTTGAAAGCATGAATTGGTTGGTTATGGGAGACTTCAATACTCCTTTGAATCCTGGAGAAAAGTTTGGGGGAAGTTCCGAATTCTCCTTGGCATGGAAGAATTTGCTGACTTCATCTCGACTCTTAATCTTATGGACATAGAGCTTCATGGCAATCAATTTACATGGTCCAACAGAAGATTAGGAGAAAACTTAATTCAGGTTAAACTGGACAGAGCTCTTATCTCTTCAAATTGGATCCTGGACCAGAATTTCCATCTTTCTTCTCTCCCTAGAACGGGATCTGATCATAATCCAATAGTCCTCAATTTCTTCAATTGGACAAAACCTTTCCATGGTAATTTCAAATTTGAGAAAATGTGGTTCGAACATGAAGACATTATGGACAAAATTAAAGAGTGGTGGGTTTGGGAAGGCACAGGGACAACCCAATTCAGACTTCTTCAGAAGTTAAAGAATGTTAAACAGAAAGTTAGAATATGGAATAAAGAGGTTTTTGGGAACATTTTTGAAAAGAAGAAAGAACTTAAGCAACAGCTAGAAGAGCTTGAGCTAAATGTTTCCATGAAAGGTATGACCTGGAGGATCATCAGTGGGAAAAAATACTCCTATCTGATCTACATAATATAAACAGTCATGAAGAAACCTTTTGGAGAATGAAATCTAGAGCCCTTTGGCTTAAGGATGGTGACAGAAATACAAAATTCTTTCATTTGACAGCCATCAAACATAGAGCTTGTAACAGAATTTCTGAGGTTACTAAAGGAAATGGAAACATTACTAAGGATCCTGAGGTTATCAAAACAGAGGCACTTAATTTTTACAAGAACCTCCTCACTGAAAACACCTCCTATAATGAACAAGTGGCCTCTTTCCTCTTAGACTCCATTCCTAATAATCTAATGCCTGCTGAGAGATTTAAAAGTCTTTAAAAAACAGTCACCATCGAGGAATTAAAAAAGGTTGTCTTTGCTTTTTAAGGGGATAAGGCTCCAGGTCCAGATGGCTTTTCGGCTAACTTCTACCAAAGATGCTGGGAAATATGCTCTGAAGATCTCTTGAAAGCTGTCAATGAATTTTACAGAACGGGAAATCTGATTAAAGAACTAAATAATACACACATTGTGCTTGCCCCAAAAAAGTTGGATGCAAAAGACTTCAAAGATTTCAGGCCTATCAGTTTGGTGAATGTCATTTATAGGATTTTCACAAAGATTCTCACCACTCGAATGCAACCTATTCTAATGGAGATCATTTCACAACAGCAGAGCGGATTCATTCAGGGAAGAATTATCCAAGATGGAATTATCATGGTTCATGAAACTATACATTCTATGGATAAAAGTAAAAAGGTGGGGATGGCCATCAAACTTGACATGCATAAAGCTTTTGACAGGGTCTCCTGGAGATTCATGGATGAGGTCCTATCCAAATTTGGTTTTCAAGATAAATTCAGAAAAATCATCCACTCTTGCATCTCTACCTCTAGATTCTCTGTGGTTGTTAATGGGGAACCTGTGGGTTTTTTTGCCAGTAATAGAGGTATACGGCAAGGTGACCCAATCTCCCCTCTTTTATTCATTATTATGGCTGACAGTTTAAGCAGATCTATATCCAAAGCTATTGACATTGGCATGATAAAAGGCTTCCTCCAACTACTGGTAATCAGACCTCCTCTCATCAGCAGTTTGCTGATGACACTCTTGCTGCTTCTAATGGCTTCTATTATTGAAGCAAAGGCCATTAAAACTGTCCTTAGATTTTATGAGGAAGCCTCGGGACAAAAAGTTAATTTTGACAAAAGCTCTATTTATTTCTTCAATACTCCTGAGGAGAGGCAAAGAAAGATTGCTAATATTCTTGGATGCACCATTAATTCCCTACCAGCTACTTACTTAGGGTTACCTTTAAGCACTGGCAAGATTTCAGTGGAGGTTTGGAATGATCTTATTAAGAGATTTCAAAGAAAGTTGGCAGGATGGAAAGGAGCCGTCCTTTCAAGTGCAGGTAAGTGCCTTTTGGTTAAAAGCATGCTTCAAAACTTGCCTATTTACATACTATCAATGTTCAACATGCCTACAGCTGTGATGAATAGTATTGAGAAGATTCAAAAACACTTTCTGTGGCACGGTACTGAGGAAAGATTCAGATATCATCTTGTGGCTTGGGAACAGGTTTGTAAACCCAAGAGACTAGGGGGTTAGACATCAAAGATATCAAGCATATGAGTACTGCCCTTACTACAAAATTAGGATGGAGATTGATAAAAGAGAACAGACCTTGGACAGAGCTGATTAAGATCAAATATCTTTCAAATCAGAACAAGATTTCCTTCATATATGATCAGTCCCTTCCGAGTGGTTCTATTTTCTGGAACAACCTTCTTCGCAGCAGACACATTCTCTTTCAGGGATGCAGCTGGAAGCTTGGAGATGGGAAAAACATAAACTTTTGGACCGATAAGTGGACTGATTCTAACTGGATTTCTGCTTATGATCATATGAAAGACAATTTAATTGCAAAGTATGGACACAAAATCCAAGGATACATTGAGAGGGATGGAAACAAAAGAAAATGGAAGCAGCTAAAAGTGGAGAATGATAGTATTCAAGCTGATATTATATCTCTCTAGAATCAACTTTCCCTAATCCATCTAAGTAATCAAAATCTTAAAGATGAGCTCATCTGGAATGATTCTTTTGATGGGGATTACACTGTTAAATCAGATATAATTCTTTCTTTGCATCCATGGAAAGTGAAATCAAGTGGCACAAGTTGTGGATGCCGGAGCTAACCCCTAGAGTGAACTTATTTTGGTGGCTAGTTATTAATGGCAAGATCCTAACTAATGATAACCTCATCAAGAAGGGATTCATCATGCCAAATAGATGTTGCATGTGTCAGCAAGAGGCTAAAGATATAAAACACTTATTCCTCCATTGTGAGATTGCTTCCAAAATTTGGCACTTGTTTTTGCAAAATTCAATCGAGATGGATTTTCCCTTACCGCCTTCGACTTGGGAGCAATGGAGCTCTCCATTTAAACATTGCATGGTGAAAAGACTATGGCAACTTGTTCTGCCACACACTATATGGAGAATCTGGAAGGCTCGTAATGATAGTATTTTCAGAAGCAATAGACAGGCTTGTAACAAAGTTTATAAGGAAATAATCATTGTTGTGCAAGATAATATTGCTAGATTTAAACCCCCTAAAAATAGACTCTACCCGGAGAATGAAGAATGCATTCTGACTGAATGGAATATAGCCACTATCAACAGAAATAAAAATGGTATTGACAGAAACACAGTCCGATGGATTAAACCCCCCACTGATTGGCACAAATTAAATTTTGATGGGGCCTCAAAAGGCAATCCGGGTGACTCTGGTGGTGGGGGCATCATCAGGGATCAAAGAGGCTGCTATGTTGCTACTTTTTCTGGGAGAATGGGAAGACAGACTAATCATTATTCAAGCCATGGCGGCTCTTTGGGGTATTAGACTTGCCAGAGATTGTAATATTCAAAATATCATAATTGAAGGTGATTCTCTAAATATTATAAATCTTCTGAATAAAAAGCAACACCCCAGTTGGTCTATCAGGGATTATATTGAGGAAGCTATAGATATATGCAAAAGCTTTGTTAATGTCCACATCACCCATACTTATCGGGAAGGAAACAGGGTTGCCGATAGTTTGGCTAACTTAGGTGTTAATAATTCCTTTCAAACTTGGATTGGCGGGGACGTTCTGCCCGCTCATGTCAATAAAGCCATCATCATTGATCTTCATGGTAGTGAAAATCATGACTAACGGTTGTATTTTAGATGCTAATGTGCGGATCCCCAAGTACATGATGATGACATCACAAAAGATTTGGATGATTGTTGTGATTTGTGCGGGCTGGATTGCCATCATTTCTTGGCATGGGAGGAAAGCTGGGGAGCGGGGCAATAATAACAAATGTAGCATTATAATTAAGCCGGCTTTCATGGGAAGAACAGATTCAAATACCAAAAACACCGCTCGGACTGTCCCGCACATTGCAAGCTTTTTTACCATTGAAAACAGGAATAGGAATAGAGGAAACATGGGGGGTCCGCCATGCAAAACCGAACCGACCCACAATCCTGAGTGGAAAGAGAACACGGAGCTTTGGGAGTACCTACAAATCGGGGGCCTGTCGAATTTCATTGAGAGGATTCAAGGCTTTGACCAAGACATCTCCATCAAATTCACCAAGGGTTGGAAGAACAGAATTGTCAAGTATAGTAACATGAAAATGGAAATTACAGAAGAGCTCATAGCTCAGATCATGGGTCTCAGCCTGGAAGGCACAAAATTCTTCAATAAGAAGGTCGACAGGGAGGTGGAAACCAAGAAATTTCTAGAAGAGGGAGAGAATCTTGAGTTCGTAACTGCTGGCCTCAAGGTGGAGTCGATCCCTGTACCTTTTGATGAACTTTCCAAAATGGTGGTAAGGTATGTTACCCTTGAAGGAAGATATGTGACTATTCCTCACAAGCATCTGATTTTTCTGAATCATTTTCGTAGAAATAACATTATTAGCTTTCCTCATTATCTGATCAACTCCTTGGAGAAATCTATAAGGGAAGTTCAAAATCACTCTAGGGCTGTCCCTCTGCACCAGGGCCTTATCCTCCTGATTCACCGTCACTTTTCCAGCTGCCCTCCCATGAACCCTATCCCACCTCCCTCCTTCATACCCCCACCTGCCCATACTGCTCCCACTCCACCCCTGCTAAAAAGAAAGAATGATGATGTTGGCTCCAAAGAAGAAAAGCAAGAAAGCTAAAATCCCTGCTTCCCAACGAGTCCTTAGGAGCCACAAGGACTTAGAACTAGCTGAAAACCTCCTGCATATTAGCATGCTGTGGAGAAGCCCAAAGAGGAGGATTTGCTGGAGAGGATTGACAGATTAGAGAAGGAGATTCAAGAGCTCAAAGGGGCTCTAAAAAACATGGAGAGAGCCAAGGGTAAAAGGATCCTTCAAAGTGAGGAGGAAGAGGGGGTCATTGATGAAGTCTTCAAGAAACTGTAGTCCCTTGATGGCAGATTGGGGAATGCCAAAAGCCACAATGACTGCATTTTATCTGCCCTCAAAAGCATTTATAACTTCATTGAACAACATGTCCACAGTGTTTGTAGTTTAAGTGGAATCAATGAAGACATATGGGGCCCTAAAGAGAATAGGGACATTGCAATCTCCCAAGCAGACATGAAGGACCCCTCTCAGGCCACTGCCATTGCCTTTTTCATGTCACTACAGGCCATCAAGACCAAGATTGATAGGGCCATCAAGTAACGGGTTGTTGTCTTTGATTTTTTTGTTGCGATACATTTTGTCCTCGGGTGGTTCGGAGCTATTTTTTGGTGGAGCTCATTATTTCTGTTTCTCTTTTGGTTTCTTTTTGATATTGTCTTCTTTAGATCTCGGATCTCTACGCGTTTTGATCCACTTTTCACCTATATTGTAATATTTGGCTGTTGAGCCTTCTTGGTTGTTTGTTTTGCCCCTCTCTGGGCTACTTCTCTTTTTTCTATCGGCTTTTGGCCCTTTTTTTGAGTCCCTTCAAAACTATTTTCCCTTAATAAAATTAATAATATGATATCTAGGTATAGTCCCTTCAAAACTATTTTCATAGGTGGTGAAGGGTAAGTCTTAGTGTTATATACAACTTCTCATGAATATTGTGTGGTGAATCTAATATTGATCCTTATTTGATTTATTATGCACTATGATTGTAAGATGAATCTTGTTATGATTTACCTTTAATTACTTATGATTATGGAATATATAAATGATCATGCTAACATCTTGACAAAGCTGGTATAAAAAGAGGGACACAGTACCTTTTTCCACTTAGGGTGAGATCTTAGATATGTCCGAGTGATGAGCCATCACGTCTATGGTTTGAGTAAGAAATAAATACTACATTTTGGTTCTATTTTCGGGACTTGTTTTTAAGATGTTGCAAGTATGTTGCATGATGAAGACGTATCAGTTGACTTTGGACAACATTGAGAGTTAGGTTATGGAATTAGAAGACCAATTTTCTCACAGATATAATACTGAACTCACTTTCAATGCTCATGTGTGGGTTGAAGAACATATGTACCATGAACTCTATCATATGTTTTTTTATTGTTTTCTATAGAGTTGTACGAGTAGTGTACGGTAGAATATGCATCAAAGTAGAATTAGAGGTATAGAATAATTGTTTGGACACAAAAAGATTACCAGGACTTTGTACGATGTTGATGTGACTTGGACACACATTATAGATCATTGGTGGAGTGGTGTTTTGCATAGTTACACATTGGAGTATGTTGTTTCTACTTATTCTTGTCCGGAGATTGCATGGTTGTAGTTCTTTCACTAACCCATAGGATCTTATTTGCATGCTATCCCTTTAGTAATTAAGATCTTTTTGGTGAATATGGATTTATAAGAAATACCTATGGATAGATAAACCTCCACTATGCATGGGGAAGGAGTAGGTGTGGTGAAAGATGACATACTTACAACAAAGAAGGAAAGAGAGGAAATATGACTTAATTATAATGAAGCATGGGAGAGAGAATTACTGAAGAAGTGTGATGTTGAGGAGTATATGGAGTTATGGAGATAGGTGTTGTGTGAAGGATTCAAGGTTCACGTGAAGGACATGGAACCTAAGTAACCGATACTCCCCCATTTAGGAAAGCGTGGAAGATAATCCCCTATAGATTTAGATGAGAGCATGTTAGAACAAGACAGAGTAAGGAATGTAGGCATACATCGACCCCACCTTGTGACCTTTCCCTTATGCTTGGTGTTCCAGTTCCTAGAAAAATTATTTAGAAACATGATAGTGTTAGTGATAGAGTAGCGATAGGTAGATTTCATTTTTCATTGAGTACAAAAGTTCATCAGATGAAAAATTCATCTATGGATGTGCTGAGACATATTCTTTATTTGGTGGTATAGACAGAGTGAGTGCATGTAGACCATTGGTAGTACATCTAGAAGTAGCACAACTTCGTAGACAATGGGAGTTCAATTTAGTACAATAATTGAAACACAAAGTAGCTCATCCTATGGTCCGGTGCCCATTACGGGAGGTGGATTAGGAGGCTTTGAGGGCTTGGGATCTAGTGGATTTGGTGGTTGTTGAGATAGAGGGAATGCTAGAGGTAATACAGGTTTTATATTTGGTGGGCATGGTCCACACCAGCCATAAAAAGTATATTACAAGATGTATCTATACCTACCAGAGTACTGAGAGACATTGAGGATACACCAGAGCATGTGTATATGTTTGAAATACTATGGTGTGCTAAAGGAATCAAAACTCCTAAGTGTAAGGAAAACAAGTTTGCTACTACTTTGCAAGAGTGCGCTCATAGTTGGTACAAGAAGTATGATCCAAACCAGATTTCTTTGTAGTTTACAACGTGATGCACGATGTTTTCTTTACTAAATTTCATATACCCGATTTTGAACAAAAAAAACATTAGCACGTTGAAGGAGATTAAGAAGCACATGGTTGAGAGTGTAAGGGAGTATGATGCATGCTTTAAAATTTTTTTACTAAAGTTTTTATGATATTCACCCTAGCCAACATGCATAGTGGTTTGTTGGTAGTTTGATCACACCTTTTAGAAGGGTTCTCTCTCATAAGAAATTTATAGATCCACGTGAGGCATTGGAGGTATCTATGCATGCAAGGTAGTTGGGAGCATAGACATCGAAGTTAACCCATTATTGGAGGAACATATTACATATATGGTGAAACAGTTGGAGAAAATATCGGCCAATTTGACACATGAGACATGCATTGGAATATGGTGTATAGATTGTGAGGTTGAAGGAAACACTAAGGATAGTTGTCCTTGTAAATTGGTGTGTGCCATGTTGCTAGATTATGAGATCTGTCACTTGGATCATTATTTGAGTAGATACCCACTATTGCGGTGCGTGATCTCGGAAGAACATATCTTGTTAATATAAGATTTGTAAGTCTCACAGTCATGATACAAAGAATTGTAGATTGATTGATCAAATTCATGAAGCTATTGAAACTGGCATGCGCTAGACTAGTGTTGCAAAGTATTTAAAGGAGTAGGAAGGACAACATCATGAAGGGAACTTTGATGGAGGTGTTAGAGGTAGTTATTCTTGAGATGGATACAAAGGTCATGGTCATGGCAGAGGAAGAGGTGATTTCCCATGAGGAACCCATTTTACATGCAGATCCCTTGATAATTATAGGTGTGAATGCCCTCAGAATGTAGTCTACTCATGGTGTGAGAAATATAATAAGTTTGAAGAATGTCTTGAGTTATATGAGCACATGAGTAATAACCATAAGAAGAATGATAAGGGTGCGGGGATGATTAAAGTGCAACGCACTGTAGAAGACTAGTGGATGCCTAAGATTGTGCCTGATCTTGAGATGCTTCTTGTGTTAGTGACTACACATGCTGAGGTTGCGTGTGCTCGTGAGATCCCAAAGCAAAAACCTGTTATTTAAAAAAGAGGTGATAAATGCAAAATATCTAGATCTTTCCCATCGAAAGAATTTTATCAAGAGACTATGGAGGTTATTAGAAACTTGCGGGGTGACTTATAGTGCTTGAAGGAGAAGTCACGAGAAGATGGAATTGGTAAAGACGGTTGATCTTCATTATAAAGATGTTGATGAATTGAAGGAGGTTTGTAAGATGATGTGCTAGGAGAATATCATTCCATTTTTAGGGAAATGGCTAGGGGAGAAGATACCACATGTTGGATTTGAGCATGAGAGATAGATATTGCATGCAAATTTACCCCCTCACGATCAGAGTATGATAAAGAGATCACTTTAAATGTAGTTATTGATGTGTTGTTGTTGAGTAACATACTGATTGATACACGTGAAAAAGTGAATGTACTCACTTTAGATGCGTAGAATAAAATTAGGAGGCCACCATTACAACCCTCTTGAATGTATTGTATATGGTGAACATGACTAGAGCCATTCCCATTGGAGTGTTGAAGCATACCACTATTACAATACAAGGGCCAAGTTTCTTGGGGACTTTGAGATCTTGGTGCTTACAGAAGCAGATAGTTTTTCGGCATTGCTTATGCACCCTTAGTGTTACGCGAATAATGATGATATGCACTTTAATAAAGGTTATATTAGTTTTGAGAAAAAAGAGGAGAACATAATTATTCCTTTGAAATATGGGAAAGGTATGCTTTATGTAGAACCCTTGAGTGAAGAGGATTTGAACAAGATATATGTGCACAAATTTATGGACTTTGAAGTGCTTGAGCTATCTAAAGAAGGTATTATTCAATGGGATGATGCTCATTCTATGAGTGATACAACCAATATTTCCTATGATAGCGGCCACATGGAATGTATAAAATGGTTGGGTGGGAGATCAAGAATATAATTAGCATGATTAGGGCATGCCTTTGTTTAATGTTTGAGTCATAACTAGGTACCTTGGTACACTTTGGAGAAGGAACCACGATGTATTTTACGTGTGCCATGGAATCCTAGTGGAAGGATGAGGGTGATATAAGAAACATGCTGATTTATACCCTATGCAGTACAATAGTGCATTGGTGGACTACACATAGGGATAACCTATTGGCATGGTGATAGGTGTGAATCACCTTTTCTACTAGGTTTCTAATGAATAGTGTACCTTCTTAGATATGTGAATTTTATGGGAAGGATTCTGTTTCGCACCACATTCAGAAGTGTGAGAGATTCTAGATAGAGGGGCAAGAGGCATTTCCACCATCACTCTGGGTACATAAGTTATACACCAATCTAAGTGGTTGCGCACGCACATGGTATGTTCATGCAGAGCTAACAAGAAACAATTAATCAAAAGGAGATGACCTCAAGTATGATTTAGAATTTTGACAATTTTTCTAATAAACCTACGAGTGAATGAAGCATTACAGATTATGAAGCACCTTACTTTGGGAGATAGCACAAAAGATGAGGAAATCTTGTTAGATATGTTTAGAGAGTTAGATTTCAAGGAATGCTTTGAAGAAGAAGAGATAGATGACGAGAAGCTTGGGTGCACTTTCCTAGAAAAGGAGAAGGGCAAGCTAGTTTACATGATTGATGATGAAGAAATAGATAATTTAGATGTTGATCACACTATAGGTACACGTGAAATCTTATATAGTGCTGATGAGAAGGTGCAAACTTATCATGAGCCTATGAAAATAAAGAAGATCAACATTGGGATAGATGTAAAACCTAAGAAGACCATTATTGGTAACTATTGGTCCGAAAAAAAAGGTGGCAAATATTATTGAGCTCTTTGCAAGACTTCTAGGACTTATTTTCACAAGGATATCATGAGTTGAAGGGAGTGCATCACTTGTTAGGAGAGATGAGGATCAAATTGAAGGAAGTTGCGCACTTTGATTAGGAAGAGACTTTACAGGATGAATCCTAATCTAGCATCAAGATAAAGGAAGAGATTGATAAGATGTTGAATATGGAATCATAGAGCCCATTGAGAAGTCAGAGTGGGTTAGCCCGATGGTGATAAGTATAAAGAAAGATGGTAAGGTAAAGATCAATGTGGACTACAGATAATTGAATGATACTTGTGTCATATACCCTTTTCCCACACCTTTTACTAAGGAGATCTTAGAGGGTGTTACAGGGCACAAGATATACTCATTTACAAATGTATTTTCTATTCATCATTAGGTGTGAATTTCTAAAGAAGACCATGAAAAGAAAACTTTCACAAATGAGTGGGGAAGTTTTGCATATATAGTTATGCCCTTTGGGTTGAAGAATGCACTTGTAGTATTTTCACGCATTGTTGTAAAAGCATTTAAGGAAATTATAAACAAGTTTTTAGAGGTATATATTGATGATTGGACAATGTATGGGGTGATAAAAGATCACTATGACAATTTGAGACATATGTTTGAGAGGTGCCTTAGGTAGTTTAGAATCTCTCTCGAACATTAAGAAGTGTATCTTTCTACACCCCGATGCAACCTAGAATTCTTAGTTAACACCTGGTCACTGCTGGCACATCACTCAGCCTAGGCTGAGCGCTCACCTGAAGTGTGCAAAGGTACCGGGTCCCTCTTAAGAGTTGCTGTAGTAGAATGGTGGCATGATAAAGTAGTACACATATATTTTTAGTAGCTAATCCATCTATTCATCATTATACTGAACTAGATCTATAAGTGCTTAAATGTAAATCATCATGATAACAACAATATACATTGACAAAACACATCAGACACTATTATTTGGCCAATATTCTTTATATATTCATCACACCAACAATACAAAAGCTTCATACAATACCAGACATGCATGCATGGATCTGTTACAATTATCCAGTCTCATATATTCATGTATCTCTCTCTTTACTAAGTAATTCATTACATATATATAGGGTGGGGGAACTAGCCCTTCACCACTTAACTCTACTAGAAATAGGTCACATGCTAATAACAATCATGTGCCTTTTACAACTATAGCCATACATGCAAGTATGCTATCTATAGATTGCTGATAGTTAACTAAAGTGGTGGATCTATTCTTAGCTCATGCCCATGCAAGAGTGAGTTGACATGTTCTTCAAAAATATCCATGAAGAGTGGTGCGCAAGTCTCGGCATCGCTTTGTGTGCTCCACACGCCAATCTCTAAGAATAGACCTAATCTCCAAAATCAGCTAAGTTCTGAAAGTTTGACTTTACACCTCCACGCATGATGCCTTCCTATACCTTCGCGCCTTTGCTCCTGTGTTGTTCTTCCACGCGGACTCTATGTGCAAGTTCAACTAAGTGTTTTCTCTGATCAACATTACCCCACACTAATCTCATTGTCACCCCGACAATGGCAATGTCCAAAACTTACACAAAGAATGGATAAATTTTGAATAAGGTATACACAGCTAACAAAACTGTTCAAGGCTCAGGCCCCTCTGTTTCATCCTGAAGCAAGCAAATCTAGATATTCTTCTTTGATATCGGCTTCCAGGTTCTCCCACGCCATCAACACCACTCCGCCACCTCGGGCATGTCTCGTAATGATACACTACAACTCTTCCATAGTGAGTTTCCCTTGATCATTTTGTTTGACAAGAATTACGCTTGACATAGAGGTTTGCACCCCCTTCTAGTACATCCATCATCTTACCGAGAAATGAGCTTTCCAAGCTCCTCTAACCTCTCCTTATGTGATGCCTATGCCGTAGCTAGTGTCTTACACTTTTTCTTCACCAGAACCAACCATTCAACACGGCCAAGGGTAGCATCCTTCATAGCCTTGTGGACCTCATTTTCCTCCTCCAATGTTTTCACCACGATCAGCGCATTTGGGGCTGTGCATATTGTTAGCGCATGATCGGCTTTCTTTAATTCATCATGGGTGGCTTGCAGTAGGCCTTCATAAGTAGCAATCTTCCTGGCTACTGCAGCCTACACTTTTTCTACCTTTTCCATGGAGTCCTTGGGATGTGAGGATACACACACCTTTTCATCTTCCAACACTAATGTTATTATTGTCTTCACATAATGCATTATAGAAGGAAATTCTTTTAGCACTTGGGATTACAAATGCGGGCGTAATTTGAGGACATCATCCCCAATTTCCTCTTCCATATTAACAAAAATGTCATATTTCCTCTTAATCAAATCCTTTTCCTGTATAAGTCACACTATCTCCACATCCCTAGCTTTCAATTTATCCGTTAGTGCCTTAATGGTAGTAGATTTATCTATGTTTCTTCTTGCTACTTTAGAGGATACCTTTACCAGAGCATTGCTCACCTGCTCATCTGTCATCATTGTTGGCTTAATCATCATGTGGTGTGTTTCAGGGGCCTTCTTCAATCGTCTCAATGCACATGATTCTTCACCGATATCAAAATTGGGCTCATCCATATGGGTGTGCATCGACCATGAAAGTTGCTTCCTTGTGCACAGAGTTGCCTTGTCCTCATCCATGAGCACCCAACCAAATAAATCCTTCTACTCAATGGTTATTTGGAACCAAGTGCAAATAATTAGTTTTGGGTCTTCTACGTACCCCATGGTATGTGTCTTGGTGTCCTCCCCTGTTCTATAGGATTTTGGCCCTCTTGGAATGGCTACATCAAGGTTAGGAATACCAGATGTATCCCCACCCTTGTCCTATGTAGCCTCTGATTGATCCCCTTCTTCTCCTTCCATCTTCTCCTCCTTGTGTTGAGGCTCTTCTTCAGCTAGAGATGAAGGTGCCTTCTCCTCAGATTCTTCTGTCTCCTCACTCAGCCTGAGTTTTCTTCATTTCTTCTCCTCTGGCTCCTTCACCTGCGGGGTTTCTCCTTGCACCCTTGTGTGCTTAAACACCTTCTTAAATATTTGTGTGCCCTGATCCTCCCTTGTAACTCCTTCTCCCTAGGGAGTTATCACGCACTCCTCATCTTGGCCAGATGGCTACTTCCTCCTTTGCACTAGGCCGTCACTATCTTCGTGTTCTTCATCCTCTTCCTCATCATCTTGCTTAGGTGTAGAGGGCCTAGGTGCCAAAATGTTCTCCATAGTATGCTTTCCCTTTGGTGGCCCTGGAAGCATGAATTCATTCTCCACATACTTGTTATTCTCCATTTTGGGCTTCAGTTGGAGATATATTAGCATGGCCCCGATATCCGCAATGGCCAATGTTTCTGGCTTAATGCTCAAGATCTCCGAGATGTTATTCTCATTGTATGCATTCCTCCTGGATATCCATATGTCTTCGTAGGGTGTGATATTCAAATTCCACCTTGTCTGCATTAAACACCAACCTCCATGTGTTGGTGAACCGATGAATTGTAGCCTGGAACTATTACGCAGGAAATACGTATGGTAGTTTGCACCAGGGGCTCCATGACCCTTCTATCATTGGAAAGTGCACAATCTGAAGTGCTTTGGTAGATCGCAAAACTGTACCTATTTCCCTAGGACCAAAGGAAAGTCCTTGGGTATACGCCATTCTTCTCCAAACACCACGTGGAGCCTATCATACCACATCTCTGCTCATTCCTTCACCTCTTCCGTCATCAACCCCTTACAGAGATACTTGTTGAATCACTCAGCTGGAGACTTGTTGTTTATGGGGTATTCCAATATATTCTATTTTGGACCATCTGGTACCCCAATCTCCATGAAGACCAAACTTAGTAGGATGCAGCCAAAACTTATTGTATTCCCTTCATGCACTTCCTCTATTATCTTCTCTACAATGAAGCTAACAATGTTATAAGTGGCTCCTTTTGACATGTGCTTTGCCACATGCAGCCACATAGATTTAACTTGTGACCAACATTCTTGGTCATTCAATTTTGTGGTTAGATGTGTTGTTGCCTGTACTACTGGACAATTTTTCAATTTGTCAATGTCTATTCCATGCGGTCCTTTCTGATATCCTACCACCTTCTGTGTTTCCAAGATGGAACTTTTGTCAGCTAATTCAGTCTTAATATCTTTTCCCATTGCCCGTAATCTAGTAACTATGGCAATAAGGATGGGTGTCAATCTTACCCTCCATCCTACAAAGTAGAAGAAGTCCTCATGGACTCGGCTCATCAGCCATCTATACAAGGGTGTATACTTTCCAAAGTATGGAAGCTCATAAAGTTGGTAGACACCATTTCCTTTTAGTAGCTTTTCCCGACATCATCATATATCAGCATGCCATCCTCAGTGTGCCTGTTCATTTGAGAAGTGAGTAGGTCATCTAATTTCTTCTAGTTTTCATTGGTCCGGTGATTGTATTCACTTATCTTACTCTGTCTTATGTGGGTATTCCATTCCTGCCCCACAATAACTTCCTCAGGGTACTACATTTCAGAAAAATTTCTCTCTGGGGCCATCTCCTCCTCTTCTTCCACCACCACCTTCTTCTTTTCCTTTACTAGTGTTGCTTTCTTCTTTGGTGCCATTCTTCTTTCAGGGTTTTGTTTTCTAGATTTTTATGTTGTAAGTTTTTCATGGTTTGCTTCAAACCCTACTTGATCCAACTGTGCCCTAATTTGTAATCATGAACTTGTGCACCCTAGCTCTATTTTGTTACTCTACTTCATCAAACCCTTTTCCTAGGGGATTCAAGCCCTTCTAATAAACAAATCTCTCTTCCGCACCTGGTTTGCTTGCTTCATACCTTAAATCTCTTTACTTATCTCTTCACGTGTAGTTCTTTGTCAAATTCTCATAGTCGTAAGGGTAAAAATGAAATTACATCCCCTCCTTATATAGATTTCCACTTTTTGCTGCATTAATTACTCCTCCACCTACCAAATTCTCCTCATTTATTACTCGTTTTTATCATTTCGCATGGTATATCTTCGTGCCAAAAGCTATAACCTTCTAGCGTGCCTTTTTACCCTCTGTCATAGACTTCTCTTTAGCACGCGCTCTAGCACCCGAGTACCTCGTCACTGCACCATCTCATGGTAATTACCATGGCCATCATTTACCTCGTGTTATACTTTCCTCATCCATATTGTACCAACCTCATTTTAGATCATTAGAACAAGAGATTTTTTTTTGAAAAGTGCTTTCTAGTTCTAAATACATAATTTATAACTCATGATTATAACAATCATTCTTATAATAGATAACCATATGCAGTTGTAATGACTCGGTGTACCACCTCTATTCATTCCATGACTCGGTGAACTACCGATCTATTCATGGGTATCATAGAGTTGGCATTTTTATCTGAACACTTCACTCTTGTGGTTCTCTTCCCTAATCTGGGATTTCAGAATGCTTTGTCCAAGGAACCTATCTGAATAATTGTTACCATCATTCATCGGCATCATGTCCCTTAGACTAGGTGACATAGGACAATGCAATCAACAGCTTGTGATACTTTGGCCAAAGATTTCAAACATACTTTATGTCTCATATTCCTTGACGACATACTCATCAATCTGGAATACGTCCTTCACCCCACTCTAATGTTATATAGAATGTCTTATACTGACTTCTGTCAGCCTCCCCTGTCCCAAGTTATTCACTCAGGAATGGTTAATATCATAACACATGTTATAAAGATGCTCTTGAAGACTAGGGATAAGCTGACATACTAGGTCAACCACTATTAACCCCGTGTGTCAAGGTACCCGAGTCTCAAAGGGCTACCTCATAGCATGTCTATGGTCCTAACCGGTCCCAAAGGAAAATCTTGTTCGAGTTTCAGGTGTAAATCTTAACGATCAATGCAAAAGGGTGTTTCCATATGTCACCTGCATTGTTGTATCCTCGAGAAGATCCTAATCTTCTCGAAGGTACAACCCTGCAGTTGACATGTGTCAACATCCTACAAAACTACCTCGGAAAGATTTACATAACTTCAAAAAGTTACTTAAGTTGAGTTGAATTTGTATTAAAGGCCCTCCTAACTAGATAGTCCTTTTTCCAACCCAGAATTTCATACCATTGAGTTGCCTTACGTAGTTAAGTTCAATTTCACAGAGAGAAGTTTAGTAAGATTTGAGACCTTGTCAAGGTGTCCATCGGTTCCTAATAATCTTATTCCTCAAAATTGGGCAATAGCCCTAAGTTCTCTCATAAGGAAGCTAACTAAACCCATAAGGGTTTATATCATCTTAGAAGACTGAAATATATTTGACTTATTGTTATTAATACATGGTGATTTAAAACCATCAATTACATTGCCTTGACTTTGATCATTGTTAGGGAGTAATAGATTACTCTTCCTGTTATAGCTACATATCAGGGCGTAGTTTAACCTTAACTTCCCAAAAAGGTAGGGGACTAATTTCCAATTTAGCCTTATTCATAATATAAAGGAATTTACTATTCATTCCATAAGTATTCAGTCACATAATTTTTACAAGGCTTACTTAGGGAATCCAACTAGCTCCCATGGCATAATAATAAAAATGCACTCTCATTCATTCAGACATAAGAAGTTCAATTCAACAAATAAAAATGCAGCCACATAAGTAACAATTTCCCCTTTTCATTTATTTCCAAGCCATACAATTACAACTTATGCACTTCGGCATATTTGATACAATAATCAACAGCAAAAGAATAACTTTCTTCCTATAGTACAATTAGAGAAATCAAGTTGGAATTCATCATAAAAACCAGATTAAACAATCTGAGCATCATATCAGATCTGCGTGCCTTTACCACTTACGATGACCATCTGCAAAAATTTCTAAAGACAGTCGATTCGGGGCGGCATGATAAGCACTAATTCTTAAAACAATTGCATTCCACCAATTGTTTCCATTAAACAATCTGTTTAAATGAAATCATTTCATCAAATCCATTAACATGAAGCACGCTATTTATCTTTCTAATATTCTAATATGACTTTAAAACATAACTCATATTATAGCTTCCATTTAAACTTAAATCCTTTCGGATGATTCATCTTACACAATAGAATAAGAAGAACAAAATGAATCAAAAATACCTAGCCATCCGAAAACCAAGGGCAGTATCCATCCTAATAAAATTTCTTCATAAAAGAAATGAAATCTTACCAATGCATGTAACCAACAGATTTGCATTAAATAATTCAAACAAAGACAGATTATAACCTCAAGAAAATTCAACTGATGGTTTTTCCTTTATACTCATTGCATTATTTCCATGACATCGATAAGTATACCAACTTCTATTACAATACTACTTTTATAAAAGTAGATAACTGAATAACTCAAACAAGGTATTAATATAACTGTAGATAAGGAAAGGAAACTTCGGTCAAGACTAAGCACTTACCACTCTTTCCTCATAAATTTAACAGTCTAATCATCTTATACCCCTATCGTAGAGTTCTTATGGAAATACAAAAGAAGGGAGCACTCATAATTTCCAGAAAGGGAGAGAATACTTTCGTATTCCAAAATTCCTATATCAACATATACTTTACAATTTAAGAGAAAGAAACAGAGGCATTCAGATCTCCATTCCAAACAAGTTCAGGACTATACCAACTTTCCAGGAGTAATGCATATACAATCAATCTGGAATTCAATTAGAGAAGAAGAGAAAGCAAGAAAACCAACACCCAAGTTTACCATTAGCTGGACAATCTGATATAATTGTTTAAAAGGTCACCCTAATATCCCAATGGTCTTGCAATTACACATTAACAAAAGCCACATATTGCTATAAACGAAATACATATACGTTCAAATATCAGTCCACAATCCTGATCCAAATAAAACAGTCTACCCTTCACCCAGGACTCGAATCATTTTAGACTACGAGTTAGGGTAACTACTATCATTACTTACCGATAGGTAACACTAATTATTTCCAGCCATTACAGTGGATAATTTGTTATTGTGTTCAAGGATACCAAACAAATAGCTCAGTTAGTGCTACTAGATGATTTCTAATGATAGATTTCAAGGTCACTATAGGTGACATCAACACAATCCCATCCCTTCCAAATACAAAACCTAATTTCCATCCATGCAGATCTAGGATTACCCACATGTTGCTAGGGAACAGAGTTCCTCAAGGCAAGATTTCTCTCGGTCAGGATGTGTTCCCATTAACCAAGTAAAGTCGTAAAGAAAACAACAGCTTCACTAATATTTCATCACTTACAGAACCCATAATCATTGACCATCCAGACCCTTTTCAACAGAGGTACAGGCTTGTATTCAACATATTTCTTACGCATGCGACTAAACCAGTTGAGCTCTATAGAAGGAACTACAGTTTCATCACAATCCAACTATATATTCACCTGAAGCTGTCAAGCAATAAAAACTCATACGACCAAGAAATAATCAATAAACCAACCAAATTAGACACAACAATTCTTTCCGTGTCATTCTTCAAACAAGAAATCATCCAACACAATGTCTAACATGGTACAGTTTGGAAACTCATTACCTCAGTCGAACAAGAGACAAGGAAACAACATATACAGAAGTCGAACCCATATGTAATCACAAATGAGACACACGGAAGTCAAACCCATAATGTAATCACTAGAAAACACTTCTACAGAAGTCAAACCCATAATGTAATCACAACAAACACTTCTACAGAAGTCGAACCCATAATGTAATCACAACAAGGAGAGAAGATAAAAGAAGTAGATTTCAACAGGGTCTACGTATAACCAAGGATTCCCAAATCATCAAGAAAGAAGAAAACCAATACATTGCTACCATTAGGCCAACTATACAAAAATCATCTGAACAGAGTTTTTCTAATGAAAGCATTTAAAGGAAAGCAATATTTTTAAAAGTTAGGGCCTATCATGCCTGATAGTGTCGCTTAAAAATTCAAAGAAGACCTCTGAATGTGCTCACACCTTCTCTTCTTCTTCCACAAAAGATTAAACAACAAAATATTGTTACCTCCATGCCTTATATACTTTCCCCGATAGAGAAGGAAGCTAGAAACTCTCAAAGTTTCCATGCAACACAGAGTAGATGACTGGTTCAAAGAACCATTGCTCAAGCAGAGCAAAAAATGGAATGCATGGAAAATAAAATAGCCAAACAATATTCCTCTTGCATGCCTTCCCAAGCAATCCGCACTCGGGAACCAAAGTTCATTAATTGCATTAACTTCCATCCTCCTGCCTATTTTCCATTGCCACCGACTGCCAAAATTGGTGATCGCCAAAAGAAAACAAACAAACATTCCCATACTTGGTGATACTGCCACGTCAGGTTACATTAGCCGTTTGCAACCTCTACCAAACCTGACAGCATTCCAAGTCCTTCAACCTTATCCCCCTCATAAATGCCATGGAAACCACCGCCCATGATTTGCGACCCTTCTTAGGTCCCCCTCCATTCTTATCATTAGTTAAGATAGGTTAGAAACATAGGTTAGATCATAGGGTAAGACATTAGTCTCACTTCCATAGCGCTAGGTGTAGTTAACTCTTAGGAGCATTAAGCTTATAGTTTAGGGCTAGGTTAGATTAGTAATTATTTTAACCAATAGGTTATAGTTTAGGTTAAGATTATTAACCTTAACGAATCTAGTCTAGGTCTCCAAAATAGGACCAATCAGTGTTAGAGTCCATACAGGGTAAAACATTCCTGTAAAGGATTCTATTTGGCATCACTAAATTAAGCTTTTGGTATAACATAAACATCTTACTGGCTTAAGGTCTAGGCCTTTCCAGATATTATGATATCTGGAACCACATCCCATTTATCATGATCAGCCTGAGTTAAACTCTGGGATTGATCATTCAAAACTCAATCAGACCCTAAAACTTTCGTAAGGTCAATAAATTTTTTTCATCCTGAATAAACTTAAAACATTCCTTGGATCAATGTAACTGATCCAAGGCTGAGTCATAAAGGTGGATAAATCCACAATTCATCCAGAAATCAAATTGAACTCAAGTGCGAAGAATGAAAGAAACAAAAGAGTCCAAGCATATTCCGGCTTAGTCAAGATCTTCAAGAGCAAAGAGGATACAATCCATATCAAGCATGACTTCCCAAAACCAAAGGAACATGTCCTTATATAGAAGAAATCATATATCAACACTTGAATGCTCAGGAGAAAGTAACAACAGTTCAGGGTGTTACATGCTTCCCTCCTAAAAGATTCATCATCCCGATGATTACATCCTTTGATTTACCTTCAGGTCAATCAATTTATTAGTTCACAAAACAAATGACTATTTCCAACTTGAATAATTCCAGAAATCAATGTCATGGTACAATTTATTCAACCTGAATAATGTTTGCCTCAAAGCTGGCTTACATAAAGATATGAAAAAGATAAATTCATAATAAATATTTTTTTTCAGTCAACAGATTCCATTCTATTAAAAAAAAGGGAAAAGCAATTTTCATCTCTTCCCGATTTTCCCAAGTTGTACTTTCTTTGTTAAACTGGTCCCACTGGACCTTACATTGCTGTATTTCACGATTTCTCAAATGCATTTGGCAAGTTTCCAGCACTCGTGTGGGTTTAACCATGATTATTCCTGGGTCTTGGACCTACAAGGAATTCCAATTTAAAACATGTGACAAGTCTGAAATATATTTCTTAAGAAAAGAAATATGGAAAACATCATGCATGCGAGACAAAGCAGGTGGTAATGCTAATCGGTAAGCTACATGATTGATTATTTGACAATTTCAAAAGGTCCCACATAATGAGGTGACAACTTGGCAGCCTTGCCAAAAGTTATAGAACTCTTTCTGGGTTTAACATGAAGAAAAACCTTTTCACCAAGTTCAAACTTTCGATCAACCCGCTTTAGGTCAGCATAGCTCTTCTGCCTATCTGTTGCTTCTTTCAATCGTTCACGTATCATTTTAACTTGTTGTTCCATTTCAGTGAGGATTTCTGGTCCAATTACCACTCTATCCTCAATATTGTCCCAACTAACAGGGGTTCTGCACTTTCTTCCATAAAGTGCCTCAAAAGGTGCCATTTTAAGAGAAGAGTGATATGTGTTGTTGTATGCAAACTCAACTAATGGGAGATACTCTTCCCATTTATACTGTTGATCCATGCAATACATTCGTAACATATCTTCCAACACCTAATTTACTCTCTCAGTTTGTCCATCCATTTCTGGATGATATGCAGAACTGAAGTTTAGTTTAGTTCCAAGAGCTGCATTAAGCGTTTGCCAAAATCTTGATGTCATTCTAGGATCCCTGTCAGATATAATCAATTTTGGTACTCCATGTAACCTGAAAATTTTGTGCACAAATCTTTTGGCTAACACTGGAGAATCATCCTTTAGATTTCCAGTGATGAAATGAGCTACCTTTGTTAGTTTGTCTACAACTACCAAGATAACATCATGTTTATTTCTCGACATAGGTAGCCCTTGTACAAAATCCATGCTTATTACTTGCCATTTATACTGTGGTATGCTATGGGGATATAATAGACCAGCAGGGTGCATGTGTTCTGCCTTAACCGCTGACATTCCAGACAATGAGTCACAAAATCAATAACATCCTTTTTCATTCCTTTCTAGAAGTATTGTTGTTTTAGATCAGTGAGCATTTTAGTAATACCTGGGTGTCCAGAGAAGGGCGAATTATGAAATTCAACTAACAATTTCTTTCTCAAATCATTCAGCAAAGGTACGTATACTCTGTTTTCATAACGTAAGATTCCTTCATTATCAAAATGAAAACCTTTATACCTTTCATCTTTTGGTTCTGTGCAAGTGCTGCTTTTACTTGCTGAAAGTATATATCAGATTCTGAGGCACTTTTTACCTCATCTTTAAACTAAGTTCTTAATGTTATAAGAGCGAAATGTGCTTCCTACGACTTAGAGCATCTGCTACTCTATTCTCTTTTCCTTTTATGTAGCTAATATCAAAATCATATTGAGACAAAAACTCTAACCACCTTCGTTGTCTTGCATTTAGATTAGGCTGAGTGAAAATATATTTCAGCCCTAAATGATCAGTTTTCAACTCAAAAGGTTTCCCAAGTAAATAGTGTCTCCAAACTTGAAGTGCATGAACAATTGTAGCAAGCTCTAAATCATGAGGGGCATAATTCAGCTCATGTAACTTAAGTTTTCTACTTTCATATGCTATGACATGATTATTTTGTAACAAAACACCTCCAAGGCCTTCCCCAGAAGCATCCGTTACAACATTAAAGTCCCCATTAGGGTCGGTACAACTAATATAGGTGCTGAAGTCAACTGAATTTTCAAACTTTTAAAAGTAGTTTCACACTTATCATTCCAAATAAATTTCCTATCCTTCTTCTGTAATGAAGTTATCGGTGCAGCCACTTTAGAAAAATCCTTAACAAATTTTCTATAATAACCAGCAAGGCCCATGAAGCTTCTTACTTCATGTACATTCTTTGGTGCAGGCCACTCGGTTATTGCCACTATTTTTGAAGGATCTACTGCAATTCCTTCTTTACTAATGACATGACCCAAATAGTGAACTTCAGTATCAAAGAAAGAACATTTGGATAACTTACCGTATAACTTTCTTTTTCTCAAAATTTCCAAAACTATCTTCAAATGCTCATTGTGCTCTTCAACACTTTTAGAATATATGAGAATATCATCCAAGAATACAAGCACAAACTTGTCCAAATATTCTTGAAAGATATTATTCATTAAGTTCATAAAAGCTGCATGGGTGCATTAGTTAATCCAAAGGGTAAAACCGTGAATTCATAATGTCGTACTGGTTGGAAAGCTATTTTATGAATATCTTCTTCTTTAATTCTTAATTGATGGTACCCAGATCAAAGATCTATCTTGGAATAAACCGATGCTCCACGCATCTGATCAAATAGATCGTCAATTCTTGGAAGTGGGTATCTATTCTTGATTGTTGCTTTGTTTAACATCCGATAATCAATACACAGTCTAAGTGTTCCATCTTTCTTCTTCACAAATATTACTGGCGCTCCCCAAGGTGAAACACTTGGTCTAATCAAACCTTTAGACAAAATTTCTTGCAATTGTGCCTTAAGCTCAACTAACTCTGTAGTAGTCATCCGATAAGGTGCTTTAGAAATAGGTTCCGTCCCTGGTTTGATTTCAATGGTGAAGTCAAATTCCCTTTTGGGTGGTAAACCTGGTAATTCCTCCAGAAATACATCCTTGAAACTTTGCAACAGTGGGTATCGTTTCATGGAATCACCATCTTCTTCTGCAAATTTAGATATCTTTACTGCATATAAGGTACATCCTTTGTTTTTAGCCTTTTTAAGTTGCATAGCTGACAGTTTCCTAACTGAAATTTCCCGTTTCACACCTTGAATCTCTGTTGTTTTCAGCCGATCATCTAAACATCTTATATTCTTTTCAAAGTAGTCTACTTTTGCTTTATGGTCAGCTAACCAATTGATGCTGATGACAACGTCATAGGATCCCAAAGGTGCAACATAGAGGTCAACTTCCATGGAAAAGTTAGGTAAGTCAAGGACTGCCCCAAAAAGACACATACTCACTGTATGAACAAAGTTATTACCATACTATACAGTCCAAGATTTATCCATTTTTCTATCTTTTCTTTTAAGTTTAGAAGTGAGTTTACTAGAAATAAAACATTCAGTAGCTCCTGTATCAAAAAGAATAGTGACAGGTATGCCAAATAACTTACCCGGAACTTCTATAGGTGTCACTTGCTTTTCAGCTTGCTTGTCTGCTACTGCAGCATGTATCTTATGCTGCTGATTACGATCATCCTTCTTCAAAGGGCACTGATTTGCGTAGTGGTCTTTGCCACAATTATAGCAGCCTCCTATAGGTCCCTTTTTAGGCTCAAAATTACTTCCAGCCTTAAAATTATCACGTTGTCCTCCATAGGGCTTCTGCCCATTGTTATAATTCTTGGCAAAACTATCCCTTACATTTCCAGCAGGCTTATTCATTGTCGTTTTCTTATTATTATCCACTGGAAACTTACTTCTGTTTCCAAACTTTTTCCATGGCCCCTTCTTGGGTGCAAGTGAAGTTGAAGAAGGGTTTGCAATCTTCTTCCACACTTCCTCTTTATGAGTAGAAATAGCCTTTAATTTCTATTCTTTCCTTATGGATTTTTCAACAACCCCTTCCATAGTGGTTGGGTTGTGAACATCGACCTCTCCTCCTATCACGGGATTTAGTCCCATGATGAATTTCCATATTCTGAACTTCTCGTCAGTTTGATACTGCGGTACGTACTTGAGGAGTTTCGTAAACTGCTCCCAGTATTTAGTTACAGTTAGCTTTCCTTGAACTAAGTTCTGGAATTCTGTCATTTTCTGATCATAGAAAAGTTGTGGCAGCCAACGTTGCCTAAAATAGCCTTTAAATTGATCCCAAGTGATATTGGTCTCATCAATATTTAGCTCAGCTTTACGGCTGTCCCACCATGAAGATGCTTCATGGGAAAGCTGATAGGCTCCCCAAATAGCTTTGGTTTCCTCCGAGAAGTTTCTTATTGCAAAGTACTTCTCCATCTCATTGAGCCAGTTCTCAGCTCCATCTCCTAATGTGGTGCCATCATATTTAGGTGGACTTATCCTTTTTATATCATTAGTGAGTTCCGCTGCCAACCTGGCCTTTTTGTTTTCTGGTTGGACAGGTACATTTCCAGTGTTATTACCAACACCCATATCGGGGTTATCCTCAGGAGGTAGTTGATTGTTGTTACCAGCTTCATCATCCTCCTCATTTCCCATTACTTGTTGTTCAAGTACAGCCAAACGATCTCTTGTGTCCAATAGGGCAGCAAGGATCTCATCAAGCTTTTGGGTTATTGCCACCCCTCCCTCTGGTGGAGCATTATTCGCAACGTTCCCCCTTGTTCTAACCATTTTCTGTTACAAGAAAATTCAGGTTTTTATCAGATTATGGACACAATAGGTCCAAGAGCTGCAACCTTCAGCTCTGATACCAAGATGTAACATCCTCATTTTAGAACATTAGAACAAGAGATTTTTTTTTTTTTTTTTGAAAAGTGCTTTCTAGTTCTAAATACATAATTTAGAACTCACAGATCATAACAATCATTCTTATAATAGATAACCATATGCAGCTATAATGACTCGGTGTACCACCGATCTATTCATTCCATGACTCGATGAACTACCGATCTATTCATGGGTATCATAGAGTTGGCATTTTTATCTGAACACTTCACTCTTGTGGTTCTCTTCCCTAATCTAGGATTTCAGAATGCTCTGTCCAAGGAACCTATCTGAATAATTGTTACCATCATTCATCGGCATCACGTCCCTTAGACTAGGTGACATAGGACAACACAATCAGCAACTTGTGATACTTTGGCCAAAGATTTGAAACATACTGTTCATGTCTCATATTCCTTGATGGCATACTCGTCAATCTGGAATACATCCTTCACCCCACTCCGATGTTATATAGAATGTCTTATACCGACTTCTGTCAGCCTCCACTGTCCCAAGTTATTCACTCAGGAATGGGTTAATATCATAACACACGTTATAAAGATGCTCTTGAAGACTAGGGATAAGTTGACATACTGGGTCAACCACTGTTAACCCCATGTGTCAAGGTACCCTGAGTCTCAAAGGGCTGCCTCATAGCATGTCTATGGTCCTAACCGGTCCCAAAGGAAAATCTTGTTCGAGTTTCAGGTGTAAATCTTAATGATCAATGCAAAAGGGTGTTGCCATATGTCACCTACATTGTTGTATCCTCGAGAAGATCCTAATCTTCTCGAAGGTACAACCCTGCAGTTGACATGTGTCAACATCCTACAAAAACTACCTCGGAAAGATTTACATAACTTCAAAAAGTTACTTAAGTTGAGTTGAATTTGTATTAAAGGCCCTCCTAACTAGATAGTCCTTTTTCCACCCAGAATTTCATACCATTGAGTTGCCTTATGTAGTTAAGTTCAATTTCACAGAGAGAAGTTTAATAAGATTTGAGACCTCATCAAGGTGTCCATCGGTTCCTAATAATCTTATTCCTCAAAATTGGGCAATAGCCCTAAGTTCTCTCATAAGGAAGCTAACTAAACCCGTAAGGGTTTATATCAACTCCGAAGACTGAAATATATCTGACTTATTGTTATTAAGACATGGTGATTTAAAACCATCAATTACATTGCCTTGACTTAGATCATTGTTAGGGAGTAATAGAATACTCTTCCTGTTATAGCTACATATCAGGGCATAGTTTAACCTTAACTTCCCTAAAAATGCAGTGGACTAATTTCCAATTTAGCCTTATTCATAATATAAAAGAATTACTATTCAATCATGAAGTATTCAGTCACATAATTTTTACAAGGCTTACTTAGGGAATCCAACTAGCTCCCATGGCATAATAATAAAAATGCACTCTCATTCATTCAGACATAAGAAGTTCAATTCAACAAATAAAAATGCAGCCACATAAGTAACAATTTCCCCTTTTCATTTATTTCCAAGCCATACAATTACAACTTATGCACTTCGGCATATTTGATACAATAATCAACAACAAAAGAATAACTTTCTTCCTATAGTACAATTAGAGAAATCAAGTTGGAATTCATCATAAAAACCAGATTAAACAATTTGAGCATCATATCAGATCTGCATGCCTTTACCACTTACGATGACCATCTGCAAAAATTTCTAGCACAGTCAGTTCAGTGAACTGAGCATGATAAGCACTAATTCTTAAAACAATTGCATTCCACCAATTGTTTCCATTAAACAACCTGTTTAAATGAAATCATTTCATCTAATCTATAAACATGAATCACGCTAATTATCTTTCTAATATTCTAATATGAATTTAAACTTAACTCATATTATAGCTACCATTTAAACTTTAAATCCTTTCGGATGATTCATCTTACGATAGAATAAGAAGAACAAAATAAATCTAAAAATACCTCCATCCGAAAACCAAGGCGAAGAATCATCCTAATAAAATTTCTTCATAAAAGAAATGAATTCTTACCAATGCATGTATCCAACAAATGTGCATTTAATAATTTAAAACAAAGACAGATTATAGCCTCTAGCAAGTTTAACTGATGGATTTCCTTTATACTCATTGCATTATTTCAATGACATTGATAAGTATACCAACTTCTACTACAATACTACTTTTATAAAAGTAGATAACTGAATAACTCAAACAGGGTATTAATATAACTGTAGATAAGGAAAGGAAACTTCGGTCAAGACTAAGCACTTACCACTCTTTCCTCATAAATTTAACAGTCTAATCATCTTATACCCCTATCATAGAGTTCTTATGGAAATACAAAAGAAGGGAGCACTCATAATTTCCAGAAAGGGAGAGAATACTTTCGTATTCCAAAATTCCTATATCAACATATACTTTACAATTTAAGAGAAAGAAACAGAGGCATTCAGATCTCCATTCCAAACAAGTTCAGGACTGTACCAACTTTCCAGGAGTAATGCATATACAATCAATCTGGAATTCAATTAGAGAAGAAGAGAAAGCAAGAAAATCAACACCCAAGTTTACCATTAGCTCCAATCTGGTAGAATTGTTTAAAAGGTCGCCCTAAGATCCCAAGGGTCTTGCAATTGCACATTAACAAAAGCCATAGATTGCTATAAATGAAATACATATACGTTCAAATATCAGTCCACAATCCTGATCCAAATAAAACAGTCTACCCTTCACCCAGGACTCGAATCATTTTAGACTACGAGTTAGGGTAACTGCTATCATTACTTACCGATAGGTAACACTAACTATTTCCAGCCATTACAGTGGATAATTTGTTATTGTGTTCAAGGATACCAAACAAATAGCTCAGTTAGTGCTACTAGATGATTTCTAATGATAGATTTCAAGGTCACTACAGGCGACATCAACACAATCCCATCCCTTCCAAATACAAAACCTAATTTCCATCCATGCAGATCTAGGATTACCCACACGTTGCTAGGGAACAAAGTTCCTCAAGGAAAGATTTCTCTCGGTCAGGCTGTGTTCCCATTAACCAAGTAAAGTCGTAAAGAAAACAACAGCTTCACTAATATTTCATCACATACATAACCCATAATCATTGACCATCCAGACCCTTTTCAACAGAGGTACAGGCTTGTATTCAACATATTTCTTACGCATGTGACTAAACCAGTCGAGCTCAATAGAAGGAACTAAAGTTTCATCACAATCCAACTATATATTCACCTGAAGCTGTCAAGCAATAAAAAACTCATACGACCAAGCAATAATCAATAAACCAACCAAATTAGACACAACAATTCTTTCCGTGTCATTCTTCAAACATGAAATCATCCAACACAACATCTAACATGGTACAGTTAGGAAACTCATTACCTCAGTCGAACAAGAGACAAGGAAACAACATATACAGAAGTCGAACCCATATGTAATCACAGCAAACACTTCTACAGAAGTCGAACCCATAATGTAATCACAGAAACACTTCTACAGAAGTCAAACCCATAATGTAATCACAACAAACACTTCTACAGAAGTTGAACCCATAATGTAATCACAACAAGGAGAGAAGATAAAAGAAGTAGATTTCAACAGGTCTACGTATAACCAGGATTCCCAAATCATCAAGAAAGAAGAAAACCAATACATTGCTACCAGCCAGGCCGACTGTACAAAAATCATCTGAACAGAGTTGTTCTAATGAAAGCATTTAAAGGAAAGCAAGATTTTTAAAAGTTAGGGCCTATCATGCCTGATAGTGTCACTTAAAAATTGAAGAAGACCTCTGTATGTGCTCGCACCTTCTCTTCTTCTTCCACGAAAGATTAAACAACAAAATATTGTTACCTCCATGCCTTATATACTTTCCCGATAGAGAAGGAAGCTAGAAACTCTCAAAGTTTCCATGCAACACAGAGTAGATGCAGCTGGTTCGAAGAACCAGTGCTTAAGCAGTGAAAAACGGAATGCATGGAAAACAAAACAGCCAAACAATATTCCTCTTGCATGCCTTCCCAAGCAATCCACGCTCGGGAACCAAAGTTCATTAATTGCATTAACTTCCATCCTCCCGCCTATTTTCCATTGCCACCGACCGCCAAAATTGGTGATCGCCAAAAGAAAACAAACAAACATTCCCATACTTGGTGATACTGCCATGTCAGGTTACATTATCCGTTTGCAACCTCCGCCAAACCTAACAAAGATTCCAAGTCCTTCAACCTTATCCCCTCATAAATGCCATGGAAACCACCACCCATGATTCATGACCCTTCTTAGGTCCCCCTCCATTCTTATCATTAGTTAAGATAGGTTAGAAACATAGGTTAGATCATAGGGTAAGACATTAGTCTCACTTCCATAGCACTAGGTGTAGTTAACTCTTAGGAGCATTAAGCTTATAGTTTAGGGCTAGGTTAGATTATTAATTATTTTAACCAATAGGTTATAGTTTAGGTTAAGATTATTAACCTTAACGAATCTAGTCTAGGTCTCCAAAATAGGACCAATCAGTGTTAGAGTCCATACAGGGTAAAACATTCCTGTAAAGGATTCTATTTGGCATCACTAAATTAAGATTTTGGTATAACATAAACATCTTACCTGGCTTAAGGTCCAGGCCTTTCCAGATATTATGATATCTGGAACCACATCCCATTTATCATGATCAGCCTGAGTTAAACTCCGGGATTGATCATTCAAAACTCAATCAGACCTTGAAACTTTCGTAAGGTCAATAAATTTTGTTCATCCTGAATAAACTTAAAACATTCCTTGGATCAATGTAACTGATCCAAGGCTGAGTCATAAAGGTGGATAAATCCACAATTCATCCAGAAATCAAATTGAACTCAAGTGCGAAGAATGAAAGAAACAAAAGATTCCAAGCATATTCCGGCTCAGTCAAAGATCTTCAAGAGCAAAGAGGATACAATCCATATCAAGCATGACTTCCCAAAACCAAAGGAACATGTCCTTATACAGAAGAAATCATATATCAACACTTGAATGCTCAGGAGAAAGTAACAACAGTTCAGGGTGTTACACATATTCATCCTTTCTTATCTTGAGAAGTAATATTTTTTCAGTTACCCTTAGCAACCTTATTTCTCAACACCCATAGCATGACATCTTCGCAGCATATACCTAAGAGTCACCAACAATCCACCCCACATGAAAAGGATGTGCATTCCTCTACGCATCAACATGCTTCATATTGTAGTTAGCTTCATGTGCGCAAGTGCACTTATTACACAAACAAGAGCTAAAATTGACAAAGCATAGCGACGATGAAAGAAATAAATTAAAAAAATACATAAAGGGAAACCTAATTTATCTGGAAATACTACCTTATTACAAACACCAAGAAGACTTATTTATAGTAGGGATTCAACCTACTTCCATTAAAGTAACCAGGCAACCTGGTGGCATCAATTGTTTCTAACTGGAAAGCACTTGACTCAAGTATATGAGTGATAACATATGGCCCCAACCAATGTACCTTGAGCTTTCCTAGATGGCACAAAAATTGGAGTCATACAAAAGTACCATTTTTCCCACCACAAGTTTCTTATCTTTAATGTGGCGATCATGCCATGCCTTTTGGTGTGCTTTCTCCTATTTCTGACTCTAGCATGCGATGGCTTGGAACTCATCTAGTTGAAACATCTTCTTGATCCATTCTTCCAAGGCTTGCTCATCAGCGAGACGTCCAGTGCACGTAATGCGCAAAGAAGGTAACATAAATTGTATAGGAAGAACACCTTTCGTGCCAAACACCAATTGAAAAGGTGTGGCTTTGTTCATTCTTTTGTATGTTATTCTATAAGCCCAAAGAACAATAGATACTTTATCATCCCAATATTTCCTTCCAACATTACAAATATTGGTCAATGTGTGGCTCAAAATCTTGTTAAAAGCCTTAGCAGTCCCATTTTCCTGAGGGTTATAGGGTGTAGTTTTATGGTGGGCAACCATAAACTCATCTAAGAGAATTTGTATTGTCTCATTTAAAAAATGTGTGCCCCTATCACTTGTTAAACTTAAAGGATAGCCATACCTTGTAAGAACATTCTCCCATAAGAACCTTGCTGCTGTAGCCATTGTACAGTCCTTTGTAGGTGATGCTTCTACCCATCGGGTAAGATAATGCATGACAGTGATGATATAGCATGATCCATTCCTACGCAAGACTGGTGAAATATGCCCGACAAAGTCAATTACCCATTTCTCAAAGGGTTCTACACTTGTAATTGGGCATAGAGGCATCTCATCCCTTTGTCTAGTCAAGTGAGGTGTTGATAATGGTCACAGGTCTTATAATACTGTACAATCTTTGTACAATGTTTCCCACCACAAACTAGTAAGGAGGATCTTGTGCGCTATTACATCACCCGCATAGTGGCCACCTATAATACCACTATGTGATTCTTCCATTATATCTTTTTGTTTATGCTCCAATACACAATGGCGTAACACCTTGTCTCTACCTAACTTGTACAAATCACCACTGATTAACATGAATGTTGCATTGTGAATAACAAGTTGTTTCTTCTCTAAAGCTTTCATGCCTTTTGGTGCCATACAAATATTGAGAAAGATAGCAATGTCCTCCAATTCCCATGGTCTATGCTATAACCTATATAGCTGTACATCAGGCATGGTCTCTTCTATTATTTGTGCCTCTTCTCCTGATTGAATTCTAGACAAGTGATCTAGTCTAGAATTGATTTTTCCTAGTTTTACCACAACTGTAAAGTCAAACTCTTGAAATAAGAGTATCCATCGGCATATGTGCCCCTGTAAGACCAGCTTGTTCACCAAATAATTTAATGCGATGTGATCTGTATAAAACACAAATGGTGTAGGCAACAAATATCTTGACAAAATTTGTGCAAGGCATAGATAATGGACAAGGCCTCGTGCTCTATAGTGGTATAATTCTATTATGCAGGGGTCAAATTCCTACTAGCAAAGAAAATGGGATGATCTATAATACCTTCTCCTAGTTGACCTAAGAATGCACCAATGGCTGTGCTCAGAGGCATCCACATGAACATGAAAAGGTTTATCCCATGAAGGAAAGTACAAGATAGGCATGATAGTAAGTTTCTCCTTCAATATCTCAAATGCATCTGTTGTGACTCCCCCCAGTAGAATGTACCTTTTCCCTGAGAAATTCCTCCAAGGGCATGGCAACTTTTACATACCCTTTTATAAAATTCTTGTAATACCCTGTATGACCCAAAAATCTATGCACCTCACGTTGACTAGCTGGTGCTTTCAAGCCTATGATGACTGTAACTTTAGCTGGGTCAACCAACAACCCTTCCTTATAGATAATGTGTCCTAAAAGTGTGCCAAAGGGAGTAGAAAATATGCACTTCTTGATGTTCAATGAGATACTCAACTATCGACATCTTTCAAACATTAAGCACAAATTGTCACAATGGTCCTTAATTAGCCCATAAATGGTCTAATCATCAAGATAAACCTATAAAAAGTTATGAATAAAATCCTTGAAGGCTTGTACCACTATCCTTGAAAATACAGTAGGTGCATTCTTCAATCCAAAGGGCATCACAAAGTATAGGAAAAGCTTCCCCATTCAGTAGTGAAGGTGGTCTTCTCTTGATCTTCTGGGGAAATCCTAACCTGATGATACCCTGAAAACCCATCTGTAAATGAATATATCTCATGCCCAGCCACCCCTTCTAATATTTCCTCCATGAATGGCGTAGGAAAGGGATCTATAACACATGCTACATTCAACTCTCTATAATCAACACAAATCTGAATCCTACCATCCTTTTTTATGCTTATTACCATAGGACTAACCCATTCTGATTCATCCAATGGTCGAATGATCCCAAATTTCAACATCTTGTCAATCTCCTCTTTTACCTTCTCGTGTAAATTGGGATTCATCCGATATGGTCACTTCCTAATAGGGCGCACACCTTCCTTGAGCTTTATCTTCATTTCTCCGAGTGATATATGCACGCCTTTAAGTTCATGGTATCCTCTTGGGAATAAGTCCTCATAGTCTTGAAGTAACTCTATGATCTTTGCTACCTCTGGTTCTGACTAGTAATCCCCAATTATCACCTCCTTAGGTTCATCTTTTGTGCCTATATTGAGATTTATTGTCTTCATAGGTTCGTAATATGCATGTGCATCTACATCTACACTGGATAACACTTCACATGTCCCATGTGAATGATCCATGTCCAAGTGCTCAAATTCCTCCTCATCAATTATGTAAACCATCTTCCCCTTATCTTTTTCCAGGGAAGTGCACTCAAGTAGTATGACATCATCTTCTTCATCCGCAAAACGCACCCCTGTCTCTATCTCACCAAATAATTCCTGAATAAGTTCTTCCACTTTCTCACTATCTCCCATGGTTAAGCACTTGATAAAGCTTAAATTTGTGTTCATTGGTGGTGTAGATGAAAAGAAGTCAAAATTTTGGATCATCCCTATAGTTAAAGTCTACCAATTTCCAGTGTCGCGATGTAATTCAGCGTATACATACCAAGCACATACGCAACCTTATAGAGTAGAACAAAACCGATGCACCAAAAGTGAGGGCAGAAATGCTTCTTTTCCTACTGTCCAAAGTATCTCACACTGCTAGATATTATGTTGACTAGGTTGATCACCATGATAAGGGAAAATATTTGTAGGCACATTACTTCTTGAAAACCTGGTTGATAAGGCAGTCCCAATCAGTCCCCATTCTAAGAGATTATCCCTGTGGACCACCCACGAGCGCGCTGGTGTCCCACCCAAAGTATATGATAGCATAGCATGTCATTTAAGCTGGTCAGCCCAATTTGTTTCCATGGCCCGTAAGAACCCAACCAAATCTTGGATCTAGTATAGTGGGGTACTAAGCGACCTATACATTGAACAAAACAAATACCCATTTTGCAAGCAACCGTGTACTTAAATTCACACCCCACCATTTTATAAGTGCCATGAGCCTAATTATCACAAGCAACACTAGTAGTATCGTTGATTTCTTGAGAATATTCCTAATGAAGGATTCCTTCCGTAGATGGATCCTAGACCTCACGGGTCTTGAATAGCGAGTATATAAATTTGCATTCAAGTCCTCTTCACTTAAAGGTTCCACATATGGCATGGATTTCCCATCATTTAATGGTATTATAACCCTTTCCTCCTTATTCTCAAAGCTGATATACCCCTTGTTAAACCTCAAATCAACATTGTTCGCATGACACCAAGGGTGCCCAAGCAAAGCTAAGAAGTTATACGCTTCTGCAAGTGCTAGCACTTCAAGTCTCTTGTGAACTTGGCCCCTTATATAGTGATAGATGCATCCTTCAAAACTCCTATGGGAGTTTCTTTCATTCTGTTTGCTATGAATAATACATTAGATGATGGTTGTAATGGGGGTATCCTCATTTTTTCTCATGCATCCAATGTAAGTACATTTTACTCGCACCAGTATCAATCAAAATATTACTCAACAGCCACCCATCCACAACAGCATTCAACGTGATCTCCTTGTTGTAATCAATGCTTTGTCTGGGGAAGATTTGCATGAAGTATTTATCTTTTAGTCTCAGTTCCCACGTGTGGAGTATTCCCTTTTAACCAATTTCCTAATAAAGGAATAATATTCTCCTGGCGTAACATTATACACACCTCTCTGATGTCGTCAATATCCAACGGGGCCTGTTCTATATCCTTGTGCTCCAATTTCTAAGACTGCTCTTTCAAACCTTGTATCTCACCTTGGAGGCTTCTAAGGACCTCCATCATTTCCTGATAGACTTCTTTCTGATGAGTTGGATCTGGATACCTAGCATGCAAAACCTCCTCCCTAGTGATTGTCAGTTTCTGCATTGCAACACCTCTCTTACACGTGCCGCCTCAGCTCATGTGGTTATCTTGACTATTACTACCTCAGGTTCTGGTGTTAACTTGGGAATCCACTAATTCTCTATCACGCACATTGGATTCTAACCATCCCCGCACCCTTGTTTTCTTGCTTGTGCTACTTACTGAGATGCTCATATAAGTCCGGACACTCTTCATAACTATGCCCTTTTCCACTTAATGAAAAAGAAATATTCGTGGGCATTCACACCTATAATGGTCGGGCGAACCACATTTATAGCAGGTTCCTCAAGGAAATTCAATCCTTCCTCCACCTTAGCCTCGTCCTCCATAGCCACCTCGATATCCTCGTCCCCTTTCATGAACCCTTTCAAACCTTCCGTCATTCTTGTCATAGCGCATTTTATTATAATCCCTATCCTAATGCTCATTCTTCCATGTAGAATTATCAGCCACACTCACTGTCGACCCCAATATCAATGACATCATGGATCTAGCCAATTAATCTACAGTCCTCAGTATCATGGGTCGTGGATCTATAAATTTTACAAAAGGAGGATACATTCTTTCTGATCACACGTTGTAGTAGGGGCAGTGACTAGCATCATGATTTAAATGGAAAATCTCACAGTCCAATAGCAATGAACGTACGTTCTGTGGGGGAAACTATCCTTGGTGTGGCCTTCCACTTCACAATCTGTACACCAGATTCTTGAGCACGTTTCATGAGATGAGTTTGCCGATAATTTTTCTAACTATTTTTCCATAGCTACTATCTGAGCTTCCAAAAATGGACTAACTCCCATGTCAATACTCCCAACCATTTCAAAGTGTGTAATGTGGCCTCCAATGCTTTGCGTGGGTCGGTATAAGTTTTATGTAATAGTGCTCTTGAAATGGGGTAATCAATCCCCCAAAAACCATTGTGCATGTTGACTCACATGAATGTCATAAGAGAGTTTGGATAGAAGAGTTTTAAAATGGGCATCATACTCATGTACACTCTTAGTAGTGCCTTGCTTTATATCCTTGAGCGTGCTTATACTCTTCTGCTCAAACTTTGGGATATGGAACTCTTTTAAGAACGCATATTTCAATGCTACATAGTCAATACAAGTTTGATTGGGATCAAATTTCCTATACCAACCGTGTGCGCGCATGCCTGTAATGTGGTAGCAAAATGACTTTCCTTACACTCAGTGGACATAATACCTTTCATGCACCATAATATTTCACACATATGAACATGTTCAGTAGCATCCTCAATACCCCTGTATTACGGGAGACGAAGGGACATATCCATATAAATGTTCGGGGTTATCTGCGGGCCCTGACCACCGTGAGCGAAGCTCCTTGGTTTCCTCTTCCTTCAAAACCACCGAACCATCGAACTAGAACTTCCCAAATCACACGATCCTCCTCCGGATTTGGAATAGGGCCCGTGGATGCACTCCCCTATGTCCTAATAATGGTACTATACTGGACCCCTACAGTTTGTGAAGTAGTCCCAGTTCCAGAGGTGAATCCCACACTCGGTGCACTCATATTCTATGCAGATGATGAGCCTGAAAATGTACCCCTAAAGAATAATGAAGCTATTTGTGCTGCCATTGATGTACTTGTTGTCTGACCTATTTCTGTGCTTTCACTTCCTAAATTAAAATTGTTTTTACCTGTTGTACTAGATACTAGAAAACCAAGCGCAAGGGCTAGGTCAGCAGGTTGGCTTAGATGCACACCCACGGCCCTGGTCATATCTCCACCGGCACTCTTCCATGTGAGGCCGAAGAGGGTTCTCTGTCATGATTTCATAGATAGGGAGTTCCCGATGCTCGGCTCTTCTTCCTCCCCATGAGCCTCAAATCCTACATGAGCCATCTATCTCCACAACACCATCCATTCAGTAATTTCTTGTCTCTTGCACACCTCATCATACTTCAGCTTCCTCTCTTCCCTTTTCCGTGTTGTCGATAGGTCTACCATATTTCACCAATCCTATTCCTACCCCCGCACATGAAGATTCTTTTAGCTTTCCATGGGTTTAGCTTCCAAGTTCAACATTACCATTAGTATTTTGATAACCAGCAGAATACCTTGCAAATACGTCCCCCTAGGATACCGTAGGAACTGGAACTCCACTACCTCCGGACATGAATAAGTCAAAATTGAATATTCCAAAATATAGTTGTTTAGGACACCACAAAACTAGGTATCTACCGCGTGAGTCTAGCTCAAGTCAGCATCATATAGTGTTTGAAATTCCTCCTGTGTCCAAACAAGTGTGCGATACCTCCAATTCCACTTAGATGCATATGCAATTAACCATTCATACAATTCCACTGGAAAGATAGCAAAGAAGCTTTTGTATAAACTATCATACAGATTCTGCTCTACCCAAGTGCATGTGCTAAATCTAGATCCAGTGTCAAACCTCCATGCATATTCTTCCTCCAGATTATGAATCCATTCTTCAACGCTTGCCAAAGTTAGCTGGTATGTCTTCATCGTGAACCATTCTAAAAACAATGAAAAGAGGTCCTGGAAACGGAACCAATGATGCAGCCTAGAATTCTTAGTTAACACCTAGTCACATTGGCACATCACTCAACCTAGGCTATGCGCTCACCCGAAGCGTGCAAAGGTACCGTGTCCCTCTTAAGAGTTTTGTAGTATAATGGTGGCATGATAAATTAGTACACATATATTTTTAGTAGCCAATCCATCTATTCATCAATATCCGAATGGATCTATAAGCACTTAAATGTAAATCATCATGATAACAACAATATACATTGACAAAACACATCAGACACTGTTATTCAGCCAATATTCTTTATATATTCATCGCACCAATAGTACAAAAGCTTCATATAATACTATACATGTGTGCATGGATCTGTTACAATTATCCAGTCTCATATATTCATGTATCTCTCTCTCTTTACTAAGTAATTCATTACATATATATAGGGTGGGGGAACTAGCCCTTCACCACTTAACTCTACCAGAAATAGGTTACATGCTAATAATAGCCACATTCCTTTTACAACTATAGCCATACATGCAAGTATGCTATCTATAGATCGCTGATAGTTAACTAAAGTGGTGGATCTATTCTTAGCTCATGCCCATGCAAGAGTGAGTTGACATGTTCTTCAAAAATCTCCATGAAGAGTGGTGTGCAAGTCTCAGCATCGCTTTGTGTGCTCTGCACACCAGTCTTTGAGAATAGACCTGATCTCCAAAATTAGATAAGTTATGAAAGTTTGACTTTACACCTCCGCGCGTGATGCCTTCCTATACCTTTGTGCCTTTGCTTCGTGGCTTTGTTCTTCCGTGCGGACTCTGTGTGCAAGTTCAACTAAGTGTTTTCTCCGATTAACACACCCTTTAGAACTTTTTGGGCCACATTATATGTAAAGAAGGTTTGTTGGTAGATCATGCTAAGGTTGTTGTTATCTTGGTCCTTGAGGAGCCTAACAATCAATGTGAAGTATGCATATTTATTGGTCATACAGTTTATTATAGGAAATTTATTAAGGGTTATGTAAAGATTGCCACTCCCTTGGAAGAATTGTTAAAAAGTAAAGTAAATTTCCATTGGGATGAGGCCCAACAACAGCTAGCGTTTGAGACATTGAAGGAAATAATTACTTCTGCACCCATTTTGTGCTTTCCTTCATAAGACAAACCATTTCATGTACATGTTGATGCCTCTTGCATGGATATTGGTGTAGTATTAGAAAATTTGGAGAAGGTATTGTTGATCATCCTATATATTTTATGAGAAGGAAGTTGACCTCCATGGTGAGTAGAATTATACAAATATAGAGTGTGAAGTTTTGTAAATGATTTACACACTACACAAGTTTAGACAATACTTTCTGGAAACTCCCTTTATATTTTATATAGATCACATGACACTTAAGTACTTGGTTAATAATCTCATTTTGCAGGGGCACATATGCTAGTGGATTCTCTTGTTTTAGGAATTTGACTTTACAGTTTTGGTAAATCTAGGGAAGAGTAATTCAACAGGATCATTTGTCAAGAATCAACTCAAGTGAGGATGTGCAGAGAATTGAGGACATAATGCTAGATGCCCAACTATTCAAATTGAACCATGCGCCCTATGATTTAGAAGATATTGATTTGTTTTTATGTCTTTGGTGTGATGCCTGAAGGGATAAAGAGATTAGAGAAGAAAAAAATTTCCATACACTTTGTGCTTTACATGTTGGTTAGTGGGGATTTATACAAGTTAGGATGTGATGAGATTTTACATCATTGTGTACTTGAACATGAGCATGAAGCTATAATGGAGGAATCTCATGGTGAGATTATAGGAGGACATTATGCAGGAAATGATACCACACGTAATATTATACTAGTTGACATTTGGTGGGAACACACTATATAAGGATTATAAAGAGTATGTCGGGCATGTGATCATTGTTAGCACTTTGGGAAGCCTTGGCATAAAGATGAAATTCTGTTAAGACCGATAGCAAGTGCATAACCTTTTGAGAAATGGGAAATATAATTTTTGGATCCTATTTCCCCACCGTGCGTAGGATTTTATCGCACTATATTATGCATGTACAAACTATTTTACGGGGTGAGAAAAACAATGCCTACAAAAGATGTTATGACAACTACAACAATAAGATTTCTAAGGAAAAAAATTGTCACCAAGTATGGATGTCTGTTGAGCTTGACAAGTGATAAGGGCACACACTTTTGAATGAAACTATCGAATATTATTATCCGAGTTTATGGTGGTGCATCATAAGAAAACAACCTATCAATGAAAGGCTAATGGAACTATTGAGGATTTCAACAAGATATTGGACATAAATTGATGAAAATAAGTTATGTTGGAAGGAAATGCTAGGATGATAAAGTCTCTGATGTAATTTTGGCATACAAGACTATTTACTAAATATTGAACAAAGCCACACCCTTTCAGCTTGGTGTTTGACATGAAGGTTATTTTCTTGATGGAATTTATGCTACCCTCCCTACATATTGCATGCACATAAGGACTGGATGATGAAAAATCACTTGAAGAGCGTATATAAAAATGGATATAGTTGGATGAGTGGATTTCCATCACACAATGGAGTTAGAAAGAGAAAAGGTTAGGAAGAAGACATGACACGATAGGCATATTAAGAATAAGGATTTTGAGGCTAGACAAATGGTTCTTCTTTATGACTCCAAGTTCACGTAACACCCTAGGAAATTGAAGGTGCATTGGTTGGGACCATATGTGGTGACATATATACTTGATTAGGTAGCTTTTCGTTACATAAATTGGATGGCACTCGGTTTCCTAGTTACTTAAACGGGAGTAGGATGAAGCCCTACTATAAATAAGTATTATTTGTGTTTGTAATAAGGAAGTCTTGCCATTTAGATTAGGTTTCCCTTTAATTAATTTTATTTATATGTGTTTCCTTTCATTATTGCTATGATTTGTCAATTTAGTTTAGTGTTTTGTTGTAATAAGCGCACTTAAACTCTAGTAGTTGATTACTATATAAGTGAAATCATGTGTAGAAGATCAATCATACTCTTAGTGTGGGGTGGATTGAAGTATAGAGATGATAATGGTTGGACCCCTCTTGATATAAGTTGGTTTGGTTTAAGGTATTCTGTAATACTTGATGTGAAAGAGAAAATGTGTTACAAATGTTGTGCATAATGTGTTCTGATGTAATTCTGATGATTAAAGACCATGTGGGAAATATGGTCGCAAGCAGTGTAACATGAGGTAGGAAGTGGTATGGTGAAATACTTGGGATATGGTGTAGAGTTTTTGTACTTTGGCACATGGAGGAGTATAGAGGAGGTCCGTGGAAAAAATAGTATAACGCACTAGAAGGTTATGATTGTAGCGCGTGAAGTGAAGTCATGAAAGTGGACAAATATGGAAAAAATAATTTATTGGAAAAATTATTTTTAAAAACATGGGTTGAAGGGACATGAGGGTCATGGAAAAATTATAAATAGGAGTTTAGGGTATTCATTTGGCTACCTTTCTTTCAAAGGAAATTTGAGCTACCAAGCGAGTGAAGTGCGAAGATCTCTAAATGATGAAGAGAACGTATGAAACAAAAGTGCATGGTAACTATGTGTAGATCCTTACGGAAGGGAAAGTTAGAACCAACAACATAACACAAAAAAAGAGGGGTTGCGGGAAATGTAAGCAGTTGAGGTTTGCAGAAGCTTGGGTAGGAGAAACATTTGCATCAAAGAGCACCTAGGGCACACGATTGCAGGAAAATGGCCCCCAGAGGAACATAAATTATAGAAAAAAGGTCCGAGGTTGTTGTAAAAGAACCCTTGGAAGAAATATATTCATAAGTGCAGTATCCCCCTAGTGTGATTAGGGTGGAAATTTGGAAGTCAAAGCTCACCGGATGTAAAATTAGTGAATCACCATACGAAGGAGAACAAGAATAAAATGAGGGTATATCTGGAGAAAGTAGTTCTAGGAGTAGACAAGATCGGAAACCCTCTATTGATGAATTTGTGAGGAGAATACGGCTCACCACTCGATTAATTGAGCATGCCACAGGTTTTTTGAGCATAAGGGAAGACATGTATTTAGAATTATGTGAGAAAACAAAGATAGAAGAACTAGCCACCGAATTATGTTATGACAAGGGATACAAAGCAATGACCATCATGCGGATATAAATGATCTTGTAACTAGGATTTCCTCAAGATTATTCAACTACAAATTAGGTGCTTCCAAGTATTAGATGAACATGAAAAAGAATTTTTTTATATGTGGTACATAGAATTGTAAAAGGGAACATTACAACATTGCATAATTTATTACAAATGGAATGATAGAAGAAACATGATCATAAAACGAGGAAGGTGCCAAACTTATGTGGGGGTTGTTATTATTACTTATCGTGTTTTGGGAGATCGGGGTGCCGAGAAAAAAATGGACCCAAAGGGACAGAAATTGTAGAAAAATGCTTGAGGTTGTTGCACAAGAACCCTTGGGATAAATCTATTCGAAGTGCAATATCCCCTGGTGTGCTTAGGGTGGAAATTTGGAAGTTAAATCTCACCAGATGTAAAATTAGTGAATACAATCACCATACAAAGGAGAACACAAATAAAATGAGGGTATATCTAGAGAAATTAATTCTAGGAGTAGACAATACTGGAAACCCTCTATTGATGACTTTGTGAGGTGCTAGTTAGAAGACTAGAGTGTTACAGTTGTGGGTGCTACCTTTCTTCACAAAACCCACACATATTTTCTAGTAACAAATGTCATGGGTACACAAATACTTATTCTACTTCACTAGAAGGAGAATGCAGCTCACCACTCATCTAATTGAGCTTGTCAAAGGTCTTGAGCACAAGGGAAGACATGAATTAATATTTATGCGCGAAAACAAAGATAGAAGAACTAGCCATTGAATTGTGTTATGAGAAGGGCTACAAGGAAATGACCATTAAGGATCTAAATGATCATATAACTAGGTTATCCTTGAGGTTATTCAACTACAAATTGGGTGCCTCTCGAGAATTGGATGAACGTGAACAAATTTTTTTATATGTGGCACAAAAAATTGTGAAAAGGGCACATTACAACATTGCATAATTTATTACAAATGTAATCATAGAAGAAACATAGTTTCAAAATGAGGTAGGTGCCAAAATTACATGGGGGTTGATACTATTTCTTATCATGTTTTGGGAGATTGGGGTGCCAAAAAAACCCGAGAATAATATGTGGGTTTACCCATTAGTACATCCATCCCTTCGCAAGTGCGTTTTCATGGTACACTTGTGATTGCACTATCTTAAGCACATATAAATAAATGGTATGTCAGGTTAAGAGGGGCATTCAAGAATGAATGGAACATTCCATATGAATTTCCCATGGTGGTTAGGGAGTAGGTGAAATTTGTGGTCATACAACACTTTAGCCTTGCACGGTTTAGGATAGTGAAAGGGGGACATCGGACCCCGGTGCAAGCTACCATTTGAATTCTCTACATGATACCTCAAGAATTATATCAACCACATTAAGGAAATTTAGAAGTTAGTGTTTGATGTAGATAATTTTGATTTAGACATGCATACATTGCATGTGAAATATAGGTATGACTCTAGACTCGATGTAATTGGAGGTATTGGAATGATATACGTTGACCTTCACCCCAGTGTCAATGTTACCATTAAGGGATTAATAAGCATAATATTTGTATAATTACAACCAAATACTCAAGGAGGAGTTGAGGTGGAGGTGACATACTCCACCTTCCCACGACTAGAGGAACAGTTGTGCCACCAATACAAAAGGCGCGTGAGGAAGAAACCCCTAAAAAGGAAGAAGGATATGGAGTAGAGGGAATTCTTGATACCTCAAGGAAGAGAATGTATTATTCTTGGAGGAAAAATAGTTGAGGTGTAGGAACCTCATAGTAGGAAAGTGCAGAGCAAGAAAGAAATAAACAAGATAAGGTTACGGTTGTCTCTAGTTCAAAGACAGAGTCTAGAGAAGAAGAGATGGATTTCTCCTTACTAAGAAAGGAGTTAGAAAAAGAACTTGAGGAGAAGGATAAATGGGCACAAGAAAAGGCAACAGAGAAAAATTGGAAGAAGAAGATGCCCATGCATGAATAAGGAAATAAGATCCCAGTGAAGGACAATACACCGGTTAAAATAGGGAGCATGAGAGTAAGGAAACCGGTGACACTTTTTTCATCAAGGAGGATACAGGTTTGGGAATAGGTATAAGTACACACACTCAAAATAAATAGACAACCAAGGAAAGACGCATATGAAGTGGTGTACCCCATGTCACCTCACATGCACTTCATGGATAACCCCAAAAAGGCATTACAGGCATACTTTCATAGCATGATACCAACAGAGAAGATGCATGCTTGGGAGTTGTTGAGATGAGATGGAGGGTGTCCACGATAATGAAAATGCTAAGTTGGAATTTTCATACTCATTCAAAGGAACCTAAATTTGAGGTAAGAGAGCATTCAATTGAAACAATGATATTGAAGAATAATACTAGAGATAAGTACAAGGCCATAGATCCAAATCATTTCAAAAATGAGAAGGCATGTAATGACTTAAATAAGATGGATTCTGAAGTGGTAAGGAGAAGTTTAGACTCTAGCACCATTGTTCATACCTTGGTTGAAGACAAAAAGGAAAAGGAGTGCGAAATATATAAACTATTGAAGGGATTATAGGGAGAACATAAATGAACAAAGGAAGCAAGCGTGAGAGAAGATATTAGATTTAGTAGGTGCTAGAAGTACAAGCCCTACATTAATGTTAGGTTTGTGGATGAAGAGGCTATTATGAATAATATACAAGAAAGGACCCAAACTAACAAAATTGAGCGCACACACACTGATTATGGATACCACATCGCAACTTGATAAGATTAAATTTTTTTGAGAAGCTATAGTTGCACATAGATGAGTTCCATAAAAATGGATGAGATTGAGGGTGCATGAGCAGAACTAATGGTGGTGATTAAGGAGATGAAGGGTAGAGTTGAAGATATCACTCCCGATCAAGTGTCGGGGATTGTAGAGGCTGTGATTGGAAAACAATTAGAGGAACTGGAAAAATGGAAGAAGGTGGTGGAGGAGATACATGCATATTTTCAAGAGATCTCCCATCTTTCCGTGCCTTATAAAACTACTGGTATGATGTTTCTTTTTAGGTGTTGAAATTTTACTATATCCTTCAACAATTTTTTTTACATAGTTAAAGAATTATCGGGGACGGAAATCCAGCTAGTGTGGGGTAATGTTGCACCCTGAAATATGCTAAGTATGGGAGGTGTGAGAGTGTTTGACACATGGAATGTAGGTGTGAGGGTACACATAGGATTTGAATAGGAGTGCACGAAGGCTCCCGCTTGAGCTTAAAAACCTTGGGACTTAGTCACATTTTGAGCCACAAGATACAAATAGATGATGGATGATTGGAGTGGCGTTCAAACAAATTTTTGGATTGGAATAAGGCATGAAGACTTGGAGGAAAAGCTAAGTATATTTTAAATAAAATCACATGCATAAAGAAGATGAAGCATCATGCAGATTTTAGACTAATAATAGGATGTAAATCTAGAGTTAATTATAGATAACCTATTATTAGGCAGATATTGCATGCTTATGAAGTTTTATTGTAATAAACACATGGATATTTGTGGAATGTGAGCTATTTTTAAGAGTACATAGGCAGTGAAGGGAAAGTCCTCATTGTTATATATATGTATTGATTTGCACAATTTAGACACACACTGGATTATTACAGAGAGTTACGCTTTGGTGGTATGGTTTTGTGCGCATGACTTTGTGATGGTAATTATGACTTAATATAATTCATATTTGAGGATGGATATTGATTGTTAATATTACATCTCATGACTATTGTGTGGTGAATTTTATCTTGATCCTTGTTTGATTTGTTATGCACTATGGTTGTAAGTGAATCTTGTTATGTTTTCTTTTATTTACTTATGATTATGGAATATATAAATGATCATTCTAAAATATTGATAAAATTGTTATAGAAAGAGGGAATTGGTACCTTTACGTGCTTTAGGTGATTACTCATGTGTTTCGAGTGATGGGACATCGTGTGTAGGGTTTGAGTATGAAATAGAGAATATACCAAAGGATTTACTTAAAGCCTCCACCACAATGAAATTTGCAAGGCTCAAGAATACAAAGAAGGATTTGAACAATAAAATGAAGACAACGGTTTTATAGAGATTGAAGAAGTAGAGAATGATGCAAAAATCAGATTCTGTGAATATTCTAGAGGGGATGAAGATGATGACAAAGATGCACCTAGTTTTTCATGTGAAATATTCACCCATTATCGGCCTAAAAGGAGCTCCTTCCTCCGCTTCCATGAAAAAGAAGAATTTTAAAGATCCTCCTATGGAAACTCTACAAACTAAAATAATCAGTCAAGGATCTCCACTTCCTCCCTCCATGGAGTCTCAGTATTAGAGAAACTGGCCCCATGGAAAGCAAGAGGGAATCAAATATTCCAAGTAAGTCTTCCCATGCTCCTTCTAAACCCAACTCTTATCTTACAAAATCTAGTCTTTCAAGAGCCTTTAATCTACCTTCAAATTCAACATCTTTCTCCCCAACCTATACTCCCCTTCCAAGCCTATCTTGTCTTCAAAAGTAGCATCTTCATCCCCATGTTTGCAAACGCTCTTTTGATATCGTAGAACATTAAAATAAAATTTCTGAAGCTAAATTTTTGCAAACCCACGTGGATCGGTTTGAGAGGCTCTTCAATTTTATCAAAGGTGGTAGGTCAAAGAAAAATGCTACATGTACCAATCCTAAGGGTATACTACCAACTCCATGTACATATCCTACATAGAACATGATTTCTCTAAGTGCATCAAAGACTGATAAGGTTGATAATTTTTATGTCTCCCTTCTTGTTGGAAGATATTGGTTGAATAATTGCATAATAGATTCAAGTTCTTATAATAATGTAATTCCTATAAAGGTGTCCAATGCTCTTGGAATCACCTTGATACGAGCCAATGGCTCATTTTTGGGCCCCTAAAATATTGGCTAAGTACAAAAGGCACGTAGGCGCAAGGCCTAGTTGAAGAAAGACACACAAGGATAATGTGCATAGGGTAGGGTTTAAGGAAGGATTTAAGGAAACTCGTGGTGTGCACATAGGCGAAACAAGGTTCAAGACTTAGCATGACTCGACTATGCATGTGGAGTGGATAAGTTGCAAGCCCAGTGACAAAGTTGGCCCAGGAAGGAGCATGCCTGTGGTAGAAGCTTCTAGAAGCATATCAGAGTAAAAAGTGGAAAGCTCAGGCCTGGAGAAGCATGCTCACATGGAGGACCACATTCAGACACTTGGTATCAGATCTGAGGCCTCAGGGGGGATGAGTTGGTAGTCTAGAAATGCTATATATACAAGCACCTGTAGAAGTAAAGAGATAGAGAGATAGATAAAGGGTAGAGCTCTGGAGAAATATTACAAGAACTTTGTTAGTGGGTAATTTTGCATAGGAAAGGATGTATCATGGCTATGGGGATTATAAATTTCTTTTGAGAGCCTAACCACATGAGTCTAGTTATAATGCATGACTTCTGTCTGCTTCTCTGTGAAATTCTGTAATGGCTCCATGAATGTAATGAGGTTACTAGCTTACATGAATATGAACATTTTTTATTATGATTCATACATCTATCTCATAGTTCTTTTTCATTTATGTTTATGACTAAGTATGGATGCTTGTACAACTTATTTATATTTTGAGCTCTATAATTTGTTAATCGCCTTCTTTCGGAATGATCGCAAGGATGTAGAAGCCATTCTCGAGCTCTATGGTACTTGTATGTCTTACTTCATTTCAAATCTCTCAAAAATGGATCATAGATGATGCTTTCCACTAATCTCACATAAAAGGGAGACTCAACACCCACGAGTGCCTCGGGTGAGTTCCCAGTGTCTATTGGGTGATAGGACGATGCGCATGGGGTTTCTTTCCATTTTGAAGGGGGTGAAAATGATTACATATTGGTTCATTGCTGGGACATATTTTTGAAGTTGTTGTGGGAAATGGCATACATCATGATCTCAGGCTTTGTGAGTAATGACAAATTGGTTAACTTTGGAAAGTGCTAAATCATGGTTCAAGAGCATAGAGGATGAATTTTCTTAGAGATTCAACACTGGACCTAAGTTTGATGCATGTAGATGGGTAGAAGAGAACCTCTACCATGATTTGTACAATTTTTTTCTGTTGCTTCCTAGTAGAACTATATGAATAGCTTTTAGCCTATGCATCTAGATCAAGCTGGTATTATAGATCACATATGTGGACCCAAGAAGAATACCAAGGGCCACAGGATGTAGATCCGACATGGACTCGTGTTGTGGATCATTGGTGGAGATGAGTAATGGCTAGATAAACTCTAGAGTATGCCATTTCCACATATTCTTTCTAGAGGTTGCTAATTTTGAGTTTCTACAGGATCCCGGAGGATCAATTCTACATGCTATCCCTCCGGAAATGAATATCTTGATGGTTACCATGATTTTAGAGGCATTCCCAATGGTCAGCTAAACCATTTTGAGCACTGGGTGAGGAAGCTAGGGTGGAGGAAGATGGAAGATGTTGTGATGGAGAAAGAAAGGGAGGAGAGATGGATCAAGTATAGTAAAGTGTGTGAAAGGGAGATTTCTAGACAACACAAGGTTATAGGTGTGATGGATATATGGTGGCAGATGTTGTGGGAAGGATTTGAGGTTCACACAGAGGACGTGGAACTTGAGTAGTCTGTGTGACCCCATCTTGGCAAGTGTGTAAGAAAGACCCCTTCGATTTTGATGAGAATTCGTTGTGAGGAGAGAGAAGAACCATTGGCATGGATCTAAGCCCACCCAGTGACCAAACCCTGGTGCTTGGTTTTCTAGATCAAGGGGAAAATATTGTTAGTCTAGTTGGTTACATTGGAAGTGATTGATCTACACCCAGGAGATATAATTTCTTGTTTGGGACTTCTATGGCTATAAACACCATTCCAGTGTTAGGAGGAATTTTTGGGCAAGGTATAGACATGTAAGCTTTTGGTCTCACATCTAGGAGTGGTGCAGGGTACACTATTAATAGTGGGGCATTATCCCAGACCATCGGTACGTAGTTTAATGGAACTGTGGGGAACCTTGACATGACCACTATAGGATCTCGTGGGTCAGCAGGCACAGGACCTTGTGTATCTAGTGGATCCAGTGGTAGAGGAAACATAGAAGGAAACCAAGGCTCTAGCTTAGGAGGACATGGGCCCCAACCACCCCCTCAAGTATTCTTTGAAATGTCTTTACATTTTCCCAATTACAGAGGTATTGAGGATGTTGCAGAACATGTTCACAAGTGTGAAATGCTATGGCATGCAAAGGGTATCATAACCCCGGAGTGGAAGGCTAGTCAGTTTACAACGACGTTGTAAGGGCATGTGCATATCTGGTATAGGAAATATGACCCTCATCAAATGGTGGTGGATTATACTACTTTAAAGAACACCTTCTTGGTAGAATTCCACATCCCTGAGTTTGAACAGAAGAGCATCGTGCCTCAAGGAGATTGAACAATGAATGGTGGGCGGTGTGCATGAGTATGATGCGCACTTTAAAACTCTCTTATCTAAGTTATCATATGATATTCACCCTTCACAACATGCTCAGTGGTTTTTTGGATGATTTATCGCACCCTTTAGGAGGTCTTTGTCTCATAGAACTTTTACTGAGACCTACACAAGACATTAGAAGCTGCTCTGTGTGCCAAGGATGTTGGTAGTGTTGATACTGGTGTTAGCCCATTCCTGGAGGCTCAAATTGCTGCTATGGCTAAGTAGCTAGAGAAGTTGTCTACAAACTCAGCCCATGAGACTCACAGTGGTTTATGGTGTATAGATTGTGAAGTAGAGGGCATGTTAAGGATAGTTGCCCCCAGAGATGTCAGCACACACCATGATAGTAGACTGTGAGATTTGTCATGGGGACCATGATGCAAGTAGATGCCCCTTGTTACAACATGTAATTCAGAAGAATGTGTCTTGCTACTATAATATTTGTACCTCTACAACCCATGATACTAAGGATTGTAGGCTCATCGATCAGATCCATGAGGCCATTGATCATGGGGTGCGCTGACCAACATTGCTAGTAGTTCTAAGAGTTATGATCTCCATTATGAGGAGCACGCAGATGGAGGCACATGTGGAAGGGGATTTTGTGAAGGATTTCTTGGTAATGGTATTTGTGGGGGAGGAAGGAGTGAGTTCCCATGTGGAACCTGTTTTAATTGTGGGTCTACAAAGCATTACAAATGAGAGTGCCCAAACCTATTGCAGTGCTCATGGTGTGGGAAGAAGCACAAGTATGAGGAGTGCCTAGAGCTCCACCAGAAAGACAAGGGCAACCGTAATGGTTAGAATTAAGAAGGAAAATGCATGATGGATGCCATGGGTGACACGTGATGTAGGCTTGGAACCTATTTTGGTAACAACAAGAGAAAAAGCTGCACATGCAAAGGAGATACAAAGGTAGAAGAACTTGGTTTTAAGTAAAGAAGTGGTACATGGGAAGTACCCAGACCCTACGCATAAAAATGAGTTATATCAAGATACCATGGATGTCATTCAGAGTTTACGAGGAGAAATCTAGTGTCTAAAGGAGCATTCCAAGAGGGAGGAGAAAAGAAGGAAGGTCGAGGCACCAAAGGATGACCTGGATGAGGTCAAAGAAGTATGTAAAATGATAAGGCAAGAGAATATTATCCCCTTGCTAGGATCATGGTCGAGAGAGAAGGTACCACGTGGAGGAGAGAGTGAGAGGTAGGTCTTACATGTGAACCTTCCTCTCATAGGCTTGACTATGAAAAAGAGATCACATTGGATGTAGTTATAGATGAATGGATCCTTAATATCCTCATTGACACAGTGCAGAGGTCAATGTTTTCACTTTGGATGCATGACATCGATGGGGAGACTTGCATTACAAAAAAATGAAGGCAATGTCCATCGGTGTCTTTAAGGATACAACTATCACTATCCAAGGAGCTAAGTTTACTGGGGACTTCGAAGTCTTGGCACTCACTAAGGAAGATAATTTCGCAGCACTACTTGGGTGCCCATGGTGTTATAAGAACAATGTGGACCTTTGGTTCAAAAAGGGGTACATAAGATTTGAAAATAAGGAGTGGGTCATTATACCACGATTGATGAGAAGTCAACGCCTATACTTAACCTTTTGGGGAAGAGGTCCTAGATAGGACATGTGTGCTCAATCAGGGACTCAGAGATAATCCATCCTACCAATGGAGTTATCCAGTTTGAGGATGATTAGTCGATAAGTGACACCACTAGTCTAGCATGTGATAATTGGGGGCATGGAACTTATGAATTAATTAGAATAAAGTTGAGAGGATCATAGTTTGGTGCCTAGGAGGAAAGGAGCTGCTTAAGTATTCAAGAGGGGCCTTCCCTAAGATATTTTTACATGAGATGGAAGCTTAGTAGAAGGAGGAGAAGGAATAGAGAGGGATGTTAAGTTATGTCCTACTCGACACAATGACATAGTGGTGGGCTACACATCGAGGAGCCTTTTGGAATGGGGCGAGGTGAGAATTTCTCTATTTTTCGGGTTCTCTAGAAACAACGTGCCCACAACCATCAAGGACTACCATGGTAAGGAACCCACCTCTTTCTACATCCAAGCTTGTGAGAAGGTCGGAGAGAAGGTGTGAAAGCTTTTCCACAATCCCTCTAGGTACATAAGTCGTATTCTACACTGTAGGGTTGCATGCGCACATGACACATACATTCGAGACATCATGCCAGACGAGGAATTGGAAAGAGCTAGAGGTTGACCTCATTCAAACATTTGAGTATCGAAGTACCAAGCCATCAATTGATAAGGCATTGTAGGTTGTTAAATTCCTTACCATGGGGGATAGTGCCATGGTAGAAGATGGGTTGTTAGAGTTGCTAGGTGGACCGAAGTTTAGAGACACGCTTTAAAGAAGAGGTAGAAGAAATAGAAGAGATACAGCTTGAGTGCACGTGTTTGGAAAAGGAAAAAGGGAAGTTGGTATACATTATTTATGGGGAGGAAGCAGAGAGCTTGGATGTTAACCATTCTGTACGAATGCACAAGGTAGTGGATAGTGCTAATACTCACACGTGCACCTACCATGAGCACTTAAAGACAAAGAAGGTTAAAATTAGCTCAGAGAAGAACCTAAGGAAGCTATCATTAGAGATTACTGGTTGGAGAAGGAAGTCTCTAAGATCATTGATATTTTGCATGAATTTGAGGATTTATTCTGCGCAAGTACCATGAGCTCAAAGGCATCCACCATTATTGGGGGAGATGAAGATAAAGCTAAAGGATGGTACGTTCCTGGTTAAGAAGAGACCCTACTAGATGAATCCTAATTTACACATGAAGGTTAAGGAAGAGATAGATAAAATGATAGCTTTTGGAATCATTGAAGCTATGGAAGAATTATAATGGATAATTCCAATAGTAATTAGCATCAAGAAGGATGGGAGGACTAGGATCTATGTGGATTATAGGGATATGAATGTATTTTGTGTTATCAATCCTTTTCCAACCCCCTTCACTGAAGAAATTTTGAAGGGAGTCACTGGGTGCAAAATATATTCCTTTACGGATGGATTTTCGGGGTACCACCAAGTTCTGGATTGCAAAGGAAGACCAGGAGAAGACAACTTTTTCCACTAAGTGGGGAAGTTTTGCATACATAGTCATGCCCTTTGGGTTGGAGAATGCACCTTCCATTTTCTCGTGCATAATGGTGTAGGAATTCTAGGACTTCATCCATAAATTTCTTCAGGTCTATTTGGATGATTGGATAGTGTATGGGCTAGTAAAAGACCATTGTGATAATTTGAGGTTGATGTTTGAGAGGTGTTGGTAGTTGAGGATATCCCTCAACATAAAGAAATGTGTCTTTGCTACACCCTTTAGGACATTATTGTGACATATCATATGTAAGGAGGGCTTGCTAGTAGATTGCCAAGGTTTCAATTATTGTGGGGTTGGGGGAGCCTACTAACCAAAGTGCAGTGTGCAGATTTCTTGGGTATATGGGTTATTATAGGAAATTCATCAAGGGATATGCCAAAATTGCCACGCCTTTACAAGAATTTCTCAGAAATAAAAGTGCCTTCCATCGGGGGAGAGGTGTAACAGAGGGAGTTTGTCACATCAAGGATAGGCTTGTCACCACACCTATATTATTTTTTTCCTCTTGGGATAAGACCTTCCATGTCCATGTAGATGCCTCAGGAACTGCCATTGGAGTAGTGCTTGCATAGCTAGGTGAAGTAATTTTGATCATCCCATGTGTGTTTGTGTAAGAAGTTTACACCAGTAGAGTAGAATTCCACTATGACTGAGCATGAAGAATTATCAATGATCTATGTGCTTTTCAAGTTTAGACAGTAACTTCTTTAAACTCCCTTTGTAGTTTACACCAACCACATGGTGTTAAAGTACTTAGTGAACAATCTCATTCTACAAGGGAACATATGTCGTGGGTGTTGTTATTTCAAGAGTTTGAGATCATGGTAGTTGTGAAGCCTGGAAAGAGTAATTTTGGGCCCGATCATCCGTGAAGAATTTATTTAGGGGAGGACACGCAGAGTATTAAAGAGAAAATGCTAGACACGCAACTGTTTAGGTTGTAGCGCGTGCCCTCAGATTTGGAGGAGATTGCAGTATTTCTAAAGGAAGCTCTAGTGCGGAAGGGATGAAGGCATAAGAGAAGAAGCAACTAGCCATATGCGTCATGCCCTATATGTTGATTAGTGGGGACTTATACAAGTTAGGGCATGATGAGGTTTTGTGGAGGTGTGTACTAGATCATGAGCACCTTGCCATCATAGAGGAAACAAATGGAGGAAGTGTAGGTGGACATTATGCAGGTGACACCACCGTGTGTAAAATAATAATGGCAGGATTATGGTGGGAAATTTTGTATAAGGATTGTAAGGACTATTGTAAAGTGTGTGACCATTGTCAGTGCATTGGCAAGCCAGGAAAGAGAGATGAAATTCATTTATGCCCTATCCCTAGTGCTAAACATTTTGAGAAATGGGAAATAGAATTTGTAGGCACTATTGCTCCAGCTACGTGTAGTACTAGATCACACTATGTAATCACATGCATGGACTATTTGACAAGGTGGGCAAGGGCAGCCCCAACCAAAGACTACATAGCAGCCACAACAACAAAATTTTTGTGGTAGAACATTATCACGAGGTACAAATGCCCTTTAAGTTTAACCAACAATAGGGGTATGAATTTCTTGAATGAGACCGTGAGGATCCTATTAGCAAAGTTCATAGTGGCTCATCACAATACTACACCCTATCACCCATAAGAAAATGGAACCATGGAAGCATTTAACAAAATACTGAGTCATACCCTGACAAAAATTTGTGATGTCAGAAGACAAGATTGGGATGACAAGGTATCAGCCATATTATGGGCTTATAGGACAACTTATAAAAGGCTAAACAAAGCCACACCATTTCAATTGGTGTTTGGCACAGAAGTTGTTCTGCTAGTTGAGTTCATGTTACCTTCTCTACGAATAGCATGCACATGAGGGTTGGATGATGAGCAAGCACTGGAAGAGAGAATTGATGAATTGATGAAGTTGGATGAAAGATGATCACTCACCAGGTGGAGCCAAACAACAGAGAAAGAAAAGAAAAAATCATGGCATGATTGCCACATTAGGAACAAGAAGTTTGAGGTTGGGAAAATGGTCTTACTGTATGATTCTAAGTTTTTGCGCCATCCTAGGAAATTGAAAGTCCATTAGTTAGGTCCCTATAAAATATTGTACATCCTTTATTTAGGCGTGTGCCGATTCAAGTGTTAGATGGAACAAAATTTCCTATACACTTCAATAGGAGTAGGTGAAGCCCTACTATAAATAAGGATTCTTGGTGTTTGTAAATAAGGTAGTTTTGCCATTAGTTTAGAATTTTCCTTTATCCATTTTTATCCTTTCTTGTATTTCCCTTTTGCATTTTTTTTTTTTTACACCTTGGGTAATTGGTAACCTTATTACGTTTTAAGGATTTTTAGTGCGTAGAGGACCGCGCATCATTTTAGTGTGGGGTGGAGTAATGTGAAGGTTAACATGGGTAAAGTACCAAGGAAGTTTGTGTTTAAAATCTGATTGAATGGACTGTTGAAAGAGGTGCATGAAAAGAAAAGATGGAAAAGGATGGTTGGTGTCAAGATAAGGCTACTTTCAGATCCCACGTACAAAGGAGGAAAAAGCGCATAAGCAACATGAGGTAGGCGAGAGAAAAATTAGAACAGAAGAAGTTCCTTTGGCACCGGTGACGTGCATGTAAGAGTCTCCTATCAAGATGGATTGGTTACACGTCAGAAGGTTGGAGGATTTTCTGCGTAGGTTTGGGTGTGTGAGTTAAAGCGCTAAAGTCAGACTTTGTTTGAAAAAGCCACATTAAATGTGAAAATTATGGTGGTAGGTGAAGTAGCACTTAATTCTTAAAAAGGGAAAAACTATAAATAAAGGGTCAAGGCATTTCATTATTCACTTTTTGTATAAGGAGAAAGAAGCGCTTTTGTATCTTTGCAAACTAGGGCTTCCATGACTCGATCCGTGTGAAGAAAAATTTGAAGATATTGAGCATGAATAACTAGTTTGGATTTGGGAACCAAAAGGAAGGGATTTCATAGGCATAAGATAAGTTGTAAAAAGGTGCCTTATTGTGAAGGAATTATCCTAGCTAGGGTTTGAAGAACTAGGGCACGGGTTTAAGGAGTTTTCTTCACAAATTCAAGATTTAAGGTTGGAGAGAGAGTAGAAGAAAAAGTAACGAGAATTGATTGAAGTGGTATGAGGACCTAGGAAATGGCACCCAAGAAACCAGTTAGCACACCTAAGAAAGGCAAGGGAAAAGGCAAGGGTAAACAATAAGAAAGCGACGCATGTATAAATGAAGAGTGGTATGCAGAAATGCAGTTCCTAGATGGAGTGTTTTTGGGGAAGGAGTGGGAGTCCCATCTAAGAAACATGTCTGTAAATGACTACAATCATCATACGAGAACAATCAAGAAGGAGATGGTGCTAGAGTTAGTGCGCCCAATGAATAAAAGGACACTAGAGGGTTTTCCCATTTATAATGATGATGTGAAGGTCAAGTTGGGGAAGGTAGGGTTATTGCAACTCTTTGAGTTGCCCTAATTCAGGAAGCTTGAGTGCCTATATCAATGGCTGATGTTGTGCATGCATGAAGACTACTTCCACTTCGCAGGGCGTAAGATGTGCATAAGCCCTCAGCTCATTTCACATTTCACAGGCCTCATCTGTGAAGGAGATAGTTTGGAGGATGACCTAAGTGACAAAGAGGTAATTAAGGAGACTATCGACACCTATGCATACAAAAAGAGGTCAAGGTACTATGATATCACAGACATCGAGGACCCGGTGATGAAGATGGCCATGCATCTGGTGACAAAGTTAAATGGCCAAGAGAGATGGACCCAAGTCAATAAGCCATGGTTGCATGTTTGTAGGAAAATTTCAGAGGGCACCATCTACAACTTGTCTGCATTCATCACGGATGAGATTATTAGCTACGCAAGGAAGGTGATAGAATCCTTTTCGGTAATGTCCTACTAACCATTGTGTTTTCAGAGATTGGGGTACCAGATGCATCAGAAAAATTCATGTGGGAGTACCTTGTTGAAGACCCTTCACCCACAAAGAGATTTGAAAAATACACCTGTGATAGTATGATGATCGTGCATAAGGCATGCCTGGAGAAATGGTATACACACCTGAGGAATGTGTTCAGGGTGGAATGAAGGATCCCTAAACAACTACTAGAGATAACTAAGGGAGAAGCTGAATTTGTTGTGTACCAAAATTTCTACCTAAGTAGATTCAGACTAATAGATGAAGCATGGAGCCCATGGTGTAAGCTCCCCTTTTCCTTCATAGCTCAATACTTCCAAGCGGGAGTAAATAGGTTCAAAGAATCCAAGAAGTTGAAGTGGACCTTGGTAATCTGGACCGGGACCATAAGGAAATGTACAAAGGGTTGGTCTACCTTGGTAAGTGTGCATACGTGGAGAGGTATGTGTTGCATGAAGTTCAAATGACAAGGCCCATGAATTTTCCCATTACAGGAGGATCCGTGGTGCACGTATACCTCCACATAAGACCCAAATCTAAGAAGGGCATGTATCTGGAGAATGAGGTGTCTATACCTAAAGACCCAATTGGAAGGAAGAGACTCATGCCCAAACAGGAGGAAAAAGAGCCAGAGAAGAAAATACCAAGTGTGGTGGATACACAGGTAATAGGTTCCCCTGGGACAAGTGCCACAACCAAGTATGTACTCACGTAAGAAGAGACCCATAGTCAAAGAGAAGACTCCAGAGCTAGAAAAGCTGTCAGACAAGGAGTCATCATGAGAAGAAGAGACATATTCACCTACACTAGAATCCTCGTTAGGAAGAAGCAGAGGATAGAAGAGGATACCACCTCAGAAGAAACTGGGAGTTTGGAGAAATACATAGGTGAAAAGGATGATGACAAAGTGAAGAAGATGAACCTAAAAAAGACCAAGAGCCACTTGTCTTCAACGTGCATGATTCAGAAGAAGAAGGTGGAGAAGAGGAACAGGGGTTCCTTTTCATGCGGTGTAAGGATAGCCAAGAGGGGGAAGGCACGGAACATGGGAAGAAGTGAGGAGGTTGGTGCGTAAAATTAGAAGGCCTCAAGCCTTACACTAGAATAGATAACCAAGGCGGCAGAAGGATAAGAAACAAAGATCTTTGAGACCTTGGTGGAGGAGAAATTGGAATGTAGCACTAAGCCGGTGTTGAACAAGGATAAGGAAGAAAGCGTAGAAAAGGACCACGGAAACACTAGGGTCCCCATTTTAATTGTAAGTATTCCTAAGGGCATGCACACGAGAGGAAAGAGTGCATATGAGGAGAGGCCAGAGATGGGTTATATCGATGACCCAAACAAAGTGTTTCACGTGTGGTTCTAAAGAATGATTCCATGAGAGGAGATCGTGAAAATTTCATCTTTTGATAAGGAGGCTGCATACCCGTAGACAAGGAAAATATTCTCTTGGGAAATTGAGTCCCATCTTGATGAGCCAAACTTTTAAGTAAGCCACGGGGCAATAATAACATTTCCAGGACCAAAAGAAGACAACCCAGTCGTGGATGCCCATCAGCTCTCAGATGAACAAATGTGAAACGTGCTCAACAAGGTCTCTCTTGGGATCAAAGCTAGACTCTTTGGGTGGAATGATAGAATCAGAGATCTGGATGATGAATTGAAGAAGAAAAAGGAAGAGATTGATGTGAAGACAAAGGAACTAAGTCCAGAGAAGTTGATCAACGCCCAGTTGTAGCATGAGTTAAAGGATGAGAAAGCTAAGGTATGCGTAATATACAAAAAGGTGGAGTCTATTAATGATGTTATAGTGTTGAATCATCCAGACCTAGCATCTCCTGCATAGAATTATGGATCTTCCTTAGGATGCATGGAGGATTTAACAAGAGTCCTCACCATGGAGAGGCAGCCACTAGAATTGAAATTTACGAGGAAGAAGTGGCCACACGCCTAGAAAAAGAATATAATTTAAAGGTCATGGCACTCATAGTTGAGTACAAAAATGTTCTTGCTGTTGTAAAAGTTTCTTCCTAGACTGCTTTGAGGCCACGCACGACAATTACGCGAGATAGAGACAAAGTGGCAGGTGCCTTAGTCACCACTCATAAAGTAGAACACAAGGAGTTTTAGGAAAAGAATAAGGGAAATAGGGCGGAAAGGAAAAAATCCTTACCGAGATCAAAAAGAAGTCTAGGGCCATTGAAACCTTAAGGGGTTCAATCAAAAACTAGTTGAGAGAGTTGTACCCTTAGATTACATGAAGAATTGATGCGCTAGAGGATGTAGGCAAGGAGTTAGAGAAAATTACTGACACCATGAGTGCAAAAGGAAATGGACTAAGTTTTGGGGAGGTGAGCACCCTAGTCGGTGACCTCTGTCAGAGAGCACATAATGAAGTTGATTCCTGGAACAAGTTGGAGGATGACTTGTAAAAGGATTTTCCTAACTTATTACAATGATACCATCACTTCTCCATTCTTTCTTCTTTCCCTATTTCTTCATCCCCTTATTCTTGTTCCAAGGCATAAGCCTACTGTGTTCTTTATTTTCACTGGAGAAGTGTTCCCATGGATGGAGAACATGCGTAGTGTGGGGTGATGTTGGGCCCCTAAAATATTGGCTAAGTACAAAGGCGCATAGGCACGCAAGGCCTAGTTGAAGAAAGGTGCACAAGGATAAAGTGTGCAAAACAAGGTTTAAGGAAACCCACGGCGGGTGCGTAGGAAGAACCAAGGTTCAGGACTTAGCCATATTGGGCGAACATGTGAAAAGCATGACCCGACTATGCATGTGGAGTGGATAAGGTGCCAACTTGGTGACATGTTGGCCCAGGAAGGAGCATGCCTGCGATAGAAGCTTCTAGAAGCACATCATGGTAAAAAGTGGAAAGATCAGGCCTGGAGGAGCATGCTTGCATGGAGGACCACATTCAGACACTTGGCATCAGATTTGAGGCAAGTGGGGATGATTTGGCAGTCCAAAAAGGATATATATACAAGTTCTGTAGTAGTAAAGAGATAGAGAGATAGATAGAAGGTAGAGCTCTACTGAGAAATACTGCAAAGAACTCGTTAGTGGGTAATTATCATAAGAAAGGATGTAGCATGGGTATGAGGATTATAAGTTTATTTTGAGAGCCTAGCCACATGAGTCTAGTTATAATACATGACTACAGTCTTCTTCTCTGTGACATTCTGTAATGGCTCCATGAATGTAATGAGGTTACCGACTTACATGAATATGAACATTGATGATTCTGATGCATAAATATATCTCATTGTTCTTTCTCATTTATGTTTATGACTAAGTATGGATGCTTGTATGAATTCGTTCTATTTTGATTTCTATAATCTATTAAGAGATTTATTTCTAGAATGACTGCAAGGATCTAGAAGCCATTCTCGAGCTCTATGGTACTTTTATGTCTTACTTCTTTTTAAATCTCTCAAACATGGATCATAGATGATGTTTCGCACTAAACTCACATAAAGGGAGACTCTAAGCACCCACGCGTGCCTTAGGTGAGTGCCAAAGGTGTGTCTTGGGTGATAGGACGACACACATGGGGTTTATTTCCTTTGTGATGGGGGTAAAAATGACTACACTCATGTTATTCCATGAAATCAAAAGAGGTTCCATTTATGGGAAAGATCAATGATTTAGTGGTGGCTCTCCCCAAATTCTTAGACCAGAAGGTGTTATTGACTATCTTGGTAGTCGACATTCTAAATTCATTTGGGATTTTGTTAAGTAAGAGCTTATATTAAAACTTGGGAGGGAAAATCCAAATGAATTGGTCTTCTATAACCATCTTGGTTAAAGGAGATATGGAGAAGTTTCTTCTTGTGAAAAATATGAGATACATAGTGCAAAAGTTAGGAAATCCAGAAGCTAATATATTATACCAAAATAGTGGGAGGATGAATCATTTCATAAAAATGAAGAGGAGGATGAGATTCCCACCTTGATAGGACCAAGCATCCCTTTCCAAGGGGGTATTGATCTTGAATAAGTGTTGAGAAATTTTTAGTTGTAAGAGGATAACCCCAAGTTTCTAGATGATGATGTGAAGCCATGAAGAAGAGGAAGTGGCTCTTGATGAATTTCGAGTGAAAAAATCAGTTGACATGCTTCCCCATGATGAAAAGGTGTTCCCATTTCCATTTAGAGATGAAGATTCTCTTGATCATGTCATACATGAAGAAGAAAATATGACAAGTTTGATTATCCTTTGAAATATTTGAAAGAAAAATCTATACAGAGGCTCGCTAAGAATTATAGAAAGAACATAAGACCTTGAGCTAAGTCTTAAATTCTTGATGTAAGATATGGATTTACAAGACAAGTGTGAATCTAATTCCAAATTCTCAAATAATTTTAAAATTGGTCACAATGAATTATATCAAGGTGAAAAATATAATGTTCCCATGAGCTAATAATGATGGATGGATGTGATCATGAAATTGAAGTTTTTATTTTCTATTCAAAGAAGTGGATTCTTTCTTTGGTGAAAATGTTGAAACAAATAGTTTGGATGTCATCAAAGTTGAGATTCCCTAGACAAAGAAATATTGGAATGTAGTGATCTTTGAGACGATGAAGCATGAAATGTAAATTTTTTCCTTGACAAATTATATAATAATTTGACAAAATATCTACTTGCAAAAGTTTGATACATTTTTAAAATTATAATACTATTAAATTGAGAAGGCTAAGTTGAATTACAACAGTATTTTCTTTAAAATCCAAAGATAAATTTTAAAAATATGTGACTACAGTTAAAATAAATTAATTAAATTTTTAAACATGATTAAAAACTACCTCACAGACACCAACACATGGATTTAACTCAAACACAACCATTTTTTTAGTTCCCTGGTGGTCGGTGGGGTCAAAAGATAGGATACATGGTGAATAAATCGTAGTGACATGATAAGACATGTGTTGATATCTCAATGAAAGCGAAATGTTACATATCATCATTCTAGGAGTTGAAGGCACTTTGGGGGTCTAGTGGACGTAAATCCCCAAAATCAACTAGATTCCAAGAAACATTTGGGTTTGCAAAAAAGGTAAGATATGTTGAAAAAGAGTAGAGATAGGTGGACTAAACAAAGGTTGATGCTTGGCAGCGATCAAACAAGTGAAGGTAGATACATAGCTGAATTGTCAAACATTTTGGAGATGGATCCAAATGAATGTGAAGTATCTGGAATGAGCCATATTTAAATGAGTTTTAGGTCTTATACCAACCAAACTGAGACACATTGGTTGAAAGGAAGAGATGAGAGGATTATTATTATTGGTTAATGACTGTCAAGTTTAACCAAAAGAATGACATTACGAAATACAAAAAGGGATTTGAACATTTCCATTGGATCGGGTTTCACATTAGACAGAAACAAATTAGAAAAAGTTTGAATTTGTGATGAATGTGGAATGATCTCATTGGGTCATGCTTATAAGGATCTAATAAAGTTTTGACATGGTGAAACTACATGGAACATTCTGATTCGCCAAAGATTCACAATATTATATATTGCATTTGGCATTGTGGCAAACTTAAAACCACATAATAAACATATTTAAGGGAAATTTTTGGTTCTATAGCTCAAAAGATAGAAGAATAGATAATACGAACATGAAAGATAAAAATAGATTTAAGCGATCTGTAAGCGCCACTAAATTATGAATTATAATGTACAATATGTTCTATTACATATATGTAGTCTTATTCTAAATTAAATTATATAACACTTATTTCACTAAATCAGGACATATTCCAGTAAATCTAGACTCCAGTATTTCAAGTATTGGAAGAAATCCATCTCCGTTTTTTTCGTATATTGGATTCCATTTTTTTCTATATTGGATTCCATTATTACTATTATTGGAATCCATTAGTAGCAATATTGGATTCCAATATTGTCATTATTAGAATTATTCTAGTTCCAATTTCACTATTATTGGATTCCAATTTAAAGTCGTTTTTTAGATTTTCAATGTTGAGAGTATGTAAGGCTAGTAACTACTAACTATTATAAGGCATGAGCCCGTTGGATTAATAAAAATAAAAAATTAACAATAACTTCCTACAAAATCTAGTTCAAATTCATGAGTGGATGCTAACTATTATTTGTTGAGCCCATTGTATTAAGGTGAGTGGTCACTAACTATTATAAGTCATGAGCCTTGATGTAAGGTGAGAGGTCGCTAACTCTTATAAGTCATGAGCCTTAATCTAAGGTGAGCAGTTGCTAACTCTTATAAGTCATGAGCCCGTTATATTAAATGAAAGTGAAAAATCCTCGATGTAAGGTTAGTTTTGGTAACTATTATAAGTCATGATCTCATTGTATTTAAGTGTGAGCCCCACACTTTGAAAGTGTGATCCTTGAACATTGAAAGTGATGGGCTCACACTTTTAAAGTTTGAGAGCCTCACAGTTTCTAAGTGTGAGCCCCATGCTCTTAAAAGTTTGAGATCCCCATACTTTCTAAGTGTGAGTGTAACGTCCCCATTTTAGTACATTAGAACAAGTTTTTTTTTTTTTGATAAATGCTTCCTAGTTCTAAATACATAATTTAGAACTCACAAATGAAAACAACCATTCTTATAATAGATAACCATATCTGTCTTTGTGATGACTCGGAGTACCTCCGATCTATTCATTCCATGACTCGGTAATCTACCGATCTATTCATGAGTATCAAAGAGTTGGCATTTTTATTTTAACACATCACTCTTGTGGTTCTCTTCCCTAATCCGGGAATCAGAATGCTCTGTCCAGGAACCTATCTCAATAATTGTTACCATTATTCATTGGCATCTCATCCCTTAGACTAGGTGACATAGGACAACGTAATCAGCAGAAACTTGCGATACTTTGGCCAAAGATTTGAAAGATATGCTTATGTCTTGTATTCCTTGACGGCATACTCGCCAACGGAATACGTCCTTCATCCCATTCCTATGTTATGTAGAATGTCTTATCTGAATTCTGTCAATCTCTCTCCGCCCCAAGTTATTCACTAAAGAATGGATTAATAATATGACAACGTTACGGGGATGCTCCCGAGGACTAGGGATACGCCGACATACCGGGTCAACCCTAGTTAACCCAAAGTGTGTGAAGATACCTCGAATCTCCCGGGGCAGCCTTATAACATGACCATGTTCCTAATCAGTCCCAGAGTAAAGCTTGTTTGAGTTTAAGGTGTAAATCTTAATGATCAATGCGAAGGGTGTCGCCATAAGTCACTTGCATTGTTGTATCTTCGAGAAATCCTAATCTTGAAGGTACAACCTCATAGATGACTTGTGCCATCAACCTTCAAATCCGTCTCAAAAAGATCTACTTATTTTTAAGGTGTTACATACGTTGAGTTAAAGTTATACTTTAAGACGCTCCTTTTAGGGTAGTCTTTTCCCAACCCCTGGGTTCCTCACCTTAGAATTACCTTTCTTAATAAAACCCATTTCACAAAGAGAAGTTATTAAGATTTGAGGTCTCATCAAGGAGTTCATTGAAAAACAGTAATCTAAATCAACGAAACTGGGCAATAGCCCTTAATCTTCACATAAGGTTGCTAACCATACCCTTTTAGGTTTATATCAGTTCTCATAACTGAAATATATCTTACTTATTAGTATTGAGATATAGTGATTAAAAATCCAATTAAATGTTGTCTTGACTTAGATCAAGACTAGGAAGTAATAATTTATTCAGCCCGTTTAGCTTCCTGTTGAGGTTTATTTTAACCTTAGCTTCTCGAAAGACAGTGATCTAAATTCCAATTTAGCTTTAGATAGAACATAACAGAACTACTAAACATTCACAAGTATTCAGTCACATAATCTTTGCAAAGCTTACTTAGAGAATCCCAAATGTCTCCAAGGTATACAATAATAACAATGCTCTTAAAATCATTCAAACCAAAGAAGTTCAATCCATCAAGATACGAATGCAAACACATAAGTAACAAATACCTCATTTCATTCATTTCTAAGCTAATCAAATACATTTTATGCATTCAACATATTTGATACAATACTCAACAACAAAATAACATCTTTCTTCAAGTAGTACATTTAGAGAATCAAATTGGAATTCATCATAAAACCAAATTAAACAATCTGAACATCATATCAGATCTGCATGTCTTTACCACTTACGGCAACCATCTGCAAAAATTGTCAACACGGGTCAGTTCGGTGAACTGAGCATGATAAGCACTAATTCTTAAAACAATTGCAATCCACCAATTGTTCTCATTAAACAACCTGTTTATATGAAATCATTTCTTCACATTCCAAACTTAAATCAGGCTAATCATCCTATATGTTAGAGACTAAGAACATATGAATACAACCATTCTAAAGACAACAAAACTCCTACAAGATTGTTTCTAACAATTTCTCAAAGGCAGTTAAAACATTCAACAAGCTCACTGTCTTAATTCTTTTATCATCATAACACATTTCAATGGTATTGACAAGTATACCCATTTATACAGCAACACACATTTTATACCAGTCTCTCCATACAATACCACATAGTTTATTCTTGTTATGCCCTTACCGTAGAGATCGCAAAAGGATGCAAGAAGAAAGCACACAAGGTTTCCTGACTAGGAGAGAGAGAATTTTCCTATTCAACTTATTATACATCAACATATAAATTACAGTCCAGAAGAAAGAAACAGAGTCAATCGATTCCTAAATCATATTGTTTACGGGCTGTACCGACTCCTTTAGATTAATGCAAATACATTTACGCATGCGACTAAACAGTCGAGATTACAAAAATAACTATAGTTCCATCTAAATCCATTTATAAAAGTCACTTGTAGCTACTAAGCAATACAAGAGCTCTTCATGACAAGCAACAAATGTAAGTAATCCAAGCATAACAGACTCAACAATTATTTTTTTATAACATTCAACAACATGAATATACCCATCACCATTGTTTACGAGATCACACAAACTAGGAGCTTTTTATCACAGTCAGCCACGAGACTAGATAACACTTAAAACAAATGACGTTCCATATGCAAATGTAACGATATTCATACTACGTCTAAACACAAACATGCACAACTTCATTCAACTGAATCTAATCTCTATGAATGTACAACAAGGACTTATATTAGAAGCTGATTTCAAGAAGAATAATCACAACAAGGACTTCACAGAAGCTGAATTCCATATCAATAATTTCCTCAAGTTTCATCCGAAGTCGAGCTACTACGAAATTCAACAGGTCTCAAACAGAGTCAAGTTGGTAAAGAAAACCCATCCTTTAATTCCACAGAAGCGAACTGAACGTCACACAACAATGAAAGAAAGAGTCTGTATGATATGCATGCACAGCGAGAACTTAATTCGAGAATCGAGCCAACTCACAACATATCAAGGACTCGAACAATGTCAAATACAACTAGTACTCATAACCAAGGTTTTGATTGAAGTTGAATTCATACAACAACAATTCAAAAATCCCAATAGTACTCACAAAGAAAACTTCTACAGAAGTTAAAAACATAAAATACATTTCAAGGACTCAAAAGGAGTCGAAACCATATAGTATTCTTAACTAAACTTCTACAGAAGTCGTAACATACTAACCACTTCAAAAATTCCAACAATATCATACTAAAAGTATCCACTACAAAACTTCAACAGAAGTCGAAACATACTATCCATTTCAAGGATTCCAACTGAGTCAATACCAACCGTATTCACAGCTAAACTTCTACAGAAGTCAAAATACTAGTTACATTTCAAGGACTCCAATTGTGTCATTACCAACAGTATTCACAACTAAGCAACAAGTATTCATAACTAAGCTTAGATAGAAGTTGAAATACAAGATACATTTCAAAGACTCTCACTGAGTCGATACCATCAGTATTCTCAACTAAACAACAACATTCAAAACTAAGCTTAAGCAGAAGACGAAAACATACGAAACATTAAAAGGACTCCCACTGAGTCATTTTCGTATATAATCCCTGAAACTTTCAATGGAGACTAAACCCAAAATTGCTATCACAGTAAGGATTTCTACAATAGTCGCATTCAAGTAGTATAATCTCAGCAAGCATTCCAACCAGAAGGAACTTAAAGTATTATAGCAAGATTCAACAGGGTTCAATCATCAACAATAAAAGCACATGTAATCGAAATGAAACCAAAAGGAAGAATAAATACAATAACCATTCCAACAAGGACTTCTAAAACCCCAAGATTCCTAATTCCACAGGAAAAGAAGAACCAATACATTGCTTCAAACCAACTGAACTGAAATCACCTGAACAGAGTTGTTTTAATGAAAGCATTTGGAGTAAAGCAAGATTTTTAAAAGTCAGGGCCTATCATGCCTGGTAATGTCGCTTTAAAAATCCGAAGAAGACCTCTGAATGAGCTCGAGCCTTCTCCTCTTCTTCCATGATAGATTCAACAAAAATAATTTGTTACCCACATGCCTTATAAAATTTCCTTGACAGAGAAAAGAGCTAGTTATTCTCATAGTTGCCATGCAACACCAAGTAGACTGGTTCGAAGAACCAGTGATCAAACAGAGAGAAAACAGGAGCGTATGGAAAACCAAACAACCAACTAGTTTTCCATTTTACATGCCTTCCCGAGCAATCCATGCTCGGGAACCAAGTTCGTCAATGACATTAACTCAAAGATTCCCGCCCAATCTCTATTGCCACTGACCACCATGGTTGGCAATGGACAAATGCAAACCAAAGACCATTTCCAGATTTGGTGACTCTGCCACGTCGGTCCCAATAGATATTTACAACCTCCGCCAAATCCCAAGTCCTTCATCCTTATCCATCTCATAAATGCCATAGAAACTACCACCCATGGCTCGCACCCCTTCATAGGTCCCCCTTCATCCATGATCATTAGTTAGGTTAGAAACATAGGTTAGATCATAAGGTAATACTTTAGTCTAACTTCCATAGTGCTAGGTGGCTAACCTTAGGAACATTTAGCTTATAGTTTAGGGCTAGGTTAGATTAATAATAATCTAACCAATAGGTTATAGTTTAGGTTTAGGTTATTAACCTTAATAAATCCAGTCTAGGTCTCCCAAGTAGGACCGATCCGTATTAGAACCAACAGATATAACATTCCCGAAATGGATTCTATCCGTATTGGAACCAAACAGGGTAAAACATCCCTATACAGGATCCTATCAGGTATTGCTAAATAAGCTTACTGAATACCCAGAATTATTACCTGGCTTAAGGTCTAGGCCTTCCTGATATTACGATATCGGGAACCAATTCATTTAACACGATCAGCCTGAGTTAGACTCCGGAATTGCTTATTCAACACATTCAGACCTTGCAACCTTCGTAAGGTCTATAATTTTTGTTCATCCAGAATAAACTTAAAACATCTCTTGGATCAATGCCACTGATCCAAGGCTGAGTCATAAAGATGGGTAAATCCACAATTCATCCCAAAATCAGATTAAACTCAGGTGCTAAAAATGAAAGAAATAAAAGAGTCCAAGCATATCCTGACTCAGTCAAAGATCTTCAAGAGCAAAGAAGATACAATCCATATCAAGCATGACTTCACAATCAAAGGAACACATCCTTATACAGAAGAAATCATATATCAACACTTGAATGCTCAGGAGGAAGTAACAATAGTTAAGAGTGTTACAAGTGAGCCCCGCACTATGAAAAGTTTGAGCCTCACACTTTCAAAGTGATATCCCCACACTCTAAAGAATCCAAGCCTCACACTCTGAAAGTGTGAGCCTTGCACTTTGAAAGTGCAAGCCTCACACTCCAAAAGTGTGAGGCCCATACTTTAAAATTTTGAGATTCACACCTTGAAAGTGCAAAGTTTCACACTCGCACTTTTAGAGTGCAAATCTAAAACTTTGAAAGTGTGAGGCATGTAATTTCAATGTTTAGTATGTACATATCCTTAAATTTGACATTGGCCTTAAATGCTAGTGGTGTTATTTTGACTTTTGGTGGAACTCACAATAAAATTACATTCTCACCCCGAAATATACCTTGTAACAACTCAAGTATTATTTTTTTAGATTTTACAAGTTCACTAGTGTTTATTATTATAAATTATATCCTGTAAGGAATCATTAAAAGCAAACAAAAAAGTTGGGATTTTATGTATATTAAAAATTCTATTACTTTGAAAGATAGTAGAATTTACGCTTATAAATTGTTCCATTTTCCATATAAACAATGAGTCACTTCCATGAGAAAGAAAATGAAATAATCCTTGACACAATGTAAGTAAAATTTTGTGAGAGAAAATCATCTTACACCCTCAGAGATACAGTGAACCATTATTTTATAGTTTACATCAATCAAAACACTCATTGTGCCACAATTATATTTTTTCTGAGTCAAGAAATAGCAAAACTAATCTGTCATCATCTTTACATTAAAAGGTTCTATCTTTACATTTCAAATTATTTACAAATTCATACATATACACTTCTAAATCTTATATGAGGAGTCATCACCTTTTGTGGACAATTTTATTTGCACAAAACATGAATACATTTTTTGCCTCTAGAACGAGACTACCAGTTTGGATACAAGTAGTGTTGAGTAAAGTAGTAGTGGAGGTGCTATCAAAGTAGAGACTAGTATTTACGAGCAGAAACAACAAAAGAGTGTACTACAAATTTCTTATTCAGCCTTGATGTTCTTACATATTTTGGGTCAATGTAACAAATGGTACCCATAAAATAGGTAGAGGTGTGGTGTTTATGAGGAAATGCAATTGGTGATCCGACAATGGTACTATTATTTTAAATTAATTTTCAATTTTTTGGATACTAGGAACTCAACATCAAATTATTGGTTTAATTACCCCAAAATTGATTAATTCCTTTATCTAATTTGCACCTCAGTTTGAATTTCATTCACCACACTGAAATGTGCAATTGTGGATTATGGATACTTGAAATTATCTTAAGTCCATTTTCCCGTTTGTAATGATAATTTCTTAATCAAATAATTAAAATCCATTTAATTGATTTTTATCTGATCAAAAGCTTCATTCACAACATAATTAAACATCCACAAACTAAAATCAAATCCACAACACAAGATTGATAACAGAGTTCACCCGAAGGCTACGTCTCTAAATTCTCAAAAAGAGAATAGATCTATTCAACGTCTAATGAAGTATAATTAACCCTTAAATATTGAATAATAGACCTTCATATCTGCAAATGAGATGATATAATACTCAAGGAACTCGAAAGATAGCGTAAACTGTCCCAAGAATGATCCGTTTCTCTTACAGTGTTTCTCTGTTGGTTTCTTGTGAAAATGTGTCTCAAAATGAATACAACTTTAAATTTACAACATATACATAAAAGAGTTTTACATTTTTGGAAATATTATGAAATTATTAATAACTTACCTTTTTACTCCATGGCCTAGTTTAGATTAGAAGTGCTTGGAAAATTGGGATATCTCTTGGTTCGTCATTCATGTTCTGTGAAACCGTGATGGAAAATCACCTAACAGAAACTCTATAGCACTTCATGAGAAACTAAGACCATTATTTTCTTCATCTTGGATTTCTAAGACACTTTTATTTTTACATCAAGTTCTAAAAGTGCCTCTAAATGCCTAAAAACCTCAGATGAATGTCTGCTGCCCTGTTTGGTCTCTTCCACTACACAAAGTACAAAGCTCTATATATCTTGGCAAGTAGATAGTTTCTTATCATGACCGAGCTAGGTGATAAGTTGGTTGATAGGTGTGAATCAGGTGAAAGAGGTTATGGGTTGAAAAAGAGTGGTCTACCTTTTGACATAGGCACTTTGCATTTTATGTGGGTATATCCCATATGGATCTCGTGATAGGCGGATTAAGTTGTTTAAATATAGGATTCAAATCCTATTTAAATATAGGATTCAAATGCTATTTAAACATGGAAAAAACCACATATTAGCCTTTGTTTTTCTTCCAAGACCAATAGTAGCTGAGGTATGCATTGTTTATATGCCGATGTGTGGGATGACTATTGGTTAAACGTTGAACCATCCATTGTAATGGCGAGACGTGTGTTGAATCCACCAAGTTGTATGGGATATATGCTCAATATGTTGGGAATTAATGTGGTTTGTTTAATTACATGAGATGTGGGATGTTCATTTTTCATTGTGACCGTCGAGCTTGTAGATTAAACTATGGATTATTAACTTGTAATGCATAAATCAACTCATAGTTCAAAAATCAAACTCGAAACATAATATCAAGCTTGGAATGCAAAATTGACGCCCGCATGGTGGTTTGAGAGCCCACCATGTCAAAAAAGAAGAATGTAGCTCTCACGGTGGCTAGGATCCCTTCCGTTAGAAGTTTAGCCTCTTGTTCTACCAAGCCACAATGTGAGTCGAAGACCGGAGGCTCGAAACAATATCGAACAACCTTTTTTTCCTTCTTTCCTAGTGCCACGTCTCACCTTGCTATCAGTCAAGCTATTGACCTGCTAACCCATGTTGACCCATTTAGGACCTCATCTTTGACCAATGATAATACTTACATATAGACTCTATTTCTGAAGTTTTGCATACCGTCGGAAAGGTATCAGAACAATGTGAAGTGTGGTCATGGTTTAGGGAGGTTTAGGAAAATTCCAACACTAGAAAAATAACTGGATCAATTGGTAATGCCAAAGTCTGAAAAATTTACATGAAAATTATAATCCAAAAGAATGTTAGAAGTCTTCACATCCCTGTAAACAATGCATGGGTTATAGTCATAATGAAGATATGGCTATCCTTCTTCAGCACCATGAGAAATATTTAGCCAATCATTCTAGTCTAGCTTAATCTTCTTTGATGATCCTATACAAAAATAAAAATTAATAAAAAACCTGTTAGATTTTCCAAATATCCATTTTACTATGAAGGTCAATGGTTTGATTGGACACTTCTATTTCAAAAATTGAATCTACAAAGTACTGATTCATTTTTATTCATAACATAATCATTTGACTCACCATGTCGGATGTCTCATGCAATTTTGTCTACCATGTAATCATGAAACATCAAAGCTTCTAGGTGTAGAAAGAAAACATCCATGTTGAATCTCAAGATTCTGATGCTTGATGCTTCCAACTGTTTCCATGTCAGTTTGAAATGCAAACAAGATTAGTGGGTAGAAAATGTACTTTCTCTTTATAGTAATTGGCTTAGAATTGTGAGATCACATTTATAAAGATTACTTGTAGCACCATATCCAATTACATATTTCTCTTTAATATTATTTGTGATTGTCATTATTTCTTTGTACATTTAAAGAGCCATGTTCATTTGTAGTATAACAAACCTTGGAGAACCTAAATGTAAAAAATAGATGTGTCGATAAATAATTTGTAATATGATATTTCTTTCTTATTTGTTGTCGATAATTTATACAATATAACACCATGTCTTGCCATGTTAGTTTTAACACTTTGCTCTATGTTGTTTGCAGAGCATTTTGTAAATACCTTTGGATGGTTTGAATGGTACGTAATAATTATGCACAATAGTAATATTAAACCCTAACAGATGCAAACAATTTTTGGTATTGTGATGGATGTAATTCATTGCATTGGGCCAAAATTTTGTTAGACAACATCATACATATCCAAGTTTGCCAAAAATTTTATAACAATAGAAGAATGTCTCTAGAACTCGAGCTATTTAAAATACAACTACTATTTCTTGCATCAGTTAATTGGTGATATCCAAAAACCATAAGAAACAAAACTAAATTGGTACACAGAGAAAATTTGTGTTTATATCTACAATTGTATGGAGGAAAACATGAAAAGTTTTTAATGACAGGAATTTCCCTAGACAAATTATTATAGGAGAGGTTTCGTAAAAGAAATAGAGCCATTTACAATATCTTCTATTATTAGGGAAAGATAATTAAATTTATTCCTTTCTCAAATACCTCCATATCTTTTAAAAGTGAAGACCTCCAGGTTTCCACAATGATGTAGTGTAACTAATTTTTTTAAAATGATGGGAAGATAGCCATCAATCCACTATTATCTCCTCTATCCTAAAGCTATACAAATTGTTTTTTACATTGACGGAAAGATATTCTATAATATATTGATGCTAGTGGCCACTAGTCTTCACTTCTAGCAATGAATTGACATCTTCAAACAAACCAAATTTAATAGTGATTAATTGTTGAAATTGCATAGTGCAATGCACAACAAATTTTTTTATTAATGATTTCTTGATTTTTATAACTAAAGGAGGGTTGAAGGGTCCCTTTCCCTTTACATTACAGATACAATGAGAGGATTAGTCTAAAAAACCTGAACGATCCAACAATACTTTGGTGAAAAAATGCTTAAGGGCCTATGCCAAAAACATAAGTGATTGGGAATACAAAAAAACCCAAAACCAATAAGACAAACATGATGATTTGGTAACAATGCACTGGAAAGGATATATAACAACAAAAACAAAGTTATAGCCTCACGAATTTTAGAAGCACTTGTTTAATCAATCAGATGACACCTCCGTAACCTCCAATTTAACGGGGATGAAAATGGTTTTTGTAGTTGGTTCCGTAAAAGATTCTCTTTTTTAGCGCAAGTAACCCAAATCTATAACCAATCGTATGCCTCGCAACCTTCCTGGGGAATAATATCCCAACATGTCATTTTCTGTTGAAACATAACAAAAATATCATCTAAGTCAGATAAGGGGAGTGAAATATCACCAGCCCTTAGTGTCTCACCCCATTTGGACACACCAAACACAAATCACATTAGGACGTCAAACCATTTATACAACTCTAAAAAAATGGCCACGTCCAAAAAACCTTATTTTTATAATGAGCCTTAGATAGAAAGGGCCATGACACACTCATGGTTTTTTCCATTTCTACTTCCATGCCAACCCTATATGTTGTCTTGATCCAGTGACAACCCATCTCCAAAGCCTAATCCTTCTTCGAGTGTATGATAAGAAGATGAAAAATGAACATCAAAGAAAATTATGCATTTACCCTCAGACATCCCTCTAGAGAAATATAATCATATCCAAGAACTCCTTAAATAGAAACCAAGTCTTCTCTGTTTTAATTCCAAAAAGGATTTCAAATGACGACACCAAATTTTTTTATAAAATTCCATTTCACGCACCGACGTGGAAAATTGCATGAAAGGAAACATTGGAAAGGCCATGACATGATTTAAAGGTTTGAAAATAAGGAGGAGAGGAGTGGTAAATATGTGGAGTGACTATGCCATCACATGCTTATAATTAATACAAGATTGCTAGAGGCTTTAATATCGACCTTTATTGGAAAAGGTGATGAGTATAGGTGATCAACATATTTATTTCAATCTTATCACATGATTTTCTATAAAATCTTCCATTTTAGTAGCCTCCTCATATATAAAATTTAAGGTATAATATGTAATTAATGTAAGAATAAAAAGGAATTTTATTCACATAAGTTTTTAATGGTGACATTAACAATAATATGAGAGTCACCCGCAATAATTAATTCATTACCATTCAATTCAATAGCAATAGACCAATAATGTTCTAGTACTTTAATTTATTGATTCATACATTTATTAATTTACATTGGGTGGGAACAGGGTCCATAATCTATAGTTGGGGATAACCTCGGTAATCAATATCATGATACTACACAATTTAATCTTCAAACTATTAATAATCATAAAAAAATACAATTACAAAGAAATAAAATTTTGAGGGAGCAGGAGATCATAGAAGTGGGAGCATGAAGTGGAATTTTGAATGTGGAAGAAGTGGGAAACCTTGGTTTGAATGTTGGAAGCGGAAGAAAAGAAATTCCTTTTGTAGATTCTACAAAACCCGAGGAGCCTCATAGGCCATTGCAGCGTATGTGCTTGACCCGTAAGGACGAAAAGGTGGAACCAATGGTGGAATCCACTGGGTGGAAAGGTTGGTTGGAAAAAGTTAGAAAAAATTCCTTGGAAGGATTAGAGCCTTCTAAAGATAAGGGCCTTTTGGCCCTTAAAATACTAGACTCTCTCTTGGAGTGAGCCAAGGAAAATATGGAAGGAGATTTTTTTGCCAAATGTTTGGGATCCCGACCCAACATTGATTTTTTTCACAGTTGGGCCAAGAGAAGATGGGTGCAAAACATATCTATTGAGGTAACTACTTATGCAAATGGATTTTTCTTAATATCTCTTCCTAGTAAAGAACATGTCTTCCAAATTTTGGCTGGAGGGCCCTTGTTCATTAGTAAGTCCCATGTGGTAGTGCAACAATGGGAACCAACCTTCAATCCCTTTGAAAAAATAGTCTCTAAATATCCTATATGGGTGAATCTCCCTGGCTTACCTCTTGAGTTCTGGGAACCTTAGGTTACGATTGGTATAGCAAAAATCCTAGGAACCCCGATAGCGATAGATCCTATAATTAAATCTAGAACCAGGCTTACACATGAAATATTTTAAATTAATATGAAACAAGAATCAGACTCAAAGAAACTATCACTTTTCTCTTAAATTTTGGTGATTGGGTGTAAATATTTGAGTATGCTTCGTCCCCTTTTGTTTCTTATAAATGCAAATATGTTGGGCATGATCCTAAGAGGTTTCCAACACATAAGAAGAAGGAAAAAAATCCAAAATCTCATACCGCGGTTCCTAATAAAGATAATATAGAATGGAGAAAGGTGGGAAAAATGGAAGAACCATTAGTCAGGATCCTGGAGGGGATCAAGAGGCTCCTAAGGAGACTATAGTTGCAGAGACACAAGTTGTGGCTGAAGAGGAAGATCCAAAGAACAAGGTTGAAAGGGGTAAAGTAGATAATGATAAGATGAGTGATGAGGACTTTTCCCCAAATCTAAAACAGAAGGAAGCTAAGTATCTATCAGATTCAAAAGGGAACTATGTGTTGAAAGTGGCTCGTGGGATTTCCTGGAAGATTTATCCTCATTGGAAAAATATCGTTTGGCCAAAGATAGGAGGAAGGAATATCAACTTCAAATGATTTTGATCTCTTGATGGGAGGTATTGTTTTGGATTCTGTTGATCCATTTCGTCCCCTATCACTCCAAAGAATGTGAGGACCAAGCCTATTACTAGAAGCAATTTCAGAGCAGATGTGGGTAAAGAATTAACTCCAAAAGGGAGAAAATATAACAAGGAGAAGAGGGAGACCTTGGTAAAGAAAGATATGGATAAAGGGATATAAAAACCTCTTAGGTTTCCTCAATAAAAGAATAAATGATTTTACTATCTTGGAATATTAGAGGATTGAATAACCCTAGTAAGAAAATAATTATGAAGGATTTTAGGAACAAATACAAACCTGATTATTTGATGATCTAAGAAACAAAGATGAGTACCGAAAGATTGAAATAAGTGAGTAGGGTGATTTGGAAAGATATCCTTTGGGCTTTGATAAGCTTATATGGTGCTTCAGGAGGCATTTCCACCCTTTGGAATCCCCTCTTGGTTAAAGGTTTGGTGCTTCTGTCTTCAACCAACCACCTGACCATGTGCTTTACTGATTTAGTTTCACACAAATCTTGGATTGTGTCTAATATCTATGCCCCCAACTCTATTATTGGTAGAAGGAATCTTTGGGGAGAACTCACTAAGCAAAGGTTTTTTTTTTTAAAGATTATGATTGGATTATTGGGGGAGATTTCAATACCCCTCTCTCCCTAGGGAAAAAATGTGGATCTATCTCCTATACTGACAATATGGATGAGTTGGCTAATTTTTTAGTGAATAATGATCTTGTTGACCTCAAGCTTAGAGGGTCCAAATTCACTTGGTCTAATGAAGAACTGGATAATACCTCATATAAATTAGACAAGAAAAATTTGTGGTGATTCATTCTTGCATGCTTAATCAACTCTACTCTTTATCCACCTTGCCCAGAATTGGATCTGACCATAACCCGATCATTCTTAAGTTGGGTATAACTATTCCTAAAAATGTGAGACCTTTCAGATTTGAAAAAATGTGGCTCCAACACCCTGACATCCTCAAGAGAACTCAGGAATGGTGGGGGATCACAGTTCATCGTGTCCCAATGTATAAATTAAGTTTAAAGTTGAAACATTTTTAAAAAAACTTGAAAATTTAGAATAAGGAAATTTTTGGGAACATCTTTCATTCTAAGAATAGAATAGAGGAAGACTTAAGGACTATTGAGGAGCTAATGGAGGAAGATGGGCTCAACCAAGTGCTTAAAAGTCAAGAGAAGGCTCTCCTCATTGAATATCATGATATCTTGGCCAAGGAGGAAGTCTACTAGAAGAAAAAATCTAGAGTTAAATGGCTAAAGGAGGGTGATAGAAATACAAAATTCTTCCACTTCTCTGCCACCTCCAGGACAAACCATCTCAAGATCAAGGAAATCAGGAAAAATTATGGTACACTCACAGAAGATGAAAAAGAAATCAATGAAGCTATTATCAAATACTTTAAGGACCTCTTTCTCCCTTGGGTTATATCTGAATAGAACTTCTTGGGAGAAGGATTTAGGACTCTTCCAGAATGTCATCTTACAATAGGATAATAGAGATCTCCGGTCATCGGCGAGGAGGAAGAAATTAGATATGTCATTTTTGATATGAAGCTGGATAAATCCCATGGACCAGATGGGTTCTTGACCTTATTTTTTTAGTAGTTTTGGGAAGTGGTTAAGAATGATGTCATTGAGATGATCCATACTTTCTTTAGTAATGACTAGATCCTCAAAAAAATTAACAACACCTTCTTGATCCTTATTCCCAAAATGATATGGGCCAAGGATGTGAAAGATTTTAGATCCATTAGTATGTGAAACACTAGCTATAAATCAATTACCAAAATTATTTCTCTTAGGCTCGGGAAAGTTTTGGCCAATTTCATCTCTCCTAATCAAGGAGATTGTGTTTCTAGGAGAATTTTTTTGGATAGCATTGTGGTCATCCAAGAGGCCATTCATTTTGTCAAAATTTCAGGAAGATCTACCATGTTTGTCAAGATGGATATGCATAAAGCATATGATAGAGTTTTGTGGGCCCTTCTCCGAGCCATTCTGACCAAGGTGGGGTTTGATGCCTTTTTTATCAACATGGTTATGGTTTGTATTTATTCTGCCAGCTTCTCTATTATGATCAATGGTAAACTAGAAGGTTTCTTTCAAGCTAGTAGAGGACTCGAGACAGGATATCCCCTTCCTCTACACTATTGTGGCAGAAATAATAAGTAGACTTTGCAACCAAGAAGTTTCCCTTAATCTCTTGCAAGGTCTTAAAATTTCTAATGGTCTTTAGCCTATTTTCCTTAACCAATTTTTTGATGACAATTTCTTGATGGGGAAGGCCTCTATCTTCAAATATGTTTTGAATGAGTATGAGGAGGTCTTTGGTCAACTGGTCAACTTCCTCAAAAGTGCTACTTTATTCATTAATGTGGAAGAGAAATTCCAAGTGAGATTGGCCCACATTTTTGGTTGTAAGATAAATAATTTTCTAAAATCCTATTTGGGAATGCCCCTTATTCACAAAAATTGAACCATTCCATCCGGAACTATCTCGCTCGAGAGAGTTACCAAAAATTTGTCTACTTGGAAGGGGATTCTTCTTTCTCGAGCAAGAAAAATTAAACTTCTCCAAATCTCTCTTCAAGGTATCCCAATCTACGTCATGTCCCTTTTTCGGCTTCCAGTCAATATTTTGGAGGCTCTGGAAAAAATTCAAAAAAGGTTCCTATGGGCTGGTGCTGATGAGAAGTTCAAATTTCCTCTCGTGGCCTTGGAAAAAATGACTAAGCCTAAGGATTGTGGTGGGCTAGGATTAAATAATATGAGACTCATGAATGAATCTCTTGTGGCTAAAGTTGGTTGGAGAGTGATAAAGGAAGAAGGCCTTTGGATTGATATCATCAAAAGGAAATATTTAAGGAATACTGGCAGAATAGAGACTTTCTTTCAGAGGACAATATCCCTAGGGGATCCTTCTTTTGGAATTATTTTCTCTCTTCTAGGGAGATCCTGAGTAGGGGTATTAAATGGAATATTGGGAAAGGTAATAGAATTCACTTTTGGAGGGATTGTTGGATTTCTAATAAACTGTTAGTGGAGGAAGAACCTGGGAGAATTGTGGCACAATTCTATGAAGACAATGGTAAAGTTTGGGTTAGATACTATTGGAGCTTCTCTAATAATCATGTTCTCTTGGGAGAAGGTGCATCCCTCTCCCAATTTTACTGGGACAATCAAATTTTTGATGATCTCAACTCTAAGTTAAAGAGATTCTATATCCCATTCTTCCAACGTAACAAGGATTCTATTATATGGAAGGAAGAGGATTATGGAAATTTCTTTGTTAAATCTGATTACCTGTTAAATTTCAAGAATTCTAGGCAAAACGATTACTGGGGAAAACTTTGGGTGAAGGACCTTTTACCTAAAGTTAAAATTTTCTTTTGGTTGGTCTCTTAGAACAAAATCCTCACCGTGGATAATTTGAGGAAACGTGGGATGTTCCTCCCCAACAGTGTGTGCTTTGTAAAAAAGAGGAGGAAAGTGTCAACCACCTCCTCATCTCTTGTCCCTTTACTCAAGTGGTGCTTTCCAAGGTGTTGGAGCTTTTCAAAGTGTAATGGGTCTACCCTAACTCCATTAAGGAATGTTGGTTACAATGGGATTGTCCTTTTAGGTACCCCTTTCTTATGGCTACCTAGAATGGCCCTTCCCCACTTCATCTGGAGCTTATGGAAGGAAAGGAATGCTCTCATCTTCAGAAATCAGAAGGATAACATCAGAAAGGTCAGTGCTGGTTTGATTTCCTCTATTAAAGAGAACTCCAATCTCATTAAGGTGAAGACTAAAAAGGCTTGTTCTAGCAAAGAAGAGGAAGTTCTCAAACATTTCACCTTCATTCTACCTCAAGTCAGATTCATGTCCACTATCATTAAGTGGTCCAAATGTAAAGGGAAAAGTCAAACTTAATTTTGATGGGGCTTCTAAAGGAAACCCTAGCCTAGTTGGTGGAGGGGGCATAATCAGGGACCATAATGGGGACTAGATCTTTGCCTATGCTGGACCTTTGGGGACTCAGAGTAATAATGTGGCTGAAGCACGTGCTCTTCTTTGGGGTGTCAAGTCTTGTTAAGGAAAATGAATTAAACACATTCTTATTGAGGGGGACTCTCTTCTCATTTTAAATGCCATCAGCAAGACTAGTTACAATAATTGGGCTTTGGGTAATATTATTCATGATATTAAATAGCATATTAAAAGCTTTGATTCCTATATCATCACTCATATCCCTCGCATTAGAAATACTTGTGTGGATAGATTTGCAAATGAGGGAGTTCAAAGTAATGATTTCAAAGTGTGGCAAAAAGGTGATGTCATACTTGTGCATATTAATGATATTATTAATCATGAAAAGTTGTAAGAACTTCACCTTAAGCCATGTGAGGGAGAATAATGGGCTCATTTTCCAATATTGCAAAAGTGAGTCCAGTTTTAGCTATTCTTGGAAAGGAAAGTCTAATATCAAAATTTGCAGGTTTCAATGAGCTGAACATTGGGGTAAAATTTTGGCCATCATGGGTAGAGATAGAACCAAAGTCGAGCCATCCAGTCATGGGCGTATTGTGGAGGATAATTCTATGTGCCACCTGTTTAGGATTGGGGGTTTCAGGAAATTTATCACTAGACTCTAAGGGCATGATCCCTCACTAACTATGGAGTTTAGGATGGCGTGGAAAGAGGGGAAGGAGGTGATCTAGGACATGGAAATTGAGACATCGTAGAGGAGGCCATTTACCGTATTATTGACATGGACATGGAAGGTCTAACAATATTTAAGGATAAGAATCAAAGAGAGTATGAAATCAATACTTTATTTATGGGAAAGGAAACCATCCATTACTTCACTAATGGAGTTGCTCATTCTTGCATTCCGGGGTTTGGAGGGAGGTCTGTCTGCACATTATGAAGTATCTTACCCTAGAAGGTAAATATCATAAGATATATACCCACCATTTTTCCTTTCTGAACATGTTTAGACACAAGAAAATGCTTATTATTTCCTTATTTTTATTTATGTGTCTAACCATCTTAGTGAATGATTTCCAACAGAGTAAGGTGGAGTCCCCCATTCATGAAGGTATCATTATTCTCCTATTTCAAAATGGGAAACCGGCCCAGGATAAACTATGCCCCTAATTGAGGATGAGGAGGATATTACCCTAGTTGAGTATCTTTCCAATATGAGGGAGGGTAATCTAGGTACTAAGTAGATGGGAGAGGGGAAGAACATGGAAGGGATGGAGAAGCAAGAAGCTGGCCCATCGAAGGGTAAGGATAAAGTGTCTCCTAAGGAGAGAATTGTCTTAATATGTGGAAGAACAAAGTGCAGTATTTGGAGACGGTGGTTCAGGTCTTGGAAGAGACTAACTTGGTGGTGAGGAAGGGCATGATTGATAGCATTGAAGCCACCAAAAAAATATGCTTGGCCCAAAAGAACATTAGAGGGGATATCAAGTAGTTGGACACTTTGGTTTGGGATTTGGGTGCTCATCTGGAAGTTGTGGAAAAAGAGAAGCGGAAAAGGAGGTGGACTAGTTTTGATGAAGAGGAAGAGGAGGAGGATGAGTTTGAGGAGGATCATGAGGATGATGTCAAGGAACCCCTAGAAGAAGCTGAATACTGAACCCAACATGAAATATGAGATCAAGGAGGTTAAACCCTCCAACAAAAGTAAAGCTAACTAATGGAACTTCTCCCGAACTGTCTGTAAACTTTCAAGGAAATTTCTCTATTTCTTTTTGTTTAATGGTTTAGGTCTCTTTTGTTCGTCATTTCTTGAGCCCCTTCTTTGTTTTGGAGTTAATTCCGTTTAACTCTTTGGGTCCTATTCCTCTTTTGTCTCTCTTTGTTTCTATCATGATGTAATATTTTTGTACTTGGCCTCTAGGAGCCCATCCCTACCTTTTAGTGTATCTAATAAAAAAAAAAAAAAAAAAATCTATATTTGGTCCTTCAAGTAATCTCAATAATTTTTACATATAATTTTAATTTACTAATTTGGGATTGATGGTGTGTTTTATTTATGAATAACATCTTATATTCTATTAACAAGTAAAATTTTATAAGAATATTCACCAAAAAATTGGGCGGTATGGAAGCATGCCCCAAAGCCACAAGTTCAAACTAGGAAGACAAAAATCCTAGGAGTACATCCGATTACAAAACATCACAAGATAGAAAAGAAAAAAATTAAGCCTCAACTATGAAGTTATAACCAGAAGGGAACATCTTGATCATACCATCAAGATCCAAATAAGTCTTGATGATAGAAAATTCCCTTCTTTCTTTTCTTCGTAATAACAAATATTAGTGTGGTCTTGAACAAAAAAACTCATTACTTAAAATCTAATGAAAATAGTCTAAAAATTCCATACTTCATCTTGTTTCATGATACAAATCATATAGCTAGACAATACAAACCACTATATTGGAAAAAAATTGATTGATACGATATTGTATCGGTAGGGTTCAAGTTATAGAAAATTCCTTCTCCGTAAATTATACACAACATACTTTTCACTAACATTATTTTATCAATACCCTCTAGCATTCCCTATAATAACACCTTACGCATATGCATAGAAACTTCTCAAACTTTAGTCCATATCACGCACAACCACACTTCTCTTACATCAATCAACATTATCAACTTATATCAATCCAACACTGATTCTAATAAAAATTCTAGTCGTTAGTCATGTTATTAATCATACGATTAACATTTGGAAGAAGATCACTCTCTTTTTGTGGCTATCTTTCCAAACTAGCTTTGAGGATTGGAGGGATTTTTACACGCACATATAACACTTAGACCTAATTTTTTTAATTTCCTAGGCCTAAAAAGGTTTGTTTATTTTATCAAACACACCCATAGCCATACTATATGAGAAAGATTTTATCAATGCAATAGAATTTTTTCATTTAATACCACGTGAGAATCTTGTTCACCTTTGCCCTGCATATGTGATTGATCCTTTAGGTATATTTTATTTGAGGGATGATTTTTAAAAATATGCAAGGCCAAGATGGATAGAACATGTCTTCAATTTTAAATGATGTACATCATTACGATGATCCAACATTGCCATACTACGTGGCTATGCTAATTACAAGAAATTGTTGATCATAGCAATAAAAATCCTTCCCCTTCACTAACTAATGACGCTTATAGGTGTAAAAATTCTAGCCATTAGTCATCCTTCTCAAAGGTTTGTATTCAAGGAATTGACTCGCCAAGGATAGTCCATCAATATAATATAATTTCAAATAATGACTTCAAACCCTGTTTAGATTTTTGTTTGCATTTGTTAAAATAGATTCATCGACTATATAGAGGATAGTGGTCGATGGCCTTGTCATCAATGAATACTTAGCAAACATAAAAGATGCATTGCTCTTCACGGTCTTGGATCATTCATTCTTGAACAAGACCTGTGTTCATCGTTGCCCTCCATTTTTAGTAAAATTTTTAGGATTATTTTGTTTAACAGGTTATTTTTGGAAATATGTAGGGCTAAGATGATCAGGATACATCGTCACTATTAAAATATGTACTTCTATTATTATTCTCTAACTCTTATCTTTGTCGTAAAGATAGACAATGATTTTTATTAGGTCAATATTTTTTAAAAACAAAAACTATAGAGCCAAGTGAGCGCCAAGCCACTCCTTTCAATAAGTAATGTAGCTTAACGGTCGCTATACATTTTCTTTGATATAAACCGACATAAAAATGCCTTGACGCCATTTCATCCATTCATGTGATCTGTTTTCTGAGTGCTATGTTCTGTAAGTATCGTAGCTTAGTGGTCGCTAAGAATTTTTATAATACGAACTTTTTTTATTTCTATTTTCTTAATTAAGAAATAGTTTCCTTTCTCATTTAAAAATAAACAATAAGCATAGAGCACTATGTTATGTAAGTATTTGAGCTAAGCGGTTTCAGAATTTCTTTTATACGAAATTTATTTGATCTCTATTTTTGAAATTAATAAACAATTTATCCTTGAGGACAATAATCTATTACTTTCTCAAAAGACCTCCATAGCTTTTTGACATTTAACATTTTTTTGTATCTCACAAATTTTGCATCTAAAAATTTCAAAAAATGCCTAACGCCCAATAATATATATTACTATGATATGTTATTAGAGTGCTATGTTCGAAATAAGATATTGTTTAGCCTAGCTTCGAAGAAAATCATTCCTTCAAGTAATCGAGCTTAGTGGTCGCTAAGAATTTTCTTTAATACGAACTATTGTTTGATCTCTATATTCAAAATAAAAAATCAGTTGAGCCTAGTGGCCACTAATCTACTCCTCTTGACAAGTAGCGGAGCTTAGTGGTCGCTAATCATTTTCATTGATGCACACCGATGTGTAAAAAGGAAAAGATGCAAAGGTGTGTGCCTAACAGTCCCTATGGTGTTATATGAGCACCCTGATTATTTTTTTAGTAATCATCTTTCTTCCCAACTATGTAAAGACCTCCATAGCTTTTGACAATAAAAATTGTCCATATCTCACATATCTGCCATCAAAATATATTATGGAAAATGACTAGCGACCAGTAATATATATTACTATGATTTTTTCATAAAGTATATATGCTATCAAGAATTTTTAGCCTATTTTTCACATAATAATTTCTTTTGGTAAGTATTGAAGCTTAAATGTCGTTAAGAATTTTATTTCACACCCATCGTTTGATTGATCATGTTCAAGTAATGGAGCTTAGCAAGGTTGTTAAGTATTTTACTTGATATGAATCAATATAAATTATGTGTTAGACAGAAAAGAACTTATGAGTAATATGGAAGTTGAGAAATATTTCAATGATATGTAGTCCCACACTTGGTTGTGGAAGGAATGTATAGTTAATAAGATACGATTATAGTTGATGAAAATACTAGTGATCGAAAACGCGTAAAGATATTTATTTACATTACTGGAAATGAAACCTATGAGTTGTAGAGGCTAGCGACCACTAGGATTCTGCTCAATAAATAGATGGACAACATATGACATGTAGAGTTGTTCATTAACACGTCTTTGAAGAGAATAAAATGATCCCTTATAAAATCTAAGTATTTACTATTTTGAATTCAAAGTGTTGTAAAAATATCATTCTAATGGAGCTTAGTGGTCGCTATTTTCTTTCCTATCTATAAGGTACTCTCAAATTCGGGTGAAGCGTAAAATTATGTTTTAGTTTTTCTAGAGTAAAGCGTAAATAACTCCAAAATATTGACGATCATGAGATATATTAGAAATTTCATGCCATGTGGCAACATTTTAATGGATTACAGTTATAACTTAATAATGCAGATTTTTATAGGTAAAAATATTTGTTAATTCTATTGCTAATTAAAAATTTCTTAATAAATGTGTCAATTATATAATTGTGTAATTAACTGGTTCAAACTTGCAAGATGCCACATTTTATTGGATTTTTTTTGAATTAACGTGGACGATAGCTAAAAAATATTAAATTCACACTTGATAAAAATTAATAATAAACGAGGCGTATATTACTCTCTTAAAAAAATTCATAACGTTCACTTCTATTTTATAAATGGTTTTATATTATGCTTAAATTAATATTTTTCATTTTCCGTGAGTTCACAAAGAAAATTTTGACGTTGTCCCACCAATTTCTAAAGTAGGTAGTATTAATAAATTTTAATTCCCGTATCCCACGCTATTCCCTGAATTAACACAAATTATATTTATAAAATACGAATTCGCACTAGATAAAAATTAATAATTAATGAGGCATATATCGCTCTCTTAAAATTTAAATTTTTTGTTTCCTAATGTTCACTTCTATTTTCTAAATGGTTTTTGCTAAAATTAACAATTGTTGTTTTGCTGAGAGTCCACAAAGAAACTTTTGTCGATGTCCCATTTATTCCTAAAGTAGGTAGTATTAATAAATTTTATTTCCCTGAATCCCACGGTATCCCCTGAATTAACACACATTATATTTAAAAAATATTGAAGTCACACTCGATACAAATCAATAATTAACGAGGTGTATGTCACTCTATTAAAATATATATATTTTCATTTCCTAATGTTCACTTCTATTTTCTAAATGGTTTTTTATTATGCTTAAATTAATATTTGTGGTTTTCCCAAGTGTTCATAGAGAAACTTTTGTCACTGTCCCACCTATTTCTAAAGTAGGTAAAATTAATCAAATTGATTTCCCCATATCCCATGATATGCCCCAATTAAATGAAAATATTAATGACAAGTTAATTCAAAGTACGATATGTTAAATCCCTCGCATTAAATGCCAATATTTGAAAAATCAAAATCCCACACTTTCAATTTAAGAAGGAAAGTTCAAATTTTAAGATTTCCTATTCCCACTCTTTTCAATTTTCAGAATTTCTTTCGTTGAATGCATTTGGAAAAAACTAAATAAACCAGAGAAATATATATTAGGGTTTCTTTTTTATTTTGTAATTGTAGAAAAGGAGCTCTTGAAATCAGAATACAACATGCGCATGAACTAATTTACTAGTCCGAGTGCTCAATTCTTGGAGGTTTTTTTGAACGATAAGCTAAAGAAACGATCGTAATCACGTTTGGGGGTGTAAAGAAAAGACATAAAATAATGATTTTGGATAGATAATGAGTGCAAGTACGAGATCTGGAGGCCTATAAAGGATGGAATCAAAAATACAAACAAAAAAGTTACGAGATAGAATCTCATTGATATTTTGTTATCCCAAATTCACCCCTCAAGGTAAATTGGATAACTTACATGATTCTCTAGGCTTGAGCAATAGAATTTGGTTCAAGGCCCAAAAATTAGGTTTTGGGGGTCCCCTTTGGCTCTCCTCTAACTCCCTGTCCAAGAAAAATCCAAGGAGTTAGTAAAAATGCGTAAAAATATGAAAAAATGGAGTCATAGGCCTATTTTAATCCAAATCTGGGCCTAAAATGCTAAGGAGATAGTGTATTGTGGGAAATGTAGATATTTTTGTCCCAGTGTGGTCCATGCAAGATATCGGGATAGTTGGGAAGCACATCACCAAAATTTGTTGCAGTAAAGGGAAATAAGAAAAAGTGGAAGTTTTCGTCCCATGCGGTTTGCGAGACATCCGGGACACAAGTACACACGAGACATGAAAAGCCAATTTTTCCACAAGTCAGTGCATTGCGGGTGGTGTAGAGAAATGTGTCCAAGACAGCTGGGACATCGGTATGCGTTGGACGTGAAAAAGGTGAAAATGTCTCATAAGGGGCTAGACGGGTCAAGAGTGGTGTGGATGAAGCAGATATTTTTGGCCCAAGTCACATAAGGGACATCTAGGACACTAGAACCTAATTTTGTTGAAATTCCCGTAATACAAAGAAAAATTCAACGTTTGACTCCGAACTTCAAATGGCCATAACTTTTGATCCCAAGCTCGAATTTTCACAAAATTTGACTTTTCAAAATAGGCACGACATCCTCTACCTCACAAAATTTGGATTTCTTAATTTTGGTGAGGGTAGACATATAAAAGTAAATAAACATCTTCAGCCCCATTCAATTAAATACCCAGTCCCATCAAATGATAGAAATGCCTAGCAGACCCAAAATAGTTGCCCACACTCAGGAGGCCAAAATTTTTGCATTTTTCAACAAAAATTCATAAAATTGGTACCGTTGGAATCATGTTTCTGAGCTCGATGCAAAAAAATCAATAAATTTGGAATTTTATGAGGAATTGATAGATTTTTTTAGAAAACGTGGCTAGGTTTAGAATAATGATTTAATTGGTAGTTGGGAGGACATTAATGAAGCATGGGCTGACATTTCTCACTACTACAAGTTATGGGACAATATGGGGAGCCTTTTTGCAAGAAAAATAACATCATTTCACTCCATTTATGACACCTTACAAGTGGTTAAAGGATATATTTTGGGATTTTCATTTTCCCTCTCTCTCTCTCTCTCTCTCTCTCTCCTCTTAGAAATCTATAAATTAGAGTGTTGGGCTCATTGTAAAGGGGATAGTTTTGAGTAACAAAACTATGTCAATTTTTTTATGAAGCCAATGTGTTGTAGTGGACTCCTTGTATGGTGATCCAGGCCCTTATCTTGTAATAGATTGAACTGTGCATACTTATGAAGCAATAAATGCAAGTTTGTGGATGTATCTTCCCCTGCTGTGTTTGTTTGCATTCCTCTTACCCTTTCAATATAATTTCATATATATTGTGTCTATCTTATGTTATTGCAGGGATCTATTATCATTGTGTGTGTATGAAATATTGTTGTGAATGCAGTTGCTAGATTGTGGAGAACTATTATCACCCCTTCTAGTTTGCATTTTGCTTCTACTTTTCACACATTGGAAGACTATTCTCACTTTTATTTTCTGGTGTATCACCACTTTAGTGTAGGCTTTTTTTTCATGCACTCTCTCTCCTTGGTCCCTTGGAAAGTTATATTAGGATAAATAGTTTTGTCCTGCATTAGAGTAGATTATGGTAGGTAGTTTAGGAGCAAGAACCAACTTTCTCTAGAGGTCTATTTCAAGTAGCAAGTCCCACAACTTGGAGATAGTACCCATTCTATCCAATCGTGCACTGTGATCTCAAGCACACACACTTGTGCAAAACATAGGGTGCCGTGATTCGGTGATAATAATTGTTTTTTAGAGAGAATACAAATATTTAACAAACATTATCAAGTACGTCAAAATATCAGATAAAACTAAAACAAGTATTTATCAAAAGCATCTATGTTATTGTATGTGTACCATAGTTAATGGTGGGCACTTGTAGCAAATCTATATTCACCTAGTTCTTTGTTTTTTTCCGTAATCCATCGATGCCTTTCCCTTTGGTGCCTTTGTAGTTTTGTTTCATCTTCTTGTCAAAATGCATTTCTCTGTTTGAAACCACATTTTTTTCGTCCACGAATGAAGATTTTGTAATCCCTTTTAAAATATTTATTCATTCTGAAAAATCATTTTTATGTTCACCCGTAGCTCAAGTATTCATGTTTGTTAAACGGGTTCCCTTTTCAGCCCTTCTATCTATCTCTCTGGTTTGTTTTGTTGTTGATTTTTCATTCTTCTTCGTCCATTTATTTTTTCTTTTAAGTGATGGAATCTATCTCTAGCAGTGTTACAACTATATTATGACATTATTAATAAATTGTAATATTAATAATGAGTTTATATAACTCATATTAATAATACAGCTTAATAGTTGTGTGTGAGTGAATTTGTTGAATAAACAACTCATGTAGCTATTTTGGTTTGAGAGATATTAGGAGATAAGTTTGAGAGATTCATGGAGAGAGATATGAGGGATTGAAGATGAGTGTTGAATCCACCTTTATAGGAGATCAAACACTATAAAATGTATTCTCCATCTATGTAAATATATCCCGAATGAATTCTTAATTTCTAAATAATTATATTCGATGTTTATATAATTGTCCAATGTTTAACACCGGTATCGAGCGGGTCACATTTCTCGTTTCTAGTATGGAGAATTCAAAGAAAATTAAAAATTTTCCTATGTTCTTTATTGCCTGCATATTCTCTTTTATTAGAATTATGCACAATTTCATTTGAAGCTTAATAGAGTGTGATTTCAGATTGCTTGCATAATATGAAATCAATCAATTGTTTTTTTAATATTGGCAAATAGTTTTTTGAAAGGGACTATACCCTTGAATACAAAATAAGGCCTTTAAGCCGGAATAAGAGTGAGAAGCATAGCAGGACTAACCAAGTCCAAGTAGTACAATGAAATTCAACATAGCCTTAAAAAAACTTACACAAGCGAGACTTAACGGTAAAACAACAACAAAAAAAAGTAACCCGATAGCCAAGAAACAAAGAAGAATAAAAAGAGAGTAGTAGAAGCATGCATTCTAGAAACAGAGAACAAGAGTCGTAAATCAGCCAATTGTTGCATCCATGTGTGTGGAGGTGTAAACTACAACTCGCAAAGGGAGATAAATATAATCCTTTAAATTATTTCATGCCATTATTTGAGTATACTTATTAGTGTGGATAACTCAAGGCATCTAAATATTTTGGAAACGTGTATTCACTTCTATATACTTACGTTATACTACAAATCTACATGAGACTCATTGTATTTGGTTGGTTGAAGCTTAAGTTGGAGTATAGATATAATCATTATCCTAATGTCTGAGTGGTTATATGTTGTACCATTTTTCTGTGTATTCTACATTTCTTGCAGAGATCCGATTAAATCGAGAGAATTCTTATTGTTTATACAATGTTTCCTTATGAATCCTCACAAGGAAAGTGTAGTTCAAAGAGGTTTGTGATCTTTCACGAGTAATTTTCCAGCAAGATCTGACAGAAGAGCACGCGCCTATTGAAAGTTAGTCATATACATCGGTATACTACAAATCGACCACACATTTAGATCCTCAATTTGCATGCCCTTATGGGCCACAATTTAAGTTGTGGAGTCGACATGCCCTTATGGGCCAATTCGCAGCATGCAAACCTGTACTGTACTTGATTTTCCATGTGGAGAGGATCCTCGTAGATTTGAGTAAATACATCTTTCACATTCTCATTATTGTGTTTGGTCATTTTTTTATAATTGTTTCCCTTTGTTTGTCTCGTGTGTAATAGTCAATTGAAACATTGAAGTCATATTGCATATCGTGTATTAAAATCATGTTGTTTATAGGTCGAATGGTTAATGTTTGTATGGGTATTTTATTTTTTGAGTTATAGTTATATTGTCATATTTATAACTTTAGTGTTATTTCTTTAATTTTGTGTGTGTTGGTTTCATATTTAAAGTATTGTGTCATCATTTTTAATAGTAATTTTATTTTCATCAATATTAATGTTGTCAAGTGTCATTTAAAGAATCAACGTCATGTAAAAGAGTCAAATGTTTTCTATGGTATTGTCTTTTGCCATTGTCAAAGTCATTTTGTATTTAAAAAGTAATCTCATTTTATTACTTTTTAAATTTCTAGTCCAGTCATCATATTTTCAAATGTCATAAAGTCATCATTTGTCATTATAGTAAAAAAAGTTTGAAAAAATTAAAAATTAAAATAAAATTGCATGACGCAAAGAAAAACACGAGTCACATATTATTTTTTATAAATCATAATGGTTTGATTTTTTATAGTTTAGGTAAATCCTTTTAACTTCCTTTAATTATTGTTTAATATGAAATAAATAGTCGTGACTAATTATTTAATATTCAATTCTCACTTGATTGTCGCGTTGATATATATAGTTTTTTATATTTGTTTTCCCATGTAGAAATAATTAAATGCATTATCTTTACAATTTTTTTATGTTTAGTAAAAGTTAATCCATTTATATGTAATCATAAATATTATTAAATATAAATGTTAATCATTATATTTAAACACATATATTTCAATTACAATTAATAACGACTTACTTGATAAATGAGCCAATATAAAGTAACAATTTTTAAATTCTAAAATAAGACATTCCAAGACTAGAGGATACTAAGCTCGATGTTTACAACATTTCCTAGCTATTACAAGATGAAACAAGGAAACAAATATTCCAAGATAAGACAAATATTAAAGATTTTCCTGAATACATTTTTCAAACAAGAACATAGACTAGTGGCCGCTAAGACTCTGGTTCAATATATTATTCGAATTAACATTTTTGCAACATCACAGAGGGTCGAGGTTAGCGGCCGCTGGGAGATTTGTTGTATTAAATTTAGGAGAATTTGTAATGACTTGATTTAAAATCTAACTATGCTCCCTATAATTATATTTAAATTTTAAAAGACTATTTTTAATGATTGGTGAACGCTAGGGTGGTTTCTCACTACATTTCTTTCCTAAATACTCGTGATTCTAAATGAAAATTTAAGCCTAGCGGTCACTGAGCTCAATAGGATATTCGAAGTCTATCACATGAATTCCAAATGAAAATTTAAGCCTAGTGGATATTGTGTTCAATTTTAATCCTAGTAGTGTTGGGTTCAATATGTTATTCGAATTAGTGTTGTTACAACATCACAGAGGCTTGAGGTTAGTGGCCGCTAGGATAGTTGTTGTCTTACATACAAGAAAATTAGTAATGACTTGACAAATATTACAAAACATGAATAGACAAAAATATTTAAAGACAGAATGAACCCAAGCCCACCTCTATGTCTCGCTTAGAGACAAGTGCTTCTCCACCGCTTGGGCTTCATAGCTCTAGTATAGTAAAAAAATTTACCATCCAAAATTTACAAGTAGTTTTTAATCATCAACCCAAATTACATTCCCATTGAGTTCCTTGGATGATTTCAATAAGTGGTCATGGGGAAACCTTGAGGTAGAGGTCAAAATTCTCCATATGGACCAAGTAAAACATAGTGGATCATTTTGAATGTGGATCGCTCAGTGGACATTAAGGACCCAAACCCAATTCCATGTCCCGAGCTTAGATAAAGTTATCCTCTACTACTCCAGTTCATAGATCTAGTATAATAAAAGCATTTACCATCCAAAATTTTCCAACCCTCCCACTTTTTAAAAACTAAATTTGATGGTGCCTCGAAAGGCAACACAACCCTATCAGAGTAGACTATTTAATTAGAGATGTAGATGGAAGTTTAGTAATAGCTTTGCTGAAAGGTCTCAAATTGGTGGTTAGCATTGGCTGTGAAGCTTTGGAAATTGAAGGTGATTCCTAGGTGGTAATAAATGATGTTCAAAAGGGAAAATATTTGTCCTGGAAGTTGGATTATTATATCACCAACATTTTGCATTGGTTGAGAAAAATCCCTAAGTGGGTTTTAAACCATAATTATAGAGAAGAAAATTGTGCCACTGATTTCTTGGCTAACCAAGGCATCATTAAGAGAGATGGCCCGATCAAATTGGGATGAGATAACATGTGGGAATATTTCTTAGAGATCATATCTCAGAAGGGGGAGTGAGGTGTTATTAATTTTTGGTGTCCTGGCTTCCTTTTCATTCTTCCATTTTTTTGTGGTGGTTGGCGGTGGTGTGGAGTTTTGAGAGACAAGTATGAAGTGACCTTCATTGCCTTTCCTTTTCCTGCAAGGTGTGAAGTGTGAGATGGATTTTTTTGGAGTGTTTATCAACATCGTATTAGAATTATCTTCATAGAAGTGTCGAGTTTTGTCTATGAGGAAATTATGAGGATTCAACTAGAGCTCACATTAATTTGGAAGTCGTCTCTTGGTTCATTTACAGACTTCTAGTTAGGAAAATATTGACGAGGTGAGAGATATTTCCCTCCACTTCATTAAGCCCTAACATCAGGTCAACTTGGTTTAAGGGTTGGAGGATTTTGGGATGGTTCAACCACTATATGACATTATTCATGAGGGGCTGGCCATGGATGAAGTGACGAGGGTGATAGCCAAGCTCTCTTCCAGGAACGTAGTTTTGATGTGGTTTGCTTCAGACGTTCATGTTTCTTGTTCTGAGGGATTGGTGAAGGTAGCCGAATTCTGGAGAAGTTATATTTTCCCGAGCTTTCAACTCCCATTGTCATGGGATCTACCGGTGTGGCTATTCTACGAAGGAAATTAGGATTTACATACAACTTCTTGTTACACACTAGTCACATTGGTGTCTCGGTGGGTGGGAGGATGCTCATCGGCCAAGAATCTCAGCCTCTCACGCGTAATTTCTAGTTCATGTCCCTAGTTTTTAGTGGATGGGTTTTCTCGATTGCAGTTTGAGCTTAGTTTTCAGTATAAATTTTAACAAATTTTGTGACTACAAATTTTTATTTTTATTTTCAGCCTAGCAATTCTTGAGTCCAATATGTTATTCAAAGTCCACCACATGATTTTGAAGGATAGTAGGCACTAAGTTCATAGATTATTTCATGGATTTGGTGTAACATAACACAGTTTTGAGATGAACGCCGCTAGGATAATTCTTGTCTTGCATTAAGACCCCTCTAACCTAAAGTTATAAAGATTATTTTTTTACATTGATAGAAAGATATCCTAGAATATATAGACACTAGTGGCTACTAGTCTTCACTTCAACCAAAAAATTGACAACTCGAAACAAACCAAATTTAATAGCGAGTAATTATTTAAATTACTTAGTATAACGCACAACATAAAATTATACTAATGATTTCTTGTATTTCTTAATTAAATAAGGGTTGAAGGGTCCCTTTCCCTTTACATTACAAATAAAATGAGAAGATTAGTATAAAACCCGAATGATCTAGCAATACTTTGTTTAAAAACATAAAAGGTCCTATGCCAGAAACATAAGTGGTTAGGAATACAAAAAAAACCCCAAACTAGTAAGATAGATAGGATGATTCAATAATAATGGAAATGACAAGGCTATATAAGAACCAAAAAAATATAAAACCTAATGGATTTTCAAACCACTTATTTATCTTAATCAGATGACACCTCCATAACCTCCACCTTAATGGGCCTGAAAATGATTTTTCGTAGGTTAGGAAAAATATGTTCTTTTCAGAACAACCCATCTCTTTAAAAAATTTTATGCCGCATGACCTTAATGGAAAAGAAAATCCCAACATGATTTTTTTCTGTTGCATTAGAGCAAACATTGCATCCAGGTCAAGAAAGTGGAGTGGTCTACCTCTAGTCACCGGTGTCTCAACCCATTTGTCCACTTCATACAAGAAATGATTAAGGACATGAAACCATTTGTGCAACTCTGAAATAATGTCCACATGCACTAAATATTATATACATCCAATATAACACAGTCTTAAGATTAGTGGCTGCAAGGATAATTCTTGTCTTGCATTAAGGCCCCTTTAACCTAAAGCTATAAAGATTATTTTTTTACATTGATGGAAAGATATCCTAGAATATATAGACGTTAGTGGTTGCTAGTATTCACTTCTACCAACAAATTGACAACTTGAAATAAACCAAATTTAATAGCGATTAATTATTTAAATTACTTAGTGTAACACATAACATAAAATTCTACTAATGATTTCTTGTATTTTATAATTAAAGGAGGGTTGAAGGGTCCCTTTCCCTTTACATTACAAATACAACGAGAGGATTAGTCTAAAAACCTAAATGATACAATAATACTTTGGTGAAAAATGCAAGGGCCAATGCCAAGAAAAGAAGTGGTTGGGAATACAAAAAACCCCAGACCAGTAAGCCAGATAGTATGATTCGATAACAATGGAACTAACAATGCTATACAAAAACCAAAACAAATATACAACCTGATAGATTTTAGAAGCACTAATTTATCCAAAACACATGACCATTCCTAACCTCTACCTTAACAGTCTTGAAAAATTGTTTCCGCTAGGAGTTTGAGAAAAATATTCTCTTTTCCAAAGAATAGCTTGATTCTTTAACAAATCTTACGCCTCATAAAATTACTAGAGAATAATATCCCAACATTCTAAATCCTATGTAGAGGAGCAAAAATAACATCTAGGTCAAAAATTGGAGTGACCTACCGCCCTTCACTGGTGCCTCGCCCCATTTGTCCACTTCAAATAAGAAATGATTTAGGAAATTAAATCATTTGAACAACTCTACAAAAATGTTTGCATGCACCAAACCTTCATGTTTATAGTAAGCATCAAAAATAAAGGGCCATGACGCACTCAAGGTTTTGTCCATTTCCACTTCCATGCCAACCCTATACGTTGGCTTGATCCAGTGATGACCCATCTCCAAAGCCCAATCCTTCATCGGATGTATGATAAGAAGATGAAAACGAATGTTGAAGAAACTTCTGCATTTACCCTCGAACATCCCTCTAGAGAAAGATAATCATCTCCAATAACTCCCTCAATTACAACCAGGTCTTTCTCTAATTCAATCCAAAAATAAATTTCAAATGATGACGTGAAATTTTGGTATAAAATCCCATTTCACTCATAGTCTGTGGAAAATTGCATGAAAGGCAACATTGGTCCGGCCATGACAGAATAAATGAAATCTCATGAAAGAAACCCGAAAGGTGTGAAAATAAGGGGAGTGATAAGATAAATATATGGAGTGAATATGCCATCGCATGCTTGAAATTAATACAAGATTTCCAATGGATTTAATATCAACGTTTATTAGAAAAGGTGATGAGTCCGGCCAATCAACATATTTATTGCAAATCTTATCACAAAATATGCCTATTTAGTAGCTATCTTAATAGATAATATTTAAGGTCCAATATGGAGTTAATGAGAGCATACAAAGGGAATTTTAATCACACAAGATTGATTTTCCATGACAAGGTCTCGCATTTTAACAACAACGTTAGCAATAATATCGGATTCACCTCCAATAATTAATTCATTACTATTTGAGTCATTAGCCAGGAAAATAATGTTCCAACACTTAAACTTATTGATTTATACATTTAATATTTTACTAAATTTCTAGTCATTAGTCACCCATTATTTTTTCGTAGCTACCATGCCATACAAGCTTTGAGGATACTTATTCTACTATGATCTACTTGTGCTAGGGAAAGGAGCTAATGACCATGCATGGGTCAATGACCATGAGTTGGTATGTGAAATAAACTACCATTAGTTGCTTGAATTCAAGTTAAAAATTAAATAAAAACTAGCCAATAAAGTAAGTCACATCAAGTCTCATCAATAAATTATCCAATGAAATGGTGACACATAAACAACCCATAAAAGGTGATTTTATTCTCAAGTAATGGGTTGCCTTAAATTCCTTTGTATTCAAAAGTACTTATTTTAAATCCCTTAAAAAGATAACATTAGTAGGGTTAGTAATAGGGTGTAGGGTTGGAGAATGTTTGAGGGTTATGAGGGTTCAGTGAACATTGTGTCGGCGGTTCTCGCGCAGAATGTCCGATTTCTCATCTAAAATCGGCTATGAAATGCTTGTATCAAATCGATGGTTGAAAATCCGGTCACGCATTCTATGACAGAAAGACATCCTCATCTACTACATGGACTGATATTCTCAAAGAACCTCTAGACAAGAATGTGGGGCCTCAATCACCTTCAAAGGTGTAATTCAAAAGCGTAAAGGAAAAGGAAGGAGTGACCCACCTCCATGTTCCAGATGGGTGTTTGTTTCGGGAAATGGGAAAAGTAAATCTTACACTTGTTGGTAAGTTTCTTGGCTCTAGGCCCAATATTGATGCTATTAGGAAATGGGCCTTGAGAAGGTGGAAACCAAAGGGAGATCTAGTTATTACAACCATGCCCTAAGGTTTTTTCCTAGCTAAATTTAACCAACAGATAGATCTGGAATCAATGCTTCTGGGAGGGCCTTGGTGCATGGGAAATATGGGAATTTTCTTGAAAAGATGGTATCCAAGGTTTGATCCAAATACTGAAAATATACACACCATCCCTATATGGTGTAGACTACCGGCCTTCCCCTTCAATTCTGGGATGATGAGATTTTGTTGAATATAGCTAAATCTATTGGATCTCGATTGGGCTTGATGGACCAACAAGAAATAGATCTAGACTTTATTATGTAATATTTTGTATTTCATCATAAATGGAATAGGAACTCCCGAGCATATCATTTTGCGTCTAAATTTGTTACATGGAAACAAAAGATCGAATATGAAACTTTTCACTTTCGGTGCAAAAAATGCCATAGAATAGGGCATTTCACTAAAAAAATGTCCCAATTTGGCCAAACACAAGGAAGAAGGGTTACCTCGGGCTAATATGTTGGGAAAAAATAACATTATTAATGTTGGATCTGTAGAGGCACTGAAATAAGGAAAGAGAATGAGCCTTGGGTTCTAACATATGGTATTGATAGATGAGAAAAAGAGCAAAATAAAAAATAATGGAAGCAATTGCTCGAATTAGCTAGATCTGAAATACAAGAAGGTCAAAAAGGGGTTCCAAACTCCAATAAAGAAACCATTGATATGTAGGAAACTCTGGCACCCTAAAACTCCTGTGACAAAACCAATAGGAGAAATTTCAAGAGAAAAATGAGATCTAGAAGTTGAAGCACTAGTGCAGGATGTAGATGAAAAGAATGCTACAAAGTGAGAATCAATCTCATTTCCAAGGATGCAGAATGCATGATGAATCGAAAGATCAGACTAGATCGATGGATCAATTAAATGAGAGCAACTCTGAATCTGAAATACAAGAGATAATGGTGGAGGATAAGGTTCAAAATAACTCTTTATTTATCATAGAGGAAGAGTTGTCTGATGAAAAAGAGAACATGGAACCAGATCTCTTCACGGAGGAAAATTTCTCTATGACAGAGCCTCTCTCACCTGTAGGTGATCAAATTCACTTCAAAAGTAATAAAACATTAAATCCACAATCAAAAGAGGATCAAGAACAAAGTAAAAGGAGGAGGGTGAATTTGAATCAAACAATAGGTTTATAGAGTTCAAATAAAAATAATAATGAAAGGATTCAAGGAGATCCCAAACGCTCTTTACAATGATAAAAAAGTAAATAGGAAACTGGGGAGCCTAAACTTCTAGAATAACTAGATCATCTGCTAGAAGGATAACATATTTTAGAAGCAATTCAAAAAAGGTAGACCTTGTAGATGGAACTCAAATTCAATTGAGCCATCCAGAAAATGCCTCCCCCATCCTATTTAGATGAAGATAATCTCTTGGAATATTAGAGGGTTGAATGGAAGCTCTAAGCAAAGAATACTCAAAGAGTTAAGAATTTCAAGTAGACCTAATATTCGACACTACAGAAACTAAAAGGGAAAAAGTTTCCTAGAGAATTGTAAAAATATTTTTGGGATAATTCAGAATTTTTTGTTGTTGATTCTCAGGAGCTTTAGGTGGTTTGGCTATTTTCTAGGATAAAAAACTTCTTACTAGTATGGTGATCTCTGACACTAATACTCATCTTGTTGTTAAGTTTCATGCTATTGATAATAATTTTCATGGATCCTCTCAAACATTTATGCACCTAATACTATAAATGGAAGAAGGAAGCTTTGGGAAGATTTAAATCTCTTTAGAAATCAATGTAAAAATGATAATTGGCTTGTTATGGGAGATTTCAACTCCCCTCTCAATCCTGGAGAAAAGCAAGGTGGTAATTCTGAATACTCCAATGACATGGATGAATTTGCTGACTTTGTCTCTGATTCTAATCTTATGGATGTGGAAATTCATGGTAATCAATTCACCTAGACAAACAGAAGAGTTGGACATGATCCAGTTAGATTAGATAGAGCACTTATATTAGCCAACTGGATTTTATATCCGGTTTTTATTTATTCTCTTTACTCGTAATCTCCTCTCGATCATAATATGATAGTGTTAAATATTTTCAACTAGGTCAAACCCATGCATATCTCATTCAAATTTGAAAATATGTGGATGGATCATGAAGACATTTCAGATCGGATTAAAGAATGGTGGAAATGGGATGGAGGGGGAACTGCTCAATATAGGCTAATTCAGAAATTAAAAAATGTTAAAAAGAAGTGAGAACTTGGAATAAAGAAGTTTTGGATTTTTTTAAAGGAAAAAGGATTTAAAGAAAAAAATTCAGGAGATTGAATCTCAAATAACTACAAATGGTATGACATTTGAGGATCTAGTTTATAGAAAATAAACTTTTATCTGAGTTGCATATGGTTTGTAGTAGGGAAGAAATTTTTTGGAGACTCAAATCCATGGCCATTTGGATGAAAGAGGGAGATATAAACACTAATTTTTTTCATATGACCACTATGAAACATAGAGCATGTAATAGGATAACGGAAGTTTCAAAAGGAAATGGTATTGTTATCAAATACCCTAAGGACATAAAGGTGAAGCTCTTAGATTCTATGAAAAATTTCTCAAAGAAAATAGTGTGGATAATGGAGAGGCAACCTCTTTTCTTTTAGAGGCCATTCCAGAAGATAGTATAGCTGAACAAAGATTCAAAAACCTCACCAAATCATTCACTTTGGAGGAGCTTCAAAAAGTTGTTTTTCTCTTGAAGGTGATAAGGCACTGTGTCCCGATGGGTTTTTGCTAATTTATTTCAAGGAAGTAAATGAGTTCTATAGAACATGATACCTCCTCAAGGAGCTGAATAACACTCACATTGTGCTTGCTCCAAAAAATGGATGCTAAATACTTTAAGGACTTCCACCCTATAAGTCTAGTAAATGTAATTTATAGAATCTTTACAAAGATTATTGCCACAAGAATCCAATCTATTCTTTCTGATATAATTTCAAAGCAACAAAGTGGCTTTATAAAAGGGAGGATAATTCAAGATGGGGTGATCATGGTGCATGAAATTATTCATTCAATGGATAAAAATAAAAAATTTGGTATGGTAATGAAACTTGACATGAACAAGGCTTTTGACAGAGTTTCTTGGCACTTTCTTGATAAGGTTCTGGCTAAATTTGGTTTTCAAAATAAATTCAGAAGGATTATTCAGGCTTGCATTTCTATGGCTAGATTCTCAGTAGTGGTCAATGGTGAGCTGGTGGGCTTATTTTCTAGTAGTAGGGGATTAAGACAAGGAGATCCTATATCCCCTCTCCTTTTCATTCTAATGGCTGATAGCCTTAGCATATCCATTACCAAAGTTGTCAATGACGGGATTTTAAAAGGAATCAGACCTACTTCTGCAAATCAAACTGCTTCACATCAACAATTTGTTGATGATACAATTTTACTTTTAATGGCCTCCATCCTTGAAGCTAAGGCTATTAATTCTATTATGAAATTATATGAGGTTGCCTCAGGACAAGAGGTTAATTTTGATAAGAGTTCCATCTTATTTTTAATACTCCATTGGAAAGGCAAAAAGAATCGCTCATATTTTGGGTTGTAAAATTAGTTCTCTGCCCACAACCTATCTAGGTCTTCCTCTTGGAACTAATAAAGTTTCCACAAAAGTCTAGAATGCTTTACTTGACAGGTTTAAGAAGAAAATGGATAGATGGAAAGGGGATATTCTCTCCAGTGTTGGAAAATGTCTCCTAATTAAAAGCACTTTGTAGAATTTACCTATTTACATTATGTCTCTTTACAACATTCCTGTTGCATTTATGGACAAAATTGAAAGGATTCAAAAACAAATTTGTGGCAGGGAACGGAAGAAAGATTCAGGTATCACTTGGTGGCATGGGATCAAGTATGTACACCTAAAATAATAGGTGGGTTAGGCATTAAGGATATCAAAAAAATGAATATGGCTTTAATTACAAAAATGGGATGGAGAATGCTAACTAAGGAGCAATCCTGGATTGAATTAATTAAAGCCAAATACCTAGCTCAACAAAAAGTGAATTATTTCCTTTATGATGATCAACTACCTTAGGGTTCTGTTTTTTGGAATAACTTGATCCAAACGAGGAATTTTATCAAACAAGGGTGTAAATGGAAAGTGGTAAATGACAAAGTGATATTCAATTTTGGAGTGATAACTAGACTATTTTCAGTTTAAATGATAAATTTGGCTCTATCAAAGATATTTTAGTTCAAAATTATGGAACTAAAGTCAAAGAATACATTGAAATGGAGGGAAATAGAAAAAGATGGAAGCAACTAAGTGTGGAGATGAATGAGCCCAATTCCATGATTTCCTCACTCCAAGAGCAGTTAGATATCATCCCAATGAATCAAATTAATTTCAAGGATGAGATTGTTTGCAATAACTCATTTGATGGAGAATACAATGTCAAATCAGGATACAATTCCTTTTTTGAAAATATTCATTGTGATTTTAAATGGAGTAGAATTTGGTTACCTAAACTAAATCCCAAAGTCAATTTTTTCTTTTGGCTTGTAATCAGAGGATGAATTATCACGAATGATAATTTAATCAAGAGAGGTTTTATCATGCTAAACATGTGTTTCATATGTAAAAAGGAGGCTGAGGACATAAAACACATTCTATTACATTGTGAGTTTGCTTCAAAGATCTGGAGTTTTGATTTTTCAAGGTTCAATATTTGTTAGACATTGCCAAAGGAATTTTCACAAAATTGGGAACAATGGGACCCCCCATACAATCATTTCATAGTTAAGAGATTATGGAAATTAAAATTTCCTCATATAATATGGAAATTTTGGAAAGTCATGAATGATATTATTTTAAGAAACAACATGTAGATCTGTAAAACAAGCTTCAATGAGATTGGTAATGAAGTTAAAGATAATACTGAAATATTTTAACCTCCCAAGAACAAGAAATATCCTAAAGATGAAGATGTTATCCTTTCAAATTGAAAGATTGATATTGAAAATGTTTAGAAACAAAGAACTCCAACCATTATGGTCTTCAATACACTGGATCCCCCTCCTAATTCTTGGTATAAACTCAATTTTGATGGAGCCTCTAAGGGAAACACAGGTGCAATAGCTATTGGAGTAATTATACGGGATCACAAAGGTTGTTTAATTACTTCTTATGTAGGAAGAATGGGGCATTAGACCAATCATTATGATAAAGCTTTATGAGCATTATGGGGTTTAAGACTTGCTAAAGAATGCAACATTCTGAACATTATTGTTGAAGGAGATTCCTTGAATGTAATAAACCATCTAAATTAGATTCATCCTCCAAGTTGGACAATTAAGGATTTCATCCAAGAGTTTATAAATATTTTCCATACCTTAAATAATCTTAAAATTGGCCACACCTATAAAGAGGGTAATAGTGTGGTGGACACTTTGACTAATTGTGGAATTAGTAATAACTTCATCAATTGGTATTATGAGGAAAATAACCCTATTGAAGTACAAAACCCTATCACCAAAGATAAATTTGATAGATCACATCTCACGTAGAAATCACTAATGGGATTTTATGTGCTTTATTGAAATGAAAGTTAGCACATGCATTTATAATCATCAAAATTCACATGCTCAAAGGATTTGTAGATGGATGGTTAAAAATTGGTTCAAGGAAGACACAAAAAGCTTCTTGTAGTTATTTTTATACCCTTAGATTAACAATAAAATACCATGTGTGCTGACCTATCACCTAGCGGGTGTTGGGCACTCACCGAGGCACACATGGGTACCAAGTCCTTCCTTTATGTGAGCCTTGTGAGAATACATCATCTATGACAGATACTTAAGTGTAAAAGTATTGGAAGTAACAATGCCTTCATTCCGAGATTATCATATCAATGTACCCATAAAAGAGATATAACAAACAACATATAGAAATGATTCATAACACAAAGGAAATGCATTAGAATTAAGCTCATGAACACACATATGCTTTATAAAAATACCTTCCATTTATATTATCATGTTTAATAACCACATTACATCCTTTTTAGGCTATAAGAGATGCATATAACAATTGAGCAAGGTCATGCATCGAAACTATACTACATCCTTCACATTACAAGAATAAACACAAACCCATCCCTCTAGGTATGCCATCACTCCTATATTTTCTCTAATCTCAGCCCATAGAATCCTCCATAATATTTCTACAGATCTTCACCCCTATTTCAGAACTTCTTCTCTCTCGGGATGATACCTTGTATATCTCCCTATCTTCTATCTCTTTTCGCTATCCATGTACCTCTATATATAGATTTTCCGCCTTCACTACCATGCCTTCTGAGGTAGAAGATCGGTTTCCAAGTGTCAAAGTGGTCCTCCAATGGAGCATGCCTCCTTTGATCCGAGCTCTCCACTCTATGCAATGATGTTATTCTAGATCCTTCCATCACATGTATGAAATATTCCCTTTTTGATCCCACATCCACCAAGATGGCACCTTATCCACTTCACATGCTAGACGGGTGATCATGGTATCATTTTCAAAAGTTACCTAAACATCCCTAAATGAAATCAATGTAAAAGATAGTGTCGAGAGCTTTCCAACAACCGTAATAATGCGACAAACATGACATTGGGAGCTCTAGATATGTCCGGTCAAAGTTTAGTCAATAGGAAAGTCAACTCTGGTTAACTAGTCAATATTGGACCAATGACACTGTGACACATGGTGAAAAGGTGAAAGAGAGTTGTATGTTGGTTTTTGATCTCTGATCTTCAACAGTCGTAAAATATTGCTCGTCGGAACAAGAGGCTCAACTTTTGTTATGGAGGGGAGCCCGACCGCCATGTGGACTATGGTATTATTGCCGACGTGGTGGGTCCACAAGCCACCACATGGCTTGCCACCATGAATCAAATACGATCGATTTTCCAATCGCGGGTTGATAGGTGGTCTTTTTCATCATATTCCATGTGGGTCAAATTTCATATTACTTTGTAATTATTTGCCATGTATTATTCCCAAATACCACACAATATGCCACATACCATGCATATATATGTCAAACCTCCACATATTAATGTTAAACATTAGTATTAAATCCTACATAACCACCAACCCCTTAGCTATTACTATGACCATGTGGATAGGAGGTGAAGTGGTTGTGGGAGGAAATGCCATACGTGGAAGCTTCCACGTGGAGAAGGAGGTGAAGTGGTGGTGGGGGTAGCTAAGCCATGCATGGAAAGATCCACGTGAAGAATGGAGTGGGTAAAGTTTTTTAAAAACTTACCCAAATATAAGTGGCACCAAATGTGGGATATTACACCCATATGAACATGCAAACTATCCACTTCTCCTTAGCTACTCAAATTGGGATTTTAACGCATTAAACATGTAATCCACTCTAATATGGGATAAGCATATCCAAAATGCTATGGGCTAAGGTTTAAAAATAGCCTATAGATAATTGTTAAATGCATTGTTTAAGGGCCCTATTTTTGTATAAATAGGGAACCCATTGTATTGTAACACACACACACACACACACACACACACACAATGGAGACAAGCTCATTCATAGAGCTTGAAAGGCACAAGGCGGAGCTAAGAGGAGGATGAAAAATTATAATTGTGTGAAGACCTATTTATTTAAATAGGCATTATTGTGGCTAGGAGTTATTAATACTACCTAGTCGGCCCATAGCACCACACTAAATTATTGTGAATCCTGGAATATCGACCGGAGAGCCATAGGGCGTTACGAAGCATCTAGAAGGCTGAGAACGGAACCAGAGGTTTCTGAACAGTGGAGCTGGTGCCATCAATCTTGCCGAATATGCCATGAAGGTGGAAGTTGGGTGCTATTTCTCACCCTTGTCATCTCGAAGGTTTTTTTATTCTTCTAAGAAAGTTTAAATAGTTTCCATTAGGTTTTCTTGTGAAATTACTATCAGTAACTTATAAGTTTTGACTAGTGGAATGGTTCGACAATGAACCCAGAGACGTAGGAAATTTCCAAACTCTGTAATCAATCATTGTGTAATTGTCTTATTGTCTTGCATTTATTTTAAATTGATTACTTAAAAGGAGTAAATTGTCAGCAAATAATTAAATCCTATGAGAGTCCGAGATCGGGTAGATAAAAATTGATTATTTTTGGTTCAACGGGTCATGATTTTCTCATGTGCTTCCCTGGAATGCCAAATATGGATAATTCCTAAAACATGTCTTTCCTTGCATCCACGTCGTGTGTTCTATAAAACCTTATTAAGACCCCCCGCCCGTGAGCCTTTACCCTATGCACCCTTCTTCAAATAGGTCTCACGCACCCATGCACCTTCTTATACTTAGCAAATATTCTCGGATCCCAACATCACCCCAAACTATGTTTGTTGTCTGTCTCGAAACACTCTTCAATAAATTAAAGAATGGTGGGCTCTTTACAATGGTTCAAAAGAAAGAATAAAGGAATGAACAATTGGGAGAAAGAATGAAAGAATGGGGACTTTTTTATTATTAGAGGAGGAGAGGGAAATCCTTCCTAATTCTTCCTCTAACTTCTCCCAAGCGTCGACCTCGTTATGAGATTGCTGACAGAGGTCACCCACTAGGGCGCTCACCTCCTTAAAAATTAGCTCCTCCCCTTTGGTGCTCATGGTGTCAACAATATTTTCCAGCTACTTTCCCTAGTCTTCAAGCGCATCCATCCCGTGGGGATCCGGGGTATAATTCCTTTATCTTGATTTTGATTGAGCCTCGCAGGTCTTAATTACTTCGACTTCTTCTCCACCTTATCTAGGATCTTATCTCTTTCTTCTCTATTCCCCTTATTTTTCTCTTAGAACTCCTTGAGTTCTATTTCATGGGTGGCAACCAAAATGCTTGTCACTCTATCCCTATCAATGCAATTGTCATAAGCAACTTTAACAACTTGCATGGAAACCTTTACCTCTGTAAGAAATTTAGTCTATTGAGCCACAATATTGACAAACTTCATATTTTCCTCTTTCTCTTGGTGCACCTATGCATCATATGCAGAATCTAAAGTGAGTGGTCATCTCTCCATTGTGAGAATGCAAGTCAAACCCTCCAGACAATGCAAGGTTGATTCATACTTCTACTCAGGTTGTGCTAATTTAGGGTGCTTCAGGAAATGGCATCCATAATCATCTCCACCTTCTTAGAGACTTCACACACCTTTGATTTTTCTTCTTTCAACTCATGCCTCAATTGAGTGCTGATCATCTCCTCTTGCTTTAGGTCCTTTCTCTTTTCCACGAGCTCCTTCTTTTTCTTCTCCAATTCCTCCTCCAGGAATCTCACTTTATCATTTCCAACAAACAATTGTGGTATTAATTTTGACTAAAACTTTGTTGAGTGCATTAGAAACCTGTTCATCTGATAGTTTTTGAGTGTTCACCAAGGGATTTACCTCTTTTTTCTCGACACCTTCATTAGCACTCTCTGTCTTACTTTGAACTCAGGATCATCTATGTGAGACTTGAATGCCCAAGATAACATCTTCCTAGTTCAAGGATATGCTTCTTCTTCATCAAATGATGACATAACTAGGAGTTTCTCTATTGGTACGGTGTTTTAGAAGCATGCGTGTAGAACCTTGTTAGGATCATTATTGTATCCCATTCCCTTCCCTTGTGCCATAGCTACACCATTCCCACCTGTTCACATAGCTTTTGGGAAGCTCACTGCCAATTTGGGATCCCCACCCATGCTGCCATACTCCTTCCCAATGCTTTCTTCTTCCATCTCCTTCAAAATTTTGTCTCGTGCCCACACCAACTCATGTTCTACCAACTCCATGATGCCTACCACTTATCTCTTAGCATATTTATCTACTTTCTCCTTGGTGAGGCTTGGGGTTCCTTGGTTTTGGTGCTTACTTCTTCGCTCACCCCCTTTCCTTGATCCTCTACTTCTTCCTCGTCATTCTTCTCCTCATCTTCCTTGTTATACTTCTCTTCATCTCCCTCCTCCTTAGAATCATGTATATCATACACTGGATGGTATTCACCTCCTTCAGGATCATCTTCATCCTTGTCACCAATGTAGGCATATAAAATTTCTATCTCCTCTGAGTTTGCCTCCTCTGTCACCTTTTGCTTCTTCCTTACTGGGGATTCCAGTATAGGATATTCTTCCTTTTCTTTTTCTTCATTAGGCAACATATTCCTTGGTGAATCCTCATGTGTGAGGGGCTCTTCCTTATTTGGTGCTTCATCTTCTTAGGTATTTTCCTTGACAGGGACTTCTTCCTACATGTGTAAGGGCTAGGCTTAGCACTTTCTTCTGGCACACCCACAGATTGTGTTGTCTGCACACTTGGTGCCTTCTTCTCCTACCCCTCTTCTCTTTCTCTCTTCTTCAGCATGGCCTTCTTCGACCTATGGGGTCTTCTATAATGGATTCATAACTCTCTAGATAGGATCCTTTCTTGAACTTAGGCCTTATGCATAGATACACCCTTTCTACAGTCCTTTCGATGATTGGCAACATCATGGGCTTCATCATTTGCACTTCATGAGAGAAATACTTCTCCATGTATGCACAATATTTAAGGTACATGAGCTTTCAACTCAGCTCACGGTGGTCTTGGTCCACCTCATTAAGGTTGATCCTTAGTCTCTTGGCCTCCTTCAACCGGTTGACTCCAACTTGGAAGTATTACACGGTGAAGGAGAAGGGTAGCTTGCACCATGGACCCTTAGTCCCATTTGTCAAAGTGAACCTATCAATGGAGAAGTTTTGTAAACTGCAAACTTTTCCTCTCCATCCACAAGTGTGGGAAACTACTCTGGGATCCTCCACTCTACCCCGAATGCATCATGCATTCATTTGTACCACTTCTCTAGGTGCACTTTGTGAGCGGATGTCATGGTTTCACAAGTGTACTTTTTAACAAAATTTACGAGTGATGGATCCTCTTCTAGATACTCCTAAACAAATTTTTCTGGCCCATTAGGCACTCTAATCTCTCGAGAATATGATGGTAAGGAGGATGTTGCTAAATAACATATTCTCTCCTTCCCGTGTGCTTGCTTATGATATCATTTGTGATGAAAGTGGACAAGCTATAGATGGCTCCCTCTGATATCTTCCGGCATACATTTAGTCATGACTTGTTCACTTGTGTCCATCATTCTTGATCATTAATCTTGGTCACCAAGCACATGGCCATCCTCATAATAGGGTCTAGAATCTCTACGATGTCAAAATATCACAAACCCTTCTTATATTCATACGCTACTACTGTCTCCTTGATAGCCTCCTTGTCACTCAGATCATCATCTATACTTTCTCCTTCACAAATAAGGCATGTGAACTTGGATATCAACTATGGTGTTATGCACATCTTGCACCCTAAAAAATAGAAGTGATCCTCATGTACGTGTGACATCAACCATTGATAAAGGTGCTCAAGCTTACCAAAGTAAGGAAACTCATATAGTTGCAATAACCCTACTTTCTCCAATTTGACTTTCACCTCGTTGTTGTATATAGGCATCCCATCTGGTGTCCTTTTGTTAGTTAGACAAACCAACTCTAATGCCATTTCCTTCTCATTTTTTCTCATGTGATGGTTATAATCACTCATGGCCATTTTTCTTAAGTGTGACACCCATTCCTTTCCTAGAAATACTCAATTTAGGTATTGCATTTATGTGTGCCATTCCTCATTGGAGCTTGTAATGATAGCAGTTTGATTTCCTTTTCCCTTGCCCTTCCGTTTCTTTGGTGAAACAGTTTCCTTATTAGGTTCCATGCTTTCTGTTAGGATAACCTAAGAAATCCTTACTCTTCTCTGCTACTATTCTTAACCCAAAAATCAACTCCAAATCTCAACTCCTGGAATAAATCCTTCTATCTTCATGCCCTAGATGCCAAGCCCTAACTAGGAAAACCTTCCACAAGACGATGCACTTCAAACAAAATTTTCTCATGCCCATGTACTCCTTCCTCCTGGTTTGTAGATCCACTCTAGTCACACACTTAGATTTCTAGGATTCTTCTTCACACAAATATCTTTAGATGCCCTAGTTAACAAGAGTACTTCAAATTTGTAATGGAAAGGTAAAATAATGACTTGCATGACATTATATTTATAGTTTTTCCTTCCTCCAACAATAAATTTTATACAACCTACCAACATTAACATTAAATGTGTATTTTTCCACTAGTCCGACTTTAAGTGCCCTTACTCACATGCTCAAACCCGAGCGAAAAACCTTATATAATTTTCTAGGCACAAAATCCAATGTGGCCAAAGACTCTTATCTATGCGTCTACAAAGCGCAAAGGCACTTATTCTGTCCTTTACCTAATTTTTTCCCTTTCCTACCTCATGTTATTCTTGTGCTCTTCACTCTTGTATGTGGTTTTTATTACAACCTTCTTAACACCATAATTCATTATCCATCATTTCCCGCGCACTTTCTCAACATTACGCACTTATTTCTACTAGGCCACTCAACATGTATTACAGCCTATAATTTTCTTTGCATTACTCCACCCCACACTAAAACAGATGATGTGCAGTCCTGCACATACACAACCTTGGAAAAATAATGTGGTTACTTGGCACACAAGGAGAAAAATGAAAAAGAGAAGAACAAGCCATGAGAAAGGGAAACATAAAAAATAAAAGCAATAAAGAGAAATTATAAGCTAACTTGGAATACTACCTTATTTACAAACACCAAGAAGAATTATTTATAGTAGTTCTTCAAACCTACTCCCATTGAAATGACACAGTAATCTAGTCCCATCTAGCACTTGTCAGAATGGCAAGCACCTGAATTAAGGATGTATGATATGATGTAAGGTCCCAGCCAATGTAATTTCAGCTTCCCAAGATGGCACTCGATACTTGGAATCATACAACAACACCATCTCGCCCAACCTCAAACTACTTGTTCAAGATATGACAATCATGCCATGCCTTTTGTCTTGCCTTTTCTGCGTCTTCTAAATCCATTTACCAAGTGATAACCTTTTGTCTAACTACATCAACTTATCAATCCTCTCTTCCAAAGTGCTTGTTCATCATCCAACCCTCTTGTGTGCACTATACACAAAGATTGGTAACATGAATTTAATCGATAAAATAACCTTTTGGCCATAAACCAATGAAAGCAATGTGGCTTTGTTTAACATCTTGTAGGTTATCTGTATACCAATAGAATAGATGATACTTTGTCATCCCAACCTTATCTTCCAACGTCACAGATCTTTGTCAACGTGTGACTTAGTATTTTGTTAAATGCCTCACCGGCCCATTCGCTTGAGGGTGACACGGGGTAGTCTTGTGATGGGCCACCATAAATTTTGCTAACATAATCTTGACCATTTCATTGAGGAAATGTGTACCTCTATCACTTGTTAAGCTTAAACAAAAACCATACCTACGATTATATTCTCTCATAAAATATAACAGCTATCACCGTGGTGCAATCCTTTGTAGCACCGCCTCGCCCCATCGTGTCAAGTAATTAGTGCAAGTAATGATATACCGTGAACCAGTCCTTCACGTGGCTAGAAAAATTGGCCCTACAAAGTCGATTGCCCATTTTTCAAATGGTTTAGCAGTTATTGGTCACAAGGGAATTTCATCCCTCTTCCTAGGTTTTCCAAGGTGCTAGCAATGGTCACAGGCCTTGCAAAACTCAATATAATCCTGGTAGATGGTTTCCCACCAAAGCCCTGCAAGTAGAATCTTCCACATGGTAGCATTTCCTACATAGTTTCCTCCTACAATCCCACCATGTGCTTCCTCCATAATTTCCATGCACTCATGTTCCAATATGCATTGGTGTAGAACCTCATCACATCCTAACTTATACAAGTCTCCACTAATCAACATGTAGGGTGCGATGCGTATTGCTAACTACTTTCTCTCTAGAGCCTTCATCCCTTCCAGCACCACACTTGTTTTTAAGAACACTGCAATATCTTCCAAGTTTGAGGTCACACGTCATAACCTAAAAAGTTGTGCATTTGACATGGTATCCTCAATGCTTTGCATGTCCTCCCCTAAGTTAATTCTTGATAAGTGATTAGACCCTGAATTACTTTTTCCTAGTTTTACAACAACTGTGAACTCAAACTCATGAAATAATAGGACCCATTGGAATATGCGCCCTTGTAAAACAAGTTTTTGACTAAGTACTTCAGTGCCATGTGGTCATTGTAAAATATAAATGGTGTTACCAAAAGATACTATCGAACTTATGCAACACAGAGATCATAGACAATGCTTCATGCTTAGTAGTTTTGTAGTTTTGGTCTACCGGTGTCAAATTTGTACTTTGAAAAACACAAGGGATGATCAATAATTCCCTCACCAGGTTGTGCTAGTAATTCTCCCATAGTTGTCCTTGAGGCATCAACATGCACATGAAAATTCTTATCCCAAGAAGAAAAACACAAGTATGGGTTCCGTGACAAGCATATCCTTCAAAGTGGCAAATGCCCTTTGCTGCGCTCTCCTCAATGAAAGGCACTCTTATGTTTTAGAAATTCCTCTAAGGGCATGACAATCTTGGCATACCCCTTGATGAATTTCTTGTATTACCCTATATGCCCAAGGAATCCACACACTACGCTTTGAATAAGTACGCTCCCTTAATCCTACAATAACTAAAACTTTAATAGGATCCACTAGTAAGTCCTCTTTACATATAATATGTCCTAACAGTGGTCCCAAATAGAGTAGAAAAGACACATTTCTTAATGTTGAGGGATATCTGTAATTGCTGACATCTCTCAAACATCAACCTTAAATTGTGACAATGGTCTTTTACCAATCCATACATAGTCTAGTCATCCAGGTAAAATTGAAGAAAATTATGGATGAAGTCCTAAAATGATTGTACCAAGATGTGCAAGAACACAGTAGGTGCATTATTCAATCCAAAAGGCATAACCATGTAGGAAAAACTTCCACATTAAGTGGAGAAAGTTATCTTTCTTTGGTATTCCTTTGTAATCTTGACTTGGTGATACCCTAAGAACCCATCTATGAAAGAGAAGAATTTGTGCTTGACTACTCCCTCCAAAATTTTTTCAATAAAGGGGGTTGGGAAAGGATTAATGACACATACTGCAATTAGGTCCCTATAGTCCACACATATCCTTATCCTTCCATCCTTCTTGATACTAATGACCATTGGGATTATTCATTTTGATTCCTCCATAGATTCAATGATACAATATTCTATCATCTTGTCTATTTCTTCCTTGACCTGTATGCACAGATTTGGATTCATCCGATAAGGCCTCTTCCAAATCGGTTGCACACCTTCCTTCAACTTGATATTCATCTCCCCCAAGGAATGGTGGATGCCTTTGAGTTCATGATACCTGTGAAGGAACAAATCCTAGAACTCAAGCAATGATCAATGAACTTTGAAACTTGTTTTTCCATCCAATAGTCCCCAATGATAACTTTCTTAGGTTTCGTCTCTATTCCAATGTTAACATTCTTTGTTTTCAAGGCATCATGGTAGGCAAGTTCTTTCTCATCAATGCTATCTATGAATTCCTACATACCTTAAGAATGGTTAGCATCCAAACTTTCCACCTCTTCACTCTCTACTACATAGACCATTTTCCTTTCTTCTATTTTCATGCATGCGCACTCAATTTGTACTTCCTCTAATTATTATTCATTGAGGTGCGTTTCCAAATAAGGCTCACCCAGAAACTTCAGTAGCCTATCTTCTATCATAGCACTATCTCCCATCATAAGGCACTTGATTACTTACAATGCATTATCAATTGATGGATTTGTAATCCTATACTCAAAATCTTGAATGAGATCAACTACCAACTCCTTCCAATTACCTATTTGATGACGCATCTTTGGTGAATATACCATGAACATGCATAGAATTGTAAGGTGGAATACAACTTATGTACCCATAATGAAGGTGGTAATGCTTCTGCACTTCCCATCCAGGCCTTATGATACACTTGGACATGAGATGAGATGGTCTCTTTACCATGGTAATCTTATATGAAAGTGGGCACGTTGCTATTGGAGAACCTTACAGAAAATGCAATTATTACCTTGCATCATTCTAGGAGGCTCTCCCAATGTGTAACCCACCAAAGACATTGTAGTTCCAAGAAATTTATAATCGAGCCTCCCCCTTCTCTCATCCTCATTCTTCCACTGAGCCTCCATTTCTTGCAAGAACATTTCGGGTATACTCCTCTAGAATAACTTGGCAACTTATTTCCTCCCGGGAAATTCAATGAGTGCGCCTTCATTACCCTTGTTATAGATCCTCTCAACTATCATCCAATGAAATCATACATCCCATGGGCCCAATTGTCGCATGCCATGCTAGTGGTATCACTCAAGGACTGAGAATCTTCAAACTGGATGACTCCCTCCATGGGATGAATTATCTCAAGATCTCTAATGGAGTGCACATAGATTCTATCAAGGACTTATTCTCTCGGGGTTCAAGTATAAGTTTCGATTTCCCATCAATTAAAGGGATAATCACCCTTTCTTCCTTGTTCTCAAAGCTAATATACCCCTTGTTAAACCATAGGTTGGCATTGTTCTTATAACACCAAGGGTGCCTAAGTAATGCTGGAAATTTGTTTGCCTCGGCGAGTGCCAAGACTTCAAAGTCCTCGGTGAACTTATCCCCTTGAATAGTGATAATCACATCCTGTAATACTCCAATGGGAATTTCCTTTTCTTGTTTTCCATAGACAACACATTCAAATATGGATGTAATGCGGGCCTTCCCATTTGATGTTAGGAATCTAAGGTAAGAAAATTGACCTCTGCTCTCATGTCGATGAGGATATTACTCGAAGCCATCTATCAAAAATTGCATTTAACTTAATCTCCTTATCATAGTAAAGGATGTGAGGAGGAAGGTTTGAATGAAAACTTGCCTTTCACAATCTACTTTGGTGCGTGGTACCTTCTCCCTTAGCCATTCTCCTAACAAGGGGATAATATTCTCTTGCCTTAACAGCCTACATACTTGACCTCTTCTAGGTCATCCTTTGGAGCCTCAAAATTCTTCCTTTGCTCTAATCGCTCCGATTTCTCCTTTAGACATTGGATCTCCCCTTACAAACTTTAAATCACATCCATAGTCTCTTGATACACCTCCTTCTGATGAGAAGGGTTTGAATACTTTCCATGTACCACTTCCTCTCTTGAAACTAGTGTCCTTTGTCTTGGCATCTCCTTGGCACATGTGGCCTCTGCTCACATCGTCACCAATATAGGTTCTAGTCTTGAATCATGCGCCACTCTTGGCATCCACTTGTGAATTGGCTTTCTTGATGTTCACCATCCCAACACCTTTTTCCTTTTGATGCTGCTAGTTCAAATAATCATAAAGCTCTAGACAATCTCCGTACTTATGTTTCTTCCTGCACCACAAGCATTGCAACAGATCAGGACACTCATGCTTGTAATGCTCTGTAGATCCACATTTATAACAGGTTCCTCATAGGAACTCACTTCGTCCTCCACCGAGGTTATTGTTACCACAAAATTGGACACAAAAAAATCTTTCACGTGCTCCTCCATCTCGCACGCCATTCATAGGGAAGATTATCATCCTTGGAAATACTTGTAAGACTAGTTTGGTGTACACCAAGATCAATAGCATCATGAATCTAGTCAATCATTCTATAATCCTTGGTATCATGGGTCATAGAGGTATATATCTTATAATAGAAAGAAAAATTCTTGTGGATTGCGCATTGTAGTAGAGGACACCTACTTGCACCATGATCCCCATTGAAAATTTCATAGTCTACTACCACCATAGCGCGTACCTACTTTTAAGGGAAGCTATCCTTTGCATGCCCTTCCACTTCACAGTCTATATACCAAATCCCAAGAAGAACCTCATGTGTTGATTTTGTAGACAAATTCTCAAACTCCTTAGCCATTACAACAATTAGATCCTCCAGAAAGGGGCTAACACCAGTATTAATGCTCCCAATAGCCTTAGCACACATGGCAGCTTCTAATTCCTCATGTGGATCTATGAAATTCTTGTGTGATAGATCCCTCCTAAATGGTGTTATCATTTCTCCAACAAACCATTGAGCATGTTGAGAAGGGTGAATTTCATAGGATAGTTTTGACAAGAGATTCTTGAAATGATCATCATACTCCCACACACTCTCTTTCATTCCTTTCTAGATCTCCTTGAGCATTGATGCTCTTTTCTCAAACTTAGGGATATGAAATTCTTCAATATGGTGTAATCTACCACCATATTATGGGAGTCATACTTCTAGTACCAACTATGCGTGCATCCTTGAAATTTTTTTACAAAATGACTTTTCTTTCACTCTAGGGTAGTGATCGCCTTCATGTAACATAGTAATTCACACTTGTGCACATGGTTTGAAGCAGCTTCAATACCCCTATAGTCCGGTAAGTGCAAAGACATATCAAAGAATACTTTCTGGAGGTGGTTGAATTCCTTGTCCTCATAATCCGAGCCTTGGTTCCCTTTGGTGTTTTCTCCTCCACCAGATCCACTAGATCCACTAGGTCATGTTCCTCCTGACCTACTAGATCCTCCATATCCACTAGGTCCACTAGGTCCTCTAGCTCCTATACCACCAGTTCCACCTCCTACAACCAGTAAATGGCCTGAAGTGGTCGTGCCTAATGTTCTCAATGTCCCACTGAACTACGTGCCGATGGTTTTTATATTGTTCTAGTTCCAGTCATGTGTCCCATGCCACTTCCGGATGCGATACCAAAACCTTGCATACTTGTACATTGTCCAAACATTCCTCCAAATACTAGAATGGTTTGTGTAGCTATGGATGTTCTAAATGAGAATGAGAAATTATATCTCTTGGGTATAGATCGGTTACTCCCACCAATACCAACTGGGTTAACAATACTTCTCCATTAGTCTGGAAAACCAAGCACCGGGGTTTGGGTGCCAAGTGGGTTCGAGATGTGCACCTACGGATGTACTTTCTCCATGCGACAAACTCTCATCAAAAGCTAAAGGGGCTTCTCTCCCGTGATTTCCAAGATGGGGTAGCATAAAACTTTTAGGTTCCACATCCTTTGTGTGAACCTTAACTCCTTCCCACAACGTCTACCTCCATAGATCCATCACACTTGCAACCTCACATTATCTATTCATCTCCCTTTCACAAGCTTCACTATACTTGAGTTATCTCTCCTCCCTTTCCTTCTCGACCACAATTTTTGCCATCTTTCCCCACCCTAGCTTCCTCTCCCAAAGGCTTAGAGGTTCTTATCTAGCCATAGGAAAAGCCTCTAAGCTTAAGGAAATGATCAAAATATTCATAGCCAAGGGAATAACATAAAAATGGTCCTCTCGAGATCCCTCGAAACTCAAATGCATCAACTTACGGGAAAGAATACGTAAAAATGGTTTATTCTAGAGTATAACTAGTCAGTACTCCTTTCCACTAGTGATCAAAAACATGCGTCCAAGTCGATTTGTGTCTTGTAGCTTCAAGTAATCATATTGGGTCCATACACGTGATCCGTAGTACCATTTCGATCCTGGATACATATGCTGAAATCCATTCATATAGTTATATTAGAAAACAATAGAATAATGTCTCATACAACTCATGGTACAGGTTCTCTTCTACCCATTGACATGCATCAAACTCAGATCCAATGTTGAATCTTTGAAAAATTCATCTTTCGTGCTCTTGAACCATGCTTCAACACTTTACAAGGTTAAACATTCTATCATAACACATCACACAGGACAAACTTGCATGTCATTTCTCATAACAACTTCGAAAATAGGTCCTTGCAATGGAACCAAGATGTAGTCATTTTTATACCCTTAGATTAACAGTAAAATCCCATGCGTTTTGGCCTATCATCCAATAGGCACTTTGGGCACTCACCTAAGGCATGTGTGGGTGTCGAGCCCCTCCTTTATGTTATTCTTGTGATAATACATCATCTATGATGGATACTTAAGTGCAAAAGTATGGGAAGGAACCATGCATTCATTCTGAGAACCTAGGATGAGTTATCATATCAATGCATCCATAAAAGAAAGATAACATACAACATATAGAAATGATTCATAACACAAAGGAAACACATTAGACTTAAGCTCATGAACAAAAATATGCTTTAGAAAAAAACCTTCCATTGATATTATCATGTTTAATAACCACATTACATCCTTTGAGGCCATAATAGACCCATATAACAATGTAGAGCAAGGTCATGCATCGGAAACTATACTACATCCTTCACATTAAAATAATAAACATAAACCCATCCCTCTAGGTATGTCATCACTCCTATAATTTCTCTAATCCTAGCCCATAGAATCCTCCATAATATTTCTGCAGAGCTTCGCCCTATTCCAACACCTTTGCTCTCTCGGGATGATCCCTTATATATCTCCCTATCTTCTATCTCTTTTCTTCTATCCGCGCACCTCTATATACATATTTTCTATCTTCACTAACATGCCTTATGAGGTAACATATAAGTTGTCAAGTGTCTAAGTGGTCCTCTAATAGAGCGTTCCTCCTTTGATCTAAGCTCTCCACTTTTTGCAATGATGGTCTTCTAGATCCTTCTATCGCATGCATGGAATATTCCCTTTTTAATCCTACAACTGCTAGGCCAGCACCTTATCCACTTTGTATGCTAGATGGGTCACACTTTTCTCATGTGCTTCTTGGAATGATGAATATGGCTAAGTCTGAAAACCTTTCTTTCCTTGCGTGTGCGCCACGTGTTCTACAAAACCTTGCTAGAACCTTTCCTATGCACCTTCACCCTATGCACCCTTCTTCAAATAGATCCCGCATGCCCACGTGCCTTCTTGTACTTATCCAATATTATGGCTCCCAACACTTCTTCATGGGTTTCAAGCAGGTTACATGTAGAGGTAGGAAAATGGGGGGAGCTCCATGCCAAATAGAACCCAACTGTGATCCCACATGGAAAGAAAACATTAAGATGTGGAACTACCTATAGACTAGGGGGTCGCTAATTTAATTGAGAGAATAAAAGGGCATGACCAAAACATCTCTATGCATTTTTCTACAGGATAGAAAGAGCGTAAGGTAACTTATGGTGGGAAAAATGTGCGATGACAGAGGATCTTATTGCGAGAGGTCATAGGCTTTTCTTTGGATGGAATAATATTTTTTAGTAAGAGGATGGATAAAAATGCAGAAGCTAAAATTTTTATTGAAACAAGGGAGGAACTTCAATTTGTAATGGTGGGTATAAAGGCTAGTTCCATCCCAGAACCCTTTTATGAAATTACTAAGATGATGGTTTGCTTTATTTCCCTCGAAGGAAGGTACATAACTGTCCCCACAAAACATATGATTTTTCTTAATCATTTTAGGAGAAATATTCTTGTTTTCTTCCCGCACTATCTTCTAAATTGAATGAATCAGTCCATTCTTGATTTCCAAAACCACACCTAGGCCATTCCCCTCCATCAGGGTCTTATCTTCCTCCTTTAAAGACATTGTCTTGCCCAATAGCCTACCATACCTATGACCCCCATCACCCTTCCCATTTCCATCCACCCTATTCCTACATGTCACCCCGATCACCATCTCCAGTAAAAGGAAAGTCAAGGCTAAAAATCCTTCCTTCTCCAAATTAAACCCCTCTTCCTTCGGTAGAGTCCTTAGGAGCAGTAAGGATGTTGAAATTACCCATAATTTATTGCACATCAACATTGCAGGACAATACAAAAATACTCAACATGAGAAGGAGAACCTTCTTTACAGGATGGAAATATTGGAAAAAATGGTAGAGAATCTCAAAAAAGACATACACCAGCTAACTAAGAAAAGGAGTAAAAGAAAATTGAATTAGGATGTTGGTATTGGGGAAAATCAGATAAATGAAATTTATAAGAAATTAATTCCTAGACAATATACTTAGGAACTCTAAGGAATGACATGATCACAAAATTGCAATTTTCGTGGCTATATGTGATTTTCTTGAGCAGTCGAAGCATCATTATGCTTAAAGGAATCTCAATGAGACATTTGGGGAAATCGAGATGAAATTAACTAGATCATATAATAAATAGATTATAATGAACCTACACATGTCACTACTATAGCATTATTTACCTTGCTTCAGACTGTTAAATAAAAAATTGACAGGGCTTCAAAGAAATAATCTTCTTCAGAGTAGTCTAGTTTCAAGCAGGATGTTATTTTACTGCAAGTATTTACACGGATAATCTTCATTGTATTAATCAATCATATGAGAGCTTATAAATAAATAGGATAGGTTGTTCCTACAATGTAGGAAACAACCCACAATAATACATGAGTTTTTTTAACAACTCATTATTATAAAACCAAATAATGATTATTATAATTATGAGTTGTTTCTAAACAACTCATAATATAATAATAAACTAAATACAAATAATGTTAACACTAACATAATCCTAACATTCACCCCCTTAGTGTGAACATTATTTACTGATATCACCCCCTTAATGTGAACACGGAAAAAATGCACCATAGAACTGGAACCAGAATCGTATGCCTCCACATACTTTTAGGTCTGCATATTGCTGGCTTGGATCTTGCTACACATGACCAATCCGCTTCACCACAGTGAACCCCATACTAGATGACCACACTTCCACCGATTCACCTACATACATGAACTCAACAGTTCCTGCTTTCACTTCCAATGAATGATAGATTTCACCAGCCAATCAATGTTAGAAGTACAATAGTCGAAGGATATCTGTAGTCAGAGGATCACTCTAGTTTAGCTTTGCCTCCTATACAACTGTTCTCAACATCAAAAATGCACATCTTCCACATTTGAATCAAAACATGGGAAGGAAACCACACACCATTTTATTTAGCACACACCACACAACTAAAATAATAGAAAATACTGCCACCAAATTTGAATGCGACCTCATCATTAGTGACTGATGAGAGGTGTTGATCACCCTCCATCCTCTATGCCTCCTGCCTCCAGTAGATGAATTATTTACCATAAGTATTCCTCATCACTAGGACAAGAAATTTCTTCATCTTTAGAATATTCATCCCAATTAGTTTCTTCTTCAACAAAAAATCTTTTTGATCTATTTTGTCATCAAGTAGATCTTTTGCCCTCTTTTTACAATTCAAAATTACATGTCCTAATCCTTTGCAATAAAAACATGTAACCTTTCCTCGTGATGGAGCATGCTTTGAAGTATATTTCCCCTTTTTGATGATGTACTAGCTTTATTGTGCACATATAAAACCTCCTCTTCTGGCTCGGAAGGTTCATTATGATCAAGAAGAGTAGAAATTACTCCTTCTAAACCAATGTTAAGCTTGCTCATAGTAAAAATCATATGAGACATTTTTTTGGAAAACTATTCAAAAGAATGGATTTGGCATCATCATCATTTACCTTTTCATTAATGCCATGAGCTGATTAAGTAGAGAGTGAAATTTTCTTATATGATCTTCCATTTTTGCACCTTCATCCATCTTCAATCCATATAGTTTTTGCTTTAGAGTCGTCTTGGCACTTTCCACTTCAGATCCAAAAAGTTTGTTTAAAGTCTCCCAAATTTCCTTTGAAGACTTTGTGAAGTCCACATGGTGTAGGTAAGCTTTAGATAGACTGAGACCAATGGTTCCCAAGGCTTTTTGATCCTTGATACTCCACTTTACGAGATCCATTGCATTTGTTGGTGTTATAGTATTAGGTTTAACAACATCCCATAGATCCTTTTCAATCAAATTCAGTTGCATCTGAATTCTCCACATATGAAAATATCATCCTTCAAACTTCTCAACAAGACTAAACTTCTCCATTTTTACAAAAATTGACACACAAAACAATGAAGGACGTCAGACATCGGGTAACACCGAAAATGCATCCGTAAGACAAAAATTTTTATTTTTACAATTTTGACAATTTTCCTAATAATCACCTAAATGATGATAACAAAATGACACAAATATATTTTTGACACTTTGACTCTGACTATTTTGACAAGACTAATGAATCAATTTTTACTAGAATTTTGAAACATGACTTACAAGCGACAAAATGATGACGACACTTAACATTTGACGATATTAAAGACAAATAAGATATGACGACACAAGACTTGAAAGACTAATTGACAATATTTATTAAATCCCTAGACTCTACACCTATTTGAATTTTGAATATTAAAAGCAATATCATAAATGCCTTTAAATATTTTGACCAACTAGACATTGACACAAACAAATAATCAAAAATGGGATTATTGACTTGCCTTATACAAAATGCTAATGAACGGTGAAGTTAAAACTTGGAGATTTGAATGAAGATACTTGGGACACGTGCCGAGGTAGTAGAAGATTCAACGTAAGTAGACAATAGAAATAGAAACCATACCATTTTACCATGAATATTTGATAACGGTGGTTTTGATTTTAATTTCTAGCGAAGAAAAAACTTGAATAGTGGTTTTGTGTAGCAACGTTGATAGTAGCATTTCTCCTAAAATGCAATCTGGGTTTTACTGAAATTTTGACAGTATTTTTGAAACACATAAAACTTAAAACCCATTAAAAATTATGGTGACCCAGATCACAAAATGAAAATTAAGACTGTTTCTTTTCACAGATTTAAAAATTGCTTCACGCTCCACATTAAATTATGAAACTTCTGCATAGAACTACTCACAAAATAAGAAGAGTATTCACAAACCATTTCTGGGTTTTTTTCCCTCTATATCCATCCTTTCGAAACATTTTTAATCACTTTATTTCATTGAATTATAAGAAAGATATCACAATTCTAGTATACCTGTGCCATGATGTTACAAAAAAGTCTTTTCTTCCATTTGTTTTTTTCTTTTGCTGCTGGAAATAGAAATGAACCAGAGGCATCCCCTTCTCTAATATGAAAAATGCATTATGTGAACATGGTTATCCATGCTCTGGTACCAAATATAGATTTGGATCAAAGCTGCAAGTATTTACAAGGATAATCTTCATTGTATTAATCAATCATACGGGATCTTACAAATAAATAGGAGAGGTTGTTCCTACAATGTAGGAAACAACCCACAACAATACACGAGTTGTTTTAACAACTCGTTATTACAAACCAAATAATGATTATTATAATTATGAGTTGTTTCTAAACAACTCATAATATAATAATAAACTAAATACAAATAATGTTAACACTAACATAATCCTAACATTCACCCCCTTAGTGTATTTTGGAGAAGAGACTAAAGGAAAAAGAAAAGATGATTTTGGAGGAAGTGAAAAATTGGAAAAAGAAAATTTGATGTTGAAGTGGTAGAGGTTCTCCCAGCAGTAGTTCAAGAAATTATAGACAACTACGTGATTGTAATGGAAGAAAATATTCTAGCAAGGATGGAAGAAACTGAAGACTTTACCTGTCAATGTGCATATCCCTTCTAGCTCCATTCAACAATAGCTTCTATTCAGTCAACTAATCCATTGATGCGAGAATGTGTGATCGTGAGATTTCTACAATTTATCTAGTGTAATAACTTCGATGTAATAATGGACACAATTACGATTTGTTGGATCTAGTCTACTAAATTGTGTAATTATTGTGCTCTTACTTGTTTCTTCTTCAAAAATGTTAAGAGAGATGATAAAAAAATACATGCAAAAGTTCAAATACAAGGGGAATCCGGTTTGGAAAGTTGTTAAAAATTTAATGATAGCAAGTGGAAAATTTAAGAGCTTGTTTCTTATGTACACAATAAATGATGTGCATAATTGTGATGTTGATGATGGGGATATAATAGAAATCACCATGGATTGGATGGATCAACTTCCATAGAAAATTGTGATTGCAAGTGAAATTGGCCTATGAGGAAAGCCACATCCTTTTCTTTACAAGAGATATTATGGGTTTTTGTCTCATATGTTCACTCAAATCACTTGATAATTCTCTCTGGTTGTTGTGTTGTATGGTGGTCGTGTTGCAGTGCATGCTTTGGTTGACTCAGGTCTATTTGCAGTTTTTATTATTGAATCGCATGATCAAGAAATGTTTTTACAACATTACTATTGTCATTTGAAAAAGGTACATTGATTAAGATCACTTTAAACAATTCTATTAGTTTAATGCATTTGAACTGATACATACAATATTTATGCAGAAAACCAAATAATAGAGGAAGACACCATCTCTTCCTCTCCACATATAAAAAAAAGGAGACGATGTTGAACTTATTATGTCGCAACCAATTCAACTTGTTGCCCCATATGTCATTGACCATCCATCCAATGAATCTATAAAATGTGAGTGGGAAATACTCAATTTATAAATTTATCGCTATAAGATGTTTTCGATTGTCATTGTTTACATATTTTTAATAAAAACTTTAATTTTTTTCAGATTTGATGCCAAATGGGGAGGTTGTTGGCATGTCATGCACAAACTTGCAGATGGAAAATGGTATGATAGTCATATACAATTATAAAGAAAACCATTTATAAGACCCTCATAATTAAAGGAACCTATAGTGAAGTAGTTTATTTGTAATATGTATTACCCTAGTAGTCGCTAACATGCATCTTTTAATTAGATTTATTTTGAATTGAGTGAATTTTTGGTTTATTGGTTAATATTAATTTGTGGAAAATAAAATAAAAATTACTTTTGTACAGTTGGGTATTAACGATCGCTAAGCCCATCATGGATCAACCCAAACATAGTCCATACATTAATGGCTTACGCCTACTGGTTGCTAATATATAACTACATCTATGTAATATTATATAAAAGCGAGTTGTTTCATGTATTTTTTTACATCGACTTAAAATTTATTTTGAATTGATTACTATTTTTAAAATAGAATGAGCATCACAAGAACCTGTAAAGGGGAGTGCAAGGGAATCCAAGATGGAGTCTCAATTAGTAAGTGTTAACATACTGAAATTTTGATTATTTGAATTGGTTAATATCAAATTGCATACAATTGAGAAAAAAATTACTTCGTGCAATTGGCCAAAAGGATTATTTAATTATTTTATATTTGGAGGGTTTTCTCTATGAGAAAAACCAATCCTACAAAGAGTTGACAATCAAGTTCGGTAAGGAGACTCTCAACTTGCAAGGTGGGCTCAAGGAATTTTTAAAGATATTGGCAGAAAAATGTGAAGTGGGATTTTGGTCTAGCTATCTCTCTTGCACCGAAGTTGAAAAGATGATTAAGGATTTGAAAAAAATTAGTATTTGAATTCAAACCATTTATTATTTTGGGTAAAGAACATTGTTGTGTAGAAGATGAAATTGCAGAAAAGATCTCCAAAATATTTGGAGTAGAGATGGTATTGTTTTCGGCCTTAGAAACACATTGTGTATTATAATGGGCCAAAAGGAAACCCTCCAGAAAATTTTATGGTGGGAAGGAAATACAATGAAGAAAACTATTTCAAAGATAAGTGGTTGATGACCAATTTGTACAAAAACATATCACATATACTATCTCAGGGTTTGAGTGTTGCAGAGGGCATCCAAAAATTACAACAAACAAAAAATATATAACTATTAATTATTTCAAAATGTTTTTTACAATGATATTCATTCATATATTCATATGGTCACTCTTTATTTTATATGTTGAGATTACAAATTTAAAAGTAGGCAATATTTATATCTTCATTGTGATTGAGATGATATTATAGTTTTATAAGTTGTTTTTGAGTTGTGATTAAATACTTTGATGCCTTGTTTTTAATCACTTTTGGAAGCTTAAATTAATTATGAGTTGTTTTTATAGATCCTATTAGGAAGCCTTAGAAATTACTAGTTTTGGGAGTTGAAGGTTTGTTGTTTAGAATTTTTGGTATTGGTGAAAAATACATCAGTAATATGGTTCCATATTTTATATATGAGAATACTAAATACTTTGAATAGATTTTAGTGTTGAATTGATAAGTAATGCATAAAAATATTTTGACATTTCCTTATGGTATTCATTTATGGATTCAACAATGGTGAAATACACGTTCATCAAAAAAATTAGTTGGCAGTGTGAGAAACCCACTTGAGTTCATTTGGAATCCCAAGAACTTAAGTTCAAAACAAAAACAAGCCAACATATATTAGACATTTATGGTAATTTATATGGTGAAAACAATATACTTTTGATCGATGACGTGAGATTCTTATCTTACAAGGTTGAAGAAGAAATTATTCTCAAAACCCCAACATATTGGAGATTTGATGGAAACTATAAGACTGATTCAAAAATCTATATTGAATTATGTACATGGTTGAAACATGCAGGAGAACACAAAAACATGTGTACATATTTGTAAACAATCAAATGCATAGTTAGTGTTTGAATTATATACTTTGCTTCCAAATCCAACAATGTATTGTGAATTTTAAATATTAAGTAGTGCATAATCATTTTTTTCCGAATTATTTTTGGGAAAGAAAAACATTTTTTTCTAACTTGGGTGAAGAGACAATCATGGATCATGGACCAATAAAATAATGAGTTTTCCCAGATCTACATAGTTTAAAATTTTGTTTCACACATTGATGTTGGCTTCTCTGAAATAAAAATATTTTTTCCCAGTTATGCATGGTTTAATCTTAAAGACATTTTGAAATTGATAGGAACCTTATTCACAAGAAATAAATAATCCTAGCAGCCACTAGACCGTATAAAATAGAAACATGTTATGCTTATTGATTTGTAGATCCATGGAGGCTTCCTTGAAATCATAAAATGATTTTTACTAGATCTTCATATGTTAATCTTAATGACAGTTTGAAAATGATTAAACCTTGTTCCAAAGAAAAATAAATGCCTAGTAGCCGCTAGCATGTATAGAACTAAAACATTTTCTATTTATTATTTTGTAGATCATTATTTTAAATATTTTTTATTTATTGTTGTGTGGAAGATTGCATCGTGATCATACAGAAGAAAGGCTGCATTGTGACCAAATGAATCGTTTATCGATGATCCAGGAATGAAAACAAATTTCTCAAAAATATTAGCAAGGTTTGGAATGACATTTTAAAAATTGTTAAAAATTGTTATCCCAAAGAAACAAATAAATGCTAGCAGATGCTATCCAATATAAAAGAGAAAGCAGTGATGGCGTCGTGAGTGTGATTGGGGGAGCTTAAATAGGAGGATAATGAAAACCTGGATCTTCCTCAGCCACCACCAAATATCATTGGGCTAGAAAAAAATGATGTGAAAAATATCATGGAATATAAGTTCAATGAGCATGGCTAGAAGGTGGTTCACCCTACTACCACGCGCATCAAAAAGTGGCCAAAACATGCTCTCTAGCACCATGAGTGGCACAAGTTTGGCATGCGCTAACCAAGAACCCTTAGTGAACTTTACATGCATCTCCTTAGAAGAAATCCTAGTGGAGTGCCCCGTCTACCAGGATCCAAGGCCAACTATTCAAAAGCGGTGGAGATGCATTGTCCATCCTGATTGTCTCTAAGGTTGGTGCATTTCTCATGGTTTTTGTATCTGTGGTAAGAAGGGAAATCATTGGACATCAAAATGGAATTATAAGGATCTCAGCCCCGCCGATGCCACATAAACCTTAATAATGGATAAGGCCACCAAGGGCCTCACTACAGGTGGAAGCAGTCTTTGGAGGTTCTACCACTTATTCCACTGTTGGGTGATCAACCTATATCCATCCTAGTCTCATGGTTGTTGTGGACCACTTTAGTGACACTATGCGTCATAAAAATGATGAAAATTGTGATCAGGTTACCAATCTATTCGAGGACACGATGGATGTTGATCTGCATGAGATTTTCAAGCCATTTAGATACATCACGTGTGTTTACATGACATGGATCAAAAGACAAGGGTTAGCAAGGGGTTTGGTTTTATTAATTTCATTAACAAGGAGGACATATAGAGAGATATCAATAAGCTCAATGGTTATGGTTATGATAATCTTATTCTTAGAGTCGAATGGGCCACTCTGTGGTATTTTTCTAGATGATTTGTATTCTACTTTTTTTACCCCTTAAGACAATACAAGATGTTAAAGTTCTATATTGTTTGATGTCTTCCACTGACTTTAATGTAAATGATGATACAAAGGATTTGATTTGGTTTCTTTGTTCTTCTAAGAAACATGTTCTCATAAGAGAGTGTCTTGTGCTATCAAGTGTTATTCTATGTTGTTTGGTACTTGATGATTTGGAAGATCTGTGGGGATTAAACCAACGGAAAAAAATATTTTTATTGAAAAAAAAACTCAAGCTTAAATATGATGGAGATGCGTTGTTTTCCCTTGACAATAAGTTTACGTGAGCATAGGTATTATTATTTTTATTTTTGGGTTTTTTGCGATAACCAATGATTTGAGTGTCTACAAACCAATGATAAATTTACTCTAGATGCATGATGATTTCACTGCTTTGCCCTTTTCTTGAGCTAGGGATGAATATGATTGCATCGATAGAGTGAGATATGGGGATCTTGAATAGGAGGATGATGATACACACACATGCTGGATTATGATTAAGGAGAATGAGACAAACACTAAATATTTCACTCTTTATAGGAACATGTTATATATTTCAAAAAATAATGTTAATGAATTTTTAAAACTATTAAAAATGTTATTCCAAATTAAAAAATAAAACCTAATGGCTACTAGCCAATATAAAATAGAAACAGTGATGGCATTCGACAAAGTGTGATGGGGGAGCTTAAAGAGGAGGATAACGAAGACCTATATTTTCATCAGCCACCACCAAATATCATTGGGCTAGATAAAAATGACATGAAGAATATCATGGAATACAAGTTTAATGAGCATGGCAAAAGGTGGTTCACACCACTATGACATGCATCCACAAAGTGGTGAAATTTAACCTTAACAAGTGCTCTCTCTAGCATTGTGAGTGGCGCAAGTTCGGTGTTACTTCCAACCAAAAACTCTCAAGGAAATTTCCAAACATATCCTTAGAAGAAATATTACTGGAGCACCCTTGCCCTCCAAGCTCCAAGGTTGATGATTCAAAATTTTATGGAGATGTGTTATCCATTCCGGCTAGCTCAAGGGTGGTGCGGTGCACATGGTTTTCTATATCTGCAGTAAGAAGGGAGATCATTAGACATCAAAAGGACCGACAAGGATATATCCCCCATCGGTTCCACGACACCTTAACAATGGATAAGGCTGCCGAGGACTCACCACATGTGGAAGCAGTTCTAGTGGTAGTGGAACTTCTTTCATTATTGGGTAGTCAAGCTACATCCCTCCTAGTCTCAGGGGAATTAAGCACCATTCTGGTGACACCATGCATTGCAAAAATGGAGAAATTTTTGATCAAGTTACCAATCTATTTTAGGACATAATGGATGTTGATATGCACACTATTTTCAAGCGATTTGGACACATCATGCATGTCTACGTGGACATAGATTGGAAGACTTGGGTTATTAAGGGGTTTTTATTTTTTTATCAACAAGGAGGATGCACAAATAACTATCAATAAGCTCAATGGTTATGTTTATGATAATATTCTTCTCGAGAGATGAATGGGTCACCTGTGGTATTTTCTCGATGATTTGTATTCTACCTTTTTACCCCTTAAGACAATGCAAGATGTTGAAGTTATGTACTATTTGATGTCTTCCACCAAATTTAATGTAAATGATGATACACAAGATTTGAGTTGGTTTCTTTGTTATTCTAAGAAACATGTTGTTATAAGAGTTCCTTACTAAACATGCGTGCAGTGATCGATTGCCCCTATAATGTCATACATCGTCACTCTCAAAAAATATTGTCCTATGTTGATTACATTCAACATGTATCCATTTTAATGAACATATTTGTTTAATTTTATTTGTAGTAGTAATTTAGTAGTTAATTTCACTTAAATATAAATAAAATATGAAGATTCTAACGAGACCGTAACCCTAAATTGTTCAAGATTTGTGGCAGAGAGAATATGGAGCCCTCAGATCCCTTAAACCCTAAAATATTAACTCAAAAACCTTGACAAGAAGTTTATACAAGCATAAGTATTCTTATTTTTATTTGTAGGGTTTTACTACGATAACCAACGATTTGAGTGATTAAGGAGAATGAGACAAGCATTACATATTACACTCTTTACAGGAAACGAGTTATAAATTTTAAAACATAATGTTAATGAAATTTTAAAACTGTTAAAAATGTTATTCCAAGGCAACAAATAGATCCTAGTGACCACTAGCTAGCCAGTATAAAACAAAAAAATTGATGGCATCTGACAAAGTGTGATGGGGGGAGCTTACAGAGGAGGATAACGAAGACCTAGTTTTCCATTAGCCACCACCAAATATCATTACGTCCAACAAAAATAATGTGAAGAAGATCTTTAATACAAGTTCAACGAGCACATCTAGAAGATGGTTCACACCACTACGATGTGCATCCACAAAGTAGCCAAAGTGTGCCTTAACAAACATGTTCTCTAGAACCATGAGTAGTGAAATTTTGGTGCTGCTACCAATGAATAACCCTCAACAAAATTTATAGGAATCTCCTTGTAATAAATATTGTTGTAGCACCCCACCTTCACGGATCCAAGGCCTATTCAAAATCTTGTGGAGATGCACTATGCGTTTTGACTAATTGTAAGGGTGGTGTGGTAGATTTGATTGATAAAACATTTATATATAATGTGTGTGTCTATCTCTAGTATTGTGATTTTGTATAACATGTGTTTATTAATCACATGTAGCCTTTATTCATAATCTAGCCTTTATTTTTGGTGTTCCTCAAACCCCCTTATAGTTGTTGCTTTGTTGTTTTTCTAGGCTTGGCCTAGTGTGCTTGTGGCTTTGGGGCTTTCTCTCATACCGCCCACTTATTTTTTTGAGAGAATATTGTATCATGTTGCATTTAATATAATATAAGATCCTTTTCATTAAATAATCTATCCAATGCATGGGAAAATGTTGATGACACCATCCATTTTTATTGTGTCGAACTTCCTCACACGAGTCGAGGGACTATTGAATTGGGTATGTTTTCACCTATCCTCACCCATTTTCTTGTATTTTATCTATTTTTTCCCCTTCCCTATCATGGCATCTACCTATGTTCCTTTCAACCTCTTATGTAGTAAGAAGCGGGAAAAAAGTTCCTCTCTATTGTGTCTTACAGTCGTCTTCGCAATGTATTCTGCATAGACTCCACATATGTTATGATTGCGATTATGAATGTCATGGGTGTGGATTATCTCCAGAGAACTAGGAGATCTCATGTAAACTATGAGATTTCATACATCTTCATGTTCAATTTCCTGGTGATGTGTGTAGATAAAGTAGTGGTCATGCAAATCACATCCCATTTCATTTACCTAGAACATCCTATGGGTTTGGTCAAAACTTTGAAAAAGTATGCCTTCTTTATCTATTTTCAAATATGTATCCTTGTTTGTCACCTTTTTGGGTTGACAATAGGATTTTTGATGCCTTGGAATTGAAAATTTGTTTCCTACTTTAATTTTTCGACTCTATTTAAATCATCCATCAATCGATGGGGCGTCTATCTCAAGTGTGTCATCCTTGGACCTGGTCGCACTCACAAAACCTACCCCACCACTTCTTGATCATGTGGTGTAATTTAAGTATGTTGATGTCACATTCTTTTCCTTTCTCAAGATTATTGCAACACTTGGTTGGGTGGAACCCTATGGTTTCTCTATCATTCCCACTCTTTTTTTTTTTGTATTCACGGTTCTATGTTTTTTGCAGGCCTGATTATTCATGTTACATGTTTACCTTGTTATCTTTCATAATCATTTTTAGTTTTTTAATGTAGCCTTTCATCGATAAAAATGTGGGATACTTGTAGGGTGGGTACCCATCAACCCTCCGGTTCATATCTCGGTCAAAAGCATTTAACTATCTAAAAAATAAAATTATGTAATTTGTCCCTAAATTTATTTGATATCAAGTTTTTGTATAATGTTCTACTATATTAATAATGTTTATATGTATAATATGTGTGATTATCTTTAGGAAATTTATAATACTGGTAAAATATTAAACGATAATAGATATCTTAATATATAAAAAAGTATTAATTCTCTTACTTTTATTTTTTAAGGTCATATTATCCTCTTGACTTCAAACTATCCACGAAAAAAAAATTCACATTGGTTTAAGGTATATAAAGAATTGAATTTTACGGCACTTTAACAATTAATGTGCTCATAGATATCATGAAAATAATTTTAATTTGTAATGAATTATTCTATGAATTTGGGATTCTAGCGTGACAAATAGTATTACAATGAAATTCAAATACTTCTTAAAATGATTTACCATAATTATACCTTTAGAAAAGGAGTTTTAATTTATTTCATATCTATATTTAAATACGAAAAGATATCCTCCTGACAAGGGAGTAGGAGAATTTTAATTTTCATTTAAAGTGTCAAGTGTGGGAGGAAAATGTCTGCAGTGATTTCATGTCCCTTCTTTCAAGGTACACAAGGATGGCGAGAAGGTGACACAGGGGGTTAATGATGAATTTTGTCGCACATTTATAACTATTAAGGGGATGTTAATGTTCTTGTAATCAGGTTTATTCCTCTATTGGAATATGGGTTTATAATTATTAAGGGGTTGTTAATGTTCTTGTAATGTGAGAATCACTTTGGGGTTTATAACTATTTAGGGGATGTTAATGCAAATTTAATCCTCTATAGGAATTCAGAATTTATGTTTCTACTTGGTGTATTGGTATTGCAGTTGTGCGGTTAGGTCTATGTAGCATAGAACAAAGATTTTTTCTTTATGATAGATGGTTGTTAATAGGAATATGTGGGAATATTTTGTTCACAATGATCCTCAGGATCTTAATGATGTTAAATATGAGGCTATGGAGGTGTTCGAACGAATGAGATTGTCCACTTTATTAAATATTTTGAGGGGTATAACCAACAACTTCGGTAAGGATTTGGATCGACATTAAAGTCGACCAAGAAATGGATGGGGGCAATGTGGTGTTGCGGGAGTAAATATTGAATTATCAATCAACACGATGGATTATGTTATGGGAATGCCCACGGAAGGACGTGAAGTCTACAAACCCAAAAATGATTTAGTGGATGAAATGAATTTATTTCTGCGAGGTAAGGAAAAACTCACCCCTCATTTTGCGGGCTTTCTTAGGAATTCCTTACCTCCCCCATTCAACGAAGTGGCCCTTAACCTAATCTATTTTTTCACTCTTGAGGGATACCAAAAATGTATCTATGCTTACCATCTTCCCATGCTCAATTTCCTCAGACATGGGCATAGTTTTAGTTTTCCATACTATATACTTTGTTCTCTATGTGCTACCATGGACCACTAAAAAAAGGAAAAATCAGTATTCCCTTACATTAGGGTTTTATTATGGCCATTGTGAAGAGATCAATATTGGATATGGATAAAATGGTTGATGGATATTGTCCTATCAAAATCCCTTGAAGATTATGTTATGGAAGATGAAACTAATTCGAGAATGAGGAGTCTAACGAATCCCCTGATTCGAGTGAAGGGGATGATCAAAATGTGGTTGAAGTTGAAGAAATATAGGGCCTCCAAGACCTAAAACAAGACGACGTGAGGGTGGTGGATGTTAAGAAGGATGAAAAAGGGGAACCGAGTCAATAGATGAGGCAGATTTGATTGATGCCCTGGAAAAGAGCCAAATGGAAGTGCTTGGAAAAGGTGGTATGGAAGAGGGAGTTAATCTTGCTAAATCAGTTGTAGACCTTGAAAACATGAAATGTGACACTCATCTTACCAAAATAAATATCCAGATTATCTTCAATGGCTGACATGCAATGAATATGAAAGTTGAGGATGTGGCTCAAGTCATAAAGGGTCACATTATGAAGGTTTTGCAAGAAAAGTGTAAGAATTTAAACAAGTGATGTAGATCATCTTAAATATATGCTTTAGAACTTCACTGAGTGGAGTATTCTCATTGTCAAGTGCACTTTACAACACCTTCAAACTCTCAGACAACTAGCTAATGCCTACATAAAATGTGAAGAGTAGGGGACATCGAAGAAGAGGAAAATGGAACTATCTAAAGCTGATGTAACCACTCTGGGCACTAAAATTGAATCATTGGCTAAGGAATGGGCCACTCTGGTGGCAAACTTGGAGAAAATTAAAAAGTAGTGGTTGTTGTTAGGTTGTTGTTTAGTGTTGTTAGTTATGTGTTTTGATTGTTGTTAGTTTCTTTTGTCTTGCTATTATTTTTGATTCTTTTTGGATCGGAATATATTTTTGTATGGTTTGGTATTGAATATCTGCTCTATTTGGGAGCTTCATTATGTATGGGGTAGGTTCCCCTCAACCCTCTTTTACCTAATGTCAAAAAAATCTTACTCTCTGAGTGGAATGGTCCACTCCAAGGATTTTTTTTAAATTGAAGCAAGGACTAATTACAAGAAGGCATCTTTCCTTCTTTCTATGGAGTCTTATACTTATTTTAAATTAACATAAAGAGTTTATCTCACATTTAGTTCAATATTTCTTCAATGTAAACCAAAATCAATTTATTTCTAACATGCTTCTTATCAAATCATGTGAAAGCAACAAGTACAGTAAAGTCAATTATTATTTGATTTTCTCTCTATGGTGAGTAGTGCAAGTTTTATATATATGATTCTTGAAATACTATGATGTGGAAGGATATTTACCTATTCTAAGAGTTATAATATGGTTCCCCTAATAATAATGATGCCATAATAAAATAACTGGCTTTTACAATTAAGTCATACCAAAATATACGGCAGAGATACATAGATGCTCTATAAGGACTTGAGTTGGTATCTTTCTTTTTCTAAGAAAAATGTTCTCATAAGATTTTATATTTGAACATGCATGTAGATATCGACTCTCCCTGTAATGTCATACATCATTACTCTCAAAAATATTATTCACTTTGTTGATTACATTTAACAGGTATCCACTTTAACGAACACGTTTGTTTAATTTTATTTGTAATAGTAATTTACTATTTAAATTCACTTAAATATAAATGAAATATGAAGAGTTTACGGGACCGTAACCCGAATTTCTTAATATTTTTGGTAGAGAAAATAGGAAGCACTCCGACCCCTCAAACCCTAAGAAAATATTAACTCAAAAAAATTGAGAAGAAGTTTACGCAAGCATAAGTATTCTTATTTTTATTTGTAGGGTTTTAATGTGATAACCAACTATTTGAGTGTTTATAAACCAGAGATAAATTTTCTTTGGATGCGTGAGGATTTCACTTCTTTTCCATTTTCTTGAGCTAGGGATGATAGTGATGGCATTAGATAGAGTGAGATGTGGGGAGCTTGAATAGGAGGGTAATGAAGATCTAATATTTCTTCTCACACTACCAAATATCATCGAGATGGATGAAGAAGATCATTGAAGATATTTTTATGGATTATTTTACGAAGAATATGGTGGTTCGCACCACTACCATGCACATCAGAAGATGAATTACATTTAATTATATTCTCATAGTTTGGATCGACGCCCTCTGCTAGTTTCTTCATAATATATTTAGTCATTCTCTAGTTACAGTGAGGTTCAATCACATCATAGTAAATTAACCTAGAAGTGTCTCACATCTCTTGAAATTCATTAGCCTAGTGGCCGCTAGCCTATATAAAAATGATAAAATACATCTAAATGGGTGTCAAATTTAACACCACATTGTGGCCTTTATTACAACCATTGAAGGAAAAGAGAATATGTTCACTATCCCGTATAAATTAGAAACATGTTCTATACATAACATGTCATAAATAATGCCTAGCGTCAGCTAGACCATATAACATAGCATAAATAACATAGCATAAATAATGGTTAGCGGTCACTAGCCCTTATAACATAACATAAATAATGGTTGGTGGCTGCTAGCCCTTATAACATAGCATAAATAATGGTGACAACCCTAGCCCTTATAAAACAGAAACATGTTTTGTACATAACAAATCATAAATAATGCCTAGCGGATGCTAGCTCGTATAATAGATTCCAATATATGGGACTTTGTAGTACATATAATTCCAATATAGGTGATTTTGGATTCCAATATATGTGATTTTGGATTCCAATATATGCGATATTGGAATCTAATATGTGTGATTTTGGAATCCAATATGTGCGATTTTGGAGTGCAGATAATTCCAATATTTGACATTTTGGAATCCAAAAATAGTAATATTGGATTCCAATATTGGCTATATTTTTAGCTACTTGGACTAGAATAAGTCCCAATTTATTTAAATAAGTGTTATATAAGTTTATTTTAAATAATAGACATACATATACCAAATTATGAATTTTGTTAGTTTATTCCTACAATTCACCATACTTGACAAAATAATTAACAATATACATAGAAAAATTGAAAAAATATATTCACTTTCTCATTTATCAATATAAATAGAAGATTTAAGTTCTTTACATTAGCTTTTCAATAGGAATTACATAGCTTTATAGAGAGATAAATTATATGAGACAATGATCATAAATTCTAGTACAAAATTCCAATGGACACACATAGGTAACAAACACTAGACTATGGCTGAACTATTGAGAGGAAATACTATACACCCAATGTATTTTCACCTTTCCTTGGCTAGGAACCGTTCAAGGATCTGTACCCGGTTAGAAGCTGGTTTTTCCCTCTCTTGCCCACTACATGTCTATACTTGGTCAACCTTGGAATTATTTCCATAGACTATATTCACAAATTCCTTAAGACTCTATACAATATTCTCCTTCTCGAATCACAATCACATCTCTTTTATAATACATCAAAGGTGGTTACAAACCAACAAAATGGTTTCCACACCCCTTTCATAAATTAAATAAGCATCATTAATCAAATTTTTGGGATATTCATTCCCTCATCAAGCCAATAGCTTATTTCAGTAACTTTTTTATAAAAATATCAAATAAAAATTGTCTTTAGCAATCCAAAAGATTTGGGGATTTAGTCACATAACATTTCTCCCCTTGAATCAACTATTGTCCTTAGTAGTGCAAGTACATTATGAAAATCATAGCACAAAACACAATTCATTAGTTAAATAATTCAGGATATTTTTTTTAGGAAATATTCTCTTTCCCAAGTAGCACTTTCAATATCACAAAAATTCCATTTTACTTTCACCTCCTTAATTTCTCTATTTCTAATACTTTTAGTCCTTCTTTCCAAAATTAATTCAAGTTCAATTTTGAATTCACATGTAGGCTCAATAAATATATTTTTCCAATCAATAACATGATTAACATCATACACATATTTTTTTAACAAGCTTACATGAAACACGTTATGAATTCTAGACAATTCGGGACGTAAAACAAGTCTATAAGAAAGAGTTCCTCTTGTTTCCAAAATTTCAAAAGGTACACAAAGTGAGGAGCTAACTTATAAATTTTATTAGGTTTAACTATAAGAAATAATTGATCAACTATTGTAAATTCTCTAATGAGGCGTTTTTGAATCAACCCAATTTTTATGCCTATCTTGGGAAGATTTCATGTTTTGTTTTTACGTATTTCATTGGAATACCAAGATCTATGCTCAATATTTGATCATGAAATAGTAGTATAACTCTACCATACACAACTTCAAAAGCGTTTCATTTTGGTTGTAGTATGATAACCTTGATTTTAGGAAAACTCAATCAAATGCAGATATTGTTCCCGATTCCTACATGTTTCACCTATATACATTAAGAATATCCTCTAAGATTATATTTATCCTTTCGGTTTGACCATCGAATTAGGATGATAATCAATGCTACAACTCAAACTAGTATCCAATTCATCAAACAAAGATCTCTAGAAATAAGAAATAAATCTAGGATCTCTATCAATTACTTAATCTTTAGAAAGACCATGCAAATGGAAAATTTATTTAGTAAACATATGAGTTATATCATAAGAAGAGGTTTTAATTTTTGTTAGAATAAAATGAGCCATATTTTTCAATCTATCAATCACCACAAGAATAAAATCATGTCCATTCTTGGTCTTAGGTAAACTGTAATAAAATCCATACTAACTAATTCCCATTTCCAATCAGGAATAGACAAAGGTTGCAATTGACCAAGTTTACTACATTTTCTAGTCTTAAATTTTTGAAAAGTCATACACTGTTGTACATACTTCCTAATGTCTTGCTTCATTGTAGGCCAAAAGTAATTATTTTAAACTAAAAAGTATCTATTTTTAAATCTAGGATGTCCAGCTATAGGACTATAATGAAAATCTCTCAAAATTTGTTATCTTAAGATAGGAAGGTTAGGAATACACAACCTACCTTTACTGAGTACAAAAATATGTTCATACGAAGAAAATAAGAAATAAGATTATCTTTTAAATTCATATTGTGAGTTCCATTTTTCAGACCAAAATACAATTTAGCAAAATAACTATCAACAGTAATGCATCTTTTATATCTTTATCACATTGACTTATTTCTAAGGAAAAAATTTGTAAACATTCTTTTTCTACTTATAGCATCAATATCTAAAATTTCTTTACTAGGGACATATTGTATTTCAAAATCATATTGACTTAGTAATTATACCCATCTTCTTTATCTCATATTCAATAAGGGTTGAGTAAAAATATATTGCAAACCTCTATGATCAGTTTTTAAAACAAATTTGTGACCTAACAAATAATGTCTCCAAATTTTCAAAGCATGAATTATCCCTAACAATTCTAAATCATGAGTAGGATAATTATTTTCAGCAGGTAGAAATTTTATAGACCCAAAGCATACAACTCTACTATCTTTCATTAGTACACAACCAATACTAGAACCAAAAACATCAGTAGTAATAGAAAAAGGCTTAGAAAAATAAGGAATACATAACATAGGTGCACTTGGTTATTTCTTCTTTTATCTTATTAAAAGCAACTTCACACTCCCCAAATAAATGATATAATTACTTTTCTTTGTTAAGTCTATGAGAGGGGTGGCTATTTTAGAATAGTTGTTAATAAATCTTCTATAAAACCTAGAAAAACCAAGAAAAATTATAATTTCTTAAACATATTTGGGTGTATCCCAATATTGTACTTTTTTACTTTAGAAGGATCAGGAAAAATTCCTTTTAAATAAATAATGTGACCTAGATAGGAGACTTCAATTTTAAAGAATTCACATTAACTTAGCTTACCATACAAATGATGTTTTCTTAAAGTTTCAAGCACTATGCTAACTTTATAATTTACCCTTCTTTGGAAGGGCCATAATTTATTTTACATATTCTATGCCCTTCCGTTTCAAAATTATTACTTTGAGAATTTTTTTCTTATCATACAAAATTGAATTTTGGATTTCTACTTATGTTTTATCTACAAAATTGAAGAAGTGTCCCGAAGTCCAAAAGTCGAAATTGAATTCGAAGGTTCTTCATTTTAGAAACTCGAAGTTTTATTACTTTCTTGTGAAAATAATTTGGAGAATTTTGAAGTCAGAAACTATTAAGTTCCAAAATTTTAGAATTTCAGGCTTTTGGGTTTTAGAGTTTCGGTTTGGATTTTATGAAATTTCAAACCAAAAGTTTCAAAGTCTAAAATACCAAAGTTTAGAAATTTCGTAACTTTGAGGTTTTGGACTTCGAGAGTCTGTTGGATGGTAAAACGGTCACATGGGAAATTTAGAGTTTAGAATTCCAAACCATTTATTGTCCAACGACCTCACATGTGTTATCCTTGAACATTAATTTTCTAGTTTACCTATATAAACTCTGATTTTCACCCATCATTTTCACCTGGTAATTGTACTCTGACATTCAAAATTTTACTGAAACCTCCACCATACTTCCCAAGGCATCTTTTTAAGGTAATTTTTTATAATTTTCTTTTTGGTTAGGGTTTCATTTTGGCATCTAGGTTTTTTTCCTTTTCTTTTTTATTTGGCCTCCTCTTCCTCATTGTGTTATGAAATCTTGTTTCAAGCCCAAATATGGTTTCCATGGTTGTGTTCCACTTAAACCTCTTTGTAATAACAATGATACTCAAAGTTCCAAGTTTCTATAGGCATCAAAGTTTTCTATATTTTGAACCATTTCGGGTGTCATTATCTTTTCATTCAAGTCTGTAAGCTTCAAAGATTTAGAGATTTTAGGGTTTTCATTTTTGGGTCTCGAAGTTGAAGTTTTTGGATTTTAGGCCTTTTGGAGATAGAGGAACTTTGGGGTTCAAAATAATTTCATTTTAGAGGTCTCCATATTCAGAATTTGGAAATTTTTGATTTCAGATTTTGGAACTCTATGAATTCGGATACTCATATTTTTGAGCTTCGGTGAATAGATGGATTCGAGAACTTTTTGATTTTGGATTTTGGAGGTCGAGAATATTTCGAATACTTTGGGACTTAGAAGTTCAAAATTGTGGAAGTCCATGAATTTTTACAATTGCTTCTCAAGTTCTTATTCGAGTTCGAATTTTGAAATTCAGAACTTTGGACTTCAGGTTTTTGGAATTCCAAGAGTGTTTTGCAGTTTATTTCTCAAATACATACACAAGTTCGAAAGTCCAAATTTTATGAGTTTGTAAATAACTATGTATCATTATTCTTCAAAAGGAAAGGAAAAATGAAATACACTTATACGGGAGTATTATCTCCTTCCAGGTATATCTTAAGATTTGGAAAACATTGGAGACATGGATTTAGGACATATAGATATGACCAATTTTTGGTAAAGAGCGAGACCGCAAATAAGAAACCTCGGATGTAGGAAATATTCTACAAAGGTATTCCTCTTGGAACTACCTTTCCACAATATGTGCAATGTCCTAATTTTGTGTTGAATGCATCCTTGCACTTTAACAAGGCCACTTGCACTATAAGAGATGATGATGGAAATATCGTCATCAAGTTGGATAGTGAATTCTTCTAAGACCTTTTCAAACTCCTTGATGTTGAGTAGTATGCAACTGATTTATAAGAGGGTATTAATGGAACTGATTCATCAATTACTTGAGTATAAAAATTCAAAATAAGAGACACAAAGTGGGTGTCCAATTCCCCATTTCCATCAGGAGATATTCATGTGTGAATATTTATAAGGCCAATAATGTGGAGGGAGAGATTTCCTAAGTTACTCGAGGATTTTTCATCCAATTACTAACTTAAACTATTGGGAAAAGTTTTTAAAAAATAGGGTTGGCCAACATACACATTCCCCAGTTGAAGGACATCTGGAATAATTTTCAAGATGATTTCATTGTCGGCAATAGGATTTTGAGATATTAATGTTGAATGAGGTATCTTACTTTGGAATTACGATTGTTCGAGAGGATCTTAACGATGACAAGCAAGTTTTGGATCTTGCCTATGACATGGATAATATTACAAATCGACCGAGTGCCTTGGATTAATTGGTCCAATAAAGAATACAATAATACAAAGCATAGGATGGGGCCCATTTTAATGATAACATATGACTAGTTTGAAACTGTAGGAATTTCATCCAAAGTGTTAGATCAACCTAGAGAAATAGTTCAATCCCGATCAATGACAAGTCACCTACACCTTCAAGGGTAAAATGTCAACCCACATGCCTACTATAAATCCACAAAACTTTTCATTTGTTGTAGGAGGATCATCTTCTAAAAATACTTCCCTTTGCCAAGATCACATCTCCTAGGTGAAGTTTACAGAAGTAAATGATTTGAGCACTTCTCGGTTGCATCTCGGGTATTGTCGCTTTCTCTTCCTCCTTCCCTACCATCTTTACCACCTTCAAATCCACTTTCCCCCACATTTTTACCATTATTCTAGTATATTATTTCATTTATTACTTCCCCATATCTTCCATCCATTCTCCTTTCATGGCTCAAGTGTTCTCTTCTCTCCCTACACTCTCGTAGGAGAGATAATGGGATATCCATTCTAGACTCCACCTCCTCTGTAATTCCCTTATTTTTTTAGACTCTGGGGCTATTCTTTCCACCACATATTTTATTGTCACTACATCACTACCACCTTCCATAATCACCGGTAGTTCCCTTGTATTGCTAAGTGTCCAAAGTTATGCTATAACTATGCCATTGGTTTCCTCTGCACCATCTTCTATTATACTCGAGTGGCTACATCATCGGACTCCTAAGAAGAAGAATAAAATTCCCATATTTTATGTGGTTGACTTGTGTACCTAGGATCTCACCCTAAAATGCAAGCCAAGAGACTGGAATTGTATCTAACCTATCAATTAATCAATATGGGGAAAGGTTTGTAGATATAACTACTCCTACCACAAATAAGACAAAAGAAAAAAATTATTGAAGCGAATTATAATATTTCTAATTTCACTCTTAGGAGAGCTATTCACAAGGAGATAAACAGGATGTATAGGTAGCTCTTGGAAATTTGTTGGAAAAATATGACAAGGATAAAAAGTAAAGGATGAACTAAAATGGAAGGTTGAGAAGCTCACTCCTCTTCTCACAAAAATTAATAAGCCATTATAAGTTACCACCGCTCTTGTTGTCTCTACAATATTTGATGATAATTATTATCATGTAGTAGAGAAAATTGTTCGAGAAAGGAAAAGCAATTGAGTACGTGGATGGAATGTCTGATTCAAGATGTTGATCCACTAATCAAAATGGTTGTTGATTTATATAATGATCTATATGTTGAGAAGGTTTCCATGATGAAGTTGGATGAAATTCTCACCGAGGATAATAATAATTTGAAGGAAATCGAGAGAGGTTAATTTAGATCTACTCTTGCGAGGGAGGGTGTAGTTGAAGATGTTTCAAAATTGTTTGAATTTTAGAAGGCCATGGATTTGAGTGCAAGTGTTATAGGGTCTCATTACAAAGTTAGATGAGAAGCGAGTTGAAGAAATTGATGGATTGAGTGATATTTCAGAGGAATTCGAAAATATCAACTGTAAATTTATTAATGAGACCATTGATGTTCTCCCTACTAATCAAGTAATGGAAAGTTTCAAAATCTTAGTTAAAGAAGATGAAGATGTAACAAAGAATTTTAGTATTGAATCCATTAAAAAATTGGTTTCGTATCAAAATTTTTAACTCAACTTAAGAAGGTTGTTGAATGGGTCAAGAAGATGCCAACTAAAGTTGCCATGGAAGTCAAAACTATAGATGTGGTGAACCAGTATGCATGCGAGACTAGAAGAAGAGAAATTCTAGGGAATTATCAAGTGATTTATTGAGTTTAAGGATAGGATGGCCATGTGAGAGAAGAATGAAGAAGAATCTAAGCAAGGAAAGGATGTTCTTAGCTCTAGCTAGGCTTGACAACCATTGTTAGAAAGATTCCAACATTGGAATTAGTCAAAGTTACTGGGGTTGAATTATTATTATTATTATTGGTAAATAGTTTTAAAGGGACTATACCCTGTTACAAAAAGGGCTCACCAGCCTGATATAACTATGAAGATTCAACAAAAAAGGATCAAAATCTAGATAGAATAGTATTTCCAAAAGTAACCAAGAGTTAGTTACAACAAGAAGAAAAAAAAGGACAAAGACTGCAACAAAACTACAAAAAAGTAGCAAATTCACAGCAAAAAGACCACAAAATATCAGCATGTACAATGATTCTTGGCAACCCAAGTGAGTTTACTTCTTGGATGCTCTTTCAATTCTGGACTAGATCATTTGTAGTGAGGTAAACAATGCTAGTGTGGTGATGTGCATTGAGTCTCGAAGCATCCAGCTGCGAGATGGTCAGACTCCTCTCTTTATCATTCCCCCAAATAGTTACAGGGATTCCTTTGAGCATGGAAATTATCCAAAATTTATTCTCTAAAAAATCACTTATGGCTTTGAAGATAGCCATGTTGTGATCATGTCTATCTTTTTCTCTCCCATGTCTAGTGTCTAGAGAGTTTAACTTCTTATATATATCGATCCTTACCATTTTCATTCTCTTCATCAATTTTTATTTTCCCTTTCTACTTTTCCATACGCTGAAGGTCCTTCTTCAGATGCTTCATCTCTTTCTCTAGAGATTCCAGTCTATGAGGCACTTGAAACTCCTCCTGATGCAAGGCCATATCAATACCAGCATTGCTGATATGTAGCAAGTTTTGAGCAACCTCCATCTCTTTGGTGCTTCTGAGAATCTGGCTAGTGTGAGGGGTGTCCATTTTCTTGGGGTTCTTGGTTTTGGATTTGGAAGGGGTGGAAATAATGGGAGTGAGTAGAGGATGTTGTAGCATCACGAGATCACTAGGAGAAGTTGGGAAGGTAGGGAACTTGGAAACACAAATCTTGTGCAACAGGAAGATAAGGCCCTGATGTAAAGGAATAACATGGGAGTGCTTTTGAAAATCCAGAACAGAGTGTTGAAGGGAATTGAGAAGGTAGTGTGGGAAGCAGACTGCAAAATGCCTTCTAAAATGGTTTAAAAAGACAAGGTGTTTAATAGGGACCATTTTATAACACCCTTCCAAAGAAATATATCTGACCATCATATTCATCACTTCATCATATGGCTTGGGAATAGAACTTACCCTTATTCCGCAATAACAAAATCAAGCTCCTCACCCTCGTCAGAGAATTTCTTGGCCTCGGTGACCTGTCAATCCTCTTACTAAAAAAATGATAGCCCTCCAGTTCTAGGCCTGTAGCCTCAACAATCAACTCCTCGTTGATAGTAACATGGTGGCCACCATATTTGACCCTTCTATCCTTCCAATCCATAGAAAAATGAACCAAAATGTTCTAATCATGACCCTGAATGCGTTCAATGAAATTTGAGATGCCTCCCTTGTGTAAGAGGTTCTAAAGTACCTCGTTATTCTTAGGATGGATCGCAACATGGCTTCAATTGACACGGCGCCCCTCCCATTTTCTCCATTGTCCTACAAATCTTGTGATTTTTCTACTCAAAACCCTCATAAGAGTTTGTTACTTCCTTATATCTATCCCATTTCTCAAAATTCCTCCCACCTATGTGAGGTTCAATAGCTTTAATGTGGTTGTAATAAGGAGGATAATTCACACATGTGTGAACTTTCACCTCTGTTAAGGCCCACTCCATGTCATTATTAAAATTACTCCACATATGTAATCCCATAATTATCCACATTAATGCTAGTTTGAACCTCCTTAGGGATGTTATTTACATTATCCCAAATGATAAGATTAATATTGATGCCCATATTAGCCAATGTGTCTGTAACCTTATTCCCCTCCCTATAGGTATGTCTAATGATGATATTCTTGATATTTTGACAAATATTTATTGCTTCCATAATGAAGTCCTTGATGGTCTAGCTAGGAGGAGAAGTTTGGTTGAAATGGTTGATGATATTAAGAGATTCCCCTTCTATAATTAAGTTTTGAATATCATAATCTTTGTGATCCTTAGCCCCCTAAAGAGCAACAAGGGCTTTAGCATAATGATTCATCTAAATCCCCATTTTACCAGCATAAGCAATAACTAAACAACCTTTGTGATCCCTAATAACACCTCCCCCAACAACAAGACCAGGGTTACCCTTGGAGGCACCATCAAAGTTGAGTTTATGTCAGTTTCTCTCAGGAGGAATCCAATGAATCAAAGACCTATCAATGTTTGAGGTATTCCTAATCTACAAACTAGTAGTTCCAATCTTCTAATTGGAAATAATGTACTCTTCATCAATAGGATACTTCTTATTTTTGGGAGGTTTGAATCTCCCAATATTATCTTTAACAGCATGCCCAATCTTAACAAAGTTGAGCTTGTAATGTTGCTTGTTATTTCTGAAAATGATATCATTCCTATCTTTCCATATTCTCTAGATAATATGGGGCATGACCAGTTTCCAAAGTCTTCTCACAACACAATGCTTAAAAGGAGGATTCCATTGGGTCCAGAATTGGATGAAGTCCTTAGGCACCATCCAGATAACATTGAACTTGGATAAGGCACAGCTCAAATCATGGTAGCATAATCACATGGATAAAAAGGTGCTTAATATCTTCAAATTATTTTTACATAGGTGACACCTATTAGGCATTATGAACCCTTTCTTTATCAGGTTATCATTAGTAATAATTCTTCCTCTGAGCACAAGCCAAAAGAAAAAGTTGATTTTAGGGGTTAACTCAGTCATCCATATTTTGCTCCAATTAAATTCACTCTAGGTATTCTCAAAGTAAGAATTATATCAGATTTAACCATATAGTCCCCATCTCTAGAATTGTGCCAAACAATTTCATCTTTGACATCCACCTGATTCAAGGGGATGAGGTCTAGTTTCTCTTGAAGAGAGGACAACACAAAGTTCAAATCAAAACCATCCACTGAGATCTGTTTCCATCTCTTTTTATTTCCATCAATTTCCATATAATCAATGACCTTAGTACCATATTTTTGTTCAAGACTATCCTTAGCTGCACCAAATCTATCATTGAGGCTAAAATTAGACCAATTATCACCCCAAAAATTGATGTCTCTGCCATTTCCCACTTTCCATCTACATCCTTGCTTGATAAAATTCCTAGTAAGAATCAAGTTGTTCCAGAAAATGGAGCCATGGGGAAGTTGTTTTCTACTCTAGATATTTAGCCTTGATGATATCAATCCATGATTGTAACTGAAAGTATTCTCAACCCATTTTTACAATTAAGGCCATATTCATTTTTCTAATATCTTTTATGCTCAAGCCCCCAATCATTTTAGGAGTGCACACTTGATCCCGAGGAAACAGGTGATATTCAATTTTTCCTCCATTCCCTGTCATAAAAGTGTTTCTAAATCCTTTCAATTTTTTATACGAAGGCGGAAGGAATGTTGTACATAGACATAATGTAGATAGGCATATTTTGAAGATTGCTTTTGATAAGCAGACATTTACTAACATTGGAAAGAATGGCTCCTTTCCATCGACCAATTTCTTTTTAATCTTTTGAGTAAGTCATTCTAGACTTTGTTTGAGACTTTTTTAGTACACGGGGAGCCCCAAATAAGTAGTGGGAAGAAAATTGATTTACAACCTGATACTTTAGCAATTATGTTCTATCTTTCCAAAGAGTATTGAAAAATAAAATGGAGCTTTTGTCAAAGTTGATCTCTTGCCCGAAGCAGCCTCATAAAATTTCAAAATGGACTTGATCACCTTAGCTTCCAGTATAGATGCCACTAAGAGCAGGATAGTGTCATCCACAAATTGCTGATGAGAAGCTATTTGATTCATAGAGGTAGGTTTAGTGCCTTTTAGAAGACCATCTTTAACAGCTTTGGTGATTGTTCTGCTGAGGCTATCACCAACATAATAAAGAGAAGAGGGGATATAGGATCCCCTATCTTAGTCCCCTACTACTAGTGAAGTATCCCACTGGTTCACCATTAACCACCATAGAGAATCTAGCAGTTGAGATGCAGGCCTTGATAACTCTTTTGAATTTGTCAAGAAATCCAAATTTGGCCAAAAATTTGTCAAGAAAAGACCAAGAGACTTTATTGAAGGCTTTATTCATGTCAAGTTTAAGGACCATGCTAGCCTTTTTATTATTATCCATAGATTGAATAATCTCATGTACCATGATCACACCATCTTGAATAATCCTACCTCTGATGAACCCACTTTGTTGTTTTGAGATTAAATCATTCAAAATGGACTGCAGTCTGGTGGCAATAATCTTAGTAAAAATTCTATAGACAACATTAACCAAGCTAATGGGTCTGAAATCTTTGAAATCTTTAGCATCCATTTTTCTATAGCTAGAACTATGTGGGTATTATTAAGATCTTTCAATAAATCACAAGTTCTAAGAAATTCATTTACAGCCCTTAAGAGATTGTCGAACAAATTTCCCAAAATTTTTGAAAAAAATTGACAGAGAAGCCATCTGGTCCTAGAGCCTTATCTCCTTCAAGAGTAAAAACAGCTTTCTAAAGCTCCTCCAAAGTAACAACTTTGGTAATATCTTTAAATCTCTACTCCTCTATTTTATCATGTGGGATAGCTTCTAACATAAAAGAGTCAGCCATATCATTAGTAACACTCTTCTCATTGAGCAATTTTTCATAGAATCTAAGAGCTTCTCATTAGTTACGAGGTTGAATTGATCAAACTTGTGTAGATGATTTTGCTAATTTTATATGAGGTTATTCCCTCAAGACATTAATGCACTCTATTTTTATCATTTCCTTAGTCTATAAGTAGTTAAGTTCATTATGGATTATGTTACTTTAATATCATTTGTGAAACTTCTCTCGATTTTGAGATAGTTTAAGAACAAGCTTTAAGCCTTTTAATTTTATTCAGAACAATATTGTGTCATCAAATATCTGATATATTGTGTCAAGGATTGATTTATCTTACACTTGTGAATGTTCAATTCCTTGAGTATGGTGAATTATTTTACCTTTAAATCAACTACCTTGTTTTAATTCTTGTGTAATGTGATTTAAATTCTTCATATTTCAGTTGTGGAAATAATTGTTTCCTTTTTTATTTGGATTATAAATCCTCATACATTAGTGGTTAAAAAAATTCTAGTATCTGTGCATGCCATATATTGTTTTGTAATTTTGATTATGCAAGAAAAGTTGATATTTATATTCCATTCATTCTTGGTGCATAACCATTTAAATTGTTATTTATTAAATCTATCTTCCCTTTACGTCAAAGACAAGTAGATTAAGTTAACTTCAAGTTTCATAGCCTTGCACATTGATATACATCAAGTATACCTAGGTTCAAAGGAATTCAACCTTCTCCAAGGGTCCATCCCAAGGTGACAAGGTCCCACACCTTGGGGATGTTCCAAGGTTGAACAATATCACTTAGAAATTCCAAGGGTGCATGATCCTTGTGACAATAGTTTTGGCACACCCGGTGGGACTGAGAGTTGGTACTTCTCTTAGTACTTGCATAAATCAAAGAACATGGAAACTCCACATCTTTGGACTTTAATTATCAGTGTGTTAACTTATGTGATTAATTTAAACAAGAGATTTTATAAGGCAAGGAAATTATCAACATATTAAACTTTCTTCATCCCCTCCGAGGAGAAGAAGGAACAAGGTTTTAGCATAACTTTATAGAGGCCACTCCACACCTTATTTTGGAAGGTTCCCTCCACCAAGAGATAACCAACCTATTGTTGCTATGGCCATGAGAAATCAATTTTTCCTCCTTTCAATACCAACAACCATCTTGATTAGCTCAGCGATATGTTATCCCTGTTACTTCCCTCAAAATTTTACCCTTCTACATAGGGGAAACTAGAATTACTCCGTAGAACATATCTTGGATGTAGCTAGCATTTTCACAATGCACAATATCACATAAGAAAAAATTTATGTTAGACTTCTTGCTACTTATTTTAAGATAAAATCACTCTCAATGGTTTCGTGGGTTATCCATTGGTTCTATACACTTAGGATGAATTAGGGAAAATATTTGCCAACATTTCGAAGATAAAAGTGATCCCTTGTCACTCATGGAGAAAATTACTACCATAAAGAGAGCCCCTCGGGAGTATATGAGTGACTTCAATTTTTGTTTCAAAAAAAAATTGGAATAGGTTTCAGAATTGATAAAACCTTCTCCAAACAACACCTTCATGTACTATTTAAGATCTTTAAACAATGATGTAGTGGTTATGATTCTATCAATGGGAGGAGATACTTTACTTGGCGCCTATGATATTGTTATAAGAGTGGAAAATTATTTGATTCAAGCTGGAAAGATATCCCCAACACTCCCAATTCCCTTGTACTCTGAGCTTCCCATCAATCAACTTAATATTTCTCCTCTGCGGGTAGCCTCAAGCAATTGGATCAGTTTGCACCAGCTCCTTAAAGTGATCTCTTTGAAGTTAAGTCATTGTTGCAAACCTTTGGGAATAAACTAGTAGCCCTTAAAAGATAGCAATCTCATTATGCTCATCTTTATCAATATCAAAATTAGCAATATTGGTCTAATCTTCAACCTCTTCAAGGTAATAACCAATATCAAATCCAAGTTATGAATTTTAAGCCTCTAAATGTTAGGAACTTTTCTTTGCTAGCTCTTCTAGAGCCCTTATACCCATCTAAAACAACTTAGTTTAAGACTAAGAATGGTGTTATCCTTGTTCCCAACCTCAAAATAAAAATATTTTTCCTAATGGAGTCCTTATCTAGGATCTCATGGTTTAAATTTTATCTTATCCCACTAAGTCAATGGAGGATGCATCCATACAAGAAGTAGCAAATCAGTCTTAAGTGTGAGGAAATCACTCTGCTAAATTGATAGGTGGAATATTTTTGTGGGTTGAATACTGATTCTTCATCAAGTAGCAACAAATGCTCATTCAAAAGTGAGAAATGGAATCCCAACCCCCAAGGCTACTAAAACGTCCACTACCCATCTTTTGCCATAAGTGGTTGTTAAAAAAGAGGAAGGGAAGAAGTTTTCGAAACTCAAGCTAATCAGGAAGTAAGGAAAGAATGTTCTTCAGGAATTATAGTACCAAATAAACATTTCCCAAAGGAGGATACCAACACTCAAAAGAATTTTTAGTAAGGTAGGTGGTATTCCCTTCAGTATTGTTGAAAAAATGAAAAATACTAACTTGAACGTTACTATGTGGGAAGAAATTTCAATTCCATCTCAAAGGAATCTATTGCAGGAGGCTCTACAAATTATTGGTAGATCCAATGAAGAAAATACATCATGGGTCATCATCGCCACAAGTTTTTGTCAACCGGAAGGAAGAAGTGCTCCTAAGAATAATAAGCCTCCACCATTCTATATTTCTTTGATTATTGGTGAGCATTTGGTACATAACTACATGATTGATTATGGTGCTAGTAGCTCGATCATACCTAAGAAAATTGCAGATGTGTTGGGTATACAAGATACACCAATCTCTAGAGGAGTTGTTTAGTTGGATGGTACAATAGTTCAGACCATAAGGATTATCAACGGACTTCAGATTACCATCCATGCATGCCCTATATTTTTGTGCATGTAAGTCATATCAATCATTGACCTTCCTCCTTTCTTCGCCATATGCTTATCACGGGACTTCACTGCCAATATGGGTGGTTATCTATTTGTTAATTGGTCACATATTATTATTAGGAATCGATACCAAACTGAGGTGAATATAAGGGTAGAGATAATTTTTCATAATCATGTGGAACCTTATACTCTTAGTCCTTTAAATAAAAACCATACTATTTAAGATCAAGAAGAATAAGTTTCTAACCATGAGCTGATTAATCTTGTTGAAGACTTTCCGATACTTTGCTAGATGAGGTAAACATAGAGCATTAATTCGATCCTAGGCGAGGCATTGGCAGAAGAAGAGGATAGTTTTTTGGTTTAGGAGGATACATAGCTGGGTATGTATTGTATTCATGATAAAAATGCAATTATACTACAACTTCTTAAAACCCAAAACAGCTCGAAGGACTTTCATAAATTTTATTTGATGGTTTGAGAAGTAAAAATGGAGCAGTGTTGGTGTCATGTTTATTTCTCCACAAGGTGAGAAATATTTCTCATCTTTCATATTGTAATTCAATTGTACTAATAATGTGGCTGAATATGAAGAACTCGTACGAGGGATGCAGTTGGCTCAAAAAAGAGGAATCAAGGATTTAACTATTTTTGGAGATAGTGAATTGGTTTTATATCAGGTAAGAGCTTGTAGTGTATCAAATAATGATTTTATAAGGTCATACAAGAATCAGGTTTATAATTTTATTGAATACTTTCAATCTTTTGGGATCCATGTGGTTCATAGGAGTCAAAATCGGGAAGTGACAAGATTACCATAATTAGTTCACAATTTAAATCTGTGCCCAATCATATAATGAAGGATTAATGACAACCCATTAAATTGGTTTTGACCCGTGGTTCCTAATAATGCGGGTAGTTGGCAAGTTTTTAATAGTGACCAACAAATCATTCTTTTCTACAAGAAGTAAAATTTTATACAAAGAATCAAGCTAAGTTGTAGGAAGAATATAGTGACCATATTATACAACTTAGAAGCAACAAGTTACCAAATGTTTTGGTCACCCTTGAGTCAATTTTTAATTGAGATAATCAAGTTAAGAGACAATGTGTTAATATGGTAGTGGGGAAGATGATTTTGAGGAGGTTAAGGTAGAAAAAGAAAATATCATAAAGATTGGAAAAGTATGTACCCCAGAAGATAAAATGGATTTTTGAAACTTTTTCAAGATTATCATGATGTTTTTGCATAGATTTATAAGGATTTTCATGGCTTCAATCTAGTTTTGGCACAACGTACTATCAAAATAGATTGTAATGCTAAGCCAATTCGACAAAAATAGAGACCGATAAATCCCAAGATTGAACCACTAATGATAAAGGAGATTTCCAATCTTATTGAGGCTATCATTACTTTCCCAATCAAGCATTTTCTGGGTCACCAATTTAGTTCCTATTAGAAAGAAGAATGGAGAGATCATGTTATGTGTAGACTTGAGGATTTAAAGCGGGCTTCATTAAAGGACCATTATCCCCTTTAATTGTGGAGAAGATCCTTTAAACGATAGCAGAGGGAGCTAAAAGGTTTTCTTTTATTGATGGTTATTGTGGTTATAATCATATTTTGGTTAAGGAAACTGATCAGTTCAAAATAGATATCACGACCAATTAGGGTACTTATTCCTATAACTAAATTCCATTTGGATTATTTAATGTTGGAGCTACCTTCTAGTGAGCGATGGACATGGAATTTAAAGGATTAATCAATGACATTATTCTATTGTATCTAGATGATATAACCATGTACTCCAAACATGTAAAAGATGACATTCCTCATCGAAAAGGTTTTCAAAAATGTAGAGAGTTTGGGGTTTTAATTAATCGTAAAAATGCATTTTTTTAGTGCATGCGGGAAATTTGTTGGGACACATTGTTTCAGTGGAGGGACATTCAATTTACCCAACTAGGATTCACTCAATTTTTTCCCTTTCTCTCTCAAGTCATAAGAATGGTCTCCAGAGATTTATAGGAACTATAAATTTCATGTGAAGATTCATTCCTTAGTTCATAGCTTTGGCTAAACCATTAACAACCATGTTGAAGAAGAATCTACCTTTTTCTTGGATGAGGGAAGGAAAAGAGAGTTTTGAAGCCATCAAGAAAGATATTTCTCAATCCCCTACATTGATAAATCCTAGGTTTGAGAAGTATTTTATTCTTTATGCCTTTGTATGTCAAGAAATTTTTCGGGATCCTCACTTAGTAGAATGATGATATGCTGAAATAACCAATTTCTTTCATCAGCCAATCCTTAAAATATAATGAACTTAAATATTCATTTATTAGAAAGCAAGTGTTTGCTATCATTCGGATTTAAATAAGTTTAGACACATGTTATCTAATAATAGAATTCATCTAATGGTATCTCATCACGGGAGTTAAATATTTTTCTTGAATAAATATATGAGCGAGAAATGTGCCGGGTGGATTACTAAAGTCATGGAGTATGCCGTACATATCAAGGTTACTAAGATATTCAAAGAGAGAAAGGATTTGTCAACAACTTACTACAGATTTGGAGTCAAAAGGTGAAGAGAATGTGGCACTTTTGAATAATGGCATAGAAGATGATCAAACCGAGTGGTTATCGAGAATTAATACTTTCCTTCTATCATGGATATATCCCATTGATTTGAATAGGATTCAAAGGTGAGTCTTTCATCCTAAATCCATTCCTTATGTTCTAATAGATGGTTTTCTCTTCCAAAGGAATTTAAATGGTGTTCTCCTTTGATGTATAAGGCTAGAGCAGGTGGATAAGATATTGGGAGAATGTCACATGATGGTTTATCGGGAGCACATTACTCGTGTGAAAACTGCTACAAAATTCATGAGGGCTGACTACTATTGGTTAGATTTGTTCAAAGACACCCATCTCTAGGTAAAAATGTACAAGGAATGTGCCTTCTTCACTAGAAAAAAGAAGTGACATCTCTTCCCCTTCATTTGATTTAAGAGGATAAACCGTTTGTTCAATGTGGGTTAGATTTCATTGGGATGATTAATTCTCCATCCAGTGATGGACATAACTAGGTCCTTACTGAAATGAATTACTTTACTCAATGGAAAGAGGTCATTGCACTGAAGGAGGGTAATGAGAAGGTTGTTCTTGATTTCCTAGAAGACATAATGACAAGATTTGGCATTCCATTTACAATTATTTTAGATAACACGATGGCCTTCCTTAGTATGGAGCTAAATGCATGAACTGTTAAGAATGGGGTTTATCTTAAGACTTCATCTAATTACTATCTGTAAGTAAATAGACTAGCTGATTCTAGTAATAATAATCTCATACATATTATCAAACACACAATGAAGACCAAATAAAGTACTTAGCAAAAATAACTCAAAACTTCCTTGTGGGAAGATCAAATCACCCTAAAAAAGGCCATTAGAAATTTCCTTTTCATGCTTGTATATGGAAGAGAAGAAAAACTCCCAGTATTCTTGGAATTACCTTCTCTATAATTAGCACTTCAGCTTGAGGTTATAGAAAATGATCCTATGACATCGGGTTATCTAAACTAATAGAGTTAGAAGAAGTTCGAACAAGGCAATGAAGACTTTGGAGAAACATGATGCTTAAGTTAATAAATGTTTCAATAGGAAGGTGTCTAAAAGAAACTTTCAAGAGGTATATTTAGTTCTTTAGAGGGATGTTGATAGGGCAAGAAAGGGATGCATGCCAAGTTCGATGATGTCTAGAAGCGAGACCATATGTCAATACGGGTTGTAAGGAGGAAAATTTATTTTACTTATCAAGACTCAATTGAAAATCTCTTCACATTCATGTAAATGGGATACATCTCAAAGATTTCTTTTGAGAGGGTTCTACCTCTACACAATTTAGTTTAGGATTTTTTCCTCCAAGTGCTTTGCACATTGTTTTTTTTTCCTATATGTCTCCTTTTCTTCTTTGTTTTCTATTTTTTTTTGTGTATCTTTAGAAGTTTTAAGACTCAATTTCCTAATGGATTACTTAAGGCTACTAGACTAGTATTTAGAAAGAAATAATTCTTGAGAGGTTGCCAAAAATGTCAACATTACAAGTTACGCTTGCTAGAAGGGCCATTAAATATTTTACAAATTATTTTCCCTTCCATTCAAATTTTTACTTTGATAATTTTTCCTTATCATACGTAATTTAATTTCAGATTTCTACTTATATTTTATCTACAAAATTGAAGAACCGTCCTGAAGTCCAAAAGTCTGAAATTCAAACTTCGGAGGTTCTTGGTTTTAACAAATCGAGTTTTATTAATTTCTTGAAAATACTTGAGAGAATTCCGAATTTGAAACCCAAAGGTTCCAAAATTTTGAAACTTTAGGCTTTCATATTTTGGAGTTTCGCTATGCATTTTTGATAATTTTGAACCAAAAGTTCTGAAGTTTGAAATCTCAAAGTTCCAAAATTTCAGAACTTTGGGGTTTCAGACTTCAGGAGTTTGTTTCATGGTAAAACGGTCATGCGGGAAATTTGGAGTTCATGATTTCAAAATATTTATCATGCAATGACCTCACACATGTCACCCCTAGAGAACTAATTTTCTAGTTTACCTATATAAAATTTGATTTTAATCTGTCATTTTCACTGGTAGTTGTACTCGACATTCATAATTTGACTAAAACTTTTGCCATACTTCCTCGGGAATCTTTTTGAGGTAATTTTTTTATGGGTTACTCAATAAAAATTTGGGTTAGGGTTTCATTTTGGATTCTAGGGTTTTGTTTTTCCATTTGTTGTTTATTTGGCCTCCTCTTTCTCATTGTGTTATGAAATATTGTTTCAAGCCCAAATATGGTTTCCGTGGTTGTGTTCCACTTAAAATGCTTTGCTATAAAAATGATCGAGAATTCCATGTTTCTACGAGGCATCAATTTTTTTGATCGAACAATGTATACCACTTAGAAGAATGCATACAAAATATTCGAGTGGAAGAGAAGAGTGCATTCAAATGTGTGGGAGGATTGGAAACGAATCATGTGCAGAGGACAAAGACAGATTCGGGACTTAACCATTTTCATGATTATGATCTATTTTTGGAAGATGGTGTGCAGAGCACATAAACTAGGAAAAGACTTGCATGACATGCATTGGATATTTTTGGAAGAGTGGCTATGGAGCGCTTTGCATGGATGTGGGATAAAGATAGAATTGTGAGTGATAGTTAACTAGGAGAGATCTATTATTAGAATTCTTGCATGGAATCCTATTATTGTAAAGGCATGTGGATATTTATAGAATGTGACCTATTTTGGGATTAGATAAGCGGTGAAGGGAAAGTCCCCACCCTTATAAATATGTAATGAATTACATAGTATAGAAGTGATATGTAAGAACTAGATTACTATGAGAGTATGATATCAGAACTATTACATGCATGAGCAAGTAATGCTATTATTGTAAGAAGCTTTTGTGTATTCCTATGTTTTTATATAATGAAGTGTATTTTATGAAATATAGTATTAATCTGAGTAATTGGATCTTGCATGCTTAACTTCATCATGGTTATCATTTAGTTTGTTGTTTTATAGAATTAGATTTGTACATGCAATGTAGAATGATGTATTAATTATGGATCGAAAGCATTAATTCTTCATCATACTAACATCCTGCAACAAAAATCCTAAAGTGAGGCCTAGTACCTTTGTGTGCTTAGGTGAGTACTCAATCTATCTTTGAGTAATGTGTCGGTGCACCTAGGAAATTCTTGGTAAATTCTAGGCTACATCATTGGTTCCGTTTTTGGGACCTCTTTTTTAGTTGTTTTCAAGATGGTTCACAATGAAGACATACCGATTGACCCTAGAAAGTGTTGAGGAGTGGATACGCAAACTAGAACAATAATATGCATGGAGGTTTATCACCGGATCTCGAGTTTGACACATCTACGTGAGTGGAGCAAAATCGTATGACTATTTGTACAAAATCTTATTTGCTATTTTTCCAAGTAGAATTGTATGAGTGGCTAGTTGCTTTTGCATCTAAACAAAATTGGAGGTATCACACACTTTTCTAGATGTAGGAAGAATTTCATACCCTTTATGACATTGATCTGATTTGGACTCGTGTTATGGATACATGGTTCCTTGGTGTTTTGAATAGTTATATCTTGAAGTACTCAATGTCCACTTATTTGTGCCCAGAGGTAGCTGAATTCCAATTTTTATGATATCCAAGGGGAACTTACCTACAAGGCATTCCACTGGTGATCAAAATTTTGATGGTAACCCTGAACTTAGAGAGTAAACTAATGGCTAACTAAACCCCACCACACATAAGGGAAGGATCGGGCTTGGTAAAAGATGGCGAGACCTAGTGATGGAGAGGTAGAGAGAGGAAAGGTAGCTTAAGTATAATGGGGCATGTGAGATGTAGATAAATAAGTAATGTGAGGTTACGAGTGAATAGTGTTGTGGAGAGAGATAGTTCGTGAAGGATTCAAAGTTCACGCAGAAGACATGGAACCCAAGCATCAGGAACTCCCCTATTTGGGAAAGCATGACAGGGAACCCTCCTTGGCCTCACGTAGAAGTACACCAACAGAAATGACCTAGGCCATGGGCACGCATCTAAATCCACCTGAAAACTTTTCCTTATGCTTGGTCTTCCAGTATCTAGTATAACAAACAATCAACAAGCTAATTCAGGTAGTGGGAGAGCAGGAGTGAGTCATATAAAAAGCACATCGATGGCAGTGCAAACGACTTCATTGTTATATGGGAGTACCTTTTTGGGTGTATCATCCACACAAAATTTAGGTGTGCAGACTTTTGGACTCTCTTCTGGGAGTAGTAACACTTCATAGATTGTTGGGGTATAGTTCAATACTACTATTGGGACACATGGAAGTACATCTTCTAGTCGACCCCAGCTACAAGTTTAGGATCAGGAGGTATAGGTGGCTCTAGCTCTAGTGGATCTGGTGGTTCTAGAGGTAGAGGAAACATAGGAGGTTCTGGATCAGGTGGGCAAGGTCCACACCAACCCCATAATATTTATATGGAGATGTCTCTTCATCTCCTAGAGTATAGGGGCATAGAAGATGCTACTAAACACATACACATGTGTGAAATACTATGGCACACAAAAGGAATCACAGATTCAAAGTGTAGGGAAATCCAATTTGCTACTACGTTACAAGGGCATGCACACACTGGTATAAATTTTTTGACCTTGATCAGACTTGCGTAGACTATACTGACTTTAAACTATGTTTTCCTTAAAGAGTTTTCCTTGAGTTCAAGAAGAAGAGTATAAGAGAGCTCGAGGATATTAAGTAGGGAACTATTGAGAGTGTCATAGAGTATGATTCTCATTTCAAAATGTTATTATCTAAGCTTTCTTATGATATTCATGCAATCCAAAGCATGCGAGAATGGTTCATTGGGGGCTGATTAGACCTTTTATAAGGGCACTATCACATAAGACATACACTGATCCACACAAAGCACTTGAAGTAGATTTACATGTTGAGGTAGTTTGAAGTATAGACACTAGGGTGAGCCTATTTTTAGAACCATAGATAATAACTATGGTGAAATAATTGGAGAAGCTATCAAAAATTTTAGCACATGAGATGCGCTTAGGGATTTGGTACATAGATTGTGAAGTGAAATGTCACATAAAGGATAGTTTTCCCCATAGATCTATTCACTCAATGTTGTTAGACTATGAGATATGCCATTTAAACCATGATTCTAGTCACTTCCCATTCGCAACATACAATAAGGAAGAACGTATCTCATTCTTGTAAAATTTTTAGGTTTGCAACTCATGACATGGAAGACTACCGGCTGATTGGTTTATATCCATGATGTTATAGATAAGAGTTTAAGAGAACTCTAAAGGCAAGTACGAGCATCGGGATTAGGATCACAACCGGGCATGCTATGATCGGAATGAAGGGTGTTTTGAAGGTGGTTGTGGCAGAGGTCAAGGATACCATGGTGGATTTGGAGGACAAGGTCATGGTGGTGGAAGAGGCAAGTTACCTCATGGAACATGTTATACATGTGGATCTCTTGACCACTACATGCGTGAATTTTCTAAGAATATTACATGTTCTTTCTATGGAAAGAATCATAGTTATGAGGAATTCCCGGACTTGTATGATCATCTTAGTAAGCAACATAAACAAGAAAAAAAAGGCACAAGGATGGTTAGGATAAATCACCTTTGTGGAAAACTAATTGATGCCCAAGTTAGAACTAGAATCGAGGTATTACAAGTAAGGATCACTACCCATGCTAAAGTGATGCATGTCAAAGAAGTATTACAAAAAAATCCTACCATCAATAAGGAGAAGGTTCTACATGCACGGTACCACAGATCCTACCCATCACAAGGAGGTTTATCAAGAAACCATGGAGGTACTCGAGATATATTTAGGGTGAAATACATAATTTAAAGGAGCAATCATGAAAGATGGAGTAAAAAAAGAATTAGAGATGGTCTAATTAGATATGGATGACAAAGAGTTGGGTAAGATGTTACGCCAGGAGAATATCATTCCATTATTAGGGAATTGGCTAAATGGAAACACACTGCATGCAAATCACGAGACTATATTGTAGATCCTACATGCAATTCTTCCCCCTTATAGCCTAGATTATCACAAGGAAATCACTCGAATGTTTTTGTGGATGGGTGGCTATTGAGTAATATATTGATTGATACAAAGCGTGGAAGTCAATGTTCTTATTTAGATACATAGGTACAAATGGGGAGACCCCATTACAACTATCCTCTAATGTATTGTTAATGGCTAATCAGACTAAGGCCACTCCAATCAGAGTTTTATAATATGCATCCATTACCATACAAGGAGCCAAGTTCACTAGAGATTTTGAGGTCTTAGTCTTTGGCAGAGGTAGATAGCTTCCTAACTCCTTTGGGGCATTCGTGGTGCTATGCAAATAATGCTGATCTTCAATTCAACAAGGGTTATATCATCTTTGAAAATAAGGAGGAAAGGGTTATTATCCCATTAACATATGGAAAATATGCACCCTATGTTAAGCCCTTTAGTGAAGAAGACCTAAATCAGATTTATTTGTGCGTTGTCTAGAATCCAGAGGTGATTGAGGCATCTAAATAAGGAATCATTAAGTGGGAGGATGCACAATCTATCAGCGATGCTACAAGTGTTGCTTGTGATAATTGGGCTCATATCACTTATGAGTTGGTAGGGTGCAAAGTAAAGAACATATTTACTAGGGACATTAGACCATGTTGTATCAAAAGAATAGGTAATAACTCGGTACCTTGTTACACCGAGAAGGAAACCCTATGGTATTCTTACGTGCTTTATGGAGGAATAGTGGATAGACCGGTTGGAGAGAAGGAATTTTCTATCATATACCCTACGTGGAACAACATCGTGCTTTGGTGGGTCATTCACAAGGATAACATTTTAGGATGGAATGAAATTAGGATTGCTCTTTCTACCGAGGTTTTGAGGAGAAATGCACCTACTCAAATCTATACTTACCATGGTAATCAACCTATTCAACACCACATTTAGTAGTGTGAGAGATTCCAGTTAGAGGAACAAGAAGCTTTACCACCTTCTCTTTGGGTGTACAATGTTATTCTAATTTACAAGGATGCACGCATTCTTGATATGTTTATGCGAGAACTCCATAGAGAAACTAGAAATTGGAAAGATTTAATTACGGGAATGATCCAGGACATTTGAATTCTTCTCTATCAAGCCTCCGGTAGAAGAATCATTAAAGGTTATAAAGTGCTTAACTATGGGGGATAGGGCCAAGGCAAAGGAACAAATCCACACCATTTCAGTTAGTGTTTGGCATGGAAGTAGTTCTTACTATAGAATTCATGTTACCTTCTTTGCGTACATGTATACTGGAGGTTTAGCTGATGAACAAGAATTAGAAGAACAGATTGAAAAGTTATTCAAATTAGATGAGTGATGAACAATAACACGTTGGATTCAAAAACAAGAAAAAGATAGGAAGAAAGCATGGCATGACAGAACATCAGGGATAAGAAGTTCAAGATTGGATAGATGGCACTCCTTTATGATTCTAAGTTTTTGTGCCATCTAGGCAAACTCAAGGTACATTGGTTGGGCCATATGTTATCACTCACATACTTGAAAGAGGCGCTTGTGAATTGGAGGCGATTGATGGAATATGGTTATCTGGGTACTTCAATGGGAGTAGACTGAAGCCCTACTATAAAAAAGTCTTCTTGGTGTTTGTAATAAGGTAGTGTTTCCATTTAGATTAGGTTTTCAATTCTACATTTACTTAATGTATTTCCTTCTTCGTCGCTATGCTTTGTCAATTTAGTTGGTGTTTTTGTGTAATAAGTGTGTTTGCGCAGAAGCTAATTATTATTTGAAGAAATTATATGTGCAGATGATTTGTACATGTCATTAGTGTGGGTGGTTATTGATATCCAGGTACATGACTATTGAAAATAAGTGCACATGAAAGGAACAAACTGCTATGGGTTTTATTCAAGTTGGAGAATTACTAAAAAAGAGAGACTACTTATGGAAACAAGGACCATAGGTGGAGATGAATGAAGAAATAGGTATAACACAAGGTAAGTAGGGGCGATGGGAACTACCAAGGGAAGGTTCAGTGGTGAGGTACTCGAGTGCATGGAGGCACATTGAAAAGAATTCCACAGTTAGAAGGTAGGAAGGTGCGCTAGAAGGTTATAGCTTGGGTGTGAAGATGTACCACGTGGAAATAATGAATATGGTTGAGTAATGAGAGGATTGTTGGTAGGTGGAGGAGAAATAAATGCACTAAATTTTTGAAAATCTATATAAGGATGGGATGTGAGTTCATTTTTACCATTGCAATTGTGAGAATTTTAAAAGAGATAAGTGTAGACAAGCCAAAATTTTTGTTAAAGTGTGAAGAGTGTGAAACCAGGACATGGAGAGAAGATTTGTGCATAGAAAAAACTTGCATACCCATAGGTGAAGGGTTTGAGTGAAGAAGACATGTTACAAAAGAGATAAGGCACGTGATTTCTACTTAGGCACGAGAGATTCGAACTAGGGTTTTGCATTCTACATTTACTGAGAAGATAGAAAGGAGATATTTTCTAAATGGTGCCAAAGAAATCATCTGCAACAAGAGTAAAAGGGAAGAAAAAGGTCAAAGTGGAAGAAGAAATTTGTCCCGAGAGTAATTTCTTAGAAATGAAGTATTCAAAGGGCATGATTGTGGGATAAGAATAGGATTCCCACATCTGTAAATTTAAGATAAACGATTACAACCATCGCACATCGGATAATAAAAAGGAACTAGATGTGCTATTGAGCATGAAAATAAAAAAGAGCAGAAATTTTTTTTTTCCAATATACGATGATGCCGAGAGAATTTGATGAAGTAGATTGGAGTATGCTAGTTATACTATTTTGTAAAGTATGAACCATTGTATTGATGGTTGATGATCGATTTCATGAGGATTCTTCTACTTCCTCGGATGGATGGTTAGAATCATAACCACCTTGATTTCAACAAAGGATGATGACATTATTAAGGGCCTTAGGAGAAAATTTAGAGAGTGACTTAACAGATAAAGCAGCAATCCTAGAGACAAGGAACTAGGATATACCAAGGGTCCGTGCGGCATGGACATTGATAAATTGAAGAAGTACCCAGTAGTATAGATATATTCCCATCTTGTAACAAAGTTAAATGACCAAGAAAGGTGGTCACAGGTAAAAATAATGTGGCTACATGTTGCAAGAAAAATGACTCAAGGAGTAGTTTATAATATCAAGGATTACATAGAAAAGATAGTCATTGAAGAAGTGTGTACAAGTGACAGAATTAGTTTTGGTGCTATTTTATTGTCTTTGGTGTTTATGGAGATTGGAGTGCCCAATGGGCCAAAGGAAAATATTTTGGAGTACACCATAGAAAATAAATCTCAGGTGGAAATATTTGATAAGTAATTATCCGAAGGGACCTTTAGTGGGCCATTTAAACATAAGGTAGAGATGTGGTATCATATGCTCCATGCGGTATTTAAAGAGGAGTCACGCATACCCAAGGAGTTACCTTCGGTAGTGGGTAAGGTAGTATAGTTTTTGGTCTACTAACACTTTTGAATCTTTTGATTTACAATGAGAGGACAAAGCCTAGTGCCCTTGGTGTAAAATTCCATATGCCTTCACAACACGCTACTTATAGGCATCAGTTCACCGGTTCACTAGATGCATGCTGCCTAAAATTCATCACAGATAAGGTAGATTGTGATTACCACACCCTGAGAAAAACATATGTATATCCAAGATGGACTGCCTACATTGAGAGGCTTATCTCAGATGTAATAAACATGAATCGATAAGCTTGGCTGCAAAGACATTGGAGGAGCACTTGTGTATCTTCAACCTAATCCTACGATGGAGAAAAAAAATGTGGAAAATGAGTTTGCACTTCCAGGGCCGCATAAGGGTAAGCATACAGTAGAGAATTTTCCAACTCCACAACCTGCAGAGACTATAGTGGTGGATGGAAAGGAAGATGAATGAGAATATAGTGGTGGCCTAGAGTATAGAGGAATAAAGAAGCATTCGGACAAGGTAGAAACCGAGCATGTAACTACACACCACCTCAGGTGCAAGAAGGAGATGATGAGGACCTAGATGCAGTACAAGGAGAGCACCATTTCAAAAGGGTATTCAGAAGAACCAGGATCAAAGGTGATATACCACAGTTAGTGTGTAGATCACCATGACTCTCTCCACAGAAGGAGATAGCTGAGAAAATAAGAAGAAAGTTTAAGCTAACCGAAGAGGGAAGAGTCGAGGAGAGTGTGCTCAAATCTCCAACATAGCAAGAAGATGTGGAAGAGCCAAAGGATGAAGAAATGAAGGATGGAGGAGTAAAGGAGGTAGATAGAAAAATAAAAGATACTACTCAGGGCATAGTAGAACAAGCTCCAAATCTTGATGCTCAAGTTCCTAAGGGGCCAAGATCGAAGAGGATGAGTAGGAGTATACTACACCGATCTGGGCTACGTTGAGTACACAAGTAAAACAAATTTCACCTATTTCCAAAAATGGTGGGCCTTAAGGAATTATATGGATGGGAGTTGATGGATGAGGACATGGCCACCGTGCGCACAAGGAAACAACTATCTTGGTCAATGCAGACACATATGGATGAACCAGACTTCAACGTATGTGAAGAATCCTATGTATCCGAGAAGATTGAAGAAGACACCTCGGGCAGACACATAACAATAAAGCCCTCTTTGTTATGTTAGATGAACAAGTAATTCCTTGTTGAATGCATCAATAGAGGTGGAAAGGAGGAATGTGGATAAGGTTGCAACTATTAGGGCACTGAAAGAAGAAATCAAGGCTAAATATATGGAGATAGCGCGCCTATGACAAGAGAAGGACTTGGCATAGAAGAAGAACATTTTTTCATCAACATGGTAGAGGAAATTGGAGACCATGTCCTGAAAGCAAGACCACATTTGGAGTCCAAGGTACTAGAAAAATTTCCTTCAGCAATGCATTATGTACATACCTTGGTAGATTTGGTGCTTGAGGATGGACCTATGTGCATGCCAACACCAAAGGATCCTGAGTAGGAAGTAGAGTGAGCAAAGGATTTGATGATGAGGAAGATTGCATCTTATGAGGCATTTCTCCAAACCTGTAGGAGGAGCTAAGGAAAGCAGATCAAACATTAAAAATCTACATAGCTCAGTAGTCATCGGGGAGAAGGACCATGGTGGAGGACAATGAAGTCCTAAAAGTGATGAAGGATGAGACACTAGGTCACACAAAGAGGTTTACATTGGTAAAACAAAAGTGTGAGGCCCTTGCAGCAACATAAGAACCCATAAGGAAAGGTTAGATGAGTTGGGGAAGATTATAGTGTAGAAGATGGATTTGCTAGAAGGAAGAATGTCTACAATGTCCAACATTGTTTTGGTTTTGCAGAATGAAAAGGGAGAAATTTCCAAAGATGAGCTGGAGTCTATTGCGGTAGATATTCCAGAAAAATAGAGGCCGCACTAAGTGAATGGCAGACATTAGAGGCTGAAATAAAGGAAGAATATCCAAAACTCATTCTTCTAGTTGAAGCAGAGGATACTACTGAGTAAATCATTCTTTTGTATAGAAAATTCTTTACTATCTTCCATTTATATTCTTTCTCATTCTTTGAGCATTCAAGAGGTAACCATTTCCAAGGTGGCAATGTAGTTAGTGTGGGGTAATGTTGATCGACAATGTATAACACTTAGTATAAGGCATACGAAGATTTGAGTTGAAGATCGAGCACGTTCAAAGGCATAGGAGGATCGGAAAGGAATCGCATGTAGAGGACAAAGATAGATTTAGGACTTAGCCATTTTCACGATTATGATCTATTTTTGGAAGATGGCGTATGAAGCACAAAAAATGGGAAAAGACTTGTGTGACATGCATCAGCTATTTTTGGAAGAGTGGATATGGAGTGCTTTACATGGATGCGGGCTAAAGATAGAATTACAACTGATAGTTAACTAGGAGAGATCTATTGTTAGCATTATTACTCAAAATCCTATTATTTTAAAGTTGCATGGCTATTTCCAGCATGTGACCTATTTTGGGATTAGATAAGCGGTGAAGGGCAAGTCCCCACCCTTATAAATATGTAATGAATTGCATAGTATAGAAGTGATATGTAAGAACTAGATTATTGTGAGAGTATGTTGTCAGAACTATTACGTGCATGAGCATATAATGTTATTATTGTAAGAAGCTTCTGTGTATTCCTATGTTTTTATATAATGAAGTGTATTTTCTGAACCATAGTATTAATCCTGAGTATAATTGTCTCTTGCATGCTTGAATTCATCATGGTTATCATTTAGTCTATTTTTCTCTAGAATTAGATCTATACTTGCACTGTAGAATGATTTATTAATTATGGATCTAAAATCATTAAGTATTCATCATACTAACATCATTAATCAACAACCCTAAAGAGGGCTTGGTACCTTTGTGTGCTTCGGGTAAGTGCTCGGTCTAGGTTGAGTGATGTGCCCGTGTTCTTGGGTGATTACTAGTAAATTCTAGGCTGCATCAAAGTTTGTTGTGTTTTGAACCATTTCGAGTGTCATTATCTTTTCATTCAAGTTTGTAATCTTCAAATATTTAGAGATTTTAGGGTTTTGATTTTGGGTATCGGAAGTTGAAGTATTTGGATTTTAGGTATTTTAGAGACAAAGGAACTTTAGGGTTTAAAATAATTTCATTTCGGAGGTATGCATATTCGAATTCTAAACTTTTTGATTTCAGATTTCAAAACTATGTGACTTCGGATACTCGTATTTTCAAGCTTCAAAGGTGCATATGTGGATACAAAATTTTTTAATTTAAGACTTCAAAGGTCATAATATTTTAGATACTTTAGGACTTTTGAGTTCATACTTTCGAAGTCCACGAATTTTTTACAATTTTTTCTTAGGTTCTCATTCGTAGTCCGAAGTTCAAAATTCAAAACTTGAGACTTATATTTTTTTATGAAGTCAAAAAGTGTTTTGCATGTTATTTCTCAAATACATACACAAGTTTTGAAATTTAGAATTTTGTGATTTTTAAAATAACTATGTCTTATTATTATTCAAAAGGAAAGAAAAAAATGAAATACACCTATTTGGGAGTATCCCCTCCTTCTAGTATATCTTCCGATTTAGAAAACATTGGAGACACATATTGCACGCATATAGATATGACCAAGTTTTTGGAAAGTTTTAAGGCCCTAAATAAGAAACCTTAGATGTAGGAAATCTTTGACAACATGCTTCCTCATGCAACTACCTTTCTACCATCCGTGCAATGTCCCGAGTTCATGTTGACCTGTAACCTCTCACTTTGATAAGGCCACCCACACTTTAAGGGATGATGATGGAAATACCATCATAAATTTGGATCGTGAATTCTTCAAATACCTTTTCAAACTCCCTGATGTTGAGGATTATGCCAAGATAACCCCTGAATCTATAATTGAGCATTGGGAAACAAACAATGGGGTTTACACAAAGGTCTTCACCAAGAGTCACTTGGTCAAAACCAAAGACAATGTATCAAATATTCCAAAGACACTTCCCCAATCATATTTTATTTAGGAAATGAATGATATAATTAATCTATTGAGTAATTTTGTGTAGCCTTCCCAGTCTTAGAGAGTTTCAATAAATTATGTTCCTATATATCAATGAGAATTAAGAAGAAGAAAGAGTTCATTTGATGGGGTGAGCATATCAATAATTCAATATATTTTCAATTGGGGAAGTGTTGACTTCAAAGAATTCATTCATGACCTCTTATCTAGTTTATGCACCTATAAAAATGATAGGGTATTCATGGATAGATCTAAAGGAGTTAGGATTTCTATCCAAATATATGAATACTACTCATAGCGATAATGGAAGATGGTTCTAAACATTTCCGAAGAGTGAACTATGCCTTTTCTTTGTCCCATTGTATTTATTTGACAAAAATTGTATAATAGGATAATTCTAAATGAATCATGAAAAGGAGTGTGAGAATGGGGGGAATTTACCTCCAATTCTGAAAATTTACCTACATTAGAGTGTCAGGGTTCATAGGAGCTCCAAATAAATTACCGATATGTCCTACTGATAAGTGGGTATTAATGGAGTTAATTCATTAATTACTTGAGTATCACAAAATTCAAAATAAGTGACACAAAGTGGGTGTCCAATTCCCCATTACCATTGGGAGATATTCATGTGAGAATATTTATAAGGCCAAGAATGTGGATGGAGAGATGTCCCAAGTTACTCTAAGGACTTTCAATCCAAGGAATAACTTCGACTATTGGGACAAGTTTGACAAAAAGGGTTGGCCAACATACACATTTCCCATTTGGAGCACATTGGATTCACAATCGACAAGAATTAATTATAAGGCAATAGGAGTTTGAGAGATTAACGTTGAATGAGGTATCTTACTTTGGAATTATGTTTATTCCCGAGGGTCCGAAGGATGATGAGCATGTTTTTGATCCTTCCTATGGTAAGGATAATATTTCAAATCAGCCACTACCTCAGATTAATTTGTTTAATCTAGAATGCACTAATACAAAGGATAGGGTGGGGCCCATTTTAAGGAGAACATATGACTAGATGGAAACTTTGGGAATTTCACCCAAAGTGTCATATCAACCTATAGAAAAATTTCAATACTAGTAAATGATAGGTCAACCTATACCTTCAAGGGGTAAAATTTCAACCCACTTGCCTACTATGAATCCCAATAAAATTCATTTGTTGTAGGAGGTTCATCTTCTACAAAGGCTTCCACTGTCAAGATCACATCTCCTAGGTTGCAAGTTTTTGAAGTAATTGATTTGAGAACTTCTCTAGTTATATCTCAAGTATTATCACTTTCTCTTCCTCCTTCCCTACCATCTTCACCACCTTCGAATCCACTTTCCCCACATCCATCACCCTTCCTCCAAAGTATCATATTCTATTTCTTCCTTCCATGGATCAAGTGTTCTCTTCTCTCCCTTCACTCTCAATAGGAGAGATAATGGGATCTCAATTTTCCACTCCACCTCCTCTTAGTTTCCCTTCTATTTTTGTAACTCCTAAGGATATTATTTCCAACACACCTTCTATTATCACTACATCGCTACCACCTCCAAAGCACCCTTGTATTACTAAGTGTCTAGAGTTATGTTATAAATATGCCATTGGTTTCCTCTACATCATCTTCTGTTATACCCGAGTGGCTACATTGTCGAATCCCAAGAAAAGGAAAAAAATTCCCATAGTTGATGTCTTTGACTTGAGTACCCTAGATTGCACCCTCAAAACGTGAGCCAAGAGACCAAAAATTATATCTAACCTATCAATTAATCAATCTTGGGAAAGGTTCATATATATAGATACTCCTTTCATAGATAAGATAAAATATATAATTATGACAACGGATTATCAGATATCTAAGTTCGCTCTTGGGAGAGCTACTCACGAGGGAGCTAAAAAGAATGTAAAAGTAGATCTTGGAAATTTGTTGGAAAAATATGACAAGGATAAAGAAACAAAGGATGAACTAAAAGGGAAGGTTGATCAACTCATTGATCTTCTCACAAAAATTACGTAGCTAGTACAAGTTACCACCATTCTTTCATTTGTACAAGCTTTGATGATAAGTCTTATATTGTAGTATATAAAATTAGTCAAAAGGGGAGAGCGGTTAGTACATGGATAAATTTTTTAATTCAAGATGATTGTCCACTAATCAAAATGGTTGTTGATTTATATAATGATTTGTATGTTGAGAAGGTTTCCATGATGAATTTGGATAAAATTATCACTAAAGATAATAATAATTTGGATCTAACTTTGAATACTTGGAAGGAAATCAGAGAGGTTGATTCAGATTTGCTCTTGCGAAGGTTGTATTTGAAGATTTTTCAAAATTGTTTGAATTTCATAAGGCCATGGAGTTTAGAGTGCAAGTGTTACAGGGTCTCATTACAAAGTTAGATGAGAAGTGATTTGAATCGTTTGATGGATTGAGTGATATTTTAGAGGAATTCGAAAATATCAACTGTAAATTTATTAATGAGACCGTTGATGTTCTCCCTGCCGATCAAGTGATGGAAAGTTTCAAAAGTTTAGTTAAAGAAGATGAAGATGTAACTAAGACCTTTAGTATTGAATCCATTAACAAATTGGTTTCGTATGATAATTTTATAACTCATCTTAAGAAGGTTGTAAACAGGGTTAAGAAGATGTCGGCTAAAGTTTCCAAGGAAGTCAAAATTGTAGATGTGGTGAACCAGTATGCATGCAAAATAGAAGAAGAGGAAGTCCAGGGAATTATAAACTTCTTTATTGAGTAAAAGGACCAGATGGACATGTGGTAGAAGAATGAATAAGAATCCAAAAAAGGAAAGGATGCTTCCAACCCTAGATAGGCTTGGCAACCATTGTTGGGAAGCTTCCAAGATTGAAATTTCCAAGATTGGAATTTCCAAGATTGGAATAAGTCAAATTTATAGGGTTGACATAGTCAAACTTGTGGAACATATTTTGTTATTTTTATGAGAGGTTGCTCCCTCAAGACATTAATGCAATATAGTTTTAGCATTTCTTTAGTCTATAATTAGTTAAGTGCATTATGGATTATGTTACTTTAATATCATTTGTGAAAGTTCTCTCCAATTTTGGGAGAGTTCAAGAATAATCTTTAAGCCTTTTGTTTTTATTCGTAACAATATTATCTTTGTCAAATATCTAATATATTATGTGAAGGATTGATTTATATTACACTTGTGAATGTTCAATTCCTTGAGTATGGTGAATTATTTTACCTTTAAATCAGTTTCCTTGTTTTAATTCTTGTGGAATGTGATTTAAATTCTTCATATTTTAGTTGTGGAAAGAATTGTTTCCTTTCTGTTATTTAAATTCTACATCCTTTTACATCAGTGGTTGAAACAATTCTAGGAGATGTGCATGCCATATATTGTTTTTGTAATGTTGATTGTGTAAGAAAAGTTTATCTTTCTATTCCATTTGTTCTTAGTGCATCACCATTTAAATTATTATTTATTAAATCTCTCTTCCCTTGACCTCAAAGACAAGTTGATTAAGTTCACTTCAAGTGGTATAGCCTTGTACATTGATATACATCAAGTGCACCAATTTTTAAAGGAAGTCCACCTTCTCCGAGGTTCATCCCAAGGTGAAAAGTTCCCACACCTTGGGAATGTTCCAACGTTGCACAAGATCACTTATAAATTCCAAGGGTGTATGATCCTTATGACACCACACTAGCCTAACATGCTTCTCGTGTTCTTTTTCATTTTTGGAATAAATCAATATATCACCTAAGAATATAATCACAAACACATATAGAAAAGGTATGAAAACATTATGCATCATTGTCATGAATGTGACTAGGGAATTTGTTGACCAAAAATGCATAACCACAAACTCATAATGACCATATCTAGTCCTAAAATAAGTCTTTGCAATATTAATGTCCTTTATTGTAATTTGATGGTATCCGTAACGTAAATCAATCTTAAAAAACATTAAACACAATTCAATTGATCTAACAAATCATTGATTATAGGCAAATGGTATTTGTTCTTAATAATTAGATTATTTAATTGTCTATAATCAATACACAGCCTCATAGTACCATATTTATTTTTAACAAAGAACGCTAGTGCACCCCAAGGAGAAACACTAGGTCTAATATTTGCTTACTTTGATAATTCAGTCAATTGTATTTTAATCTCAACTAATTTAGGTATAGATTTTCTATAAGGCGCTTCAGATACTAGTTCAAGTCTATGCATAAGATCAATATCATGTTCTATAGATATTCTAGAGGAAATTCTTTCACATCAAAAGGAAATACATCCATAAACTCTTGGACTACTAGGTGAACATTAATATCTACTTTAATCGTATCATTTTAAGCATTCAAAACATATAAAACTTTAGAATTTTATTTAAGAATTATTTTAAGTTGAACGATAAAAATAGTTTTTAAAGTCAGTTGTCTTTTATTTCCTTACAGAATATGAGTATTTTCATATTGATATTGAATACAAACTTGTTTATTTGCACAATTTATAAGAGCGTGATTCTTTTCTAACTAGGTCATCCCTAAAATGACATCATATTGACTTAATTTAAGCACATGAAAAGATTCACTGGATAAAATGTTGTCAATTTGAAAATATAGATCTTCTACTAAAGCTCATGTTTTCCTTATTATCCTTCTATCATCCATTTCTACAGCCTACTAGTTCAATTTTTCAACTAAGTTAGGAGAAATAAAACTATGGGTACTACCATAATCATTCAAGGAAATAAGGGTTACATTTTTAATAGACCCTTTTATTTTAATCGAGACAATTACTTATGTATCGAACTTGTATTAATAGTAGCATAAAATTTCATATTTTGATTACCTTCCTTTAGTTTATCATCTATTTTCTTATTTTATCCCACTATTTCTTTTTTATGAGGAAAACCCCTAGCAAAGTGGTTATCTCTATAATTCTAACATTTAACTTCTTCCGGTTTAGATTTAAAAATCTTGTTTCTTTTGTTGATTCCTAATCGAGTATTTTTCACTTAAAAATTTCACTGAATGACATTTTCTATCTTTAAAATGAAAATTAGAATTTTTTTTCTTATAGTCTTCTTTATTTTGATGAACTACACTCTTGTATTTCTAAAATTGTTCTACAATTTGGGTAGCCTCATCTTCTAAGTAGGTTTTCAACACAAAACAATAACCTTATATTCTTCTCGTAGACCATTTATATATGTAACAACTCTGTCTCTTCCAATGATAAAAGGCACAAATCTATTTAAACTATCAAAATATTGTTTTTACTCATTAACAATTTTTAAACATTGCTTCAAGTGAAAGAATTCATTTTTCCTTTGTTGTAAGAAGCGTTCAAAAAAATAATTCTTCTTAAAAAAAATTAAATTTATTCCATGAGACCTTACAAGATTTAAGTCAAGTTTCATCCTATTCTCATGTTCCTACTTCCCCTGCATATTTAGGAATTTAATTTTTCTAGCAAAGATTTCTATTTGTATAGATTTATTACTTGAAATTTCTTGTTCACTACTAGATGAATCGAGAAGAACTAGAGGAATAAAAGGAAGCATTTTATTTATTAGAAATAAAATCATCTTAAGAAGAAGAGTGGTTTCTCTTTTTTATTTTCTTTTCAAACTTAGAGCAATTCCTTTTCGATTTAGCAATTTTTTTATTTATCGAATTATCAGTTTTATCAATCGTAGCTTATGTAAATATGCTTTTCAAAGTTTATAATTGCTCAAAAGAAAGTTTACTTCCTTGCCAAATTTCTGGTGTTTCCACTCCAATTAATTGTATCCCATGCCATTATTGAATCCATTCCATTCAAATTTTATTTTTCTACCATTCTGTGTACATACACTATTTTATCTTTGTGAGACAACTCACCTTAATGAAGTACTAATACTACTTCACAGAATAATTACTTTCATTTCATCAATTCAACAATAGAACATCTCTCAATGAGAATAATTATCTCGATATCTAATGAAATGAAACTTTTTCCCTCAACAAATTCTATAATACTTTGACAAAATATCTAATTGTGGAAGTCCGATACGTTTTTAAAATTCTAATACTATTAAATTGAGAAGGATAAGTAGAATTAAAACCATATTTTCTTAATAAAACAAGAGATAAATTTAAAAATACATGGCTACAATTAAACTAAATTAATTAAAGTTTTAAACATGATTAAAAACTACGTCGCAGAGACACTAGCTCGCAGAGTTAACTCAAACAAAAATATTTTTTCGGTTACGGGTGGTCAATGTGGTCAAAATATAGGATACGTGGCAAATAAATGGAAATGATAGGAAAAAACATGTGTTAATATCTCAACAACTATGCAAGACTACGTCTCATCCTTCTAAGAGTTGAAGGAACTTTGGGGTCTATAAGAAATGTTCGGTCTACAACAAATGCAAGACACGTTGATGGACAAAAGAGATCGATGGAATAACCCAAGGGTAAAAATTGGCGGTGATCGAACGAGTTAAGTTAGATATGTGTTTGAATTCTTCCAAAACTTTAGGAGATGGCTCGAGTGGATGTGAAGTCACGAGAATGAGCCAGTTTAAATGATTTTGGGCCCGTAACCAATCAAATTGGGACATGTCAACGTAAAGGTGGAGATAAGAGGATTATTCCTATCGCTTAATGACTGTCAAGTTTAACCAAAAGGTCGACATCGCGAAATTCAAAAATGACTTAGAGATTTTCCATAGGAGTGTGTTTCACATTATATAGAAATGAGTTATCAGAATTATGAATTTACGATGAATATGAAATGATCTCATTGGCTCACACCTCACAACACTTAGAAGGATCTAATAAAGTTCTAACATGGTGAAACCGCATGGAAAATTCAGATTGGCCAAAGGTTTGCAATAATATATATTACATTTGGTGTCAAGGTAGACATAAAACAACAAAATAAATGTATTTAAGGGAAATTTTTCAGATCCATAGCTTAAAAAGATAAGAGAACAAATAATACAACCCGAAAGATAAAAATGGATACAAGCAACATATAAATGCCATTGAATTGAAAAGTATACTATACAATACATTTAATTACATATATCTAGTCTTATTCTACATTAAAGTATATAAGATTATTTTAAATAACAGATATACATATCCAAAATTACATATTTCATTAATTTATTCCTGCAATTCACTGTCCTTGACAAAATAATTAACAATATACATAGAAAAATAGACAAAATACATTCACTTTCTCATTTATCAATATAAACAAAAGATTCAACTTCTTTCCATTAGATTTTCAATAGGAATTACAAAGCTTTTCCAAAGGTTACATAGCTTTATAGAGAGAGAACATATATGAGACAATGATAAGGAATTCTATTACAAAATTCCAATGAACACACACAAATAATGGAAACTAAAATATATCTAGACTATTGAGAGGAAATATTATACACCCAATGTATTTTTACCTTTCCCTAGCCAGAACCACCCGAAGTTGTACTATGTACCCCTAGTTAGGATACTGCTAGTGACCCTATATCTTTCCCACCACCTATCTGTACCTTCTCATCCTTTGAATTATTTCCACAGAGTATATTCATATATTCCTTAATACTATTTACAATATTTTCTTTCTTAGAAGCACAAGTCAATGTCCATTCTCTATGCACTTTCACATCTATTTTATGATACATTTACGTGGTTACAAACTAGAAAAATGGTTTCCACACTGTTTCATAAATTAATTAAGCATATTTAATCAAAAGCTCGGGATATTCATTCCCTCATTAATAAAATAGCTTATTGCAGTAACTTTGTTACAAACAATCTCAAATAAAACTTGTCTTTAGCAATCTAAAAAGCTTCAGGGATTTAGTCACATAACAAAGAAATTCTTCCAAATAGTTGATTTGAATTTAAAAATGAGGATTATTTGAATGAATACATAAGGGTGAGATTTTTGTAGTTCTAAAGAAGGACTTCGTGAAAGAAATCTGAAAGCGACGAGAAGGTGTGGAAGATCCTGAGCTAAGTCTTGATCTTTTGACTCAAGTTATGGCCATGCAAGATAGGTACGAGGTTGTGCCTAATTCTTCACTCAATATCCAAATACGTTATGATGGAATAGAAAAAATGTTAAAATATAGGCCTTTGATGAAATATTTTTCAATAAACATGAATGTGGGAAAGAAGGAAACTCAATATATTCAAGCAATTCATACAAAGATTAGTCCTGGGAAATGCTTTGAGATGATAAATGAAAAATCAATAATGTGGATGGACACGGAAGGAAATTTTCACTCCAAAAATAATTTTAAATATAATAAGAGCAATGGAATTTCGAGTGAACCTCTAAGCATAAAAATATCACATAGGCTCACTCCTCCCAAATATGCAAGTAGTCATGAAAGAACCTGGATTTCATAAGAAATTAAGGAAAGGAGGCTACTTTCTCAAGCCTACCAATGGCTTTATGAAACATCATCTCTTAATGTTACCCATTCAAGGGTAATATTTTACAACATAAAAGTACTAAAATGAAAGAAGGTTGTCCCTTGCATTGTACCATAAGTGATTTAGGTGTGTTTTTATTATTCCTTTTTGTGTGTGTTCTTTACCTTTTTGTGTTTGTGTGTTTCCTTTTTTCATGTGTGTTTACTCCTTTTAATCTATTTGTTTCTTCTTATGATTCTATGAAACCTAATGGACAAGGAACTGGTTCATATTGTAAAATGATATTTTGGAGTTCCTTCTCATCCTTTCCTCACTTTTTTTGATCCAAAATGAGTCCCCAAGTGAGATATTAATTTTTCTTGTGTTTTTCAAGGAAAAAATCAACTTAAAAACATGACAACTCTACCCTAGAGTTGAAATTTTTCATTATAACCTTATCGAGACACCCTTCCATTAACCCATCCCCCATCAGGCCTATCCCCATCCATGTAATTCACATGTCCGTAGTATCAACCGTAATCATATGTTGAAGAGATGAAAATAAGCTCACAATACTCTTCTAAGACAACGTCTTTCAAGGTGGATATTTCAGTAGGCTTTAGAATGGTTATTTTTAGCCTTTATAAGGATGGTGCATATTCTCCAGAGCATATTTGAAGTCCTAAATTCATCAAGGAGGTGTATTAATGAGCCAATAACTTTTTCAAATTTATTTTTGAATATTTTGTAAGTATTTGAAGGTTTGGGGACAAGTTCAACAGCGAGGTGTTTTAAGGCCAAAGGAACTCGCACCGCAAAATACCACACGACCTTTAGGAGATGATTCTGGATCTCTAGAATGCATTTTAGGTAAAAAAATATCAATGGAAATATTATTCAATTATTTACATGGTGGTACTTTTATATTTTTCTCAAGGCTCGTGCATTTCTTTCCAAAACTCATTCTTGGAAGGCACAACCGACAATCCCGATAAACTAAATCCATTTTTGGGAATATTTGAATCTGATTCATACCTTTAGACCCATCCCATTCTTCTAAAAAAAAAAAAATTAGTTAAATTCATATAAGTAAGTTCCCAAAAATTCCTCCGGAGTTCCGACAACGTCATTTTAAAGCTCCTCTCCAAGGTACAACATCGTCCTTAGCCAAAATTTTTAGTACCACATTTGATCATGAGGATAAAGAAAATTTTTGGTGTCCCTTTATACCTTTACAAGGGGAAAAGGGGGACAAAAAAAGTGCCCCAAACTTTAGGCCTCATGGACCCACCACATGACCCTAGGAGGCTCATATAAGCACAATTTATCAATTTTCAAGCCCCCTCTCCATGTTGCACATGCCCAAAACTTATCACCATGGGGATAAGGTGAAATTTTAGTGTCCCTTTGTACATTTCTAAGTGGATAAGGGAAAAACAAATTCCCCCTGACCATGCTCCCACTAGGTTCCTCACATGACCATAAACTAGCTCACAGTGTCAAAAGTGAGCCCTTTCCGCAATCTCCTCCACTGTGTATGTTTAACACTTTTCGTTAATGGATAAGGTGAAATTTTTGTGTCCCTTTATCCCTTTACAAGGGGAATGAGAAAAAAATCCCCCTCCCTCTCTCTCTTTCAATGCATAAAATCTAGGAGTTATCCATTGTTCTCGCTCTGTCCCCATTCTACTCCATTTATACCGAACTCTAGTGAAATTTTCTAGAATCCTCTATTAGGAATTATAGGCACCGAGAGGGGGTGAATCAATGTTTATTAAAACTTTTTAAGAAATTTACAAATTTTCAATCATCCAAAATTAAACCATCTTAACCATGATGAAGTATGAATATTCAACATTAGAGAGGGAGAGATGCAAAAACACATGAACACATAGGGAGATGAAATTTAATGTGGGAAGCCCTTAAAGAGAGAAAAACATGGAGCTATAATTCCAAAATTTAACCAAGCATCAACTGGTCTTAACAAGATTCTACTTATATGGAAGATCCAACTCCCAAATTTAGTCGGGAACCTATTGACCTTCTATAAGCTTCAACTTAATGGGAAAATTCAACTCTCTTATTTTTGAGTAGCTGTTTACTCTTCTTTACAATGATTTTTACCACTTTGATTGTGTTTTCTCTCACAACAGATTGTGATCGCTCCTCATCTCCTTCTTCTTCTCTATTATCTCTAGTTCATCTCACTTATCATCATCTAATCAGGTTTCCATGTATCATCATACATTAATTATCTCTCACACACACTTTGATCATGCTCCTCTCATCTTCAAACTTCTCCTCTTGTAAGTATACATACTGCTGCAATCATTTTAGTCATTGAAACATTCACACACAAAACTAGTTTTTCATGTTTTCATCCACCTTCAACGATATGACCATCAATAATAAATTCTCATATATATTCCTTCATTCTCTTCACACACCTCTCCATATATAAAAATTTCTCCCCTTCATCAACATAATTATTTCAAACAAACAAGTTTATAAAATCAAGGAATAAATTCACACAAATGTCCCTTATACTTTAAATCCTCTAAATCTTCACCTAACCAACGTTTCCACTTCACAATCAAGACTCATTACATATCTAAATTGATAACTTGAACTAAGGAGATGAAAAGTTCCCCATATAAAACTATCTCAAAATTTGTCATCATTTCATTTGAGATGCATCAATTATTCCTTTATAGTGTGCGGTATCTTTTAGTATTCTTTGAAGTCGAGTGATCAGGGGATAATTTTCAAAAGTTCCCTAAACATCCCTAAATGGTGTCAGTGCATAATATCATCTCGAGAGCTTTCCAACGACTATAAGAACGCGACAAACAGACATCGGGAGCTCTAGATATGTTCGGTCAAAGTTCAGACAGCGGGAAAGTCAACTCTGGTCAACTGGTCAATATTGGACCAATCGCACTATGACACGTGGCTTGCCACCACTCATCAAATTCACTCAATTTTCCTATCGGGAGACAACAAGTGGGCTATATGCTATTTACCAAGTTAATTATTTCTATGCCACATTGTATGGGTCGAAATTATATTATCTTGGTAAGTCCACTTTCCAAATGGCACGCATATATGCCAAACCACTATATATATATTAATGTTTATACATTAGTATAAACCGCCACATGCTATTGCCAAACTTCCATGCACATGGAGGAGGTGGTGAAGCGGTGTTGTGGGAGGCAAATGCCATACGTGGAAGCTTCCACGTGGAGGAGGAAATGAAGCGGTGGTAGGGGGGCTAGGCCCATGCATGGAATGTTCCACGTGAAAAATGGTGAGAGTAAGGATTATTAAAACCTTACCCAAATTTAATGGTTCCAAATGTGGGATATCCCACTTAAATAAGCAAACAACCCTCATTCAAACAAAATCCACTCATTTGGGATATTATCCCTTATCAAATGCAAATCAGCTAAAATGGGAATTAATCGCTCTTCATACGTAAATCCGCCCAAATGGGAATTTTTATCCCAAAATTCATGTACGGGTTCAAAGCTAAGATTAGACTAGGATTATATGCAAATGAATTATTCAAGGACCCTAAAAATGTATAAATAGGGTACCTATTTCATTGTAAATGGACACACAAAAACAATCTAAGCTTATTATTTGTTAAGCTTATTGTGGGAACACACACACACAAAATGTGAATACAAGCTCAGAGCTTGGAAGGAGAATGAGAAATTGTTGTTGTGTGAAGACCTAAATTATTTAGGCATTATTATTTTGATTATTATTGACCTATTATTTGTTAGGCAATAATAAATTAAATATTTGTGGCTAGGAGTTATTCAAACTACCTAGTCGGCCCATAGCGCCACAGTAAATTATTGTGAAGCCTGGTATATCAACCGGAGAGCCATAGGGTGTTGTATTAGCGTCTGGAAGGCCGATCGAGAACCGAAGGTTTCTGAATAGTGGAGCTGGAGCCATCAAGCTTGCCGAATATGCCAGGAAGGTGGGAGTCGGGTGCTATTTTTCACCCTTGTCGTCCGAAGGTCTGGTTATTCTTCTAAGCAAGTTTAAATAGTTTCCATTAGGTTTTCTTGTGAAAGTACTATTGTAACTTACAAGTTTTGACTAGTGGAACAGTTCGACCATGAACCCGGAGACGTAGGAAATTGCCGAACTCCGTAATCAATCTTTGTGCAATTGTCTTATTGTCTTGCATTTATTTTAAATTGATTACTTAAAAGGAGTAAATCATCGGCAAATAATTAAAGCCTACAAGGGTCCAAGATCAGGTAGTAATAATCTAATTATTTTCAGATCAAGTTTGGTATCAGAGCTGGTTTAGCTCCATTTTTTTTTTTAGTAAATCTGATTAACAGAGTGATTACTTCAAGATTGGTGCAGTTGGTTCAGTTTGTGTGAACAGGGTACAAGTGCACTATGGGCAAGATGTCTAAATGCAAAGCTCGATGAAATTGAAGCTTATAATCACCAGATCTAGGAAGAGAACTCTCTCTGTGATCAATGTATTACTCCTGGAAGAGGAGAATGCTCGTTTGAAATCAGAACTGCAAACCAAGGATGAGCTCTTGGCAAGGTTGTAGTGTGGTGATCAGAGGAAGGAAATACCTTCAACTTCAGATGCAAAGTGACCATGGCAAATGATTGCACTGTAAGTTGTTCACCACTTGAATCTTCTTCTTCCTCCCATTTGGTTTCAGATTCAGGTAATGAAGTCTTTGGTTTGTTTGAAAAGCATACTAGAGGCATTGGATCCAAATTACTAGATAAAATGGGATTTGATGGAAGAGGCCTTGGTAAAAATGGCCAAGGTATTTCTAACCCAATATAGGTCGAGGATCATCCTTGTTTTGCAGGTTTGGGTTATCCTAGTGCGGGAATGGAAATTGGAGAATGCTCCAAGAATGCTAATGGGAGACAAGCTTCCGAAAGCAAAGTGATTACCCCACTAGTCCTGTAAGAAGATTATGAGTAGGAAAGTTGTGCTTCATCATCACATGAAAGATGTGGTAAGAGAAATCAATGAAGAGGTAATGAGATTCCACCTCTAGTTTCTTACCATAATCATAAGCACATAAAAACTTCTGATCCACTTTTCAGCTTAAGAAGTATGGTTATGATTTTTAGAAGATTTGGAATTCTTTTCCATGTACTTTTTTTGGATTGCATAATCATTCAGTGGCCAAATGCTGGAAGAGAAGGACACTGATGAAGAAGTTGATGCCATTCGTCAGGAACATGGAAAATTAGAAAGACCAATCTCGTCATTGAGTCAAGAAATGGCAGAAAGAGTTCCTCATTCCAGAATGAGATTAAGAGGAATTTTTGTGCTCATTGCCAGAGGAATGGGCATCAGGTGGAAAATTTCGAAACTGCATCCATCTCGCCATCAGAGTAATGGCAAGCCAAAGATGGAATGGAGGCCTATTGTAAAGGCAAAGGAGGTTTCTACTTCACCACCAGTTGACAATTCAACCCAGGACCAGGTAATACCTGAAAGTGAAAGTCCTTTAAAATGGGTAAGTCAACAATTTTTCAATTATATATTGCATAATTCAGATTGATGAATCATATGTAGTATTAAGTTTGGAGATCAAATTTTGTGAGAAAATGCTGAGAGAAAGGTTTACAATACTCAGTGGATTTTCTTACTTAGAAAATTTGATTAATGCTCCAAATATATCTCCTAATCAGCATGTGAGTACCTGTTACAACTTGGACACAGGAATTAACTCATATAAAGCTTGGAGATTGATCTACCATTTGTGCAAATAATAGAGTTCATAGAGATCATCTCGGAACTTCATTCTGTGTATAGGTATTATGACGGTGCAGCAGAATGGTAGATGAATCACCGTTGGCATTAACGTCAGGTCAAAACTTCATTTTGTGTAGAGGCATTGCGACCGTGTAGCAGAATGGTACCTGATATTAGTATGTCAACAAGAGGAGCTCTCAAAGGATTATCCCGGAACTTCATTCTGTGTAGAGGCATTGTGACCGTGTAGTAGAATGGTAGCTGAATCACCGTTGGCATTGATGTCGGGTCATAACTTCATTCTGTGTAGAGGAATTGTGACTGTGCAATAGAATGGTACCTGATATTAGTATGTCAACAAGAGGAGCTCTCAAAGGATTAGCTCGGAATGTCATTCGGTGTCAAGGAATTGCAACCACACATATGAATGGTAGCTGATCAATCAGACTTAGCATCATGCATTGGAGGCTTGAGGTCTTGAAAGAGGCTTAGCATCATGCATCGGAGGCGTTGAGGTCTATAGAGACTTAGCATCATGCATCAGAGGCTTGAGGTCTTGAAAGAGGCTTAGCATCATGCATTGGAGGCGTTGAGGTCTGTAAAGGGACAAGGCATTGTCCATCACCGACATCGGATCAATCAAAGCTCTATGTAACATGGAGTTCCTTCAAACTAGTTTGGATTCTACGGAATCAACTCAAAGCTAGGAGCTGTGTAAAGAGTCAAAGAAGATCATTGTTGTTAGATATTAAGAAGATTAACACTGCACAGAAGGAGCATTGAGGTTTCATTCAAAAACTTAGCACCATAAAGTGGAGGCGTGGAGGTCTTATTTGGATATTAAAGTGGCGCAAAGTGGAAGCATCGTGGGCCCATAACCTGCAAGTCCCAGGATCGGAGCAGAGTTTTTGAAGTGAGAAGGATGCAGAGAAGAATACCCAAGGGTCTACTACAGCAACACTTCCGAGGTGGCAGCAGAGTTTTTTAGATTCCGAATACTATGGAAGCTTTTTGGGACAAAAATCTTTTCTCAGTGGGGAGGTGTGATCAGGGGATCATTTTCAAAAGTTCCTAAACATCCCTAAATGGTTTCATTGTAGAAGATCATCTCAAGAGCTTTCCAACGACTATAAGAACGCGAAAAATGAACATCAGGAGCTCTAGATATGTTCGATCAAAGTTCAGACAGTGGGAAAGTCAACTCTGGTCAATATTGGACCAATAACACTGTGACATGTGGCTTGCCACCACTCATCGAATTCACTCGATTTTCCTATCGGGAGACAACAAGTGGGCTATATGCTATTTACTGAGTTAATTATTTCTATGCCACATTGTATGGGTCGAAATTATATTATCTTGGTAAGTCCACTTTCCAAATGGCACACATATATGCCAAACCACTATATATATATTAATGTTTATACATTAGTATAAACCACCACATGCTATTGCCAAACTTCCACGCACATGGAGGAGGTGGTGAAGTGGTGTTGTGGGAGGCAAATGCCATACGTGGAAGCTTCCACGTGGAGGAGGAAATGAAGCGGTGGTAGGGGGGCTAGGCCCATGCGTGGAATGTTCCACGTGAAAAATGGTGAGAGTAAGGGTTATTAAAACCTTACCCAAATTTAATGGCACCAAATGTGGGATATCCCACTTAAATAAGCAAACTGCCCTCATTCAAACAAAAGCCACTCATTTGGGATATTATCCCTTATCAAATGCAAATCAGCTAAAATGGGAATTAATCCCTTTTCATACGTAAATCCGCCCAAATGGGAATTTTTATCCCAAAATTCATGTACGGGTTTAGGCTAATATTAGCCTAGGATTATATGCAAATGCATTATTCAAGGACCCTAAAAATGTATAAATAGGGTACCTATTTCATTGTAAATGGACACACAACCTAAGCTTATTATTTGTTAAGCTTATTGTGGGAACACACACACAAAATACGAAGACAAGCTTAGAGCTTGGAAGGTGAATGAGAAATTGTTGTTGTGTGAAGACCTAAATTATTTAGGCATTATTATTTTGATTATTATTGACCTATTATTTGTTAGGCAATAATAAATTAAATATTTGTGGCTAGGAGTTATTCAAACTACCTAGTCAGCCCATAGCACCACAATAAATTATTGTGAAGCCTGGTATATCTACCAGAGAGCCATAGGGCATTGTATTAGTGTTTGGAAGGCTGATCGAGAAATTTCCGAATAGTGGAGCTGGAGCCATCAAGCTTGCTGAATACGTCAGGAAGGTGGGAGTCGGGTGCTATTTTTCACCCTTGTCGTCCGAAGGTCTGGTTATTCTTCTAAGCAAGTTTAAATAGTTTCCATTAGGTTTTCTTGTGAAAGTACTATTGTAACTTACAAGTTTTGACTAGTGGAACAGTTCGACCACGAACCCGGAGACGTAGGCAATTTCGAACTCCGTAATCAATCTTTGTGCAATTGTCTTATTGTCTTGCATTTATTTTAAATTGATTACTTAAAAGGAGTAAATCATCGGCAAATAATTAAAGCCTACAAGGGTCCGAGATCAGGTAGTAATAATCTGATTATTTTCAGATCATCAAGTGATGAAGATTTTAGACTTTTGAACTCCCGACACTATCTTCAACTTACGGTATTCTCTTATGACCTTTTTCCCATGTTGTAACATGTACTCGGACCCTTGGCATATTCTCTACAAAATAAATCATGTTTTTTAGCTAACTAACAGATGTACAAGGATTTTTCATTATGAAAATATGTTACAAACACCTCAATTATTGTTTATAACCACATTTCAATCTTTCATACTTCACCATTTATCTTACACACTTCATTAGAGCCCAAGATAGATAACTAGGTGCTAAATCAGTTATCACAAATTTACATATGAATAATGAGTACACACATAATCTCATATAAATCTTTCATTCATGGTATTAGTTTTACAGAAGTATTCACTAACAACTAAGGTTTGTTGATCAGAAAAATGTAGTATGGAGAAATTTTACCATGTCTTCTTAAGAGTCAAGAGCTCACAATATTAGAGAAACTTGAAAAAAATTAGGGAAGAGAATTTCAAGACATATAATACAAGTTTTCAACTATTTTCAGAACTTACAGAGGATGGTTTGTGAGAAATGTGTGATCTACACCAATAAGAGAAATAAGACAATGTAATTCTCCTTCATAAACAATGCATTGTCATAGGTTATTGCATGTATAGTCCTCTAGTGGTAGGAAGGATAAATACATTTACACTTCAAACATTTTCCTACAAAATTCTCAGAATACTTTTGAGAAATTAGAGGACACAGTAATCTATCTATAACATTAAGGTTTTCTCTATGAATCACCCAACACACACCCATACCTTTAAATTTTCTCAAAACTAGTGTTTTCTTGTACCGTATAATCATACATGTAGCTGCAAAATTGGATTTTATTAATCCTTGGAGAGTCCTTTACATGCCTAAGACATTAAATGAGATTTTCCAATGCATTTTTTTCCCATACCTTTCTTATTTATCCTATCACTCTAGTTGAGGGTTTTGGAGGGTTTGAAACCATGTCAATAAAATGGATAGAACTCTTTTATTTCACAATAATTTGATCTCAGAAATTTTGCATTATATTTTTATCCTAATTTCCTACAAAAAAATGTCTCTTATGATTTATCCTAATAATTCCTGTCAATTTAGAACAAATGCTAAGAAGTTGAGGTGTTCAGTTTTCATTTCTCAAAACCCAGTTTTGAAGAATTTGACTCCACATGCTTGATTTTCACTTCCTGAACCTCAATATTTTTCTCACACCATGAGAACTCATACCTCCAACATATCCCATAGTTTTTTTCATGGGGAACTCTATAATTTCTTGTCCCATCTTATTTTCCTATGAGTACTAGATATGTTCTCAAGACTTCATTTGCACTAGACCCCCTTTAAGCTCCAAATCCCTAATTTTTTATCTTTAGCACCTTCATATGGCTTGAAAACTTATTCTCCACGCATTATCAATTTGGAACACCCTCATTAGTCCTGAAAACCACCATACATCAAGACCTGTTAGGAATATGCCTTCAAGCTAGACCCAGTTTGGCTAGTTTCCACCATAGAGCACTAAGTATAACATGTACACCTTCATACAATCATATTTACATGTCTGAAACACCTCCTAGTGCATATATTTCACAATTTTTTTCATACTTGACTCCACAAGATAGTACAAGTACCCAAACCCTCAAGACCATGACTTGACTTCTCAAGGTACTAACTACACTCTCCAAGATAAAGCACATACTCACCTTTGGAAACACAAGGTAAACATTGTCACAAATTTACCTAACCAAGATAACACTTCTGACTATGCATGAAATCATGAGTACCCCTAAGGAGAATACACACCACTTATGTGCTTGACCATGTACCCATGCATAAGGGCTCATTGAGGACATTGAGAATCAACAACAAAATACACACCATGACAACTTGACTTGACACCACAATGAGAAATTTAGATGACTTTAAACTTTGAAATCAATGAAAACAAATCACTATGACCCTTGGTTTAACAATCTCCCCACTTCTCATTGATGGAAACTACCACCAACTAGACAAACACCTACAGGACTTCTTTCTCATGTTTCCTTGTTCACTCTTCCCTTTGGACATCTATGACAAATGGAACTTGAATACTTGACATGAAAATAATGAAAATTAGTAACAACAATGAGAGTAGGTAGAATTACTTGTTCACGAGCTCCCCCTAGGAATGTATTTTGTCTCCTTGAATCCAATCAACAAAAAAATGGGATCCATCAACCTTTCTTGAGTATTTAACCATCTCCCCTAGGAGTGTGATCCTTTTATTTGTCTTTTTCTAGGCTATAAACCACCTTATAGGTTTTTCCTTTCAATGAAACATTTCTAAATCAACATATTATTCCTTCATACCCTATTTTCTCATTATTTTACACTTATAGTAGCTTTGAGAGACTCTCTTCTTGATTAAAATAGGTTCCCCTAGAATTGGACAACCTCCTTTAAGGAAAAATACCATTTTGATAAGAAAAACTCATATTGACCCTTATATACTCCTTATCTCTATCTTACCCTCAAATAGTCTACAAATCCCTATAGCAAATCTTCGATGCATTTTGGCTAAGTTTTGATAGCCTTTAGAAGAAAACTCATCTCATTCTATATTCCTTCAATGTTTCCCTTTGATATAAACCACCTTTATCTACTTGAGACCACAAGGTTTGAGATTTAAATTATTCTCATCAAATCAAGGTATGAATTTTAAATTATTTTTGGGTCATGAACTAGTTGTACAATGTTTAGATGCTTATTTATGTGTTATTACACTTATGTGTTCTTATGCTAACTCACCCTTGAGATTATTATGCATCCATTCAAATAGTCTTACCTCTTTAGACATTTCAAAGATACAAAGATTATCTTGAAGGTTATGAAAATATCCCCTTTCCATCAACTTGTCTTCTCGGTGTTGCCTATCGTCCATGATACTTTGTCTAGATTGCAAGATTCTTCATGTTTTACCTCAAATTACTTGTATGTTCACCATTCTCTATTTCATTAGTTCACTTTAATGAATTTGTAGTCAATAAGTCCATTCACAATAAGAATTTACCAAACTCAATCTCTTTTTCTTCAAAATTATTCTCTTTTTTCTCTTAAGAGCCTTATTTTAGTAGAACCATGACTTAAAGATTTTGTATACACTACATGAAAACTGATGACATTTCACAACACCATTTATCCTCAATATAGTGTAGGGTGAATTTCAATTTTCAAATCCTTAGGCTTCTTTCCTAACCACCTTTTCTCCTTATCTAGTCTCCTAGTCTCTAATAGCCCTCATGACATAGTTTTTGGGCATAACTCGGGTTCTTTGACATATTCAAGAAATTGATGTCATTTTGAGGGACCCATTAGGACATACTCTATGTGTGAAAAAATTGACCTAACCTTACTTTATAAGGAATGTTCCAAATATTCTTATTTATACATCAAATTAGGTCTCGAAGGTACATGTACAAGGATGTAACTATACCATATGGATTTCCTCTTTACTTGGGACCTTTCCATGCTAGTTTCTTCATTTTAATAGTAGAGGATGGTGTAATCACGGTTTTGTTTGCCATTGTGTGTTTTTATTGTTATTGATGTCAATTCCATTGATGGAAAAGGGTGTCATGGTGTTTTATGAGTCTCCACTAGGTGTTAGTCAGGTGTCAAACATGAAGATTGATTGGTAGTGTCATGTTTGGTGGTGTTCTAGAAGGTCCTCGTGCATGGTTGAGTGAGATAATTCATTATATGAGCTATCTTGAGTTAGTTGGTTGATGTCATAAGGTCATTCATGGTCTATGAGGTGTGTTATATGTGTCTATGGTTCTTCATGAGGTTAACATGGTTAGGTCTTGAGGTATCATGGTTGAGTAAGGTCATTGTAGGCCTATACCTAACCATAGAGCATGCGAATGAGTTGAAGTTATGAGTTTTGGAGATGACCAGTCTTGTTAGAGTATGTTAGTAGCATGTTGATAGTGTACATGAGGTTTGTGGTGAGTTTCAGGTCACAACTCAATGATTTGGAGGAGTTTCAAGGTCCTTGGGAAGTAAGCAGGTGAGAAACAAGTAAAAATGGGCAAGTCTTAATGGATGGAGAGTTATAATGCTATTTTGGACAGATGGTTAGTATATATAGTTAGAGGATGTTTTCATGATGCTTCTTGACAATTTTAAGTCAAATTTAATAATATTTTTAAGATATACAAGATTTTGCAAAACCAAGTGTTTTGGTGTGATTATACATGGGGACCTGATATATTTTACATAGCTTGTAATATATGAAGGTTTAAAAAAATAATGAGTTGGTTTCACCATCATGTTTTTATGAACGATCGTTAACAAGGTAATTTTGTTTGAAACCCTATCTAAACCCTAGTCAAGAGTCACTCTGAGAAGAAGAGTTATAACGATCTTGTCTTGATTTGTTTTTGTAAAATTTATGATCGATGTCAGTAGTGGAATCTTATGGATTTTTAGAAAGTTATATTAGTGAATGTGAAGATGTGGGCCCCACTAGAAAATGCTTATTTCGAATAAGTTTAGTTTATGGAAAAGTTCTCTAAAGATGTTGTTATCCATTTTTGCACCCCCTTTACAAAATGGGTCAACCTATAGGTATAGGAATTAATATTTGATGGGACAAGTTTACGAGGATTTTCATGGCGAGTGGTGAGTTGTGGTGAGGGTTTAGAGCCACATATTCTTGTCACACATCAACCACATGTCATCCATTTTCCCCTTGTCATGCTTCACCGCCATCTCCCCGACGTGTGTGAATGCCTTTCTTAACGCGTGTCAATCACATCCTCCCCGACACACCTCGAGATCATTTCTTGACATGCATCAACCACATCCTCCCTAACATGCGTCAACTCATTTCTTGACGTGCATTAATCACATCCTTCCCGATGCGCATCAATGCCTTTCTTGATGTACATCAACCACATCCTCCCAACACACATCAACGCCTTTCTTGACATGCGCCAACCGTGTCCTACCCGACACATGTCAATGACTTTCTTGATGCATGTCAACCGTGTCCTCCCCGATGCATGTGAATGCCATTCTTGACAAGTGTCAACCACATCCTCCCGACACATGTCAATTCATTTCTTAATGTGCATAAAAAACATCCTCCCCGGCATGCGTCAATGCCTTTTTGACATGTTTCAACTATGTCCTCCCCGATACACATTAACGCCCTTCTTAACACATGTCAACCATGTCCTCCCGACATGTGTGAACATATTTCTTGACACACATCAATAGGTTACTCCCTAACATGTGTCAACCATTTTTTATTGACGTGTGTCACCACTTTCCTATTGTCATATGATAATGTACTTTTCCATCCTATGACAATTCCCCTCATTTTTCACACATCATTATACCTTCTTCATTTCCACCACCTTCTTGTTGTGCATTAGTGTTTCTTCCTATGCACATCAACCTCCCCTCGTTTTCACGTGAAAAAAATTGTTCTTGTCATGTGACAAGTCATACCCTTGTCAGTGGTGACTCTTCCCATTCTATCGTGCATCACCTAGTGGTTTCCGTTAGGCGATAACAACTAGGTTCAGCTAATGCCAAACATTAATGGCATCATACATCGTAGCTCAACTACTAGATTAATGAGGTATGGCAGTCAAGTACCATTGGAAAGTGAACTAGTATGGTTTCCCATACCTCCATACGGGAAATTAATGAAATATGTCAGTTGGTAGCTCCTTTTCTCTCTATATATGTAATTTCCCCTTCATTCAAGGAGATATATTTCAAAATTGTAAAGGAACTCTTCCAAAATTGTTCCAGCACTTTTGTGAGTTGCAGGCCTCAAATTTATGCATTTTTGTGAAGGATTATTGCCTTGTGCCTATATTGTAATGGATTGTGCATCATTTTAAGAAATAAAATTAGTATTTTGTAGTTTTTCTTACCCTATCTTGATTTATATTACATTTCTTGCCTTCTATTATATTTTGCAAGTATATTGTGCATATTGTGTTCCTTTATAGGGTTTAAATTCATTGTGCTCCACAAAATTAGAGGTTTAAATGTGTTTTGGGACTGTGGCACTTTGTTTGCCCTCTTATTCCATATTTTTCTCCACTTTCATTCACTAGGAATCTCTAGTCTTATTTTGGTGCTATCACTTCCTTAGTTTAGGATTTACATTTTATGTATATGTCTCTCTCTCTGGTCCCTTGGAATTGGTAGTTTAGGAATAGGTTAACATTATAATAGGTTATGAAGCAACCTTCTCAAAAGTTTTATCTTAATCGTAAGGGTACCACACCTTGAGACAATCCCATGTTAGTCAAAAGTAGGGTTTTGTAATGTGCAAATCCTAGGGTGCTACTTTTCTAACATAACATTTTTGGCATGCCCGGTGGGATAGAAGTCAATATTTTCATTTTTATCAAGATTGGGTGTGTGTCTTGGTGAATTTTCAGCCTTTAGAGGATTTTCATCAACACATATGGTGAATCTGTCATTAAAATGCATAGGTTTTCAGTAGCCCAAGTTTATCAAGTTCATGAGAAGAGTGCAAACCCAGTCTAGAGAAAGAGAAGAAGGTATCTTTGAATACTTACAGTTATCTCTAGGAAGAGGAAGGAGAGGAAGAAGAGTACAAAGGTCTCCATCTCCACCAAATAGAACATTATCCACACCTCCACCTAGTAGACCCTTTCTTTAATCAACTAGGGTTCTCATGCCACTTAGGATGGCTCATCAACAACCACCAAATCAGCCACCTCTAAACCCCTATGCAAATTTCACAAGAAACAGTCCACTTTCCCTTAATGCATAAAACCCAGATCAATAGCAACATTAAAGAATATCCCATACTTCACTGGAGAAAATCACACAACTCCCATCGACCACATTCAAGACATTGCAAATGTTTGTGCCATACATGAGATTGTTGAGATGGATGTTGTGGTCAAGTTGTTGGATTCTTCTTTCAAAGGAAAAGTGTTGCAGTGGTTCAGAGGCTTGGGATTAGGATCAATTTATAATTGGGATCAATTGTGCATAGTTCTCTATGGCTAGTTTGGGGAGAGGGATGACAACTTATCCCTTTTAGATAAGATGACTACAATCAAAAGGGCACCAAATGAGAAAATGACAGACTTAAATTCCAGATTCCAAATAACATGGGAGAGGATCCCAATTGTGGTCGAACAATAGATGAAGGTGCATTTATCTATTTTCTTAAAGCTCTAAATTCTAATATATCTGTTATGATACAATCTATGGGAGGAATAACCCTACTGAGATGCTTATGTCATAGCCATTAGAGCTGAGAATTACCTAATTCAAGCCAATAAACTTGCACCTAGGCCACCTATGCCTCTCTATCTAGATATGGGGAATCATAATCCTAATAAAACACCTATAATAGCCCCCATCCATGCTCTAAGAAACTAGAGTTGAAATGAATATTCCACTTCTTCTTCTATCCCTTCAAACAAACTCCTAGAGGTTATGAAACAATTGCAAAACCTAGGAAACAAGTTGGTAATTCTTAAGAGGCAAGAAGCTCAAAATTCTATACCTTATCAACCAAATAGACCACCTATTCAAGTTTCTAACTGAGAACAAGGACAACCCCAAGCTACTAGTCTATTCCAAGCATATAACCCTAATGTAGTTTCAACATCTAGGGCCTTGGTTCCAACTCAAAACAACATAGCACAAGAATATGAATGGTGTTTCCCATGCATCCAACCACATAATTAGGAAACATTCTTCAATGGTGCTTTAAATCAAGCATTGATGGTGACTACGGTGGGTGTTCCTCAAGAAACAAACCAGAAGAAAGTCAACAACATGTAGCTAATCAAGAAGCACCTCTAAATGAGACAACACTTGTGAATTGGCAAGATGAGGATTTCTATGGAATAAATCAGTCCCCTTCTCAAAGTGTGGCAGCCAACATGAGGTCTAAGAAGAGGAATATAGAGGAAGGGAATTCATCTAATCCAAGTACTTCTCATCCTTTTATCACACTTTAGGGTATTAGCAATCCAAGTGCAGCCCCAAACATTCAAAATCAGCCCAAACTACCTTCTAAGCCAACTCAGTACCGGTTACAGTATCCCATGTGCAGGAGAAATTCATGTTGAGTAAGGGGTAGTAGAAGGAGAATCCATCTCCTTTTGACATTATTAATCATATTAAGAATACCAAAGTGTAAGCATTTCAATTTGGGAATCATTTAAAATTTCAGGCCAATGGGATTTGTTACAAGCAACCATGGAAAATTGGTCAACATCAAATGAGTTATCCAAGAATCAAGAGAAGGTGCTCACTAATGCAGCTCCAAAATAAGGATTTCATGGAGGTCAGCAAGGTAAAAACATGAATCCTCCTCCCTTTGATACATATTTGATTATTGGGAACAACCTTGTAGACAATTGAAGGATTAACTTAGGGGATAGCAGTTTGGTAATGCCGAAATATAATACAGATCAGTTGGGCCAGAAATAAAACCTAGTTTCCAAAGGAGTTGTACAATTAGATGGGACAATAGTGGGAACTGTTGGGATCATAAAAGGTTTAAACCTCACATTACATGCATGTCCTAATGTCATAGTTCAACAGGATATATTAGTGATTGACTTTCCACCACTCTTTACATTGTGCTTGTCAAGAGACTTCACCACCAAAATTGGAGGCTACTTATCAGCTGATTGGTTGCATATGCTCTTTAGAACAAGGTATGGAGCTAAGGATATAATCTGGTCTAAACCTATTGTAAATTTCCATATTGAGCCTCATGTAGCAAACCCAATTAATGTAAATTTCTCAGCATTTGATCAAGAGGATTTCCCAAACACTCAGAAGCAGATACAAAATTTGGGGACATCTCGGATTTGATTCTTGATGAATGGGAAAACAAAAGATACAAATATGATCCATACAAGGAAATACAAGAGGCTGAGTTGGGAGTTTATTGTTTGCATGAAGAAAACGCACCTCTTCCTAGCCTCACCAAACTAGATGATAAGGGTGATAATGAAGTAGGATGGCTATTCTTTGATGGCTCAAGGAAAAGGGAAGGCATTGGATGAGGAGTAATGCTTTTTCACCACAAGGTATGAAGTACTATTCAGCCTTCCATTTTTAATTTACTTATTCAAACAATATAGTTGAGTATGAAGCTTTGATACATGGATTGAATTGGGAAAGAAATAGGGGTATACAAAACTTGCAAGTGTTTGGGGATAGTGAATTAATTGTCAACTAGGTTAGGGGAAAACATGCTGCTAAGAATGATCTGCTCAAAGCCTACAAGCATTGGGTATGGGATAAAATTGATGATTTTGAAGCGTTCAATATTCAATCCATACCGAGGAAGAAGAATGAGGCTGTAGATAGGATTGTGGTAATTGGAGCAACATTTGATGTGGTGGATAGTATTAAAAGAGATAAAACACAACCACATATTCATGTAATTGTGAGGCTAGCTATACCGGAAAATAACATGAGATGGAAGGTATTTGAGAATGATCAACAAATCATTAATTTCTTACAGGAGGAGGTTGAGTTCTTGGTTAAAAATCAAGAGAAATTGGAGCATCGTACAAGGATCAAGTGGTACAACTACAGACAAACAAATTTCCAAAGGGTTTAGTGACTCTAGAGTCAATATTCAATCCCAATGATCAATTTCGAGAGAGAAGACCAAAATTCAGGTAAAAAGGGAAGATTCAAAATCCATTTCGGTTGAAGAGGGTAAAATGCTCCAAGTTGGCAAGGTGAGCACGAATCAAGAAAAATATGAATTCATACAACTTTTTCAAGAGTTCCTAGACATATTTTCTTAGAGCTACGAGGATCTGAGAGGGTTTAATCCAAAATTGGCACAACACACCATTGAGCTAGATCTAGAATCCAAGCCCATTAGACAAAATAAAAGACTAGTAAACCCTCACATTGAGCCTCTCATGAAGAAGGAACTAAACAAGCTCATAGAGGCAAGCATCATCTTCCCGATCAAGCACTCTTCATGGGTAGCAAATTTGGTGCTCAGTTAGGAAGAAAAATGGGGAAATTAGGTTATGTGTGGATTTTCAAGACTTAAATAGGGCCTCTCTCAAAGACCACTATCCACTTCCTTCCATGGAGTGAATCATATAGGTTGTATCCGGTTCGAAGGTTCTCATTCATTTACGACTACTTGGGATACAATCAAATCACGGTGAAAGAAGATGACTAGTTTAAGAAAACCTTCACTATGAAGTGGGGCACTTATGACTATAGAAAAATTCCATTTGGACTGTCAAATGTCGGAGCAACATTTCAGTTAGCTATGAATATGCCGTTAAAGGTAATGATCAATAAGATAGTTCTTGTGTATCTAGATGACATTATTGTATTCTCCAAGAATGCAAAAGTCACCTCTTTCACCTCAAACAAGTATTCCAAAGATGTAGGAGATTCAAAGTGTCTTTGAATCCAAAAAGTGCATATTATTAGCTCATGAAGGTAAGATCTTAGGCCACATTGTGTCTAAGGAGGGGTTGGTAATTGATCCGAACTAGTTGAAGCTATTCAAGCATTTCCATTTCCAAGTCATAAGAAGGCTCTCCAAAGTTTTTGGGGAAAATTAAATTTTTAGGAGGTTTATTCCTAACTTTTCTCATCTTTTCAAGCCACTCACACTGATGTTGAAAAATAACATGGTTTTCAAATGGAATGCTAAAGGAAAATAAATATTTAAAGCTATAAAGCAGGCCATTACACAGGCTCCAACCCTCATAAATCCAAATTTCTCGAAGGACTTAATTTTATATGCTTTTGGAATCTCAGATGTAATACTTGCCATACTAGTACATCCAAATCAAGAAGGATTGGAGCAACCTATCGCATTCTTCAAAAAATTTCTTCAAGATTATGAGGTGAGATATTCATTCATTGAGAAGCATATCCTTGTTATGATTAGAAGTTTAAATAAATTCAGGCATCTAGTGTCAAATAATAGAATTCATCTATTAGTTTCACATGTTGGTGTAAAAGATTTTCTTTTGAACAAGGACCTTAATGAAAAGAGAGTTAGTTAGATAACCAAGGTCATGGAGTATGATATTGATATAAGTGTGACCAAATTTACTAGGGGTAAAGGGTTGTGTGAGTAGCTAGATTCTAACCAACATGCTAAATCAAGAGAGGAGGTAGAAGCTATTATGGTGTTGTAAGATAATCAAGAGAGCATCTGCAAGTGGTATACCCATTCCTTGTTGGACTCAAGATATTGTATATTTTCTTCAAACAGGTCAAAGTCCTTAGGGATTGAGTAATTCCAAAAGGAGGTATTTCAGACTTCATTACATCCCATATGTGTTTGTAGATAATATTTTTTTCAAAAGGGATGTGAATGGTGTCCTCATAAGGTGCATCAAGATAAATCAAATAGAGAGGGTATTACATGAGTTTCATGATGGAGAGGCGGTGGTCATTTTTCCCCAAAAGAAAAAGCTATTAGAATCATGAGGGCTGGTTATTACTGGCCTAATATTTTCAATGATTGTTACTCATGGATCAAGAAATGCAAGAAGTGTGCCTTCTTCACAGGTAAAGAGAAGCTAGCAACCCTCCCACTCCATCCTATCTCAGTTAAACAACCTTTCATGTAATGGGGGTGGATTTTATTAGGATGATCAATCCAAGTTCTAGCCTAGGTCACAAATGGATTCTTATAGCCACAAAATACTTCACTAAGTGGATGAAGCAATTACACTTAAGGAAGTAAATGAAGATAGCATTCTAGATTTCTATGAAAGTATTGCAACAAGGTTTGGTGTTCCTTCCACTATAATATCATATAATTCCTTAGATTTTCTTAGAGAAAATATATCTAATTGGGCTATTAGAAATGAAATCTACTTGAGCACTTCTTCTAACTACTACCCTCAGGGTAACGGGAAAACATAGTATATGAAAAATAACTTGCTGAGAATCATAAGAATAAACCTAGATGAGAATCAAAGGACTTGGCATACTAAATTGAAATTATACTTGTGGGCTGATAGAATCACTCCCAAAAATTCAACTGGTTATTCCCCTTTCAAGTTGGTCTATTGAAGCGAAAGGCTGTTAATATCCCTTGAATTACTAGCCTTGGAGTTTATCAGGAAGTTGGAGTTGTTTGAAGTTCCGTTATGGAAGTAAGTGTATGCAGAACTCATGGAGCTATAAGAGCTAAGGAACTAGGCCATGAAAATAATGGAAGAGTAATCTCAAGTCAAGATGAGCTTTGATAGAAAATCCAAAAACAAAACTTTCTAGGAAGGAGAATTATTTTTGAAATGGTTTATAGATAGAGAAAAACCAGGAAGACACTCCAAGATTGATGCAATATGGATCTGAACCTTACTTGATTTTAGGGTGTAAAGAAAACAATGCTTTCTAATTGACAAAGTTGGACGGAGAAGAATTGTAGATCCCAGTCAATGAAATCTATCTCAAGAATTATTATTGATGAGAGTATATTTCTTGTACATATTAGCTTAGATTTTGTAATTCCTCCAAGTTCTTACAACACATTATTCTATCAGTAGTTAGGTTTTCTTTTAGATAAGTGCTTGTGCACTCTCTGTATGTTCCATTTGGGATATGTATGATTTTTTTATTTGTACATAGTGGTGTTTTGTTCTTTGTTGCATTTTCAAATTTAAGGCATTAAACCGATTTAAGAAATCAAAATGACTTCATGCCCAATATATGTAAAATCACTGGTCTTTCAGATCTAGTAGGTAGATCACCCCACAAGTCACCAAATTTTTATCCATTTTTTCACACCCTTTGTAAAATAAATCAACCTACAGTCTAGGAATTGATAGTTGATGGGATTAGTTTTTAGGGTTTTTTTGGTAAGTTAGCGAGTCGGGCAAGGGTTTAGAGCTACATATTCTTGTCACATATTAAGAACACATCAACCATCTTCCCTTTATCACACGTTTCCACCATCTCCCGACATGCATCAATTCCTTTCTTGATGTGTGTCAATCGCATCCTCCCGATGCATGTCAAAACCTTTCTTGACATGCATCAACTACATCCTCCCCGACGACGTCAAATACTTTCTTGATGCGCGCGTCAACCACATCCTCACCGACATGCATCAATACCTTTCTTGATATGCATAAACCGCATCCTCCCTAACGCACATCAATGCTTTTCTTGATATGCATCAATTGTGTCCTCCCGATGCACATCAACTCCTTTCTTGATCCACGTCAATCACGTCCTCCCGATGCATACCAACATATTTATTGATTTGCATCAACCGCATCCTCTCTGATGCACATCAATCACATCCTCCCTGATGCATGTCAATTCCTTTCTTGATATAGGTCAACCGCGTCCTCCTTGATGTGCGTCAAATCCTTTCATGATGTGTGTTAACCACTTCCTCCCTAATGTCCTCATCAACCTTTTATCTTGACATGTTTCACCACTTTTCTCTTATCGTGCAACAACATAGTCTTCCATTACATGACATATCCCCTCCTTTTTGCATGTCATTCTACCTTCCCCATCGCTGCCACCTTCTCATCGTATCAACATCACTTCCTATCACGTATCAAAATCCCCTCGCCGTGGTGACAACATTTCTTATTATCATGTGACAATTCATCCCCTCATTATTGGTGAATCTTCCCATTCTATGGGGCTTCATCTTGTGGTTTCACGTGGGTGACAATAAGGAGTTTCAGATACAACTAGGCTTTAATGGCAGCTGCATGCATAAGGTAGCTCAACAACCGGATTAATGAGGTATGGCACCCATGTTCACTATGTAAGTAAAGTACCATTGGAAAGTGAACTGGTATGGTTTCCCATACCTCTGTATGGGAAATTAATGAAATATGTTGGTTGGTATCTCCTTTTCTCTATATATATGTAATTTCTCCTTCATTCAAGGAGAGAGCTTTCAAAATTGTAAAGGAACTCTACCAAAATTGTTCCAACACTTTTGTGAGTTGCAAGCCTCGAATTTATGCATTTTTTGAAGGATTATTTCCTTTTTCCTATATTTTAATGGATTGTGTATCATTTTAAGAAATAAAATTAGGGTTTTATGGCTTTTTTCCCTAGCTTGATGTATATTGTATTTCTTTCCTTCTATTAGATTTTGCGGGTATATTGTGCATAGTGTTTCTTTATAGGGTTTAAATTCATTGTACTCAAAAAAATTGGAGGTTTGAATGTGTTTTGGGACTATGGCACTTTTTCTTCCCTCTTCTTCCCCATTTCCCTCCACTTTCACTCACTAGGAATCTCTCTAGTCTTATTTTGGTGTTATCGCCTCCCTTAGTTTAGGATTTACATTTTATGTATTTCTCTCTCTGGTCCCTTGGAATTGGTAGTTTAGGAGTAGGTTAGCATTAGAATAGGTCAGGAACCAGCCTTCTCTAGAGGTTTGTCTCAATCACAAGGGTCCCACACCTTGAGACAATCCCATGTTAGTCAAAAGTAGGGTTTTGTAATGTGTAAATCCTAGGGTGTTACTTTTCCAACATAACAGGTGATAAAGAATAAATTGACATTTTTTTATTCCTTGAGTTTTTATAAATGTCCATGAAGGTTTCCCATAATGGTTGAGGTGAAGAACTACAAATTGTGCCCTATTTTTGAAGACTTGTTTTTTGGCCAGTTTGGAGTAGCTTGTACTAAAATTGACATTGTAGCATCTACAGGAGGAGTTAAGAATCCATTGAAGTTTTTTTTGTGATCACGGTTCAAATAAATTTATAATGGTATATAAAAATTATGATTTTGATATGGTATGACAAAGTTATGATTTGCTCTTTGAAGTTCAAGTCTAGAGGATGCTTTATCTAGCAAGGTGCTAAGTGGCTACATGAGGTAAAGTGTTGTTTCTAAGCTATTCATGATTGATGAAGGTTTTTGAGTGATTGTGCATCATGTATAATGGTGTTAGATTATTTTTTCAAGTGTGGAAGTCAGTTTTGAGGTGGAGTATGTTGAGCTCAAGGTCGGGTTTTGAGTCTGGAAGGATTAAGAAGCAATTTACAAAGATGGTATTGGTTGATGGTATTCCAATTATATTTCAAAGGAGTTATAATATGTTATGGAAATATAATTCAGAGATATTTACATTGATTTATGGTTTGTAACTTGATTTGTGAAGAAGAATGTAGTTATCGTCTTATAACATATATGATTTTGTTGTAAGAATGAAGTAAAGGAAGAATGATATGGATGATTTGATGCTTTCTATCACTTAGAAATTAACTAGGGATTAATTTTTTTCATATTGTAGTTTTTTTAGGCCTTGTAAGTGGTACAAAGGGTGTAAAGTAGTTGATTTCACAAAACTTATTTATGGGAAACATGTTTTAGAGAAGAGGAAAGTTAGTGTGGTTTGCACATACATATGTTTCATGAAATTTAACATGCATGGATATGGTATACATGTCTTGAGGATTATATTTATGGTTTATATGCCATGTTTGAGTTGATCTTGGGTGGTATTGATACCTAAAGGTAAAAATAGGGTGTTGGAATTAATTGTTTGGTGAAGGATATGAGCTTTTTTTTCTTGTGTTATGAATTGTTTGATTGGCTCAAGTAAATTTGTGACCATATATGATGTTTATATGTTATATTACACATTTTTGTGAATTTGGGAGATTGAATAATCATGGTTTTTTGGGTTTTGGGTTTAACTCATCCAAGTGATGGGGATTTGAGATAGTTCTAAACATGTTTGATGGTTTTGGGAATGGATGACCTATATGGGTCATATGTGAATGTTGTAATGCATTTATTGGGATTTTAAGTTGTATTTTTGAATTAGTCATGAAGGACAAACCACTCTTGATTTTGAAGGAAGAGAATCCTATAAATAAAGTCTTTGAGTTCATTTTTGAACTAGTGCTCTTGAAGGAAACAATGTGACCTAAGAAGAAGTGTATTGTAGGTATTATTGCATGATTTGAAGGCTGGGGAAGTTTTTAGATGTTGATGAGTGATAGAGATAATTTTAACAATATTTTCAAGTGAAGACAAGGTGTGAAAGAGGAAAAATGAGAGACCTAGGTGAATGAGGGTTTGAAGAAGATTGTGTGAGCTGAAATTGTGATCTCCATCAGTTATAGCAGCAAAAAAACTAGAGCTCATCATCATCAAGTTTATGAGTTGGTTATTACTCATATTAGGGGTTTTATCCTCCTTTTGGAGCGGGTGCTTCACTAAATTAGGGGTTGGTGCATTTTTAGGGTTGGTGTTCTACTAAACTGGGGTTGATGCTCCTTGTGAAGTAGGTGCTTAAATAAAAAAAAATTGTGAGTAATATCATAAAACTTTTGGTGGGTTTTCTTCCCCATGATGGTTTCCCACTTATATATGGTATTCATGTGTCTTCTTATTTTTTCATGTTGTTTTTAATGTTTAATATAAACCTAATGTTCACATATGGTTATGGATGTGAAATGAATGATTTTTTAGGAATTATTCACCCCTATAATCCATTATGTTTCCATTAATTGGTATCAGAGAAGGTCCTTGTGAAGCAATTCTAATAGCTTGGAGGAGATCCTAGAAGCACAAGATGGCTAAGAAAATCAGGAAAGAGAATCAGGAGTATATAACGATGGGAAAGAAGGATGAAGAAACTATCAAAAGTCTCAAGATTCAATTGGAGAAGGCCATTTCATATTTGATTATAAAGGAAGAAGAATGTGAAATATTGAAAAACAAGCCTTTTGATGTGTGTATGCATAGTCAAGATGATCTCAAAGAGATGGTGATGGATCTACAAGAGGATTTAGATTTTCATAGGAAGGAGAACATCAGTTTTAAGTCTTAAGAGTATGTTATCTTCTCTTGAGGCCAAAAAATAAGAGTATGTCAAAATCAAGGAAGATATTCAAATCTTAAGGGTAAAAGGAGATGAAAAACCAAATCTTACAGATTAAGTAGCTAGTCCTAGTTCTAAAGGAAGTGAAGATGATGGTGTTATTGGAAGGAAGGTATATTCAAACCCTTATACCATTAGACAAAAAATTCAATAATTTATGTAAAATTTAATGCTTATTGTTATACTTGTAATGGTTTTAGTCATATAAAAAGGGATTATAGGAATTTTTGTAGTTGTGTGTACCCTTGGAGTAATGAAAAAGACCAAAAGAATTATTAATAAAGGGAGAGGTAAGAGGTCATTTTTCATAAGTGCCATCACAAGGGTCATATTGTAAGGTTTTTATCTCATGAATCATCTAGGAAAGTTAAAAGATTGAAGATATTAAAGTGAAGGAAGTTTGGTTTCCTAAATCAATTAGGTTTAGTCAAGGAAAGCAAGTCAAGCTCAAACAAGGTTGTCAAGGAATCAGATCATGGATATAAGGTTAAGAAGCTTTAACCAAGGTCAATATCCAAACAAGTCATATGTGTTTGAATGTCATCCAAACTCATGTACATGAAAAATTTAAGAAACTAGGTCTTTGGGATGCCTCGAGGTTATAAGGTATGTTAAATTATTTATTCATGTCGTTATTGAGCTCTTGTCATGTTATAGGTTTCGAGTATGTAAATTTTTCATCTAAAAGGAAGTTTGTGATGTCTTATAAGTGTTAATTTTTGTCAATGTCATGGTGTGTTCTTGTGTGTGTTCAAACAATGAAATTCTCGTGAATGTGATATGTTCTTGAGTTTATATGATTCCAAATTGTTCATGTAATGTAAATTTCATGTCTTGGTCATGGGAGTTTATATTCATGTATGTCGGATTTTTAGCTATGAAAAGTATGAGTCTTACTCATCCATGAAGGGTCTGATATCTCTATATTTTGGAGTTTGTGATTCTATGATGTTTTCTCAAACTCTTATGGATGATTTTGTAGAAAGGTTGTTGGTCTATCAATTTTTTCATCTCATTTGTTCTCTCTCAAATATCTTTGGTATGTGTCAAGATGGTTTGGTCATGTTCTAAGGTATGTTCTTTCTTATCTGTCAAGATGTGTTAGTACTCATGAAGGATTCTCGGGGTCATAGTTAAACATCAAGGGAGATAACTGGGTCTTAAAGTCTCAAGTAGTTATAGTATGTTGCATACTCCCAGGGGTAGTTAGGTCTCATGTGAATCTTGAAGTTGTGATTAAATTTCATGAGTTTAAATGTATGAGATGTTATCAAGAATGTAAGTATGTCATCAGGTATGAAAAATTACAATAGAGTTTTGAGGTACTCAAGAAGGTAAGGTGTATTTAAATCATGAGAATCTATCTACAATATCGAATATTTAAGTATGTGAAAAACTAGAATAGAGGATAAATTTATGAGAAGATGATCTAAGATAGTGAGTTAACAATAAAGAAATGTTTTAGGCATGTATAGTGTTTCTTAATTTTATTGGTGGTTGTAAAGCTATTTTAGTACAATTAAAGATGGTATGATGTGATCTATAAGGTGTATGTTTATGAGTATCTCTAGTGGGAGCGAATAGTGTCAAGAGAATCTTGTTAAGCCATTTTTTTGAGTTACAACTTTGTAATGGTCTACAAGTGGGTATAGAGTATATACACATCATGGAGAATGTTATGATTCTTGATTCATGAGAAAAGGATTTCATGTGTATTGTTTACGAGGTTTGAATAAGTATATTGAAACAGGGGAGCTTGGCTTGCTTCTCAAATATGTGTCTTAGAAACCAAGAAAAAGAATGATAAACTATAATTCTACATATTGACATTGAAGGTTTAATCAGTGATCTTTAACACAATAATGGTTTTAGACTTATATATATATAATGCTACATTGTTTAATAAGTCGAGAATATATTATGGATGTAATATGTGCCTTAAAGGTAAGGAAAGAGATGCAAATGTAAAAATTGCAAGATTATATGGTGACTTGTGTATGAGTAAAGAGGATTAAGGTCTTTGTATGTATCAAAATGATGACCAACAAAATTACAAGGGATTTCGAGACATGGGTTCTTTGTATGGTGTCAAGAATTAGATTGGTCTCAAAAGGACTCCATGATGGTGAAGAGGAGGATATGAAGAATTATTGGAGTAAGGAAAGTTGTTTTTGATCATTACTAAAGTTAGTAAGAAGACATTAATACATGGTCTAGGTGTACTGAGGGTTCATTAGCTAGGAAATATCTTAGCATATGAATTCATATTGAGGTAATTAAAATTGATAAAATTAAATTCAATATACCAAAGTATACGTTAGGGGGTGAAAGGGTTTAATTTAATAATAATTTGAATTAGGTATTGGGGTAGGTTAGAGAGGTGGACCTAAGGAGAGGTGGGGTTGATTTTAATATTAAACTAAAATATTTAACCCCTAGTTTTTAAAAATAAATACCTTAATATTGCATAAGGAGTGTTTTCATGAAGTTAAATTATAATCTCTTTTTAATAAGGAAATATCAATTAGGAGATTCTTAACCAATAAATAATAATATTATAGAAAACTGGGATTAAGTATTCTTTTCAACGTAAATGATATTATTTCACCATCTTAATTATTTGAATAACTATTTATAAATGATTAAAGTTGACATTAACGTAGTTGATAATATATATTGAATGGATTCAAAATATATTTCTAGAGAAAAGACATAGTAAGCAAACAATAATTGAGTGGAAAACATGATATATTTGTGTAGAAATAAAAATATGTTTTATTTGATATATTGGGGTAGAAATAAAAAGGGGCGAATAAAATTGTAATGGAAAATGGGTATGTAAGGTACGTGGAAAAAATAGGGGGTATTTTCATTCTAATAATATAATGGGAGGGGGTATTATCAATTGAAAAATTGGAGGTAAAAACTAACATTAAGGTTATTCTTTACTAGCCTTCAAATGAACATGTTATACCATAAGTTTACTATGTGAACCCTCATGTCCAGTGCTACTAGGTGGTTAAGGATAAAAATAGTGACTATATTTGAGAAATTAGGGTTTCATATGTGTGTATGACTCATTAATACTTTAAATAGAGTTCTATGCATGAAAAATGAGAGATAGTATGGGCTAAAGGGCTAAAACTAAGGTCATAATAGTGATATGAATCATGTTTAGTTTGTATGTCTGAATCAATTCATCAAAGGAAAAGGAAGATGCGACAATGATGGTAGTAATACCTAACTATACAAAGATGATGGTTGGTTATTTTTCCCTGAAGTTATGTCCTGATTAAAATTTATTAGAGTTGAACAAGATTTAAATGACATTCAAGTATGATAGATTAAATCCTGAAGGACATGGTGTTTCTCAATTCATGCAAATCCAAGATCATTATATCTCTCAAGAGTTTGAATGGAATCAAAGATACGGTGAAGTGATATCCCATTAATGAAAAGGTTTATTGCAATATGTACATGATTAAAACTCTAAGTTATGGGTATGTGATTGGTCAAGTCATGAAAAGACATCATAAGATAAAGTAAATTTGATTAGAATGTCAGAAGTATAAGAACACTATGTGTTTACATCTTGTCTAATAAGGGTAATTTAAAATAAGTTAAGAGTGTAGTTGGTTGAGTAATGTCTAAACTATCAAGATTGTATAAATGAGTACAATGGTGAACTAGTTTGTAGAAAAACTTGACTACAAGTATGGGAATGAATAGTTGAAGCATCATAATGACTTGAGGAGATCGGAAGATATATGTGTCTCATAATACTAAGATGCAATATTAAAAAATAATTTTGTGGAGAATTTTTTATTAATTAAGATCATAATAAAAATTTCCCAAGAAGATATTCGAAGACGTTTCTTAGGTATGCTACGGTGTGTAAGTGTCTACAAGGTATATATGTCCGACAACATAGGTCTGTGAATGTAAATATTGAAGAGCTGAAAACTAGTTGAAGGTGACTAAGGCATACTTATTGAAGGGGGAGAAAAGCTATAAGTTCAAAATGAACTAAGAACTCTAGGAACTATAAGTACTTAATAGGAAAATCACTTAATTTTTGTAGGTGCTATGAATGTATAGATGTATAAAAAGAGACCTACGAGATCTGTCGGTGCCCATTAAGTCAGGGAGAGAAAATGTATCTCTCCACTAGGTGAAGTGAGTCATCTAAAAGGCTTGTGTGGTAGTAGAGATGGTGTTTGGAGGTATATATATCTTGGAGAAAAAAATTATTTAGTTAAAGGTTATGAGGATCATGTAAAAAGGTAGTAAACACGAAAAATTATCTTAGGGATTGTGGAAAGTGATGATGAGGGTCATCAATCCTTGTCATTAAAAATGTCAATCCGGGTTGGTGTCTAAAGGTTGTATGCATTAAGAGAAGAAAATCTTGGAAAGCAACTCCTTTAAACACAAACCAAACTTGCATAAAATAAATCACACATGCAGAAATTTAAAAGCACACTTGTAGAAATGTAAACACACTTGTATAAAAGAAATCACACTTGCAAGAATATAAAGGAACGCTTGCATAAAGGAAATCACACTTGCATAAATTGAAATTGCTGAATTAAAAATAAACATAATTGAATGAAACACCTGCAGGTTTACAACAGATTGAATTTTCACAATACAAAGATAAAAACAATACAATGGAATGAATTAAAGACAAATGAATAACCATAAACATAAAAACACAAATCCATCTTCCTTGGAATGAGTGGTCAACTCATTCCTTGGAGAGGATTTAAATCATACTTATAAGATCTCAAAACTACATAATATTTGAGAGGAAAGAATAGATCTTTATTTCTTTGGAGAAAAACATTACATATCTAAGTGTGGAAGGTTGCATTTATAATTCATGCATCCAAACAACTCCTTATTTTAGGAAATATAATATGATCTTATATTTATTCCAATCCTAACAACTAAGATCTCCATCTCCACAAAATATGGAGAGAGATATATTATTGAAGTCAAAGTCTTATCTCACTTATTTTAGGAAGATTTGCTCCCAAATCTTCTCCTTTCTTTTCGGTAACAAGAATCATAATGATTTTATTCCTCTACATTATTGGAAGGAGTATTTTCCTCAAAATATGATTTTGACCAAATATCTTTATCATATTTTCCATTTGACTTTGTTGTTTTTGATTGTGGAACTTTTGACGCTTATCTGATACACTTTTTCCTCGGACTGCAGATCACTAAAAGTTAGATCTATCTTCTTTGGTAAAACCTGTAAAAATATGAATGATGTTTTTGTTAAACACATTTCTATGAACAAAAACCTCTCTCATATTTTCTATTTGACATTTTTGTTTCTGTTTATGGAACTTTTAGTGCTTGTCTGATACATTTTTCCTCAGACTGCAGATCACTAAAAGTTAGATCTCTCTTCTTTGGTAAAACCTGTAAAAAATATGAATTATATTTTTGTTAAATACATTGGTATGAAGAAAAAAATCTCATATTTTCCATTTGACATTTTTGTTTCTGTTTATGGAACTTTTAGTGCTCGTTTGATACACTTTTCCTCGGACTGCAACTCACTAAAAGTTAGATCCCTCTTTATTGGTAATACCTGTAGAAAATATGAATGAGGTTTTTGTTAAACACATTTCTATGAACAAAATCATGTCTCATATTTTCCATTTTATTCTCTGATATTTTACAATTCCTCAAAAACTGTCAAAATATGCTTAGTTATAGAACTAACTCTGCGAGTTCCAGAACTAAGCCTATGAGTTTCGGAACTAAGGTCATGCAAACTTAAAACGGCTATAATTTTGCATAATTTTTCAAGAGGAATCTGAATATGAAATCAGATTTGAGTTTAGATATACTATTCATGATCAATTCCAATTTTCCCAATACTAACATTATCTTTCCTTTATGGCCTACATACACAAGACTTTGCATCTTTTCCCAAATAATCAATAGGATTAGTCAAAAAAATAGATAAAAAATATTTCTAAAGAATGAACAAGATATATATCCTATATTCTATCTTAAGCAAACTATAAGTTCCTAGATTACATTTAAATCCACTTTCAAAGGTAACTTGGAAGGACAAAATAATGTTAAAGTATGGTTAATTTATGGCCTCATCATTTCCCCACACTTAATCTTATGCATGTCCTCATGCATTACATTATTTTATCCTCTTCTTAGATTCTTCTCCGTATTAAGGACACATTCTTGTGGATCTCCTTCTGTTGCTTTTGATATTCTTTCTTTTACAACATGTTCTTGTGTGGATATCCTTTTGTTGCTTTTGATATTCTTTCTTTTACAATAGGTTCTTGTGTGGATCTTCTTCTGTTGTTTTTGATATTCTTTTCTTTTACAATAGGTTCTTGTGTGGATCTCCTTATGTTTTTTTATTTTCTTTCTTTTGTAGCAGGTTTTTATACTACTTTTGATTTCTTTTCTTATACACTAGGTTCTTGTGTGGAGATCCTTCTGTTATGTCTCATATCTAAAATCAAAATGCATACCTTGTGTTTCTCCTTCTCTCCCACACTTAAGCTCATGCATGTCCTCATGCATGTTGTTTATTCATGGCTGCCCATAAATTAGACTCTAAAATTTTGATTGTAAAGAGGTGCACATATTTTTCATATAAGTAGGGGAGATATGAATTTTATCTTACCTTCCTTGGAAATATTTAAAAGTGGATCTAACTGTAGTAAAAAAACTTACAATAAAGATTAAAAATAAAATAATAGAACAAAATAACTTGATCATACCTCTAGTTGTCTTTGTCATCCTATTGTTAACATCGTCAAATAGTGTCAAGAAGAAATCCACCAGGTAATTGTTGATTTCCTTTAAAGAAGAGTTGCCTCCTTTTTTCCTTTGATTGGCTAGCAAGCTAGTTTTCCAATCAATTTTTTTTTCTTTTTCTTTCCTTTGAAATGATAGCATGAGAAGGGTTACAGAAAAATTTGATCCATCATCAGACTATATTCATCAAAGTACAACTTGTGTAAAATAGGAAGCAATGTCTGAGATCTCATAAAAATATTTTTGCATATCAGTATCGCAAAAAGATTCCAAAAATTATGTAGACAATTTTTAGGTCTTCAAAACCTAACTTGAATTGTGCAATATCAGAATCACCATAGTAATCTTCAAAGCCCGGACTGGTGATCTCAAGAGATGTAGAGTTGTTAAAAGAGAAAGTGAAGGTATTTGTGGGTCCCTCCAAAATTTGCATGCTCCTTGGTTGATATTGTTGGTGCTCTAAAATCTGCATGCTGATATCAAGAAAAAATCTAAAAATTCCTATAGATCTAGTCCTCAGCTATTAGTACACAAAAATTCTTTCCTTGATATTCACCATAATTGTTTCTTAACATTATACAAGCATATACAGAAATGAAGAAATTGAAAGACATGAAAACAATTTTTCTAATGGATATGGTTCAGGGATTGAATTTTATTATGGGATGAAAAACTAATTTAGATGGGTGGATTTATTATGAGTGGTTTTTATTTTGGCTCTAATGAAATCCCTAAATATGGATGAAGTTAATTAGAAATGCTACCACTTCATTATTACAAACTGGATAAGCCAATTTTTTACTAAGGTTATGTGTAATAAGATCACTGAGCTATTAGTTGATACAAGGGGAAATGGTGGTGGTTATAAAAAATGGCATATGATATTTCATCAACTAGATCTACTTCAGATTCAATATCATATTATACCATTTCCATATTTGAATTATTTGTTCATACCATTATACCTCTTGATCAAACATCACAGTCATTTTTCTTATACACAGAGTTAGTTTGTGGGGATATATTTACAATTTAATATTCCTAATTGCATAAATTAAATTTTAATCTACTTGCAAGAAATAAAAGTCTAAAGAAACTACTTACCAAATTCTTCCTATCACAGAATTGCTAAAATGTATTCTATTATCACTAGAATATTATTTTTAAAGAACTCTGAATCTCCCAATAACACCGTGTTCCCTAAGAATGGTGCCAAAATGATGAGGTTTGTCAATCCTTTCCATTAAAAATGTCAATCTGAGTTGGTGTCTAAAGGTTGTATGCATTAAGAGAAGAAGATCTTGGAAAGCAACTCCTTTAAACACAAACCAAACTTGCATAAAATAAATCACACATGCATAAATTTAAAAGCACACTTGTAGAAATGTAAACACACTTGCATAAAAGAAATCACACTTGCATGAATATAAAGGCACGCTTGCATAAAAGAAATCACACTTACATAAATAAATGTTATATGAAAGAAATGAAACTTTCATAAATGAAATTGCTGAATTAAAAATAAACATAATTGAATGAAACACCTGCAGGTTTACAACAGACTAAATTTTCACAATACAAAGATAAAAACAATACAACAAAATGAATTAAAGACAAATGAATAAACATAAACATAAAAACATAGATCCATATTCCTTGGAATGAGTGGCCAGCTCATTCCTTGGAAGAGAATTTAAATCATACTTCTGAGATCTCAAAACTACAGAATATTTGAGAGGAAAGAATAGATCTTTATTTATTTGGAGAAAAACATTACATATCTAAGTGTGGAAGGTTGCATTTATAATTCATAAATCCAACCAAGTCCTTATTTTAGGAAATATAATCTGAACTTATATTTACTCCAATCCTAAAAACTAAGATCTCTATCTCCACAAAATATCAAGAGAGATATATTATTGAAGTCAAAGTCTTATCTCACTTATTTTAGGAAGATTTGCTCCCAAATCTTCTCCTTGCTTTTCGGTAACAAGAATCATAATGATTTTATTCCTCTACATTATTGGAAGGAGAATTTCCCACAAAATATGATTTTGACTAAATACCTTTCTCAAATTTTCTATTTGACTTTGCTATTTTTGACTGTGGAACTTTTGACGCTTGTCTAATACGCTTTTTCCTTAGACTGTAGATCACTAAAAGTTAGATCTCTCTTCTTTGGTAAAACATGTAAAAAATATGAATGAGGCTTTTGTTAAACACATTTCTATGAACAAAACCTCTCTCATATTTTCTATTTGACATTTCTAATTCTATTTATGGAACTTTTAGTGCTTGTATGATACATTTTTCATGATTTTGCAAATCACTAAAAGTCGAGATCTCTCTTCTTTCGTAAAACCTGTAACAAATTTGAATGAGGTTTTTGTTAAACACATTGTTATGAACAAAATAATCTCTCATATTTTCTATTTGACATTTCTATTTCTATTTATGGAACTTTTAGTGCTCATCTGATACACTTTTCCTTGGACTGTAGCTCACTAAAAGTTAGATCCCTCTTTATTGGTAATACCTATAGCAAATATGAATGAGGTTTTTGTTAAACACATTTCTATGAACAAAAAACTCTCTCATATTTTCCATTGGATTCTCTGATCTTTCACAATTCCTCAAAAACTATCAAAATCTACTTAGTTCCAGAACTAAGCCTGCGAGTTTCGAGAACTAACTCTGCGAGTTCCAGAACTAAGCTTGCGAGTTCCGGAACTAAGGTTGTGAACTTAAAACAGCTATAAATTTTGCATACAATCTCAGATTGAGATGATTCTTTTTTGAACTTGCATAATTTTTTGAGAGGAATCTGAATATGAAATCAGATTTGAGTTTAGATATATTGTTCATGATCAATTCCACTTTTCCCAATACTAACATTATCTTTCCTTTATGGCCTACATACACAAGACTTTGCATCTTTTCCCAAATAATCAATAGGATTAGTCAACAAAATAGATAACAAAATATTTCTAAATAATGAACAAGATATATATCCTATATTCTATCTTAAGCAAACTATAAGTTCCTAGATTACATTTAAATCCACTTTCAAAGGTAACTTGGAAGGACAAAATAATGGTAATTTATGGTCAATTTATGGCCTCATCAAGTGACCTGAGCATCTTCAAGGTATCCTAAGTAAGGTAAGAAGCTTGAATTTTGTTTCTTTTAGTTGAGTATGATTGTAAATTTATAGGGAGACCTAGATTTTTTATTCATGAGGTGTGTGTGCTTACTTGGCATGAAGAAGATGGTCAATTTTTTACTAAAAATGTAGTTTAGGCACATTATTCCTTAAGTTGACTATACTAAATATGAAGGTATATCTTGTGTTCTTGAACATGAGAAAGATCTAGAAGATGGTGTTGAGTGATAATGAAGAAAAAATAGGATGATTTCAGCCCATGGGGAGCTTTGTGCATGATTATATCAGGTCTATGTATCAATTTTTAGAGTTAAAGGAGTAAAAGAGAAGAAAATATAGTCAAAGTGAGCTATGTAGTCAAGTAAGTAGTTTTGTGAATTTTTATGTATCCCATGTTGTGTAATCATAGTATCCTTTTTCATATATCTCAAAGGGGTGAGAAGCATCATAAACATGGAAATGAGTCAAGTAGGTGTGTTGGTCATGTTGGTTGCCATCAATGACAAAGGGGGAGATTGTTTGCCATTGTGTGTTATTTTTATCATTAATGTCAAGTCCATTGATGTAAAATGTTGCATGGTGTTGTATGAGTCTCCATGAGGCATTAGTCGGGTGTCAAACATGAGGGTTGATTAGTAGTATCATGTATGGTGATGTTATAAGAGGTCCTTGTGCATGGTTGAGTGAGCTAATTCATGGTATGAGATCTCTTGAGTTTTTCTTATGTCATGAGGTCATTCATGTTCCATGAGTTATGTGAAAAGTTTCTATGGGTTTGCATGGGGTGAGCATGGTTAGTTCATGAAGTGTCATGGTTGAGTCAGGTCATTCCAAGCATATTCATATCCCTAGAGCATGTAGAATGAGTTGAAGTTATGAGTTTTGGAGCTGATAAGTCCTATTGGAGGATGGTATCTTCATTTTTATAGTTTACCTAAGGTGTATGATGAGTTTCATGTCATAATTAAATGGTTTGGAGGATTTCTAGGTTCCTTGGGAAGTAAGTAGGTGAGAAACAAGCAACTAAGAATAAGGTAAGTATTAATGGATGAAGAGTTACATGAAGAGATATTTAGGATATATTATGAGTATATAAAGTTAGAGGATGTTTTCATGATGCTTCATGACAAGTTTGAGGTCAAATTGAATATGATTTTTGAATTTTTAAAAAATGAAAATTATATTTTTAGAAAGCTAATAAAATTCTGTATTTTGTGTTAAAATATGAAAGTTTTGGAAAAATGGGGTGTTTTACTTTTGTGATTTTGAAGCAAAATTAGACATTATGATACTCATTGTGAATTGTATGATTTTCATGGGGAATTGAGATCTTTGGAATAGATGATAAGGTCAATTATAAATGTTTCGCGTGAAAAAATATTGAGGTGGTTTTATTGTCATGTTTTTATGAACAATCGTTAACAAGGTAAGTTGGTTTGAAACCCTATCTACAAGTTTGAGGTCAAATTGAATATGATTTTTGTAGGTAAGAGTGACTTGGAGAAGAAGAGGTATATTTACCCTATATTAATTTTTATTTGTCAAAAAGTGATGATCGTATGTTGTATAGGACTATAACAAGGTAAGATTTACAAAAAGGTATATTAGTGCATGTTACAATATTTATTTGCCCAACCTCGTAAAAATGTTTTTAATGAAAAAGTTTAGTTTGTGGAAAAGTTCTCCAAAGAAGGTGAATAATAAATTGACATTTTTTTATCCCTGGAGTTTTTCTATATGTAAATGAAGGTTTAAGGTCATGGTTGAGGTGAAAAAAGTGCAAAGTATGCCCTATTTGTGAATAGTATTTCTTAGGGTAGTTTGGAGCAACTTGTACTAAAATTGACATTGCTAGAGATACATGAGGAGTTATGAATACTTTTAAGTTTTGATTTGATCTTAGTTCATATAAATTTCCAATGGTATATCAAAATTTTAATTTCTTATATGGTATGAAGAAGTTATTATTTGTTCTTTAAAGGTAAAATTTGGATGATGGTTGATCTAGTAGGGTGTTAAGTGGCCACATGAGGTAAAGTTTTGTTTCTATGTTTTTCATGATTGATGAAGGTTATTGAGTGCTTACAAATCATGTTTAAGGGTATTAAATTATTTGGTAAATTTTGGAAGTGATTTTTGAGGTGATGGAGTATGTTGAGCTCAAGGTCAAGTTTTCAGTCCTAGAAGGCTTAAGAAGCAGTTTGTAGAGATGGTTTTGGTTGAAGGCCTTCCACTTGGATTTGGAAGGAGTTACAATATTTTATGGAAATAAAATTCATATTTATTTCCATTTATTTATGGTTTTTGTCTTAGTGAGTTTATTTAAGAGGTAATCCAACTTTATTTATGAAGAAGAAGGTAGGTACCTTCTCATGATAGATTTGTTTTTGTTTAAAGAATGAATTAAATGAAGCATGAGATGGATGATTTTATGATTTATATCACTTGGAGAGTAAATAGGGATGCATTTTTTTCATATTGAAGGTATTTTTAGGTCTTGGAAGTTTAATCAATGGTGAAAAACAATTGAGTTTGTAAAACTAGTTTATGTGCAACATGTTTTGGAGAAGAGGAAAGTTAGTGTGGTTTGAACATACATGTGTTTCATGATATATAATGATATATAGGTCTTGAGGATTACATTGATTAGTTATATGCCATATTTTAGTTGATATTAGGTGGTCTTGAGTCTCAATGGTATAAACAAGGTCTTTGGAAACAACTATTTGGTGAAGGATATGAGCCTTTTGGCTTGTGTTACGAATTATTTGATTGGTTAAAGAAACTTTGAGACCATATATTGTGGTTATATATTATATTACACATGTTTGGTGAATTCAGAGTCTTTGATAATCATGGTTTTGTGGTTTTTGTTTTATCCCATCTAAGTGATGGGGTTCGAGCATGTTTGATGGTTTTGGGCATGAAAAACCTATATGGGTCATATGTGAATGTTGTAATGAATTTATTGGGATATTTTTAAGTTTTTTTATAATTATTCATGAAGTATCAACCTCTCTTGATTTTTAATGTAGAGATTCCTATAAAGCAAGTGTTTGAGTTCATTTGTGAACTACGCACTTAAGAAGAAAAAATGTGACCCAAGTAGAATTGTATTATAGGTATTATTGTATTATTTGAAGGCTAAGGAAGTGTTTTAAAATTTTAGGAGTGATATATATAATTTGAGAAAGATTTTCAAGCCAAGATAAGGTGTGAAAGAGGAAGAAAGAGAAAGCTAGGTGAATAAGGGTTTGAAGAAGATTGTGTGAACATAAATTGTGATCTCCATTAGTTGCGGTAGAAAAAAAAAATAGATATCATCATAATCATGTTTCTTAGTTCATTATTATTCATATTAGAGTTTTGTATCCTCCTTTTGAATTTGTTTCTTCACTAAATTATGAGTTAGTGCTCCTTGAAGGGTTGGTGCTCCTTGTGAAGTTGGTGTTTCACTAAATTTATTTATTGTGAGTAATATCAGAAAAAGTTTCAGTGGGTTTTACTACCCATAAGGGTTTCCCAATTATATATAGTGTTTATGTTTCTTCTTATTTTTTCATGTTGTTGTGAATGCTTAATACACACACCTAATGTGCACATATGGTTATGGATTTTGAATGCATGAATGAAATGATGAAGGTATGAGATGGTAAATGAACTGAAATTTTCATAGGAATGATTCACCTCCATTCCATTGTTCTTCCAACATGTTTCTTGAAATTTTGGTCTTCTAATGTTTTGGTTAAGGCATTCAACTTATCATATTTTCTCAAACCCTAGTAAGATTTCACTATTTTCTTGGGAGAAGGAATTATATAACCAAATCAAAATACTTAGTTTCACTACCTCAAACTAATTTTCTAAGGTATGTTTTTTAATTTTTGATCATTCTAACTTACTAGTAATCATTATCTTTCCTTGAAACATTTGTTTGGATCAAGAGATACTCTACTCTACCTCTTAACTTGGTGATATCAAACACTTTACATCATGTTTTTATTCTTCACACTTAAATTTTACCCACATGATCTTCAACGAGTCTATGTAAACTTCAAAAATAATTCTTAGATATGATCCTTCATCTTCTTGATTGAATTTGATCTCAAATTGGATTTCTTGGTTAGAATATGGTATTTCAAAGCACTAATCTAGGTTTCTCACGCTTGATTAACCTTCTTAAAACACTTTTGATGATTAAATTTTTTCATTCGAGTATCTTAAAGAGAACAATACATGTTTGGATTATTTTCACCTTATTTTAATTTGATTGTTTAGACAATATTGTCTCTAAAACCATGGATCTTCCTTGTGAAACAATGCCACTTCTCAATAATCTCATGATGAGGACATATATTTGCTTCAAATATCTAGGATATTAAATAATAACTCAAACTAACTTGATTCATACACTAACAAGAAATGGCACACTTCTTTGCCACTTATCATTTCATGAAAAACTTGAATGGCTCCATGACATGAACATATCTATACAATATATTTGATAATCACCCAATATTGTTACAAACATTGACAGACTATGTCATTTTATGAATTTTTTTAGGAGATTAACATGGTTATCTTGGAATGAAAACACTAACATTGAGGTTGAATGGACTAACTTAGAACTAAATTAACAATATTTGAAGACTTTATTTCAAGGAAATTTCCACATCCTATAGTTTTTAATGTCTTCTCAAGATCCTTTCGCAAGATTCAAGAGGTTAATAGACTGATGGGAAATAGTTATAATTTCATATCTATAAACTTAGGTCTTATATACCAAGTTCTTACATTATTTTTCTTGAAACAACAAATAAGATCTCCAAATACTTTACTTAGATATGATACATTTGTACTTGATTCATGACCCTTTTATTGAAACCTTGGATGAATTCCATACGCAGTGTGATATCATACACCTTGAGTGGAGCTTGATGAGATGTGTTTGAGGGATTATATAATAACATGAGAACAATTTTCTTTAATTTATTGATCTACCATGACCTTCATGTACAGTACATAAACCACCCTTGCACACATTAGATTTTAAATATTTCCAACTAAATGAGCTCATCTCCAATCATTATTCATTTTTGAGTCTTGATGAAGGGTATTTTTTGATGGTATGTTATCTATTTTATCCTATTACATATCCATTTGATCTCTTAAACTCAACAATCATTCAAACCGCTAAATGAGATTTTGACACTCACTCACATAATCTTGACTCTAGAATGTGCATTGTTTAACTCTACCCATTTTATCAAAGTGTGATAAGTTCATTATACCCATTTATCTATCTGTAGACAACTAAAATTGGCATATATGCCCTCATTCACGCACGTGCGCATATTTTAATTCAATAATCATCCTCATATAATCAAATTCTTGTTCAATGTTTATTAATTAATTGAGCTACAATAATTAATTAATCATTTTATATTTTACATGCCCAACGATCCCATCCACAATATTTTTTATTATTTAATTAATTCCTATTAATTAATGAATACCCTCATCCATTCCCCCTAACCAACAAGCTATTAGACATTCCTATTCTTTCCCCATCTCCATCATCTCATTATGATGACCCTCATCACCTTACTCCTACTATAGACAAAACTTTGGGTCATACTCCCTTGGCCCCCTTTAATTAATTAATGTAACACATTTAACTAATAATGACCCCTTCATCCCATATTAATATTCATCCTCACATTATTAATTAAACTAATTATTATAATTAAGTTAAATTCATCCTCACACCTCCACCTCATCATGACACCTCATCCTGGACCCATTCCATGGGCATTTAACTCACAGTGGCCAAGTCATTACTCTCAACACTGATTCATCACTCCTAGAGTTGAGTCACTACTTGACCTAACTAACTAAGAATTCTTCTTAAACCTAACTAGAATTATTTTAAGATCTTCTTGCCTTCTCTCATGAGAAATATACTTCCCGAAGAAGACCCAACAAGGAAAACATGCCAAATCTAGGAAGATTTGCACATTTTTTGTAAATAAAATTATTTCACCCTAACCGATGCCGATTTATCCTCGGCCGACGTTGGTCACCTAAACTACCACCAGTTCATTTATATATAATTTTACAACCCTTTACTAAGGTTATTCATTCAGTTATTGGATCTTGATTGCATTCAAATGCAAATCTTACAGATATCCTACATCCAGATGATGAATACACACAACCAAAACGTAAGACAAACAACTAGTTCTCCTTCCAGAGTGTGGCAATATTCATGGAGCACATAGGTTGTACTACGGTGGTACTAGACCCATGAATCTCTTCTTAAATTAAACAACAACCACCTCCACTCACGGGATCATCAACATACCAAGTAAGTATTTTGATTTTACCATTTTGTTTATTCAAGTATAGATCTTTCGTTTCTTTCTATATTTCATTCTTTCCATTACCCATACATCACCTTCTTCCCACTAACCCACTATTCAACCATCCCAAAACTTTACACCCTTTCCCACCTTCTTTTCAAAGCATACCCAATTCTTCTTAACAATATCATGACCTTATCAACACCACCTTCATTCTTTGTAGAATCATAGAGAGGTTCAAACTCCCATTTTTAAAATTTGAACCAAATTTCCCCTACCAAACCGGTTAGCCAACTAGCGTCGGTCTATCTCCTATACCAGCATTGGTTGACCAATCGATACTGGTCTCTAAGACTGGAAATGTTTCCTATAACAACGAGTTAACAACTTCCCCAAAATATCTCAAAACCTTTCCTAATTTCACCCAGACCTTACCTACAACCTCTGCTACACCTACAAACCCAAACCAGCCCATTAATCATCTAAATTTAATTCTAACCATTTCTGTTGAGTTAAATTCACTTGTTGTATGTTAATAAGAGATACCTAAATCTTATCAACTACAATAGGAACTATTATTTCTTACATTAAATTGTAATAAATATAGAATTGATACCATTTGAGGAAGCATCACGCTTCTTGGATCTATCCTTGCTACAAAGTCCTCTCGACTCTTGTTATTTAATACTATTTGGTTGTCTTGTTGTGTTTCTTATACAGGTCATTCTACCTATCCAAAGGGAAGCTCACATAATCATCTTGGATCAAAATTCAAAAACATGTGTAACACCTTCTAATGTCCACATAACACGAGTATTCCTCATATGCCCGTTACCCACTTATATTTATTTATCACATTTACTTTTGATATGAAATATTTTGGCACACCAGTTGGACCCATCCAGTGGTTATTTGCATTGTTCATGCCTAGAAAAAAATATTGTGTGTCTATTTTCATTTGAATCAAGTTCACATTAAGCTTCTTCTCTGGAAATATTATTTTCTTCTTATTCTCTCATTGACACTTGTTTTTGGGATTAAAAATAACTCTTCTTTCTTTTCTTGCATTGAACTTAGTGAAATTGATGCCCTTAACATATTCATAATTTGTTCTTATTGAATATAATTTGTGGATTTGGGTTTTAAACTTGTGCACTTGCATTTTTGATTTTTTCACATTATAGCTCAATTAAATTCTAGGAAACCTATATGCTTTGGAAATTATGCCCGCTGATGGTTGACAAACTTAACCATAGCTCACATTTTGCACACTCTCTATACCAATTCACTAAAAACAAACTACACATTTCTTGAACAACATCTTTCCCGAAAGAAGAAATCAATGATTACATGATCATAGGATTGAATGTGGGCTCCATATGGTTTCTATGTCTAGTCATAATCTCAACGAAGGATCTCCCACATAAAAATTACCCGAAACCAACCATAGTTATCGGCTTTTATAGGCCACCTTTGTTAATCAAAAATTATATCTTACTTACAGTCAATCCTAAATGGCATAAGCCACAACATAAAATCTACAGCTTAGGATTTCATGTTTGTTAGCTTTTTGTCTGCTTGCATTTTGAGGTGTGAGTTACATTTCTTCATTCTTTATCATCCTTTTATGCCCCACATCATGATTGGTGTATTCTCGGTTTTATTCTAGGTGTATTAGGAATCCTCATAGCCATACTCAGTCTCTAGGTTGGCCCTTCCATTTGATCTAAATCAATAAAAACTTCATTTTTAGTTATCTTCGTATATTTCACAAGAACCGATATTGGTCCAAAGACTTCCATCGTTAACCGTGACATCGATTTTATGATTTTTGGTTATTTTTACCAAAATTGTATTCTTCACCTTTATGTTATTTTAGTGTATCGATTCTACCATTTTATCACACTTTTGGGTCTCGATATCATCTTGAGTCCAAGTTCACCCATTTTCACCTTTAATTGTCGGATCTTTGAATCTCTTATTTTTAACAAGAATTGACGTTGGTCTAAGCTAACCAATGGTGGTTAACCTCATACCAACATCAATTACCTCAACCGACATTGGTCTCTCGTATTTTTATTTTCCAATTAGAACAACGATCTAATCACTCATTTTAGACTAATTTTTTCCCATTACTTATGTGTTTCTACATCATCGAGAGCTCAGAATACCTTTTCTATCATCAGTCACATGGTTTTGACTCATAAACAAGCTAACACTCTCATGTTTCATGTTATCCTTCGATTCTGCTACCACCTAGCCCATTGTCCCCTTCAATCTCATCACCTATGGATCCCAATCAGGATCTTTCCATACCCATTGGTGATGAGGAGTTTACAAGACTCCTTGATCACAACCCCATCACTTTACAGTACCATCTCACTCATTTATCTACTCGCATGATTCATCGGGAAGCTTGTATACATCATGACTATGTCCATTCCTCCTACCCTCACACCTACTTTTGTATCAACTACAAATAGCTTGGCCTTACTCTCTTCCACTTTACCACCTTTGGTTTCCCAACTTCACCCTACATCATCAATATATGCTACACCTATGGAATCTATCGTACCTTTGACATTTGTCACACCTACGATGTCAACCATGCCTTTATCAACCACCTCGAGTGTAGGTCTATTTACACCCGCCACCTCTGATATACCTATTGCATCTCAGCCATCATTGGTGTCAATAGCCCATACACCCTTCCAAAAAAATTGTCCTCTCCATACCATAGTCTCTTCCTCCGATTGTTACAAGAATCTTTATGCCCACTCCACATACTCACACTTATCACCAATAATCCTCTATTTCATCTACCACTTATTCAAGATACTTTTCATCTACATCTATTTTGGCCTATATTCCTTCCTCACAATTTTCATAATCGTAACCACCACACCTTTGGGATGCCAACCATGTCATACCCACCTCATCTACTACCATATACTACAGGGGGTTCCTAGTCATCACAACCTACCAATTATCTTATCAAAATAACGATGGATAAGATACAAACATTAGAAGCATTTCTCTCTGGCTCACATAACTCTCTCACATACAACGATATTTGCAATGATCCCATTCACCTATGAATTATGATTCATCCATACCCTCCCCATTGGTAAATTCCTAAATTTAACTGATTCAATATCAAATAAGACCCACAACAACACTTGCAATCTTTTAAACATGTGTGTTATCTAATCGCTCGTGATGATGCTTTTCTCTTGTGGATATTCCCAATGTCCTTGATAAGGTTGAATTTATATTGGTATAGTGCTCTACCCGAAATTCCATCTTTTTATTTAATCATGTATCTCAGGATTTTCTAGACCACCTTTCTATCAACATTGTCAAGAAGGTCACCGTGACTAACTTTTATGTGACATGCCAATATGAAGATGAATCTCTCATAGATTTTTTCACACATTGGATTAGCCTCATCAACCAACTCACATTACATTCCTCAAATTGAGTTAATAGATTTGTTCACTACAACTTGTGCTAGACACATCTCACCAATTATCCAAGTTCAAACCTTCTGCACATATGACGAGGCATTCACCATGGCCTGGAAACTTGAAATTTGTGTCATTGAAGAGAAGAAGAAAAATTCCGTAATAAGAATGATGCATTCAAATAAAACAATACCTCTTATCGTTCCAAACCATAAAATAATTATTCTAAAGAAAAAGCATCTACCAATGCGGTAGATATGAAATCCACCCCATATAATCCATCCAACCAATTAAATCATTCTTCCAATCTTTCTCCTGTTCAATATTTTTAGTTCAAGAGGGAGCAACGAAAATATACTCCCATAGGAGAACCCTAATCTTCAATTTTAGAAAAACTTCTAAAATATAGAGCAGTCACTCTTCCACCCATCAAACCACATACTGGTTTTGACCCCTCTTGTCTTGTGCCTGCATGGTACAAAGAAAATGATTACTACAACTATCATCACATTAGAGGTCATAAGCGATGGTAATTATATAACTTTCAAAAACATCATCCAAGAAATGTTAGATAATGGAGATATCATCTTGGATAACCCTAATGCACCGGCTAATCAAAACCTTCACATCTTCAATAATTCATTCCCAAATCACACCTCATCATCTAACCAAATCAGAAATAATTTGACCAATGACAATAATATTCATGAGGTTCATGTTATTTTCGACATCATACTAGTTTTTCCTACTCAATTTCCTCCTGCTCCATCTATCGAGGAGATTCTTGCACGAGATCCTTCATCCACAAAGGGACTTATTTCATCTTATCCTTTACCCATAGAGGAATTTCCCTTATCTCCTCCTTCACCCATGGAGGATTCCACCATATAGTTCAATGTAGTTTCCCCACTCACCTTTCAACTTGACGAAAAACCCATTGTACCTACTCTTTTACCCATGTGAGAGTCATGTTTTTCATATTCTTTGCTAAAAGAAGAACTTACCTCATTCAAATTTCCATCTCTCTTACCCACAGGGGATCCATTAGCAATTTCCATTCATATTGGTGATAATTCTCTATTGGATTTCAAGGATCATGTTGATTTTATCTCATCTCTTTTACCCACATAGTCTGAAGCCAACCATTTCCTATCTCACAAGTAATTATTTACAGGGGATTACTACCAAATCAACATCATCCCCTCCTACATCAATGTCATTATCACATTTGGCCGACCACTTGGATTATGTTGACAATTCCATGATTTGGGGACGTCTTCAACTGCTTGTCACAACTCAAATGTAGATGTTGTCTCATCTTGACACTTCCACGATCTATCCAAAGGTGTTTTAGACAGCCAAATCCACCATCCTCATGGAATTTGTAGTGACCCCTTATTCATCACCCTTTCCCACACCTAAACCTTTCGAAAAAATGAACTTTTGTGTATGCCTAAAACCTTACCTAAACCTATACCTTCCACCATGTCTAGACCTATTACTACATTAGGAGGCATGTCGATATCAAGTCTAGTCCATCCTCTTTTCAAATTAGATTTATCCACATCCTCACAAGCCATCATAAAGACTATTCCCCCACCTAAGAGGAAGACCCAACCTCTTAGGCTGCATACACCAGCTTCACCCACTACCCCTTTGTCACCTTCACCACTTCCATCTATCCTAGGTCCCCACCCATCAACCTTGGCCAAACAACCTCCTACCCAGAGTAAACCAAAAACATAACAACCCACCTCATCATGATCCTCTATTACACCCAAATTACCTACACATCTTACACCTTTGACATCACCTACATCACTTCTAATATCATAATCATTCCCCATGCCATTCCCTTCCCTCAACCAGTACCTTCCACATTGTCTCTTACCATAACCTTCACCACACTTTCATTATCACCTATGCTAACTCATCCCCTTCTTCCACCTACCCTCCATTTTACATCACACAATTATTATTCACCATTACCCAAGAACCCACTACCTTCCAAAGATGTAGTTAAACATATACCACCTTCAACAACTAGTTCATCCGGTACATCTTTACCCAAGAAGGTGAAACCAAATCCCAAGAACCCACTCCCTTCCAAAGATGTAGTTAAACATATGCCACCTTCAACAACTAGTTCATCCGCTACATCTTTACCCAAGAAGGTGCAATCCAAACCTAAAACCATACTATCTATTAAACAAGTAGTTAAATTTACTCTACTTCCAACTCCATTTCTAGTGATGCCTCTCCCACCAAAGTCACCCACACTTACTTCACATTGTGATCCATTGTGGTCTTACACCAACATCTTAGCTAGCCTTTTGGAAACATCTATCATCACATTGTCACTACTTAGAGCTTACAACCCACTCAAATCTAAACCATAAGTGTTTGATGATACCAAAATTTACGCTTACCATCATGTGCTAAGGTATGATGTGGAAAACTATAATTATCTTAAGACTATTCTTCTCCAACTATGTCCTCTCGAAGAAAAATTTGACAATGATGATCTTTTAGATGAGGACCCTCTTCCACCTACACCTATCACCACACATCCTCATCCCTGTACCTATTCAGCAACCTTCATCTCCCCCTCTACAATCCTTTTATCCTCATACAACATTTGAGATCAATATGGTCCACCAAAATGCCAATGTGCTACATTTTTCACAAAACCAGTATATGCCCTCACCATATTTTTTCTTGTCCTATCGCTACACCTATCACAATGCACTTTCTCCTTTACCGTAGATCAATATGGTTCAAATTTCCACTTGAGTCTAGAAGTACAAATGAAAGGAGAAAATAACCTACTCATCTACTAATCTTTTACTCAATATTCCATCTGTACATACACTCAAAATCACCATCCGTGGACCCACATACCCTATTTTTGACAGGGTTTCCCATCATATAATGCTTAAACAATCACACCAATCTCCTATCAAAATGTCTTTATATGACCTCATCTAAACCTTTGAGTCTCATCATCAAGCCCTCATTGAGGTCTTGTAATCTATTGAGGTTTTACCTAACAACCATATGCCTATTGCATCCATCATCTCTCCTCACCATATCGCCACTCTCACCACTTTTTCCACTTCCTTTGCTCCTGCTACCACTCATCAAATAGATGCCCTTAGTTTCTATGATGACGATATTATACCTCTCAATATGATGATCCTAACCCCGCCGCCTATTTATTTCCATATACATTGATAATATACATGTTATGATTGATAGAGGTGTCAATATCAACATCATTACCTCCCATGCATATAACCAAATGTGCATCATTTCCAACTACATTCATAATAACCCAATTATGATTTATTCATTTAAGGATGTTATGAATTTCACCCTCGGCACCATCATTCTCCACATTTGTGTAGGCCCCTGTAAGCATAAATACCATAGTGGTATTGGATTTTCTGAACCACCTCCCAAGAAGGCTTGAGTCAAAATCATTGAGGATGATAAAAATTCCCCACTCCATTCACCAACTTCACCACCTTCACCTATAGAGTATATGGATCTAGAATCCATTCTTCCTAAATGTTTTTTTCGTGAACACCATTTCTCTAGGACCTCGATTTATTAATGTGATGGTGAGGCTCCTTTTCTCTTCCCTTACTATATCTGACATGAACAATGAAGATATACCTTCTATTAACATTGTTCAATGTCAGTATGATGAGTCTATTCTCACCTAACTTTGTGTGGAAGATTCTTATATTCACCAGTCATTACCTTTTGAGACACAAACCATGTTGAATGAATTGACCATCAAAATCAACATTCACATTAAGAATGACCCACACATTCTAAAAATAGGCTAATATTTAGATGTTGCTAAACAGGAAGCTTTCAATTTTTTTCCTATGGGATCATAGAAACTCTTTTTCTTGGTCCTACGCTAATATTCCCAGATCGACCTGAAAATTTTGGTCCACAATATCATAACCATTCTAGATGTCAAACCCATGAAACAGAAGCTGCAAAAAATGCATCCTCACATTGCCCTTCTTGTTAGAGAATAAATTTAGTGCCTTCTTTCAGTTTCCTTCATCTTACCCATTGATTACCCTAATGGATCTCTAACATTGTTTGTGTCAAAACGGTGACAAGTGGACTCCACATTTGCATGGATTTCCATGACCTTAACGTAGCTTGCCATGAAGATGACTTTCCTCTACCTAGTATTCAACAACTAATTGATTTGACCGCCGGCCATGAGATGCTATCACTCATGGATGGTTTTTTGGGTTATAACCAAATATTACTCACCCTGGAAGATCAACACATAACCACCTTCACCACTCCTTGGGGGACCTTCTACTATCGTGTCTTACCATTTGGCCTTAAAAACGTTGGTGCTATATATTAGCAGGATATGACTTATATTTTTCATGACATCATGCATAACATATTAGAATATTATGTTTAAGATCTTCTTGCCAAATTTAAACATCCGGTTGAGCACCTTGTTGTCCTTAAAGTTGTCTTTCACTGTCTCATCAAATACCGTGTTTAGCTTTAACCTAAGAAGTGTGTCTTCACTGAGTTCTCTCCGTAAAGCTCTTTGGTTTTATTATTTCTTTCTATGGCATTGAAGTTGATCCCTTTAAAATAAATGTTATTCTCGAAATTCCTCCACCTACTAACCTTCATCAACTTCATAGTTTGCAAGGAAATTTGTAATCTATTCATCACTTTATTTCTCATCTTTCCAACCGCTTCCATCCATTTCATCATCTTCTAAAAATGGATGCCTCCTTTAAATGGGATGATGAATGCCATAAATCCTTCAAAATCTTAAAACAATACCTCCTCCAACCACCTGTTTTCATTCCCCCTAAGGATGACCAACCATTTTACCTTTACATTTTTGTTATTGATCATTCCCTGGGTGCCATGATCGCTCATTGTGAAGAGCAACACAAGGAGCAAGCAGTTTATTATATAAGTCATATGCTTTATACTACGAAACTAGATATACTCACTTATTGAAAAACTTTTCTTAGCCTTAGTTTTTATCTCCACTAAACTTTTCCATTACCTACTCAACCACAAAACCTTTGTTTTCACCAATACTGTCCTCTTACATTACATGTATGCTAAGCCTTACCAATGTCAACATGCTACACATTGGCTCATGTTTCTTGCAAATCTAGATCTCAAATTCATCCATCAAAACTCTATCAAAGGACCAACAACTATTGATCAACTCTGGCAGATGCACCTTTCTATGGAAACCAATCTTATAACTTCTATTTTCGTAATGAATCCATCGTTACTCTCTCCCCGGACGATACCCTTTACAAGATGACCTTATTCTTCTATGGTTCCAAATTTCAATGTGGGGTGGTGCCGAGTTATCCTAATTCCTATTGAAAGTGAGCCTATGCCATTATCTTTCAAACTGAACTTTGATTGTATTAACAATATTATTAAATATGAAGCACTCATGTTAGGTCTTCAAACCTCCATAGCCTTAGACATTAAATCAATTAATATATTTAGCGAATCTCAATGGGTTTTGAACCAAGTAAATGGTATATACTAGTGTCATAATGAGATAATTCAAAAGTATAAGAATTATGTTGACATGATTTTGACTACCTTTGACCATTATGAACTTCAAACCACCCCGCGTTCCACTAATAAATTTACGGACACCATGGCATGTCTTGCTTCTCAAATCCCTGCTTCACCCTCCGACTCAAAAATATTTGTCATAGTACAAAGGTTGCAATCACCTTCTTATCTAATCCAATATGTCAACCTTGTAGGAAATCATGAAAATGACCCACGTGACCTTTGGTATAAGTAGTTTGTTAACTACCTTTCCCTTTCAATTTTGCCTTCAGATCTTACTTGCAATGGACAACGAGCCTTTCTCAAAATTGTCTCTTGCTATGTCATCATGGGTGGTATTCTCTATAAGTGTGGCTTTGATGAGGTATCCTATTATGATGCATTATGAGTTCTGAAATTCCATACACCATCAAGGAATTTCATGACGGGATTTGTGGGGGTCACTTTAGTGGCTTAGTTGTTGCTAAGCATATCCTTCACCTTGGCTATTACTAGCCAACCCTAAACCATGATTTTTGTGACTATTTCAAGAATTTTTTTAAAGTGTCAACAACATGCTAATATTCATCACACCCCTAGTCATGCCTTATAGGTCACATGAGACCTTTGGCCTTTCTCTTAATGGGGTTTGGATCTTGTCGGAGATATCAACCCTCATTCTTCCCAATGTCATCAATGGATTATTACCGCTACTAAATATTACACTAAATGGGTGGAAGTCGTACCTCTTATTTCTACAAAATCGATAAAATATGTAAATTCATCAACCATCACATCATTTTTATTTTGGTGTTCCTCATCGCCTCATCAATGATAACATAAAATAATTAAAAATAAACCCTACAAAAACTCAATGATACCTTTAAAATTCAAATCAGTTTTTCTTCACCTTATTATCCTCAAATAAATGGCAAAGTGGAATCACCTAAGAAAAACCTAAATAAAATTATCATAAAGGTGGTTGATGATACCGGTAAGGATTGTCACATGCACATTTATTTTTACTTATCATCTTATCACACTAGTATTCACACCTCAACTATCGCCACACCTTTTTTTTTTGGTCTACAATACGAGAGGTTGTCTTGCCTCTCAAAGTCCAAATTCCATCTCTTTATATCTCACTCAAGGATATTCTCATCAATGATGATTTTTATCAGACTATTTGGCACAACTTGAGTTATTAGACGAACGTCTTCTAAATGCTCTCGATCACCTCTAAATATACCAAAAATGTATCAAATGTGCCTATGATAAACATGTCCAAGAACAAACCTTCCAAGTCTCGTGACCTCTTCTTGAAGGAAAATCAACATGTAACAAATGTGGAGAAAAGTAAACGGGAAATTTCACCCCTAATTGGTTTGGACCCTATATCGTTTCTCATGATTATGAATCAAGTGATTATCATTTATCTTCACTCGAAGGTAAACTCAAACCTGAGCCCCTCAATTACTTGAATCTTTTTCCATTCTATTATTGAATGAATTCTTATATAACCTTTTGTCAATTAAACACTCTTCCATTGAGCAACATTCACCTTCCACTTACCTATTTTAAGGATCAATGACTAAACTAGAATCATGTGATTACCTGTCACCTTTTAGCCTTATCTTTAATATGAGTACAATGGCTCTACTCATGGAATGATTCTCATGGATAATTTTCATCCTTTTTAGGATGTAATCCCATGGTCATTCATCACTTAAAAACTCTCTTTTATGGCTAACCCTTGTGTGCTATGGTTTTGTCTTCAAAAAGAAGCCTATACTTCTCTATAGTCATGTCCATGACCTAAAATTCCAAAATAAACAATTCAACAATACTATACGGGATTTTCAAATTCAAAGTCCTTGAGTCAAACTTCTAGAAAATAGATGACTCCCTCAAAAAAAACATCTATCTTTCTATCTTGTTGCTCTGAATAGACTACTCCCTCAAAGGATAACCATACAAAGCTAGACATACTATACATAGTCTTTCACAAAAGAATACTATTTCTTTGAAAAATAATAAAAATATTCTGAAGATTCTTGCATCAATTAGCTTCAAGAATACCTCGAAGGAGATATTATATTCATCCCACATAGAGTTTCTACATCGATCGTTTATAAAACAAAAGAAAAAAGAAAAAGATAACATTTTTGTCATGGAATTGCCTATTCTCGGTCTTGGTTATCTTACAAAAGAGACATGTTGTCTCACACCAAGGTTACACTAAAAATATCCATTTCACCTCACTATATTTTCTTTCTCATATTCTATCTACTCAAGGATGTGCCGCAAATGTGACCTTTCATGGTCATGTGACTTTCTTCACCCTTAGCACGATCAATCGTGTAATGTATTTAGGGTCTTACGTTCATAAGCCAATCTTTGATATGATAGACTCATAATGGTTCTTACCGAGTTAGGAAGATTTTTTCTCCTCTTACCATTCACCTCTTTTCTTACTTACCGATCCTCTTTCATAGGACCGGACCTTCGACACCTACACTGGGAATTCCTCTTCCAAAAAATCACCCACACCTATTCAACCTAGATGATGGCCATGCATATTCAACCTATACTTAACCATGTCCGAATAAAATAGACTCATCCATGCCTAAATGACCTAGACTCAACCATGCCTAAATGACCTATATTTAACCATGTTTATTCAACCTATACTCAACCATTCCTAAATGACCTAGAATCAATAAGGCCTAAAACCTACCGACCCATTCATCTCCTTATCATATTCTTTGCTAGCTTATGGGAAAAATACATCATCCTAAGGCCCCTTTTCAATGGGGCTATGTAGGCGTAACTCGAGGGCATGGGGCCATTAGAGGTTAGTTCAACCAATTTTACCCCTGACCAATTTTCCCCTTTACGTTCACATTCTACCCTAGTTAGTTTTCATTTACACAAAACTTGGAAATTAATATATCATAAAAACATACATACCTACCATTTTATCACCATGACCATATTCTAATTAAATCATTTCATATTTTCATGGTATTAATTACTTGGAAATTTAACCACAACATACATACAATACATTATTTCCATGAGATAAGTAACTTGAAAATTACCTAGGTTCCACCATACTTATACTTGACCAAACCATGTCTATACCTAACTCTACCATACCTATACTTGAATCCTACATGCCTATACCTAGCTCCACCATGCCTATACTTGACTAAACCAGGCCTATACCTGACTCCATCATGCCTAAATGACCTAGAATTGATCATGCCTAACTCACCTAGTTCCCATGGTACATAAGTAACAATGGAAATTAAAACAAGTACATCATCCATCCAATAATAATCATCAGCCATATATAGAGGAATTTTTTTGTATCAATACATATATACACATGGATAAATAATCAAAGTGTCTCGAAAACTCTCATATAAAATCTCACAAAATCTTCAGCACTCAGGCCAATATATATAAATAAAAAATCATCATACAAATATCACATGTCATCATCAATCAACCCCACCGAGGCCCTCCTCTCCACTATGACCCATCTCCTCCTCTTGGACCTTAGTATGGCCCAATCGTGAGAAATGGTAACCTCACCCGACCCTGTCTCGGGGCCAAAGACCCCATGTGGTACCTAAGCTATGATTCACGGACTGGTCTTCTCACTAGCTATTTGTTGATATGTATATTTGACGTATGAGGGAACATCAATAACTCCAGTGGCTAGATGGTCCTGGTAATAGCGGGCCTCATTCAGGGCATCCCTGAATCTCACCATAGCTATGGTTTGGGGTGGTGCCATCGGCCTAACTGCCACCCATGAACTCTACCCTACCAATAGAGGACCCTATCCTGGTGTCGCACTGTACTATGGGACCCTATCCCAATGCCTATGTTGGTACTTGTGTAGCTACCTAGTCCTATAAGGCCATGACCTATGCCTACACAACTTCCAACTATCCTTGTAAACCAATAACCTGCACTTGTATTATTGCTACCTATGTACCATCCCCTGCAGGAGGTTGTACTTGTACATGTTCTTGAGCCTAGGAAACAGTTAGTGACCTGTAATGTAGTCACATGTCCTATCAAAGTAACTACTTGTGCATGTTCCACTATGTTGAATGCCTAGCATGATCACGACCCTGTGGGGCATCCCTCGAACCATCATTATGGCCAAGTCGATTGACTGGCTGTGGTGGTCTTGTATGTAACTACGCTACCCACAATCTGTCTATATACCATAATGGTCCATGTATCATCCAATCTCTTATCCACGGTACCTACTCTCTGTCTTGTGGGGTCAGTGGGCTAGGATGGAGACAAAGTTATCTCCATATCATCCCTATGGTATGCTTGTGGGAAGGGTGGCAAGCACATCCTACTATAATCCAAATTGGCATCGGACTCTATCAATATGGATCATCTCATTCTCAGCGACATGACTACCCAAAGTATCCACCGCACTAATGTAACTCTTGTAGCTCCTTAGCCATCACTCTAAAAACTAGAAAACCGACATATGGCCATCGGACTATGTCCATTATATCTGATCCCTCCAGCTCCTTCATGTAGAATACTAAATCACGAGCTACCTCCTCTACTCAAGGATAACCACCTATGACCACCCACCTCATGTAACCTGTATTATGTTCCCCATGGTGTCAATCTGGTACCGGTAGTCCTCATGGCCACACTACCACAATATCCTCGTATGCCCAACAATGTGGTAGGAATGTACAATGAAGCTATAACATCACATCCTCTGGTAAGCCCACAAAACCCTGTATAGCTCTACTAAATATGCACGGGTGCCCATGCAAAGCATACACGATCCTAAATCATATCTCACAATAATCCCATGCCCTCTCGGGAAACCAACTACCCTACGAATCAAAAAGTCCATATCACACCACCACCACCATCATCAACACTTCTAATCACATATCCCATGGGTGTGTAACATATGAATCCCCATAAACAAGACTAGCACTATGCTTTGCAGAGGTAACTTGTCATCTCCCCAAATACCTTAATCATCGTCTTGAAGGTTCCATCTATAAATACCAAATATAGTGGCTCACCAATAATAGGCAGCCGAAAAATATTTTATACATCCTCCAAGGTGATGGTCATCTCATACATGGGTAAATGAAAGGTGTTGGTCACTACATCCCATATATTGATGAGCACGTGACCATGAGACTGTGATTCCATCGAGATCCACCTATAGCTCCTAATGCCCACCAATCTAACATCTTGCATACGTGTCCACTTATCCTCGATAAGAATTATGGGACGTATCTCCCCTAATAACGGTGGGACACAATCCTACATCGTTAACTAATTTCATTCATGCATCCATACCAATCAATAATGTCAAATACTAAACTACTTTTCTCATTTCTTTACAACCTAATTACCCCACCTATCTATTTCCTAACTATCTCCCTAGCCTATCATTTCTTCTAATTTTTCTTACCAAGTTTCCATAACCCATTCCATCACTTTGTGACCTAATCTTCCTCTATTATCCACTTATGTTTACCTATATTTCCCTTATTCACTACCTATCTAAACTCCAATTTCATTTTTTACCCCATTTTGGCCTTCTCAACTTAACCTATCTAGACTAAGTCACTTTCCACACAGTGACCAATGTTGGTCACATTGACTAATACTGGTCACCCTGAACCGATGTCAGTTGACTATTTTTCTAATTATCTTTGACATGTTGGACCGATGTCAGCTGTGACCTGATCGATGTTGGTCTCTGGTTCGGCTCCAAATCCAAACCCCCACACCCCCCTGAAAAGAGTTTGTGAGAATCGAATCAAAAATGAGGCACCACGAAGTAGTTGTACTCCAATGGAATCATGATAGCTTTAGAAATTGCAAGAAAGAAATGATCAGTAATGGAAGAACTTGCTCAACAGAAACAAATCTTGCATAGAGGAAAGACAATGGAGTGTCTTGGCATGCTCATAAATGAATAGAAAAGGGGTACATATAGGGTGTTGAGTAACCCTAGTGCATGACACACATGAAACCCTAAACCTAACCCATGTGAGATGACCCTCCAACATGAGAGGAGGACACATAGGATAACTCACACTAACACCCCCCTTCATCGAAGCTGGGGTAGTGGCTGTGATGAGTCAGACGGAAGAGGAAGACACTCCTAAACAACTAAGAAAGATGTGCCAATGGGGCCGGAAACTAAAGGCCTGATAAGGTGCCCATATACAAACACAATATTCCTAGAAGAAGAAGAAGAAAAGAAGGATTTGCATAGCTTTGAAGAAGATGGGTAGCTACGAGAAGACCTCACCTAAGAAGAAACCATAAGTGAACAAACTTCATCTCGTGGGTGAAGGGCTTGGTGAATAAATCTATAATTTGATCACCTATTTGAATGTCTTGAATGTCGATGATACCATCATGAATAAGCTCCCGTATGAAGTGCATATGGATCTCAATGTGCTTCGTCCACTGATGTTGATACCAAATGATTTACCATCATACCAAAAGTTTGAGCTTTTTGTGTGACGGAAAGTCATGCATCTCTGATACCAGGTAGTTAAGTGCACAAGCCCCAGAGTAGTGTTGGGATGGGTGACCTCCTGAGAAATTCCTGATGTCACTTCCTCTTAATATGCCATTGGGCCTAATTAGGTGTATACCCGGGTCCATCGTATGGGAGGGTATTGGCGTAGCAGTTGATTAACATGATGAGATCCCTCTCCACCATCAGTTTGAGCTTTTGGTGTGATGAAAAGTCATGCAGATCTGATACCATGAAAAGAGTTTGCAAGAATCGAATTAGAAACAAGGCACCACAAAGTAGTTGCACTCCGATGGAATCGTGATAGCTCCAGAAATTGCGAGAAAGAAATGATTAGTAATGGAAGAACTTTCTCAACAAAAACAAATCTTGCATAGAGGAAAGATAGCGAAGTGTCTTGGCATGCTCATAAATGAATAGAAAAGGGGTACATATAGGGTGTTGAGTAACCCTAGTGCATGACACACATGAAACCCTAAACCTAACCCATGTGAGATGACCCTCCAACATGAGAGGAGGACACATAGGATAACTCACACTAACACCCACAATTTTCTAAAAATTTAAAAAAACAAGCCTCAAACCTACCCAAAAACCACCCAACCCCACCAATTTCAATTTTACACCCTAATTAATCTACATTGCACCCACCCCATACCCAAATTCTTCTGTTTTTAACTACATCTTGAATTTTTAATTCCCCCATTTTATTTCATTATTTCCTACAAATTCAATCACAAACAACCAGAAAGGATTGAATCCTACATCTACATGGTGATGTCACCTCATAGGGATCTCTTGTCTCGAACCGGTGGTCCTCTTGCACCTCCTCCCGATGCCACCATGTGTGAATCACACCCCTAATACTCCACTAATTGAATCATGCCAAAATATCTCGTAGGCCCACCTGTACACCTCTCTAACCAATCACCTCTCTCACAATAAGCCTAGAATCTAGCCCAATCACGGTCACTCATCAATGGTATGAAAATGAATCTTTGATTGTCATTTTAACAAATGGAAAGGCACAAATGAACCCGTAATTCATGGATTATACATTTTTGTCCCAAATATGACTGACTAACATCGTTTCCCTAAACCAACATCGGTCATGTGCCCTAGTACACCGAGCTTGATTTATCTTGATTGACATTGGCTAAACATGACTATGGTCGGTTAGTCATTTTACCTCATTACACCATATAACACCAACTCTACCTGCCCAAAACCTTTTTCTTCCTAACCCAAAGTTGACCCTAACCTTACACCTCACCCTCATGACCTTATTACCTATCACCCAACCTCTTCATCAATTGGGGCATTTTTTTCCCCTATCGTGGCCTTACCTACAACCTTACCTAAATCACCCAACCCAACCTTGCTAATGGTGACACTCAAATTCATTTACTCACTATGCCTTGCGATATTTATACTCTTATTATTCATCCTACTGACCTTACCTTACCTAATTCCATGTTAGTTATCTCAACCTAACCTTTGGTGCCCTAGAAAAAAATTATTTCCCATTCAAGAACCTTGCCTAGTTGTGTTTCAAGACCATATCCTATACATTGGATACCTAAACCACTTCAACCTTATTGGGATAAACCTATCGACCTTTGACAATGTAGAGTTTGCAAGATCTTCAACCTGGTACCTTATCGTAATCTATACATATGCATGCGTTAGACTGCCACTACCTATTACCCGACTGAAAACACCCTTACCTATAACTAACCTACCCTCATTTTCATCACTTACCAATTTATCAAACCACTCATCGACTCCATTTAACACCTCATCAGTTTTGGGTTTGAGGGGGATCACCTTCACCCACACTTGGGGTAACCTAACCCTCACTCATACCTGGAGCATCAACTTCCTGTTTTAGTAAGTGTTGTTTATCAAGTATAAGCTAGGTGATAAAAAGGGGAAAATGTAGACATAAAATTTTGGTCACACTCCCTTGGTCCCCTTGATTAATTGACATAACACATTTGATCTAGAGGATCCTTGCAAGAAACACCGATCTAATATAGTCTTTAGAATAATTTCAGTCAATTTTAAATCTTGGATAAAAATTCTATGAATCCGTTGATATCTTGTTTAAAGGAAACAAATATCATTCACAAAAAGTTATGGCCCACCTGAAATTTTCAAGTAACTAGAAAAATTTGGAACTATGCACATGTTGGATGCAAGTGTGCTTGCCAAGTGGACACCTTGAAATACGACACATGGATAATATAGGTGATCAAGAAAAAATTGTTTTGGAATTCGATCTTTGACACTTAGTGATAGATAGGTGGGCCCACTATTTAATATCTACAGGCCCTCAACCAGGTTTGACATACTCGATTATAGAGGGGTGTCTTTGCGTCCTTCATTTCATATTGTTCTAGTAGATTCATCATATATATTTTCCTTATATGACCACTACATCAAGTATGCGGGACTAATATGTTAGGAAAATTAAATTAGCCACATATGCTAAATGCCAAGCATTTCATAGTATATAATATTTCCATGCATTACTTGCCAAATACCACACATATTTTCCTATTATTCCTCCAACTATTCAATTCATCAAATTAAATCCCAAATACTAAGCAATTTATATTATCCTTTGTAAATTCTATGCAATGCCAATAAGCCTTCCATACATGCATTTTAACCACATCCAAGATTAGTGCTTAAACCTAGGAGGACTAAGCCAAATGGATTTTAAACCCAACACTCAAAGCTCAAAACCTAGGTTATAAAGCACCCAAACCCACCTAATTGCTAGAAATGTGGGATAAATCCCATGGGAGGTACCTAAGGAGGTGGAGGTAGGGAATTTGAACCTATATCCTCCCATGCAAAATGATAGGTGCCCAAATATTGAGCCATCTGATTGGGAAATAATATAAAAGGAGGTATTTTGTATTTGAAGAGGCATTCGGGATTGTGTAAAATATTAAAACGCTCATAACTTGAGCTCGGAGTCAAATTTTAAGGAGATGTAAAAACAAACCCTTGCTATTTTTGATAGAGGAAGACTATGAGAAGGTCATAATGTTTTAGAATTCTTTGTAAAGTATTATTTTAAATGTTTTCATAGATCGATCCTATTTAATCTGGACCCGAGAGACATATGCCTCAAGTGTTGAACTCGTTATCACGCCTTGCGTTGAATTACATGTGAATTCTCTTCATTTCTCTATATTTTTGCATAGAACTTGCAGGTTTTAATCTTTTATTAAAAATATAAAAATTTGTAATCCTTTAATTTTAAATCAAAAATATATACAAAGTAAATTTTGTTGTGTGAATAATTGCTATTTAAAATTGACATTCAAATCTTTGGTATCCGAGTTGGTTTTGGCTGATTTTTGGTTAAAATTAACGGTTTTTGGATTTCAAATTGTGTGTTAGATGTTAACAAGGTATCGATCTAATAACGGTGAATGAGATTTAGTTGAAGGAGATCCCAAAATTGGTACCTAATGGTCTCGAAGTCCTACAATGGACGATCGAGAGGCAAAATAATTTTGACGATCATTCCAACAGATGAAGGAAATGGTTGAAGCAATATACCAAGATAGACAAAGTGAAAAGGGAACTAGAGAAGGTAAGAGAGAAGAAATCTATAGTTCGATATTCCTAAAAGTGAACCTCTAAAATCTGATTTTCCTTCATTAAAGTTAGATATTAAGTTTGAATTGCCAATGTATCTTTGGAGAGCTAAATATAGAGAAGTTGGATAACTGGATCAAGCAGATATAAGTATATTGTAGGGTTCAGATAATTGAGGATTAGGAAGCAAAGATTCATTTAGAAACTCTTCAAATGGGTGGCACAACACTCATTTGGTGGGAGACTAAGGTTCGGGAAGTTGAAGAAACTAAAGGTAAAGCAATCACTTCTTTGTCTAAATTTTTTTCAAGTCTTAGGAAACAAGTTTATCCTCTTAGATATAAGAAACAAGCTATGAAGGATTGGAAAACATTAAGACAAGCTAAGGGACAAAGTGTTCAAGACTACACACATGAATTTAGGAAAAGGGCTCTAAGTGGGAATTTCCTAAACACGGAAGAAACACTACTTAAATATATTAGTGGATTGCATAGTTACCTAAGGCATATGATTCTTGTTTTAGGTCTTACTAATATTAATGAAGTTGGTGTTCAAGAAAACCATTTGGAAGCATGAGGAAAATAAAAAATAAGTCCTCTTCCTCTTTATTTAAACAAACGGAAAATCAATCGAAGGGAAAGGTTTGAAAGAATAAGGAAAAGGAAAGGGTAAGCATAAGACAAATCATTTTGTAATCATTGTAAAAAGAAACATGATGAGTCTAAATGTTGGCAATTACATCCTAAAATGAAACCTAAATGGATGGTTAAGAAAGGAAAGGAAAAGAAAAAGAACATTGCAATTCATGATCTTGGGTTAGATTCGGGTAATGAAACCAAGATCACAACTATGAGTTTTCAAGGTAAATCCACTCTTTCAATTTCCAACAAGTAGTACTACAAATGTTGCATCTTATTCTAGTAAACAAACTATAAATGATGATAAGAAAAGGAATGATCTTTTCCACATTATAATAATTTCAAAACATACAAAAAGTGATACTCTTTTTGATAGTGGATCTCAAGATAACTTGATTTATGAGGAGGTTGTTAAAAAATTAGGACTCAAAACTAAACCACATCCTAAGCCTTATCCTTTGGGCTAGGTTTGTGATGATGTGAAAGCTGTAGTTAACTAAAAGTTGTACTTTCATATTTTCCATTCTTGACAAGTTTATAGATGAAGTTGAATTGGATGTAGTTCCTTTGGATATTTGTGGGGTGGTTTTGGGAAGTCCTTACTTGTATGATCGTAAATAAATCTTATATAGGGAAGAAAATAAGTATTTTCTTGTAAAGGATGGAATTGAGTTTATTGTTAGAGCTCACTGTGAAAATAATAATCTATACTTGGTAATTGCAGTCCAATGAAAAGGCTTGTAAACTCAAGAAAACTTTTTTTCTCATGGTGGTCAAAGCCAAAGAGAAAGAACATGAGATGGCTTTTGAGGATTGTGATGGAACATAAAAATGAATTGGTAAAAATTGTTTCTAATTTTGACGATGTTTTTCAAGATCCATAAGGTCTACCTCCCAAAAGAGGGGTTCAATATGAGATATACTTGCTTTTGGATACACCTCTTCCAATATCGTAATGTATAGGTTATCAGTAATATAGAATGAGGAAATCAAGAGACAAGTAATGGAACTTCGGATCAAGGTATAATTCACCTAAGTACATCCCCATGTGGTTCACCAATTATTTTTTGTTCTAAGAAGGATGGAACTTGGATATTGTGTGTTGATTTCCATGCTTTAAAAAATATTACAATAAAGAATCATTACCCTCTTCCTAGAATAGATGATTTAATGGATCAATTAAAGAATACAATTTATTTCACTAAGTTATATTTAAGTGGTTATCACCAAGTAAGAATTACAGAAGGTGATTTTTGGAAAATTGATTTTAAAATGAAACATGGATTTTTTGAATGGTTAGTGATGCCTTTTGATTTGTGCAATGCATTGACAACATTCATGAGAGTTATGAATGATATCTTTAGACCATTCATCTATAATTTTTGTTATTTTCTATTTAGATGATATTCTTGTTTTCAATAAATCATGGGATGAACATGTTAAACACATCCAGAAATTCTTAGATGCACTAAGGAAAGAGAAATTGTATTTGAAGATTTCAAAATGTGAATTTGGTAAAACATCTTTAATTTACTTGGGTTATGTTGTAGGAAATGGAGAATTGAGAATTGATCCTACAAAATAGAGGTTATTGTAAAATGGCCTAGACCCACTAATGTGACGGAAGTTAGAAGTTTTCTAGGTGTAGTTCAATCTTGGAGAAAATTTATTATTAACTTCTCATATATTGTATCTCCTTTGCATGCTTTGTAGTATTAAACAAGTCTTTCAAAGTGTGGAGGAAAACAACGAAATCCTTGGACAATCTGAAATAGAAAATAAGTACCACTATGATCTTGGCACTTCCATATTTGCAACATTCTTTTAAAATTGAGATAGATGCTAGTGACTATGTAATGGTTGCAGTTTTGATGCGAGAACAAACGACCGAAGTGTGTTACCATTCAGAAACCTTCACAAGTGTGGTAAGAAATTATCCAACTTATGATAAAGAGTTGTATGCTTTAGTGCAGAGTGTAAAAAAATGGAAGCATTACTTAATGGGAAAGGAAATAATCATACATACCTATCATCATTCCCTTCGGATTTGTAAACACAAACAAAGATACAACAGTCTAGGAATTTCCATTGGATGGGATTCTTGCAATAGTTTCATCTCGTGATCAGGTATTAAAAAAGTTATACAAAACAAGGTTGCAGACATGTTATTTAGACCTCCAGTAGTAGTTGCATTTATTATCTTATAGCATATTTCTTTGGCACATATTAGTTATAAGGAATAATATGTTGATGATTTAGACTTTAAAGAAGTGTGTGAGGATCTAATAAGTGGGAAACAAGTACGAGAAAAATATTATCATTTTCATGATGGATTGTTATATCATTCTGGTAAACTTTGCATTCCGAAAATGAGCGTGTGCACATGATTAGGGAATCACATAAGGCATTTTTGTGTTAGTAATACAGTTTCACATTTACAAAAATATTCTTATTGGCCTAAAATGAAGGAACATGTTACTAGTTTTATAAATGGTTTTGTTATTTGTGCCACAAGCAAGCCAAGTAACATGAAACTAGTACTTTACACTCCTTTTCCTTTTTCGACAAGGCCTTGGGAAAGTGTTTCCATGGACTTTGTAGGAGGATTTCCCATGGAAAAAAGAAACATGAATACCTATATGTGGTAGTGGAAAAATTTAGTAAAATGTGTGTGTTGGTTCAATGTACTAAACAAATAAGCTGGTGAGGAACCGCACATTTGTTATTTCGGTTTGTTTGGGTTCATTTTGGTTTTCTTACTTCAATTATATCGATCGGGATTCTATATTTCTTGGGAATTTTGGTCAACATTGTGGTGGTTAATGGACACAAAATTGAAAAAGAGCACTACTTTTCATCCACGGACCGATGGCCAAACAAAGGTAGTAAACAACACGGTGGTACAATTACTTAGGGGCTATTATAGAAAACATCCTAAATTATGGGATGAACATCTTTATTATTTGCAACACACTTATTAGCGTGCCTTACATTCTTCCAATTTAAAGTCTCCATTTGAAACTTGTTATGGATATCTACCTAATTCTCCTTTAGATGTATGTTATGGACATGAAAGCTGTTGTAAATGGTTCAACCGATTCGACAAGGATAAAATATTTGTGTAGAGAATACAACGGGTTCATCAATATGTTCATGAAAAATTGGAGAAAATTCAAGATCAAGTATGAAGCTAGGCATGATAAACATAGAAATGATCATAAGTTCAAAGTTGGTGATTCAATTTGGCTTCACATTAGCAAGGAAAGGTTGACATGTGAAGGTAAAAAATTTAAATATATACGGTATGGTCCATTCCAAATATTGGAAAAAAATTGGTAACAATGCTTTGCGAGTTAGATTTACCTCCTTATATGCAAATCTACTCAGTTGTAAATGTTGAGAATTTAAGATTATATGAACCGCCTATGATCATTGATTATGATGATGCTAACATAGTGCCTTCCATTGATGATTTTGCTCCTGAGTATCTTGATGAGTTGAAGGAAGACATCATTTTCAAAAAGAAGGTCAAAACTTTGTGAAGGGGTGATTTTGAGTATCTTCATGTTGGGTTCAAAGGAATGCATATAAAAAGGCTAAATGAATGGAAACTAAAATGGTGAGGGAGAAATACCCTTACCTATTCACCAATTAAGTTGACTTTTGGGGTCCAAAGCTTTCTTAGTGGGGAGGAATGATCCGAAGATCCTCACCGAGAGAAACTGATCTAATATCTTCTTAGAATAATTTTTAGTCATTTCTAAAGCGTGGGAAAAAATTAGATGATTCCGTTGATATCTTATTTGCAAGAAAGATAGCTCGTTTGCAAAAGTTATGGCCCGTTGAAATTTTCAAGTAACTGGTAAAATTTGGGACTACACACAAGTTAGACGTGAGTGTGCTCACCAAGTGGACAACTTTAAATAAGACACATGGACAATATAGGTGATGGAGAATGTTTTTTTGAGCGACAATTTTGACACTCGATGATGGATAAGTGTGTCCTGATATATCATCGGCTAAGGGCCCTTAGCCAGGTTCAACACACTCGATTATGGAGGGGTGTCTTGGCCTCCTTCATTTCATATTGTTCTAGCAGATCCTTAGTATATATTTTCTTTGTATGACCACTACATGAAGCATGTCGAAGTAATTTTTTAGAACAATTAAATTAGCCACATATGTTAAATGCCACACATTACTTGTCAAATGCCACACATATTTTCCTATTATTCCTCCAACTATTCAACACATCAAATTAAATCCCAAATAATAAAAGCAGTTTATATTATCCTTTGAAAATTCCATGTAATGTCAATAAGCCTTCCACACATGCATTTTAACCACATCCAAGCTTAGCGCTTAAACCTAGGAGGACTAAGTCAAATGGATTTTAAAGCCAATACTCCAAACTAAAAACCTAGGTTATAAAGTGCCCAAACCCACCTAATTCCTAGAAATGTGGGATAAATCCCATGGGAGTAGCCTAAGGAGGTTGAGGTAGGGGATTTGAACCTCTATCCTCCCATGAAAAATTATTGGCGGCCAACCATTGAGTCAACCACTTGGGAAACAATATAAAAGGAGGTATTTTGTATTTGAACAGGCATTCGAGACTGTGTAAAATATTAAAATGCTCATAAATTGAGATCAGCGTGGAATTTTGAGGAGTTGTAAAAATAAACCCTTACTATTTTTGATAGAGGAAGAATGTGAGAAGGTTATAATTTTGTAGAATTATTTGTAAAGAATTATTTTCAATATTTTAATAGATCAGTCCCATTTAACCTAACTGGGAGATGTAGGCCTCAAGTACCAAACTCCGTTATCACACCTCAAGTCAAATTGACGGTGAATTCTCTTCATTTCTCTATACTTTTGCACATTACTTGTAGGTTTTAATATTTTGTTAAAAATATAAAAAGTTCATAATCGTCTAATTTTAAATCAAAAATCAATACAAAGAAAATTTTGTTGTGTGAACAATTGCTAGTTAAAATTGACATTCGGATCAACATTTAACTAATTATGACCCCTTCATCCCATATTAATATTCATCCTCAAATTACTAATTAAATAAATTATTCTAATTAATTTAATTTCATCCTCATACCTCCATCTCATCATAACACCTCATTCTGGACCCATTCCAGGGCATTTAATTCATAGTGACCAAGTCATTACTCTCAACATTGAGTCATCACTCCCATAGCTGAGTCACTAATTGACCTAACTAACTAAGAATTCTTCTTAAACCTAACTAGAATTCTTATAAAATATTATTTCCTTATCTCATGAGAAATCTACTTCCCTAAGCGAGACTCCAACAAGGAAAACATGCCAAATCTGGGAATATTTTCCTATTTTTGGTAAATAAGACTATTTCACCCTAATCAACACGGTTTATCCTCGATCGACATTGGTCACCTAAAATACCATCGGTTCATTTATATATAATTTTACAAACCTTTACTAAGGTTGGTCATTTAGTTATTGGAGCGTGATTTCATTCAAGTGCAAATCTGTAAGATCTCATGCATCCAGGATGATGATCACACACAACCACAATGCAAGAAAAGAAATTGGTTATCCTTCCAGTGTGGGAATACTCACGGGAAACATAGCTTATACTACTATAGTAATGGACCCAAGATTCTCTTCTTTGATCAACCTTTAATGACCTCCACTCATAGGATCTGCAATAATATCACAACCTTATCAACACCACCTTTACTCTCTATGCAATCAAAGAGAGGTCCAAACTCTCATTTTTAACTTTTGAACCAAATATCCCCTCGACATTGGTTAGCCAACTGATGTCAGTCTATCTCCTATCTTGACATTGATCAACCAATTGATACCAATCTACGAGATTGGAAATTTTGCTTATGTAACGAGTTAAGAAATTCCCCAAAATAGCTCAAAACCTTACCTAATTTCACCCTGGACCTCACTTACATGACCTCTGCTACACCTATACACCTAAACCAACCCATTAATCATCCAGATTTAATTCTAAACATTCCTTTTTCAATTAAATTCACTTGTATGTTAATAGGAGATACCTAAATCTTATCAACTACAATAGGAACTATTATTTCTTACATTAAATTGTATTAAACAGAGGATTGACAACCATTCGAGGAAGCATCATGCTTCCCGGATCTAGCCTTACTAGGTAGTCCTTTGACTCTTACTATTTAATACTATTTGGTGGTCTTACGTTGTGTTTCTTATACAGGTCATTCCTCCTAGCCAACGAGAATCTCACACAATCATCTTGGATAAAAAGTCTACAATACGCACAACATCTTCTACTGTTCACATAACACAGGTACTCCTCTTATGCCCATTACTCACTTATCTATTTTATCACATTAAATTTTGAGGTGAAACACCTCCATCCACCAAGGTTATCCCACTCTCATCACATGAAACCTTTAGACAACAATTTCCCAATCACTCACCATTAAGTTCATTTATTACATCACATCAAATTAATCCCTTCTCAATCATAACCATACATAACACACCCATTTCCACATCAATTTCACCCATTGCCTCATCTAATTCCATCCTAAATATTGTGTTGTCAGCCCCTTCTAACATTATTCCTACATCTATCACATCTACTGATCCACTGCTTACCTCCCTTACTTTTACTGCCTCTCTTACAACCACATCTAGTTTCACTCGTACCAAATCACCATCAGCCTTGCTGGACTTGCCACTATATCCGCAATTGTCACCAAATTTGCATTGACTTCCTTATCACACATTTTATTTCCTATGCTTGCCTTATCTGAAGGTTTATCTACTCCATTATTTCTACCACCAATCTCCTTGATTATGACCTCCTCACTTGTCTCATCCACACTTAGTGTCCTGGCATATGTTATTCCCACATCCACATCTACATCCATCAAATCTCCTCAACCCACCTATATACCTCTTGTGACACTTGAAATAAATATGGTTGATACTCATCCCTCTTATATACATGTCCATCCATCATCTACACCATCTCACATAAGAATCATCAAACATATGATCCAAACACCTCTTTTCATATCTACATCTAATCATATGGTTGATTCCACACCCAAACCTATTCAAACCACTACATCATACCTTGTTCCCCCATCCACATATCTTCCACCCTTTCCTATTGTGGAATCCTTGGATTCCATATCAGTTCCTCTTTCTTTGCTTATAACTATACCTACTACATCGACCATTTTCACCATATACCCACTATCACCTTCATCATCCACATCACCTACATCATTCATGTAGTATTAGAGAACCCTTTAGTTGGTAGGCACTATAGGTGACCCTACTATTTCATCCACTTATCCAGACATCCCCACATATAACAAACCCTCACCCTCATTAGAGTTTGTTATGGAGAAGCTACTTCCACCATCTACCACCACACCAAAACCAGATCCCCAAGTAGAGATTATTTTCATCCCCCATTAAGGGTATTCCTCAACAATCAAATCCTAGAAACCTTAATGTCCTTCCAAAACAATCCCTTGAATATCCTCAAAAGAAGATCAAAATCCATCCTATTAAGAGCAAATCTACAACTTCTATCACGGGGCCTCATCCTTCTATCTTAGGCCCCTTTTCTCCATCACAACTAGTAAGATCATATAAATCCAAACCATCGATTCCCCTCCTAAGATCAGCTCCTTACTCTAGGAAATATTTAATTATCTATCCATCCAAGCCTTAATCATCCACCACCGCTTCTTCTTCTAGACCACCTAGACCCCGAAACAATCCACCTTCATCCTCGTCATCCACACTATATCGTTTCACCTCTCCTGGTATAGAAATCAAATAATATGCAAAGTTCCTCCAACATTTTCCTCAAACTTCTCCCATCATGCTTCTACCTATCAGAGCCTTCAATCCTAGCCGTCCGAAGCCTTCCTAGTTCAATTCTCATCACATCTGCACCTTCCATCGCATTAGGCCATGACAGAGCATTTTAAGGCCCTCTAGAATATTTTCTATGATCTTATTGAGCAAGATCACCTCCTTGACAAGTCCCCTTCACCATCTACTACTTCACTCATAGCATGTATTATCCCCTGTTACCACATCTTCATCTCGATCAACCTCTTGATGAGGGTCCTCGCTTGTTTATTGATATCATTTTCCACACTGTACAATCTTCTTGACATACATATCCTTTGAAATCCACTATCTTATCCACATCGCTTTCATTGTGGGGAACATCTTCTCCCCCACTTTGTTATTGATATTTTAGCATCCTTCTTGTCCCGCACTAGGTGCACTTCATTCTAGGGTCTAACTATTTCCAAATTAGTTTCTTTCCATATCTCGACATCATCTTATCTCATTTGCATTAGTTCTTCTGATCATGAACTTTATCCTTTCCTCCTACGACCACTTATGTGGCCATATCTGTGCCTCCCTTGGGAAGCACCATGAATCTCATTTAAAACTTGCCATCATGGCACTTTTATTTTTTATGATCTACATTTAACTTGTCCTATCTAGTCTAGACGCATCTCGATCATGTTTTCAATCCATTATATAGTCACATTTGTCTCTCTATGGGGGACCTTTTTCACTCGTCTTAGACACCTACCTTTTAATTCATTAAGAGGAAACTCATTTCAATATTTTATCTTTCTCATCTCATCCCATCTTCCAAAAATGTGATGCTTATTAGAAAGTCACTACTATGAAATGGAGCCAACATGAAAATTTTTCCCTAACAAGATCATAACATACATTATTATGCATAAGTATGGGTTGGGAGCCTATTTTCTATCCTCCCTTGATGGTAAACCGGAAGTAGAACCACTTAATGCACTACACTTTATACCATTCTATTTCTAGAAAATTTACCAATGTGCCCTTAGTCATGTCTTTAGATCATTCCTCCATATCAACCCCATTTCATTTCTCATTGTGATGATTTAGAACTATGTAGTCTTCCGTCACTTCCTATATGTGACCTTAAATATGGGCACCACGGCTCTTCCCGTAGAATATTCCTCATGGATGGGTTCTTCCCTTTGGTTGGAACTCCATAATCATCACATCCATCTCCCTCTTATTCCCCTATTGTAACCACACAAAGGGTCCATGGGTGTTTCTTGTACATTTTGTTCTCTTCTCCTATATGGTATACTTAGCTAGTTAATACTCTCCCCAAGTAAACTAAAAAACCAAGGATATTCAAATAAAGAATCAAAGTATAAAAAACAAACTGATCCCTCGAAGGACAATTGTTCATTAAGAAAAAAATAGAAGAAAACAAAATAAAAGCATGAAATCAAAATAAAAATCAAGAAAATAGACCGATCCCTTGAAGGATGGTTATCGTTTATTTTTTCCATCTATATATTGTAAAAATTAGATCATATTCTCTAAGGGTGCCTACTCCTTATGGAATTTGAAGGCTTCTACATTGATCAACCTTCCATTTTATTAGCATCCTAAGAAAGCTTCCCGCATTGATCAACTTTCTCTTTCCCCTTCCTAGAGTTGGGGCATAGTTTAGGGAACACCACTTTTGGAGAACCCTTTTTCTTTGTGAAAGAGCATCTCAAACCCCTTTTTCATGTCAACATTAGGTTTATGAGATAATCTCATCCATATCTCTTTATGATCCAATAAATGACTAACTATCATTGGTTATTTGCTAGCATTAGTTTTGGTCGCATGTGCCTTGTGTTACCTAGATCCCTTTTTGTTTACCTCCAATGTAGTTGGAGGAATTTTTTCCTCATACATTCCTCGCTAGAATGTAGTGTTGTTTGAACCTATCGCTCACCACTATTATGAGGCATCTCAATTTTCTAATCCTATGACATCTTTTTATAAAACTTCTTTCTTCATCTTAATCACCTATATGCTATCTATGTATCCCAAAACACGCTCATTGTTCACCACATCTATTTTGGGTTTATTTCCATCACATCTTATTAATATGTAGTTTAATCATCACAATAAAATTTAAATACAAAACATGTAATCCTAATCACCACATCACACATTTCTATCAATATTCACAAGTTGAATAAAAATTGGTCATCTAATCATACATCCATTTCACCGTCATCATCAAATATAAATCAAATATGTGTTTCAAAGAAACCATAAATATCACATTACATCTAATCAATCATCACATCACATATAATCAATTATCAGATAACATCAAAAATCAAACATCTCATTTAACCTAAAATCATCATCTCATCTAATCTAAAATCATTATCTCATCTAATCTAAAATCATCATCACATCACATAGAATTTAAATCATCACATCATACGATAAAAACATGGACAAGCATAAAATATTTTGATCCATGAATCAAAATAATATATCATATATCATGTATCAAAATAAGTGTCCATACATCATGACCCTCTCAGGGGATCCCTCAAAGTTGAAATACTATCAAAATTAGGGAAGTGCATATCGATATTCTAAGATACTCGGCTCTAGGGTTAGGTACATCACCTAACCCCTATACATATTTTCCACTCTTGTGGCCTCCCTCCTCTCACCTTGGCTAAGAAAACATCATCATTCTCCTTGATGGAAAAATATACCTTCCTCTAAAGATGATCCTAGTAACGAAGTGTATTTGGCAGCATTTGGATCACAATATCCTCATAATATTTAGCCTCATTGGAAAATTCTAGATGCCTATCCATCCCAATCATGCAAAGGGGATCCATCTATCCTAACCCCTACGGTGCTTCTTGAATTCCACTAGCGAACTCAATCACCACAATGGTACATATCTCTAAAATGAGACATGTAGGCTCCCTCTCCCTATGGTAGCAGTCTATCTCCGAACCACTCGGTCTTACTTCTACATGACCACATCTCTATGTTATAGAGATATATCCCACTCTACCCTTAAATGATCTAGGTTGGCACATAAGCATGCCACCTCCACAACCTCTCCTACTCCCTCATCTCCACCTCCCCTAGGAGCCACCTCAACATCTACCTCCATCTCCTCAATCACCTCCTCTCCTCCATCCTCAACTCCTTGATCTTCCCATGCTACTATATGTCAATCAAATTATTCAAATTTTACTCATACATCATCATCATCATCCCTTGGTGCTGCCCCCTCCTCTAGTGGATCAAACATGATAGGGCTCGGCAAATCCCTGTATAAATCCTCCCTCTTGTACAAAATGGGATCATGTGGAACTAATTGGACAACCCCAAAATATCATCTCGGTATGCCGAACTAGATGACCTCGATCATCTCGGTCTCCATCCCCGAACCCACCATGTCTACCTCATACCTTGTAACTCCACATTTACACCGGGCTAAGTAGGAAAATCTTGGTACAACCTCCATCTAACTTGATCAACATCAATCTCAAAAAAATCTATTAACGCACTAATCTAATCCTCTCTCTCCCTAGCCTCTAAAATTCATGTCACTCTCCACCTCAAAACCTCAACCTCCAATGAATATGGTCCCCATGACCCATAGAAGTCCTAGTGGTCTAATCACTTTTATATGCTCATAAGCCCAAAAGTGTAGAAAAAATATAAAATCTAGTCTTGATCTCCTACTAGCCTTGTATCTAGCTAGCTCATGATAAACCTAAGCCAATAATGTGGTCCCAAATGAGAAGATTGTCTAGTGGTCAAGAATATCTACCACTACACTCGCTAACCCTAATGGAAACCAAGCTCCTCCTAAGTCTAGAAACGCATAACAGACACTACGCCATCATTACCATGAAAATCAATCAATTGTGTGCCACCCCATCCTCATATCTCTTCTCATAAGAAAAATCCCCTCATGAAAATCTGATCGGGGTGCATCGGCTCCCAAATGACCACATCAAAATTACAAATCTTTCATCACTAGTGATGGGGACTATCTTCTCCCCCTATACCGATAGCCTAAAAATATGATACACATCCTCCAGGATGATATTCATCTCCCCTATCCTAAACTAGAATGTGCAAGTTTTCCTATCCCATATCTCCATGAGAGAAATCATAAGCCCCATATCCCGTGGGACCCTATAATAAAATCTTAATCCATCTAACCCTATTATGGCCAAGTGGTCCCACTCAAGCACATATAACATCTCCTCTAATCTACTCATATAAAGCATGCACTCAGTCTCTAAGATATAAGGTCTCTCATGCCTGTAAACATAAGAAAAAAACACACATCAAATCCATGATCCAAAAATTCATTCAAAATGCATTAAATTTCAATCCAGATCAAACCTAACACTTAATTTGTCAAACCCTATCCTAGTCAATGCCAACTTATGTCAAATCAATGCATCCATGGTCAAATCGACACACCCTAGGGCCCAATTAGATTTGATCCTCCTTAGTCGCCACCAACCGCCCCCGATGTCATCAATTTTTTTCAAGAAAAATGAACAAAATAAATAAAACATTAAATTTAACCATTAATCGGTGTGGGTTATTTTACTCACCATCCTCCAAACTCGGCATTTCCTCACAATTTGTGAATACCTCCATCTCTCAATTTTTCTTTTCTCTCTTTTCTCTCTCTTGTTAAGTTCACGTGTGAAATGAGAATTGTTAGCCAACCCTTTGCTTATATATCCCACCAACATCGAATCACCATCGACCCCCTTGGGTATCCTTCGAGCCGTAGTCACCATCGATTGGCCCTTACAATTATAAGTTTAGGCTTCTCCCTCATTCTTGCACTCTTCCCTTTGGGCATTCTTCACAAAGTCCACTCTTGTGGCCATATTTCTCTACCTTTCCTCTGGGCATTTACATTCTTTCAAAGTCCACCTTTTTGGCCATTTACCTATCCCTCTCTCGGGCATACTTTATTTTTTAAAATCTACCTTTGTGGTCATCTCCTTTGTTACTTTGGGCATGTTAATCATATCTATTTCCTAATTCCACCTTTTTTGGCTATAATTACTCCTCTTTTGGGCATTCCACTTTCTAATCCTATCTAATTTGTGGATTAAGTCCTCATTTGAGGCCATATTTCTCTTTGGTCATTACATTTATTATATAAAGTCCAATCTTGTGGCCACATTTGTGCCTTTCATATAGGCACCATTATATTTTCATTGAATTTTGCCTTTATGGCCATATTTTTCCCAGCTCATGACATGATTTTACCATTTTTTTGTTTTCACTTTGCACCCATACCTCTTCCCCACTTGGGGCATATTTTACTTTTTCCCTTTTTCCCTCGTGGCCATATCTTCCCTTCTTGGGGCATATTATATCTGCATCCATTGTCTTCTTGGCTTTTTTCATGTCCTCTCTCAAGCATACTTTCTTTTAAAAATCCACCTTTGTGGTCACATCCTTTGTTCCTTTGGGAATTTTAATCCCTTATCTATTGGGCATTTCATTTTATAATCCTATCTAATATGTGCACAAATTCCTCCTTTGAGGCCATATTCATCTTCCCCTTTGGGTATTAAAATATTCACATCAAGTCCACTCTTGTGGCCATATTTGTGCCTTTCATACAAGCACCATTTGTTTTCATCAAAGTCCACCTTTGTGGCCATATTTTTCCCCACTTGGGGCATATTTTACTTTTTCACTTTTCCTTCATGGTCATACTTTCCCCTCTTGGGGCATATTATCTCTTCATCCTTCATCCTCGTCCCTTGTGGACGCATACCTATTCACTCATTTCCTTGTGTATGAATGATTTCTCATAATTTTCACATATATTTATGCATATTTTGATTCCTTTCCCATGACCCATTTGGCATCTTGGTCTGCGCATTCGTATTTATAGTGATCTTCACCCACTCACTAGTCTATAGAATGTTGTTGTCCGTCTTTGTTGAGAGCGTAATTTTCCCCTACCGATGTGATATTGGATTCACCACCATTCTTTTCCATCCTTATTGTGATCCTTTTTCTGGGGCATCGGCCTTAGTTATGCTTTCACCCATATTTCATTATCCACTTTCCCTTTTTCATCTACCTTTTCAAATGTGCTATCGATTTTAGTTGATGTCGTAAATTCCCCATTTGAGGGGGAGCTTATCATAAATCTTAAATCCTCATCCAACCATTATTTTTTTCTCATGGCTTGCTACAACAAACCACTCAACAAAGAGGGGAAAAATGTAGACACCTAAAATTGGTATCTATGTGCTCATTATCCTTTGTGTGTATATCTTAATTTAATCATCCTCCTCATCCAATCAAATTCCCATCCAATCTTTATTAATTAATTAAGCTACATTAATTAATTAATCATTTTATATTTTACATGCCCAACTATCCCATCCACATTAATTCTTATTAGTTAATTAATTCCTATTAATTAATTAATACCCTCATCCATTCCCCCAAATAACTTGCTATTTAGGATGCTTTTATCCTAAACCCATCCCCTTGTTTTTCTATCTTTCATGCCATCTATTTTTATGCCCTAACTACCTTGGATTCATCCCCAATTCATCTAATCCCGCTGATATTCTTTAAATAATTTGGACAACTCTTTAAAATCATTAAATCCCACCTTAAATCAAAAATCATGGCCATTGGTGAAAATTTCCCGTGATTAGCGCCGACCCAACTGGTCACCATCAACCTACTTTAAAATAAGTGTTTTTCTTCCATTATGGACACCATGCAATCATGAGTGATCACTTGGAAATAAAAATCAAAAATAAACAGAGCTTCTTCAGTAACTTCCAGAGCCTCGTGTAATAGTCACGGTAATCTCATCCATCATCGGACATGTTTTATATCACTCCAAGACCCTCTTCGTAAGATTTATCACTTTTATAGTACTTTTATCAACTTATATATCAAATAATCTTTTTTTTCTTAAAGATTAACCTTTTGCAGGTATAGAGAAGCATCTACAACACCTATTCATAACTCACCAACCCTCTACTTCAGCCCTCTAGTTTGCAAGTTGTTATATTTATCTAGTTCTTCTTGTCCTCATCTAATTTACGGCTAAATAATTGTCAAACATTTACGGTCACCATCGACTAGCCCTTCCAGTACTATGTTTTTTGTTCCAGAGAATTATGTAGCCTCTCTTGCTATCTTAAAATCAATCTTAGTCCATATAATCTTTGTTTTTATCCTCCTGAGCACTCTGTCAGACATATACTCCCTTTTTCCATCTTTCTATCAATCTCTCTAGTTTCTATCCCTCCAGGATCTTTCTACTGTGTGGATTCCAACAAACTCGGGCCTCTGTAGCTCTCATATCATCTCCAAAACTTACGGGGTCTATATATTTGATATCCTTCTAAATACATCCTCTCAAAGTTGTCTTCGACGCCTTGCCTATGAAGAGTTTGGATCACTGCTGACCCAGACTGGGTAATATTTATTTTATAGTTATTGTCATCTAACTAGCTTTAGATCAGTTTCTACCATTTTTAGATTCAGTAACAACTCTATTTATGAATTTTTATTTATTTCATCCTTATCTAAATTAACCAGATTGACATCCGCTAAGGAAGTCAAAAGATTTTTGGAATGGCTTAGTCAGGAAACCCCCGCATTTATCTATCTAATCCAATCTATTTCAGTTTTGTAGATCTTACAGCAGCAATAATCCATAATTCAGTTCCCACACCCAACATCAAGTATATAAGGTAACATAAACCCTCTATCCTTTTGATTTGACTAGTTTCTTTAGTATCTAGTGCATTAATTTCATTAACGAGCAAGAAATTTTGGACAACACTATATTAAAGCACCTTATTTCCTAGACATCATGATTTCCTTGAGATAAGAAGAACCAATCCTATCATCAAGTGGTAGCCAAATATGATAAATACCTTCAAAAAAACATATGCATCCTTTTAATGAATAATGTCTTCTATAAGCATAAAGAAGACATTTAATGCTATTGAGAGCACTAGAACAACATAAAGTCCTTAAAGGAGTCCAATGACTCCACCTTCCTTTCTCTCTTGTAAATTTACTTGCTGATTCCTTTTGATGGTTGTCTAGGAATGATGATCCCTAAATTTTTCTTATCAAACACATACATTGGCTTATCATTAACTAGAGCAAAAATATCTCTTATAAGGCTTAATGGATGTTTAGTCATTATGGTCTTGAATGATCTAATTTCCTCCTTCTTGAATTTTTCTATGCAGTATCTCACCTTAATTGTGGTAGTTATGATTCTTCCTTCGTTGTATCTATAAGATTGAGATTGACTTCATCCTTTCTCTTGTAGATGAACTTCCTCTTATTACAGTATCTTATAAAGTGACTAGTTTTGTTGCACTTAAAGCATACAAGATGACTCTTGTCTCTAGGTGTTCCCTTTATCCAATCTTTCTTCATAGGCTCTTTAAGACATAATTTAGCTATGTGACTATATGACTGAAAATCAACACATGACCTTCAGGGCACTCGACCTCCCGAGGTCATGTCAGGACAACCAATGTGGAATGGATATATGGCTATGTGGAATGAAATAATTGAATATGGGTGAGTATGGTCAACAAGTTATCAAGGAAATCTAATGTCCTCTATGGGCACTAAAGGGATTTTCTCATCTAGGGAAATAAAATCCTCTCTAACCTGAATGGGTGTGATGGAATGGTCAAGAAGGATACACACACATAAAATTCTATTAATTTCTGTGTGTGAAATTCTCTCAACTGGTTTTGGAATTTGTGGGAATTTCCCTTCATTCACCTCGTAGAAATTTCTAGACAAGGTCATGGAAATGCTAGAGGAAATGTATGAATAGGACAAATGAGTGGGTTATGGGCACTAGCTCTGCCGGACTAGTTTTTCCGAAGTTGTAGATTTTTGGGTATTATTTGTTAAGGACGTTCAACTATTATATGATGATAGGTGGAAATGGTGAGGACCGGAAAACCAAGATCCTAAGACTCGTATCAATGTCAGTCTCAAAATAAGTTGTGTTTAGTTGTGGGACTCGGGAATGTATACTTCGTCTCTCGGTTGTTGTGGTCCTTGAATGGTCATATGGGATGTGTGAACAAATAACTATGGAGAATGGGGAAATATGTGGAAAGTGATCAAGGTAACCTATGGCCAAGATGATTTTCCCAAAACTCAAAAGCTCTATCATCTTTAGCGTTCAAATCCCTCAATTGTTCAGTGATAACAGGTAGTTCCAAAGTGGTTTAGAAGATGTGAATTCGAAGGCCTTGGTCGATGTCTGAAAATTCCACTAACAAGTTTGGTTGAGGTACTATTGGTTCAAAAACGTAATCTTTGGGTTCTCTAGGACTGAAATGGTCATGCGGTATGCGTATTCAATTAATCTAATGCAAGAAAGAAAACTAATTAAATAAAGGAAATCTAATCTATGTTTTTGTGCTTTTTCAATTATATAAAAGAAATACAACAATAAACAACAATCTAATTAAATTAAACTAATATTTTTGATTTTATACTTTCTAGAAAATAAAAAAGGAAATTGATAGAAGAAATACGAAGAAATACAATTTCTTCTACAACAATTATTAATAAATCTAAACAAATAAATAATTGGATGTGACTATTTATCTGTGCTGAGTGAATCTAGCCTATTCTAAATAAAAAATATTTTCCAAATTATAATTGTGGATCTAAATCCTCTACTCTACCTCAGAGACATGGGAAGAAGTAAAAGCTTCTTAGAAGCACTTCTTCACCTATAACTTACCTTGTAGAAGTAAAGAAGGATTCATTGGAAATTATAGATTGAAATGGAATTGTAATTGTTTAAAAAAATGTAGAAGCATTCCTCCAAAAACTTCCCTTGCAAACCCATAGGGATAGGCAGGGAAGAAATCTATCAACTAAGCTTTGTGTAAACAAAATGAAATCTACAAGATAACCATTTAACTATTGTAATGATTTGAATTGAAATGATTTAACTATTGTAGTCAATATTGTGCATACAAATTAAATAACGAAATCAAGAAATCCTAAGGAAATCCAAGTACATCCCTAACATAGAATTTACGAATGATAAAAATCTAGTGATGGTTTCTTGTGATGTCCCATCATCTTATTTTCCAAGTTTGTGCTCAAGTGAATCCAAGGAATTGTGTTGCGTAAGAAACAATAGGTGCTGAAGTAGAAGTGGTTTACATGCATCTGCAGTAGCAATACGGGTAGAAGAATAACAATGCAAAAGAAATTGCTTGATTATGTATGTTGATCGGAGAATAATTGGTAAAAATCACACAAGGAGTCTGCGGGGTAGAAGGCCGGGAGATTGAAGGCGTGGAAAGACAGGAAGGACTCTGCACATGGAAGGCATGTTTAGATTTCAAGACTTAGCTAATTTTGGGCATGAGGATCTATTTTAGGAAGATGGTGTGCGGAACACATCAATGATGCGAGAGAAGAGCATGCCAAGTAGTGCCTATATTTGGAGAAGCAGTTCAAATGTCTATGTATGGAGGCAAGATAAGAATGGAATGAACACTTCAGTTATCTATAAGAGGACTATAGATAACACACTCACATGTGTGGCTATAATTGTAAATGGCGTATGGCTATTAATAGCATGTGACCTATTTCTGGAGTAGTTAAGCGGTGAAGGGCAAGTCCCCACCCTATATATATGATGGTTAGGTGCATAACAAAGATATATATGTATGATGTATCGAGAGATTTGTATGATGTATTAGAGGGATATAGACATGTATGTATGATTTTGAATATGTGTATCAGATTCATATGTGCCTTAAGATGAATTGACAGTACTGTAAGGAGCTTCTATACTTATTAATAGATGGAGGAAATTGGCTGAATCTAAGTGTCATTCTGTGTAATTGAGTATTGCATTTTAGTGTTTAATCATGATTACTGTTTAAGCTCGTTATTTTATAGATCTTTGGGTAGCAAGCGCTATGGAATGATGGATTAGTCATGAGTCTTTATGGTTCTTTCTTCATTATGTGTCATCCTATTACAGTAACCCTAAAGAGGGACCTGGTACCTTTGTGTGCTTCGGGTGAGTGCTTAGTCTAGGCTGAGGGATGTGCCAGCATGACTAGGGTGTTATCTTGCAAATTCTAGGCTGCATCATTGGTTTTGTTGCCAGGACCTCAGTTTCAGTTGTTTTCAGGATGGTTCGTGATGAAGACATATCGGTTAACTTTAGAAAGTATTGATGAATGGATACATGATCTAGAGGAAGACTATGCATGATGGTTCGAAGTGGATCCGAGTTTAACGCACGTACTTGGGTAGAACAGAACTTGTATGATAGTTTATATGAGAGTTTTTTCACTATCTTTCCAGTAGAAATTTACAAGTGGCTTACGGCTTATGCATCTCAGTGGAATTGGAGATATCATGGACTTGTTTGGACATAGGAAGAATTTTAGGCTCTTTATGATGCTGATCTAATTTGGACTCGCACGGTGGATACGTGGTTTCATGGTGTTCTAAACAATTATATTCTAGAATATTTAATTTTGACGTACTCTTTCCCAGAGGTCACTCAATTTTAGTTTTTGAGGTATCTAAGAGGAACGTATTTGTATAGTATTCCGGTGGAGATCGAGATCTTAATGGTAACTTTTACCCTGGAGAGTAATTCAATGGCTAACTAAACTTCACCATGCAAAAAGGCAAGAACAGGTTTGGTATTAAGATGATTGGACCTAGTGGTAGAAAAGTAGAGAGAGGAAAGGTGGCTTAAGTATAATGAGGCGCTTAAGAGGTAAATAGAGACGCAACATTCTGTTGTAGAAATTATGGCATTAAGGAGAGAGATGGCTCATGAAGGACTCACGGCTCACGTAGAGAACATGGAGCTAGAGCATCGGGAACTCCCCATCTTGGAAAGCAGGATAGAGATCCCTTCTAAACCTCGTATTGAAGTGTGCCAAGAGAGACTACTTTGGCTACTGGTGTGCATCTTGATCCACATGTGACCTAGCCTTTGCACTTGGCTTTTCAAAATATAGTACGACAAATAATCAACAAGCTAACTTGGGAAGTAGGAGAGAAATAGTAAGCTAGGGATCAAGTACATCAATGGCGGGAGATGAAAGCTTCAATTTTATATCAAGGAGCATTCTTGGGCACATCATCCGCATAGAATATGAGCACACAGAATGTTGGATTCACCTCTAAAAGTGGAGCTACCTCACAGACTATAGGGGTTCAGTATAGTATTACTATAAGAGCACAAGGGAGTACATCTACAGTCCTACTCTAGGTACGGTGGAGGATTAGGAGGTATAGGTGGTTCTAGAGGTAGACGGAACCTATGGGGTTCTAGATCAGGTTGTCAAGGTCCGTAGCAACCACAAAATATCTATATGGAGATGTCCCTTTGTCTCCTAGAGTATAGAGGTATAGAGGATGTTGTTGAACATGTGCATATGTGTGATATTTTGTGGTGCACTATATTATAGGGGCATGCGCATAGCTGGTTTAAGAAATTTAACCATGATAAAACTTGTGTGGATTACACAAGACCGAGGGATGCTTTCTTGAAAGAGTTCCATATTCTGAGTTTGAGTAGAAGAGTATAAGCGTACTCAAATATATCAAGCAAGGAACTACTAAAAGTGTACGTGAGTATGATGCTCATTTTAAGACACTTCTATCTAAGTTGTCTTATGATATACACGCTAGCCAGCATGCACAGTGGTTCGTTGGAGGATTGATTACACCTTTTAGGAGGGCATTGTCACATAATACATACACGGATATGCATGAAGCACTAGAAGTAGATTTGCACACTAAGGTAGTTGGGAGCATTGACACTGGCGTTAGTCCATTTCTAGAGGCACAGATTGTAGCTATGGCAAAGTATTTAGAAAAGCTATTGGAAAATTCAGCCCATGAAACACGCTCAAGAATTTGGTGTACAGATTGTGAAGTGGAAGGTCACACCAAGGATATTTTTCCTTAATTATATGTACATTCATTATTATTGGACTATGAAATTTTTCATTTGAATCATGATGCTAGTCACTATCCTTTGTTATAGCATGCGATAAGGAAGAATGTATCTTGCTTTTGTAAGATTTATAGGTCCACGACCCATGATATTGAGGATTGTCGGTTGATTAGTTAGATCCATGATGCTATAGACATTGGAGTATGATAGATATGTATAAAAGATAATTCTAAGGGTAGGAATGAGCACTAGGATTAGGATCATAATCAAACGTGTGATGATAGGAATGAGGGGCATTTTGAAGGAGGTCGTGGAAGAAGACATGGATATCATGGTGGATATGGGGGATGAGGCTATGGTGCGGGGAAGAGGAGATTTTCCTCATGCAACATGTTATACATGTGGATCCCCTGATCACTATAGGTGAGAATGTCCTTAGAATAATGCATGTTCTTTTTGTGAGAAGAACCACACTATGAAGAGTGGCTAGACTTATATGAGCATCCGAGTAAACAATATAAGTAAAAAAAAAAGGCACTGGGATGGTTAGAATCTAGTGTGCAAGTGGAAGATCAATGGATGACCAAGATAAAAGAAGGCCCCGAGGCATTGACAATAAAGATCACTACATGTGCTAAAGTTGCACACGTGTGAGAGGCATTGCATCAAAATCCTATGATTCTGTTAGTGAAAATTCACAGCACCCCCAAAATGACCTATGGATCTACTTTTCTAAGGCAATGTCATTTGGTGTGAATGCACAACATTGAGCTTTCCCAAAGTGTGGGACCTTTGCAAATGGGGAAAGCTCTCCAGAGAAGGTTGGTTCCTCTTCCTAAACTACCTGCCACAAGATATTCTAGTGCAAGAAAGCTAATATAATCCTAATCTAACTATGCCAAGGAGACAGAGAGAGAGAGAGAGAGAGAAAAGAGGGAAAAACAGAGCCTACACTAAAATGGTGATACACTAGAGAAGGAAAATGTTGAACATCTATCAAAACTGTCATGGAAACAAAGAGAGGTGAGCAATGGAAAGGATGGACAAGTGCATCACAAAACCAAGGATGGATTTCACACAAAAATGTTCCAAAACTCCATGAACACATCTCCAAAACCTACAATAGACATTCAAACATGCACAAATACCTACAATGAAGAGATATAAGAAGAAGATAAGTAAAATGAGCAAGGATGGACAAATGCATCACAAAACATTTTTATTGCTCCAAAAGTTTGCACAAAACATAATTTCACTGGTAAGAGGAAAAAAATTCCATTACAGAGCAAGGGAGGAGGTTCAAACTTCATTTTTACCCTAGGGAAGAAAAAAGAAGGAGAGGCAAAGAAGAGTGGTGAACAAATGTTACAAATGAGCCAAAATTGGCTTTTAACCATCGAGTAAAATGGAAGAAAGGAGAAAACATGGGAAAATTGATTTGGGACTTCAACCACCAACAATATTCATCTAATGGGCCTAAAAAATGATGGGTTTCCATAAAAATCCCATACTTCGAAGTACATTGCTTTACAGAGCAAAACAAGCCCATACTTCATTAATTTTGGTGGTTGGAGTCATTTTTTTGTGTTTTTTGCATGCCAAATATGTTTTTCCATTTTTCTCCTATAAATATCCATCAAAAATCAAAATTGAAGATTCCATCGTGTAGAGGATTTCAATGATTTCCAATGATATAAAGAATGTGAAAATCTGAGCTCGGGATCGAAAGTTATGCCCCTCTGAAGATTTAGGGAAAAATTTAGGTTGGCGGGCTGAAACTTGAAAATTTTCCATTTTTTGAATTTGGGAAAATTTCCCAAAAATTCCCGTGCCCCGCCACTCCACTGCCACATGTCACTTTCCCATTAGCTGATGGAAATGCGGGCTCAAACCTTGCCTTTTTCACTTTGATTTTTCATTGGGAAAATTTCCCCGCGCCTTCTCTCTTTGCTCCTTTGCCACGTGTCACTTCTTGGTTCACCCACGGGTTTGTGCTTCAACATTTTCCTTTGCACCTTTTGCAATTTTGGAAAAAAACCAAAATTCCTCCGCCCCTGATTCCTGCCACTGACAGGACATGTGGCGTCCTCCGGTTGGTCCGCGGGCCTTCTAAACTTTTCTCCATCCTCCTCCGCGGGCCTGTAGGCTAGGTTTTTTCCTTTGCACCCTTTTCCCACTTTGGAAAATTTTTAACTTCGCTCTGCTGGCCTGACCTCCTCCACCACATGGCATCTTCTCATTGGATGCGGGCCTGTCAAGGGAAAATTTCCCCAAAAAACTCCGTCGAGCCATAACTTTCAAAATATTTGGAGTTAGGAGGAAAATGTTACCTTTCTAGAAAGGGGAAGAAAAATCCTATCTGATGAAGCCATTTCTAGAATATTTTGAGTGCTTGAAATGTGTAAAAATTTAATTTGAAGCACAAGGAAGGAAAGAATGAAGGCAAGTTAGCCAAAATAAGCAGGGGGCTCATTTTGGATAACAATTTGGCGACTCTCAAGGGTCATCTACCTGCTAGATGAATGATCAGTGGTCTTTGAAGCATCCATTGGGCATGGAGTCAAGCCTGATAACCAATTCTGATATGAACTATGAAAATCTAACCTCTGAGCCACTTTGAAACCCCAAATGGAAATGGGTCACATGCAAGAGAAACCAAAACATCACCAAATAACTATGTACCAAATTGAAAATCATACATGCTCCAAATGGAACATGTCGAGTGTGCACAAGAACTTCTATTGAAAGCAAACCTACCTACTCTACTCTAACTAGAAGCAAAGGTGGGCTAAACAAACCCTGCAACTGGTTGTGCAAAATAGCTTCCTTTCTTCAAAATTGGCAGCCATGCAAATGATTTGGAGCTGAGTATGGCTGCTTGGATGAGTGGAAAATCAACAAGAAGCTAGTCTTCTACCCAAATTAGCAAGGTGTCAGCTGAAATAAAATTGAATACCTCTTTTAGTTGCTCTACATTTGGATTGAAGAGGTATGGCAGTTGATCCTTGGTACTTTGTAGCTCATCCTCATGCTTAGAAGAAAGCATGACTGGTTGTGACTTCTCCTTTGGCTCCAATGAAGCCAAATACCTTATTGGGAAAGGTCTGATCCATTTGATATGCCCATAGCTCTAATTTTCAACTCCAAAAATGGATTCTTCTTGTAGACCTTCTTGAATGGATGGTGTGGAAGAAATGATGGAACTCTTCTGTTGTTTTCCTTCCTCTAATGAAGAACATGGAAGATTTAAATCTTCCAATCTTGATTCCAAAGAGCTACTATAAGATGTAGGCTACTATAAATGAAATTTCTCCTCCATGAAAATAGGATCAAGTGTTTGGAATGTGGATGATGAAGGAGAAAATGGTGTGATTTCAACCGGTTCCTCTTCATCAAAACAGTCCTCCAAATCTGACAAATAAACTGCCTCATTGTTGTCCTGCTATAAATGTTCAACCTCTCCCATGGTGTTCTCTTAATCTAACATCACCATGGTTTCTTTCATCATCTAACATTGAGTTTGAGAGATCAAACTCTTCTTCAACACTAGAACTCAAGAGAGATGAAGTAGAAAGAAGAACTGAAGGTTCTTTTATAGCCTGCTTTGTGTTCAAAGATTTTGGATCTGCACTTTTCTCCCCCATAGCTGGAATGTGCTCCTCTTCTTTTGGATTTGGAGCAGCTTCTCCTTCCTCTGCTACTTGAAGGCAATCTTGCTCTTGATTGAACTCTTCCTCTAGCATGAATTTTTTCAAGTCAAACTCTTCAATCTGCTACTCTAGAGGACAAGTTGGGGCTGCAAGATCTCTTTTAGAGCTTTCCTCTTCCATGGCTGATTGTGCAACTTGAATTGGATCAACATCTTCTTCAAGTAGAGTGCCAACATGGACACTACATTCTGAGAAAATTGATTGTTGATCTACCTCTTCTTTTTGCTCTTCTTCTGCTGCAACAAAATCAGTCCTAACCACCACTTGTTCTTCAACCTTTACCTCCTCTGTAGGCTTCACCAGCAAAGGAATTTTCTCAATCCCATATCTAAGAGCCAAACTTACTAAGCTCTTAATCATTCCTTCTTTGCTTGGTTCTTCCTCTTGCTATCCTTCATGACTGATTTTTACAATTTCTTCTTCCCAACATGGATTTGGGAATGCAAGAGGAGGGGTGGGTTGTGACTCAACCATTTTTTCATTTATTTGTGGTGGTGGAAGAGATGAAACTTCTTATTTCCTTGGAGTGGAAGGTATTTCTTTTTGCTCTTATGGAGGGGATTTGGATTTGGAAGGGAAAAGGACAAAATAATTGAGATGAGGTGGAAGATTAGGAGATGGAGAAATGGGATCAACATTTGGGGCAGCATATGGGAAACTTGAAAGCTTAACAAAGAGGAAAAGAAAGAGTATGAGATGGTGTGCTTACCCGTTGACAAGGTTGCTGAATACTCCTCTCATACACCTCTATTCCCTCAGTCCACTTTACAAGTAATGGAAGTGTTGCAATCATGAATTCAAGCTTCTCTTGAGGGCTATAATGCCTTGGAAAACATCCCACCCATGGATAAGGTGCTCCACAACTGATTCTAAATGCTTTCATTTGTGTTTGAGCCCTAGATTGTGTTATGCCAATCTCCATTTTTTGGATTTTCTCCAACAAATCAACATCTTGCATTTGATTTTCTTCATTGTATGCATACCCCTACTCTTGGAAAGAACCATAGCCAAACTAATTTTGGCATTGTTGCTCATATGGGTATGCATGCTGATCTTGAATCTACTCAAAATGCTGATTTGAAGGAGTTGTAAAGCATGTTGGAGGTGGATTTGGATAGCACTGCTAATGTAAATGTGAATTCCATGATGGAAATGAAGTCATGATTGCACAACTTCATGGGATGAAAGAATATGGAAGAGATGGAAGGAAGAATGGATGAAAAATGAATGAAAATGAATGAAAAGGAATGTTTGTAACTTCAGAGATGGGTTGTTTACCAGATGGAGTTGCCATATGTGTTATCAATTACCTCCAAAGGCTGAAATCTTCACAGGAACACACCAACCTACGAAAGATGAAGTGGAATACCTCTACGGTCCTACTGGGCATAGCAAAACTGTTAGTGTAAATTCACAGCACCCCAAAATGACCTATGGATCTACTTTTCTAAGGCAATGTCATTTGGTTTGAATGCACAACATTGAGCTTTCCCAAAGTGTGGGACCTTTGCAAATGGGGAAAGCTCTCTAGAGAAGGTTGGTTTCTCTTCCTAAACTACTGCCTTACAGGCTATTCTAGTGCAGGTAAGCTAATATAATCCTAATCTAACTATGCCAAGGAGATAGAGAGAGAGAAAGAGAGAGAGAAAAGAGGGAAAAATAGAGCCTACACTAAAATGGTGATACACCAGAGAAGGAAAATGTTGAACATCTATCAAAACTACCATGGAAACAAAGAGAGGTGAGCAATGGAAAGGATGGACAAGTGCATCACAAAACCAAGGATGGATTTCACACAAAAAATGTTCCAAAACTCCATGAACATAGCTCCAAAACCTATAATGAACATTCAAACATGCACAAATACCTGCAATGAAGAGAGGCAAGAAGAAGACAAGCAAAACGAGCAAGGATGGACAAATGCATCACAAAACACATTTTTATTGCTCTAGAAGTTTGCACAAAACATCATTTCACTAGTAAGAGGGGAAAAAATACCATTACAGAGCAAGGGAGGAGGTTCAAACTCAATTTTGACCCTAGGGGAAGAAAATAAGGGAGAGGAAGAGAAGAATGATGAACAAACGTTACAAATGAGCCAAAATTGGCTTTTAACCATCGAGCAAAATGGAAGAAAGGAGAAAACATGGGAAAATTGATTTGGGACTTCAACCACTGATAAGATTCATCTAATGGGCCTGAAAAATGATGGGTTTCCATAAAAAATCCCATACTTTGAAGTACATTTCTTTACAGAGCAAAACAGAGGCCCATACTTCATTAATTTTGGTGGTTGGAGTCATTTTCTATGTTTTTTGCATGCCAGAGATACGTTTTTCCATTTTTATCCTAAAAATATCCATCAAAAATCAAAATTGAATATTCCATCATGTAGAGGATTTCAACATATTTCCAATGATATAAAGAACGTGAAAATCTGAGCTCGGGATTGAAAGTTATGCCCCTCTGAAGATTTAGGGCAAAATTCAGGTTGGCGAGCAAAACTGAAAAAAATTCATTTTTTGAACTTGGGAAAATTTCAAAAAAATTCCCCGCAATCCTCCACTCCGCTGCCACATGTCACTTTCCCATTAGCTGATGGAAATGTGGGCTCAAACCTCACCTTTTTCACTTTGATTTTTCATTGGGAAAATTTCCCAAAATTTCCCTGCCAGCGCCGCTCTCGACACGTGTCTCTTCCTGGTTCACCCACGGGTTTATGCTTCAACATTTGCCTATATGCCTTTTGCAATTTTGAAAAAAAAAAAAAACAAAATTTCCTCTGCCTTTGATTCCCACAGTTGACATGACATGTGGCATCCCGCGGTTGGTCCGCGGGCCTTCTAAAATTTTCTCCATCCTCCTCGCAGGCCTACGGGCTGGTTTTTTCCTTTACGCCATTTGCCCACTATGGAAATTTTTTTAACTTTTTCTCTCTGGCCCAACCTCTCTGCCATCACATGGCATCTTCTCATTGGATTTGGGCTGCACATCGAGGAAAATTTCCCCAAAAAACTCCACTAAGCCATAACTTTCAAAATATTTGGAGTTAGGAGGAAAATGTTACCTTTATGGAAAGGGGAAGAAAAATACTATCTGATGAAGCCATTTATAGAATCCTTTGAGTGCTTGAAATGTGTAAATATTTAAGTTGAAGCAAAAGGAAATAATGAAGGCAAGTTAGCCAAAAATAAGTAGGGGGCTCATTTTGGATGACAATTACCAAGGAGGAAGTTTTTCACACGAGGTATCTAGATCCTGCTCATCAGAAAGAAGTTTACCAGGATACCATGGAATTGCTAAGGATTATTCAAGATGAGATACAGTACCTAAAGGAACAAAATAAAGCATCATAGATAGTCCAAACTAATATCGATGATCTGTGGGAGGTATGCAAGATGTTGCGCCAAGAGAACATTATTCCACTATTGGGAAGTTGGTTGAAAGGGAACACTCCACACGTAAGTCTTGAGACTGGATGAAATATTCTGCATGTAAATCTTCCCCCTGATAGCATTTATTATGAAAAGGAAATTACTTTGAATTTTGTTGTGGATGGGTGGCTATTGAGTAACATATTGATCGATATAGGTGTGGCGGTAAATGTGCTGACATTAGATGCTTGGGTACAAATAGGGAGGCCTCCATTGTAGCCATCATCTAATGTGTTGTTCATGGTGAACCGGACTAAGGCAACACCCATAGGAGTGTTGAAGGATGCATCTATAACTATACAAGGGGCCAATTTTATTGGAGATTTCGAGGTATTAGCACTTGTAGAAGAAAAAAAAATTCCATCCTTGCTTGGACACCCTTGGTGTTATGCAAATAATGCTGACTTGAGATTCAATAAGGGATATATCAACTTTGAAAACGAGGAGATGGTTGTGATCCTATTGATAGATGGGAATTCTACACCCTATGTTGAGGTTCTTAGTGAGGAGGACTTAAAAAGAGTCTATGTATGTGCTATTCAGGACCCAGAGGTCAACAAGCCATCAAAAGAAGGAATTATATAGTGGGAGGATTCTCATTCTATTATTGAAATTGTGAGTATTACTGTGATAATTGGGCTCATGGTACATATGAATTAGTCGGAGTGTGAGGTGAAAAGTGTGGCTATGCACACGAATAGAATTTTTCAATACAATAAATAGGAAGTATAGTACCATGGTAGATAGGGACGAAGTTACGCAGCCTTTACGAAGGAAATGGAAATGCGGTTGGAAGATCAAGTTATAAGGAGAGAGATGCTAGTGTATACACTACATGGGACAGCAGCGCATTGGTGGGTAGTCCCAGAGATAATATTATAAACTAGGAAGAGATTGTAATAATTTTATAAGGAACAACGCACCTACGTAAATCTGTACTTATCATGGTAATCAAACTGTTCAACATCACATTCAGAAAGTGTGAGAGACTTTGAATAGTAGGACAGGAAGCATTACCACCATCACTTTGGGTGCATAAATTAAATTTCACACTCCAAGGATGTGCACGCACTTGGTATGTATATGCAGAACTACATAGAGAAACTAAGAACTAGAAAAATTTGAGTGCAAGTATGATCCAAACATTTGATTATTTCTTGACTCAATCTTTAGTAATAGAGGTTTTAAAATTTGTCAAGCGCTTAACTATGGGGGATAGTGTTAAAAGGAAGAACGTATTTAGGAATTATTTGATGAGACGAGTTCGGAGTTGTTTTGAAAAGGAAGAAGAAATAGACCCCAAACTACTTGAGCACATTTTCCTTGAGAGAGAAAAAGGAAATATTGTTTACATCGTGGATGACGAGGAAGTTGAAAACTTGGATATGGAGCATTCACATAGGGTGCATGAGGTCTTAGATAATGTAGACAAGGACACACACGCCTACCATGAACTTATGAAGACAAAGAAGGTGAATATAGGTTCGGAGGATGAGCCTAAGGAGGCCATAATTGGAGATTACTAGTCAGATTCGGAGGTAATAAAGATCATCGAATTACTCGGATAATATCGGGATTTATTCCTAGAGGATATCATGAATTGAAAGATGTACATGAATCACTTGGGGAAATGAAGATCAAAATTAAGGAGGTTGCACGACCGAGTTAGGAAGAGACCCTATAAGATGAATCCTAATTTGTGTAAAAGGTAAAGGAAAAAATTGATAAAATGTTGAAATCTAGAATTATCAAGCCCCTTGATGAGTCAGAATGGGTTAGCCCAATGGTGATCAAGATCAAGAAGGACGGATGGCTTAGGATATATTTACACTATAGGGAGCTGAATACTGCATGTTTCATGGATCCTTTCCCTACACCTTTCACTAAGGAAATACTAGAAGGAGTTGTAGGGTGTGAAATATATTCTTTCATATATAGGTTTTATGGGTATCATCGAGTTCGAGATAGCTCATGAGGATTAAGAAAAGAAAAAAATTACAAATGAATGAGGTAGTGTTGCCTATATTGTGATGCCTTTTGGATTAAATAACACGCCTATTATATTCTCACGAATAGTTGTTTAGGAATTAAAATATTTTATTCATAACTTCTTACAATTTTACCTAGATGACTGGAAAGTATATGGGCTTGTGAGAGACCATTGTGACAACCTATGCTTAATGTTTGAATGATGTAGACAATTGAGTATTTCTTTGAATATAAAGAAATGAATATTTGTTATGCCATTTGGGATCTTTGTTAGGACATATCATCTGTAAGTAAGGTTTTGCTAGTTGATCCAAATTAGGGTTGTAGTCATTTTAGGCCTAGAAGCACCTACTAGTTAGAGTGAGGTGCGTGGATTTTTAGGTCATACAAGATATTACAAAAATTTTATAAAAGGGTATGTCGAATTACAACACCCTTGGAATAATTATTTAAGGAAAGGTAAATTTGATTGGGAAGAATTGCAGCAATGTTCATTTGAGGTATTAAAAGAGAGACTTACTAACGTGCCCATTCTGCACTTTCCATCATGGGATAAACCATTTCATGTACATGTGGACGCTTCTGGTATGGCCATTGGCATTGTGTTAGCTCAACCTGGTGAAGGTATTATTGATCATCCAATCTATTTTACTAGTAGGAAGTTGACTCGAACGGAATTATACAACTACTAGAGCACGAAGCTTTGTCAATGATTTATGCATTATACAAATTTTGACAGTACCTGTTAGCAACACCATTTGTGTTTTATATAGATCATATGACATTGAAGTACTTGGTAAATAAGACAATTTTACGAGGGCACATATGCAAATGGGTGCTCTATTTCAAGAATTTTACTTCATAGTTACGGTGAAACCAGGGAAAAGTAACCATGTACCATATCATTTATCTAGAATCAATATGGGAGAGAAGGCACAGATAATTGAAGAAACAATGTTGGATGCACAGTTATACAGGTTGTAACGTGTGCACATGTAACTAGAAGACATTGTTGTCTTTCTACGAACAAGTATGGCACGAGAAGGGATGAAATCATTAGAAAATAAGTAGCTTGCTATACACACGGCACCATTTATGTTAATCAGTGGTGACCTTTACAAGTTAGGTAGAGATGAAGTATTACGCCGTTGTGTGTTAGAGCATGAATGCAAGGATATCATGGAAGAAGCTCATGGTGGTATTGCAGGAGGACATTATGTAGGTGATGTGACTACCCAGAAGATCTTAATTGTTGGATTATGGTGGGAGACACTGTATAAAGACTGTAAAGACTATTGTAAGGTGTGTGATCATTGTCAGCACCTAGGAAAACTAGGAAAAGAGATGATATGCCTTTGAGAGCAATTACTAGTCTTTGAACCATTTGAGAAATGGGCCATTGACTTTGTAGGACCTATTTTGCCAGCTATGCACAAGAATGGACCATGCTATATCATTACTTACATAAATTATCTCACACGGTGGGCAAAGTAGCACCTACCAAAGAGGCATACGGTAGCTACAACAACTAGGTTTCTATAGGAGAATATTCTTACATGATATGGATGTCCTCTAAGCTTGATAAGTAATAGAGGTATAGACTTTTTGAATGAGATCATCAAGATCCTATTAGATGAGTTTATGGTTGCACACCATAAAACTACACCTTACCATCCTCGGGAAAATAGAAGCTGTTGAGGCTTTCAACAAAATTTTGGGCAGACTTTGACAAAAATATTTGATGTTGGAAGAAAAATTGGGATGACAAGGTGTCATTTGTGCTTTGGGCATATAGAATAACTTACAAGAGATTGAACAAAGCCACACCATTTTAATTGGTTTTTAGCATGAAAATTGTTCTTCCTATAGAATTTACGTTACGTTATTTACGCATTGAGTGCATTGGAGGCCATTGATGAACATGATTTAGAAGAGCAGATTGAAAAGATGATTCAATTGGATGAGCACTAAGACATAGCACGATGGATTCAGAAGTAGGAAAAGATCAAGCAGAATGCATGGCATGATAGAAACTTAAGGGATAAGAAGTTTGAGATTGGAAAAATGGTACTTCTTTATGACTCAAAGTTCTTGCACCATCTAGGCAGGCTAAAAGTACAATGGTTGGGGTCATATGTTATAACCTCTATACTTGACTTAGGTGCATGCCAATTAGAAGCACTTGATGGAACATGACTACCTAGTTACTTTAACGGGAGTAGGTTAAATCCCTACTATAAATAATTCTTCTTGGTGTTTGTAATAAGGCGGTGTTTCCATTTACTTTAGGTTTTGATTCGATATTTCCTTAATGTATTTCCTTTATTGTTGTTATGTTTTGCCAATTTAGTTGATGTTTGTGTAATAAGCACACTTACGCACATGAAGCTAATTTCTTGTATGAAGAATGTTTATGCGTAGAGAGACTGCACATACCTTCGAGTGTGGGGTGGTCGTCGTAATCTAAAAAAGGACTAAGGGACTTGAAAGGTGAAAGAAATAAGCTGATACGAGGTGTGATTTAAAGGGATTACTTCTCAAAAGTGTCCAAGGATGAAGATGGATAAAGGAACAGATAACGCGAGGTAAGCGAAGGCCATGATAGCTAATAGGAGAAGTTGCGGTGATGAGGTACTCGGGTGCAAAAGTGTGCCTTTGAAGAGAAGTCTATGACCAGAAGGTAGGAAGGTGCACTAGAAGGTTATAGGCTGGGTGTGGCAATTTACCATGTGGAAAAAATGAATTCGGTCAATGAATGAAGGGATATTTGGTAGGTGAGGATCAATAAATGCATCAAAATTTGAAAAAATTATATAAGGAAGGGATGTGGATTCATTTTTACCATTGTAACTTAGAGTATTTGAGAGAAGAGCCAAGTACAAAGAGTCGAGTGATCGATTTAAGGTGCAAAGGGTGTGAAATCAAGTGTGACACCTAGATCTATGCTTTAAGAAGCTTGTGTCCCTGATGGTGAAGGGTTTGAGAAAAGAAAGGAGACAAAAAAGAGTTAGGTTACAAGGTTTCCACCTAGGGTAGAGTTGGATTGAGCTAGGGTTTGATTCGCAGAGTTACGAGTTGAAGAGGAGACATTGGCAAGGTAGAAATGGCACCAAAGAAGGCATCTATAGCAGCAACAAAAGAAAAGAAGAAGGTGGTCATTGAGGAAGAAGAGATGGCACCCAAAAGTCATTTTTGGAGATGCAATACCTAGAAGGGGTTATTGTTGGCCAAGAATGGGATTCACCCATTAGAAAAAGTAAGGTGAGTGAATATAATCACAGGACATTGGAGGAAAAAAAGGATCTTGGCTCCTTACTCTTGGTTAGAACCAACAAACGCACGGAAGATGACATGCCGATATATGATGATGTGGGTGAAAATATCTTGAAGAAAATCGGGGTATATCAATTGTATGAGCTACCATATTTTGAGAATTATGAGCCCTTATACCAGTGGCTCATGAGTAGGGTTCACGAAGATTGCTTCTACTTTGCAGGATGCAGAGTTATAATTTCATCTATGCTTGTTTCACAAACAAAGCCGTGATTTTGAAGACCAAATAGGAGTTGGGATACCTAAAGGGTCCGCACGAAATGGACATCAACAAATTAAAGAACTGTCTAGTTGTACAAGCTGCAACACACTTGGTTACAAAGTTGAATGATCAAGAGTGGTGGTCACAGGTAAACACCATGTGGTTACATGTGGCATGGAAGATGTCGGAAGGGACAGATACAACATTTCTAGCTATATTACAGAGAAAATAGTCAAGGAAGCATGCACATAGGAGGGAAGATTAGCTTTGGGGTTGTTCTCCTATCACTGGTCTTCATGGAAATTGGAGTACCAGATGGACCAAAGGAGAAAATATGGGAATACCCCATGGAGAACAAGTCCCCAACTGAAAGATTCAAAGCAAATATCTATGCAAGGGGACTATGACAGATGAGGTGAAACAAAGGGTGGAGAAGTGGTATGATAGGCTCCACATGGTATTTTGAGAAGAATGGCACATACAAAAGGACCTACTAACAGTGGTAGGAAAGTAAGTTTAGTTTGTTGTATACCAACATTTCTGCATCGTGCACTTTCCAATGAAGGATGGAACTTGGAGCCCTTAGAGCAAGTTACCTTATGCTTTCACTACAAGGTATTTTCAAGAGTCTGTTCACGAGTTTACTAACATGTGAAGACTAAACTTCAATGCAGATAAGGTAGACTGTGACTACCAGACACTATGGAAGAAGTATGTATACCCTGGCAAGAGTGCCAAAATAGAGAGAATAATTTCTAAAGTGTTAAACATCAAGCCAATAAACCTATTTGTAGCAGATTTGGGGGCAGCAATTGGTGTATCTCCAATTGAAGCCAAAGATGGAGAACAAAAATATGTGGAAGGTGAGTTCAGGATTCCAACACCACCAAAAGGGAAGCACATAATGGAGAATGTCCCAGCACCTAAACCCTAAGAGAAAATTGAATTACAGGATGAGGAGGAAGAGTGTGAAGATAGTGGTAGCTTGGATCATAGTGGTAGGAAACATCCTACAAGTCAGAGAGAAGCTAAGCTTGTCGTTACACCACCTTAGCCACAAGAGGGGGAGGAAGAGGAATTGAATGTGGTCTAAGGGGAGAACGGGTTTAAAAGGGTATTTATGGGAACAAGGACCCGAGGTGTTACCCCAACCTCTATGCATAGATCACCTCGACTCTCCCCATAGAAGGAAGTGACCACGCCAAGAAGGACGAAGCTGAAGTTGAGAGAGGAGGAAAAAGAGTCTAAGGAGAGCGCGCTCACATCCCCTACACCCCCATAACACATAGAATAAAATGGTGAGGCAAAAAAGGGGAAGGATTAAGAGGAGAAAAGACAAGAGGAAATAGATGTAGAAGAACCACAAGACATGGAGACACAAGCTCCAAATTTGGAAGCTAGAGTTCCTAAATAGTATAGGTCTAGAAGGGCAAGTGGAGAGCACATTCCACTAGCCATGGGGTATGCAAAGGACATGGGAAATATTTTTATGCCCACTTCTAGAGCGCAATAGCACGAAGGATGTATTTGGTGGGAGTTGATGGATGAAGATATGGTGACCATGTAAACATGAAAGCAACTATCTGGTTGATGCACATCCACATGGATGACCCGATTTTGATGTATGTGAAGATTCATGCATGTTAATGTGATTAAATAATGCACCTAGGCTTGACACATGACAAGTAAAGCCTACTATCATGTTAAACAAGTAGGTTAGTAATGCACTAGTGAAAGTTTTAGTGGAGGTGGCCAGAAGGAACATGGATAAATCTACCACAATCAAGGCACTACGTGAAGATCTGAAGACAAATGACATGGAGATAACACACATAATGTAGTAAAGGGACTTCACACAGAAGAATAATGAAGTGTTCATAAGAATCACAGAGGATATTGGGGACAATGTAATTAGAGCAAGGCCGCACTTGGAGCACAAGGTTCCACAAACAATTTCGTTAGTGATACATTATGTGGGGAAGTTAGTGGACTTGGTGCTCAAAGATGAAACTATGCATGTACAAGCACCATAAATATCATAATGAGATTCCGAATGGGATAAGGCCTCAGTGATGAGAAAAATCACATCATATGAAGGGTTGTTGCAGGCATTACAAGAGGTGTTGAAGAAAGCGGATCAAGCTTTGAATATATGCACATGACTCCGAGAGGCACTCATCAACATTAAGACCTTGGAAGATACCAATGAGGTCCAGAAGGAGATGCAAGATGATACCTTGGGCCATGCAGAGAGAGGTTGGCAATGGTTAAGCAAAAGCACAAGGCCTGGTAGTAGCTGACAAGAGCCACACAAAAATCAGCTGCAAGAGCTTGGAAAACTAATTGCATAGAAGATGGACCTTTTGGAAGGAAGGATGACATCCATGTCTAGTGTTTTGTTGGTTCTGTAGAATGAGAAAGGGGAAATTGCACGAGATGAGTTGGATTCCATAGCTGTGGACATCCCAGAGAAAGTGGAACAAACACTCACTGAATGGCAGGATTTGGAGGCTACAATAAAGGAAGAGTATCCAGAGTTGATACTGCAAACTGATACTGAGGAGGTTTCTTGAATAACCTCGTATAAATTATTTATTTTTCAACATTCTTCATTCTTATTCTTTCATTCAAAATTTGGATATGACCATTATCGGGACGACAATGAGATTAGTGTGGGGTAATGTTGATCAAAGAATACTTGGAAAAAATCACACAAGTAGTCCACGCGGGGTAGAAGGCCAGAATTGAAGGCACGGAAGGACAAGAAGGACCCGCGCATGGAAGGTAGGTTTGGATTTTAGGACTTAGAAAATTTTGGGCACGAGGATTTTTTTTTTGGAAGATGGCATGTGGAACACATCAATGATGCATAGAAGTGCACGCAAAGTGGTTATATTTGGAGAAGTGGTTCAAATGTCTATGTATGGAGGCAAGCTAAGAATGGAATGAACACTTCACTATATGTAAGAGGACTATATATAGCGCACTTGCATGTGTGGCTATAATTGTAAATGACATATGGCTATTAATAGTACATGACCTATTTCTAGAGTAGTTAAGCGGTGAAGGTCAAGTCCCCACCCTATACATATGATGGTTAGGTGCATAGTGAAGATATATATGTATGATGTATCGAGGATATAGACATGTATGTATGATTCGAATATGTGTATCGATTCATATGCGCCTTAAGATGAATTGAAAATACTATAAGGAGATTCTATACTTATTAATAGATGGAGGAAATTGGCTAAATCTAAGTTTCATTCGTGTAATATAGTAATGCATGATAATGTTTAATCATGATTATTGTTTAAGCTCATTATTTCATAGATCTGTGGGTAGGATGCAATGTAGAATGATGGATTAGTCATGATTCTTTATGGTTCTTTCTTCATTGTGTGTCATCTTGTTATAGCAACCCTAAAGAGGGACTTGGTACCTTTGCGCACTTCAAAGAGTGCGAGTGCTCTCTAAGTGCCGAGTGATGTGCTAGTGCGACTAGGGTGTTATCTTGCAAATTATAGGCTGCATCAATGTATTTCCTAGCAAGATTACAACAACATAATGGTTCAAATCACAACAAAAATCATGAACCCATGCTTTGGGAAGGATCTTGGTTCTTATAGAAAAATGGTAGGGAAATGGTCTAAGCAATTTAGCAATCAGAGGATTCCACATTACAACAATAAGGGGAAGTTAACTTCAATTATTCATTAAGGGAAGAAGGGCAAGTTGGTACATATCCATCAAGCCTAATAATAGTCAGTTTGAAAAAGAAATGTGTGTTAAAATAATGTTTGAAGAAAAGACACATGTTCAAAACATTCCAAAGAAGATTCTAGAACAAATGCATACTCTGTCATTGTATTGCATGCAGAGGGGTGGTTGTGTAATGCCATGGCATTTCCATAACTTAAGGCCAAAAACAAAGGGAAAAGTTGCAAAATAGATAAAGGAGATAATGAAAATCATGGAAACATTTAAGGGAAGTATACTAAGCTACAAATATACATTGTAAGTGGTAAATATGACTCAAACACCGTTGGAAAAGATAATAATCATCATAGGGCACTTTGAACCATTTTTCGACAATATAGCACATGAAAAATTGGGTGCGTATAATTACCCATCTCATTTTATCTATAAAAATTCTACCATTTTCATATCCAATCCTACAATCTCTCCATGTGTATTCTTTGTCCATTTTCCTCATACAAAACCTAGCACTATGTCCCAAAACATGGCATCAAAAACAAACTCCATGGAAATTACTTGAGAATATCCTTGCATTTAGCTACCTAATGGTTTTATTGTGTTCTTTTATATCCTACTTGATCTCAAAATGTCCTTGATATGATACATGCATTGAATCACCCTTTAATTCCTTTTTCCTTTTTTTTCTAGTTCCTCCTTAGAGTCTTGAGTTTTGCACTTAGTTTACCAAACTTGATCTGTCACTAGGATTTATTTGTTTTCTTAGAAATTCATCAAGATTTCTTGAAAATTAATCAATTCTTTGATATATCATTAGTTCATTTTTTCCTTGTTCTATCTTATCCTTTAGGGTATTCATTTCTTCTTCATGTTTGGAACAATATTTTCTTTATATTTTAGAGATTGTGACACACTCTCAATAAATGATGCCATCTCATTTATTTTTATCCATAATTAGCTTCCATGATCTTGATTTCCTTCTATAATTCATTCATCAAGGATTGAGAAATATCATACTTCTTTCTCATAATTTATTTATCTAGTTTTCCCATGTTTTTGCCTCCGGGATCTCCTCCAAGATTTTAGACATGATTAAAGAGGACCAGGATCGATACCAATTGTTAGAAATTATAGGCATTGAGAGTGGGGTGGATGAATCAGTTCTCATTAAAAATTTGAATCAATTTACAATTCTTAAATCATCCAAAATTAAACTATCTTAACCATGATGAAGCATGAATATTCAACCATGAGAGAGGGAGAGAAACAAACACACATGAACACATAGGGAGACAAGATTTAATGTGGGAAACCATTCAAGGGAGAAAAACCCACTGAAACCAAAGAACTAGTTTGGATAAATTGTACTCTGTAGGTTACAATGATTTCACAGTTGATAGATAACTCAACATGGAGCCACAACTCTAAAATTTAACCAAGCATCAACCTGGTCTTTAACAAGCTTCTACTTGCATGGAAGCTCCAACTCCCAAATTTATTCGGGAACCTATTGAACTTTGTAAGATTCAACTTACAAAGAATATTTAAATCCATTACAGCTAACAAACTACTTAGTCTTCTTTATAATTATTTTTGACCAATTTGATTGTGTTTTCTCTCAAAAATATTGTGATCACTCCTCAGCTTCTTCTTAATCTCTATTATCTCTAGTTCATTTCACTTATCATCATCTAATAAGGTTTCCATGTATCATCATACAATTCTTCTCTATCTCTCACACTCTGGTCATGCTCCTCTCATCTTCAAACTCCTCTCTCAAGTATACATATTGTTGCAACACTTTCAATCATGGAGACATTCACACACACCTAGTTTTTCATGTTTTCATCTACTTGCACATAATATGGTTATGAGAAATAAATTCTCATATATATTCCTTCATTCCCTTCACACACTTATTCATACATAATTAGTTCCCCCTCATTAACATAATTATTTCACACAATAAGTTTATAAACTCAAGGAATACATTCACACAAATGTCCCTATCACTTCAAATCCTCTAACTCTTCACCTAACTATATTTTCCAATTTGCATTCAAGACTCATCACATATCTCACTTGATAACTTTTACTAAGGAGATGACAATTTCCTCATTAAAAATATCTCAAAATTTGTCATTATTGCATCTAATATGCATCAATTATGCCTTTATAGTGTGCATGTTCTTTTAATATTATTTGAATTCAAATGATGAAGATTTCAAACTCCTGAACTCCCTAGATCATTTTCTTCAACTTGAAATATTTTGTTTTGACCTTTGTTCCTTGTTATGTAACTTATGCACAAACCCTTGGCATATTATCTATAGAATGAATCATGTTTTGCAGATAAATAATGAATGTCCAAGGAGTTTTCATTATGAAAATACGTTACAAACACTTCAACTATCCTTTATAACCTCATTTCAAATTTCATACTTCTCCATTTATCTTACACACTTCATTAGAGCCCAAGATAGAGCACTAGGTGTTAAATCGGGTATCATGATTTACATATGAAGAATAAGTACACACATATCTCATATGAAGCTTGAATTCATGGTATTAGACCTATAAGAATCCTTCACCAACATCCAAGGTTTGGTGATCAAAAAATGGATTATGGTGCAAGTTTACTATGTCTTCTTCATAGTCAAGAGCTAATGATCTTGGAGAAACTTGAAACAGTCAGGGGAAGATCATGTCAAGACATAGAAGACAAGTGTTCAACTATTTTCACAACTTGAAAAGGATGGTTTGTGATCATTTTGTTATCTAAACCAATAAGGAAAAAAAAGACACTGGAAATCTCCTTCATGAATAATATAATGTGACAAGTTATTGTATGTATAGTCTTAGCGGTATGAAGGGGAAATACTCTTAAAATTCAAATTTTTTCATGCAAATTTCTCATAAATTTTTTTGAGAACTTAGAGGACACAATAATCTAAGCTGTAACATTAAAACTTTGTCCATGAAATACCACACACACACACACACACACACACACACACACACACACACACACACACACACACACACACACACACACACACACACACACTTGTACCTACAAATTTCTTCAAAACTAGTGCTTTCATGTACCATACAGTCATACATGTAGTTTCACAATTTAATTTTATTGAGACTTGGAGAGTCCTTGACATGGATAAGACATTAAATAACCTTTTACAATGCATTTTTTTCCCATATGTTGATTATTTATCCCATTGCTCTAGTTGAGGGTTTTAGAGGGTTTGAAAACATGTCAAGTAAAATGGATAGAACTCTTTTATTTCATAATAATTTGATATTAGACCATTCACATTATATTTTTATCCCAATTTACTAAAACAAGTTTCGTATGATTTATCCTAATAATCCCTGTCAATTTAGAACAAATGGTAAGAAGTTGATGTGCGTAGTTTATATTTCTCAAAAACTTGGTTTTTAAGAATTTGACTCCACGTGATTGATTTTAACTTCTGGCCTTGAAATGTTTCTCACATAATGAAAATTCATAGCTCCAATATCTCCCATGTTTTTTCATGGGGAACTCTATAATTTCTTATACATCTCATTTTCTTATGAGTACTAGACATGTTCTCAAGACTACATTTACACTAGATCCCATTTAAGCTCCAAATCCTTGATTTGTGATCTTTGGCACCTTTATATGGCTTGAAAACTTATGATCCACACATCATCAGCTTTTAATACCCTTATTAGTCCTACAAACCATCATACACCAAGACCTGCTAGGAATATGCCTTCAAACTAGACCTAGTTTGGCTAGTTTCCACAATAGAGCACCAAGTCTGACATGTACACCTTCATGGAAACATCTATATATATCGAGACACCTCCTAGTGTATATAAGACATAATTTAGTTCATTAAAAACTCCAAACATTAATACAATCACTCAAACCCTCAAGACTCGACTTGAATTCTCAAGGTACCAACTACACTCACTAAAATAAAGTACATATTGACCTTTAGAAACACAAGGTAAACATTAATATACATCTACCTAACCAAGATAATACTTTTGATCATGCATAAAATCATAAATACCTAGAAGGACATTACACACTACCTATGTGCTTAACCATGCACAAGGGATAACTGAGCACATTGACAATCAATGACAAAATAAACACCATGACAACATGACTTGACACCCCAGGGAGACATTTAGACCACTTTAAAATTTGAATTCACTTAACCTCAATGAAAACACATCAATGTGACAATTATTCCAACGTCCTCCACCTCAATTTTCCCTCTTTCAATCATCCCTCCCTTTTTCCATGATTTTGGTAAGAAGATTTACGTAAAACATTCAATTTTCTTGAAGTTCCAAGTCATTTTTCGCCATATTGAATATGTCGCCCAAAAGAGAAATATTCATATCTTAAAAACTAGTGTATGGATTGAGGTGGGGGTTTTCACATTCTTCATCATTTCCATGTGCCTTTAAAACACAAGTGATAGCATTGAAATGCATGTACTATACTTTTTATGGTTAAGAAACCCAAACTTCATGCCCTAATTTCGTAAATTTTCATTTCTTGTTGTCCAGGTGATCAAATCAAGTTAAAATTTTGTGTGTGAGATCGTTAGACAAAATATATCCTAGTAGAGGTGGTTTCATCAAAATCAGGGTGTGGAAGATGAATTTACAAAAAAAATAAATCTCTATATGAAAAATTACTAAAAATAGTAAAATCTCATAGTGTGCAAATTTTTCCAAGGTGGTGTGCACAGGGAACAACCAGGGAAACAAGAAAAGTGGTTAGAAGTGAAAATAATGAAAAGGGAAACTTACTAAAAATATCAATGTCCCCTTTATGAGTAAAGAGAGTGGGAGTGGGGTCAATTTTCATCCATCTCTCTACTTTCTAACATCTTTATAGGGTTCCCAAGTGATAGCATTTCTCTAGAAAGGTAATTCATACTTCATAAAGGACCAGAGACATCAATTTGGTAACAATGGTGTATAAACATGAAAAAGAACATCGCAGGGTGCAGCAGGAAAAAACCCAGGGCATTGGGTAGTCTAATAAAGTATGTAAAAAGGGTCAAATTCTCTAAATTTCATCATTATAATCCTTGATGTAAGGTCCAAGTCATCTGCTCTCACTTGGGAGAAATTTGAGCAAGCTTAGTGAGTTTTTTGAAGTAACCTAAACTAATCAAACTTAGTGAGCTAGGTCAATCAAGCTAGGTGAGCTAGTTGAAGCTGCAGTGAGATGAGTTGGTAAATCAAGCAATATTTGGAAAACCAAATGAGATGATATTCGATCAACCAAACATCAAGATGATCATCATAAGTGGTGTCCACAGATCATCTTGAATTCACATCAAGGAATATGATATTTTTTTCTGAACACTCATTTGATAACACAAAGCATTTGTGCATCATACAAGGGATAGTTGTGATCATCATTAGCAAGGGAAAAGTGTTAAAATGTGTCCAAAGGAGAAAATTTTCAATAGAGGAGCATAGTAATGCTAAAAGGGTCATCAAAGTCTAGTTTCCATCTTTGACTTCTTCAGTGTGGATCTTCATCGAAGGCGGAGACATCTTCATCCATGCTTTGGAGCATTTCTTCTTCCCTCTCTTCTCTCATTCTTTCTCCTCTTCTCTACCCCCTTTCTAATTCTTCATTGTGAGAAATCATGACATTTTTCCTATTCATTTAAATATGACTATAGTTAATATTGTAATAAGTCACCCTTAATTAATAATACAGGATGTAACTTCATCCTTATGATTTTGAAGAGTCACATGTTGTGGAGGAAAATCGAAAAGTCATGTGGGGGTAAGTGAAGAGTCCTCTTGAGATCTATAAATTATAATGACTTCCCCATTCTTAAGGGTTGTCAATTTTGTATGCTTAGGAGTAGATAACTACTTGTGAAAAGAAAAAGAGATAGCTAATTTCCTCTATTCTCTCTCTCATATGTTCTTCCATTCCTCTCAATGTACAACTTTGCCAAAGTATCAATGAAGAAGAAAGGAGTTTCTTTTTTATGAGGGAATAAATGAAACTTTGTTTTGATAATTCTATCTTGTCTCGGTGTTAATAAAAAAGTTATTTTCTTTCTGATTATGTGTGATGATATGTTATGATTAATCTCTATAGGAATATGATTTTCTACCTATGATAGTAATCCCCTATCCTTAATTCCCACTCCTTTTCCCACCTACTCAGAAAATTCCTCCTTTGCAATAAATTAAAATCATTTTCCATGAGTTTAGTAAAGTGTTTATGTTGGATCCTCGGCCTCTATTCCACCCAAAGATTTCATTTTCATTCATGCACAATAAATGTATCTGAATTTCATTCAAGCAGAGGGACCTAAAGTCCCAGAGTGTTGGTGGATATGTACGAATTTTCTAAGTGATAAATTTTCTCACCAACACACCTTATACCAAAAATTACTCATCGTAAGATAACTACAATGATTTAATACCCAACTTTGAAAAGTGAAAAAAATCATTTTTGTGTAACCCTCACATGTTCTACCTAATAGTTAAGCAATGAAAATAGTGATGAACTGAAGCCAAATTAAAGCATTCACCAATAACGGTGCAATTTTTTGGCTCCTAAATTTGTACCAATGTTGAAATGAGTGAAGACATGATCATGATAGGTCATTCTAGAGAGTTTATTCTTCTCCTACAATGGAATAATTAAGGTCAACATATATTAGGGTGGTTAACCTCCTACTCTTTAGGATTTTTGAAACCTAGGAAGATACCATACACAAAATGAAGTGATATCAAAAGACATGGATTAATCAAATGTTACACAACATACCCACCCAAGTAACCTAACCACTATGAATTCTCACCAAATTTTTTATCACTAGAAGTAAGATCATAATGCTATTGGAATATAGGAAAAGATATTATTTGTGGTGATTTTTGGTTAATTCTTTAAAATGGTAAAATAATAAAAACTCAAATAAATAAGGGTTTACCGATAGATGCACCGATAAATACAATATTTAGATGATAAAATAAAAACATTGTGAAAGGATCCTCCTTTCACCAAGTGAGAATACATGTATATAAACACAACTGAAAAGAAAAATATTAGATAAGGATGTAATAAGTTTCTCGGAAAAGTCAATCCCAGGGAATCAAAGGGTTTCCTTGAAGGGTGTCAACTCGTATTCATAAAATTAAGTGATATGTGATAGAATAAGATAAAGATACAAATATTATAATTCAAGGGAGATGGGAATATCCTACTCTAAGTGGTAGGCGCGCAAACAATTGCTACTGATGAGATTCAAATCCTTGAAGTAATCAAACTAGAATTATTCCACAACTTCACGTTCTTCTTGTATGATTTAAATATGATACTCAATGTATTCAACTTTAAGTGTGAGGGAAATGATGCATAGACTTAGCTGATGTATGATATCAAACTATTCCTACACAAAATATTATTGGACAACCGAAATGTCATATATGTTGGTGATAGGATGTGATGGACCCGAATAGTCATCTAATGTGTGTACATATTAAAAGAAACTGATTACACTAGAAAAATTTGAGAAAATTATGATAAATGCTATAAATGACTAAAAAGATAGGGATAGATGGAAATCGGAGAAAAATAATCTTATTTTGATAAAAAGTTAATAAAATAGATAATAATAAATGACAAATGAAGATTGTTAATGTTAAGTGTTGGTACCAAGATTGATACTCCCTTTTAAATCGAAAAAGATATCACAATTTGATCAGGATGCTTAGAGACAAAGAAATCATAATAGGAGTCATTTGTATACGAGGATGGATTTTAGATGACTCTTTATCACTCTAGTTTTGAAAGGACTAGGTATCACTATAACACCTTTGACAAACTATTATATTTCTCTTTTGCATTGCAAGCGTTGACATGTGATTTTCTTGATGCGGTGTGCTCCTTTGCTTGTTGAAAATCATGCTTGCCAGGGATAAATCATTTCTGCTCTTGGATTCATTAGACTGAAATGTTGATGCTTGTAATAATCCATTTTCACTTTAGATAGGTGAGTTGTAATCTAGTTATGATGGTTGCAAACTTATCTCTATTAACTGACTCATCCTTGGATCAATTCCATTGATCTAAGGAATGTTTTAAATCTCCTTACTTGTCTGAATGGTAAACTGACATTCAGAGGTTGAGAGACATAACAAACTGAAATTTTGTATGTTTACAAATTCTTTATGGTCTTGTAAGATCATGTTTGCATTTTGTTGTATGTTTTGTGCTCGGATCTTTCGGATTGATCTCTTCAAGTACATTTAACGGTGTTAAGTGGAATGAGGCCTGCTTCATGACTATGAAGGGAATATAAGTCCTAAACCTATGGGATCTATCCTAATGGTATTCTAAACTAAGGTAAATGTACCTACTTCCTAGCCATGTCTACTCATTCGGGTGACAATATATCCTAAGCTTCATGTTCTATGTTGGGATGGGAAAAACCTAAGGTAATGCTAGGTATACTCGTAACCTATTGCCTAATAATAAATTGGTTTGAATTATACCCTATCTTAAGCTGGAAAATTACCTAAGGTAGTGGTTTTAAACCTAAGTTAATTACTTTTTAGAATAACCTAAGGTCATAACCTAAGTTATGGATATCTATCCCAAAATAAGGAAAGGGACCTAAGGGTTGCATGATAAGTTGGTGACGGTTCCAAAGGAATTTAATTGATTTGATTTTTGAATTAATAGGGAGTACTGCCTGCTTTGGAAGAGACATGTAAACTTGGTGGAAGCTTATGTGGAATCATAGTTAAAATTAGAAATGCATGCAGAGGTTGAAATAGCATTCACCAATTTTGGGAGGCGGTGGCAAGGAGAGATAGGTAGGAGATTGGGAGTAATGGAATTAATGAATCTTGATTTTTGTGAGAAAACCGTCAAGGAAATAACGAGGGAGGATTTGTTGGAGGTTTTTTTGTCTTGCATGCTTTGTGATTTTTTTCTACATGGAGCTATCTGGTTCTTTAAACCAGCAGTTTGATTTTCACTTTGTGGCTATTTTTGGTTTCCCTGGTCTATTTTCGATCCAAGGAAAGTATATGAGGCATTGGAGAAAGAGATGTTTGGTTTTTGATCTTTCTTGGAGGAGAAAAAGAGTTAGAAGCTCAGCTAGAAGTCTCCTTTGAATTGGTAGAAGCACTATCAGGCATGATAGGCTCTACCCATTAAGATTTCTTGCTTTCCTTTAAATGTTTCATTAAAATAACTCTTCTCTCTTGAGATATATGGCTATATGTTTTTGTCGGTTATTTACTTTCATGATTGAAGGAATATCTATGATTTTTGGATATGAATCCATTGCATGATAATGTTAGTCTTTGGATGTTTTTCTCCGCAAGTTCAATGGTGATATGCATATGGAAATTTCAAGGCTTTTGTGTTTGTTTTGAACTCACATTTGGGACTGTCTACTCAAAAAGAGCTTGAGTAATTGGTTTTGATTTGAGTTTTAACTAGTAGTCTCTTTTGAAATATTCTCCTTGATGCATCTTGAGTTTGGAAAGGTTGTAGTACTTCTGTCCCAGACTGTACCATTTACTTTGAACATGTAATGGCATGTAAACATTTGAGGATATTTTGCTCTCCTCTATTTTAGGTAACCCACATCTTGTTTGAAAGTCTTTGATTGTTTTGATAGAAGGATGTTGGACCTTTTATGGAACTGTATCTTGTTGTGAGGATATAGAACCTTTGGTTCGAGACTGTATTGTTTACTTACCCTTTGGTGTGAATTTGAACTCTTTTGAAAGTAGTCGATAATGGGTTTTGAAGTATTGGGAAGTGTTGTGTTTGTAGTTCTTCTTATGTTAATTTGATTGGAACAATTACCTTCTTTGTACTAAACTTCTTTTCCTCAATTTAATGTCCTAAATGGAGCTATGAGCGTTATTTTAGTTGGTATTTATATTAATATTCGAGTTCGTGAGTATTATTGAAATTTTTTTAGCTTAATACTTGTGTTGGGTTTTTACTCTCTTTTAGATTCATTTGAATGGATTTAGGGTCTTTAAAAGGAGAAAGGAGTAGAATACTCTTGTGGGTGTATCTTGTTTTGTCTAGATTTTACATACGCTTTGGGATTGTATTGTATACTTTTCTCTACACCAAGAACCCAAACTTGAGTGTAAACAATGACGAATAGATGAATAAGGATTTGGCATTATTGTGTCCTAGATTTCTATTTGTATACGAATTGGGTTAGTGTTGATATTGGTGTTATGATAAGGGTTGAATTCATAAGGAAAATAGAAGTGTTGTTTCCTATAAAAAAATTGGTTTTGTATTATCTTTTGAGAACTATCGAAAGAGCTTCTAGGTTTTAAATGGGATTTGGAATTCTATTGATGAAACACTGGTGAATGAAACCTAGGATTAGATCCTTTCTATTGAGTCTCCTTTAACTTTGGAAAGTTACATTCTATGAGTTCGAAATTCTCTGTAAATCAACTCTCTTCCATGTTGTAGAAGTGATTACTATCCTAGGCTGTGTGACTTCTTTAGTTTGGTTTTTGTCCTTCTGTCTTATATAAATTAATGTGAACTCACTCTTCAAAAAAGGAAACTTCTTTGTGGATTGTTTAGTTTAACTTGTCACTATTGGCTATGGAAAGTTCATGGAAATAGTTGTACGATACGACAACTTTGGGATTGTCATTCTTGGTACTAGAAAAACCAAATCATCCCCATTTGATCTTTCTTGATCTCAGCTAATTTGTATTGAGTCAATTGTCATGTCGATGTGGAAAGTGTACAGTTGAGTCTATCCTGTAGAAGGGAAAATGTAATCATGTTTAGACTAGTTTTTGATTGATTGAGTCATGCTTCATTTGGATATTGTTTTGAAAGGACTCCTCTTTGTGCACTCTATAATATTATGAATCTTCCCTAGATGGACACGAGAAGAGATTATCCTTGTGTAAGTATTGCTTTGATTTTTGGAACGTATGGTTTCAGATCTCTGAATGATATCTTCTATAATGTAGAATTTATTTAAGGCTTACAAGTAGGATGATGACTATTTTGATTCTCTCCCTTCTCGGATTGGTTTGGGATTCTTGTTATCAGATGTTGTCTCTTAAATGGTGAATTTATTTATTGGTTTCCTTGGTTAATGCAGTTATGTAGGTACTCAGTTATGTACTTTCTGAACCTATTTTTCTATCTCTTAGGTGAATGGTGAATCGTGGATAGCCTGTATTGATTCATCTTCTTATTTACTTAAGTTGTAGGATGAATCATCCTAAAGATGTACTATGCTTAAATTAATTGTCTGTACATGGTTCTAGAAACTTGGTAAAACAACAATAAGTTTTTGTTTCTTAAAGTAACTCCTTTTTGTTATATAGTAAAGTTAAATTCTATATTTCAATTCAGAAAGAATTATGAAATAATTAGATGACAATATTTGTTATTCGTTTTAAATAAGTAACTGATTGGGTTAGTTCTTATATGATATAATGTGGTAGTTGTTGATGATATTAACACTCTTTTCTTAAAAGTGAATTCGGACTTATTATTTGTAATTCTTTTAAGGTTGTTATTACTTATGCTTATTGGTATGATATATTAATTATTTCATTAAAGAAAGGTTGTTTTAATGGAATAATTAGTGGAATGCACTTCATTTTAAAGCTTAGTGATTATCATGCTCAGTTCAATGAACTGATCCGTGCTAGCAATTTTGCAAATGGACTTTGTAAGTGATAAAAGAAGGAAAAAAATTATGATGTATTTCCTAAATTAAAGTCTGGTTCTTTTGTAAAGAATTTTGATTCATTCTTGAATTCTATTGAAAAATAAAAGTTATGTTCTTTTATGATCTTAATGTTGATCGACATGTAGTATATCTAAAATGCATAGTCTTGTAAAGTGTATATTTTATCATGATGAATTAAAAGGTTTGGAGACTAAATCCAAATTGTGGTGTAAATTCTCTTGTACTTTTTATGAAGGAAATAGTAATGTTATCTTGTCGATATTATTTATATCTGTTTGTATACCTATTATTGTTATCTTTTAATAAGGTGGAATAAGGGAATAGTTCAATCTCCCTTACTACGGTGTAACTTGCTAAGATGCATAAGATGTCATTCTCTATCTAAAAACTATAGTTTAATAATGAAATATATACTTTGGACATACAATTAAACTATATGAGTGGTGAATGATAAAATGGTTATGTTAACCCTAACATCTAATCATGTAGAGGAATACTCTTCCTCTCTCAAAATAATGAAAAATAAAAGGAATGGTGGTTATGATCATTAATCTTTGTACTTCGTTTTATACAAAGTAAACACTAGCTAAACCTAGGTGGATGATACACCTTCTTTGGACAACTAAGTTGCATTAAAATTAACCATTTGATGTTTGTTGCCCTATTTTTGCGATAACTACTTGTTATATCGAGTTAATGAACATAAATGCAAACATGAGTTAATGAAGTTATTACTATTAAATCAGAATAATTATGGATAAAGAACTTAAAGAATGTTGGAATTAGGGTTAGGCATGGTTGCTGCAATCTGAATCTTAATCAAAATTTAATCATGAATTAATGACCACCAAGGGGTATGTACATCGTGATGAGGTAGTTCAAATAGATGTTGGCACATGTCAACTATGGACTGTACCTTTGTGAAGACTAAGGGGATTCTTAAGGGTGCAGTGTTACAATTGACATGTGGAAACACCCTTCTAAATTTTTTCATCTAGATCTACACACATCTGGACTTGAACTTAGTTTTTCTCTAGGTCAAGTTAGTAGCATGATTAGAATAGGAAGTAGCTTTCTATGACCCAGGGTACCTTGGCACATTCGATCGACTTATTTCGGTCGAGTATGCCCATATACCCTAAGTCATTGTGAGCATCTCCCTATAACTAATTATGTCACTAACCTGGGTTAGGGTCAAACCTTGGGCAAGTGGTCGACATAAGTCGGTAAAGACCATTCTATATAACCGTAGAGTGAGCTAAAGAATGTATTCTAAATTGATGAGTATGTCGTCTAGGAATAGTAACATGAATAGTATGTTGTAAATCTTTTGCCAAATTATCACAAGCTACTAGTTGCATTGTCCTGTGTCACCTAGTTTAAAGAAACATGATGTCAGATGAATATTGGTAACAAATATTCAAATAGGTTCTTTAAACAGATCACTCAATACCTAGAATAGGGTAAGAAAACTAAGTATACGTAGTATACATAAAGTATTCTATACTTTAAGACAAACATGAGAGATTGGTAATTTATCGAGTCATTACAGCTACATATGGTTATTTGTTATGAGATTGATTGGCATGGAATGTGTGTTCTAAATGATGTTTTATTTAGAATAGAGAACATTGTGTAACACAAAAATTTCCTTGTTTCTAAAGTCTTAAAATAGGAATGTTACATCTTGGTATCGAGTTGAAGGTTACGGCTCTTGGACCTATTGTGTCCATAATCGATAAAACTTATATTTTCTTGTTAGAAAATTGTTAGAATAAAAGGAAATTTTGTAAATAATCCTCCACCTGAGGAAGGAGCAACAACTGCCCAAAAACTCGATGAGATCCTTACTACCCTATTGGACATAAGGGATCATTTGGCTATACTTAAACAACAAGTAATGGGCAATGAGGAGGAAGAAGATGTTGGTAATAATAATCAGCCACCTCCTGAGGACAACGCCAATTTAGGTGTTGATAATAACAATGTGAACATACCTGATCAGCTTGAAAACAAAAAGGTTAGGATGACAGTTGAACTCACTAATGATATAAAAAGGATAAGTCCACCCAATTTTGATGGACCACATTAGGAGATGGAGCTGGGAATTAGCTCAGAAAAATGGAGAAGTACTTTGCAATAAGTAATTTCTCAGAAGAAACAAAGGCAATTTGGGGAGCATATCAGCTTTCCCATGAGGCATCTTCATGGTGGGACAGCCGTAAGGCTAAGTTAAATATTGATGAAACTAATATCACTTGGGATCAATTTAAAGGTTACTTTAGGCAACGTTGGCTACCACAACTTTATTATGATTAGAAAATGACTGAATTCTAGAACTTAGCTCAAGGAAATCTAACTGTAACTAAGTATTGGGAGTGGTTTACTAAACTCCTTAAGTATGTACCTTAGTATCAAAATGATGAGAAGTTTAGGATACAAAAATTCATCATGGGATTGAATCCCATTATAAGAGGAGAGGTGGATGTTCATATCCCAACCACAATGGAAGGGGTTGTTGAAAAATCCATAAGGCAGGAACAAAAATTAAAGGAAATTTCTGCTCATAAAGAGGAAGTAAGGAATAAAATACCCAACTCCTCTTCATCATCTCTTGCACCTAAGAAAGGACCATGGAAGAAATTTGGAATGAAAAGTAAGTTTTTAGCTGATAATAATAAAAAAATAGCAACAAATAAGTCTGCTAGAAATGTATGAAACAACTTTTTCAAGAATAATAATAATGAACAGAAGTCCTATGGAGGTCAGAATGATAAATCTAATCTTTGGAAATAAATTTGAGCTTAGAAAGAGACTGTAGGAGGCTGTTATAAGCTGTGGAAAATACCATTATGTAAATCAATGTCCTTTGAAAAAGGATGATCATAATCACCAAGACAAGATACATCTTTGCGGTAGGTGACAAGCAAAGGCTAAAAAATAGGCCACACCCATAGAAGTTCGAGTAAGTTATTTGGCATACCTATAACTATTCTTTTTATACCAAAGCTACTAAATGTTTTATTTCTAGTAAATTAGCATCAAAACTAAAAATAAAATCTGGAAAAATGGATAAAACATGGACTATACATTATGGAAACAACAACTGTTGATACGATTAGTATGTATCTTTTTGGAGCAGTCCTTGACTTACCTAGTTTTTCCATTGAAGTTGATCTTTATGTTACACCTTTAGGGTCTTACGATGTAATCATAGGTGTTAATTGGTTAGCTGAACATAAAGTAAAAGTGGACCATTTTAAAAAACATATTAGTTGTTTAGATGATCGTAAAAAATAGTAGAGATTCAAGGTGTGAAACATGAGATTTTGTTAGGAAATTGTCACTATACGACTTAAAACAGCCAAAAATAAAAGTTGTACCTTATATGAGTAAAGATTTTAGAAAGCTGCTAAAGAGAACAACAATGCCATGGAATGATATCTGTTGTTATGGAACTACAATGATGTGTTTCGAGAAGAGTTACCATGTCTTCCACCCAAAAGGGAATTTTAATTCACTATTGAAATCAAACACAGGCCCGAGGCTATGTCTAAGGCACCATATCAAATGACTACTATAGAGTTAGTAGAGCTTAAGACACAATTGCAAGAACTTTTCCAAAGGTTTGATTAGTGAGTATTTCACCTTGGGGAGCACCGGTACTTTTTGTGAAAAGAAAGATGGAACACTTAGATTGTGCATTGATTACAGAATGTTAAACAAAGCAACAATCAAGAATATATATCCACTCCCTAGACTTGATGATCTATTTGATCAGATGCATGGAGCATCAGTATATTATAAGATAGATGTTCAATATGGATAGCATAAATTACAGATTAAGGATGAGGACATTCATAAATAGATTTTAGAACAAGGTATCGACATTATGAGTTCACAGTTTTACCTTTTGGATTAACAAATGCACTTGTAACTTTTATGAATTTAATGAATAATATCTTTCAAGAATACTTGGACAAATTTGTTCTTGTATTCTTGGATGACATTCTCATATATTCTAAAAGTATTGAGGAACACCAGGAGCATTTAAGGATAGTTGTAGAAATTTTGAGAAAGAGACAGTTATATGGTAAGCTATCTAAATGTTCTTTCTATGACATAGAAGTGCGCTATTCTAGGTCATGCTATAAGTAAAAATGTAATTGTTGTGGATCCTTCTAAAATTATAGCTATAACTGAGTGACCTACACCAAATAATGTACATGAAGTTAGAAGCTTCATGGGTCTTGCTGGTTACTATAGAAAATTTGTAAAAGATTTTTCTAAAGTGGTTGCACCAATAACTTCATTGCAGAAAAAGGATAAGAAGTTTGTTTGGAATGAGAAATGTGAATCTACATTCCGAACCTTGAAGGATCGGTTAACATCAACACCTATTCTAGTTGTACCAGACCCTAATGGAGACTTTATTATTGTAACGAATGCATCTAGAGAAGGTCTTAGAGGTATTTTGTTACAAAATGATCATGTCATAGCTTACGAAAGTAGAAAACTAAAGTTACATGAGTTGAATTATGCTCCACATGATTTAGAGCTTTCTGTCATTGTTCATGCACTACAATTTTGGAGGCATTATCTACTTGGTAAACCTTTTGAATTAAAAATTGATCATCTTGGGCTGAAGTATATTTTCACTCAGCCAAATCTAAATGCAAGACAACAAAGATGGTTAGATTTTTTGTCTCAATATGATTTTGACATAAATTACATCAAAGGTAAGGAAAACAGAGTAGTTGATGCTCTAAGTCGTAGGAAGCACATTTCTGCTCTTATAACATTGAGAAATCAGTTTAAGGATGAAGTAAAAAGTGTTATGGAATCTGATTCTTACTTTCAGCAAGTAAAAATAACACTTGCTATAGATCCAAATGATGTGAGGTATAAAGGTTTTCACTTTGACAATGAAGGAATCTTAAGATTTGAAAACAAAGTATACATACCTTCGCTAAATGATTTAAGAAAGAAATTGTTAGTAGAATTTCACAATTCACCTTTCTCTGGACACCCTGGTATTACAAAGATGCTTGTTGATATAAAACAATAATATTTCTAGAAAGGGATGAAAAAGGATGTTATTGATTTTGTGACAAATTTCTTAGAATGTCAACGTGTTAAAGTTGAACATATGCATCCATCTAGTTTATTGTATCCTCATAGTATACCACAGTAAAAATGGAAAGTAATAAGCATGGATTTTGTACAAGGGTTGCCTATGTTAAGAAATAAATATGATGTTATTTTTGTAGTTGTTGATAAACTAACAAAAGTAGCACATTTTATTGTTGGTAATTTGAAGGATGATTCTCCTATTTTGGAAAAGAGATTTGTACATGAAATTTTCAAATTACATGGAGTACCTAAATTAATCATATCTGATAGAGATCCTAGAATGACTTCAAGTTTTTGGCAAACACTTAATGCAGCTCTAAGAACTAAGTTGAATTTCAGCTCTACGTATCATCCGAGAAACGGATGAACCGGTGAAAGATTTAATCAAGTTTTAGAGGATATGTTAGAAATGTATTGTATGGATCAGCAGTATAAGTGGGAAGAGTACCTTCCACTAGTTGATTTTACTTACAATAACACATTTCATGCCTCTCTTAAGATGGCACCTTGAAGCACTATACGGAAGAAAATTCAGAACTCCCAATAGTTGGGACAGCATTGAGGATAGGGAGGTAATTAGACCTGAAATCCTTACAGAAATGGAACAACAAGTTAAAATGATTCTGAATTCTTGAAAGAAGTAGCGAGATAGGCAAAAGAGTTATGTTGATTTAAAGCGGGTTGATAGGAAATTTGAACTTAGTGAGAAGGTCTTTCTTGGGTTAAACAAAAGAAGCTCTCTATAAATTTTGTCAAGGTTTTCAAGTTATCACCTCATTATATGGGACCTTTTGAAATAGTTGAAATAATTATCCTGTAGCTTACCATTTAACATTACCTCCTTCATTGTCATGAATGCATGATGTTTTCCATATATCTTTGCTTAAGAAATTTGTTTAGATTTATCCCATGTGTTAAATTAGAATTACTTATAGGTCTAAGACCCAAGAATAATCATGGTTAAACCCATACGAGTGTTGGAAAATCACTAGTTGCATTTAAGAAATCGTGAAATAAGTCAATGTAAGGTCCAGTGGGACCAGTTTAATGAAGAAAGTGTAACCTGGGAAAATCTAGAAGATATGAAAACTACTTTTCCATATTTATTTGAACAGAATTGATTCTGATGACTGATAAAAATTTGTGATTTTATCTTTATATGACAATAATTCTACCAGTTTTGGGTAGATAACTATTTATTTTTAAATAAATAGCTATGTGAATGTTGATTTCTAGAACTTTAAAATTCTGATATTGTTACAAACATATGATAAGAAAGTGAATAAATTGATTGTCCTTAATGCAATGGTCAAAATAAGATAATCATCGAGACGATGATTCTTTTTAGGAGGGAAGTATGTAACACCTTTGACAAATTGTTATATTTCTCTTTTGCATTGCAAGCATTGACATGTGATTTTATTGATGCGGTGTGCTCCTTTACTTATTAAAAATAATGCTTGCAGGGATAAATCATTTCTTCTCTTGGATTCATTAGACTGAAATGTTGATTCTTGCAATAATCCATTTTCACTTCAGATAGGTGAGTTGTAATCTAGTTATGATGGTTGCAAACTTATCTCTATTAACTGACTCATCCTTGGATCAATTCCATTGATCCAAGGAATGTTTTAAATCTCCTTATCGAATGGTAAACTAACATTCAAAGGTTGAGAGATGTAATGGACTGAACTTTTGTATGTTTACAAATTCTTTATGGTCTTGTAATACCTTGCTTGCATTCTATTGTATGTTTTGTGCTTGGATCTTTCGGATTGGTCTCTTCAAGGACATTTAACGGTGTTAAGTGGAATGAGGCACCTTCACAACTATGAAGGGAATATAAGGCCTAAACCTATGGGATCTATCCTAATGGTATTCTAAACTAAGTTAAATGTACCTAATCGCTAGCTATGTCTACTCATACGGGTGACAATATATCCTAAGCTTCATGTTCTATGTTGGGATGGGAAAAACCTAAGGTAATGCTAGGTATACTCTTAACCTATTACCTACTACTAAATTGGTTTAAATTATACCCTATCTTAAGCTGAAAAATTACCTAAGGTAATTACTTTTAGACTAACCTAAGGTCATAACCTAAGTTATGGATATCTATCCTAAACTAAGGAAAGGGCCTAAGGGTCGCATGGCAAGTTGGCGATGGTTCCAAAGGAATTTAATTGATTTGATTTTTGAATTAATAGGGACTACTTCCTATTTTGGCAAGAGACATGTAAACTTGGTGGAAGCTTACATGGAATCATAGTTAAAATTAGAAATGCATGCAGAGGTTGAAATAACATTCGCCAATTTTGGGAGGTAGTGGCAAGGAGAGATAGGTAGGAGATTGGGGAGTAATGGCATTAATGAATCTCAATTTTTGTGAGAAAACCATCTTGGAAACAATGAGGGCAGATTTTTGGAGGTTGTTTGGTCTTGCATGCTTTGCGATTTTTGCTCTGCATGGAGCTATCTGGTTCTTTGAACTAGCAGTTTGACTTTCACTTTGTGGCTATTTTTGGTTTCCCTGGTCTATTTTCAATCCAAGGAAAGTATATGAGGCATTAGAGAAAGAGATGTTTGGTTTTTATCTTTCTTGGAGGAGAAAAAGAGTTGGAAGCTTGGCTAGAAGTCTCCTTTGAATTGGCAAAAGCACTATCAGGCATGATAGGCTCTACCCATTAAGATTTCTTGCTTTCCTCTAAATGTTTCATTAAAATAACTCTACTCTCATGAGATAAATGGTTATATGTTTTGTCTGGTTATTTACTTTCATGATTGAAGGAATCTCTATGATTTTTGGATATGAATCCATTGCATGATAATGTTAGTCTTTGGATGTTTTTCTCTATGCAAGTTCAATGGTGATATGCATATGGAAATTTCAAGGCTTTTGTGTTTGTTTTGAACTCACATTTGGGACTGCTCGCTCAAAAAAGAGCTTGAGTAATTGGTTTTTGGTTGAGTCTCGAATCTGGTATTCTATTTTGAAATCTTCTCGTTGATGCATCTTGAGTTTTAAGAGGTTGTAGTACTTATATCTTGAATCTGTACCATTTACTTCGAACATGTAATGGCGTGAAAATGTTTGAGGATATTTTGTTCTCCTCATTGGGTAACCCGCATCTTGTTTGAAAGTCTTTGATTGTTTTGATAGAAGGATGCTGGACCTTTTATGGAACTGTATCTTGTTGTGAGGATATAGAACCTCTAGTTCAAGGTGTATTGTTTACTTACCCTTTGGTGTGAATTTGAACTCTTTTAAAGTAGTCCATAATGGTTTTTGAAGTATAGGGAAGTGTTGTGTTTGTACTTCTTCTTGTGTTAATTGATTGGAACAATTACCTTCTCTGCACTGAACTTATTTTCCTCAATCTTATGTGCTAGATGGAGCTGTGAAAGTTATTTTAGTTGGTATTTATATTACTATTTGAGTTCGTGAGTATTATTGAAACTTTGTTTAACTTAATACTTGTGTTGGGTTTTACTCTCTTTTAGATTCATTTGAATGGATTTATGGGTCTTTAAAAGGAGAAAGGAGTAGAATACTCTTGTGGTGTATCTTGTTTTATCTAGATTTTGTACTTCTGCTTTGGGACTGTACTATATACTTTTATCTACACCAGGAACCCAAAATTGTGTGTAAACAATGATGAATAGATGAATAAGGATTTGGCATTATTGCGTCCTAGATTTCTATTTGTATAAAAATTGGGTTAGTGTTGATATTGTTGTTCTGATAAGGTTTGAATTCATAAGGAAAATAGAAGTGTTGTTTCTATAAACTTTGTGTTTGGTTTTGTATTCTCTTTTGAGAACTATCGAAAGAACTTTTGGGTTTTAAATGGGATTTGGAATTCTATTGATGAAACATTGGTGAATGAAACCATGATTGGATCCTTTCTATTGAGCTCCTTTAACTTTGAAAAGTTAAGTTTTGTTAGTTCAAACTTCTCAGTAGATTGACTCTCTTCCGTACTGTAGAAGTGATTATTATCCTAGGCCTATTTGACTTCTTTAGTTTGGGTTTTATGTCCTTCTTGTCTTCTATAAAGTAATGTGAACTCACTCTTCAGAAAAGGAAACTTCCTTGTGGATTGTTTAGTTTAAATTGTCACTATCAACTGTGGAAAGTTCATGGGAATAGTTGTATGATCAGGAAACTTTGGGATTGTCATTCTTGGTACTGGAAAAACCAAATCGTCCCCGTTTGATCTTTCTTGATCTCAGCTAATTTGTATTGAGTCAATTATCATGTCGATGTGGAAAGTGTAAAGCTGAGTCTGTCCTGTAGAAGGGAAAATGTAATCATGTTTAGACCGGTTGTTTTGATTGATTGAGTCTTTCTTCATTTGGATATTATTTTTGGAAGGACTCCTCTTTGTGCACTCTCTAATATTAATAATCTCCCTTAGATGGACACAATAAGAGATTATCCTTGCGTAAGTCTTGCTTTGATTTTTGGAACGTATGGTTTCAGATCTCTGAATGATATCTTCTACAATGTAGAATTTATTTAAGGCTTGAAAGTAGGATGATGACTGTTTTGATTCTCTCCCTTCTCAGATTGGTTTGGGATTCTTGTTATCAGATGTTGTCTCTCAAATGGTGAATCCTTTTATTGGTTTCTTGGTTAATGTAGTTATGTAGGTACTAAGATTTGTACTTTATAAACCAGCTTTTTCTATCTCTTAGGTGAATAGTGAATTATGGATAGCTGTATTGATTCATCTCCTTATTTACTTAAGTTGTAGGATGAATCATCCTAAACATGTACTATGCTGAAATGAATTGTCTTGTACATGATCCTAGAAACTTGGTAAAATGACAATAAGGTTTTTGGTTCTGAAAGTAACTCTTTTTGTTACATAGTAAAGTTAAATTTTGTATTTCAATTCAGAAAGAATTATGAAATAATTAGACGACAAGATTTGTTGTTTGTTTTAAATAAGTAACTGATTGGGTCAATTCTTATATGATATAATGTAGTAGTTGTTGATTATATTATGCTCTTTTCTTAAAAGTGAATTCAAACTTATTATTTGTACTTCTTTTATGGTTGTTATTACTTATGCTTATTGGTATGATATATTAATTGTTTCATTAAAGCAGAGTTGTTTTAATGGAACAATTAGTGGAATGCACTTCATTTTAATGCTTAGTGCTTATCATGCTCAATTCAATGAACTGACCCATGCTAGCAATTTTTCTAGATAGACTTCGTAAGTTATAAAAAAACACAAAAAAATTTATGATGTATTGGCTGAATTAAAGTTTCGTTCTTTTGTAAATAATTTCAATTTATTCTTATGTTATTTTATGATCTCATTGTTGATCAACATGCGGTATGCCTAAAATGCATAGTCTTGTAAAGTGTATATTTTATCATGATGAATTGAAATGTTTGGATACTTTGAATCAAAATTTTAGTGTAAATTTTATTGTACTTTGTATGAAGGAAATAGTAATGCTATCTTGTCAATATTCTTTATATCTGTTTGTATACCTATTACTATTATCATTTAATAAGTTGGAATAAGGGAATAGTTCAATCTCCCTTACTAAGGTGTAACTTGCTAAGTTGCATAAGATGTCGTTCTCTATCTAAACAACTATAGTTTAATAATGAAATATGTATTGGACATACAATTAAACTATATGAGTGGTGAATGATAAAAAGGTTATGTTAACCCTAACATTTAATCATGTAGAGGAAGACTCTTCCTCTCTCAAAAGAATGAAAAATAAAAGGAATGGTGGTTATGATCGTTAATCTTTGTACTTTTTTATATAAAGTAAACACTAGTTGAACCTAGGTGGATGATACACCTTCTTTGGATAGCTAAGTTGCATTAAAATTAACCGTTTGATGTTTGTTGCCCTGTTTTTGGGATAACTGCTTGTTATGCCGAGTTAATGAACATAAATGCAAACATGAGTTAATGAAGTTCTTAATATTAAATTAGATTAATTATGGATAAAGAACTTAATGAATGTTGGAATTAGGGTTAGGCATGGTTGCTGCAATCTGAATCTTAATCCAAATTTAATTATGAATTAATGACCACCAAGGGGTATGTACATCATGATGAAGTAGTTCTAACAGATGTTAGCACATACCAACTACAGGATTGTACCTTCAAGAAGAATAAGGACTTCTCGAGGATACAATGTTGCGGTTGGCATGTGGCAACACCCTTCTTCGAATTTGTTTATCTACATCTACACACATCCGGACTTGAACTTAGTTTCTCTCTAGGTCAAGTTAGTAGCATGATTAGAATAGGAAGTAGCTTTCTATGACCCAGGGTACCTTGGCACATTCGGTTGACTTAGGTCGGTCGAGTATGCCCATATACCCTAAGTCATCATGAGTTTCTCCCTATAACTAATTATGTCGCTAACCCTGGTTAGGGTCAAACCTTGGGCAAGTGGTCTGACAAAAGTTAGTAAAGACCATTATAGATAATAGTAGAGTGAGGTGAAGGACATATTCTAAATTTGGCCAAAGTATTGCAAGCTATTGGTTACGTTGTCCTATGTCACCTAGTTTAAAGAAACTTGATGTCAGATGAATATTGGTAACAAATATTCAGATAGGTTCGTTAAACAAATCACCCGGTACTTGTAATAGGGTAAGAAAACCAATTATATGTAGTATACATAAAGCATTCTATACTTTAAGACAAACATGAGGGATCGGTTGGTAACCGAGTCATGAAATGAGAGATCGACTTAATTTACCGAGTCATTACAACTACATATGGATATCTGTTATGAGATTGATTGGCATGGAATGTGTGTTCTAAATGATGTTTTATTTATAACAGAGAATATTTTGAAAAAAAAATTCTCTTGTTTCTAAAGTCTTAAAATAGGGATGTTCTGACAATCACCTTAAGAGTTTGACCTGCCCTTACTACTTTAGATTGTTCCTTGACCAAGGTTAGAGGACCCATTCGTGACCTGTATTAATGGAAATCATCAACGAATCAGTAGTATTTTACTTTTCCTTTACAATATTTTAAAGGAGACCATAAGAAAACATGGCTAATACAACATAACCTAACTCTCATGAGTTGTCACTTTAGAAAATTAATATGTTCTCTAGATAAGGCCCAAGTCACTAAAGGTAATAATAAAATTGATTTGCACTTGCATATTTTAGTAAAGGATAGATGAAATTATCTTTTTATCATTTGTGGATACAGTGTAATAAGGGATAGTTTATGTATGATATATCTCTAGATATGCATTTTATGGTTGGGAAGTTAAGCAAGATAACTTTGATTATACCGAATCCTTGATAACTTTAAACAAATGTTGACATATCCACAAGGAAAATGATGAATAGCTTCAAATAGTCAAGACAAACCTTCAACTAGAAAATTTTGCATCTATGAAAGCTCAAGGACACATGGCTTCACACATTCTTCAAGGATTTAACATAAAAGCTCATGGTAAAGACTTAATTAAACCTTATAAGTCCCTATTATATCATGCTTATGATACACTCATAAACTAAAAAACAATTTGTATCACTGAAATGAAAGTAAAGTGAATTTAAATCACTTATTGCATCATGAAATGAAATCTCTCTTCATAATGTAATTACAAACTCAAAAAATCATCAAGAGGACAAGATTTTGTGTGATTTCAGAGGGATTCATAATGTAATATTGTAATAGGAACATAGATAACTATTTGAAGATATCTCAAGATGACTATAGACATAGCATAGTTCATTATTAACACAAATTACTCAAGGTTTTTCAAAATTTTATCAACTAGGAAAGTTTGTTTATAATCTCAAAGTTTTTTCAATGGCTATACATCTGCAACCATCTTGACATGATCAATTTTAAAGATACACAAGAAATAACTTGTTTCTCAAATAATTTCTTTTAGAAAATAGATTCTCTCGGCTTTTTCTCCTTCTATTTCTCTGAGTAAATTTCAGAAAAATTAACTCCCCCTTTTCTTCTTGGTCATCCATCCTCCTTTTATATCATCCCCTTTGCTTGTTAACTTTCACAATTCTTCCCCACCCCCAAAAAAAAAAATTAAGAAAATTCCAAGGAATAAAGAATTTTCTAGAACATGGTGTTTAGAAAGGTCTTTCTGAAATTGTCAAGTGTACGAATCACCAGTTTTTCAATCAACTTCACTAGTGTTTGACTGGGATGTCAGGTAGTCTTTTCTGGCAGTTTATTTTAATCATTATTTCTGGTATTGATTAGATAATCATTTCAAAAAATCTCCTAATACCTCCAAATAATATTGAAATGACGTATATCCATACTCATTTTTAATAGTCTACCTTGGGTGCCACACCCTCTGCTTCTTGCTTCACTTGGCTTAATTTCCACACATAACTTCTGTCGAATCATCCTGATTTATAATCTCTTCTCATTTCCAACTTCTTCCAAATCTTAACTTCACCTTTGTGTAAACTGAACACAATCTCCTTCATTTCATGGGAAATATTTGCATCAACTCAGAACATATGCCTCTATTTCATTATAAAACTTGGCCTAATTTCATTATCATCATACCTTTCCTTTCTTATTTTGAGTATAAGGAATTTCAGAGAGAATGGAAAAGGTGCTCATAGCTCATAACTTGAAGGATATTTCCTCTGAGGACTTAAATCATATTTTTGATTTAAGCGGTCCTGATGAAGCTTTTGTTAGGGCTCTATTTGAGATAAAATGTGTGGGTGACACGGGGGGCCTCTAACATACCAGCAAGTCTGATTGGTGCTTCTTACAAGGATGATCAGGATTAATCTTGTGTTTTCATCCTTCCAAGTTATGTATTTCCATCTTTTTAGATGGGAGCATATGAAAAATCCTGAAGACTTGAAAAAATACTGGGTTGAGAGAAGACCCCAAGTCTCTGGGCAAACCAATTTTCAATTTCCTTTTCTGTGTGATGAGGAGTTTGTATCAAAAGAGATTCCTAAGGAATCATATGTGTTGTATGAAAAATCCTCCATCGACATAGTGCCTGCTATCTCTCACAAAATAGAGGAGTTAGAGAGAAGGCTCAACTTCCTAGAGAAGAAGCAAGTAGAGACCATGCCTTCACAATCAATTTCAGCACCAGGGTCATCTTCAGGGAAAAGGAAAGGTGAACCATAATCACAACCCCCAATTTTTATCTCAGATGGGGAAGAATACCAGTCATTATCTTCTCATCATTCGAGGGAAACCATTTCCTCTGCTCGAGACAATAGAGGGAGATTTTCCACTCAATCATCCATCCACCTAATGCATTGTGCTCCTCAGGTAGAGCATGAATTATTGGGCCCTCAACCAATTCCTTCCCCAAGGACAACCCTCCTTTTACATGGAAATGGGAAGTTGGGTCAAGTTCAAGGCCTCTCAGTCAGTCCAGTCAGCAACATGTAATACTTACCCCTCTAATCACTCCGGTGCCCCCTCTCAAGCAACTCCCAGCACATCAATCCCCCATAAAGGGAAAGGAAAAACAACCTTCTTCACATGAGGTCTAGATCTTTTAGATTGGGTTTCAACTCAACAGAAGAAAATTGAACTGGAGAAAATCATGAGTCATCCTAGAATGAATATGGAGGCATTAATGGATATGGGAATGTCTCGAGACCTGACAGGATCATTCATATTCATTCAAATAGCACGTGGCTCAAGAGAATTTTTGTTGAGGAAAAACAAGCTTCTGAGAAATCTGCCCTTGCTTGAAGAAGGGCTGAAGAATGCATAAATGTTGTCTTCTTTTACCTTTTTTATTTCTAGGATTTACATATTTTCCTTTGTCATGGGAAGGGCCCCTATAGAACCCCATTTTGTTCCTTATCCAGAGTCAAAAAACATAGCAACATCAATCAATTACATGTTTTTCTAGATGTATGTTAATTTCATCAAAGTGAATATGGCATTCTTTGAATTCTTCCATTTTCAATTGAAATAAAGGAAAGATAAAATTTAGAAAAACAATTACTTCCAATGCAATAGAAGTGTCATTTTAAAACATCAGTTTAAAAGGATGAATATGAAAAGAAAATATAGTTCCAGGAACAGTTGTCTAAGTACATTCGTCATCCTTTGCATCTTCTTCTTCAGCTTCTAATTCTGGGTCTTGCTCTTTTGGTAGCCTCACCACATATGCATCATATCTTTTGAATAATTCATTAATCTCATCCTCATCTGGCCCAGTATGATGTTGGAAAATCAATGCCTATCTAGAGATTGCATCAATGCAATGGCCCATTTTCTGCTTGTATTCCAATGGCCTTGCCTTCAACTCTGTAATTCTATTTTCTATTTTTCTCATAATCTTAATGACTTCATAGGAGAAGTCATTCCTTAGAACATTCCTTTCAAAAGAGTCAAGTAATAAATCAATCTTCATGTCTCCATAACTCTTCTTGAACTTATCAATAACCATATCCTCCAACTTTAAATCAATAGCATCGAGAATATCATCAGCCCAATTTCTTTTGACTTCAAGCTTTCCTTTGATTCCATTTAGGGTCTCGACTCTAATCTTTGTTAACTCCTCAAGGGCATGTTGACTTCCTTTAACTGGTACAATGTCCTCTTGCTCAACCAACTCATCACTAAGTTGGGTTATACGGTCCAATTTGGGAAGAATTCCCTCTAAGTAGAAAATCTCATTATCACATTGCTCAGTTATTTCATCAATTTCATTGAGCCTATTTTTGAGATCCTCATATCTTGACCTAGCTTCAGTGATAGCTTCCTTTCCCTTTTCAATCAATTTTTTAACCCAAATGTCTACTTCCTGGACCTTTTTAATAGCATTATTTATTTGATCCATTCCACTAGGAGTTTTTACAAAGGCACTTACTTGGGTTTGATCAGTCTTCCTAGTTAACTGTTGCAGACTAGCACTTAAAGCTCTAACCTGTTCTTTCAGTTGCCTTTTTGTCATCCTGTCTTCATCAAAATTTTGTAGCAAATCATTCACTACCTCAGACACTCCTTGTTTTAGTTGGTCCCTTGAGGGATTTCCTAGGGGAATTGTTTTCCTTCCAAAGGTGTTGCTATCTCCAAGGTTTTAGCTCCAGATGAGTCAGTATGGGTCTTTGTAATAGTTCTAGCCCTTTTGGGAACCCTTGTTTCCTTTGGGAAAGATAGGGAAGTGAGGTCAATGGCCTGCATAGGGAGACTTTCCTTTTCTTCACTAGAAATCAATTCACCGTGTAGACACCAAAATTTGTTCACAAAGTCCCCTTGGTCCCCTTTTGAATAACCAACTTACACACATTCACCTAACCATGACCCTTATACCCCACATTAATATTAATTTAATTATTTATAATTAAATTAATACCCATCCTCACCCCATTATTAATTTAATTACATTAATTAAATGGATGCCCACCTCACCTAGACTCCTCACCATATACCTATTCAGAACATGTTTCCATAAATGAATAAGACTTAGTTCAACCCTAAAAATAAAAAGCCTATTATTCCTCTAACCACCTTCCCACTCATAAAAGCATAATGTCCATTATGATCCATGAATAAATGAATGGACTTGACCCAAATGATGCGAGATGTGTCATTTTTACTAAACCTAGGGAATCCCACCTTAAGCAACCATGGTCATCCCAAAACCGATGCGGTTAATCCAGAAGCTGTCATCAATTATAATTTATTCACTTTGGTAACCTTTTTGTGGGTTGGCACATTCTGAGATCAAGGAGATGAGGAGAGAATTACATTCAAGAAAAACCAAAGCCTTTTCATACCTATAGACATCTCGTATCTAGCACCAGGACAGATCTAGAAGTATTGCACTCATGGTGACATTCTGAGAAGCATCACTACTTCACAAAGCTCCATCCCAATAACCAATCATCACAACCACATAGCCATTAGACCTACAACACTAGTAAGTAAAATTTTTCATGCCTCATCTTTTTCCACTTTAGTCTATTGGGTTATTCTATTTTTGTTATTAGTTTTCACTTGTACCCTCATTCCCCTCTCATTTAATTTCCTGTAAACCCAACCATTCCTCCACCCATACCATAAAACCACTTATACCCAACCTTTTCACATTTCTAAGTGTTCCTAAGATCCCCATACACCTCATTTGATCCCTCTGTCATCTCTTCTTAACCTCATATCAAGCCCCATTAACAAATATTATTGAATCTTATCATCCCCCTGCTGTGATGTCGGTTACCCTACTCCATGTCATCGAGTTCTACCTAAGCTTGTGATCGGTCATACCTCGACCAATAGTGGTCTCTATGTTTTCCAATATTGTGTAAACCAGCAACCACCGCCTATCAAAAATAACCCAAACACCTCACCCAACCCTACTAAGACCCTGTTTGTGACCTGTAAACCACCTGACCAACCTGCAACCTGACCTGAAGACCTTGACCCACATAGTTTTAGTATTTAATTGGATCGATGCTGATAATGATCGAGTACCCAAATCAGAATACTAGCACTAGATTCATTTATGTATGCATTTCAATTATTTCATATTTGTTTTATAAAAATAGTGGATTGATAGCCTTCTAGGGAGTATCACACTTCCCGGATCTAGCATATGCTAGGCAATCCACTATCATATATTATTTAACTCTTCTTTAGTGGTCTTGTTTTCTATTTCAGGTAGTTCCTCCTAGACAAAAGGAAGCTCTCACAGTCAGCATTGGATCAAGAAGTCAGAATGTGCACATCAACCTGAAAACCAACACAACAGGTATTCCTCCTTGGCCCTTACCCTTATCGGTTTGTCCCAATAACGTAAAGAAAATGGTGAAACATTTTGGCACACCCGGTGGGACCCATCGGGGTTCCTTGCATTTTTATTCATTCCTAGGTAAATATGGTGTGTTTGTTTATTTTCTAAACATATTCACACTAAATATATTTCCCTGGTAATCCTCTCTTCTTCAAATTGTCTAAAACAACATCTATTTTCTAGTGCTTAAAATGAACCATTTCTTCTTTCTTGCATTTGCAGAAGTAGTGAAAGAGAATGCTCCTACATGTTCACATTTGCTTCATCAAATGTAATTTGTCAATTTGGGTTTAAAATCAGTTGCATTTCATCCTTGTATGTAGCATTTAGCTCACATTAAAATGAGGGCAACATATATGCTAGAAGTCATGCCCATCTAATAGTTGGCATAAAGAATCATAGAAAAGGACATTCTCTCTCTCTGTGCGGCCAAACAATGCAAAATTAAAAATACACGTCTTCTTAAACAACATCTCACCTAGAAGAAGTTGTCAACGATCACATGATTGATAGTGGCCACCCAGCTGGTTAATTTTTTCTAGTCATTACCTCGGAGGAAGGCCTGCCCCCACCATAACGTAACCTGAAACCTCTCCTTTTAGATCTCCTTCTTCGTAGGAAACCTTCCTCACCAAAAACTCTACTCTAAATTCATGAGTCATTCTTATAAATAGCATAAGCTCAACACATTAAAATCAATTTTTGGATATGTGTTTTTAGTGTTTGATTGATGTGCATTTTGAGGTGTGAGGATATGTTTCTCCATTTTCATTTCTTTTTCCTTGCACACTCCACAATCATAGTTGGAGTATTTTGACTTCTTCTGAGTGTGTCAGGACCTCATCATATCATCTCAAGACTTCTGGGTTGATCATTCATCTGATCTTAGTTCACAACAATCTATTTTCTGCATTCCTCAAATTTTCATAGTAACCAACATCGATTTATCTATTGGCATCAGTTCTACCTAACCATCATCGGTTCTCTGTCCTTTTGGTTAACTTTCCCAAAGGACACCTATTTCATCTTCTTTACTATTTAGAGTTTTTCTGAGTCTCTATACTCTCTGTATTTTGATAAACAGATCATCATATAGCTTACCTATCTGACATTCATCATTTTTTCCTTATTTGGTAAAACTATTCTTTTCTCACAGTAACCGACCTTGGTTACCCCTAAACCATCATCGGTCATCCTTAACTAGCGTTGGTTACCCTGTGTTGATTCTCAACTAATACATTTCCCAAATCCACCTATAAACACATTTTTTCTCATTCTTACTACTTTCTGTGTCATTTGCGAGATACAACATCACCTAGTATAAATTCATTCACATGGTGTTGACTCGCAACCAAGCTAACACTCTTATATTCCATGCTAGTCGTCAACCACTCCCACCTAGTCCTTCACCACCCTCTATCCTGTCACCCATGGATCCAACCTTACCTACCACCATTACCACATGTGACGAGGAGTTTGTATGACTCCTCAATTAAAATCTCATAGCCTTACAATTCTACCTTGCCCACTCTTCCACCTAGGATTCCTCAAGTCAATTGATATATGGAATGCTCATATCCATCTCTCCTGCCCTTATCCCCACTTCTGCATTAGCCCCTACTAATGCGGTGTTACCTTCACCTACTTTACCCCTAGTGTTTTCACAGTTAGGCCCCATACCCACTATGACAGCTGCATCTGCAACATCAGTCACACATGTAGTATCTATTATTCCTTCATTGACCACCCAGACCATAACCCCATCCGTGCCCATTATCTCACAGATACCAATTGTAACACAACCACCCATGGTGTTGGTGACCCCTACCCCATTCTATAATCTTGTCCTCTCCATCCCACAGTCTCTTCCCCTAATCGCTACTCGAGTCACTACGACTACCCCACCTACATATACATATTATCAACAACCCCTTATCATGTCCATCATTCATTATGGGTATATGCCCTCTATGTTGGTCCTCTATTCTCAACCTTCCTATTCAGCACCAATATACACTATAATGCCACCCACATCACATGTTCAACACCAGCCCTATTACGCCACAAAAGGCACCCCCTTCTATCACAACCTACCAATGATCTCATAAAATTAATGATGGAAAGGATGCAGACACTAGAAGCATCAGTTTCTGGCTCATGCAATTCTCTCACATATGATGAAATATATAATGAGCCCATTCATCCATCCATTCCTATTTTCCCATACCCTGTACATTGGGAAATGCCAAAATTCAACCGCTTGATAGTATGATGACGAGTCTATCGCTGACTTTTGTCACTCGTTGATGTAGCCTAATTAACCAACTCATATTTCAATTACCTCAAACTCAGCTCATATATTTATTTACATGGGATTGTGCTAAACACATTTCTCCAACCCCGTAGGTGCATACCTTCCATACCTTTGACAAGGAATTCACCATGGCACAAAAATTGGAGATTTTTGCTTTCAAGAAAAGAAAATTCAGCTACATAAAAATAACATTGTGTTCAAATCAAATGATGCTTCTTCATCTTTAAAACCCCAAAACAACTATTCAAAACCCAAAGGATATACCAATCTTTGTAGTGCTCAAGGCTAGACCCTCTCACCCATTAAACCAATCCAAACCTTCTTCTAATCTCTTTCCCATCCAAGATTTCCATTTCAAACAAGAACTCTGAAAGTATACCCAAATAGGGAACCTTATTCTTTTGTTTTGGAAAAGCTTATTAAGGCTGGTGTTATTACCCTTCCACCTATAAAACCACACACTAGTTTTGACCCGATCACCTAATTCCCACTTGATATAAAGAACATGAATTCTTCAACTATCATCGTGTAGAAGGTCATAACAATGGTAACTACATCACCTTCAAGAATATCATCCAAGAAATGTTAGACAACAGAGATCTAGTCTTGTATAACCTAAATGCACCTGCTAACCAAAACCTACATATCTTTAGAAAACCATTTCCTAATCATGCCCCATCTTCCAACCAAACTGGTGACACTTCAACCAATGATAGTGATGTCTGGGAGGTCCACGCTATTTTTGATGATATATCAGTTACTTCCCAATTTCCCCATGTTCCTTCCATAGATGAAATCTTAGCTCAAGCTCCCCTGCTTATACAAGAACCTACTTCATCTACTCCTTCACCCATAGAAGAACCCCCTTCATTTTATCCTTCACTCATGGAAGAGCCCATAATTAGCACTCCTCATATATCCCCTCAAATTACTGAGCAGTCGTCAATAGAACCTCTCCTACTCATAGGGGACACTTGTCCACTCCCTACACCATCACAAGGAGAGTCCACCTCATCTGGCCCATCATCTCCTCTACCCATAGAGGATCCTGTAGAAACACCATTTCCCTTAGATGACCATTCTCCATCAGACCTCCAAGATCCTACTGATTTGTTTTTGGATCTCTTACCCACAGAGTCTAAAGCTAGCCATTTCCCTATTTCTCAAACACATTTTACAGGATTTCTACTTGATCCACATCGGTCCCACCTATAGCAGTACCATTTTCATGCTTGGATGATCACCTATACTATGTTGATAGAGACTTACTTTGAGGATGTCTTCTACTTCCTACTTCAAGCCAAATGTATATGTCACTCCACAGACACCTCCACAATCTATCCAAATGTGTTTCAAGTGGTCAAACCAAACACAACCATGACTAGTGGAAAACCTTTTATATCCTTGCCCACAACCCAACACAAACTTCTTCCCACAACCCAACACGCACCTATACCCAAACACTTACCCATGCCTATATCATCTCCCTTACCTAAACCCACCACTACGTTAGGGGTTGTGCCAACATCAAACATTACTCACCCACCCATCAAATTATATTTATCCACATCTTCCTAGACCAACACTAAACATTTTCCTACCCATAAAAGGAAGCCCCAACTTTCTAGGCCCCATACACCAACCTCACCTACCACACCATTATCACCTTCACCCCTTCTGTCAATCCTAGGGCCTCACCCCTCAACCCTTTCCAAGAAACCTACTTCCACCAATAAACCAAGAATGTAGTAGTTTGCCTCCTCATCACGGCTCTCTAATCTACCCAAGTGATCCACACAACCCCACCATCACCCATGACCTTCTTACCACCCATACCACCACTACCTTCCATAACTTCTTCACTACCCATGACACTCTCTTCCCTTCCACTCACACCTTCTACCCAACCTCTACCAACCACCTCCACCGTAATTCAGTTTCCCCCATGGGTAACCCACCCTCTTCCACCATCTAATTTTCCTTCTACATCCTCGTACTCCTATGTCACCTTTACCTAAGAAGGTACAACCCAGAGCTAAGAATCCACTACCCTCTCGATAAGGTAGTCAAACCAACAAAACCTTCCATCGCTAGCTCTTCTACCATGCCCATACCCAAACAGATGCCACCAAGACCTAAGACCACTCCACATACCAAACTAGTGGACCAACCCATTCCCCCTCCTGTAAATCCTCTTCCTCCATAATCAGCCACACCTGTACCCAAACCCACACTCACCTCCCATTGTGATCCATTAGTAGGGTCCTACACTAATATTTTAACCAATCTCTTAGAGACTTTCATCATTACATTACCACTGCTTTGACCTTATGATCCTCTCAAACCCAAACCCACAGGGTTTGATGAGACCAATATTTTTGCCTATCATCATGTGCTAAGACATGATGTTTATAAATATAAGGCCTTGCTATCACAAAAGAAAGGAACCCCATGCGCATCGACTTATCACCCGGTGAAAGATGGGCTCTCACCTAAGGCATGCATGGGTGCTTTGAGTCTCTCTTTATGTGAGTTTAGTGGGAAAATCATCTATGATTTGTGTTTAAAATACTTTCAAATGGATTTAGGACATACAAGAACCATAGAGCTCGAACGGCCTCTAGATCCTTGCAGTCAGTCATTTTAGACAGATTACTTAATAGAATCTATAACGTGCATACCATGATAGAAAGAAATATACAAACATCCATACTTAAAATAAAATGAAGAGAACTTATGAAAGAGATGTATGCATTAGAATCATTGATATTCATATATATAATAAGAAACCTCATTACATCCATGGAGCCATTACAGAGGGTCAAAGAGAAGTAGACCGCAGTCATGCATTGTAATTGGACTAATGTAACTATGCTACCAAAAAGAAAAATTACAATCCCCTTGCCAAATACATCCTTCCCCAAGTCCAATTACTCACTTAACAGAGTTCTTGCAGTATTTTAGAGAGCTCCACCCACACTTTGAGTCTCTCTGTTTACTCTGTAGGAGCTTGTATTTATAGCCTCTTTGGGCTGCCAACTCATCTTCCAGTGCCCTCAGATCTGATGCCAAGTGTTTGAATGTGGTCCTCCATGCGAGCATGCTCCTCCAGGCTTGAGCTTCCCACTTTATCCCATGATGTGCTTCTAGAAGATTCTACTACATGCATGCTCCTTCCTAGGCCAACCTGTCGCTAGGCTGGCACCTTATCCATGCACAGTTGGGTCATGCTTTTCACGTGTTCTTCCCCAAATGTCCAATTTGTCTAAGTCCCAAACCCTTGGTTATGTCCTATGCATCCATCATGTGCCATGGGCTTCCTTAAACCCAATTCTTAAACCCTGCCTTGCATGTGCTTTGTCCTTGTGCCTTTCTTTAATTGGGGCCCTTGCACACCTATGCCTATACACCTTCTATACTTAGTCAATAATCTAGGGGCCCAACATCACCCCACACTACACTATTCTCCATCCATGAGAACACTTCCCTTAGTGAGAGAAAGAATACAAATAGGCTTACACCTAGGAAAAAGAATAAGGGGATGAAAGAATGGGGAAAGAAGAAAGAATGGGAGAGTGAAATAATTACTGCAATAGACTGGGAAAATCCTTTTTCAAGTCGGCTTCCAATTTATTCTAGGCATCGACTTTGTCTTGCGCTCTTTGGTAGAGGTCACCGACCAGGGTGCTTACCTCCCAAAATTTAGTCCATCCCCTTGTGCACTCATAGTATCCGTGATCTTCTCTAATTCCTTGCATATATCCTCCAATGTGTCCATTCTTCGTGTGATACGTGGATATAGCTCCTTTAACTAATTTTTGATTGAAAGCCCTTAAGGTTTCAATGGCCTCTAATTTCTTCTCAACCTTGGCAAGGATTTTGTCTCTTTCCGCCCTATTCCCCTTGTTTTTCTCCTAGAACTCCTTGAGTTCCACTTCATGAGTGGTGACTAGGGTTCTGCCACTTTATCTCTATCCATGTAATTTTCATATGTGGCCTCAGTGATCCGGGAAGTAGCCCTTACATCAGCCAGTACCTTGTTGTACTCTATGACAAGTGCTATGATTTTCAACTTATCTTCCCTTTCTAAGTGCGCTGCCACTTCCTCTACAGACTCCAAGGCTAGTGGTTGTCTTTCCATGGTGAGCACCCTTGTTAAATCCTCCAAGCATCCCAAGGTAGATCCATACTTCTACGTGTGTGGGCGATGATAGGTCTGAGATGCTTTAATAGTATGGCCCCGTTGATGGATTCTACTTTCTTGTACACAATCGCTCACCTTGGCCTTTTCATCCTTCAATTCCCACTACCACTAGGCATTGATTAACTTTTCTAGCTTAGCTCCTTGGTTAATGTAGCTAGCTCTTCCTCTTTCTCCTTCAGCTCCCCTTCCAGATCCCGATCCTATCATTTCACCTAAAGAGTCTAGCCTCTATCTCAATGGAGACTTTGTTAAGCGCGTTTTGCTCAGTTGTTCATCGAGAGTTGTTGGGTATCCACCATTGGGTTATCTTCTCCTAGTCCTAGAAATGTTACTATTTCCCCATGGCTTACCTCAAACTCTAGCTCATCAAGGTGGGACTCAATTTCCCAAGAGATCATCTTCCTTGTCATGGGTAGGCAACCTCCTTGTCAAAATATGACATGCATACAAGCTCCTCCACCGGAAGTGTACTCTGGAACCAGCATGCAAAACACCTTCTTGGGGTCATCAATATAACCCATCTCTGGCCTCCCCCTCTACGCACCTTCCTCCCGTGCGTGTACCTTTGGGTATACTTACAGTTAAAACTAGGCCTCTAGTGTTACCACGTTCCTCTTCCATGCTCTCCTTCTCTTTGCTTAATATTGGCTCAACGCCGCATTCCACTTTGTCCTCCACCAGGGTCTTAATGTCCCTTGTCTCCTCTTCTTCTGCCACCTTGGATGTTTTCTCTTGTGCTCCGATCTTGGAACCTCTTGCTTCGTGTGCTAGCCTCTTCATCTTTTCCCATGTCCTGGGTGCTTCCTCCTACCTGGCTATCCTTGTGCCACCGCACAAAAAGGAACCCTTGTTCTTCTTCTCTGCCTTCCTCCTCTGAATCATGTATATTGAAAACAGGTGGCCCTTGATCTTTCAAGGTCCTCTTCCCCACTTACTTCTTCTTCACTACCATCCTTCTCTCCTATGTACTTGCCCATACTTCCAGCTTCTTCTGAGGTGGTCTCCTCTTCTACCCTCTACTTTTTCCTAACCAGAGATTCGGTGTAGGTGACTCTATTTCTTCTTCTAATGACTCCTTATCTGATGGATCTTCTGGCTCTAGAGTCTTTTCTCTGATTATGGCCTTTTTCTTGTGTGTATGTATTGGGTCCGGCTGCCTACCTAAGGGAACCTATTGCCTATGTGTCCACCACACTTGGATTTTTCCTTTCTGGTTTCTTTTCCTCCCACTTGGGCGTGGATCTCTTCCTCCCAGTTGGATCCTGAGGTATAGATACCTCATTTTCTAGGTATGTGCCCTTCTCTCGACTTGGGCCTTATGTGAATGTAAACACACCATAGATCCTCCTGTAATGGGAAGAGTCATGGGCCTTGTCATTTACACTTCATGTGACACATACCACTCTATGTACATGTGTGCTTGCTAGGGTAGACCAACCCTTTGTACACAATTCCTTGTGGTCTTGGTCCAAACTACCAAGGTCCAACTTAAAATTTTGGACTCCTTGAACTTGTTTACTCCCACTTGGAAGTATTGAGCTATGAAGGAAAAGGGGAGCTTGCACCATGGGCTCCATGAGTCATCTATCAACTTGAATCTTCCCAGGTAGTAATGCTAGTACACAACAAATTCTGCCTCTCCCCTAGTGGCTGTTGGCGTTGTTTGGGAATTCTCCATTCTTCCCCAAACATGTTCCTTAGGTGTGTGTACCACTTTTCCAAGTGCACCTTGTGCACTAGTTGTCATAGTGTCACAAGTGTACTTCTCAAATATTTTGGTGGGTGAGGGGTCTTCATAGGGTACTCCCATACAAATTTATCTGATGCATCGGTACCCTGATCTCTAAAAACATGATGGTTAGCAACACATTTCCAAAAAGGATCCTATCACCTTCCTTTGTGTAGTTGATAATTTCATCCACGATGAATGCGGACAAATTATAGATGGTGCCCTCTAAAATATTTCTGAAAACATTCAACCATGGCTTACTGACTTGAGTCCATCTCTCCTAGCCATTTAGCTTTGACACAGGTGCATGGCCATCTTCATTACTAGATCCTTGATATATGTGACATCATAATACCTTGACCCCTTTTTGTAAGAAAAAGTGGCGATAGTTTCCTTAATCACTTCCTTGTCTATCAAATCATCTTCAACCCATCTCCTTCATAGATGAGGCCTGTGAAATGTGAAATGAGATGAGGAGTTATGTGCATCTTGTGCCCCGTGAAGTGGAAATAGTCCTCATGCACATGCGCGACATCAGCCACTGATACAATCACTCAGGTTTCCGAAGTAGGGCAACTCAAAGAGTTGTAGTAACCCTGCCTTCTCCAACTTGACCTTCACGTCATCATTATATATGGGAAAACCTTCTAGCATCCTCTTGTTTGTTGGGCGCACTAACTCCAGCACCAAATCCTTTTCAATTGTGCTTGTCTGATGATTATAATCATTTATAGACATATCCCTAAGATGGGACTCCCACTCCTTCCCCAACAACACTCCATCTGGGTACTGCATTTCTGCATACCACTCCTCATTTGTGCTTGCTTCAATTTCTTATTGCTTTCCCTTGCCCTTTCCTTTTCCCTTCTTGGGTGTACTAGCTAGTTTCTTGGGTGCCATTTTCTAGGTCTTCTACCCACTTCAATCACTTATGTTACTTTGTTCTTCCGCTCTCTCCAACCCTAGATCTCGAACTTGTGAAGAAAATTACTTAAACCCGTGCCCTAGTTCTTCAAACCCTAACTAGGATACTCCCTTCACAAGATGGTGTCTTCTCACACTTTCTCCCATGCCCATGAAATCCCTTCCTCCTGGTTCACAAATCCGAACTAGCTACTCACTTTAATTTCTCCAAATTTTTCTTCACATGGATCATTTTTTTGGAAGCCCTAGTTTGCAAAGGTGTAAAAAGTGCTTCGTTCTCTTATACACAAAGTGAAAAATGAAGTGTCCCGACCCCCTTATTTATAGTTTTTCCCTTTTTGAGCATTAAGTGCTACTTCACCTACCATTATACTTTTTCATTTAATGTGGACTTTTTCAAACAAAGCCTCGACTTAAGCGCTTTCCCTCATGCCCAACCTACGCATGGAAAATCCTTCAACCTTCTGGCGCTGCAACCAATCCAACATGACAGAGAGACTCTTACGCACATGTAACCAATGCCAAAGGCACTTCTTCTATCCTAATTTTTCTCTCACCTACCTCATGTTGCTTAATGCGCTTTCTCCTCCTTTGTACGTGGGATCTATAAGTAGCTTTATCTTGGCACCAACCATCCTTTTTCCATCTTATCTCTCCATACACCTCTTTCAACCGGGCCATTCCACTAGGATTTTTAACACAAACTTTCCTTGGCACTCTAACCATGTGCTCCTTCACATTACTCCACCCCACACTAAAATGATGTGCGGTCCTCTACGCACTCAAAATTCTCAAAAAGTAGCAATAAGGTTACGGCACCCAAGGCGCAAAACAAAACAACAACGTGAAAAGGGAAACACAAGAAAATAAATGCATAAAGGAAAATTCTAAACTAACTGGAAAAACTACCTTATTTACAAACACCAAGAAGACTTATTTATAGTAGGGCTTCAGCCTACTCCCATTGAAGTGTCAGGAAACTTCATCCCATCCAAGCTTGCAGTAAGCGCATGCATCTTGAATCAAGGATGTACGAGATTGTGTAAGGACCCAACCAATGGACTTTCAACTTCCCAGGATGGCAAGAAACTTAGAATCATATAGTAAGACCATCTTCCCAACCTCAAACTTCTTATTTCTAATGTGGTGATCATGCCAAGCTTTCTGCTTTGCTTTCTCTATTGTTTGGCTCCACCTGGCGAGTGATCATCTCTCATCTAGTTTCATTAACTCCTCAATTCTTTCTTCCAAGCACTTTCTCATCAGCCAACCCTCCTGTGTTGCTATTCATAGAGAAGGTAACATGAATTCAACTAGGTAGAACAGCTTCCATGCCAAACACCAACTGAAATGGTGTGGCTTTGTTCACCTTTTATAAGTTGTCTTGTAAGCCCATAATATCTGTTGATACTTTGTCATCCCAATCTTGTCTTTCGACATCACAAATTTTGGTCAAGGGTATGACTTAGTATTTTGTTGAATGCCTCCATGGTTCCATTTTCTTGTGGGTGATAGGGTGTAGTCTTGTGATGAGCCACCATGAATTCTGCTAATAGGATCCTCATGGTCTCATTCAAGAAATGTGTACCCCTATCATCGCTAGTCAAACTCAACGGACATCCATACCTTGTGATAATGTTCTCCCACAAGAACCTTTCTATTGTGGTTGTTGTGTAATATTTAGTTGGGGCTGCCTCTACCCACCTAGTCAAATAATCTGTGCAAGTGATGACATAGCATGACCCAGTCCTACGTGCCACTAGTGTGATAGGGCCTACAAAGTCTATTTCCCACTTCTCAAAAGGTTCCACGCTAGGTATAGGGTGCAAAGGCATTTCATCTCTCTTTCCCTGGTTTTCCAATGCACTGACAATGGTCACATGTTTTACAATAGTCTTTACAATCCTTGTACAGGGTTTCCCACCACAAACCTTGCCATTAATATCTTACGCATGGTGGCATCACCTACATAATGCCCACCTACACTTCCTTCATGTGCTTCCTCCATGATGGCGAGGTGCTCATGCTCTAATACACACCTGCGTAACACTTCATCACATCCCAACTTGTATAAGTCTCCACTGATTAACATGTAGGGTGGCACACGTGTATGGCTAACTACTTTTTCTCTAATGCCTTCATTCCTTTCGGTGCCACACCTTCCTTTAAAAATACACAATCTCCTCCAAATCCGAGGGCATGCATGCCACAACCTAAATAGTTGCATCGGCATTGTCTCCTCAATACTCTACGCATGTCCTCCCCTGAATCAATTCTTGATAGATGATTAGGTCCATAATTTACTTTTCCCAGGCTTCACTATAATGGTGAACTCAAATTCTTGAAACAACAACACCCACACATATGCCCTTGCAAGAATGGGCTTGTTCACCAAATACTTTAATGTCATGTGGTTGGTGTAAAACACAAAGGGTGTTATTAGCAGATATTGTCTAAACTTGAAAAGCACGTAGATCATTAACAATGCCTCATGCTTAGTTGTGGTGTAGTTCTTCTCTGTTGGTGTCAACTTCCTACTTGCAAAACATAGAGGATGATCAACAATTCCTTCACCTGGTTATGTAAGCACTACTCCAATAGTGGTCCCTAAGGCATCTACATGGACATGAAAGGGCTTGTCCCAAGAGGGAAAACATAATATAGGTGTGGTGACAAGCCTATCCTTTAATGTATCAAACACCCTCTCTTTGTGCCTCTCCCCAATGGAAGGCACTTTTATGTCTAAGAAGTTCCTCTAAAGGTGGGTGATCTTGGCATACCCCTTGATGAATTTCCTGTAATAACCCATATGCCCAAGGAATCATGCACTACGCTCTGGCTAGTAGGCTCCCTAACCCATAATAACTACAACTTTAGTGGGATCTACCAGCAAGCCCTCCTTACATATGATATGCCCCAATAAATTCCCAAAGGGTGTAGCAAACACACACTTCTTAATGTTGAGGGATATCCTCAACTACCTACACCTCTCAAACATTAACCTCAAATTGTCACAATGGTCTTTAACTAGACCATACACTATCCAATCATCCAAATAGACCTAAAGAAATTTATGGATGAAGTCTGGAATGCTTGCACCACTATGTGTAAAAAAATAGCAGCGCATTCTTCAACCCAAAGGGCATGACTATGTATGCAAAAACTTCCCCACTCGGTGGCAAAATTTGTCTTCTCTTGGTCCTCCTTTGCAATCCAGACTTGGTGGTACCCTGAAAATCCATCATAAAGGAATAGATTTCGCACCCAGTGACTCCTTCCAAAATTTCTTCCGTGAAGGGGGTTAGAAAAGTATCAATGACACAAACACACATTTAGCTCCCTATAATCCGCGTAGATCCTAATCCATCCATCCTTCTTGATGTTGATCACCATGGACTTATCCATTTCGATTCTTCCACTGCTTCAATGATCCTAGAAGCTATCATTTTATCTATCTCCTCCTTAACCTTCACGCATAAATTGGGATTCATCAGTAGGGCCTCTTCCTAACCAAGTGCATGCACCATCCTTCAGTTTTATCTTCATCTCCCCAAGGAATGGTGAACGCCTTTGAGCTCATGGTACCCATGGGAATAAATCCTCAAATTCATGCAATAGATCAATGATCTTAGAGACTTCCTTCTCTAACCAAGTAATCTCCAATAATAGCTTCCTTAGGTTCTTCTCCTAAACCGATGTTAACCTTCTTTGTCTTTAAGGGCTCATGGTAGGTGCACGTGAGTATCAGCACTGTCCATTACCTTGTGCATCCCTATAGAATGGCCAACATCCAAATTTTCTACTTCCTCCCCATCAATCACATACACCAACTTTCCTTTCTCCTTTTCCAAACACACACGCTCAAGTTATAACTCTTCTATTTCCTCCATCTCCTCTTCAAAGCGTGCTTCAAACTGGTCCACCTAGCAACTCCAATAGCCTATCTTCCACCATGGCACTATCCCCCATGGTAAGGCACTTGATACCCTAAGGCCTTATCAACTGATGGCTTGGTACTCTGAGTACTCAAAGGTTTGAATAAGGTCACTCCGTGAGCTCTTGCCAATTCCCTAACTAGTGGTGTGTCTCCGAATGAATGTACCATGCACGCACGTAACCTGTAGTGTAGAATACAACTTGTGCACCCAGAGGGATGGTGGAAAAGATTCCATGCCTTCTCTCTGAGACCCATTCACACTCTTGGATATGGAAAGAGGTGGGCTCCTTCCCATGGTAGTCCTTGATGGCGGTGGGCACGTTACTCCTAGAGAATCTAACAGAGAGAAATTCTTACCTCATGCCATTCCAAAAGGCTCTCTGATGTGTAGCCCACCACCATGCCATTGTGTCGAGTAGGACATAACTTAGCATCCCTCTCCATTCCTTCTCATTCTTCCACTAAGCTTCCACCTCCTGCAGAAAGATCTCAGGGAAGGCTCCTCCTGAATACTTAGGTAGCTCTTTTCCTCCTAGGTGCCAAACTATGTGCGTGCCTTTGTTACCTTGGTCACCGACCCTCTCAACTACCATCCCATAAATTCATAAGTTCCCTTGTGCCCAATTGTCACATGCTAGACTGGTGGTATCACTTACTGACTGAGCATCCTCAAACTAGATAACTCCATTCGGTAGGATGTATTATCTCTGGGTCCCTGATTGAGCACACATATATCTATCCAGAACTTCTTCCCCAAAGGTTCAATATAGGGTGTCGACTTCCCATCAGCCAAGGGTATAATGACCCACTCCTCCTTGTTTTCAAAGCTGATGTACCCTTTGTTGAACCAAAGGTCCGCATTGTTCTTGTAACACCATGGGCGCCCAAGTAGTCGTTGGGAAATTGTCTACCTCAATGAGCACCAAGACTTGAAGTCCCCAGTAAACTTAGCTCCCTAGATAGTAATAGTTGCATCCTTTAAAACACCGATGGGCATCACCTTAGTCTTATTTTCCATATACAACACATTAAAGATGGTTGTAATGCAGGTCTTCCCATCTGATGCCATGCATCCAAAGTTAGAACATTAACCTCCACGCTAGTGTCAATGAGGATGTTACTAAGGAGCCATCCATCTACAACTACATTCAAACGTGATCTCCTTGTCATAGTCAAGGCTATGAGGGGAAGGTTTACATGCAAGACCTACCTCTCGTGCTCTCCTCCGGCGCATGGTACCTTCTCTCTCAACCATGATCCTAGCAAGGGAATGATATTCTCTTGCCTTAGCATTTTACACACCTCCTTGACCTCATCCAGGTCATCCTTTGGCACCTCGACTCTCCTTCCTTGTTCCTCCCTCCTGGATTACTCCTTTAGACACTAGATTTCCCCTTGTAAACTCTGAATGACATCCATAGTGTCTTGATACACCTCCTTCGATGCGTAGGTCTGGGTACTTTCCATGAACTACTTCCTCCCTTGAAACCAGGTTCTTCTACCTTGGTATCTCTTTTGTGCGTGTGGCTTCTACCCTTGTTGTTACCAAGATAGGATCTAAACCTACATCCCATGTGTTACCGAGGCATCCATTGGGTGTCTTCCTTCTTAATACTGACCATTGTAGTGCCCTTGTCTTTCGGTGCTATTGATTCATGTGCTCAAACAATTCTGGGCACTCCTCATACTTATGCTTCTTTCCACACCATGAGCACTGCAATAGGTCTGGGCACTCTCATTTGTAATGCTCCATAGATCCACAATTGAAATAGGTTCCATGGGAACTCACTCCTTCCTCCTCCGCATAGTTACCATGACCACATGAAATCCTCCTCAAAAACCTCTTCCACGTGTGCCTCCATCTGCGTGCTCCTCATAATGGTGATCATCACCCTTGGAACTACTAGCAATGCTGGTTTGGCACCCCATGATCAATGGCCTCATGGATCTGATCAATGAGCCTACAGTCCTTAGTATCATGGGTTGTAGAGGTGTAAATATTGCAATAACAAGACACATTCTTGGATTACACATTGTTAGCAAGGGGCACCTACTCGCATCATGGTCCCCATGACAAATTTCACAATCTACTGCCACGGCACATACTATCCTCTGGGGGAAATTATCCTTAACGTGCCCCTCTACTTCACAATTTGTGCACCATAAAACCACTACGAGTCTCATGGGCTGAGTTCATAGACAAATTTTCCAACTGCTTGGCCATAGCAGCAATCTGAGCCTCCAAGAATGGGCTAACGCCAGTATCAACACTACAATAGCCTCGCATGCATAGAGCAACTTCCAATGCCTCGCGCGGGTCTATAAAAGTTTTATGAGATAAGGCCCTTCTAAAAGGGGTGATCAATCCTCCAACAAACCATTGAGCATGCTGCGAAGGATGAATATCATATGATAATTTAGACAAGAGAGTTTTAAAGTGCGCATCATACTCCCGTACACTCTCTACGTCATTCCTTGTTAAATCTCCTTCAACGTGTTGATGCTCTTCTACTCAAACTTAGGAATGTGGAATTCTACCAAGAATGTGTTCTTTAAAGTAAGTATAGTCCACTACTATCTAATGAGGGTCATACTTCCTATACCAGCTATGTGTGCACCCTTGCAACGTGGTTGTAAACTGACTAGCCTTCCACTCTGGGGTTGTGATACCCTTTGCACGCCATAGTAGTTCACACTTGTGAACATGTTTTGTAGCATCCTCAATACCTCTGTAATTGGGAAAATGTAGAGACATTTCAAAGAAAACCTGGGGGGGTGGTTGGGGCCCGAATCCTCCTAAGCTAGATCCTTGGTTTCCACCTATGTTTCCTCCACCACCTGATCCACCAAGTCCACCAGATCCACCAGGTCTTGAACCACCAGATCCACGGACCCACCACACCACCTCTTATTCCTCCTGAACCACTAGATCCACCACATCCTAAACTACCGAAGCCACCAAATCCATGAGGTCCTAAAGTGGTCATGCCAAGGGTCCCCATAGTTCCACTGAGTTACACACTATGGTCTATGAAAATGCCCCACTACCAATAGTATACCCTACGCCACTCCTAGATGCATGAGACCAAAATCTTGTGTGTCTATACCTTGCCTAAAAATTCCTAACATTGGGTTGGTGTTTGCAGCCATAGAAGGCCCAAATGAGAAATTATATCTCCTAGGTGTAGACCAATCACTTCAATGTAACCAACAGAAAATATTTTCCCTTGATCTAGAAAACCAAGCACCAGGGTCTGGTCACTAGGTGGGCTTAGATGCATGCTAATGGTTCTTCTCTCTCTGTGAATGAACTCTCATCAGAAGCCGAAGGGGTCTCTCTTACGCACTTGCCAAGATGGGGTCACATAGACTACTCAAGTTCCACGTCCTCTATGTGAACCTCAAATCCTTCCCACAACATTTACCACCATACATCCATCACACCTGTAACCTCGCGTTTTCTAGCAATCTCCCTTTCACGTGCTTCACCATACTTGAGTCATCTCTCCTCCCTATCTTTCTTTGTTGCAACATCTACCATCTTCCTCCACCCTAGCTTCCTTCCCAAAGCACTCGAATGGTTTAGCTAGCCATTGGAAATGCCTCTAAACTCATGGTAACCATCAAGATTTTCATAGCCAGAGGGACAACACGTAGAAATGATCCTCTGGGCTCCCATAGAAACTCAAACTCAACAACCTCTAGACAAGAATATGTGGAAATGGCATACTCTAGAGTGTAGCTAGCCAATACTCCTTTCCACCAATGATCCACAAAGACGGGTCCATGTCATATCTACATCCTACAGCCTTTGGTATTCTTCTTGGGTCCACACACATGATCCATAATGCCAACTTGATCTAGATGCATAGGTTGTGAGCCATTCATACAGTTCCACTGGGAAGTAGTAGAAAAAATTCTCATACAGATCATGGTAGAGGTTCTCTTCTACCCATCTACGTGCATCAAACTCAGGTCAGTGTTGAATCTCTGAGAAAATTCATCCTTTGTGCTCTTAAACCATGATTCAACACTTTCCAAAGTTAACCACTCTATCATTACTTACTACATAGATCATGATGCATGTTATTTCCCACTACAACTTTGAAAAGAGGTCCTGGAAATGGAACCAAGATGTAGTCATTTTTACCCCTATCACAAAAGAAAGGAACCCCATATGTGTCGACCTATCACCCAGTGAAAGTTGGGTGCTCACCCGAGGGCATGCGGGGTGCCGAGTCTCTCTTTTATGTGAGTTTAGTGGGAAACATCATCTATGATTTGTGTTTAAAATAATTTCAAATGGATTTAGGACATACAAGAACCATAGAGCTCAAAACGCCTCTAGATCCTTGTAGTCATTTTAGATAGAGTACTTAACAAAATCTATAATGTGTACCATGACAAAAATAAATATACAAACATCCATACTTAGCATAAAATGAAAGAGAACTTATGAAAGAGATGTATGCATCAGAATCATTGATATTCATATATATAACATGAAACCTCATTACATCCATGGAGCCATTACAGAGGGTCATAGAGAAAGACCACAGTCATGCATTGCAACTGGACTAATGTAACTATGCTACCAAAAAGAAAAATTACAATCCCCTTGCCAAATACATCCTTCCCCAAGTCCAATTACTCACTAATAGAGTTCTTGCAGTATTTCTATAGAGCTCCACCCACACTCTGAGTCTCTCTTGTTTACTCTACAGTGCACTTGTATTTATAGCCTCACTGGGCTACCAACTCATCTTCTAGTGCCCTCAAATCCGATGCCAAGTGTCTGAATGTGGTCCTCCATGTGAGCATGCTCCTCCAGGCCTGAGCTTCCCACTTTATCCCATGATGTGCTTCTAGAAGATTCTACTGCAGGCATGATCCTTCCTAGGCCAAGTTGTCGTCAGGATAGCACCTTATCCAGGCACAGTTGGGTCATGCTTTTCACATGTTCTTCCCCAATGTCTAATTTGAATAAGTCTCAAACACTTGGTTTTATCCACACTTTGCAGCGTGCCACGGGCTTCCTTAAACCCAATTCTTAAACACTACCTTGTGTGTTTTTTCCTTACACTCCTTTTTTTAACTAGGGACCTTACATGCCTATGCACCTTCTATACTTAGTCAATAATCTAGGGGCCCAGCACATCACACAATGCTAAAATAATTACACCAATCCTCCCTCAAAATTTTTTTATATAACCTCATCCAAACCTCGAGTCACATTGTCAAGCCCTCATGGAGATCCTACAATCTATCAAGGTTTTACCAAATGACCCTACACCTGTAGCCTCCATCATTACCCCTCATCATGTAGCCTCTCTCACTAGTTTGTCACCTGCCTCTACACCTCTACCTACTTGCCAAGTAGTCTCCCTCAATTTTTCAGATGAAGAGATCACTCCCTTCTATTCCAAGGACCCCGATCCCGCTCTTTTCATCTTCATCCATATCAATAATATATGCATATGACACATTATGATTGATGGTGGTACTAGTATTAACATCATCTCTTCCCATGCATACAACCAAATGTGCATACCTACCAATTACATGCATGGTAACCTAGTTATGTTGCACTCCTTTAATGATGCCATGACCTCTACCCTAGGTACCATCATTCTCCATGTCCACGTAGGTCCCCGCACTATCCTCGGAACTATTCTACATCTTATAAGGAGAGTTCTAGTATAACTTGTTACTCTTCCAACCTTGGATCCATACCATGGGTTGTGTCCCTTTGACTTTACACTATTTCCTCAAACTTGAACACGAGGAACATAAATACACCATTCGCCAACCCATCACATTTCAAGACTCTGTAACATGTTGTACCATCTCAACGATGCACTTTTTCCAGTCAATACATCTGTCATTACCCCTACTTCACCTTCATTCACAATCCTCCACCAATATTGCCACCAACTCTCACACATCTAACCCTGTTATCCCTACCTCCGTCGTAGCCTCTACCGCTAACTCACCTACTTCCCCATCATCTAGTGAGTTGTCTATCCCCACTACCCACATATCAACCACTGATCCCTTAGAGGGTGTCTTTCAATGCCTCACTCTAGGGAGTACCACCTATACAACATCGACACATTCCTCACTCCGCAAGAGTATGGAAACCTGCGTCAGCACCCTAGTTATGACTACCGCATAGGCAAGGTTTTTCCTTATGGTCCTCCCCACCTTCACACTAATCTAATGTATGGGGGACTTGATATTTCCACTTATAAACCTGAACCTCCATCCCAAACACAACCATTTTCATCCAACCTACACTCCCTCACTAACCACTTCTTTGCTCACACTTTCCTTCACCTGTTCACATGGAAAGGATTTGGCTTTAGATTTTACGAATAGGGCTTCCACACATTCATCTCTTGTACCACCCATAAACACAATAATCGTAGTGGAATTAGTTTTAATGCACCACCTCCCAATAAGGCTTGTGTCGACCTCATTCAGGAATAAAAACCTTCCCCACCTCATTCACCCATGTCACCATCTTCACCCATAGAGTCCATAGATCTCTAATCTATTCCTCCTAAAAAAAATCATAAACACCATTTCTCTGGGACCCCGACCTATCAACGCAATGGTGAGACTCCCTCTTCTCTCCTATTCATGTATCCTTACATGATCGATGATGATACACCTTCTATTAATGTTGTTCAAAGGTTGATGAGTCCATCCTCACCTACTTGGGTGTGGAAGATTCTTATATTCACCAATCATTACCTTCTGAGATGCAAACCATGTTAAATGAATCTACCATTGAAATCAATATTAACACTCAGGATGACCCGCACATTCTAAAGATAGGCCAATCTTTAGATGCTATTAAACAATAAGCTTTTACTTCTTTCCTCCGGGACCATAGCAATACTTTTCCCTGGTCTTATGTTGATATGCCCAGTATCGACCCAAAAATTGTGGCACACAACATCGTAACCATTCCTGATGCCAAACCCATCAAACAAAAGCTAAGGAAAATGCATCCTCACATTGCTCTTCTGGTCAAAGAAGAGATTCAACACCTTCTCTCAGTTTCATTCATCCTACCCATTGACTATCCCCAATGGATTTCTAACATTGTTCATGTCACAAAGGAAACAAGGGGACTCGCATTTGCATGGACTTCCATGACCTCAACCTAGCTTGTCTCAAAGACGAATTTACCCTACCAGGAATTGACCAACTAGTTGATCTCACCGCTAGCCATGAAATGCTATCACTCATGGATGATTTCTTGGGTTACAATCAAATATTACTAGCTCCAGAAGATCAACACAAGACTACCTTCATCACCCCTTGGGGAATTTTTGCTATCGAGTCATGCCTTTTGGCCTTAAAAATACGGCACTACATACCAACGAGCCATGAATTACATCTTCCATGACATCATGCATCACATATTGGAAGATTACATAGATGATCTTCTTGCCAAATCTAAACATCAAACCGAACACCTACCCATCCTTAAGGTCATCTTTGACCGCCTCATCAAGTATTCGGAAAACTATTGGGTTTCATCATTTCTTTGTGTGGCATAGAATTTTATCCTACTAAAGTCAAGGCTATTTTGGAAATGCCTCCGCCTACTAATCTCCATCAACTTTTAATCCTATAAGGAAATTTGTAATCCATTCATTGTTTTATCTCACAGACTCTCACTCACATCATCAACCATTTCATCATCTCCTCAAGAAAGATGTGTCATTCAAATGGGATGATGAATGCCATAAAGCCTTGAAGCCTTGAAAAATACCTTATTCAACCACCCATGCTCCTCCTAAAGATGAACAACATTTTTTTCTATATATTTCGCCATCGACCATTCTTGTAGGTGCCATGCTCGCTCATCACAATAGGCAACATCGAGAGAAAGTGATTTATTACATAATCTGTACTTGTATGGACTAGGAAACTAGATATAACCATGCTAAAAAACTCTACCTAGCCTTAGTTTTAATTTCCATAAAACTCCGCCATTACCTACTCAACCACAAAACCTTTGTTATTACCAATACTGACCCCTTACACTATATGTACGCCAAACCCTATCAACATCAACATGTCACATGTTGGATTATGCTTCTTCGACATCGACCTCAAATTCATTCATCAAAAGTCCATCAAGGGCCAAGATATTTCGACCAACTAGCTCATGCCCCCTTTTCAGAATCAACCCTCTAACTTTGATTTCCCAGACGAATCTATAGCTACCCTCTCCTTAGATGAACCTGCTTACCAAATGACACTCTTCTTTGATGGCTCCAAGTGTCAACGTGGGAGTGGGCCTGGTGTTATCCTCATTCCTCTTGATGGTGAACCTATGCCTTTGTGTTTCAAACTCAATTTTCATTGTGCAAACAATATTTCTAAATACAAAGCCCTCGTATTGGGCCTCCAAGTTATTTATGCCTTCGATGTTAATTCCATCAATATATTTAGTGATTCCCAGCTGATCATAAACTAATTCAATGGTATATACCAGTTCAGTAATGAGGTACTTCAAAAGTATAAACATCACATGGATATACTTTTGACCACCTTTGACCGTTAAAATTCAAACCACCCCACGTTCTACCGATAAATTTGTAAATACCATGGCCTGCTTGGCTTCTCGAGATACCTACTTCACCTACTGACTCTAAAATATTTGTTATAATACAAGGCTACAATCACCCTCTTATTTACCTCATGAGGTCTACTCCATCGGAACCATTGCACCGACCCACGTGATCTTTAGTATAAGAAATTTGCGAATATTTTCCCTTTTCATTTTACCCATTGATCTCACTTGTAATGGACAATGGCCTTTCTAAAAGTGTCTCTCATTACGTCAACATGGGTGGTCTCCTTAAAAGCGCGGCTTTGACGGTATTCTCTTACGATGCCTTATAAGTTTGAAATTCCCTACACCATTAAGGAAGTCCATGATGGAGTTTGTGGGGGCTACTTTAGTGGTTTAGCTTGTCACAAAATACATTCTTCACTGGGATATTATTGGACAACCTTAAACCATGATTGTTGTGACAATGTTAAACATTCTTTGAAATGCCATAACATGCAAATCTCCATCACACACCTAGTCATGCCTTGCAGGTCACATGAGACCTTTGGCCTTTCTCTCAATGGGGTTTGGATCTTATCAATGAGATCAATCCCCATTCTTCACAACACCACCAATGGATCATAACCGCTACTGAATATTACACTAAATGGGTAGAGGCCATTCCCCTAATTTCTACAAAAGCGAGAAAATATGTGAATTCATCAACCATCACATCATTTTTGCTTTGGTGTTCCTCACCGCCTCATCACTGATAATGGACAGCAATTAAAAACAAAACCCTATGTAATCTATGTGACACTTTTGGCATCCAACTTAGTTTCTCATCACCTTATTACCTGCAAACTAATAGCCAAGCTGAATCGACCAATAAAACCTTGAACAAAATTCTTATGAAGGTAGTCAACGATACTAGGAAGGATTGGCATACACACATTCCTTTCGCCTTGTGGGCTTATCACACTAGTATTCACACTTTGACTGCTGCCACACCTTTTCTCTGGTCTATGGTACCGAGGTTATCTTACCTCTTGAAGTCCAGATTCCATCTCTTTGCATCTCACTACAAGACATGCTCAACGACGATGACTTTCACCAAGATCATTTAGCAACTTGAGTTATTAGATTAACATCATCTCAATGCCCTTGACCATCTCCAAATCTACCAAAAAGTATCAAACGTGCCTATGAAAAAAAAATTCACAAATGAACCTTTCAAGTTGGTGACCTCGTCCTGAGATAAAATCAACATGTAACCAAAGAAGAGAAAAGTAAGTGGGGCAAATTTGCTCCTAATTGGCTTGGACCCTATATCGTTACCCATGTATATGGATCAAGTTCTTATCATTTTTGTCACTCAAAGGTAAACCTAAACCTGATCCCCTCAATTCCTTGCATCTTTAACCATATTATTATTGACATCAAATTCTATATCACTTTCTATCATTTGATCGCTTGTCCCTTGAGTTCTTTCCACCTTGATTACCCATTTTGAGGATCCATGACTAAACAAGAATCATGTGATTACCCATCACCTTTCATCCTTCTCTTCAATATGAGTACCACATCTCTACTCATGGCTTGATTATTGTGGATACTTTTCATCTTCTCCAAGGTGGAATCCCATGGTCATTCATCACTTGAAACCACCTCTTTCATAGTTAACCTATGTATATTATGGTTTTGTCTTCTAAACAAGAACCTAATCTTCCCATATAGTCTTGTCCATGACTTAAACATCCAAAAACAAAAAGGGATACAACTCCTTGATTCAAAATTCTGTTAAAATATGACTCCCTCAAAAGGGACATATATTCACTCTATTTCCACCACTATAAATAGACTACTCCCTTGAAGGACAACTATATAAAGCCATTCAGAAAAATACGATAAAAATATACAAAATCTTCCCACATTAATCATCTTTGTGAAGAACTCAGGAGACAATATAATCGTGAAGACTTCAAGGAGATAATATATATATATATATATATATTATATATATATATATATATATATATATATAATATATAAAAACAATTTTTTTAAAAATGAAGAAAATGATGAAATTTTCGTCATGGACTTGCCTATTTTTGATCCTAGGTTTCTTGCTAAGAAAAACATGTTATCGTACACTAAGTTACACTAAACCACCCACTCTCACCTCATTTTATTTTCATACTAATTTCCTCTCTACTCAAGGGACTTTCGCAACCACGACATTTCATGATTATGTGACTTTCTTCACCCTTAGAATAGTCCATTATGCAATGCCTTTAGGGTCTTACATTCATAAGCCCATCTTGGGTATGGTAGACTCATTAGGGTTCTTATCAATTAAGAAACTCTTTTACCACCTCTTACTATTCATTTTCCTCATTACTTATTGATTATCCTATATCGGACCAGATAATCGACACCTATATTTAAAATAACTCAACCATGCCTATGACCTAAATTCAACCATGCCTATGACCTACATTCACCCATGCCTCAAACCTACCAACCCATTCCTCTAATTCATCATAATATTCCCTAGCTTATGGGAGAACTACATCATCTTAAGGCCCCTTTTGACAGGGCTATGTAGGCAACACTTCGAGGGTATGGATCCCTAGGAGGTTAGCTCAGCCACTCTTTACCCTAACCAATTCCCCCTTTCACTTTCCTATTCACATTCTACCTAGTTAGTTTCCATTTTATATCAATAACTGGAAATTAAACCAAACAAGCATCAATTAATACACATTTTTACCACATCATCGAATCATTCATTTCTCATATTCACATTTCTATTATAGCACATATGTGGAAATTTAAACCATAAACATATATACACCATTAGTCCCTCATGTTACCTACAACTTGGACATACAACCATGCCTAAACCAACTGACTCTACCATGCCTAAACTGACCTGACTCCATCATGCCTACACTAACTTTGACTCCACCATACCTAACTCGATCTAACTCAACCATGCCTAAATCAACCTAACGCAATCATGCCTAAACCAACCTGACTCTGCCATGCCTACATGACCTTAACTCAATCATGCCTAAAAAACCTAATTCCAACATGCCTAAATTGACTGACTCCACCATGCCTACATTGACTGACTCAATCACGCCTATTTGACCTCACCCCATCATGCCTAAATGACCTAAATCCACCATGCCTAAACTAACCTGACTTCACCATGCCTACATTGACCTGACTCAATCATGCCTATTTGACCTCACTCCATCATGCCTAAACCGACCTGACTCTATCATGCCTAATCCACTTGGTTTCCACCTACATATAGATAACAATGAAAATTAAAACAAGTACATCATCCATGCTATAAATATCATCATCTATAAATCATAAAGTCTGTGTATACATACATATGTACACAGATACAAATAAATACAAACATCTCAAGTTACTCAGATACATCCTCACCATCTTTGGCACACAAGCTGGTATATGATCAAAACTCTCAAAAAATCTCATGTACATGCTTGCTCTCTTTGCACGAGCCGGTATATTTATCAACAAAATCATATATAATGCCCATCTCTAGTGACTAATCATCACCTCACCTGATATCCTTTGGGCTAGTCTCACCTTCCCCCACCTCTGCTCTGTGTGGCATCATTCTAGCATTTTATCACCCATCATAGGATTTGGTTTAACCTCTAATGGCCCCTCACTTAGAGCTGGCCTCTGTGCACTAATAGCCTCACCCTAACCTTGTCCTGGGCTCATCAGCCCCTTGTACTCTCTACACTATGAGTGCAGGACCTGGTCCTCTCACTCGAATCCTATTATACTCTATACTCAGTATAAGATGGGATGTCTATCCTTGCAGCCATCAAGTGATTCTGATAATATCATGTCTCACCTAGGGCATCCCTGAACCTAGCCATAGGTACTATCTGTGGTGGTGCCATCGGCCTCTAGACCCTGTACCTATACCAAGGGACCATGTCTCGCCCCTATCTGTAAAATGGGACCCTCTCCCCGAGCTGTATGGGTGCTGTGTGTGTGGTACCTTTCCCTATGCTCCCTAAGCCTATGTAGGTTGTTGTCTAGGCACCTATCCATCCTATGCTACATAGGCATGAAGGGCTATAAATTGTACTCTACAATGTGGTAACCTGAGCCTATGACCATGTTAGTTATCCCTGCACTATCCCCAACTTTGTGACAAGATTTTTCACCTACCCTTGTATGACGTCTCTCTTTGAATTGTGATGGTAGCTAGGTCGGTTGCACTAGCCTCGATGGTACTTCTCACAGTTATGCTACCCACCACTATTGTACTTGTCTATAACTATGGCATCATCAATCTTCGGTATACCACCCACTCCTCCCCTGCCCTATATGAACTGTTGGCTAGGGTAGAGGCATAGGCCTCTCCACGTTGTCCCTCCTGTACTATGGAAATGATGGCAGGTATATCCTGGGGATATCCCAACTGTCACCTAACCCTGTTAATGGGGATCATCTCGTGCTTGCGAGCACGACATCCCTCTATCCATCTCACCAGTTTTAATCCATCCAACTCCATGTCCATCTTCCTGTATGAAGGGAAGCCAACATATGGCCTCTAAATGATGTCCACATCGGACAACCCTCTAGTAAATGCCTGTAATAGGCTACATCATGTGTATATCTAGCTACTTTTCACTCTCCAATCATACATACCCATCACCTATAGCCCACTCACACAAAACCCAACTCGAATGCATCAATTTGGGGCATGCCCACTGGACCACACACACGATGTGCTCATACGCCTAATAGTGTAGTAGGAAGGTGTAAGCATAGGTTGAACCGCCATAATCACCCATAGGCCCACAACTCTCTGTATAGCTGCACCAAGAAGGTTGGTGCCCATGTAAACTGGGTCCTATCCTCCATCATATCGTGTAGAAACCCCATCAATGATCATGGGAATCTCCCACCCTCTGCATCTGGTAGTGTAAAACAACACACTACCTCCATCATCAGAACTACTAAACTCATCTCCTCCGATGGGCTTGGTACATATCTCCATAACTCATGTTGGCACTATGGAACCTCAACTTCTGCTAGCCCCTCACCAAAAACTATCAACATCAGCTCCTTAGATGCATCTGAAGAAATCAAATACACCTACATCCCTACTATCGGTAGCCACAGGATCTTATACACATCCTCCAAGGTGATGGTCATCTCACTGTCGGCAAGTGGAATGTGTTGGTCACCAAATCCCATCTATCGATGAGGGTGACCATCAAACTCGGCTCTGGACTACGTGCTAGTAGCATCTAACCCCGATCAGGCCTACCTCAGCCACATGTTGTCACTCCTTTGTTGTCACGCTCCCACGTACTACTACTAATAGGGGAGGTACCCTATTATGCATCCGTAACTGGTCCCTCTCCTGCATCCAAAAAACCATCCCATTATTAAACCTTGACCATACCCGCATTCACCCTTGACCCCTCACTTATAACTATTACCCTACCTATTTTCATTTAATGATACCTTCCTATCTCACTCAACCACCCTTACTCATCTCCTGGCCCATTTTTCTCTCAATGTTGCTGGCATCGGTTCATCTTAGCGGCACCGATCTCCCAAAACCAGCATCGGTCACCCCATCTGTGACCAATCTTCAGCTAACACTCTTGATGTTGGCCAACCTTTGACCGATGTCAATCACTGTAGTAGAGAAAATCCATGAAAACCCTACCCTATTTCTCTCCAAATTCCCATTTCTCCCTAACTACCCACCCATTCCTACCCAAATCCCCCCTCAACCCCTCCCCCACCCTCATTCACCTAACTACACCTTCCTACATTCATATTTCACCCATTTTCTTCCCAAATTCAAAATTTATTTCCCCCCAACACCTATTTTACCCTAACCTAATTTCTATAAACAAATCTACCTAACAAATGAGGAATGGGATCGAATCTTACCTCATCATGATGTCTCCATGGAGGCACATCTAATTCTATGTCGATGGTCCACCTAAACCTTCTCCCCGCATCTTGTCATGCCAAAATCTACCTCAAATCTCTCCACCAATCAAATCGGTCCACCCAATCTTGTGGACCCATCTACCTAGCTCCTCTCACCACCCAGATCTCTCCACCTCATCCAGGTATAATGCCATGTCCTTTCCTCTCAAAAGCACCAAAAATTAAACGACTCTGTCATTTTCTCCAATGGTACAATAAAACAATGATTCCATAAAATATAGAATTTTTGTTTTATAAACCCACCCCAACCTAACTGAAATGTCGATCATCTTTGTGTTGTATCCAACCGACATTTGTGTCACCCTCTAACCGGCATTGGTCCACCTTACTACTTGTTTATTCTTACTACTACCTTTTTAACTACCACCATTTGTGCCCACATCCCTTTTTATCATCCCAGACACCCATTGAACCATACCTACAAACCCAACCTACCCTTACCTTGCCTTTTTTTTGCATCTTAGGGGTTATTATTTTCCCTATACCTTGGCATTACATGTTCCATTACCTATATACCTTGACTTGAACCACTTTTTGTGACCTTTGACCCTTTGTGCTCATTGTACCTTACAATGTGGTTACCCGTATTATTTGGCCTACCGACCTTACCTTTCCTATTGTCATGTTGTTTATCCTAACTGACCTTTGGTGTACCGGAACATACCTAAACATTCCTACACCTGACCTCTATTGTGTTTTCGCACCATATCCTATACCTTGGATACTAGAATCACTTTAACCCTGTTTGGATAGACCTATCGACCTTAGATGACGTAGAGTTTGAAATCTTCTCAACTTGGTACCTTGCCATAGTTTCCAACATATGCAACGTTCAACTGCCATTACCCTTGACCTTGGCCCATTTACCTATTTACATGATTTTACCTTTTATCTTTACCCAATGTTCCCAATGATCTTCATTTTCCCACCTCCTAAATTTATCAAACCACTCACTGCTTCCGTATCTTAACTCATTGGTTCCTAGTTTGATGGGGTTACCTTCACCCACACTTGGGGCAACACCACCACCCTCACTTACACTCGACATAACCATTTCCTATTTTTTCAGTGTCTCTTAGCAATACAATCCACATGAAAAAATGGGAAAAATGTAGACACCAAAATTGGGTCACACTCCCCTTGGTCCCCTTTTGAATAACCAACTTATACAAATTCACCTAACCATGACCCTTATACCCCACATTAATATTAATTTAATTATTTATAATTAAATTGATACCCATCCTCACCCCATTATTAATTTAATTACTTTAATTAAATGGATTCCCACCTCACCATAGACCTATTCATAGCATGTTTCCATAAATGAATAAGACTTAGTTTAACCCTAAAAATCAAAATCCTATTATTCCTCTAATCACCTTCCTACTCATAAAAACATAACATCAATTCTGATCCACGAATAAATGAATGGACTGGCCCAAATGATGTCGAGATCTGCTATTTTTAGTAAACCTAGGGAATCCTACCTTAGCAAACGTGGTCATCCCGAAACAAATTCCGATCAACCTAAAACCATCTTCGAGTACCATTTATTCACTTTGGTAACCTTATTTATGGGTTGGCACATTCGAGATCAAGGAGATGAGGAGAGAACTACATACAAGTAGAACCAGAGCCTTTTTATACCTATAGACATCCATAGCCAGCACTAGGAAAGATCCAGAAGTATTACACTCATGGTGACATTCTAGGAAGCATCACTACTACACCAAGATCCATCCCACCAACCAATCATCACCACCACATAGCCATTGGACCTGTAACACCAGTAAGTACACTTTTTACCTACATCATCTATTTCCACTTCAGTCTATTGGGTTCTTCTATTGTTGTTATTAGTTTCCACTTGCACCCTCATTCCCCTACAATTTACTTTCCTGTAAACCCAACCATTCCTCCACCCATGCCATAAAACCACCTATACCTAACCTCTGCACATTTCTGAGTGTTCCTAAGATCCCCATACACCTTGTTTGGCCCTCTATCATCTCTTCCTAACCTCAGCTCAAGCCCCATTAGCAAATCTTATTGAATCTTATCATCCTGCCTCTATCGATTTCGGTTACCCATAATCATCGTTGGTTCTACCTAATAGTGATTAGTCATACCTCGATTGATGTTGGTCTCTATTTTTCTAATATTGTGTAAACCAATAACCACCCGCCTATCAAAAACAACCCAAACACCTCACCCAACCCTGCTAAGACCCTGTCTGTGACTTGCAAACCACCTGACCAACCTGTAACCTAACCTGAAGACCTTGACCCGCATAGTTTTAGTATTTAATTGGATCAACATTGATAGTGATCTGAGGTACCCAAATTAGAATACTAGCACTAGATTCGTTTATGTACACATTTCAGTTATTTCATATTTGTTTTATAAAAATAGTGGATTGATAGCCTTCTAGGGAGTATCACACTTCCGGATCTAGCATACGCTTGGCATTCCATTGTCATATATTGTTTAACTCTTATTTGGTGGTCTTGTTTTCTATTTCAGGTAGTTCCTCCTAGCCAAAAGGAATCTCTCACAGTCAAGCATCGGATCAAGAAGTCGAACGCATGCATCAACCTCCAAACCAACACAACAGATATTCCTCCTTGGCCCTTACCCTTATCTATTTCATCCCAATAACGTAAAGAAAATAATGAAACACACCGATCCATCCATTCTCCAAACTCATTACATCTTTTATTTCTTGTGACTGTTGTGGAGATTTCCCAAGGATAATCGTTAATTGTTTGAGCATTTCATGTTCATCTTGAACCGGTGTCTTTACTTTCTCATCATCATTTATATCAATAATGGTCCTACCGCTATGACCCTACATTAGGTTATTTTCCCTCTGATTCGTGTCAATATCCAAAGGATGCTCTTCTTCTGATTCTTTCATTGGGGCCATGGTAAATCCAATTTTTTCCTCAATATCCTCAACAGGAGGTTACACATCTCTGTTAGTGGTGATCCATTCACTGACAATTTCCTCTTGCAGTATTTCTAGTTTCTTCTCTCGCAACAGCCCTTCCTCCCCTGTGGTGATTCATCAAGTTTATTGATTCCAATAGAAAAATAAGAAATCTCATCTATTGACTTTTCTACACCAATATCCTTCTCACCAATCAATTCTGACCTATCTATTTCTGATAATACCTACCCTGTGGAAATGTTTTCTATATCTTGGGCCTTTAATTCACTAACTGATGCATGAATGTTCAATTCCAATTCATCATTTAAATGAATTTCACCTACTGGTGTCAGTAGTGGTTCTCCCATAGACAATTTGAGTGCATCAATCATAGAGAATTCTCCATCCACTCCAACATTAGCTTCATCATTTTGACATTCTACATAGTTGTGTGGTGCCTCAACTGAAGGTATATTTACATCTTTATTAGGAAAATTTTCAAACATCCTCATATCTAGAGTTGTAGATTGACCACTTACTGAATCAATTGCAACATTTCCTTGGGACACCGCACTCTGAATCCCCCTAGCATTGCCTCTGCAGAAGACAAAAGTGTAGGCAAGGAATATGACTACTTCATACATGGTGGTGGCATATCTTGTTGAGCTCAAGAAACATCGGTCTTTTCAAGTCTAGGGGGATCAATCACTACATCCATGTGCTTGTGCTTCTTGGGTACATGAGCACCCACTCTTACCAATACTAGCACTTGATCAATCTTGTGCTTCTTGTGCATTCTTTCAAACTGCCTTAGGTCTGGTGCTACTCTTCGCTCTTCTTTGTGAGGCCTAGCTTGGGTATGACCACTTGCAATGGCCTCACTCATCAGTTTTCTAGTACTAAGTGGCTTTGGTGAAGTACTTGGGTGAACAACCTATTTTTCCAAACCCTTCATCTTTTCTTGAATTGGTACTGCAAAAGTAATGGGGGCATTCTCCATTGTCTTCAGAAGCATTTCCTCTTTTTGCCTAAGAACTGACATAGGAGTTCTAGTTCCACTAGTGGTTGATGTCCATTCATCAATGAGCTTAGGAGTAGGCCTCTTGGAGGGCAATTGAGGGGATTTTCCCCCTAATGGGTCAATCTTATTTGCACCCTCCCTTAGAGGTGGAATATCATCACATAAGGTCCTCAAACTTCTGAAGTTGTTCAGGACCCTTGTATTCTGTATTGACAAATCAATATCTATATGGGCCAGCCAATCCACCATTCTCCTCATCACATCTGCTATCCTTTCATAAGGATCATTAGATTCTATCTCATTCTAGTTTGGGGAATTATAGGTTGACTTTCTATTTTTTTATCAACATAGTACTTTCTTACTGTATTGGGATCATCCACAATCCCTTCTGGGATGACTGCAATCTTGAAATCAATTACCTATGACAAATTCATTCTTGAGAAATCTCTCAATCTGACTTCCTCCTCATCTCTGCAATTCATCTAGTAATCCTCAAAGTGAGGCTCATGTTCAAAAGTATTGGCAATATTGTTAAATACCCACCTAATGTCATAATTGGCTCTTGCTTCAAATTTTTCCATGTCAAGCTTCTTCATTTCATCTTCAATTAGTCTTTCCTTTATGATGGAAGGACATACATACCTTCCAATATTGATAGGAAATTTAATATTTGTTTTATGCCTTCTAGCAATCAACTTATGCACTGGTGTCAACTGTCTTGCCAGCTCACATAAAACCAATTTATCATCAACATACCTAGGCAATTTATAAGGTTTTCCCTCAAAGCCACTAACCCTGATGTAAGTGAAACTTTTGTATTGGATGAAATAACACCCATACTCCATAATCACATGCCTGGCTTGTTCATATATTTTGTACTATCCCCATTCTAGTTTGAAAAGACAAATGAGGGGTGCAAAGAAAGCATCATTAACTAACCTCACATTACTACTCCAATTGGCCAACTACAACTGAGGGAAAATTTCATGTATCTGACATTTCTTGAAGTCAGCATTTGGTACTGCACTGGGAAATGTTTATGCCCTGCAACATTATAGATCAGATATGTCATCATATAGAAATCTAACTCTGCAGTGCCTCCCATTTCAATCCTTGCTGCTAAATTAAACATGTGACCATGGAGTGCATCTGCAATGAAGGTGGCCCAACAGATACTTCCCTTCCTCTCAAGAATAATCCAAATATATGTGGTCATCCATTCCTTAAACTCATTTGTATTTTCTAACCCCGCCATCCGACTTAACAACACAATGATGTCCTCAACCTCTTCAACAAGCATTGACCTTGTTAGGAAATAATTTTATTATGTGCTCCATTATGTTAATGTGTGAGAAAATTTATATTTTTATATTGTTTATATGAGTTATTATTATAAAAATTCATGTTATTTGTATTGTATCATTTTTGGAGTTTTTACGAGTTGTTAAAACAACTCGTATAGTTTAGGTGAGTGGTTTCCTATATTTTAGGAAAGATATTTCCTATATAATCAATTGTATGTAATATGAAGAATGTTGTATATGGAATATCATTTGTAATTATTTTTTCTATTCTCTGCAATTGTTCTGATATGTTCTCTACATTTGGCATCAGAGTGAGATGAGAGACCTCTATTCTAGCTTATTAAGCTAGAGGAAGAATGCATTGGAGATACGTAGCAAAGGAAAAATGTGATCGGATAAAGATAGTCAATTTTGTGTAGCTGTGTGGAAGGAGATTGAGGAGTTCCATACGGCCTTCAGAAATTTTTGCGACCTTCTTTTGTCTAACAAGATTTACACATTATAAGTAAGGGACAATGATCTAACTGCATGCGTTCACATGCAAGTATTATTTTGGGGTTTGGTGATTTGAGCATGTGATTTGTCACAATTTTGAGTGCATTTGGAATCATTCAAACTCAGATCAGATCTCTGCTACGTACACTTCCCTGTCGATTCATCTATATGATATATGTGCAGATTCCTTGTTGTTCATCACTCGGATACGTATCCGATATTATCCAGGTGTGCCTTATCTTCCTCTCCATTCGTAAAAGGAAACTGATATTTCTTTATCAGGAGACATGTCATCATGCTTTAAAGACTCATATCTTTGATTTCAGAGGTTGGTCGACTTTATGGCTATCGAGACACTTCTTAGAAGATAAGTTTGTTGCATTTTTCAAATAGCTAAAATTTAATTATTGAGTCATCGGTCTCCTAATATGTTTAGGAATAGAGTCTATGTTTTGTTGTTGATTATTTTCTTGTCTCATATGTAAAATTAAATGTTTGTATTATTAGGAGTGTCAAGTCAAAATTAATATGTCAAATGTTGACATCAAAAATTTGTTGTCAAATAGTGCATGTTGTTACAGGTTTATCAATATATTTTTTCATCATTGTGTCATCAAAATGTGTTTAGGTGAATAATAGGTCATTAAATTCAAATTCATATAGGTGATTTTAGGATTTTTTAATAGTCATTATCGAAAGTCATCAAAAGAGTCAAAGTCATCATCATTTTTATTGTCTTATCAAACGTCAAAAGTGTTGTTAGAAATTTTTTCTCCATCTCACAATGGAAGTCCCTCTAGAAAAATTCAATGGGCTCAATTTTCATACTTGGAAAGTGAAGATCCAGATGCAATTGATGAATAAAAATCTCTGGAGGATAGTAGATGGAAAATAACCAACACCTATAGATTCGACCAAATTGGCAGAATGGGAAATGAGAGATGATAAAGCCAAAGCCATTATTGGTCTTGCTCTCTCAGATATTGAGCTACATTATGTTGATCTTGAGAAATCATCTCATGAAATGTGGGAAAACTTGAATAAAAACTTTGGTGTTAAATAAATGAACGTAAAATTTTCTTTCAAATTGCAGTTGTTCAAGTTTAAAATGGTTGAAGGAGCTACAATGTCCAATCATATTAATGATTTGTGGTCTCTCCTCTCGAAAAGCTGGCAGAAGTAAAAGCTCTAGTAGACAATGAAGATGCAAAAGCTATTCTATTGAATAGTTTTCCTCCCAAATACAGTAATGTTTTCTTCACACTTGGTGATATGCCTTCCAACTCATTGGAAGATATGATATCAACTCTTCTAGCTGAGGAAAAAGGACTAAAGAAGATGTAGAAGAAGAAATTGCATTGTACTTTAAAAAGAAGTACAAGATTTTCTCCAAAAATAAGGAGGAAATTGAATGTTTTTTCTGCAAGAAAAAGGGGCAGGTAAAGCTCCATTTTGTAAGATTCAAGATCATGATCTTCTAAATGGAACAAACAAAATGGATGAAGAAAATATGGGCATAGAGGATGAATTTTATTATGAGGAAGGAAAAATAGTTGAAGACAACAGTGATAATTCTGAAGATTTTCTTTACTAAGTAAAAAGATCTGGAAGATGGAGGCACAGGAGGATGGAGGACAAGCAACGTCCTCTTGTTAGTAGCCAACAATGGGGCAACATATCATCTTTGGTGACATGTGTGCATTTAGTTTTCTTTTAGTTTTTGTAATGTGATTATATTTCTAGTGTTCCTATTTTCAATAAGTGGAAATTTCACATTGAGGGGGAACATGTTCCTATGTTCCATTTCCAGTTTTTAGCTTGTGTGTATGAGCAACAACATTCTACAGATTTTCCTATGTTATTCCTTACAGTGAGATAGTGATGAGAGCCGATGATACTACTGCAACATCATGATATTGTGGTTATTAGTTATCCACTAGAAAAACTATCCAGAGGTTATTGGTACTGTCCTCAAAAACCATCTATTGTGTGGTTGTTGGTTAACCACTTAGAAAACCATCCAGAGGTTTTTGGTATTTTCCTTGAAACCATCTAGATCATGAGCAAGCTATGTAGCGGCACATTACAGTACAAAGCAAGTTTTCCCCATGTTCGCACTAAGGGGGGAATGTTAGGAAATAATTCTATTAGTGCTCCATTATGTTAATGTGTGAGAAAAGTTATATTTTGTATATTGTTTATATGAGTTGTTATTATAAAAACTCATGTTATTTGTATTGTATTGGTTTTGGAGTTGTTACGAGTTGTTAAAACAACTTGTATAGTTTAGGTGAGTGGTTTCCTATATTTTAGGAAAGATATTTCCTATATAATTGATTGTATGTAATATGAAGAATGTTGTATATGGAATATCATTTGTAATTATTTTTTCTATTCTCTACAATTGTTCTAATATGTTCTCTATAGACCTGACCATCCTCTTGGGAAGTCTATATGTTGCCCTTTTTTCTGTGAGGAGCCATTGTGTGTTTATCATTTTGGCATAATCCTTCTTTTTCTCTTCGTAATCTTACAAGGCTAATTATATACCAATGGTGATGGGGTTTGTAATGACAGGAAGCTTTAGCATTATCCTAAGTGTAGCTAGTGTTAATGTCAACACCACATCCCCACTCCCATCTAACACTTCCCTCTTCATAGGGTCATAATTCATGGTGCAGTACCATACTAATTTTGGGCATTGAATAGATGGTGGGATGGCACTGTTAGGGCAATATGACTTTCTTGAATTGACTTTAAGGATTCACTTTTATCGGGGATACCTAATATTTGGAGGAAGTCGTTCAAGTCAGCATTCATTCGGTCGATTGTATGTAATATTGTCTAAATCACTTGTGACTATCAACACGACTGAGAATGAGGATGACATGGTTTTCATTTTCACAAACCCTAACTTATTGGAAAATTTGTTTACTAACTAGAAAGAAACAAATGAATTTCTAGTTCTTACCATTTTCCTATAATTACTCGAGCAATTCAACCTTAAATCAATAGCGTCTGTAATTCTCTTACCCACGAATCCAAGATTCTCTATTGAATTCACAATACTTAACAATGGTGTTATTTGAAAAACAACAAATCAATTAACAAGGATGAGTAAACACTTATCCAAAAATGCCTTTGATGGTGCATAAGAGCATTTATAGTTGTAATGCCCACTTCAAACTACCACTTGAGACCAAGAAACAAACTAGGATTAGTTAGGAAAAATTATGGAATAATTTTTTTTTATTAAGAGTGTTTGCAAAGAGGGTTACAAGATCACAGTTAGCACAAACCAAATAAGGATTAACAAGCAAGACTAACTTGCAATAATTACCTCAAGTAACTAATAGCAATGAGGCACAAGGTCAACAAGAGGTTAAATTCATCACTTAGGTTAGGAGAGTGAAATCTCTAGACATTTCTACCCTAACAGGCTTACGGGGTTCAAATTGATTTTTCACACACTTAGAGTCATCAAAACTTTCCTAAATCATACCCATTAGATAGGAAATTCTCTCACCTTTCCAACCATATAAATAAGTCCTCCTAACTCCTTATAAAATGCAAGTTATGGCCTGGCGGAGTTTAGGGGAGAAATTTTCCCTTGAGCGGGTCGGCGAAGTGGGGAGGAAAATTGAGAAATTTTCCTCTTTGAGCACAAATGCGTAAGACGCCTCTGCGCGCCCTGAGGGTCATACGGGGAGACACGCGGTGCTTCTTGATTGGTGTGGGTAAAAGTGGAGTTGCGGGAACTTTAGGTTTTTGAGATTTTAGACCAAAAGCCCAATGGTGGAAATCGACGTGCACCTCCGCCAAGGAGGAACCTATGCCACGTGTCAGCACATGATTGGATGAGGGCTGACGGGTTGCGAGGAAAACTAGGAAATTTTCCCAAGGACCAAAAAAAAATTTCCCAAAGGAAAATTTTCCTTCATACCTCTGACCTCACTTAAAAGGCCACATGGCATCCTATGATTGGACATGGGTTGATGAGCGATGGAGAGATTTAAGGTTTTGTGCCAAAAGATTGTTTAACGTCAAAAAAGGCTTGTACGGCCTCGCGCATCCATTAGGACACATGTTAGCACCTGATTGGCTACGGGGGTGTAGGGCCATGGAGGAAAAAGTGAACTTTTTCCAAAAGAGTAAAATGATTAATTTTTCAAATTTAATATGCATGTCATCCATGCCACGTGTCAGCACGTGATTGGTTACGGGGACACGAGGAAAAATGGGAAAATTTTCCCAAGGTCAAATTTTCAAAAGTTAAGTTTCAAAAATATCCACCCTCCAAAGTGCCATGTGGCAACATATAATTAGTTGAGAGTGTTGTGGGGCCGTGGACTTTTTTGGGGAAATTTTTCCAAAGTTAAAATTTTGATTTTTATATAGTTAGATTAATTTTAGAATGGCCATTTTGAAGTAAAACTTCAAATGGCCATAACTTTTGACAGGAAGGTTTTTTTGGGGAAAACAAGGACTTTCCAGAAATCTCTCAGAGTCCTCTTTGTATAGAAATCATCAATTTTGGATTTTGATGAAGTTTCAAAGGTCAATTTTAAGAAATTGATCTACATGGTTTAAATTTCAATTGGCAATTTTCCAACTTATAAAATTTTGTTCAATTTTTGGTTTTCTTCTTCTCAACATGTCAATTGATCATGGAGACTTGATCTTGGGTAGGTTTAGGAGTGTTTTCAAGGTTAAATTTATGGATTGAGTTACAATTTATATATTTTACATCTTTTGATAGAAAACGGTTGAGCAAGTTCTAAAATTGATTTTTATGAAGTTCTAAAATGTCTTTCTTAAATGTTGAGGTCAAATTGAGTTCATTAGGACTTATTACATCTAAATTATAATGTTTCATATCTTATTACAAGTTATAATTTCAAACTGTACATTTATTTGATAAACTTAATTGATAGATTTATAGATGAAACAGAGATCTCTCACTAATGAGTTTGCAAATTAATTTGCAACTTTCAAATGTGGAAAGCATGTCTAAAATCTATTCTAAGACATTCAATTGATCTATCTTATCATTCAAGAGCAACAAGGAAAAATCTGATATCCCAAATTTTAATTAAATACAAGGAACAAAATGTTGTCTTTTCCTTCCATACGCATTTTCTTTTCACACAGAGATATCATTTCAAAATAGTAACTCCAATTTAATACAACATTACAATTTGAGAAAGGAATGTATTTCTTTTATTGATTTCCAACAATACTTAACAGATTATTTCTTCCTTTGAATTTCAATATGTAATTTACAAACTGTATGACATTCTTTTCCAATACAAAGAATAAAATAATAAATCTTTACATTTCCTAATGGGTCTCAATATTTTATTTCCAATGCAAAGTGTCTTCTCATTACAAAAATAATACAATCATCCACTTCAAAGTGGGAAGGTTACATTAATTTTTCTCAAAGGAAGGGACTATCAAACTGTATTTTCTCCAAGCTCCAAAACAGCAACATGCTGATTTCTTCATCTTTTCATTTGATCACAACAAGGAAGGGGGAAAGGCAACGCTCTCCACCCAACCAAGACATCCAATGGGAAAGGAGAAGTCATCCTTCCCCATTGGCCCCGAGCCCCAACCATATTGGAATAGAGAATGAACATCAACACATGGCAACAAGGCTTCTTTCAAAACAAACAACATTTTTTTCACATGCATAGAACAAAAAAATGCACACTCCAAACAAAGATAGCAATTCACAACATCAATAAGAATCATTCACACAATACAAAGGCTTGATCAAGCAAGCCATCGAGAGAAAGAACTATGGGGAACTCCTTATGCCTCCAAATTTGAAATTGGGCATCCACCAAAATGCATACCACTAATAAACATAACAAACCCATAAACCTTATATCTCCCAACCCCTCCTTATGCCCCCCAATTTTATCGCTTATGCCCCCAATAGTAAGAAATGCAAGCGGTTTCTTTTCCTATGTGGATCCCAATCCAAAACTCCTCCAAATAGAATAAGTGCCATTTGCAATCCCTTATGCCCCCATATGCAACCCCCATAGCCTTATCCTACACCTTTCCCTAAGCATTCTACCCAACTAGCCAACAATACACAACTCACTTACCATTTCATTCATGCAAGAAAAGGAAAAATAACATATAAAGAGGACAAGATCCTACCTCTCCATAGTGGAGATTGTTTCCAAAATAGCAGTTCCTTCAATGCTCAAATATGCAGTCCAAAATAACAACACCAAGCATGCAAATAAATTTCCAAAACTCCCTCCACAAGCAAGGCTCCAACAGCAATAAAATTTGACCCAAGAGCAAAGAGAAAAGTTTCAACAACCTTCCACAAGAGAAGAATTCAAATTTTTAAAGGAGAGGGAGAGGAGAGGATGATGTGTCTTCCAAGTGGGATGCCACATCATTCTTACCCAACCCCAAAAGAGAAAGTCAACCTCACAACTAATCACATTAAATGGAGATGAAAAGCAATAAAATTAGACCCAAGAGCAAAGAGAAAAGTTTCAACAACCTTCAACAAGAGAAGAATTCAAATTTTTAAAGGAGAGGGAGAGGAGAGGATGATGTGTCTTCCAAGTGGGATGCCACATCATTCTTACCCAACCCCAAAAGAGAAAGTCAACTTCACAAATAAACACAATAAATGGAGATGAAAATCAACTTACACACTCAAAATTAACCCATACTTTAACAAGGACTGAATTAAAAACTTGTAAGAAAAGTGCAATAAAAACTTACACATAGTCATTTCAAAATACAATTAAAAAGATTAATTTTGACTCCAAAACCATAGGTATGGTTGGTGGATGATTTTAAGAGGTGTGGGACAAGTTTAACTTGTCCCACAAGCCTCCAAATTTGGCCTCCAAGGTCAAATTTGAATTTTATAAAAGATGGAGTGTTTGACCTTCCAAAATCAGCCTTACATACTCTTACATATTTCTTACACATCCTTACAAATTAACTTACACACTCTTCCAACATTATTACTTAAACTCAACAAATTTATTAATTACATTCCATGTCCCAATTAAATTTAAATAAATTTTACTATGTGACTCTCACATTCTTACAACATAATGATTTATTTATTTAACACATGGTTAAAAATACATAGACCCAAATTAATTAACAATTAATGAAAGGGGTAACACATTAAAATTAAAATACATACAAAAATAATACAACACACAAACACATAACATAGTTGTCATGGTGACCCCGTTGAGTTTATCCAGAATTTCAATATGGTTAGTCTCCAGTCCCCTGACATTGTTGTGATTTTTAACCTGCAAAATGTAAATACCTCCTTCGGCCTCGTGGCCATATCAGAACATCCAAAAAGGGTATAAACAACATATAAATATCAAATACAAGTCACAACAACATCAAGAATTCTATATCATCATTTAAATTTAATTTGCAACTATATCATCATTCAATGAATCTGTATACTAGAATTACTCATAATATCAAATGTCACAAGTCTAAAATCAACATCAATAATATGTCCATGTCAACATTATATCATTATCCATGTATGATATTGTCCCTACGATCATCATGCATGCTAACTGAATCAAGGTCCATAATAATCTATGATCTAACATATACACATCATAGTAAATCAAAACATAGTAGTGTCCAAAATGAGGTCAACATTAGTCGGATCAAGTATCTAAGCGAGTGTCAAAGGGAAGTGGGCACTACATCCCCCTCCCCTTAGACTTGACTTCCTCCTAGAATTCATTGAAAAAATGTGGAAACTACACTTGTAACATAGTAGCATCCTCCCAAGTGGATGCATTCTCATCATATATGTCCCATTGTAACCATACTCGATCAATCTCTCTACCTCGAAGGCACAAGGTCCTGTGATCTATGATTCGGATGGGCTCCACCATCACCTGCCCCTGATCCTACACCTACAATGATGTCTAGTCCAACACATGATAAGGATCTACAATGTACCTCCTAAGGATAGAAACATGAAACACATCTTGTATGCGAGACAAGCTGGGTGGCAATGCTAGACGGCAGGCCAAAGGGCCGATACACTCCAAGATCTCAAAAGGATTAACGAATCAAGGAGATAACTTAGAACCTTTTCCATAGTGGATAGGGATCTTATGTGGTCTAACACGAAGGAACACCTTCATGCCCACATCAAAGCTACAATCAATCCTATGCTGATCCACATACTTCTTCTGCCTGTCATGTGCCTCCTGTAATCTCTACCTGATCAACACTACCTATTGCTCAATGTCCTACAAAAGAGCTGATCCAAGAGATACTTTTTCCTCTAACCTATCCTAGCTAAGGGGTGTCCTGCACTCTCTACCATATAATGCCTAAAAATGAGCCATGCCTATAGAGCTCTGAAAACTATTATTATAGGCAAACTCCACTAAGTAAAGGTACTCCTCCCACTTAGACTATATATCCATCACATACATCCTAAGCATATCCTCTAAAATCTAATTCACCCACTCGGTCTTTCCATCTATCTCAGGGTGATATGTTGTGCTGAATTTGATCCTCATCCTAAGGACATATCTTGCATGGTAGTCCAGAAATGTGAAGTGTACAAAGGGTCACAGTCACAAATGATCTTTGCGAGAATCTCGTGCAATCTAATGATCTCATCCAAATATACTCATGCCACTGCTCTAGTTGTATAAGTGGTCTTCACCAGAGAAAAGTGAGCCACTTTTGTCAATTTATCAACTGTGACCATAATGGCATCATGGCGATATCTCGACATCGGTATCCAAACAATAAAATCCATGGAAATGGTGTCCCACTTCCATTTCAGTATGGCATGAGGATAAAGAAGACTGTTGGATGTTGATGCTCGGCCTTAACCCTCTAGCACTCTAAACACCGTGACACAAATTGAGCCATGTCTCGATGAAGTCCTCTCTAGTGATACAACTGTCGCAAGGTGGCATGCATCTTCTTCACCCCGGGATGGGCTAAATAGGGTGCACAATGTGCCTCTACCAAGACGTCCTGCCTCAAGCCTCCATCTCTGGAAACATATATCTCGGCCTTTGTGCTCGAGAATGCCATTTTCTCTAAGTTGAAACCATCAAAATTCTCTTCGAGGGTCTCGGGACACAATTTCTGCTTTAGATGCAATGTAGAAGGCTGTCAAGAGGAAGCTAGAGAATCTTGCTCCGTAAATCTATGCTCACTGTAGTGGCCATAGCCACATGCCTCTGTCTGCTGAGAGCATCTACTACCACATTCTCCTTCCCTTTCACATGCTCTATCTCCATGTTGTACTCACAAAGCAACTCCATCTAACACCGCTAACAAGCATTTAGATTGGGCTATGTGAAGAGGTGGTGAAGACTCAAATGATCTTTCCTGAGTGTGAATCTCTGTACAAGAAGAAAATGTCTCCATTTAACTAAAGCATGCACAACCGCAACAAGCTCAAGATCATGGGTATGATAATTAAGCTCGTGATCCTTGAGTTTTCAAGACATAAACACTACAACCCCTGCCATCCTGCATCAACATACCTCTAAGCCTTGCTAAAGAAGCATCTGTGTAAAAAAAGAACTCACCCTATGGATGCGCACCTGCAACAATGGGTGATGTAGTGAGGCATTCCTTTAGTGTCTTGAAAGCCTGCTCGTATATATCTGTCTAAAAAACTTCTTCCCTTTCCTCTGAAGGGAAGTGATAGGGTGCGTAATCGAGAGAAATCCTAAACAAATCTCTGGTAGTATCTGCTAAACCCATGAAGTTGCACACCTCGGTCACTATAGTGGGTGCTAGCCAATCCATAATGGCTCTAATCTTGGAAGGATTGACTACGATACCTTCCCTAGAAATGATATGACCCAAATATTACACCTCTATCTAGAAGAAAGCACACTTCTCCAAGTTCTCGTAAAGCTACTACTCACGAAGACACTGAAGAACCTGTCGAAGGTGCCCCTCATGCTCCTCACGTGTACATGAGTATATCAAAATTTCATCAAGGAAGATGAGCATGAAGTGATCTAAAAAGGTTCTGAATACCCCATTCATCAAACTCATAAACATTGCAGGGCTTTTTTCAAACCAAAAGACACCACCGTGAACTCATCGCCCATATCTCATGGGGAAGGTGGTCTTATGAATGTCCACCTCTGAAATCCTCAATTGATGGTATCCCAACTTGATATCAATCTTAGAGAACACTATGGCTCCCTTCATCTAATCAAACAAGTCATCTATATGAGGAAGAGGGTAACAATTCTTGATCATCACTTTGTTTAACTAGTGGTAATCAATACACAACCACAATGATCCATCCTTATTCACAAAGATCACCGGTGCACCCCAAGGGGATACACTAGGATGGATAAGGCCCTTCTCCAAAATGCCTTCAAGCTATAACTTGAGCTCACAAAGCTCCGGGGTGGTCATCCGATAAGGTGCCCGTGAGATAGGCTCTGTTCCTGGGACTAAGTCTATATGGAAATGTATCTCATGTGGGGTGGCATCCCGATAGATCCCCGGAAAACATCGGCAAACTCTCTCAAGATGGGATGATCATCTAGTGATGGTTGACTAGACCCATCCTCTGACCTGTCACTAACTATAATAGCATACATTTGACAACCCCATCGCACACACTACTTAAGCTGCATAGCAAAAATGGTATGAATAGAAATGGGTCTCCTAACCCCTATAATCATTGACTCAACTCTAAGATCATCTGCACAAGATATAGTCTTGTGATATTAATCCATCATGGCCCTATGTGTAGATAACCAATCCATGCCTAATATAACTCCATACAAGCCCAAAGGAATAATACAGAGATCTGAGGTGGTGGTGAAAGGTCCCAAATCAATTACACATTCCTTAACTAAGGAGTCCACAAAGATCTTGGCTCTAGAAGCCATCTCAACATCCCAACTAAGACCAGCCTAACTGCCACTAGCCTGCATCGCTCTACTAAAGATGGTGCAATGAAATAATTAGAAGAACCAAAATCAAACAATACAGAGGTAGGAATACCACCAATGCTACCTGTGGTCTCAATGACTATGCTCTGGTGCTCTACCTAGTGGTTCTCAACCACTACATAAATCATGTGGCTGCATCCCATGTCACCAACTATCGGCTCAGAAACTAGTGCCTTACCCTTGTTAGGGTTCTGAGGGAAATCTCTCCAAAATTTCCAGCTACTCCACATCCAAAGCAACCACCTAATCCTCTCCAAGGAGCAGCACCTCCAGTAGGTGCCCTAGAAGCTGTGGTGTGGATCTTGATGATCCAATTGTAGTCTATTATGGCCTCTATTGGCAAGCTCTAGCTGACTAAGCTCTAGGTCCACCCTGTGTCCTAATGGGACCCCTAGGAGGAGGCCCCATACTCCAACCTCTCTGTGCATCAGCTCTCTAAGGAGGTCTATATGGTGGGTGGGATTGTTATTGCTACTACTTGTTGTGGCCTAAAGGATGACTATGTTGAATGTTGCCCACCATGAGGAAGAGGTACTAAACCTCTTGATCTACCATCCTACATCTGCTGAATGTGGCTCCTGACTTGGTCCCTAGCCAATATAGGCCTTCTCTATAGCTTCGTTAAATTCTATGGGCGGTGGATCGAACTACACCTCCAATGTCTAGATTAAGGCCCTAGATGAACCTATGGATCCACACCTACTCATCTTGCATGTACTCAACGTACTAAAGTAGGTCCAAAACCTACTCTCATACTCTACCACAGTAAGGGATGCCTGTCAAAGATCGTGGAACTCATCAATCCTCTGTTGTATGAATCTTCGTGACAAGTATCTGCTCCTGAATCTCTCCTCAAACAACTCCTAGGTGACTGTCTCTGAATCTACATGGAGCTTCTGCTCCTCTATTCTCCACCATACTCCTACTCCATCCCTCAGTAGATGGATCGCAACATGAGATTTCGGTTCTAGAACAAGGACAAAGCTTGAAACAACTGCTCAAGCTCACTAGTCAGCCTCTACCTAAAATCCACCTATATCACCTGAGTAATGTGAGGGCCTAAGCTTCAGGATCTCCCTAATGTGATCCACTATTGTGGTCTGTCAGCCTCTAGGCCTCTCTGCATGCTCATCCCTAAGCTTAGGGCTTCGAGACCTCTCTCTATGCTCCAGAACTCTGTCACCCTGTCTCTAGGTGGTGACTCTACTCTGACTGAATCCACATGGGAGTTCTCTCCTCTATGCTCCTCACTGAGTGGAGGAGGTGCATGTCCCTCAATAGAAGTAACTCTGTCATGTCTACTGAATGCCCTCCTACTGATCCTCCATGTAGAGTGGCATTAACATCCTGAAGGGTCTATAGAATCTGAGGTAGAATGGTTGCTACACCCTGATCCGGTGGTGGTGGTGGTGGTGGTGAGTCTGGGTCTCTATGAATGTTTCTCTCACTCCGTCTGCGCCTCCTACATAGACCAAAGCGAGAGTTAGTTCATTACTTCAAGCCTTCTTTAGTTTCTAAGTTTACTATCATGAACAATTTTCAAATAGTTTTGTTTTCTAGATTAACAGGTTTGCTAGTTTTAAGGTTTCAAGTCTCAATTTTCTAGTGTGCCCAATGGTCCAAGCTTTTGAACCACTACTCTGATACCAAGTGTAATGCCCACTTCAAACTACCACTTGAGACCAAGAAACAAACTAGGATTAGCTAGGAAAAATTATGGAATAATTTTTTTTATTAAGAGTGTTTATAAAGAGGGTTACAAGATCACAGTTAGCACAAACCAGATAAGGATTAAAAATCAAGACTAACTTGTAATAAATACCTAAAGAAACTAATAGCAATGAGGCACAAGGTCAACATGAGGTTAAATTCGTCACTTAGGTTAGTAGAGTGAAATCTCAGTCATTTCTACCCTAACAGGCTTACAGGGTTTCAACTTGATTTTTCAAACACTTAGAGTCATCAAAACTTTCCTAAATTATGCCCATTAGATAGGAAATTCTCTCACCTTTCCAACCATATAAATAATTCCTCCTAACTCCTTATAAAACGTAATTTATGGCCCGACAGAGTTTAGGGGAGAAATTTTCCCTTGAGCGGGTCGGCGGAGCAGGGGAGGAAAATTGAGAAATTTTCCTCTTTGAGCGCAAATGCACAAGATGCCTCCGTGCGCTCCACGAGTCATACGGGGAGACACGTGGCACTTCCTAATTGGTGTGGGGAAAAGTAGAGTGGTGGGGCACTTTAGGTTTTGGAGATTTTAGGCCAAAATCCCAAAGGTGGAAATGGATGCGCGCCTCGCCAAGGAGAAACCCATGCCACGTGTCAGCACGTGATTAGACGGGGGCCGATGGGTGGCGGGAAAAATTGGAAATTTTTCCCAAGGACCAAAACAAAATTTCCTAAAGGAAAAATTTTCTTTCATACCTCAACCTCGCTCGAGAATGCCACGTGGCATCCCGTGATTGGACGCGTGTTGGTGGAGTGACGGAGAGATTTAAGGTTTTGTGCCAAAAGTGTTTTTAAAGTCAAAAAGGCTTACGTGGGCCCACACATCCATTAGGACATGTGTCGGCACTAGATTGGTTTGTGGGGGCATAGGGCTGCGGAGGAAAAAGTGAAATTTTTTCAAAAGAGTCAAATGATTAAGTTTTCAAATTTAATCCGCATGTCATCCATGCCACAATCGGCCACGTGATTGGTTGCGGGGACACGGGGAAAAATGGGAAAATTTTCCCAACGTCAAATTTTCAAAAAGTTAAGTTTCAAAAAGATCCACCCCTCCAAAGTGCTATGTGGCAAAATATGAATAGTTAAGAGTGTTGTGGGGCCACGAACGTTTTGGGAAATTTTTTCCAAAGTTCAAATTTTGATTTTTATATAGTTAGATTAATTTTTGAATGGCCATTTTGAAGTAAAACTTCAAATGGCCATAACTTTTGACAGGAAGCTTTTTTTTGGGAAAACAAGGACTTTCCGGAAATCTCTCAAAGTTCTCTTTGCATAGTAATCATCAATTTTGGATTTTGATGAAGTTTTGAAGGTCAATTTTAAGAAATTAATCTGCAGGGTTTAAATTTCAAAACTGGCAATTTTCCAACTTATAAAATTTTGTTCAATTTTTGGTTTTCTTCTTCTCAACATGTCAATTGAGCATGGAGACTTGATCTTGGATAGGTTTAGGAGTGTTTTCAAGGTTCAATTTGTGGATTGAGTTACGATTTATATATTTTACATCTTTTGACAGAAAACGGTTGAGCAAGTTCTAAAATTGATTTTTATGAAGTTCTAAAATGTCTTTCTTAAATGTTGAGGTCAAATTGAGTTCATTAGGACTTATTACATCTAAATTATAATGTTTCATATCTTATTACAAGTTATAATTTGAAATGTACATTTATTTGATAAACTTAATTGACAGATTTATAGATGAAATAGAGATCTCTCACTAACGAGTTTGCAAATTAATTTGCAACTTTCAAATGTGGAAAGCATGTCTAAAATCTGTTCTAAGACATTCAATTGATCTATCTTATCATTCAAGAGCAACAAGGAAAAATCTAATATCCAAAATTTTTATTAAATACAAGGGATAGTATGTTGTCTTTTCCTTCCATACACATTTTCTTTTCATACAGAGATATCATTTCAAAACAGTAACTCCAATTTAATACAACATTACAATTTGAGAAAGGAATGTATTTCTTTTATTTATTTCCAATAATGCTTAACAGGTTATTTCTTCCTTTTAATTTCAATATGTAATTTACAAACCGCATGGCATTCTTTTCCAATACAGAGAATAGAATAATAAATCTTTACATTTCCCAATGGGTCTCAATCTTTTCTTTCCAATGCAAAGTGTCTTCTCATTACAAAAATAATACAATCATCCACTTCAAAGTGGGAAGGTTACATTAATTTTTCTCAAAGGAAGGGACTATCAAACTGTATTTTCTCCAAGCTCCAAAATAGCAGCATGTTGATTTCTTCATCTTTTCATTTGATCACAACAAGGAAGGGGGAAAGGAAACGCTCTCCACCCAACCAAGACATCCAATGGGAAAGGAGAAGCCATCCTTCCCCATTGGCCCCCGAGCCCCAACCATATTGGAATAGAGAATGAACATCAACACATGGCAACAAGGCTTCTTTCACAACAAACAACATTCTTTTCACATGCATAGAACAAAAAAATGCACAGTCCAAACAAAGATAGTAGTTCACAACTGCAATAAGAATCATTCACACAATACATAGGCTTGATCAAGCAAGCCATCAAGAGAAAGAACTATGGGAACTCCTTATGCCTCCCAATTTAGAATTGGGCATCCACCAAAATGCATACCACTAATAAACATATCAAACCCATAAACCTTATATCTCTCAACCCCTCCTTATGCCCCCCAATTTTATCCCTTATGCCCCCTAATAGTAATAAATGCAAGCAATTTCTTTTCCTAGGTGGATTCCAATCCAAAACTCCCTCCAAATATAACAAGTGCCATTGGAAATCCCTTATACCCCCATATGCAATCCCCATAGCCTTCCCCTACACCTTTCCCTAAGCATTCTACTCAACCAGCCAACAATACACAACTCACTTACCATTTCATTCATGCAAGAAAAGGGAAAAACAACATATAAAGAGGACAAGATCCTACCTCTCCATAGTGGAGATTGTTTCCAAAACAGTAGTTCCTTCAATGCTCAAATATGTAGTCCAAAATAGCAACACCAAGCATGCAAATCAATTTCCAAAAACTCCCTCCACAAGCAAGGCTCCAATAGCAATAAAATTTGACCCAAGAGCAAAGAGCAAAGTTTCAACAACCTTCAACAAGAGAAGAATTCAAATTTTTAAAGGAGAGGGAGAGGAGAGGATGATGTGTCTTCCAAGTGGGATGCCACATCATTCTTACCCAACCCCAAAAGAGAAAGTCAACTTCACAACTAATCACATTAAATGGAGATGACAATCAACTTACACACTCAAAATTAACCCATACTTTAACAAGGACTGAATTAAAAACTTGTAAGAAAAGTGCAATAAAAACTTACACATAGTCATTTCAAAATACAATTAAAAAGATTAATTTTGACTCCAAAACCATAGGTATGGTTGGTGGATGATTTTAAGAGGTGTGGGACAAGTTTAACTTGTCCCACAAGCCTCCAAATTTGGCCTCCAAGGTCAAATTCGAATTTTATAAAAGATGGAGTGTTTGACCTTCCAAAATCAGCCTTACATACTCTTACATATTTCTTACACATCCTTACAAATTAACTTACACACTCTTCCAAAATTATTATTTAAACTCAACAACTTTATTAATTACATTTCATGTCCCAATTAAATTTAAATAAAGTTTACTATGTGACTCTCACATCCTTACAACATAATGATTTATTTATTTAACACATGGTTAAATATACATAGACCCAAATTAATTAACAATTAATGAAAGGGGTAACACATTAAAATTAAAATACATACAACAATAATACAACACACAAACACATAACACAGTTGCCATGGTGACCCCATTGAGTTCATCTAGAATTTCAATATGGTTAGTCTCAGTCCCCTGACATTGTTGTGATTTTTAACCTGCAAAATGCAAATATCTCCTTCGGCCTTGTGGCCATATCAGAACATCCAAAAATGGTATAAACAGCATATAAATATCAAATCGAAGTCACAACAATATCAAGAATTCTACATCATCATTTAAATTTAATTTGCAACTATATCATCATCCAATGAATCTCTATACTAGAGTTACTCATAATATCAAATGTCACAAGACTAAAATCAACATCAATAATATGTCCATGTCAACAAAGTATATCATCATCCATATATGATAATGTCCCTACTAATCATCATGCATGCTAACTGAATCAAGGTCCATAATAATCCATGATCTAACATATACACATCATAGTAAATCAAAACATAGCGAGTTGTCTAAAATGAGGTCAACAATAGTCAGATTAGTATCAAATCTATGTCAAAGGGAAGTGGGCACTACAATAGTGGTAGAAATAAATGCATCGCATCTCAACCGTCCACCTCATCATTTTCAACTTTAAAAAAGAGTTGTCCACGTGGAGAACAAAATTTTCTAAAGCGGGCGCGGGGCGTATTTTGCATCTTGTAATGTTTTTTAGAACTTATACACATTTAGGCCTTTTGACCCGCCCATCCACTATTTGAATTTTAACATGGGCACGACACATGGTGCTTCATGGGAAATAGCGGAGTGGTGGGTGGTTTCTACAAATTTCACTTTTAAGTTAAAAACCCAAAATGCCAAAGTTCTCCCGATAGCCCACCCCCACTCTATTGATAAAATGGCCACTTGTCCTCTCCATGGGCCTTAAGCATTCTTCTTATCTTTTTGCATTTTATACCAAATTACACAAAGAACACAACCGGGCCTACCTTCCCACATCTATTCGATTTATGACATGTGTACATCCTCATGGCGAACCAATAACTTGTATATGTTGCTTGATAATTTCGAATATTCGAGGAATATCCGGTAGGTCATGGGGCCAATTTTTGCATTTTACAATCATAACAAAAAGTGACAAGTTCACAAGTTAGCTCCATCCCTGCATCCAATTAGAATCTTCCACGTATAGACGGGTGGCGTGATAAAATTTGAAAACAGAGACACGGCCCGAGGGCATTTTACAGACGAAGAAACTTCAAATTTTTGGACCAGGCTTGCACATTGCACTTAGCGGGGATTTTCCAAAGGATATACGACAAAAAACAACCCATGACAAGCAATAAAATGGACAAAAAAATTTAACAAAGGAAAACAGTAGGCTACGAAGGAAAACATTTAACATAGCAGGGTGAGATTTAAAATGAGCACCAACACTAAGATAAACTACAAGGACTCTAAAATCTTGTAACATTCATAAACATAGATTTAGATGTATTTGAAGGACTAAAGAGGAACATAATGGCTATGGATACTGATCAACAGCGATTGAGAATCAATGAAAATCACTATTGAAATTACAAATATTTTAAAACTTGGGGAAATGATCCAATGGAAGATTAAATGTAAAATAGATGTAAGGGATGGTATAGGTGATTGGTTATAAGATATAGTTTATGCAAAAAAATATTGATAAATATTAAGAACAATGTACTAACCTTATTAGCTGTGTGAAAGGGTGATATATCTCCAAGAAGTTTCACTGATGATTTACCGAAGTTCCTTCAATATTTTGGTAGTAGAATGTTGATACTTCCAAGTGAAGTGAGGTCGTATGGAGGTGTAGTTTTTTTCCCAAATCAATCTTCCGACTAACTTGTCTATGTAAATGATAAAATGGGTAAGGGGATGGTTTAAGTAAAATCAAAAGTTTCCAAAATGATCACTTGTGATCACAGATCACAATTTATTTTCCTGTAGATGTAGGAAACCAACAAAGGGAAGATGGAAAATGGTTAAAACCACTTGCCATCTAAGGATCAAGGTTTTTTAATAAATGCTACAAGATTAGGAATTTTGGTAGGAAGAGGTTAGGGATTTAATATGGGTAGGATATCTTATGATAGGTTTGTTTTAGGTAGTTAGGGAGGGTAAATGAGGTTTTACGAAAATAAATGAGTGTTTATGATGGTAATTTATAATATAATTAGGATAATTATAATAATGATAATGTGATTGATGTGCATTGGATCACCTAGGGGTGAAAAAGTGGTGTATACATTTTCCCCTTTTTGTTGATTTGTCTTTAGGCACATCTTGCAAGACAAAAACTAGTCCGAGGATAGCCTAGTTTTTGGTAACAGTATTGGTCCCCCTCAAGACAATGAAAAATTGTGTTGGTTATTGGATTGAATATATTTTAATTGATTAGGTAGACTTACTTTAAGATGCTCCCTATTTTTATTGTAGTCTGAAATGACCATGCTAGAGGGGTTGTAGAGATAGTAGTAATATTGGAAACACTTTATAGGGGACATTATATGGCATATGTTGGGTGATGCTAATGTGGACCACCTACAAATGTGTGCTTTGGGGAGACCACTACATGGAGAGGATGTAATGGTAGTACTCACGCGAGGATTTGTGAAGTAGTAGGACCAAAGGATCAAAGGAAGACATCCACAATGTGATGTATGGTTAAAACATAATTTTAATAAGGTGTTAGATGTCAAAGAAAAGGTATATGAGCTTTTTATGGTATCGTGGTGTGTTTGAAATAGTCTAGGTGACCAAAACTGATAAGTTGTGTCAAAAGGGTTAAAATCGGTGACAATTATGGATCCTTAGCACTTAGAATAGGTGATTGGTGGTGATTAAATATCTTCGATGATCCAAAATATATATAAGCCAAGATGACCATGCAAATAGCTCATTTTCGAAATGTTAATTTGTGATTTGAGAGCTCGCTTTATCATTTTTAGTGTTTTGAGATATGGAGGCAAACATAAGAGAAAGGAAGAGGAAGCGGACTAAGAGAGGGGTAAGTAGATGTAAATTTTATTTTTTGTTTTGATTTTTGTGATTTTTTGAAATTTTAGGGTGATAACGTCGATCGGAATTGATCAGGTGGATTGTCATCGACATATTTAATGAAAATGTCACCGATCAGCAATCGATAACAATTGAATTTATTTCTTATAATGTTTCCAAGTGATATGTGTTTTTGTTTTTTTAGGTGAGAGACACCATCTATCTGCATGATAGAGTCCCCGAGATGTTATATAGGATTATAAGAGTTATGAAAGATGTTGAGTGGGCCCATTTGACATCTTTTGGTTTGGGAGGGTTCTAATACTACCAGCATTACTCAAGATGTAGGTTTGATGGTTGTATTGATAGACGGATGTGAGTGAGCACAGAACATGATGGTTCCATAGCAGTTAAGTGATCATTACCTTAGAGGATGTATATAGGATTTTGAGACTACCTATCCGGGGTGGGTAGATAGTTTCCATCACCTAAGAGTCCTTCAGAGACCATGATATGGTTATATGGAGATGATACCCTAGATATTGGGTATACAATAGAGGGATTTAATATTGATAGCTAATATGATGCAGAGGTGCCATGGAATCGGATGATGTCGGTGGTTATGTTGGTGATTTCATATTATTTACTATCAAATTTAGGTGTGGAAAGTTTCCATGAAGGCTTGTGGATGTCATAGTTGTTATTATGGATCACTAGATAGTATATGACCTGGGATGTGTGTTTTTAGCTCGGGTATACCATGAGATGTGGATGTTTTTCATTCGGAGGTTTGGGTTTTATGTGGGATTCTTTTTACATTGTTGGGTGTATGAGCATATAGTTGTAGTGAGGCCACCGGGCATACCTTGGATAGCTAGGGACCCATCAGAATATGTATTTGGGTTTATGAGGTGTAAATTTGGCTAGATGAGGGACAATGTAGTTGAGAGGATCAAACTTATAATACCGATCACCTACGTGGTTTAGCGATGGATGACATGGTTCGAGGCCATATAATATATTTCTTACATGGACAAGTATAGATGTGGAGTTAGAGGGGATAACGAAGGTACGGTGGATTTAGGGAAGGAGGGAATAAATGATAGAGGTTGTATAATTTCCTCGAGTGTGGAGGTTGTTCGAGATTCCTCAATGAGATACCAATTGATTCGATTGTTTATCAAAGAGATTATTAAGAGAGGGACCTTTGGCACCGGTGGAAGATGAGGTAGAGTAGGTCTAGGAGGAAGGGGAGCCTGAGGGAATAGAAGTGGATGATGATGGAGTTGAGGGTTTTAGTGAGTAGTGGACACAAAAGTGGGCCACTTCAAGAGATAGGGTAGGGAGGAGACAAAGGGGTGGAGTGGTAGAGGATGAGGGTGATGGTGGCGAGGATTTGGCTAAGTTACATGCATCTTTTGATGTATTATGGTTGGAGCAAGATAGGATAATAGTAGAGAGGAATGCTACTTTTCAAGAGAGGGAGACCTATAATAGGAGAGATCAAGCCTTCTTAGAGTGACACATACCAGCAATAGTGGGATAGGTATCGTTGACAATGGAAGGTGTTTTAGGTGAATTATGAAGAGGCGGGGGAGATTTGGAGACTTTTGGGAGTGTAGCATAGGGTACATGGCTGAGTATAGGGTAGGATCTAGTACTTGTAGGAGGAGTATCAATAGTAGGAGGATAAATATGCCCTCTTGGTTTTGTGAATGTTGAGCAAGTATTGGGTGATGAGGGAAGAGAAGAGATATTATGAGTGAACCATGATAGATCACTTACTGTGTGTACCTTGTTATGTCGAGCATAAAGATATCAAGAATAAATCAATTTGTTAGGCCACCTTGGAAATCATTTGGAGTGTCGCATAACCTCGTAGAGATCTAGGTCCGAGAAGAGGAGTGGCAAGAGGCAAGGGTGGAAAGAGAGTGTATGATTTTTAGTTTACTACAGTATATGGATTTTGTGTGATGATTGAGATGTATATGATCCCTTTTGAGACATTTTGTATAAACATTATTGAGATATATATAGATAGATGATTATTATTTTAGATCTATGTGTTGTTGATTTGATGTGATTTTTTTGAAGAGTTTGTTATGAAATGTAGAGATATTATATAGTTTATATGTATTCGATATGATGTTAGATGTGTTCTTGATAGACATGATGTTTAGATGTCAATACAATGTTTTGATGTGATGTTTGATGTTGATATGATTTTTGATGTGACTAAAAATGTAGTGATTTTGATGTGTTTCAAAATGTATTATGCTCATGTTTAAGAATAATTTTGAAATGTTTTCTTTTTAGTTGGATTTGATACATATGTGTTTTTATGATAAATTAAATATGTATGATAATGCACTTGATACCTTGTAAAAAATATTAACATATAACTAATAATAATTAGTCACACATAGGATCTTGAATATAGATGTAAATGACCTTATATACCATATTTCGAGATGGGAAGAGTTGATATGTAGTTTGTATAGGGGAATATGTTCTCATTTGATGACTTGCATGAGTATGCACCTATTATATTTAATTGTGTAAATTGATCGATGTGGGAAGTTTTCTTCGATGGGAAAGATGATCGATGCGGGAGGCTTTCCTAGGATGTTTTTGATATTTTGAATTTTATATGAAGGTGAATCAATAAGGGAAGATATTTTGTAATGATTATGGGTATCCATCCTTCGAGGAAGTGGTTTAAATTTTTTTTTAGATATCTTTCCTTAGAGGGATCATTCTATATTTTGATATAATTTTCATTAAGAGTTTTCCTTCAAGGGATCAGTATGTATTTTTATTATATGATTAATATTTATCCTTTGAAGGATTAGTGTATATATTTTTGATAATGTACATCCATTTATGATATTTTTGACTTTTATTTTTAGTTGAGGGACAGCCTAGTAGACCATTTAAGGAGGGGAAAGATGTGTGCGAAACTACACATGTGTTCCCCTAACATGTATATAGTTGATAGATAATGGGTAGATGATAGTAATGATTATATGGTTCCTACTCATGAAGAGGAACTTTTCCATGTGGAAAATGCAATGAACAGAGTCGTGGTGCTCATCTTTAAGGTCATTAATATAGGATACTAATGGAGGACCACATAATTCCAAATCATTACAATGGTAAATGATAGGTTGGTGGTGGAATGAGATGTTTAATGTGACTAATATCATGAAATTATGTGTTAACAATATAAATTCCACAAGTAAACAGTATTTAAGGTTTACTTTTATGATTTACCATCAATTGAGGCTAAGTGATAGGGTCACAACCCATATTTATGAGTGATGACATATGGACCGATCTAGTTAGGTTTGAACTTTACACTTTTACTAATTTTCAAAATAGTGAAATTTTGATTCTCTTGAAGGACAAGATCACCAATGTTGAGGTAACATTCTTTGACATTTTTTTGCATGCTCTTTTGATGTGTTCTTGATAAACATGATGATGTTCAAGAATTGTTAGGAAACAATCATCTATAAATTCAAGTTGTGCTAAGAGATCTTGATTATAATCCTTGTTAAAGATAAAATCCTAGAGGGATACGCAGAGGGATGGAATTTTAACATCAAAGGGTATAACCACCTCAGATCCATAGAATAAAGACAGACATTACACCTATAGGACTACAAATGCTATTTCATTATGCTGTAGAGAAAATGGGATTTAGAGATGTCAATCCCTTCCTAGTTGATTCACAGTTTTTATGTGGAATTTATTGAGTGTTTTGTTAGAAGCCTCTTCTTAACCATTTACTTGTGGATAGTAGGGAGATGAAAAGCTAAGCTTGATTTTATAGGTCTTTGTAAAGATTTTTAATCTTTTTGTTTTTGAAATATTTTCCATTATTTGTGATAATTTTGTGAGGAATGCCAAAACGATAGATAATGTGATGGTGGATGAAGTTGACAATTTTATCATCTATAGTAGAGATGAGGGGAATAGATTCTACCCATTTTTAAAGTATTTGGTAGTAGTGATGATAGAGTGATTTAATTTTGATGAAAAAGGGTTGATGAGGCCAATAAGGTCAAGTCCCTATTGTGAAAAAGGCCATAAATCCTATGCGGGTTATAGGGCCTGACTGAGAATGTGAGTGAGGTTGGAATGTTGTTAAAAATTAACACATTTATTGACGTATGTGCAATAATATTGATTGATATTACCCCAGTAATATCCCATCTAGAGGATGTGTTTAGCAACAACAAAACCACTAAAGTGTCCACCATAAATTTTGTCATGGACTTATTGGATAGCTTTAGTGGATTCATGAGATTTGAGGCATCGAAGCAGGAGTCCATAAAATATGCATTTATAAAGAACACCGATTATGATGACACATCAGTTAGCACGTTGTAGAAAATATCTTTTATCATTATTATATAGATTAGAGGGAATTTAATATTGAGAGAGATATTCGTAGGTTTGAGTGTACCAAATATCCATTTGATTGTCTTTGATAAGGTTAATAGAGGGAGTTCGTTGGTATGGGATGGTTGATCGAATTTATGCACAATAATGAACAATTTGGAATCTTTGATTGATAAGAAGATAAGTGATGAAAGAGAATCCATAGTGTTCAATAATATGTTTGATGATCGAGGAGCTATCTAGATCATATACTGATCAAAGGATTTTAAGAGGAAATCAATTTTATTTTATTTTTGTAAAATTTCATTTTTACATTGATAAGTTCCTTTGATTTGATTGATGATAAGTTGGGAGTCTCCATAGATGTCAATGATTTAAACACCAAGCATGATGACTATTTGGAGACCCATGATGAGGGATTCATACTTGTCCATGTTGTTAGTGCATTTGAAAATGAGCTTAAAGGATAGAGGGATAGAAGTCCCCAAGGAGGTATGATGATTATATTGGCACCTCCCCTACCGACACTTAGAACCATCAAAGAAGAGATTAATTTTGAGGGGAGTATATTCTTGGTCGATGGTGTTGATGGATTCTTTGGGAAATTTTTCTTGAGGTATTTGATTATCAGGAAGGGGAGATTCTATAAGATGGTCAATAATGGATTTCCCTTGATATATTTTTTGATATGAATTCTATATCAAATTCATTCATTAGCATGAGTCATCGAGTGATTCGATTGTTATAGTATGGTTTAGAATTCATAGCTTTGAGAGGATTGAAACTGGTTAGAATGTAAGTCTTGTGATTAAAGAGATAGTGATGAATCTTGGAAGTCATGAAGTACGAGTCACAACACAACGTCTTTGCTCCAGTATAATGATTATCATAGTCTTAAAGAGTGTGGCTAACATAATAAATGACATGCTCTCTACTATGCTCATCTTTATATGATAGCATAGCACCTAGGGCATGATCAGTAGCATCCATATATAAAGATAAAATGGATCCCCCTTATATGGAGGTGTGTGTTCGAGAGAAGTTTTATATTTCTTACTTTAAATTAATAAAGTGAAATAACAAACAAAACCAACCTTAGAAGGCAGTGAGGTTTACTAATACTCGTGAGGATGAATTATGATGTTGATGGTTGATATAAGTTGTTGATTCCAAATGAATGTACAAAATTAATCTTCAATCAATGACACTAAACAGAAAGGATTAGATAAATGAGTAAACGAGCTACTCAGAAAAGGCCCATTCCAAGAATCTAAAGGGACTTCCTTGGTGGATGTCAACTTTCTTTGTAACAATTAAGTGAATTGATATAGATAATGATAGTAATAGATAACAATAGATAGATAATGGATGCGAGATCTCTAGAACTCAATGTTGAAATGAAGGTCATGTGCGAATTCAAAGGTGGATCGGAAAGAGTGGATGATATGTGAACACGTTCAAAGTAATCGTACTATAAATCCTTAGTTTCTTGTTCAATCTCATGGAGGAATTCAAATTTATCCTCGGTGTCTTGTTCCTCAACGATGAATCAGATTTTACATAGTGTGAGTTCATGTAATATGTTGTATTGTTCCTAGAAAATGGGTGTTGGACTATGGGGAGATCATAAATGCTTGTAATCAGTGTGAATGGATAGGAACTACCATCTAATAGAGAGCCATACTTGGAAATAACATGTTTAATGCAAAGGGATTGATAAAAATTATGTAAATATGATAAATTGATAAAAATATAAATTTTGATAAGAATCACCGAGTGATTTATGCCAATCGCTAACGATTAGGGTGAATCACTAGAGATTATTGTTAAATTGACATTTTTTTAAAAAAGATGATCAAAGCTCTAAAATTATGTGTTTGATTGTTTTTAATGTTTCTAGGAGTTGTAAAAGATTAAAAAATGCAAGAATACCTTAAGATGGACGAGGAGATAAAATATGCCTTAAATATTCAGTGGGAATGATCAAAATTGTGGTGTTATCTTTTCACACTCCCTGGAAGCTAAATGATGGAAATTGCTATAAAAACATTGTTTTGAAGATTGATATTGATGGGTGATGATGTATAAATATGTCTTGGATTCTGTGATGTCAAAAAATAAGGTGTAGGCTTGAGAAAGAGGTCTCATGTCAAAGATTGAAGATCAAAGATACCTAAGAAAGAGCAAAAAGGTGTTATTTATAATCGCGATGATTAGGTCAAATCATTGGTGATCATCGTTTTTAGGGAAAGTGATTTAAAAGTGGTTAAAACCACTTCTAAACATTTTATTTTGGTTTTTATGTGGGTAGATGGTTATGGAGAGGTTGGGGATGAGGCATAGAGGTTAGGATATAGTTCAAAAATAGGTTTCGATGGTTTTGGAATGGTTAGGGTTGATTTAGGGTGGTTAAGTGGTCTCTAAGAGGGATAAAATAATATTTTATAGATGTAAAGTAGTATTTATGGGGTTTGGCGGGATATTTACATAGAGTAAATATGTTGGAGAATTTTAGACTTAATATAAGTGATTATATATTAAGTGTTGTGATTAAATGACTTGGCTGGAAATATTATTGCGAAGATAGTTGTATGTGGTCGGGGACATTAGTGGTGCTTATTTTTAAGTGTCTACATTTGCCCCTTTTTGTCGAGTAATTTTATGTAGGCAAAGTGATAGACAAAATGATTTTTGATAGGTTTATTTTATTTGTATGGGTGATCCCCATCAAAGTGGGGTAAATCTAACATAGTGCAAGGAACACCAGTTTGACAAGTTGTTGTTTAGATAAGTTTTTTATGCATTTCATTAAAAGTTTCCCCGAGATAGGGTATCGAAATGATAGGTTCTACCATGGAATCAAGTGATAGGGGATCCAAAGGGTTTTTTTTTTCTATGGACATTTGATTTGTAATGGTATGACAAAATGATGAGAGGTCAAGTGATGGGGAGCCAAAGGGCGCATGTCCCATAGACATATGACTTGAATGTGCTAATGTTGATTCAAGTTTTGAGGATGGGATCTCTAAATGAGAAATTTTTGTCAAAAAATGTGATAAGGTGATTTTTATCTCAAAAATGGTGATTCGGGTAAAAATGATGAATTTCTAGGATTGGTGACAATCACGGATATTTAGGTGAATCTCTAGCGATTCAAGGAATCATCGATGATTCCTGTGAAAGTTTGGGGAGCCTATAAAAGGCTGATTTCAATGATGAAAAGTTCATTTGTGCGACATGATTTGCAAGTTGGAGAGTTGAATTGAGTGATAGATCATGATTTGGAAGTAATGGCATCATTGAGAAAACAAAGCAATCCCACGCAAGTAAAGGTAGGAACTTAATTTTGTTGTTTTTGTTCGGTGTTTATCTTGTTTTTTAATTTTTTTGTCATTAGGGTCTATACAAAGGTTTTATATTTTAAATAACCAAAATCATTGGCAATACAAGTGGATCACAAATGATTCATGTGAATCGGTGGTGATTTAGTTGTTTTATTTGCGATTAGGTTTTGTTATCAATTTCACCCCCGGGTGAAATTGGACAACATGTGAGCTTTCATTGAGGAACCCTCACGGTCAGCCGCAAAGCCTACATGAAAATTTCAATTAAGGGCAACATATGGGTGTTTAGAAAGGTTAAAAATACACTAGAGGAATATTTCCTCTTCTTGGTGTTGTTTGAGTTCAAAGTTTCAGTCAATTTAGAGAAGTAGACATGTAGCCCCCTTTATAGGAAGAATGGAAAAATGCCAGGTCCATTGCTTCATGAACATTTTAGGCATCTTCTCGTAGACCTGAAAGTACTCAGATCCAAAAGGTTACATAGAATGTATATGGGAGATGAGGAGCTTAAAGGGGACCCTGAGCTTTGAAAGGAGATCACTGAGAAAGTTCCACTAGCTCAGTGAGTTAAAAGGACAGATCAAGCTACCTAAGCTCATAAAATAGTGCAACAAGCTGGTTGTATCAATCACCAAGACCATCATTCAAGGGGGCAAGCTGGGATCCTTTTGATGAGACGAATCATCTTAATGGGTGATCAGGTTGTTTTGAGAATGGTGAGTTATTTAATATGACCGAGATGGTGCAACAAAAGCTGATCGAGTTTGAGCTCGGTCTGATCGGGTTGCCTCCATAGCTGAGCCCGTTCATTGCAAAATCAAACCTAATTAAACTGTTCACAGGGCCGAGATCTTGGATGATGGACTGAGTAAATACTGAGGGTGTTTGATCTAATGCATTGGAACGAAGAGCCAGATAACGTCAAGCTCAAAGAAGAGGCGAGTTCGAAGGATATTATCAAGTTCATATAGTTATGTACTAAGTTGATTTATGGAGAAGCAAATTAGACACGGTGGACATAACATTGGTAGCCGAACTCGGGGATCCAACCATGCAAGCCTGTTCCTAGTGGTTCCAAGGTGAGATCTCAAACCGAGCTAGTAAGTGGAGTCCACCGAACATTTCTATTTGGGAAGAATCCGAGTCTATGGATTATATTGATGGAAGGTTATTTCTAATAAACCGAGCACTGGAGGCTGAGTCAGGAATGGTCAAGCTCTTTCGAGATATCAATGTCAATTCAAAGACTATGAATGCGAATGTATTAAGCCAACGACAATGGAAAGCTCAAGGTATTAATCGACGGAGGGAGATTGGAGGCCGAGTCATTTTTTAGGGTCGCAAAGGTGAGTTGGAGTGTGCTGGCAATGGGACTTATCCAAAATCATGGCAGAGAGGAAAGAATGAATGTTGAGCCTACGATTCAATTTCGATGAAAGTGGAGTCGCACGGGGTCGCCTCTTAGTGCCAGCTTAAAAGGCCCTACACGTGTATCAAGGCATCATGGACACGTTGCATGTGAGATCCTGGAGTGTTTAAACGTCTAATGGAGTTGGGAAAGAATTCCAAACAATAAGAAGTAACGTGGGCCTGGGGCCCACTGAGCAACCTCACGACATGGGGAAAAGTCTTCGCGTGGACTGAGGAAGGTAGTCGATCTTGCCAACGTGGAAAATAGCTCACCAACAAAGAGGAGCCAACTTGACAAGGATCTCGGCGTAGAAGGAAGGCTCCAAGAGCCAGGTGGATAGCCAGCTCGTCTGAGCTGGCCGAGTCGATAGAGATCAAATCGCTAATTGTAAACAAATAAATCAAGCCCCATTCAAATGGAAACACATAAAAGTAATGATGAAGGGCCCACCATTTTAAATTCAAAATCATTTTAAAGATATGCAAAAACATTTGAGAAGAAGAGAAACATATTAAATTGTCTTTTCCCAACCAAGAATTTAAATCCTAGTCCGTATATTACAAGAAAGCGTGAGGAACCCATTTGTTTAGTGCTCACATGATTATTATAATATTATTAGTGAAGTTTTTATGGGGTTATAACAACTCACGTAGATAGGTTGAGGGAGAAATTTATGGGTTGAATAGTTAGAGCTACCTCCTTGTTTATAGGAGAAGCTTAAGCTATAAATATGTAACCATATCAATGATTGAACATCAATATAGAAGCAAATATATCAATATTATCATGTATCTTAGTATTGTTTTTCATTTGGTATCGACCTAGCTATTCCTAAAGTTTGTGATGAAAGTCTAGTTTTGTTAAATACTGTATTTTAGTGCATTTTTTTCTAACAATTTTTAGATCAGCAATGATGGGATCTTGAATATTGGATGGGGAAGCTATTTCTCTTTTCTCTTTCATGTGTATGCAAGTAATTTATGAAACAATGAATAATCATTTCATTGGATTGAATCCATTTGCATTGAGGGATTTTCGTATCTATGTTGCTCGAGTTGTTAATTCTAAAAAGATAATTTTTTTAATATATCTGCGTTTGAGAGCGATTAATCTAGATTGGGCCAAATCATATTTTCTATCGAACCTTGAGGAAACACATCTTAGAGGGTGTATTTAGGTCTCGTGCGATTATATTGGTGTATTCCTTTACTTTTGAGGCCATTTGATGTTTGTGTCGCTTGATTGTTACATGCACCATCTTCTGGAATCCATTATCCTATTAATGTTGATCTCATTTGATCAATAAGTTGATCTCCATGTATACATACAAAATTTCCCTTATCTTTGTAGACATTTCCATTAGTTTCCCGTATTATTTTTTGGTATTCCATTCCCATGCTACATTGCAACTCAACTCTGAGAGATGATTCTTGTGCATTGCCTTATGTGAAAGATTTGAGCACGATAGTATTTATATCAGTCTGCAGGAAAGAAAATTTACTTATCCACATGATCTATCTACACTTCAATGCATACAGTCTGCTCCATGAATAGATTTCAATGATATTTTCTCGATCTCTCACCAAACGCAATTAATGTCAAATATTTTTGTGTTGATAGAATGTCAAAAAAAGATCAGTATTCACCTATCATGTTTTTGATATAGTCTATGTATCATGTGTAGTTCCGTCAAGGTCGTATTTAAAAGTCTCGCATTAATTTCTAGGTGTTATTTTTTAAAATTCAGTACTGTCATTACTTTTCAAGTTATAGTCATGATTAATGTTAGTTTTTTAATTAAACATCATTGGATATTTTTGGGTCATCTAGTGTATAGTATTTATATATTGTCATTATAGTGTCGGTGAGACCTTGTTGTCTATGTCAAAGTTAGGTGTCAAAGCTCTATGCAATTAAAATATTCTTATGATTACCTAGTCAATAAATTATAAGTTTTTATTTGTTACATTAAGTGTTACTCTTAAAATTGTTTAGTCATATAGTATCATCATTGTCAATAGGTCAAGAGTTGAAAATTGAAAAAAATAAAATTCCTTTGGGACAAATTTTTGGTGTTACCTAACGTCCGAAAGTTATATTTAAGCTCCATGATCAAATCCAGTTGAACTAGCAAAGTATAAGATTAGACGATAGAGGCACGAAGGATAGAGGAAAATTAGCGTCCTCTCGTCAGTTGCCAACTACTAGGATGCTTATGCTATGGTGACATGTGTGTGTGCTTATTGTAGTGTGATGTTTTCAAAATAATGTGTTATGGAAAATTCACATGGGGGGGATGACACAATGCTTCAGTTTGTATGTGTGGAATGTTATGTTTGCACTGTGATGGATTCTAAAATGTTATCTCCAGAAGAAAAACTATGATGAGGGCCGAAGAATGCACTGGCACATCATGATATGGTTGTAGGTAAACCATTTTAAAACCTTCACCTATTTGTGGTTTGTGGTCAACCACTAAAAACCACCTTACTCTTGGTTTTTGGTTAATCGATGGAAAACAAACTTGTGGTTTTTGATAATCCAAAAGAAAATAACATGATAGAGAAATTAGGTGAAGTGTATTATGGAGGTTTTCCCTATGTTCGTACTAAGGGCGGGAATGTTAGGAATGCATTTGTTTAGTGCTCACGTGATTATTATAATATTATTAGTGAAGTTGTTTATGGGGTTATAACAACCCACATAGATAGGTTGAGGAGAAATTTATGGGTTGAATAGTTAGAGCTACCTCCTTGTTTATAGGATAATATTAAGCTATAAATATGTAACCATATAAGTGTTTGAATATCAATATAGATTTAAATATATCAATATTATTGTGTATCTTGGTATTGTATTTTCAGCCATCTGTGCAAATCAAAACACTTACATGTACTCTCAGAAAGCCATAAATTTTGCATCTCTTAACAAATTTTCACAAAATTGGTCTTGTTGGAATCATGATTTTGAGACCTTCGCAAAAACCAAGAAATTCTATAATTTATGAAGATTTCATGGATAATTTCACAAAAACCCAACCCAGTTCAAAACAGAGACTTTCATGGTGGTTAGGAGTGCAATTAAGAGGCATGGGCATCATTTTCTCCAACTGCAAGTTATGGGACAACATGAGGGAGATTTTTCAAATCAAAATACCATCATTTCACTTCATTTATTGTGATTTTCAAGTGGTTGGAAAAGCAATTTCGAGATTACACTCTCTCTCTCCTTCTCATTCTATAAATTGTAATCGGGGCTCATTTGTAAAGGAGTTAGTCATTTTTATCCCGCTCCTCTCTCTTTCTTCTCTACTAGGGTTGAATGTGGAGCTTAAGCCTCCTCTCCAAGATTTGTAATGGAATTTTCTTTCCTCTTGCCCACTAATGTTATATTGTGCATAGTTATTGTAGAAAAAAACTATGTTTTGTGATGCATCATGTCCATCCTTGCATGTTTTATTATCTCTACTTACCTCTCTCCTTGTAGGGTATATTGTGCATATTTTTTTATGTCTATTGCAGGTTTTGAAAGTTGTGTTTAATGGGTATGAAGTGGTGTTCTATGTGAACTTATCTTTGGTCTGTGGTGCATCTTGTCCACCCTCTCCATTTCTCACCTCTCTCTATTTCAGGTAGTTGGACAATGATTAACAACCTCCTTTTACGGTGTATCACCGCTTTTACTCCCGGTCCCTTGGAAGGTTAGATTAGGATTATTTTTCTTGCCTACATTAGGAGTAGATTATGGAAGGTAGTTTAAGAGAAGGATATATCCTTCTCTAGATGGTTATCTCAAGCCCGCAAGTCCCACATCTTGAGAGGTAACCCAATGTTACAAAAATTACACTGAATGCCCCATCCACAATCAGGCCATTCGGAGGGTGTTGTAATTTGGTGATAATAATTCTGGCATGCCTGGTGGGACATCATAGAGGTTAAATTTTTATCTTTCAAAGGTGTTCCATTTCAAGAAAATCATTAGCTAGAGTGCAAACTCAAACATTTGCAACAGACTTCATTTCAACAAGTAGGTGTGTTCTTGTTGGAATTTCATCTTTTGGAAGTATATAAAACACATTGAGCAACTCCATTTAGTCCAAACAACTCATTTTTTTGAAATTGTAGACCTTTCTTCCATCCATTTTCATTCATCTTTCTTTCCACATCTTTCATTTTCTCCCATTATATGAGGTTGTGAAATCATGGCTTCATTTCCACAGTGGAATTCATACTTCAGTGCAATCAACCTCTAATGATATTCATAACTCCTCCTTATCAGCATTATGATCAGGTTTAGAAACACTATGCTTACCCATATGACCAAAGTAGAAACCAGTTTGGTTATGGAGCTTATCAAGAACAAGGGTATACATATAATGAAAATAGTCAAACTTGGAAAATGCTGATTTTCTGGAGAAAATTCAAAGCATGGAGGCTGACATGGTTCAATCTTGGGATATAGCATAGATGAAATCATTCAAAATTGGTCATAGGGAACCTTGTTCATGGGAAGACCCTTTTCCAAGAAATTATATCTCATAGGAGAAACTTGATTTCATGGTTGAAATGCTGCCCCAACTTGTACAATGAACTGAGGAGATAAATGCTTATGAGCAAGGCACAGGACAACCTTATCAATGGGTAAGTCAATCACCAACTCCTTGCTCTTCTTTCTCTCCTTCCCAAGCTTTATCATTTTAGTAGTATCATGATTCAAGCCCATTATATGCTACCCCAATTGTAAAATTCCCTTCTCCATCTTCTAATCTTCCATCTCATCTTGATTCTTCTTCCATTTTCCCTTCCAAATAATCATCCCCTCTAAACAAACAAGAAGTTCCACCTCCTTCACCACCAAAAATAATTGCAAAACCGGTTGTAACCTAACCCAACCCTCCTCTTGCTATCTCAAGTTCATCTTGGGAAGAAATTAGTCAAAAGGCAAGATAAGAGAAACATAAAGAAAAGTCTAGTGGGGATAAATGACAAAAGATTTGAAAAAATGGGCTCTCAAATTTAGAATCAAAAGGGTTCCCTTGCTAGTAAAGCCAAAGGAGGAGATCGAGTTGAAGAACCAATCGTGGTAGAGGTCGATTTTTTAACAGAAGTGGAGCAAAAAGAAGAAGATAGTGATGATCAATAATCAGTTTTCTTAGAATGGATTGTTTACATAAGCACCATTTTTCTAGAATTTGTTGATCATGTAAACATTGCAAAATCAAAAGAAGAACAATCAACTCTAGGTTCCATTGAAGAGGAGCATGTGGAAGAGACCAAATCAGATTTGGTGGCACTTAATGAAGATGAAATCAATGAATTTTTTTACTTTCATTCAAAAAATCTGATTTAGTTAATGAATCTATGGTGGAGGAAAAATTTCAAGAAGGCCTTACTACCTAAAATAGTCCTCTAGAGCAGTCTACTAAAGAATTTGATATGTCAAACTTCATGCTAGAGGAAGAGATTATTAAAGAGCAATGTGTCCTTCAAGAAACAATGGAGGAACTCCCAAGTAGGCAATGTGTTGTAGCTGATTGCAGTAATGAACAAGTAATCTCATTAGACGTTTCAATAAAAAATGATAAGTTGTATGATGTAGAGGAATCCCATGTTTCAAGGAGGAGGAAGAAAAGAGCATGAAGATATCATATATTTAATACCATCCATCCAAAGGGGACGTCAATTGTCTATATATGTGCAAGAAGAAGAGAAACAATCCACGAGACAATCCCCTTTTCAGAAGGCTTCCAAGAAGACTTTCTTTTTGAAGTTGGAATTCAGAGAAATGGGAAAATTCAATGGACCAGACCTTGCCCAATCAAGTACTTGGCTTCATTAGAGTCAAGGAGAATCCATAGCTAGTCATGATTACATATAAGAATGGGGAAGAGCGTCAATGTGCTAAGGATTAACAACAATACCTCTAGGAACAAATTGAGAAGTGACTAGAAGAGGTATATGTATTATTTCTTATTGATACCTTGATGAATGGGGGAGTGAAGAATCAATTTGTAGCCAATATTTGACTCCTATTTTCAGTTGTGCTTAGTGCCAAATCATCCACATGGTTGCCAATTGTAAGGAAGGGTAGTTACTTCTCATCACCAAGTGGCAGGTTTTGTTTGAAGTTTCCCATTTCTTTGGTTAGTGTAGGGTAGGAGTAGGTTTGTTTTCAGTAGAAGAAGTGCTTATGCACACTTTGCATGTCTTACTTAAGGCATGTATGATTTGTTTCTTTTGTATATAGTTTTTTCTATATTGCTCTAGGTAGTATAATTCTCCATGCCCTTCGATTATTGTAGTAAGGAAGTTCATAGTTGCATATCATAGTTGCAAACTTCAAATCAAAAAAAGTGCAGAGAAACTAAAAGTAGTTAAGGAAGAGATCTTGATGATTCTCTCCAAGAACAATTATAGAAATGCTTAGTTCCCATGTAAGCAATCGAGTTATCAGCCTAACGAGGCCAAGTCAAAATTAACTCAAGTCTCTAGCAAAGAACACAAGACAATATGTCGGAATTGGGACATTGAGAAGAAGAAAGAGAATAAGACTTTAATAGAGTTCCATGATGTCCAAACCCTAGTGTTTCACTCCAATCTTGTAGTATGCTTCACCTTGCCAAGGAAATTAGTCTCGAGGTAGTAGTTATAATTTTCTATCATTTTTCATCATTACGCCTCCTAGATTGCAATTGTTAAGAGGATGAAATTCAAGTTTTAAAACAATTTTCTACTCTCACAAAACAAATATCAATATTTTCTTACGAATTAGAGAATGTGAGTGGCGGGAGGAAATTCTAAGCATGAACAACATTCAGGGGTCATGATTTTTAGAGTTCAGATGAGTTCATGATGATCACACATACTCCATACCCAATGGATAGCTATAGGTATCTGGTCATACTCCATTTAGCAGGAAAATGGTTGTGTGAGTCGCCAAATTGTTATCAAATTTCACCCCTGGGTGAAATTAGATAATAGGGAAATCTTGCATTGAGGAACCCTCATATTTAATTCAAAGCCTATAGGAAATTTTCAGTATTGAGGGAAAAATCTTGGTGTTTAGGATGGTTGAAATTTGTGATGCCCACTAAAGCAACCCACTTGAGACCCAAGAAACAACCTAGGGTTAGTTAGGAAAATTATGGAATAATTTTTTTATTGGAAGTGTCAATGACCTGTGTTGTAAGGCATAAAACTATCACTAATAAGTTCTGGAAAAGATTAATCTACTATAACATACTTTTCTTTTATTAACCATTATAAGAGGTCACAAGGTTCAAAAGTTAGGGCTAGAAGTTTCAGTTAGGTTCAGGGGATAAATTACCACCATACCCACTCTCTAACAGGCACACGAGTTTCAAATTTATTTTTCTCACACTTAATGCGTTAAAAATTTCCATAAATCATTTCCATTGGATAGGAAATTTTCTCACCTTTCCGATGATATAAAGAAGTCCTCCTAACTCCTTGTAAAACTCTAGTTATGGGCCGACGGGCATTGGGGTGAAAATTTTCCCCAAAGGGCCGGGCTGCGGGCCTAGGGATGAAAATTTTCCCAAAAAGGGACATGTGTCAAGTGGGGAGAAATCCATTTTTTTGGGTTGGTGGGTCATGGGGAGATGTTTTGAAATTTTCCTCGTGCGGGGCGAAAACTAGTTTTACACCCGCGCTTTCATTGCGCCGCCAGGGACACGTGGCGCCCAAAAACTAACGTGGGGGAAAAGATGAGCGAAGGGCGGTGCGTGGAGGAGTTTGGGAGATATCGCCAAAGGGGAGGGGAAAAGGGATAGCTTGACGTGCAGGTTTGCATGTCCACGGAAGATATTTTCCCAAGGTGTGGGCAAGAGTGCGGGGCCGCGGGGTTTTTTTTTATTCAAAATTTTTCAAAACAATAGAACTTCAAAAAGGACCAAGTTTGCGAGGGTTCCGCCCTCCACCGTGCCATGTGGAAGCCTCTAATTGGCTATGGGATGGCCGGGCATTGGGGAAAGATTTTAATATTTTCAAAAAAATTCTAAGGTTTTAGGGAAAATTTTGGGTCATGGGCCCATTAGGGAAAATTTTCCCAAATTTTCCGCCAAGGAAGGAAAACTTCAAAAGGCCATAACTTTTGCTAGAAAGCTCATTTTTGGAAAACGAGGACTTTATGGAAATATCTCGATGCCCTCTTTGCATAGGAATCATAAATTTTACATTTTGATAAATTTTAAGGGGTCAATTTTAAGAACACACCTATAGGATTTTTAAAAGCAAATTGGTAAATTTTAACTTATAAATTTGGTTCAATTTGATCTTCTCCTTCACTCAACATGCCAAAAAGACATGGAGGATTGTTCTAAGAAGGATTTAGGATGTTTTTGGAAGGTGATTTTTCTTGATTGATTCCAATTTGAATTTTTCCAACAATTGACAGAAAAATGACTGTGAAAAGTTTGGGCCCGATTTTGCAATGTTTTAAATTATTTCCTTAAGTGTTTTTTTGTCAAATTGAGTCCAACCACATTAAAATTCTAGATGAACTCAACAAATACCTCCTTCACCTCATGGCCATATTAGAACATCCAACATGATATAAATATAATCACAAAATCATTTATACATATGAATCACAACAACATCAAGGCAATCAATAATATCACTTACAATCTATATCCACAACTATATCATCGTCATATAATGTCCATTGTCTAGGTCTACTCAAAATATCTAAAAATCATGTTCGAACAACATTCATAATATATCCATGTCAAATAGTATATCATCATCCACATATGAGTGTCTCTAATAATCATCATGCATCATAACCAAATCAAGATCAACAATAATCCATGGTCCAACATCTAACATCATACTAAATCAAAATCATAATAATGTCCATAATGAAATCAACAGTATCAAGATTAGTATCAAAAAGGTGTCAAAGGAAAGTGGGCACTATATCCCCCTCCCCTTAGACTCGACTTCCTCCTGGAAGTCATTGGAACAAATGTGGAAACTGAACTCGTAATGAGGTAGCATCCTCCCATGTAGTTGTAGTCTCATCATATTTGTCAAACTGCACCCGAACCTGATCAACCTCTCTACCTCGAAGGCCCATGGTCCTATGATCTAGGATGTGAATGAGCTCCACATCACCTACCCCCGATCCTACATTTCTACAATGATGTCCAATCTAACACATGAGAAGGATCTCGTAATATATCTCTTGAGAACTAAAACATGAAAAACATTATGTATGCGAGATAAGTGGGTGGCAATGCTAGATGGTAGGCCAAAGGGCTGATACGCTCCAAGATCTCAAAAGGACCCATGAATCTCGGAGCTAACTTAGAACATTTTCCATAACAGATAGGACTCTTATGTGGCCTGACATGAAGGAACACCTTCATACCCACATCAAAACTATGGTCAATCCTATGCTTTGATATGCATACTTATTATTCCTTTCATGTGCCTCCTGTAGTATCTATCGATCAATACCACCTCCTGCTCCATGTCCTATAGAAGAGCTGGTCCAAGAGAAACCCTATCCTCTAGCTTATCCCAGTTAAGAGGTGTCATGCACTCTCTACCATACAAAGCCTGAAAAGGAGCCATGCCTATAGAAATCTGGAAACTATTATTGTAGGCAAACTCCACTAAGTACAGGTACTCCTCCCATTTAGACTGTTGATCCATCACATACATCCTGAGCATGTCCTCTAAAATCTTATTCACCCACTCAAGTATCTCATTCTATCTCGGGGTGATATGTTGTGTTGAAGTTGATTCTTGTCCCGAGGGCATACTGTATGGTAGTCCAAAAATGTGAAGTGTACAAAGGATTGCAGTCACAAATGATCTTCCACAAAATCCGTGCAACCTGAAAATCTCATCCAAATATACCCATGCCACTACTCTAGTTGTATAAGTGGTCTTTACCGGAGAAAAATGATCCACTTTTTTCAATTTATCAACCGTGACCATAATGGCATCATGGTGATATCTCGACATCGGTAGCCCAACAATGAAATCCATGGAAATGGTGTCCCACTTCCATTCTGGTATAGCATGAGGAAAAAGAAGGCCAGCTAGATGCTAATGCTCAGCCTTAACTCTCTAGAACTCTAAACATCGTGACATAAACTGGGCCACGTCTCTCCGAATTCCTCTCCAATGATACAACTGTCTCAAGGTGGCGTGCATCTTCTTCACCCCAGGATGGGCTGAATAGGGTGCATGATGTGCCTCTACCAAGATGTCCTACCTCAAGCCTCCATATCTGGGAACATAAATCCAGCCTCTAAGGAAAAACCATCAAACTTCCCTCGAGGGGTCTCTGAGACTTGATCTCTGCTCAAACTACAATGTAGAAGCTATCAAGAGGAAGTTGTTGAAGAATCCTACTCCATAAATATGTACTCATTGAAGTGGCCATAGCCACATGTCTCCATCTACTGAGAGTGTCTACTACCACATTATCCTTCCCCTTCACATGCTCGATCTCCATGTCATACTCACAAAGCAACTCCATCAACGCCACTTATGCGCATTGAGATTTGGTTGGGTGAAGAGGTGACAAAGACTTAAGTGATCTATCTTGAGTGTGAATCTCCGACCAAGAAGAAATTCCCTCCATCAAACCAAAGCATACACAACTACTGAAATCTCAAGATCATGAGTTAGATAATTAAGATTGTAATCTTTGAGTTTGCAAGACTCAAAAGCCACTACTATGCCCTCCTACATCAACACACCTCCAAGCCCTGCTAAAGAAGCATCCATGCAAATGAAAAACTCACCCTGTGGATCCAAAACTACAAGAATAGGTGTTATAGTGAGGCATTCCTTTAGTTTCCTGAAGGCTTTCTCACATCTATCTAACCAAACAAACTTCTTCCCTTTCCTCTGAGGGGAAGTGATAGGGTATGTAATCCGAGAGAAGTCCTAGAAAAATCTTCGGTAGTAACTGCTAATCCCATGAAGATGTGCACCTCGGTCACCATAGTGGAGTGCTTTGGCCAATCCATAATGGCTCTAATATTCGATGGATCGACGGTGATACCTTCCCTAGAAATGATATTTCCTAAATAATACACTTCTTTTTGAAAGAAGGTACACTTCTCTAAGTTCCCATAAAGTTGTTGCTCATGAAGACACTGAAGAACCTAGCGAAGGTTCCCTTTTTGCTCCTCATGCGTACGTGAGTAAATCAAAATTTCATCAAGGAAGATGAGCACAAAGTGATCTAAGAAGGTCCTAAATACCCCATTCATCAAAATCATAAATATGCGAGGGCATTAGTCAAACCAAAAAGCACCACTGTGAACTTATAGTGCCCATATCTCGTACAAAAAGTGGTCTTATGAATATCCACCTCCAAAATCCTCAGCTGATGGTAACCTAACTTAAGATCAATCTTAGAGAAAACCATGGCTCCCTTCATCTAATCAAACAAATCATCAATACGCGAAGGAGATAACGATTCTTGATCGTTACCTTATTCAAGGTGGCGGTAATCAATATACAACCACAAGGATCCATCCTTCTTCTTCACAAAGATTACCGATGCACTCCAAGGGGATACACTAGGGAGATAAGGCATTTCTCCAAAATGCTCTCAAGCAGTAACTTGAGCTCACAGAGCTCTAGGGTGGTCATCCAATAAGGTGCTCGTGAGATAGGGTCTACTACTAGAACTATATCTATATGAAAATCAATCTCACGTGGGGGTGGTAACCTCGGTAGCTCCTCTGGAAAGACATCTATAAACTCTCTCAAAATGGGGTGATCATCTAGCGATGGTCCACTAGGCCCGTCCTCGATGCATCACCTTTGAATGTAATAGCATACATCGATAACCCCATTGCACACACCGCTTAAGCTACATAAGCGGAGATGGTACGAATAGAAATGGGCCTCCTGACCCCCGAAATCACCGACTCAACTCCCAAATCATCTACACAAGATATAGTCTTGTGGTAACAATCCATCCTGGCCCTATGTGTAGATAACCAATCCATACCCAAAATGACTCCATACAAGCCCAAAGGAAGGATATGAAGATCTGAGGTAGTGGTGAAAGGTCCCAAATCCACTACACACTCCTTAACTAAGGAGTCTACAGAGATCTTGGCTCCAAAAGCCATCTCAACATCCCAACTATGACCCTACCTAACTGCCACTAGCCTGCATCACTCTACTAAAGATGGTGCAATGAAAGAATCAAAAGAACTAGAATCAAACAATACAGAGGTAGGAATACCACCAATGCTACATGTAGTCTCAATGACTGTACTCTGATGCTCTACCTAGTGGTTCTTGACTACTACATAAATCATGTGGTTGCATCCCATATCACCAACAATTAGCTTTAATATCTATGTCTTACCCTTGTTATTAGGGTTATGTGGGAAATCTCTCCAAAAATGTCCTGCAACTCCACAACCAAAACAACCGCCTAATCCTCCCCAATGAGTAGCACCTCCCGTAGGTTCTTTAGAAGTCTGTGGTGTGGATCCTGATGATCTGGTTACGGTCTGTTGAGGTCTCTTTTGGCGAGCTTCCATTGAATGAGCTCTAGGTCCACCTTGTGTCCTAATGGGACCCCTAGGAGGAGGCCCCTTACTTCGACCTCTCTATGCATCAGCTCTTTGTGGAGGTCTATGAGGTGGGTAGGACTACTACAACTATTTTTGTGGTCTAAATGATGACTATGAAGAACTATGGCCACCACAAGGAGGAGGTACTGACCCCCTCGATTTGTTGTCCTGCATCTGCTATATGTGGCTCCAGACTTGATCTCTAGCCTGCTGGGTCTTCCCCCAAGTCTCCTCTACTATATAGGCCTTCTTGATGGCCTCAACTAATGTCTGTGGACAATGGATCTACACCGCACCTCCAATGTCTAGATTTAGGCCCCGAGATGAACTTGTGAATCCACACCTACTCATCCTACATGTACTCAACATACTATAGTAGATCCATAAATATACTCTCATACTCTGCTACTGAAAGAGATGCCTGTCAAAGGTCATGAAACTCATCTATATTCTGCTATATGAACCTCCATGACAAATTTTTGCTCATGAATCTCTCCTCAAATAGCTCCTAAGTCACTCTCTCATAATCAACATGGAGCTTCTGCTCCTCTGTCCTCCACCATACTCCTGCTCCATCCCTCAATAGATGGATCACAACACGAGCTTTCATATTAATAGAGCAAGGAAAAGCTTCACACAACCACTCAAGCTCACTTGCCAAGCCTCTACCTATAATCCACCTATGTCACCAAAATAATGTGGGGGTCATAGTTTTAGGATCTCCCTGATGTGATCTGCAGCTGTGGTCTGACGGCCTCTAGGTCTCTCTACACACTCATCCCTAAGCCTAGGGCTCCAAGACCTCTCTTTATGCTCTGAAACTCGATCACCCTGTCCCCTCTGTGGTGACTCTTCCTTGGCTGAATTTGCATGGGATTTATCTCCTCTATGCTCCTTGTTGGGTCGAGGAGATACCTGACCCTCAATGGAAGGGGCTCTGTCATGGCTGGTTGTATGTCCTCCTCCTAATCCTCCATGTAGAGTGGCATTAACATCCTGAAGAGTCTGCAAAATCTAGGGTAGGATGGCTGCTACACCCTGATCTGGTGGTGGTGGTGGTGGTAAGTCTGAGTCTATGTGAAAATTCCCCTCACCCCATTTGTGCCTCCTGCACAAACCAAAGTGAGATTTAGTTCATTTTTCTAAGTTTTATTCAATTTCTATGTTTACTAAAATATTACAATTTCTAAATTAAGTTGTTTTCTAGATTAAAAGTGTGCTAGGTTTAAGTTTCATGTCCCAAGTTTTCTAGTGTGCCCAATGGTCCAATATTTTTAACCACTGCTCTGATACCAAGTGTGATGCCCATTAAAACAACCCACTTGAGACCCAAGAAACAACCTAGGGTTAGTTATGAAAATTATGGAATAATTTTTTTATTATTATAAGTGTCAATAGCCAGGTTGTAAGGAAAAAGTTGTCACTAACAATTTTGGAACAATATTAATCTACTATAACATACTTTTCTTTTATTAACCATTATAAGAGGTCACAAGGTTCAAATTTTAGGGTTAGAAGTTTCAGTTAGGTTTAGGGGGTAAATTAACACCATACCCACTCTCTAACAGCTCGAGTTCCAACTTTATTTTTCTCATAGTTAATGCATTAAAAATTTCCCTAAATCATTCCTATTAGATAGGAAATTTTCTCACCTTTTGATGATATAAAGAAGTCCTCCTAACTCCTTGTAAAACTCTAGTTATGGGCCGACGGACATTGGGGTGAAAATTTTCCCCAAGGGTGGGCTGCGGGCCTGAGGATCAAAATTTTCCCAAAAAGGGACACGTGTCAAGTGGGGTGAAATCCATTTTTTTAGGTTGGCAGGTCACAGGAGATGTTTTGAAATTTTCCCTGTGCGGGGTGAAAAACTAGTTTTGCGCCTGCGCTTTCGTTGCGCCGCCAGGGACACGTGGCGCCCAAAAAACTAACGTGGGGGAAGAGATGAGGGAAGGGCGGGTGGTGGAGGAGTTTGGTAGATATTTCTAAAGGGGAGGGGAAAATGGATAGTTTGACGTGTAGGTTCACACATCCACGGAAGATATTTTCCCAAGGCGTGGGCGGGAGTGCGGGGCTGCGTGGGGTTTTTTTTTCAAAAATTTTCAAAACAATAGAACTTCAAAAAGGACCAAGTTTGTGAGGGTTCTGCCCCTCCTCCATGCCATGTGGAAGCCTCTAATTTGCTATGGGCCAGTGGGGCACTAGAGAAATATTTTAAAATTTTCCAAAAAAAATTCTAAGGGTTTAGGGAAAATTTTGGGCCGTGGGCCCGCTAGGGAAAATTTTCCCAAATTTTCTGCCAAGGAAGGAAAACTTCAGAAGGCCATAACTTTTGCTAGAAAGCTCATTTTTGGGAAAACGAGGACTTTATGGAAATATCTCGATTCCCTCTTTGCATAGGAATCATAAATTTTACATTTTGATAAATTTTAATAGGTCAATTTTTAGAACATGTCCTACAAGCTTTTTAAAAGCAAACTGGTAAATTTTAACTTATAAATTTGGTTCAATTTGATATTCTCCTTCACTCAACACACCAAATGCAAGACATGGAGGATTGTTCTACAAATAATTTAGGATGTTTTGGGAAGAGGATTTTTCTTGATTTATTCCAATTTGAATTTTTTTCCAATAATTGTGAGAAACGATCGTGAAAAGTTTGGGCCCGATTTTGCAATGTTTTAAATTATTTCCTTAAGTGTTTTTTTGTCAAATTGAGTCCATTGATATCACAACATACTAAATTTTAATGTTTCCATGTTGATTATTATGTGCAGGCCCGAATTGTGCATTTTAATTAAATTATTTGCTAGTTTTAAATTTACAATAACAAGGATCAAATCTTGAGGGATCTATTTGCCATTTCTTCTTCCAAGTATGAAAATTCATTTCTCATCTAGTCTAATACATTTAAATGATTTAAATCAAACTATTCTAAACCCAAAATGCAATTCTGATTTCAATTTTACACATTTCCAAAAGAGGCAAAACACTGTATTTTCCTCACATACGTTTCTTCCTTTCAAACAGAGATTCCCAAAACATTGACATGATCAGATTTAAATTTACAATACAATTTGGAAAGAACATTTCATTCATTCATTGATTTCCAAAGACAATTATTACAATTTGGGATAAAAGTGCAAAATTCATTTGCACTCCCACAAGCCTGCAAAGGAAACGAAATTGCTTAAGGCCCATAGCTAACGAAATGATGCCACGTGTCCAAGTCAGTAGCGGGAGTTGGGGGTCGGAAGGATTTTGGTTTTTTCCAAAACCATAAAAGTGCAAAGGTGAAAATTTGGACCGCATCTCTGCGACCAATCAGAAGGTGCCATGTGTCCATGTCAGCAGTGAGGTCGGGCCGACGGGGAACCTTGGGAAAATTTTCCCTTTGTGGGAAAAAGGGGCAGAATGTTATTTTGAAGGCCACAGACCAATCTAGAAAGTGCCACATGTCATCAAAGTGGTGGGGCCATAGAGAATTTTGGGAAAATTTCCCAATTTTGTGAAAAGGGAAAAAGTTCAAGTTTTGGCCCGCTGACCCGATTTTTGCCCTAATTTTGCCCTGTTTGCCCTAAATCTTCAGAAGGCCATATCTTTCGATCTAGAGCTCGAGATTTTCATGATTTTGGTATCAATGGAAATCTGTTGAAATCCTCTACATGATGGACACTTCAATTTTAAATTTTGATGGATTTTTGTGGGAGAAAAATGGGAAAATGTCTCTGGCATGGAAAAATTATAGAAAACGACCCCAACCACCAAAATTAATGAAGTATGGGCCTCTTTCTTTCTCTGCGAAGCAATGTATGATGAAGTATGGGATTTTTCATGGAAACCCATCATTTTGTAGGCTAATTAAATGGATCTTGTTAGTGGTTGGAGTTTTAAAATCGATTTTCCCGTGTTTTCTCATTTCCTTCATTCTATTTAAGTGATAAAAGCCAGTTTTGGCTCATTTTGAAAAGGTTGTTCATCCTTCTTCTCTACCTCTCCCTTCTTTTCTTCCCCAGGGTTGAAAATGGAGTTTGAACCTCCTCCCTTGCTCTGTAATGGCATTTTTCCTCTGACCCGTGAAATGATGCCTTGTGTAACTTTTGGAGCAATAAAAATGTGTTTTGTGATGCATTTGTCCATCCTTACTCATTTTTTGGTTGTTTTCTTCTTGCCTCTCTTCATTACAGGTATTTGTGCATGTTTGGATGTTCATTACAAGTTTTGGAGCTATGTTCATGGAGTTTTGGAACATTTTCTATGTGAAATCCATCTTTGGTCTGTGATGCACTTGTCCATCCTTTCCATTGCTCACCTCTTCTTGTTCCATGGTAGTTTTGATAGATAATCAACACTTTCCTTCTCTGGTGTATCACCATTTTAGTGTAGGCTCTATTTTTCCTTGTTTTCTTCCTCTCCTTGTCTCCTTGGAAGTTAGATTAGGTTAGATTAGCTTTCCTACACTGGAATAGCTTGTGGTAGGTAGTTTAGGAAGAGGAACCAACCTTCTCTAGAGAGCTTTCCCCATTTGTAAAGGTCCCACACTTTGGGAAATATCAATTTTGTGCAATCACACTAAATGAATTTACCTTAGAAAATCATATCCATAACTCATTTGGGGGTGCTGTGATTTTGCACTAACAAGTCATACTTCGAGGTATTGGTCTATAATTTGATGAGTAGATTTCCTTTGAGGGATCAATCTACTTTTTTGACAATATGATTTGATTATTTCAAATAGATGTCCTTCTAGTGATCAATATATTATTTTTTATAAGATGCATCCATAGATATATTTGACTTTTTAAGCTGAGGGAAAAAACCTAATAGACCATTTCAAGGAGGAGAAGATATGTGTGCACAAATTACACATATATGCCTCATGATATGTTTTTGGTAGATAAGGTTGGATGAATGTAATGATTTTGGGGTTCTTGTTAAGGAGGAAATTTTCCAACTTAAAGATGTAATAAACAGAGTCGTGGTGCTCATCTTTAAGGCTATTAAAGATGGTAACAGAGAAAGCCACATGATTTCAAATCATTACGATGATAAGATGACTGGATAATGGTGGAATAAGATATTTGATGTGACTATTATCGTGATGGTCAAGAGTTTAACCATAGAAATGAATTAAGTGTAAGGAATTCAAAGGTTCCTTTATAGGTGAACCTTCAAGGAGTTTAGGTCATATGTTCTGACCCATACTTGTGAGTAATGACGTATGGACCGATCCAGTTGGGGGAAAACTTTCCATGTTTAATCCTTTCTAAAGTAGTGACATTTTTATTTTCTTTGAGAAAAAGATCACCTATTTTGAGGTCATGTTCATTTACATGTTTATTGTATAGGTGTTTGATGTTGTCTTTGTAAACATGATGATGTTCAAGAGTTTTTGAAGTTTTTCATATAATAACTCTAATTGTGCTAGACGATCTTATATGTATTCTTCGTCAAGGATAAAATATTTGAGAGATACATGGAGTGATGGGATTTTGAATTCAAGGGGTAGAACTTCCTTGGAGCCATAGACTAGTGAAAAGGGCATATAACTTGTAGGAGTATGGATGTTAGTTCAATAATCTTAAAGAGTGAACAAGATCTGGAGATGTCGGGCCCACATGTGTTGTCTATTGATTTCATGAGGATTTTATTAAGTGTTTTATTAGAAGCTTTGGCTTGTCCACTTTCTTGGGTATAGTATGGAAATAAAAATCTAAGTTTGATGTTGAAGGCGTCACATAGTTTATTAACATCCTTATATTATTTGTGATAAGTGTGTGAGGAATACCAAAGAGACATATGATGTGTTGTTAAATAAATTTGATGATTTTAATTTCTTTAGTCGAGTTTAAGGGAATGGAGTTAACCCATTTTGTGAAATATTCAGTGGATGTGTTAATAGAGTGATGTTGTTGTGATGAGTGATGATTGATAGTGCTAATGAGGTCTAACCCCCATTGTGAGAATGGACATAAGTCATGAGATGGATGTAAGGCTTGACTAGGGACATGAATGAGATCCAAGTGTTACTGACATTTGATGCATTTCTTAACATATGTGCAACAATATTGGTTGATGGTAGGATAGTAATAGTCCAGTTTTAAGATGCGTTTAGCAAAAATGGTACCATTGAAGTGTTTATTGCATATACAGTCATGAACTTTCTAGATGGCTTTAATAGATTCATGGGATTTAAGACATCTTAGTAAGAGGCCATCAAATCTGAATTTATAAAGGATACCTCCCAAAATTATGTAGTGGGTATCACGTTAAAGAAAATATCATTTAGCATTTTGGGATAGATCAGATGGGATTTTAGATTCTGAAAGGTAGTCAAATATTTGTGTGTACCAAAGATCAGTTGAATTATTTTTGATGACGTTGATAGAGGGGAGTTCATTTTTATGAGATGGTTCATCTAATATTTGGACAAAAGATTTTAGAATTATCAGTTGATTCTTCAGTTGATAAAGGAATGAGGGATCCTAAATAAGCCATGGTTTATGTGAATTTATTAGAAGATCATGGAATTGTTTGAATGGTGTAATGATCAAAGGCTTCAAGGAGAAATTCAATATTAGCTTTATAATTTTTAGGATTTCATTTTTACATTGATAATCTCCTTTAATTTTATTAATGATGATTTTTGTTTATTTGAAGTTAAAGGGATGGCTTCAACCCATTTTGTAAAGTATTTAGTGGATTTGATCATAGATTTATGTTATTGTGATGAGTTAGGATTGATAGTCCCAATGAGGTCTAACCCCAACCGACTAGGAACATGTATGAGGTTTGAATTTTCTTGACATTTAATGCATTTTTTTACATATACGTAACAATCTTGGTTGATGGTAGGCCAGTAATATCCTAGTCGTAAGACATGTTTAGTGACAATAGTACCATTAAAGTGTCCACCACATATACCATCATGAACTTCTTGGATGGCTTTAACAGATTCATGAGATTTAAGACATCTTAGTAAGAGGCCATCAAATCTGCGTTGGTAAAGGATACCACCTATAATGATGTATTGGGTAGCACATTGAAGAAATTATCTTTTAGTATTACGAGATAGATCGGAGGGGATTTTGGATTTTGAAAGGTAGTCAAATATTTGTGTGTACTAAAGATCAGTTGAATTATTTTTGATGAAGTTGATAAAGGGGAATTTTTTTTTATGAGATGGTTCATCTAATCTATGAATAACCATGAAAATTTTAGAATTATCAGTTGATTCTTTGATTGATAAAGGAATGAGGGATCCTAAAGAATCCATGGTGTCTATGAATTTATTAGAATATTGTGGAACTGTTTGAATGGTGTAATGATTGAAAGATTCGAGGATAAATTCAACATTATCTTTATACTTCCATAGTATTTCATTTTTACATTGGTAATCTCCTTTAATTTGATTAATGATGAGTTATGAGTCTCCATAGATTTCTAAGATTTGAACGCCTAACAGGATAGCGGTTTGAAGACCCATTATTAAAGCTTCATATTTGGCCATGTTATTAGTACATTCAAAGTTAAGTTTGAATGATAGAGGAATAGGAGTCCCCTAGGGAGGTATGATGATGATACCAACCCCTCCCCCTTGCTGGCATTTAGATCCATTAAAGAAGAGGGTCATTTTGATAGGAGTGAATTCATGATCATCGATAGTGTTGATATATTCGTCGGGAAATTGTTCATGAGGAAGTTGAGTTTCAGAAAGGGGACCCTTAGTGAGATGATCAGCGATGGCTTGGTGATGTACTCTAGAAACCTAAATTACCATTAATCAACTAGCAGAAGGTTTACAACAACCAATTCCACCTTACTTTACAAGGTGAGGATCATAAAACTTAACTAGATGCCTAAAAATGGCTCATGCATGCAAATTTTACCAATTTTACCTTAGATGACTTTCCAAGGTCTATATTTAACTTCACACCCTAACCAATGCCTATTCACTTATCAAAATGATCCTTGGTCAAGAGACAATCCACTCTTCTTATACTCCAAACTATCCCTCCTTTTCATTACTAGCTTCCTTAACCCCAATTGAGACAACCTTAATCCTTTAACTCCCTCTTAGCTATTTACTCACCTTACCCTACTTCCAACATCTACATACACTCTTTCCCTAATGTACTTCATACCTCCAACAACTCACTTTTCATCCTCAACTACTAGGATCATACCTTCTTCACTTTTCCCTTCAAGATCTTCAACTAGTCCTCTTCCTTCAATATCCAAACTTGAGTTTTGGATTATTTTCTTACTCCCTCTTTCAAGTACCCTGATCACTCACCCTGAAACATAGTTATAATGATTATCAAAAATGATTCAAACCACTAAAATTTCAATACTAGTCTCTCTTAGCAAAAATTCCTCATTCTTAAGACAATGTGTATTTGTATCATATAGAGGTATATAATTCTAATAACACCCTCAATGTTTTATCTTCACTTTCTAAAGCCCCTTAGTCATGCTTGATATGCACCCCAAATTTTATCTCTTGGTTCCCTAATCTCTTCCTGTAAAACTACTTTTCTTACTTATGGCTCATTAGCTCCAACAAGCACTATAACATGTTATTTTCATTCATATCTTATTGTAATAGAGGTACCCAACAAAAATAGGTTTTTTAGAGCACCATTTAGGCTCTTTATATTTCCCTAGGAGTTTTAGGGCTTAGCTATACTTTCAAGACATGGTTCCTTCATTAAGAGACACAAACAATTAGGTCTTTAACATGTACAAAGTGGTTCTTAAGAAAGAATGTCATGGTTTTCTTTTGATTTAACCAAGGAAGATTTAAAATTTATCTTTTATCCTCTAGAAGGATATTTTAACATGATATATTCCCATTTTTAGATGAAAATTTGTTGATATAATCCTTCATATTGCAAGCCCTAGTGATAATCAAAGTATGCACTATGGGCAACCCGAGAAGTGTCTTTTGGGCATAAATTTCATTAGATTTCAATTCAAAACCTAAAATACTACAAGGAGGTTTGTATCATCATTATAATAAATCATATCTTATGAGTGAGTCATGATGTTCCTCCCAACCTTCAAACTCACCTCTCATTTTTTTCAAGTTTATATTTTGCATACAAGGTTTACACTGACAAGTGGGGTTTCTAACAAAAGAATGACCTTCTCTCCATAATCACACAATCTCTCGAATGATTCCTAGAAATATTGAATTTGCATTCCTCTATGTCACTTTTATAAACCTTAACAATGAAGAAATTATTTGCATTCAACCACTAAAACCCAATCCATGACTCTTACTTTGCCTCACTTGATTAGAGATCATAAACTTCTATGGAATATTTTATAAGATACTAGTAAACATTTCTTCAACATAATATTATTAAGGACCACATTTTATTAAGCCATTCATAGTAGTCTCAAGCCATAATATGTCTTCTTTCTTGTCACAGTTCACTAATGGACTGAACTTTATTTGTCATTTCCCTTCCACATTGCTTACACAAATTTCACATATCAACCAATATTTCAAGAACCAAATATTTTAATTTTTAAAAACACACAATAACATTAAGAATAATGAAACCTCTGTCTCCATAAGGTCTGTTGTTGCAAATCAACAGCACCCCTGGATGCAAATCAAGGTTCTAAATGATGTTTAGAGCATCCAGTGTGATTGCACAACATGGAAACCTCTCTCCAAGTGTGGGACTTGTGAAAATGAGAGAGGAATCTCCAGAATAGAGGCTGGTTCCTCAAACTCCTCTGATTTAGATCTATATTTTGCACAACTACAGAGGTTCTAATCCTAATTCTACCCTAGATTGCAAGGAGACAGGGATAAAAATGCAAAAATGAAACTAAACTAAAGATGGTGATGCACCAAAAGGAGTGGTGAAACATTTTTGCCATGTAAATAGACACAAATTCATGAAATGCAACAAGGGAAAACATACACAAGCTGATAGATGTAATTAGAGGTCTTAAAATGAAGTAAAACAATACAAACAGAGGACTGAAAGCATTCACAGAGTTTGCACTGTCAATTCCATGTAAAAATCTCTTGCATTCCACCATCAAAGAGGTATAAACCTGTTACAAACTGTGAAAAAGGTCTGATTCTTACAACTATCACTTGTTGGAGGTGAAAGAAGAAGTTTGCAATGCCAAAAAGTGTTCAACCATGAAGAAATGAGCCAAATCTGGCTTTTACAGTGCATGGGTCGAGCCTAGGAGAGAGAAAATGTAAAAAATGTGGGAGCCCATTCCTCATTGATGGAAAATGCATTAAAATAGCATGGAGGACCTTACAAACCCATACCCTATCATTTTTACCATATTGGAGAAGAATGCGACCCATTTGTATTAAATTTGGTTGTTGAAATGTCATTTCTCGCCATGGACACGTACCAGAACCGTTTTTGAATTTTCTCTCCAAATCGAACCAAAATTAGAAATTGACCATGGAATCATGTAGAGAATTTTAACATATTTCCAATGATATAAAGAATGTAAAAATATGAGCTTTGGATCAAAAGATATGATTGTTTGAAGATTTAGGGCAAAAACGGCCCAAAAACGGATCGGCGGGAAAAAAATTCAAATTTTACCTCTTTTTTGTCTTTGGAAAAAATTTCAAAAATTCCCCGTGCTCCACTAGTTGGATGCCACATGGCAAGCTCTGATTCTTCGCACAATTCTCTCTCCTTTCTTCTCCGCGGGTTTTTCTTTGAAAATTTGACCTTTTTATACTTTGGGAAAATTTCCCATTTTCTCCCCGCGCCCCTTTGATCCACGAAGACACGTGGCTCACTGCCATTGGACGCGGGCTATGCGGGCTGGTTTTGGCCTTTGAAAATTTTACAAAAACTTAGCAAAAATTTCCATTTCACCCCGACACCCGCGAGCCTCCCTCGACACGTGTCGAGTTCCTATTGGCCGCGGGCCAAAATTCAAAAATTCACCCATGGAAAACACTTAGCCAAATTTTTTATTGCGCCTCCCCTTGTGACACGTGTCACACTGTGATTGGTCCGCGGGCCCCGTGGGAAAAATTTTCCACTTGAACCTTCGACCAAAACTTGGAAAAATTTCCAATTTGCCTCTAACTCGAGTTATCGCCAATTTTGACTGCGCAAAATTGTCAAAAAAATTAAATAATTAAAAATTAGAAAATTTTGAAAAGTATTACTTTGCGTGGTTCATTGGACTCCTTACGGTGCCTTATTTTTGTGATCGTTTCGGTCTTCGCTTCATGATTTTAGGGCAAGAACTCTTCCCGCCAAAGCTATAAAACGTATTAAAATATACATTAAAATAATTAATTAATATTTAATTAATTAATTGCTCCTTGTTTGATTAAATTAATTTTTTAAAAATCACTTAAGGAGTATTTAATTAAATAAATATAAATTAAGGTTCATCCGACAAGTTTTAGTGCAGGAAGTAAGCTTTTGTTTCCAATCAGGGTTGGCATCCCGAACCCGGATTTCCACTTTCCTAGCAATTTCCTTCAAATTTCCACATGGGGAAATTGACTGGGATCGCAACCCATTTTTCCATTACCGTTGGCAATTGCCGCTACTTTTCCCATTTCCCCTCGGCACTTAAGCCACTACCCGGGATGAGAGGAAGTTGAATTAATCCTCGTAACTTCCTCCATCAAACCCGGTGGAAAAAGTCAGAAGCTTCTTTTTCTTCAGGAAGACATAATACTTTGTTAACATTATGCAAGAGAGATACATGCGCATTGGTTGAAGGAAAAGACAGGAGAGGTAGAACTGTCCCAGGAACTCCACGCACTGCCAAACCAAATACAAAACCTGCGCATGTTTTCAAATAAAAGACAAGAGAATTCTTTTCCACGTGCTGAGGGAAAGAAAGAAAGGAACAGTTTTCAAAAGAATAAAGATTAAAAGAAAAGAGGACAGCAATCCCCCATGCAGGAAGAAGGGAGAAACACACGTGGAGGAGAACAATCATATCAAAAGCCACGAAGCCTGCAGGGAAACTAACAACAAAGATAGAAATCTCTCACGCATGCATAAGAGGTTTACCAAGCTCCAAACTTTCCCACGCAGGAGGTGTAAGGGAAAAGCCAGCAAATTGACAGAGGAAGATTTCCATGCATCTGAAGGAGAAGAACACCAGAAGCTTTCCATGCATGCAAAGGATGAGAATGCAGAAAGCAATTTTAAATCCCGGGCCAGAGCACTTTCCAAATAATGAGGAGCAAACCAAAGAATGCCTGAATTTTTCACACCAAATTTTATCGACCAGCTTCATAGGAGTTTCAATGGTCCACAGTAGCTAGTACAAATGGAGTTGGGTCTGCTAAACGGCAGGAACCCTGGCCCTTCACTTTGGTGCAAGGTCCACCAGGACATGAAGGACACACACATTCTGGGGAATGTTGAATGTTATTCATCTTGTTCAATATCAACACTATTATGGTGCATTGCTTAAGAAACTTGCTCCGAAAAGCTGTGCAATCCTACAATAATGCAAACAGTATTGGCATAGGATCAATCGATGATGTTATTCGAGTATGGATCGCACATTGTTCCGCATGCTTCCTAAACTTTTCCCTAAACCAAGAATGCTTGTTTGCACTCCATCCAATGTTGCAATGAGATGAATTGATACGGCGTGTTCGGATCGTGGATTCATTGATGGTGAAATGAAGGTCTCGTTGCCCGATGTTGCGAGGGTGGGTGTGGATTTTGAAATCATGCCGCATGTGCAAAGATCGGTGAAGCGTAGAACTGAAATTCTCCTAGGAAGGTGCCGTGAGTAAGTAGTTGGCTATATGCGGTAGCTACAGGAAGAAGTCAGTTTCAACAAATCTGCAGAGTCTTCCTTTTTTGTTACGGAGGGTCCCGATGGGCCCCCACTGATTAAAGCGTGGTATTTGGGTGAGTACCGCTCATTTACTCCCACTCAGATTCTTGCGATGATTTTGTCGAATATTAAGCGAATTGCCAAGAATAATTTAAAAAAGGAAATTGTGGATTGTTGTATTGGAATACTCGTATATTTCACGGATCTTGAGCGTAGGGCAGTTCTAGATGCGGCCGCTATTGTTAACCTGAACCCACTTTGTTTGTTTCACGGCCACGGCCCTGGCTTATGGTATTTATAAAAGGGATTTGTCTGAAACGGATCCATTAAATGTCGTTTTTGTTGATTTTGGACATGCCAGCATACATCATTTCGGCAATCCGAGGTTTGAAATGATAAGGCATGAGGTTGTCGAGCCGCTATTGTTGGAGGTCGATCTGATCTACCATTTGGCCTGTCCCGCTTCACTGTTCATTACAAGTTTAATCCTGTCAAGACTATCAAAACCAATGTGGTGGGAACCTTGAACATGCTTGGCCTGGCCAAGCGAGTTGGGGCAAAGTTTTTGCTCACAAGCACTAGTGAGGTATATGGAGATCCTCTTCAACATCCTCAGGTTGAAACATATTGGGGTAATGTCAATCGATTGGAGTCCGCAGTTGCTACAATGAGGACATGCGTACCGCAGAGACTTTGGCAATGGATTACCACAGGGGAGAAAATGTTGAGGTTCGAATCGCTAGAATCTTCAATACATATGGTCCACGGATGTGTATTGATGATGGACGGTTTGTAAGCAGCTTTGTTGCTCAGGGTTTGCGTAGGGAACCTTTAATTGTCTATGGAGATGGTTGTCCAAGACGATGAGGTCTCACGGATGCTTCTCTGGAAATCAACGCTATAAATTAACATGGAACATGCTCGAGAGTCACTTGATGTCATACTTCAACGGATGGAAAGGTATAAGGCACACTCATCTTAGCTCAAAGTGAAGAATCGGTAGCTCGTGGCATACATACAACATTTGATCAACTTGATCACCTCTGATGTCCAACTTCTAGTCCCGGTGGCTATTCTTAATCAGGAGGCGCTTGCAGCATCAAAAGAAAATAACATCATTGGCCATATGATAAGGGGTTGGATAGATCAAATTTTGTGCCAAGGTTTGAGGGTCGTTGATGAGGCGGCATGAATCTATGATTGGGTGCAAACCCATCTGGATTCAATTTTCTATTTTGGAGAGGCTCTTGATGTCGAATTGGTCACTCTTGACAAACAAACTCCCAGACATTCGTGAACTTGCCAAGATCGTCTTCGTGTCACTTGTTCATGAGGGAATACTTGAGTTTACACATCACAGGGTCCATATAGAGTGGCTCAATTCGGCCAAGTTCAGGAAGATGACGCTGGAGGAGATAGATCGCACTAACAATTACCCACGAGATGAAGGTGAACTACAATTTTGGCTCTTGGAGATCTTCTCAATGGCGAAAGACCAGAAGCTGGATTCTGATAAACCAAGGTGGCGTAACGACTACGGTCTCGTGACAAATGAATAATTCACCATGGAAAAGTACTCTGAGCATGTGGAGAATTGTGAATATGAATACGAATGAAGACAAATCTTCTCACACCAGGATATTGCTCAGATAGAGGGGTGGATGAATTGCTCAAGTTTCAAACTCAGCACTCTTGTCATTTGGAGGATTGCAGAGCACAGTCAATGAGTTCATTCCCGTACGATCGGGATAGGCGGACTCTTGGCCCAATGGATAAGGCACTGATCTTAGGTGTCTTGATCTAGGTGGCACATTGCTGACTAGGATGTCTACGTGTGCATACAAGTCATTTAAGTGGGGTCCACATGTACCCATTTCTTTTATGACCCTTTAACTTAAGTGGTTTCTATTTTTAGTCACTTTTTAAAGGTTGGTTGAAAAAGTCAAAGTCACTTAAGTGCCCTATTTAATGTGCATTTAAAACCCTAACTACTTCGTAACCAACTTTTGGGTTATAAAAGGAAGTGAGGGGCTCATTTGTAAGGTGACTTTGAGAGAGGAGAAGAAGATACTTTTGTGCAAGCTTTGTTTCAAGAAGAAACTTTGTGTTCTTTGTGAAAAACATTTTGGAGTTAATAGAATAAGAACTTTGTGTCTCATTCATTTTCTCTTGTAACATTTGGTGTTCTTATGTTCATTAGATGTTAGGTGTTTGAATCTTGCATGCAAATATTATCTTTGATCTTATTTTCAACATTAGTAATTAGTTGTTCTAGTTCACAGTGATCAAGCTCTGACTATCTACTTGCTCATGTGTGTTCCCTTTTGCATGTTCTTGTTTGGCTAACTCAAACTCCATTTTATTTGTGTTGGTTATTCATCTTTTCTCTTCATGCAATATTAGGCTCTGTTTTTACCTAACTCTTGCATGTTCTTTCAGTCCATTCCATTCCACTCCTTTCTTTCATTTCATTCTATCTCCTTCATTCACTTTTCTTCCATTGATGTTCCAAAACACCCCCCACATACAATTTTGAATGTACAGATGTAAATACAGTTTTGGTTTTCAATAAAGGCATCCTCACCTTCATTGAGGAGGGACTTCATTCCCACATTGTTACATGTCATTTGCATGTGTGCAAATCCATATGCTAACAACCCCCGAACTCCTCTGCCACGTGGCAGCTTCCTATTGGCTGCGGGCCTCAAATGGGAAAATTTTCCACAAAAACTCCACCGAGCCATAACTTGAAAAATATAAGGAGTTAGGAGGAAAACTTTACCTTCTACGGAAAGTTGAGAGAGATCTCTATCTAATGGTGCCATTTCCGAGAAAGCCTTGAGTGCCTTAAAATCAAAAATGTGGTGAGGCACAAGAGAGGTAAGAACACAAGGAGTTAGCCACAAAAAATGAGCTGGGGCACATTTTGGATAACAAGTCCAAGCTTGGATCATGTGAACACTTGTTTATTATCTTACCATTCAAGAATGTACAAATCATGAAAAATAGGGAGGCATAAACAAATTTATGTAGATATTTCCAAATATAGCTTACAAAATCAATGTAAAGACACTAAAATGACTTTTATAAGCTCTAATTATCTTCTTACCAACTATGATAGTGAGAAACATTTCATAAATGCCAAAAAAAATCAATAAACATGCTAAAAAATAGTCATATATTGATTTCCTTCAACTTTCATCTTGAAACTTTATAAACCCCGATTCTCATCTAGATGGAATGAGAGATAAAACACTTACATAAAACTTATATACCTTTCCATTTTTCATTTTTCCATAGAATGGATCCTTTCACCTTATTAATTACATGATTAAGTCTTAATAAAATGGAATATTTTTGGTCTTATTCCTCAAGATATAACTTCCTATCATTGAATTAAGACTTCTAATTCATGGAAGGACATACTACACCCATTATATCCCCATTTCATCCTTTTTGAAATTTTTAATAGCTACAAAATTCCTTAAAACACCTATGATAAACCAAAAATGGCCTTCAAGTCTCAAATTACACTTTTGGAGGGAAAGTGTAAAATTTAAATTTGAAAAGAACAAGTCACAGACTAATACTCTAAAATGAATTATTATGACCTCGAGACCTATAACCATACCTAAAAAAAAAAATTGATGTTTTCATCCCTATATACACACTAGAGTTGATGTTCTGCATCATTTACCTTTAATAGATTTTTGTGATATGAATTCAAGGTCAAACTTAGTCATAAGCATAAGCCATCGAGTGATGCGGTCACTATGATATGACTTAGAGTGCATAGTTTTGAGTAGATTCAAACTCGGTTACAACATAAGTTATGTGATTAAGTATATAGTGGTGTGGTTTATAGGTTGCAAAGTATAATGCACAACACAATTTTTCGGCTTTGGTGTAACGGGTTTCATAATCTTGGAGGGTTTTTCTTATAAAATAAATATCATGTTCATGACCCTACTTATTTCGATGAGAAATCATGGAACCAAGGGTATGATCTGTAGTGGATATGTAAAGGTAAAATAGATCCCCCTAACAAGGAGGTGTGAGTTTACGTGGTGATACAAGGTACTAATTGATTTTGTCGAAGGCTTTTTAACAATTAAGATCCCATTTAAGATCAGCTTCTTTGCAAAGAAGGTGGTGAAATGGTTGAAAATGGTCTGAGAGTTGAGATATGAAACATCAGATAGAATATAATTTACCTTGAAGGCTACGCAGTTGTTTAAGGTTTTATGGAGGAGGCATTTTGATGATTTGATTTGATTTTGGTTGGGTCTACTTCAATGCCTTGGATGGATACGATGAAACCTAAAATTTTGTTAGTGAGAACATGTAAAACATGTTTACCAAGGTTAAGATGAAGGAATTATCGATAAGGAAAGTGAATATTGATTTGAGGAAGGTGAGATGATCTCTGCATTGTTTATATTTCCGGAGGAGATCATATACATAATATTCTATGATTTTTTGGATAAGGTCATAAAAGATATATTTCATGGTGTGTTGATAAGTGGCTTTAAATTTTCAATTCCAAAGGGCATGAAATGGTGATAGAAGGTCCCCAAGGGCAATTAAGAATTTTTTTGTTGATTTTTAGTGGCAATGAGGATTTAATTTTGACCAAAAAATCCATCCATAAGGGAGAGAATTTCGTGGCCAGTTGTTAGATCAATAATATGATCAATGTTCGAAAGATGGAAATCATCTTTAGGAAAAGTGATATAAAGATCCCGTAAGTCAATATAAATGTGTAAATTTGATGAGGTTTATGTCATGGGTATGATGTTAAAGACCTATTGTGGATAGTCAATGGGTATGATGAAATTAGTAGAGAGCCGGCATTGTACATCTTCTTTGATAACATGATTTATTTGAGGGTGCATTCTACTTGAGCTTTTGTTTGCACCGCTTTGGCATTGGGATAGGTGATGATATTGTGTATGACAATGTTGGGGTCGATACCTAGCATATCACTATATGACTAGGAAAAGGCTTGACTATACTTAGATAAGAAGTTGGTGAAATCATTTAATTCTTGTGGTTCTAAGGATTGGCTGACTTTAACTACATGGGGATCTTAAGGGGTGCCTATGTTAATGTCAATAGTGGATTCATTGAGAAGGGTTGATGTGTTGGGTGGTAGGTATTTTTGGGTTAAATGGTCCTCTGCCCCCATATGGGAGAGGATATCTTGATCATCATGACATTGAAGGATATTGATAGTGGGCAAGTCTTCTTCAATCATTTATGGAAAGATGAGAGGAAGTTTTTTGATGATGTAATTATTTCAATAAGTTAATGGAATTAAGGATATAGTATTGACTAAATTTTTTTTTTGTGGGATGGAGATTATATCTTTAACATCCATGGGATCATCGTGTACTATTGAGGATAATGGTTATGATTCGTGATATGTAAGGATGTGTTCTATGAAGATGATTTTTTGTAGTGGGTCGTTCATATCCTAGCCCATATTTTTGTGTGGTTTGATGGAATGTTGGGTGATTAAATCATGTATTACCTATTCATATCGTCCAAATAATAAACCTTCCCATGTGCAGCGATGGAGGTAAATTTGAACAAAGGTCGGATTGTATAAATAGTTAAAATCTAACATGAATGGTATGGCGTGGTGTTGATGAATGTATTGCGAGGAAGCATGATCAATCCCTCCATAGAAAAGATTAATTTTTAGATATGCGGGATCTGTAGGAGATAAAATATCTAACATTAGGCTTGTACATAGGTTTTTTGTTTGGTCATCCATACTTTTTGGGTGAAGGAAGTAAATTAAGCATAAGAAGACGATACTCCCCCAATGAAAGATGTTCCATAACGTCATCGAGGGAGAAGTCATCGTGTATTTTAGATGATAGAATGGATGTGGTGGTGGATGCTTCATGGGAGGATTCTGATTTTTTCAATATAAGAACATTGTTTGGATGATATGTCATATTGCATTTCAAAAAGGATTAGAATCCGAAGGGACTGTGGAATTTTTACCCTCATGTTCATATTTAAGACACCGGTGGAGTGTCGATGGGACACAATACATGGTACATATCCAAGGTTTTCCTAATAGAATGTTGTATTATAACTCTCCCTATATAATATAAAAGAATTCGGGAAGATTTTTAATACTAACCTTAATAGGTAGTATGATTATACCCAACGTGGGGGTGATTGTATTGTTAAAATCTCATAGTAAGACTATTATTTTGGTGCTAACGGTATTTGGTAATCGACATTGGCTGACATTGATGGATGATATGATTTTTATTATAGTGCCACCATCAATCATGAATCTCTTGATGAGGACATCATTTATTTAGTCTAGGATGAAAAGAAGAAAGTCATGATCTTTCGGATGAACTAATGGTATTTTAGTGATTCAAAGGAGATGGTTGAGGATGCTTTGAGAGCACCTAAAATTTTTATAAAAGAATGATTTTCATCTACAAGTACTGATATAAACTGAATATATTCAATCATGTATTTTTGTGGAAGGTGATGTATTAACCAATTCATAAAGTGACATTTTGTGGGGCTTGGTGCGGTTGTTTAACAATGAATTTTTGTAATGTAGTCGAAGAAAGTGGAGCAAAAAGGATGGAGATTTTGGTCTTGGGTTGTGATGTCTGATTAGAGGTCTCAGGAGTAAGAGAGATAGAAACTTTATATTTATCTTGGATGAGGAAGAGGTGAGTTCTAGAGGTGGTGAGATGGTGATGAAGGTTTTAGGTTTACTTTGTTATGAAGGATTAGGCTCATGGGTACGTTCTCAAGTAGTAATATGAATGACATCGATTTGGTGGGGAATAAGTTTAATCAAATATTATTCAAAAGGTGCAAATGAAAGTGTCGATGTGATGGCTGTAGATGTTGTGTGGGATTTCTTTGATTTTTGTAACTCGAGGAAAAAGACCTTTACTTTCAAGTTTTTTAACGGATGTGTGAAAGGCTTTACAGTCTTCTATAAAGTGTCTTGGTGTTGGATGGTAATAACAAAGGGCTTCAAAATTATACCAGGAGGGCTTCTAGTCTTGAGAGTTGGATGTTTAAGAGGAGGTAATAGTATGAGTGATTGTTGAAGGAGATTTTTAGAATTGTTTCATAGTGTCCTTTTGATGCGGATGTCGAAGGAAATAACATCTCCTTTATTTTTGTGATTACATGAGGCATCATTTTTGGTGTGGGTTGTTTAGTTGTTCATTGATGAATAGTTTTATATTATGTGATGGTGATAGGTGGCCTAGATAAAGGATGTGGCCCTAGGATAGAGGGTTGATATTTTGATTTTTGTGTTGGAGTAGTTGAATGATTTTGAGATATGATTATAACCTTTTTAGATGGGGGTGGAATAAAATTTTGAAGGTTACGTGGATGATATTGAGCTATAAAATCATCATATGAGATCTTCATGATTTGGATAATGGGTTGTTTCTTAGATGTCTGTAAAGAGTTCATAGATGAGCTAGGTGAAGAGGTGGTAGATGTGGATGAAGAAGGTTCATTTTTATGATGGGTTTTGTGTATATTTCTGATTTTTTTCATGTGTTGGTTCAGGGATATTACTAGAGGAAGATGTGGGTGTATATTCAGTGATATGTAGTCTTATTGATGGTGTTTATGGTATGATGGGCCTGAACATTGTTAGCTTGTGGTTGACTAGTTGATGGAGAATGGTTTGGAAATGGTTGTTTGAAGACATCGAGGTTATAATTTTGAGGTGCATTAGGATTTTCTAAATGTAGCTCACCTTTATCAATCAGATCATAAAGGACATTGAAAAATTAATGACACCTTTCGATGTTATGGCCTTTGATTTTGTCACACTTGCAATAGTCATTATCCCCTGTATTTAAGAGGGTTTCGAAATGAAATTATTGATAGGAAAGATGGTTGTAAGAGAGATCATGTTGGCATCTAGGATTTTATAAAAACTACACTTTAAGTCTCTCTAATGGGGGTATAGTTACATTGAGGAAAAAAGCGCTGGGGTCACACATTCCTTAGGAGTGGATTTGACGACATCTTGTGTTGGTTGATGATTTAGGTTTATCATGATTGTAAGGTGCTTTAGATGGAAATTCATATTTTGGTTTCTTTGGTCTAATTTTGACTCTTCCTTCTTCAAGAGCATGAATTTTGAGTTTATGGGACATTGTAAAAGCTTCATCAAACATCTAAAAATATTGGATTTGAAGTGTGGAAGAGATGTGTTTAGCACATGAATGGGAAAATAATTTGATCAATTTTGTTTGTGGGAGAGAGAATGATAATTGATTAATAATACCCCTCCAGTGGGTGACAAAGTCTGCAATGGACTCATCTTCAAAAATTTTAATTACGTAAAGGTTTGTAATGGTGATTTTATAGGTGATGTTAATTGAAAAGTGTTTGAGGAAGAGTTGAGTGAGTTGTGCGAATGAGAAGAGGGAATATTATGGAATGATGTTATACCAAGTCTAAAGTAGGACCAACCAAGGACATGGGGATTGTTCTTAACATAGGATCCTAATCATGAGCTACAAGGTAACAAGAATGTGGAAAATATCAGATTTGTTGGTGAGGATCCTCTTTACTATAGAATTTTATAAATTTAGGAAGCTCCCAATGAGGAGGATAAAATTTTTACAAAACGGATGGACGAATAGGTTTATTGCATATTTTTATATGATGGTGTATTTTTAGGGCCCATAGAAGTGGCTTCAAGATTGGATATCTTGTTCATTAAATCTGAAGGGGGTCAGTTTGTGGTTGTGTGCCTAATGAGGATGAACTAGGTTTATTGAATGAAAATTGACTAGGTTGTTGATATGGTTGATATTATTGTGGGATATTTTTTTGGAAAGGAATGTTTTGCTGGGGAATATACATAGGGATGTTGTAAGTGGGTTGTGAGACTAATGGTTATAACATTTGGATGTATTGATATTGGGTATGGATGGATGTATTTAGAAGAGGTTGTGATTGTTGTGGTATGTGTTGGAAAGGAATAAATGTGTGGATAAGAGGTTGTAAATATTGAGGTGCCTGTTGGAAGGGGATGGAAGTGAAAACAAGGGGTTGTGATTGTTATGGGATGTTTTGAAAAGGAATAGAGGTATGGATAAGAGGTTGTGATTGTTGTGGTATATATTGAGAGGAAGCAAGTGGTTGTGATTGTTGAGGTACGTGTTGTGAAATAAGTGGGGTTAAGTATTGTTGTGAAATTGGATTAGTAATCTTGAAAATAACACTAGTGTTGATTAAGGGTATAGATGTAGGGATAGACATAGTAATATTTTTTGATAGGTGGTGTGGTTTGTTGAGAGGGTGGTGGTTGAGACACATAAAGAAAAACATAAATATAATTTACAGGAGGTCTTTGGATAGTAGATGAATCTAGAGGGTTTTTTTAGATGGAGAAGCATTTGTGTTATTTTGAGGTGGTGTGGAACCAGTCAAAGGATCTGGTGAAGATGTTGGTTGTTGAGTGGTTGTGTCTTGTGAGGAAATCACGTTAAGGTCGAAAGTGATAATAAGAATTGAAAACACAACGTTGTATGTTTCGATAGACTATTATTAGGATAGGAATATATCTATTGGATGATTGGTTCATGATTCAGATCAATGAGATGGGAAAAACCACATGAAGGATCAAGTACATAAGGCTGTGGTTTAGGTATCGATGATTGAATTTTAACATCCTGGAAACAAGGTAAGAATTAAGAGTGATGATGTTTGAATCTAATATTTCGAAAAGATAGGATCCCCACTATCAAATAAACGGGGACTAAATGTTGGAAATCACAAGCACTGAGAGGGGGTGAATCAAGATCTTGATCAATTTACTTGCTTTCTAAAACTTCTTGTCAATAATTAGTAATTAATCCATGAACCAAAATTAAGGTACATGCAAGAAGAAAAATACTCAAGACACCAAAATTATAGTGGGAAACCCATAGAGGGATAAAACCCACTTGAAATCAAGACTTTTATTAAGAACACCAATTCCTAGTATACAATGATTTCCAATTTGGTTGAGCACCCACACAACCTATGAAGCACCTACTTAAAAATCCTCTAAGCACCCACTGGAAGGAAGTAAAGCACCACTTAGCTAGTTTAGAAAGCTGTAACTTGTAAGGAAAACCTACTCCTGTGACCTAAGCACCCAATTAGGAAGATACAATTACAATAAACAAATTGATCATTTAGATGCTTGTTGTTGCATCAAAAGATCATGATCACTCTTCTAGATCACATTTCATCTATGTCTTCATACACCACTTTTTGTCCTAGTTTTTGCACCTTTTCCCCTATCAATTTCTCATACATATGTTCCCAATATTATCTCACTCTATCAGCTAATTTTTTTGCAAGCACTCATGGCTAATCTATCTCGTTCACTCATTTATCAAGATTACCTATATACAACACAACTTCCCTTTATCTCTAGTGTGTTTCTTGATATCTTCTTCCTACTGCACACATATTTCTTCTTATCTCTAATTACCCCGTCATCAAGAATGTTTCATTTCTTTTCATTCTCTGTGTTGTCTTATGGTACACTACCCACATATACTTATTGTTATTAACAAATATATATGTTTTTCTATATCTCGATCTATCATATATATTGATCCTTGTTTTCAAATTTTTTGATACACTTTCAAATCTTTTCACCCCTACATATTTCCAATCCTTTCATCTACTAGACCATTCAACCCTTAAAATTCTTCTCCCTTAAGTGTAATATCTTTTCAACTTTTAAATCCTTCTAGCTCAAGGAATACAAGACCACCACTCACATCTTTTTGATTTTTATATTTGTCTTTTGTAGAGAATAAGAACCATACCTCTTGTCTCTTTAAATTCTTAGCATGGACTCTTCATATGACCTCCTTAGTTAAATCTAATATGTGATGATTGAATCTCAACAATAACAGCCTTGTACTTGACACCAAGAATCTTTGTTTTCAATACTATGACTCACAACTTTGAATCTCTAGAAATTCATGGACCAACCTTTGATTCCTTCACACTTCATGGAGATGATGATCAAATGTTTTACACCATTTTGGTTTTCTCACAACCCTTTACTTGCTAATGACCTTAACAAATTCCTCTCTATTAGGTTTAGGAGACCTTACCAGTTCATTCAAGAGATGATCAAATCCTTTTAATATTTCCAATGTTTAAGCTGATCCTTGTAAGAAATCTTTGTACTCAAAACAACAAAAAAATTCATTAAAATTCATTTGTTAGAGTTGTAGAATTGATAAAACCCTTGCTTGTACAAACATGGAGACTTATGCAACTAATATATCCTCATATAAAACATGATAATTCTCTAAACAAGATTGAGAGTCTTCTACACCTTCTAAACATTATGTGAACAAGATCTTGTCTCATATTTTTCTCCTAGGACAGAGCAAATTTAGTTTTAAGCTCAAACAGTTGAAAAATACACCTTGCATGGGTTTTAAGATGACTATCATGATTATTTTCCTTCTCAGACCATGAATTCACAAAATTCTTTTTGCAAAGGCTTCGTGTGGTGAAGACAAAGATATCTTCAAAAATTGAATAATTTCCATTGTATAAAACTCCCGATTCGATCCATTTTCTTCTTCAAACCATAGGATCATGGTTACACTCATAGAGGTAGCCCAAAATGCTTCACACTTTGATTTCATGCTCACTTATTAGTGAAAATTGAAAATTATATAGCTTTGTCAAGGACCCCTATACCTCTTCCAATCATTCATACATCCCGAAACGTATTAATTTGTTACGTAACTTCAAAAGCTCAAGCCCGAATATCAATAGTTTGAAAATGTATATCATGCTAAGTAGAAATAGTTTCATGTTGGGACTTTGTCTGACTGAAGAAAACATGAAGTTTTTTTATCTCTTTATAACTACCGACATCACATATGAATACCAACAATTCTTTTTTTTTCATGAAGATTAAATCTGGCTCATAGGGTTACAATCAACATTATGATTGTCAACAAATGCACACAAACAACCTCTTTCTTCTTTGGCTTGGATTTCATATGTGGATTCTTAGACTTTTCATATAGAATTCAAGTAGCATATGATGATTCTATTCAAATACTTAAGGTGATATTTCAACACTAAGCCCTTCATTTATATCCTTGAGCATGATTTTCTTGGCAAGGTACCATAGAAAGTGTGTAGGTAAGAGTATTGTTATTTGATACTTACCCCAAAAACCTACTCAAGAATTTATCAACCAAATACTAGTCCGTGGAAGATATCTGGAGCCACTTTCAATTATAAACACCAATTATGAGCATTGATACTTGATTATACCTTTCAGAGGTTACATGATTTTATGAGACTTTCCTCACATTACTTGAGATGAATTGGATAGAAGAAATATGCTCAGAGATCATGTTTTTCACCAATATGCCATATAAAATAGCTCAAATAGCTTAAAGAAGGTGCAAAACTTCACAAAGTTATACAGACATTTAGATAAACTCATTTCAACTCAACCACTTCAAAAAGTAGTCCTGAGAGAGAGAGAGAGAGAGAGAGAGAGAGAGAGAGAGAGAGAGAGAGAGAGAGAAACCTTCTAATATAATGCTCATATCTTCTCTGATACTTATCCATTCTCCCTAAAAAAATTTGTAATATCTAAAGCATGGATTAATCTAAAAAAATTACTTCTATAATTTATCTAAAGAAAGCACTATATTTTTTCTTTGGTGCTAAGAGGAAAGACAATTTGTTTTGCACTTCTTAAGAAGCTTGTTTTAGAAAATCTTACACAACTTTCACATAACTTTTCAGAACTTGGCAAAATTTGGAATGAAGCAAAAACTCACCCCTATACATGATCCATGAGCTAGTTAGCCATATTTATTCTGTGAAGTTTTGAATCATCTCATTTACCTTGGTGAACACTACCAGTTCTCAAAGCCACTTTTTGTGTAATTTAGAATTTTGACACCAAGAGATAAATTGGGCCTTGTTTTTTCTCACACATGATATAGAAAGTATTCCTAAGCTTCTCCCATTCTCAAATTACCTTGTTATGACTTGGAATAACTTCACACACCTCATCGAGACACAAGAAATAAAAATAAATGAGAAATTTTGAACCGAGGCTTCCACCAAGTGACATGAAACTTATTGTAAGAAATCTTTCCCAAGATTAAATCATTATTTTTGACCTATAGAACCTCCGATAAAATAATACAAAGCACTTCCAAGCTTCCACTAGACTCATATCTCACCAACCAAGCCTACAAAGCACTGAAACTATCATAAACTTCCTCTGTGAGCTTCAAACATCATCAGAAGCCACTACTAATCAACCTTCATGTCCCTGACTTGTTCACTTCACCAAAAAAACATTTTTTCCGTCAATTCCACTTGAAATCAATTAAAACACCACTAAAAATGACCTGGGGTCCAACACCGAAAGGATCATGTATCTCGGAAGAAGTGGATTGAATTCTAATAGAATGTGGTTTTTCTTGATCTTCTAGTCAAGGTGATAGAGTAGCCCAATGTTTCTCAACTAGACGTGAGGCATCCTCGAGGTGGGTTTGAATTTTTCAATAGATAATTAAATGTTTTTCGTCATATTATCGAAGTTTGGATATGATAATTTTGTCTTGTAAGAACCACGAAACAAACAAACAATCTCTTAAAGAAGATAAACTAGATAGTTGATTACAAACAACAGAAAAATAATACAAAATACTTTTGTATTATCTTGATTAATTTAGAAGAAAAATAAAATGTGTAAAATGGCTGATAAGGTCCTAGGAAATGGCCATTTATGGATGGTTTTAGGTAATGTTTAAGGTTGGAGTCCTCAATATACCCGAAGGTACATGAGGCCCAAATATGTGCTAGTATCGGTACGGGGCATGTTATTGGGGCCTACCCCATCACTTCATGGTCCCATAATGATAAGGGACTCAGGCTCTTAGACAATATATGAAAATGAATTATTTATACTTAGCCTAGAAAACTGAGTTGGCTTTCCCATTAGGTAATGAAATCCTAATAGTTTCACCTAGGTAGGAATGTTTCAATGTAATTTATGTTTGATATTATTCGAGTTGTGTGTGAGGGAGATTAAGTGGATGAAATATATTAACCTCCTAATTAGACTATGTGATCAAATAGTATGAAAAAAATTAAATCCTAAAATAACAATTGACTTTGATGAGAACACACAACAATATGACATTCTTGAAAATGAAAAGAAAAGAAGAGGACTCTCCGAGGAACACTTATTTTATAATTTTTAAAAATTTGATTTTTTAGCAATGCAATAACATAGCAAGTAGAATCCACCAAAGTAGAAACCTACAAAATCTTTGTGGAAAATAGAAAATGAAAAGAGAAAATGGAGTTAGAGGCTCATGAGACTTAGTAATCGAAGTAGTCACATATATCATTGTCAATTGATAGGAATAATTGGAAATTCACCCCAATCGTTGTCGATTTGAATAGATCACTGATGATTATAGAGAAGAAGGCCTAAAAATGAAATTTTAATAAATTTGAAATGGAAGAAAGCGGACTCAATCCCACCAGGGTGTACCAAAATGTTCAAATAAGTTTTTTCTTTCGTACTTTAAATTAATGAAGTGAAATTAAAAAAAACTGACCTCGGATGATGGTGGGGTTTACCAATACTTGCAAGGATGAATGATGATGTTGATGTTTGATTGAATTTGTTGAGTCCAAATGAGTGTACAAGTCTACTTGTCATGAAAAGAAATCTACGTTTAAAGACACTAAACAAAAAGGATTAGATAAATGAGTAAATGAACTACTCGGGAAAGGCCGATTATAATAATCCAAAGGGAATTCCTTGTAGGACGTTATCTCTCTTTGCAAACATTAAGTGAATTGATACATATAACAATAGCAATAGATAACAAGAGATAGATAATGGATGCAGAGCTCTAGAACACAAGGTTGAAATGAACACCATGTGTGACTTCAAAGGTAGCCCAAGAAAGACTTGATGAGATATGAACCTGTTCAAAGTAATTATACAAGAAATCCTCATTTTCTTATTTGATCTCGTGGAGGAATTCAAATTTATTCTCAATGTCTTGTTAAGTCAAAGGTGAATCAGATTGCACACAGTGTAAGTTCATGTAATATGTTGTATTCTTCCAAAAAAGGGGTGTTGGACTATGGGAGATCATAGATTCTTGTAAGCAAGTATGAATGGCCAAGAACTTCCATGTAATAGAGAACCATACTTGGAAACAACATGTTAAATGCAGAGGGAATGATAAAATGATGTAAAGTTGATTATTTGATAGTTTTATTAAAAACGATGATTAAAGCTCTAAAATGATGTTTTTGATTGATTTTAATGTTTCTTATGAGTTATAAAAATAAAAAAAGATGCAAGAATACCTTTAGATAGATAAGGAGCTAAAATATGCCTCAAATCTTTAGTGATGATAATTAGAATTGTGGTGTTGTCTTGTCACGCTTCCAGAGGTTGAATGATGGAAATGGATACAAAAACATTGTTGTGAAGATTGATATTAATGCCTGATGATGTCTAAATATGTCTTGGATTTTTGATGTTGAATAACAAGGTTTAGGCTTGAGAAAGAGGTCCCAAGTTGAAGATTGAAGATCAAAGATCACGAGAAATAGCACAAAGGTTCTATTTTTAATCAGTGGAGATTAGGTAAAATCACCGACGATCCACATTTTTCATGGAAAGTGATTGGAAAGTAATTAAAACCAATTCTAAACAAAGTTTTTTGGTTTATGATGTGGTTAGATGGTTAAGGGGAGGTTATGGATGAGGTGCGAGAGGTTGGGATGTAGTGAGAAAATATGTTTGGATAGTTTTAGAATGGTTAGGGTTGATTTAGGTGGTTAAAATGGTTTCTAATAGGGATAAAATAATATTTTACAATTGTAAAGTAGTATTTATGGGGTGTGGGAGGATATTTACATGGATTAAATATTAAGTGATGTGATTCAATGACTTGGATTGAAATATTATTGTGAAGATAGTGTTAGGATAATTAATTATGCATTATATAATTAATTATTTAACTATTGTTATTAATTAATTATTATTGTATAATGTTATATGGTTTTATTAACCATATTTGTCTTATTATATTCATGGGTATAATTTTTATGTTGTTATAACAATTATGTCATTATTCATTTGTGCTTCCCGGATGTATTTTGGAAGCTACTATATTTTAGTTTGTTGTTACATAGTTGCAACTCCATATTTGTTTATATCCAGGCTATCCAATATGTATAAATATTGTATCATACACTATTATAGGGGATTGATTTAACATTAATAAATTATACCATGGCTTGTATGGCTTCTCGGATACTTGCTTTTCTCACTAACTCTAAAATCTTTGTCACAATACAAAGGATACAATCACCCACGTGAGCTATAATCCATCGGAACCGTTGCCCTTGACCCATGTGAGCTTTGGTATAAGAAATATGCAGACTACCTTTCCCTTTCCATTCTACCCGCTGATCTCACTCATAATGGATAACATTCTTTTCTTAAAAATTTCTCACGTTATGTCATCATGGGTGGTCTTCTTTACAAGTGTGGATTTGACGGCATTCTCTTATGATGCCTTACAAGTACTTGAAATTCCCTACACCATTAAAGAAGTCGACGATGGAATTTTTGGAGGTGAATTTAGTGGTTTATCTATCACAAAATGCATTCTTCACCTAGGCTATTATTGGCCAACCCTAAACTGCGATTGTTGTGCTTATGTAAAATGTTGCATGAAATGCCAGCAACATGTTAATCTCCATCACACACCTAGTCATGACTTACAGGTTGCACGAGACCTTTGGCCTTTCTCTCAATGGGGTTTGGATCTTATCGGTGAGTTCAAATCCCATTCTTCATAATGCCATTAATGGATCATAACTAATACTAAATATTATACTAAATGGGTAGAATCCATCCCCCTCATTTCTACGAAAACTGAGAAAATATGTGAATTCATCAACCATCACATCATTTTTCACTTTGGTGTTCCTCACTACCTCATCACTAATAATGGAAAGCAATTCAAAAAAAAAACCCTACACAAAATATGCGACACTTTTGGTATCCAACTCAGTTTCTCATCACCTTATTACCCTGCAAACCAATGGCCAAGCCAAATCAACCAATAAAACCTTGAAAAAATTCTTATGAAGGTAGTCAATGATACTAGGAAGGATTGGCATATGCACATTCCTTTCTCCTTGTGGGCTTATCGCACTAGTATTCACACTTCAACTACTACCACACATTTTTCTCTAGTCTATGGTACCGAGGTTGTCTTACCTCTCAAAGTCTAGATTCCATCTCTCTACATCTCACTACAAGACATGCTCAATAATGATGACTTTCACCAAGATCATTTGGTGCAACTTGAGTTATTAGATGAATGTCATCTTAATGCTCTTGACCATCTCCAAATCTACCAAAAACGTATAAAACATGCCTATGACAAACATGTTCATGAATGAACCTTTTAGGTCAGTGACCTCATCTTGAAGGAAAATCAACATGTAACCAAAGAGGAGAAAAGTAAACGGTGTAAATTTGCTCCTAATTGGCTCAGACCCTATATCGTTACACATGCCTATGGATCAGGTGCTTATTGTTTATCTTCACTCGAAGGTAAACCTGAACTTGAGCCCCTTAATGCCTTGCATATTTGACCATTTTATTGTTGACTTCAAGTTCTATATCACTTTCGTCAGTTGATCACTCATCCCTTGAGCACTGCTCACCTTCCATATTACTCATTTTGAGGATCCATGACTCAACCAGAATCATGTGATTACTTATCACCTTTCAACCTTATCTTCAATATGAGTACCACAACTCTACTCATAGCATGATTCTCATGGATACTTTTTGTCTTCTTCAAGATGGAATCCCATGGCTGTTCATCACTTGAAACCACCTCTTTCATATTTTATCTCTGTGTGTGCTATGGTCTATCTTCTAAAAGATAACCTAATCTTCCTCTATAGTCTTGTCCATGACTCAAATGTCCAAAAACAAAAATGGATGCCACTCCTTGAGTCAAACTTCCAAAAAAATATAAATCCCTCAAAATCGACATTTCTTCACTCTAATTCCACCTCTATAAATAGATTTCTCCCTTGAATGACAGCTATATCAAATCATTTCACAAATCCAATAAAAATATCCAGAAGCTTCCCGCATCCATCAGCTTCACGAAGACCTCAAGGAGATAATATACTCATTCCATATAGACTTCTTACATTGGTAAGTCTATTAAAAAAAACAAATGAAGAAAAAGATGAAATTTTCATCATGGACTTGCCTATTTTTGATCCTAGGTTTCTTGTTCCAAAAAACACGCTATCATACACTAAGTTACACTAAACTACCCATTCTCACCTCCTTTCCTTTTTATCCTAATTTCCTTGTTGCTCAAGGGACTTGCCAAAAACGTGACATTTTTTTATTATGTGACTTTCTTCACCTTTATCATGGTCCATTATGCAACGCCTTTAGGGTCTTATGTTCCTAACCCCATCTTGGGTATCATAGACTCATTAGGGTTCTTATCAACTAAGTGGCTCTTCTACCACCTCTTAGCATTTTCCTTCCTCATTACTTATTGATTATCCTATACAGGACTAGATCATCCACACCTATATTTAAAAACCACTCAACCATGCCTACAACCTAAACTCACTCATTCCTATGGCCTACATTCAACCATTCCTAACACCTATCAACACATTCCTCTACTTGCATAATCTTTCCTAGCTTATAGGAGAACTATATTGGCATGAGGTCCCTTTTGTTGGGACTATATAGGCAGCACATCGAGGACATGGGGCCCTTGGAGGTTAGCTCACCACTCTTTACCCTAACCAATTCCCCTTTCACTTTCCTATTCACATTCTACCTTAGTTATTTTCCATTTTATATCAATAAGCTGGAAATTAAACCCAACAAGCATCAATTAATACACCTTTTTATTACATCATCAAATCATTCATTTATCATTTTCACATTTCCACTATAACACATATTTGTAAATTGAAACCATAACCTATATACATCACCATTTGTCCCCATGTTACCTAAAACTTGGACTTACCCCATGCCTATAACCTGACTCCACCATGCCTATGACCTGACTCCATCATGCCTATGACCTGACTCAACCATGCCTACCACCTGACTCAACCATGCCTATGACCTGACTCCACCATGCCTAAACACACCTATTTTCCATCCATCTATACATAACAATCAAATTCTGCCAACACAAGTACATCATCAGCCAATCATCCATCTCATCATAAAAATATGTGTATCCATACAATATATATTGATGCCCAAAAATAATCACAATCTCTCAAAAAATCTCATATATAGCCTGACCATATTCGGCACACAGGATGGTATATGATCAATAATAACAAAAAATCTCATCTCTGACCTCACCATCTTTGACATGTAGGCGGTATATGATTAAAAATAATAAAAACTCTCGTATACATCCTTAATATGTTTGGCACGCAGTGGTATATATAAAAATAAATATCTATATAAAATAGGAGGTACATATGGCTATCAAGCATCACCCCACTGGATATCCTCCATATCTATCTCACCTATCTCTTCCTCCTCCTCCGCTATCGTGTGGTGTCCACTAACGTCCCACCACCCAAACTTGCCCCTAGATATCCTTATAGCATTCTTGGAGAAAGAGCCAAATTAGGTGCTTGATTGGTGTTTGGGCTCTCTAAACTTGGAAAAGTGGCATGGGAGGTCTAGGGGTAAGTTTTCCACTTGGATCAAACAATTTTCAGCCCTAATGGCAATGCTATAAGCCATAGGGATGGTTATGCCCCATGGACTGAATCAACATAGAAATATCAGAATTTAAAGCTTTGAGATAGTAGAAAAGCACCTTCTGCTTTGTTGGCCTAACCGCCACCTGGAATTCTCTCCCAAGTCTTTTGAAATCTGAAGTTGAAATTGGTCACTGCTCCAAAAGAGACAAGTTGTCTCCTTTTCTCCAAATTGCTCATGAAGTGCTATACACAACTCGATTCCAGTTTGTGATAGAACCAGCTCCAAGGATTCTAAACCATTGCAATGCTTTACCCTTGAATGAAGATGTCGGTAGCTTTGACCACTTGCATCTCATTGATTTCATGGATTGCACAAAGGTTAGTAATATCTTTAACATGATCACTGGAGTAGTATGATTTTCTCCGGTGAAGTAGGGAATGTTCTTCAAGGATGCAATAGGAATTGGATGTTGTGCATTGAGGGCACGTGGGCGCTACTGTGAAGTTGACATAGGGGTTGTTTTTGCCATTCTAATTGGTCTTAAAACCCTTGTTGTGAATGAAAGGCCTACTAGGTGGAGGAGTTGAGAGAGTTCTGTTTGGTGGAGATGGAGACCTTTGAGTCCTTCTTCCTCTTTGCCTTCTTCTTGGAGATAATTGCAGGTATTCAAACAACACTTCTTCTTCTCCAACTCTTGACCTTGTGGTGATTCTTCTCATGAGTTTTCAGGCCCGCTTGCTGAAACCAGTTGATTTTCCCCTATCTAGAGTCACCATATATGTAAATAATAGCTCTTTCAAGCAAGAAAATTGCAGCAGATGCACATCAACTTTGCTGCAATAAAAATGAGACCTCTAGTGTCCCACCGGGTGTGCCAAAACTGTTAGTTGAAAAGTCACAGCACCCCTGGATGCACATCAGGCTTCTAGGTTGATGTTTCAGGCATCCAGTGTGATTGCACAACATGGAAACCTCTCTCCAAGTGTGGGACTTGTGAAACTGAGAGAGGAATCTCTAGATTAGAGGCTGGTTCCTCAAACTCCTCTGATTTAGATCTATATTTGCACAACTACAGAGGTTCAGATCCTAATCCTACTCTAAAGCTGCAAGAGAGACAGGATAGAAGTGCAAAAATTGAAACTAACTAAAGATGGTGATGCACCAAAAGGAGTGGTGAATATTTTTTTCATGCAAATAGACACAAGCCAAAGATTGCAACATAAAACATACACAGGCTGATAAGATATAATTTATGATCTGAAGTGAAGCAAATAATACAAAGGACAAAAACCCATTCACAAAGCTTGCATTATTATTTCCAATGTCAAAATCACTGCATTACAACCTCAGAGAGGTAAAAAAAACATGTTACGATCTTTGGAGAGGTCTCGATTCTTGCAAAAATCACTTGCTGGAGGTGAAAGAAGAAGTCTGTTATGCCAAAAAATGTTCCACCTTTAGAAATGAGCCAAATCTGGCTTTTACATTGCATGGGTCAAGCCCAGGAGAGAGAAAACGTACAAAACATGGGAGCCCATTCCTCCTTGACTGAAAATGCATTAAATCAGCATGGAGGACCTTACAAACCCATACCCTACCATTTTTGACTGAATTGGAGGAGAATGTGACCCATTCGTATTAAATTTGGTCGCATTGAAATGTCATTTCTAGCCATGGACATGCGTCGTCAGATCCGTTTCTTAACTTTCTATCTTAAAACTCCACCAAAATTCAAGATTGACCCTAGAATCATGTAGATAATTTTATAAGCTTTCCAATGATATAAAGAACGTGCAAATCCGAGCTCTGGATCGAAAGATATGGCGATCTGAAGATTTAGGGCACAAAACAGGAAAAAATGAGTTTTGAAAATTTTTCCCGCGCTCCGCCACCTGGACGACACGTGTCGGGCGCTGATTGGATGAGCAATTCTCTCTCCTTCCCTTACCCGTGGGTTTTCCTTGAAATTTGACCTTTTTAATTTTTTGGAAAATTTTCCACTTTTCCCCCGCGTCCCCGCCACTTGGGACACGTGGCATGATCTGGTTGGAGGACAGGGGTGGGGTCATCCTTTACCTTTTAGTTTTTGGCCAAAACTGTTGCCAAATTCTCTAATTTCTCCCCAAGCTCCGCACTCCACTTCTCCTTAGGACACATGTCCTATTTTTATTGGCTCAGGCCAACGCTTCAAACCTTGCCCTTAGAAATTTTGGATGGTTTCCCTTGTGACACTATGTGTTATCTCGATTCGTCCTCGGCCTGCCGCTGGATTTTCAAGGCCCACCGTGTTATATTGTCTCAGATGTCCCAAACTGTTTGGGACAAAAACTTCCGATCCACCCGATTTAGGCTTCTCTATCCCTCTTTCGGCCGATGACATGTGGCGTTAATTGATTGGCTCTCGGCTCCTTCGGCTCCCCACGTCCACCGCATACTTGTGTCCCAACTGTCCCAGACTGTCTAGGACAAATTCTTTTGAACCACCGAAATGGGCTTCCTTGTCCCTCTTTGCGGCGCTTCACCTTTTCGCGTCCTTCACGTTTTTCGCCCAGATGTCCCAACCCGATATGCGCAATAGTTAGTCAATTTGCTTTTACCTTCGGCCGGTTCACCCTTTCACGTCCCGCGCGTCCCCATGTCCCAATGTCCCAACTATCCCAAGTGTTGCATGACCGCCTGGAGGGTTTTTCGGCCGATTCATGCCCCGATGTCCCAACCTGTCCCAAGGACACACGGACTAGGGCTTAGCCAATTTTCATGATTTTTCTCGCTCAAGCTTGTTTTTGTAACTTTTTCACCTTTTTCTAGAACTTGCTCTTTTCTTCTTGGACAGGAGAGTTAGAAAAAATCGAGGGGACCCTAGAAACATGATTTTTTCCTTGAATCAATCTATCTACCTGGGACTTGAGTATTCTGATGCATGTTATCATTTTTACCCGGGGGTGAAAATTGGATAACAATTTGGTGACTCAGGCGGGAGCATCTCACTCGCTAGATGAAAAGACTAGTAGCCTGAAGCAGTCCATTGGGCATGGAGTCATCAAATATTCTGTTTAGAACCCCAACTAACTTTGAATGTGTAAGGAGGAAGATGGAATATCACCTGATGGGAGCAAGGACTATAAAACATCTCCATGGATAGCAAGTTGTGCCAAAGCACTTAGGGAAAACAAAACTAACCTATAGCAAAACAATGTGCACAAGCACTTGGAGGAATGAAAATCTAATCTAATATTTACAAAGGTAGTGAATTTCCCTCTAGAAGCAATGCTTGAGATAGATTCCATTGACTGGAATCTGCAGTTCTTCACCATCCAATGAGGCCAATTGGAAAGCATTGTTGTTCTTGCACTTCGTGACCATGTATGGGCCACTCCAAATGGCATCAAATTTTGAATGCCTTCCGTTTTTCTCTATCCACATCCCATTTCAACACTAGATCTCCAACTGAAAGGATCTATCTTTGGCCTTCCTATCAAAGGTCTTTTTGATTGAAGCTTGATCATTTTCCATTGCTTGGGATGCCCGATTTTCGATCGCTTACAGCTCCATCAACTCGCATACCTCACCTCTATGGGCTTAAACTCTAGCAACTCCAGCTGCTTCATGAGTTCCAATGTTGGCAACTCAAGTGATATGGGAAAGATTACCTCTCTTCCATAGACAAGTTTGAATGGAGAGTTACTTGTGGATCTTTTGGGAGTTATCCTATCAGCCCATAAGGCTGATTTCAGTTTGGTATACCAAGACCTCTGATTCTCGTCAAGAGTCCTAATGATCCTCAACAAGTTCTTGTTTGTAGACTCAGCCTGGCCATTACCTTGAGGGTAATAGTTTGAAGAGGTCCTCAAATAGATTCCATTCTTGACAGCCCACTCGTAACCTTAGATCCAATGAATGCCAATGCATTATCTGAGATTATTGTAGCAGTACACCAAATCTGGTTGTTATCCCCTCATAAAAGTCTAAGATGCTAGACTCGGGTTGCCTCTTTGAGTGCTACTACTTCGTCCATTTGGTGAAGTAGCTCTGTGGTGTCAAAATCCATTTGTGCCCTTGGCTTCAATTGGGATTAATGAATCTAATGAAGTCCAAACCCCATTGCATGAATGGTTTGTCAACCGAGATTGGATGTAATGGAAGGGTAGCAAGTCTCTCTTTTCTGTGAAGAATGCACAATTCTTACACCTCTTGATCCATGCATAGCAATCATGAAGATCTTAGGCCAATAATAACCAGCCTTCATGATTTTTAGAGCTATCACTCTTGGTGCAAAATGACCACCAGCCTGGTCCACCATGGAACTCTTCAACACCCTTTGAATCTGATTTGTGCTAATGCATCTCAGAGCACTCCATTCACATCTTTCTTGAACAAAAATCCATCAACAATGGCATACGGGACAGCCCTGCAATCTGAAGTGTCTCCTTTGGGTCTTGTTCATTCCGGATGGCATAGGCATGTGTCTAGGAAGTGCATTATATCTTGGGTCCAGCAAGGAGTGGGGGCAGCATTGTCTTCTTCTTGATTGCCACTTGGCTCATGGCTGTCCTGGACTGTCAAAACAGCCTCTTCTTCATTGCATACTTATTTTTGCTTCCCCAAAACCAGCTGCTCACACAATCCTTTCCTTTTACCAGCTTGGTGATCTTGATCTCAATGTCATACTCCATGACACGGGATCCAACCTACCCTTTTCTCATTCAAATCCTTGTTGAGGAGGAAGTCCTTGACCCCAAACATGTGAGACCAAAGAACTGGACCTTGTTGTTTGAGACTAAATGCTTGAATTTCTTCAAGCTTCGACACGCAAGTACATGCTTCTCAATAAAAGAGTACCTCACCTCATAGTCATCTAGGCTCACGCTGAAGAAGAAGGCAATTGGCTGCTCATCATTATCCTTGTTTTGCTGTACCAAAATGGCATAAATAGTGTCATTACCTCCAAATGCATAGAGGATGAAATCCTTGAGAAAGTGCAGGTTGATGAGAGTTGGTGCTTGAGAGATGGCTTCTTTGATTGCCTCAAAACTCTCCTTGCCTTCGCTATCCACTTGAAAGCCATGCTCTTCTTTAACATTTTGGTGATGGGCTTGACACGGGCTGCAATATCTGGGACAAACCTCGAACAAAGTTTATCCTTCCCAAGAAACTCAAGGGCTCTCTTATGGCTTGGCAATGGTAGTGTTCTTATGGCTTCAACCCTCTCTGGATCAATTGCTAATCCTTCCTTGGAGACAATATGGCCAAGGAGCTTTCCTTCATGTGCAAGAAAGATGCACTTCTTAGGATTCAAAGACACTCCAAATCTCTACACACCACATGAAGACTTTCCACAAATGAGAGAGGTGGTCCGATGCATTCTTGGAAAAAATAGTGATGTCATCAAGGTAGATCAGCACCACGTTGTTAATCAAACCTTTGAATGCCATGTCCATTGCCCTTTAGAAGGTAGCACCAGCGTTGGATAGCCCAAATGGCATTTTCCTGTATGCAAAAGTTCCCCATTTGGTTGTGAAGGCTTTCTTGAACTGGTCCTCTTCCTTCACCATAATCTGATTGTAGCCTGAGTAGCCATCAAGTAGTGAAAACCTCTCGGAGCCAGCCACAACTTGTAAGATTTTCTCCATGGAAGGGAGTGGGTAATGGTCCTTGAGAGAGGCTCTATTCAAGTCTATGAAGTCAACACACAGTCTGATCTCTCCACTCTTCTTTCTGACTAGAACTAAGGTGGCAACCCAACTAGAATGCTTGATTAGGAATATGATTCTGACTCAATCAGCTTGTCCAATTCTTTCCTCATGAGGGCTCCATGTGTGGATTGATTAGTCTTTGTTTCTACCTAACAAGCTTAGTATTTGGGTCCAATTCAATGGTATCTTTGAGCTAAGTTGGGATTGAAACCTTTCAAGTCTTCATAGCTCCAAGCAAACACGTCAGGAACTCTTCACACAAATTGTATGAACTCATACCTTTCTTGTTCGATTGCCATCCTTCCAATTTGCAATGGTTTGTTCTCTTCTACCAAGATGGATACTTAATCCTCTCTCTTGACCGAATGTTTGCTTACTCCTTTCTAAACTAATCATTAGGGTTAAAAATGGACTCCAAAGTGATAAGTCTCTTGGGCAGCTTGTTAGTTCTCAGTTGTACTACCTAGTCACCATACTGCTATTCCAATTTTTCTTGATTCTTGGCTGAGAACTCAGCTTCTTCTTGCAAGAAATGGATGATTTTCTGGTCATTTTCAAACACTTGCCAACTAACATTGTTATCCGGCACTGAAGGCCTCACAATCATGTGGATGTTTGGTTGTACCTTGTCTTGTTGAATGCTTTCCATAATGTCAAAGGCTGCCCCCTCGCCGCTGCAAGCTCGTCAAGCACTTGATTCTCTTTCCTGGGAATGGATTTGATGCCAAAACCCTCAAAATCTTCCATGAGGTCCCACACCCTGTTCTTGTAGCACTTGAGTAGATCATTCTTGGCAGCATGTTGTCCCTTGACCTAATTTACAATCAATTCACTGTCCCCAAAGACTTGCAAGTTCTTTATTTTCTTCTTTATTGCCCAATGCATCCCTTGCACCAAGGCTTCATATTCAGCAGTGTTATTGGAGCATGCAAACTGAAATCTAAAAGTTGAATAGTACTTTATTCCTTGAGGTGAAACAAGCATAGCTCCACCTCCTGCACCTTGTCTACTCCTTGATCCATCAAAAAACAGCTGCCATACCTCATTGTCATCCTTGTGGTTTGGCTTGGTGATGCTAGGAATAGGCTGATTTTCTTCGTGTATACAATAGACCCCTAGCTCAGATTCTTCCACTTCTTGATAAGGATCAAATGCATGTACCTTGTTTGCCCATTCATCAAGAGTTAGATCCGGGATGCTTCCAACCTTGGTGTCAGCCTCATCAGTGCTTGGGTGATCTTCTTGATCAAATGCTGAGCAATTGGCATTAATCTGACTTGGAGTGTAAGGCTCAATGTGAAAGTTTGTAATAGGTTCAGACCTGATTGTAGCCTTAGTTCCATACCTCGTTCTGAACAGCATGTGTGACCAATCAGCAGAAAAATATCCCCCAATCTTGGCTATGAAGTCCCTTGACAAGCATAGGGCAAAGAGTGGTGGAAGGTCTATGACTGATACATCTTGTAAAACAACAACATTTGGACATGCATGCAAGGTAAGACTCAAGTTTCTAATCACTCCAACTGTTGCTACTGTTGTCCCATCTAGCTGCACTACCCCTTTGGATGTTGTTTCATACTGGAGCCCTAGCTGATCAGCTATCTGTTTAGGCATTACCGAGCTACTTGCCCCGGAGTCTATCATGCAATTGTGCACTAGCTGATTTCCAATGATTAATGAAACATAGAAAGGAGGGGGCTTCAACATTTTACCTTGCTGTCCTCCATGATTTCCTTAGGCTGGGCAGCATTTGTGAGCACTTTGTCTTGCATCTAAACTTGCTGATTTGAAGTTGGCCAGTCCTTCATGGCAGCTTGCAGCAGATCTCTTTGGCCTGGGATAGATAGGGATTCCCACATTGATATATTAACGTTTGTCTTCTTCATCTGATCAATGATACTGAATGGTGATGAAGGATCTCTTTTTGTCCCTTGGTTTGCACATTCACTCCTTGCATGTGGGCAGCAACAACTGGTGTTTGAGTTGGCCTAGGGCTGTTCTTGGCTGCCTTTGAGCATTTGAAATTGGATTTTATTTTCCAATCATTTGTGGAGCCATGGAAGGTTGTTGATTGGTTGGGGCTAATGGCTGTTCTTCACCCACATTCCTTCTTTTTGACCTTGTGTTGGCTGCCACACCTTGAGAAACTACTACTGGTTCATGCCACAAAATCTCTCTCGCCCGCCAATTTACCAATGTGGTGTCATTTGGGGCTGATTGTTGTTGGAATGTTTCTTGTTGTTGGTTGCTTCGATCGCCCTCACCCTCCACACTAGTAGTTGTTACCATTAGTGCTTGATTTAAAGCACCATTGAAGCACATGGATTGGTAATGAGGCTCATTGCATGGAAAACACCAATCATACTCCTGGGAAATGTTATTTTGTGTTGGCACCAATGCCTTAGAGGAGATATGGCATTTGGATTATAGGCTGGAATGGTCTATCGCAGAGGCCTTGTTTGATTCATATTTGCAACTGGATTAGATGGCCTTTGTGGTTGGTATGGCTTCTTGTTAGGCTAAGCTTGGGGTTGATAAGAAGGTCTAAAACTTTGAGCTTGTTGCCTTTGAGAGTAACCAGCTCATTGCCTAGGTTTTGCAATTGCTTCATGACTTCTTCAAGCTCATTTGGGGAACTTGGGGATGAAGTGGAAGCTTCATTTGAACTCTAATTTCTAGGAGTGGGAGAAGGAGCCAAATTAGGTGCTTGATTGGTGTTTGGGCTCTCTAAACTTGGAAAAAGTGGCATGGGAGGTCTAGGGGCAAGTTTGCCAGCTTGGATCAAACAATTTTCAGCCCTAATGGCAATGCTATAAGCCATAGGGATGGTTATGCCTCCCATGGACTGAATCAACATAGAAATATCAGAATTTAAAGCTTTGAGATAGTAGAGAAAATCACCTTCTACTGTTGGCCTGACTGCCACTGGAATTCTCTCCCAAGTCTTTTGAAATCTGAAGTTGAAATCGGTCAGCTGCTCATTGGGAGCTCTCTTGATGGTTGTCAGCTGCTCCAAAAGAGACAAGTTGTCTCCCTTTTCTCCAAATTGCTCATGAAGTGCTATACACAGCTGATTCCAATTTGTGATAGAACCAGCTCCAAGGCTTCTAAACCATTGCAATGCTTTACCCTTGAATGAAGATGCTAGTAACTTGACAGCCACTTGCATCTCATTGATTTCATGGATTGCACAAAGGTTAGCAATATCTTTAACATGATCACCTGGAGTAGTCTGATTTTCTCCAGTGAAGTAGGGAATGTTCTTCAAGGCTGCAATAGGAATTGGATGTTGTGCATTGAGGGCAAGTGGGCTGCTACCTGTGAAGTTGAAATAGGGGTTATTTTGTGCCATTCTAATTGGTCTTAAAACCCTTGTTGACTGAATGAAAGGCCTACCGGGTGGAGGAGTTGAGAGAGTTCTGTTTGGTGGAGATGGAGACCTTTGAGTCCTTCTTCCTCTTTGCATTCTTCTTGGAGATAATTGTAGGTATTCAAACAACACTTATTCTTCTCCAACTCTTACCTTGTGGTGATTCTTCTCATGAGTTTTCAGCCCGCACTATCGCTGAAACCAGCTTGATTCTTCCCCTATCCTGGAGTCGCCAGATATGCAAATAATAGCTCTTTCAAGCAAGAAAATTGCAGCAGATGCACATCAACTTTGCTACAATAAAAATGAGACCTCTAGTGTCCCACCGGCGTGCCAAAACTATTAGTTACTGAGTCACAAAGCACCCTCGGACGAACATCAGCTTCTAGGTTGATGTTTCAGGCATCCAGTGTGATTGCACAACATGGAAACCTCTCTCCAAGTGTGGGACTTGTGAAACTGAGAGAGGAATCTCCAGATTAGAGGCTGGTTCCTCAAAATCCTTTGATTTAGATCTATATTTGCACAACTACAAAGGTTCAGATCCTAATCCTACTCTAAATTGCAAGGAGACAGGGATAGAAGTGCAAAAATTGAAACTAACTAAAGATGGTGATGCACCAAAAGGAGTGGTGAATATTTTTGTCATGCAAATAGACACAAGCCAAAGATTGCAACATAAAACATACACAGTGATAAGATATAATTTATGATATGAAGTGAAGCAAATAATACAAACAAAGGACAAAAACCCATTCACAAAGCTTGCATTATTATTTCCAATGTCAAAATCACTATATTACAACCTCGTAGAGGTAAAAAAACTGTTACGAGTCTTTGGAGAGGTTCGATTCTTGCAACAATCACTTCTTGGAGGTGAAAGAAGAAGTCCGCTATGCCAAAAAATGTTCCACCTTTAGAAATGAGCCAAATCTGGCTTTTACATTGCATGGATCGAGCCCAGAGAGAGAAAATGTACAAAACATGGGAGCCCATTCCTCCTTGATCAGTAAATGCATTAAATCAGCATGGAGGACATTAGGACCCATACCCTACCATTTTTGGCTGATTTGGAGGAGAATGCGACCCATTCTGTATTAAATTTGGTCATTTGAAATGTCATTTCTGGCCATGGACATGCGTCAGAGCCATTTCTTAACTTTCTCTCTTGAAACTACGCCAAAATTCAAGATTAACCATAGAATCATGTAGATAATTTTATAAGCTTTCCAATGATATAAAGAACATGCAAATCCGAGCTCGGAATCGAAAGATATGGCGATCTCAAGATTTAGGGCACAAAACAGAAAAAATGAGTTTTGAAAATTTTTCCCGCGCTCTGCCACCTAGACGACATGTGTCGGGCGCTGATTGGATGCGTAATTCTCTCTCCTTCCCTTACCCGTGGGTTTTCCCTTGAAATTTGACCCTTTTTAATTTTTTTGAAAATTTTCCACTTTTCCTCTCGCGCCCCGTCACTTGGGACACGTGGCATGATCTGGTTGGAGGACAGGGGCGTGGGGTCATCCTTTACCTTTTAGTTTTTGGCCAAAACTTTTGCCAAATTCTCTAATTTCTCCCCGAGCTCCGCACTCCCCTTCTCCTTAGGACACGTGTCCTCTTTTTATTGGCTCAAGCCAACGCTTCAAACCTTACCCTTAGAAATTTTGGACGTTTTCCCTTGTGACACGTGGCGTTATCTGATTCGTCCTCGGGCCTACCGGCTTTTTGCATCCACCACATCCTTTTGTCCCGGATGTCCCAAACTGTTTGGGACAAAAACTTCTGATCCACCCGATTCGGGCTTCTCTATTCCTCTTTCACCGATGACACGTGGCGTTAATTGATTGGCTCTCGGCTCCCGCATCTCGCCGCGTACTTGTGTTCCAACTGCCCAAAGGCTTTATGCCTGGGACAAATTCTTCCGAACCGCCCGAAATGGGCTTCCTTGTCCCTCTTTGCGGCCGCTTCACCTTTTCGCATCCTTCGCATTTTTTCAGCCTAGATGTCCCAACCTGATATGCGCATGCTTATTCAATTTTGCTTTTACCTTCGGCCGGTTTGCCCTTTCGCATCCCACGCATCTCCATGTCCCAACTATCCCAGTCTCGCACGAGACCGCCCGGAGGCTTTTCAGCCGGTTCGCGCCCCGATGTCCCAAATGTCCCAAGGACCACCTGGACCAGGGCTTAGCCAATTTTCATGATTTTTTCTAGCTCAATCTTGTTTTTTGTAACTTTTTCACCTTTTTCTAGAAGTTGCTCTTTTCTTCTGGACAAGAGAGTTAGAAAAAGTCCGAGGGGACCCAGAAACATGATTTTTGCCTTGAATCAACCTATCTACCGGGACTTGAGTATTTCGATGCATGTTATCATTTTTACCCGGGGGTGAAAATTGGATAACAGCAACACCAATAGCCTCATCTCGTCTAGATGGGCCTCAGACATATCTCTCGTAGCTCATCTTTGGTCTTTATGTATGGAACCTCAACTCTGTCGGCCGTCACCAAACATGGTCAACGTCAACTCCTTCAATCCTCTCGAGGAGATCGAATTGACTGTGTCCCCACTATCGATAACTATAGGATCATGTACACATCCTTTAGGGTGTTGTGATCTCACCTGTCAAAAATGGAATGTATTTATCATTGAATCCCATCTATCAATGAGGGCGACCATCAAACGTGGCTCCCAAACTATGTACTAGTAAAGACTTTGACCCTAATCAGCCTAACCTCGGAAACATGGCCCTAATCATTAGCAATGGTACTCCTCGTACCTCCATGAGTAGGATTGGTACCTATCTCACATCCGCATCTCGATCTCTCACCGCATCCAACAAACCATCACATTAATACACCTTGACCATACCCATAATCACCCTTGACACCTCACCTATACCTATTACCCTACCTCTTTTCCCCTCACAACTTACCTTCTTATCACATGTCCTATCTACCCACCCCAACCCTAACCAATTACCGTTCCACCATACCTATTTAAACCTCTCACCCATGCTATTTTTCTGTCCACAACATCTTCTTATACCATTACCTATCTCACCCACCCACCCTACCTCCTTTTTTTCCCAATTTTCTCCAAATAATGACTCGACATCGGTCATCTAATCGTGATCATTTTCGGCTCACACCAAATGATGTTGGCCAACCCTTGACCGACATCGGTCACTATCGCGGAAACCAAATCTATGACACCCTACCCTATTTCCCCACAAACACACCATTTTACCCTCCCGACCTATCCTTCCCTACCCAAATCCCCCCTAAATTCATCCCCACCCATCATTCACCTAAATATACCCTTCTCCCTTCCTATTTTACCCATTTTTCATCCCAAATTCAAATTTACCTTTATCCCCCAAAAACCTATTTTCTCCTAACCTGATTTCTCTACACAAATCAACCTACCAATCTAGGAATGGGGTTGAATCATACCTCGTCACAATGTCATCTCTCTGTGATGGAAGGTTGCGCCTGCACCTTGGTGATCCCCGGATACCTCTCCTACCTCTGCCATCACCAACCGACCTCCTCACCTCCAACCAATTGAATCGATCAAATAGATCTAGTGGACCCACCTATCACCTGTTGATCACCCGCTACGAGGCTCGCTAACTGAGCTCTCTATCTCACTTGGTCAATTTCCACCTTTTCCTTTCTCCTCTGTCATTTTCTCCTATTTGGAAAATTACAAATGATTCCGTAAAAACTGGAAATTTCCTTTTTAACCCCTCCCGACTTAACCGATGTCAATTTTACCTAGATCAACATCGGTCCTATGCCCAAGCATATAGTGGTCGGTGTAGACACTAAAATTAGGTCACACTCCCCTTTGATACCTCGAAAAATAAGCACCCTTCATCACATTCACCTATCCATGGCCCCCTTCACCCCACTAATATTAATTTAATTAATTTAATTAATTTAATTCATTATCCTCACCATATTTATTGTTTAAATATCTTAATTTAAATAATATCACACATACACCTCACTTAGACACCTCATCAAGCCAACTCAACCTAAGACCTATTCTTAGTAAATTGCCATAGCTAACTAAGAATTACCCAAACCCTTAAAATTAATGCATAAATTCCCTCTAACCACATTCCCGCATGCTTACAAGAAGCTCGAGTCTAATCCATGGGTTAATGGCACGAGATCCAAGGAAATCAAGAGGATCTCCTAGTTTAGTAAACCTAGGAAATCTTGCCTTCACCGCCATCGCTTACCCTTTTAACCCCAAAAAAACCTTATTCTCAAGGTTGGCATAAGGTTGTAAAATATTGGAAAATTTGGTGAACATTAGCACATTCCAAAGACATATCACATCTTCTAAGAGCTAATTCTAGTGAGAACACGCATGCAAGAAAGGAGATCAAGAATCTTTTCCTACATAGCCATTCCAACAATGATCTAATCCAACCAAACAAAGAGGAATGTACATTTAGCCCATGTAGAAGCTTTCCTTGTTGGTGATCACCTATAGCCTTCAAAACCTCTCATCAACACCTATAGCCCTCACTCACAGGCATCCAGGACTAGAATCTAAGTAAGTAAATGTTATACATCTCTCGGTTCATTTCATTTCACCATTATATTATCATCTTTTGTTTACCTAGCCACCCATTGACCTCCCCTAACACTCATCCCTCCATATACCCATTAAAACCCAGCCAAATCCTACCCAAATTACCCAATACCTCATCACAACCAACCAAAATCCATTGTGCAATCGCAAAGGAGACCCAAAACCCATTTTGTGGCATTCCTAGAACACCACAATAATAGGCACCTATTCCACCCAACCGCACACAGTCACCCTTAACCGACATCGGTTACTGTATTTTTCCATACAACCTAGAACAATGACCTATCCACCTAATTCCCTTTCACCCTCATTCATCTGTCATCTACCCGAGACCTCTCGTCGTCGGACGCAAAGACCGTAACCATTTATTTAACCTTTGGATCCTATTCTAGCCTAGCCTGTTAGATTAGATCTATTTCTTATTATGTTTTAAGTGAGATACCTAAATCATTTCGAATTACAATAGGATTCACCTTATTTACCACATTAAATTGTTTAAAACAAAGTGGATTGTGACCATCTAGGAAGTATCAAACTTCTTGGATCTAGCATACGCTAGCGCTTCACCGCATATGTTGTTTAACTTTTTATGGTGGTCTTGCTTTATATTATAGGTAGTTCCTCCTAGCCAAAAGGAAGCTCTCACAATCAGTTGTGGATTCAGAATTCATATGCACGTAACAACCCATTAACCAACACTTGAACAGTATTCCTCCTACGCCTGCTACCCTATCTATTTCGTCAATACTTCAAAGAAATGATCTAGAAAACGGTGAAACATTTTGGCATGCCCAGTGGGACCCATCTAGGGTTCCTTTCATTTCATTCATTCCTAGGAAAAGTTGTGTGTTTGTTTCCCTTCTGAAAAGCATACACATTAATTTTCTTCCTTGGTAACCCACCTTTTCTTTCTATTTTGCTCTAAAGGAAACCTTTCTTTTGGTGTAATTAAAAAGAACCATTTCTTCATGTTTTCTGCATTGTAGTGAAAGAGCATCCCTCTTCCTCTTCATCTTTTTGTGTCATCGAACTTCACACTTCGATTTGGGATTAAAAATAAGTGCATTGGATTCTGATTTATCGCATTAGCTCACATTAATTGTGGGAAACCTATACACTGGAGGTCATGACCAGCTGATGGTTGACAAACGAACCGTAGAAAGCACTTTATTTCTCTTTCTCTCTCGAGTCTTACCAAACCTCACAAAAATTGAAAATACACACATTCTTAAACAACATCTTACCTAGAAGAAGCTGTAGGTGATCACATGATCACGACACACAAAGGCACTTAGCTTGCTTTGCTCTGTCAAGTCATACTTGAGTGAGGCCCGCCCCATCATAACATACCTGAAACCTCACCTTTTAGATCTCCTTCTTCGTAGGAATCCATCCTCACCAAAAAATTCTATTTCACAATTCATGTGTCAGTCCTTAAATAGCATAAGCTAAACAAACATAATAGAAAACGCACTCCTAGGATCACATTTTTCTTATTTTTTCTGCTTGGCTTGCATTTTGAGGTGAGAGATCACGTTCTTCATTTTTCTTGTTCATCCTTACACACTCCTCATCACAGCTGGTGTATTCTAGATTCACCTGAGTGTGCCTGGGCCATATCATCATCATTCTCATAATTTTGGGTCTAATTCTACATCAAATTTTAATTCACAACCACTTTTCTTTCATCATTGTTTCAATTTCATAGTAACCATCGTCGTTACACTAATCGTCATCGGTTATACCAATCGATGTCGGTTCCAGGTCCTTTTATTAACCTACCCAAAAGGAAATTTTATTCATTTTCTTCCACTTTTCACAGCCTCCCATCCACGCCATCATTCTCATTGACATTGTAAAAAACCATCGATTTGGCATACCTATCGATTTGACCTTTTGCCTCATTTTTAAATCATCGACCATTTTCTATAGTGGATGGCGGTGGTTACCCCTAACCAAAGACATCGCTTTTCCTTAAGCGCATCGGTTAGCCTATTTCACTTTCCAACCACCATTTAGTACCTAATACATTTTTGACCATCAGATTCACCTGTTCCTGTTGTTTTCTGTGTCATTTATAGAGAAGCAGCCTCTACAGTCGTCAAGACTAGTTCACATGGTGCGACCCAAAGACAAGCAAGCGCACTCATATTCCACACTAGTTGTCAACCACTCCCACCTAGTCCTCACCACCTTCCATTTTATCACCAGCTATGGATCCCATCCAACCTATCACTATCGCTATTGGAGATGAGGAGTTTACATGACTCCTTAACCAAAACCCCGATGCCTTGCGCTTTATCTTTCCCACTCGTCCACTCAAGATGCCTCAGTCGGTTGATATATGACATGCCCGTATCTATCCCCCCGAATCTCACTCCCACTCCCACATCGGCTCCATCTAGCCGTGTTAACCACATCTACCTTAACTTGGTCATTTCGCAACTAGGTATTATACCCGCTATGATCTGTCATGTCTACCACCTGCGTTACCCCCACCACATCCACTATACCCTCAACAACTACCCAAAACATAACCTCATCTACACCAAATGTCTCACACATACCCGTAGCTACACTACCACCTCCCATCTCAGTGACCCCTACCCCTTTTTAATACGTGGTCCTTTCCATTCCATAATCATTAGCCCTCATTTCCACTAGGGTTACCATGACCCTTCCACCTCCATATACATACTAATGACCACCTCCCGTTTCTTCCATTATTCACTTAGGGTATGTACCCCTATTTCACCGCCTTCTTCCCAATCAACCTAACCAAACCTCTCACACTAGGAGGCATCCAATCATCGCAACCTACCAATGACCTAATCAAATTGATGTTGGATAAGATGCAAACATTAGAGGCATCGATTTCCAGATCCCGCAACACTCTCACCTACGACAAGATTTGCAACGAGCCCATCCACCCATCTATAACTATCCACCCATACCTCGTGCATTGGGAAATGCCTAAATTCAATCATTTCAATAGCAAAGAAGACCCCAGATAACATTTGTGGTCATACAAACATGAGTGTTATCTGATCACTCACAATGATGCCTTGCTCTTGAGAACCTTTCCCGTGTCTCTCCGGACTGCACTCGCATTAGATTGGTATAGTGGGTTACCTAGACACTCCATATTCTCATTCAATCAGGTAACCCAAGCTTTCTTGGATCATTTCTCTATCAATATCATCAAAAAGGTTACCATGAATGACCTATACTCCATGCGTCAATATGAGGATGAATCTATCGCAAATTTTTTCACTCACTAGAAATGCTTGATTAACCAACTCACCTTCCAACTACCACAAATAGAACTCATCAAGATCTTCACACGGGCTTGTGCTAGACATATCTCACTCGATCTTACGGGTCCAAACCTTACGAAAATTCAATGAAGCAATCACTATGGCATGAACGTTAGAGATTCGAGCCATTAAAGAGAAGAAAATCCAATTACAAAATAAGAATTTGGCATTCAAGTTGAATGATACCTCTTCTTCTTCCAAACCACAAACCAATTACTAAAAATATAAGGGCACCACAAATGCGGTGGTACTTAAGACTCGGCCCAGCTCATCCATCAAATTAGGCTACCCCCTCATCTAATCTCTCACCCATCCAAACTTTTCAATTCAAATGAAAGCAATTGAAGCAATGGAAATACAACCCAATTGGGGAACCTTACTCTTCCTGTCTTAGAAAAGCTTATCAAATCGGGGCCATTACCCTTCCACCCATAAAACCACACACTAATTTTGACCCTACTCACCCCATGCCTGTATGGTACAAAGAACATGACTTCTCTAACTATCATCGAGTAAAGGGTCATAGTGACAAAGAATCGCATCACTTTCAAAAATATCATCCAAGAAATTCTTGAGAAAGGTGAGTTAACTGTGGATAATCCTAATGCACGTGCCAACTAAAACCTAAACATCTTCAAGAAACCATTTCCCAACCATGTCCCTTCATCTGATCAAACCGGTGAGACCTCAACTCATGATACCCATACCTGTGAGGTCCACGCTATCTTTAATGACATACCTGTCACCTCCCAATTACCTCACATTCCTTCCATAGAGGAAATCCTAGCCCAAAATCCTCCTTTCGCATCAGAACCAACCTCCCCTATTCCTTCACCCACAGAGGAACATCTTTCATCTCCTTCATCACCTATGGAGGAGTCCCCCACTAACATTGAGACCATCTCACCCCTGGCTTCTCCACTTAGAGAACCTTTACCCACAATACCTCCTCCACCCATAGAGGAGAACCCATTACCTCCTCCACCCATAGAGGAGCACCCATCATCTCCTCCACCTATAGAGGAGCTCCCATCATCTCCTCCACCTATCACGGACCTATTGTTGCAAATCAGCAGCACCCCCTGGATGTTGATCAGATTTCTAGTTTGATCACCCTATGCATCCAGTGTGATTGCACAACATTGAATCCTCTTCCCAAGTGTGGGACTTGTAAAATGGAAGAGGAATCTCTAGATTAGAGGCTGGTTCCTCAACTCCTCTGATCAGCTATTTCACTTGCACAATTGCAGAGGTTTAAACTCCTAAATCTACTCTAAATTCCAAGGAGACAGAGATAGAGAATGCAAAAAGAAAGAACTAATGCTAATAGGTGATGCACCAAAGGAGTTGTAGACACCTGATGCTACATGAAATACACAATCCATAAGGAAACACAACACAAAACATGCACAAACGCTCAAAATGTAATGAAAGATCAAGAAAGCAATGATAGATATATGAAAGGATTGAGGGATTTTAATCACAGAACATATATCAACATCTCAGACCCAATACAGTACATTACAGTGATCCAGAGGCAAGAAAAGGTGCTGCATTACATGGAAAGGTAAAATTTCTTCACAAATTCTACCAAGGAGGAAGAAAAGGGAAGTTGCAGAGCTGAAAAAGTGTCTCTCCTTTGCAAAATGAACTCATTCTGGCTTTTACAGTGCAAACCATGACCCCAGGAGAGAGAAACATGGGAAAATGTGCAAGGGGTTCAACCATTGACCAAAATGCCATCAAAATAGCATGGGTGCCCTGACAGACCCATTCCCTAACATTTTTAGCCATGCTGGGAGAGAATGCGAGCCATTCTTCATTAAAAACGGTGGTTGAAACGTCATTTCTGTCCATGACCACGTGCCAGAAGAATTTTTGATTTTATCTCTTCAAACTCCACCAAAATTAAAAATTGACCCCATAATCTTGTAGATAATTTCACCATCTTTCCATTGATATAAAGAACGTGAAAAACCGAGCTCTGGATCGAAAGATATGGTGATTTGAAGTTTTAGGGCAAAACAGGGCCAAATCGGGTCGGCGGGCAAAAATTCAAATTTTTGCACCTTTTTGGTCAATTGGAAAATTTTCCAAAATTTCCCGCGCTCCACCACTCTAGGTGCCACGTGGTGGCATCTCATTAGCTGCGGGCCTTTCAGGGGAAAATTTTCCACAAAACTCCACCGAGCCATAACTTGAAAAATACATGGAGTTAGGAGGAAAACTTTACCTTTCTAGAAAGCTGAGAAAGAGCTCTATCCAATGGTGTCATTTCCAGAAGGTTTTGAGTGCTTGAAAAGAAAAATATTATGACTGAGGCACAAGAGAGGAAAAAATGAGAGGAGTTAGCCACAAAAAATGAGCAGGGGCACATTTTGGATAACAAGACCCATTTGAGATACCTTTGCCTCTTGGTGAGCATTCTCCATTAGCTACCCAACTCTTGTAGACCTACTTTTGGCTCTCCTACCCACGGAAGCTAAAGCTAGCCAATTTCCTATCTCTAAGACACATTTTATAGGAATTTCCATTAGGTCCTCATCAACTCCACCTACAGACGTGTTGCTCTCTCTTTGCTGATCACTTAGATTATGTGGATAGAGCCTTACTATGGGGATGCCTTTTGCTTCCTATCTCAACGTAGATGTAGAGGTCACTTGCTGATACCTCCACTATCTACCCAAAAATATTTCAACCAATCAAACCAAACACAACCACCTCTATCACAACTCCTTCCATGACACCTGTCATAGCTCAAACCACATCCTTACCCATAGCCTAATCTATATCTAAACCCAAACCCACACCTATGACATCATCCTCGACTAAACCTATTACCACTTTAGGGGTCACCCGACTACCAACCTTACTCATCCACCTATCAAACTATATTTAGCTACATCCTCCAAAGACAACACCACACCTACTCTGTCACCCAAACATAAGCACCACACCCATAGAACTCATACCCTAGCTATGCCAATCACACATGCACCTATCCTATCTGCCTTAGGATCCCAGCTTCCCCACATGGTCAAGAAACCTCTACCCACTAATAAACCAAAAACACAACAACCCATTCCTTCCTCACAAACCTCTAATCTCCCCACATGCCTAACATGACTTACACCTGCACCGACAACATCTTTATCACCCATACCTCTAATACCCTCGTTCTTAATTCACTTCCCACTACACTTTAGTTGATGTCTCTCACACCCCAAGCACGACCCACATCATCTACCTTCACAAGACCCACGTTATCCCCATGGGTAACTCACCCTCTTCCCCATCTTGTTTTCCTTCTAGACCTCGTACACCCATATCACCTTTACCCAAGAAGGTGTGACCAAAAATAAAATCCACTACCTCATAATAAGGTAGTCAAAACAACCACACACCCTCCTACTCTTTCACCTACTATACCTATTATCCAAAAATGTACCCTTGCTCATTTTATGGCTAACTCCCTTCATTCTTCCCTCTCTTGTGCCTTAGTCATAATTTTTTCTTTTAAGGAACTCAAAACTTTCGGAAATGGAACCATTGGATAGAGCTCTTTCTCAGCTTTCCAGAAAGGTAAAGTTTTCCTCCTAACTCCATGTATTTTTGAAGTTATGACTCGGCGGAGTTTTTGTGGGAAATTTTCCCATGAAAGGCCCATAGCCTTGAGTAATATCTGCCACGTGTCAAAGGAAGTAGTGGAGGTTGGAGAAAAATTGGTTTATTTACCAAGTGTTTGGAAAAGTTTTTGAAAGGAATATTTTCCCCGCAGGCCCGCCATCTAATTGGATTGCACCACGTGTCCAAAGGGGAGAAAATTGAAAAAATGACTAAGTGTTGGTGCCATGGAAAAATCTCTGGGATAGGCCCATGTCCAATCATGTTTCGCCACATGTCCCGAGGAGGTCAAAGTTTTGTAGTGTGGAGGTGAAGTTAAAATTTTGGCAAAATGTTTTGCGAAGGCGCAAATTCAAATTTTGTCTGCAGGGCCTGCATCCAATGGCCTCATGCCACGTGTCTCAAGACTCATGGACCGCATGAGAAAGATTGGAATTTTGGCGAAGTGTTTTGTAGAAATCAATGGAGAATTTTTGGCCCACTCCCCGCTGACTAGTGAGAGTATGCCACGTGTCCATGACCACACAAATGGCAGAATGCGGGAGGAGATTGAGAACTTTTCCCAGAGGGATTACACAGAGGGAAATGTTCACCCCAAGGTCCTCATCAAATAAGAGTTTTCCACATGGCGCCTGGACCCGGAGGAAGGCAGGAGAATTTAGGAAATTTTCCCAAAGCAAAAAGGAAGAAAATTTCAAAGGGAAAATCACTCCCCAAACGAAAGCCAATGTAATCATGCCACGTGTCGTGGCAGCAAAAAACTCAAGACAAGCCCAGAAGGAAAATTCAAAGGGGCATGCCCACATCCAATGGGGTTTTACCACATGTCCAATGGGAAAAATGGTTAAAAAGTGATGGAAAATTCGAGAGGAAATGCCCATGCAAATCACCTATTCCCACGTGTCTTCAACTCATCGGCCCGGCAGGGATTTTTTGGAAAATTTTCCAATGGCAAAAACAAAGGAAAACAAAGCAAGGAAAGGACCACGCCCAATCGAACGTACCATGTGGCACTCGGAATGGTGGAGCGCAGGGAATTTTTGGGAAATTTTCCCAAATGCAAAGAATGGAAAATTTAAAAAATTTCGCCCGCCAATCCGATTTGGCCCTGTTTTGCCCTAAAATTTCAAACGACCATATCTTTCTATCTAGAGCTCGATTTTCATATTATTTATATCAATGGAAAGATGATAAAATTATCTACAAGATTCCGGGGTCATTTTTGTATTTTTATGGAGTTTGGAGAGATAAAATTAAAAACACCTCTAGCACGTAGTCATGGGATGAAATGACATTTCAACCACCATTTTTAATGAAGAATGGCTCACATTCTATCCCATCATGGTGAAAAATGTAAGGGGATAGGCCTATAAGGATGCCCATGCTATTTTACTATGTTTTTGGTCTGTGGTTGAAGCTCTCCCATGTTTTCTTGTGTTTCTCTCTCTGGGGTCACTTCTTGCACTATAAAATCCGAGAATGGGCTCATTTTTTTGAAGGGAGACACTTTTTCAGCCTCGCAACTTCCCCTTTTCTCCCTTTTTGGCAGATTTTGTGGAAATTTTTATCTTTCTAGGTAATACAGCACCCCTTCTTTTCCTCTTGGTCATGTAATGCATTGTATTGGATCTGGAATGTTAATATATGCTATGTGATTAAAATCCCTCAATCCTTTCATATATCTAACATTGTTTCCTAATTTTTCATTACATCTTGAAAAATTTGTGCATGCTTGTGCTATGTTTTCTTATGGATTGTGTATGTATTGTAGTATTAGGTGTCTGCTGCTCCTTTGGTGCATCACCTCTATAGCATTAGTCTCATTTTTCCTGCATTCTCTATCTTTGTCCCCTTGGAATTTAAAATAGGAACTAAGAATTTAAACCTCTACAACTTGTAAGTGATATATCTGATCAGAGGAGTTGAGGAACCAACCTCTAATCTGGAGATTCCTCTCCCATTTTTATAAGTCCCACACTTGGGGAGAGGATTCAATGTTGTGCAATCACACTAGATGTCTAAAATATCAAACTAGAAGTCTGATCAACATCCAGGGGTGTTGCTGATTTGTAACAACAGTTTTGGCATGCCAGTGGGACCTTAGAGGTCTTCATCTTCATTGCAACAAATTGATGTGCATTTTTTACAAGTTTCTCACTTAAAAGAGCCTAAATAGCACATCTGCTGACTCCAAGGAAGAAGAATTAGCTAGTTTTAGTAGTGCAGGCCTGAAAACTCATGAGAAGAATCACCACAAGGTCAAGAGTTGGAGAAGAAGAGGTGTTGTTTGAGTATCTATAGTTATCTCCAAGAAGAAGGCAAAGAGGGAGGAGAATTCAAAGGTCTCCATCTCCACCAAACATAACTCTATCAACTCCTCCACCTAGTAGGCCTTTCATTCAATCAACAAGGGTTCTAAGGCCAATCAAAATGGCACAAAACAACCCCTATGTCAATTTCACTAAGAATGACCACTTGCTCTCAATGCACAAAATCCAATCCTAGTTGTAGCATTGAAGAACATTTGATACTTTACTAGAGAAAGAAGACCACCCTGGTGATCATGTCAAGGACATTTCTAACATTTGTGCAATCCATGAGATCAATGAGATGCAAGTTGCTATCAAACTATTGGCATCTTCATTCAAAGGGAAAGCTTTGCAATGGTTCAGGAGTCTTGCCTCAGGTTCTATCCAAAATTAGAACCAGCTATGTATAGCCATCCATGAGTAGTTTGCAGAAAAGGGAAACAACTTGTCCCTTTTGGAGCAGCTGACAATCAGCGAGAGAGCTCCAAATGAGCAGCTGACTGACTTCAACTTCAGATTTCAAATGACTTGGGAGAGAATTCCAGTGGCAGTAAGGCCAGCAGTAGAAGGTGCTTTTCTATATTACCTTAAAGCTTTAAATTTTGATATTTCTATGTTAATTCAATCCATGGGAGGCACAACTATCCCTGTTTCTTATAGCATTTCCATTAGAGCTGAAAATTATTTGATTCAAGCTGGAAAGCTAGCTCCTAGGCCTCCAATGCCATTATTTCCAAGTTTAGAGAGCCCAAACACTAGTCAAGTACCTATTTTAGCCCCTATTCCCGCTCCAAGAAGTCGAATTCAAGTGAAGCTTCTACTTCATCTCCTAGTGCCTCAAATGAACTTCAAGAAGTCATGAAGCAATTGCAAAATTTAGGTAATGAGCTGGTTACACTCAAGAGGCAGCAAGCCCAAGGTTTTAGACCTCCTTTCTAGCCTCAAGCTCAGCCTAACAGGCAGCCATACCAACCTCAAAGACCACCCAATCCAGCTACAAATTTAAACCAAGAAAGACCTCCTGCCAACAGACCATTTCAGCCCTATAATCCCAACGTTACATCTACCTCTAAGGCATTAGTGCCAATACAAAACAACATAGCTCAAGAGTATGATTGGTGTTTCCCATGCAATGAACCTCACAACCAGTCTATGTGTTTCAATGGTGCCTTAAATCAAGCATTAATGGTGACTACAACTGGTGTGGAGGGTGAAGGTAGTCAAGGAAATAACCAACAACAAGACACATTCTAGCAGCAATCAGCTCCAAATGATACTACACTTGTAAACTGGCAGGTAGAAGATTTTTGTGGCATGAATCAAACAATTCCCCAAAGTGTTGCAGCCAACACAAGGTCAAAAAGGAGAAATTTGGGTGAAGAACAACCATTGGCTCCAAGTAATCCACAATCTTCTATCACCCCACCAATTATTGGCAAACAAAATTTAGTTCCAAACACACAAGGGCTGCCTAAAACAGCTCCTAGGCCAACTCAAATGCCAGTTGTTGCTGCCCATATGCAAGGAATGAATGTGCAGGCCAAGGGATAGCAGAGAGATGCTTCATCTCCATTCAACATCATTGATTAGATGAAGAAGACAAATGTAAACATATCAATGTGGGAATCACTATCTATCCTAGGCCAAAGAGATTTGCTACAAGCTGCCATGAAGGACTGGTCAACTTCAAATTAGCAGGTCCAAATGCAAGAGAAGGTGCTCACAAATGCTGCTCAGCCTGAAGGGAATCATGGAGGATAGCAAGGTAAAATTTTGAAGCCCCCTCCATTCTATGTTTCATTGATCATTGGAAACCAATTAGTACACAATTGTATGATTGATTCGGGGCAAGTAGTTTAGTAATGCCCAAGAAAATAGCTGATCAGTTGGGAATTCAATATGAGGTCATATCCAAAGGGGTAGTGCAATTGGATGGGACAATAGTAACAACATTTGGAGTGATAAAGAACTTGAGTCTTACTTTGCATGCATGCCCCAACGTGGTTGTTTTGTAAGATGTCTCGAGTAATAGATCTTCCGCCACTCTTTTCCCTATGTGCGTCAAGGGATTTCACAGACCAAGATTGGAGGCTACTTATTTGCTGATTGGTCACACATGTTGTTCAAAAAAAGATATGGAACCAAGGCCATAATCATATCTGAACATATTGTAAACTTCCACATTAAGCCTTACACTCCAAGTCAGATCAATACCAATTGTTTAGCGTTTGATCAAGAGGATTACCCAAGCACTGATGAAACTGACACCAAGGTAGGAAGAATCCCAGATCTAACTCTTGATGAATGGGCAAACAAGGTGCATTCTTTTGATCTTTATCAAGAAATAGAAGAATCTGAGCTAGGAGTCTATTGCATGCATGAAGAAAATCAGCCTATTCCTAGCATCACCAAGCCAAACCACAAGGATGAAAATGAGGTATGGCAGTTGTTTTTTGATGGATCAAGGAGTAGACAAGGTGTAGGAGGTGGAGCTATGCTTGTTTCACCTCAAGGAGTTAAGTATTATTCAACTTTTAGATTCCAGTTTGCATGCTCTAACAACACTGCTGAATATGAAGCCTTGGTACAAGGATTGCATTGGTCAATCAAGAGAGGAATAAAGAACTTGCAAGTCTTTGGTGACAGTGAGTTGATTGTCAACCAAGTTTAGGGGCAACATTCTTTCAAGAATGATCTACTCAAGTGCTATAAAAACAGGGTGTGGGACCTCATTGAAGATTTTGAGGGCTTTGGCATAAAATCCATTCCTAGAAAAGAGAACCAAGCTGCTGATAGGCTTGCAGCAGTTGGGGCAGCCTTTGACATTGTTGAAAGCATTCAAAAAGATAAGGTACAACCAAACATCCATGTGATTGTAAGGCCTTCAAAGGCTGCGGAGACAACAACGTAAGTTGGCAAGTGTTTGAAAATGATCAACAAATCATCCATTTCTTACAAGAAGAGGCTGAGTTCTCAGCTAAAAATCAAGAAAAGTTAGAATAGCAAGTATGGTGACCAAGTGGTACAACTAAGAACCAACAAACTACCAAAGGGACTTATTACTTTGGAGTCCATTTTCAATCCTAATGATCAGTTTAGGAAGGAGAAAGCAAACATCCAAGTCAGAGGAGAAGATTCGGTGTCCATCTTGGTGGAAGAAGGCAAATCACTCCGAGTTGGTAAAGTGACAACTGAGCAAGAAAGGTATGATTTTATACAACTTTGTCAAGAATTCCCTGATGTGTTTGCTTGGAGCTATGAAGATTTGAAAGGTTTCAATCCCAAGTTAGCTCAACACACCATTGAATTAGATCCAAGTACTAAACCCATCAAGAAAAAAACAAAGGCAGTCAATCCACACATGGAGCCTCTTATGAGAAAGGAATTGAATAAGTTGATAGAATAAAGAATCATATTCCCAATCAAGCATTCTAGTTGGGTGGCCAACTTGGTTCTAGTCGAAAGAAGAGTGGGGAAATCAGATTATGTGTTGACTTCAGAGATTTGAATAGAGCATCTCTCAAGGATCATTATCCACTTCTTCCATGGAGCAAATTTTACAAGTTATTGCTGGCTCTGAGAGGTTTTCATTACTTGATGGCTATTCAGGGTACAATCAGATTATGGTGAAAGAAGAGGATCAGTTCAAGATAGCCTTTACAACCAAATGGGGAACTTATGCATATAGGAAAATTCCATTTGGGTTGTCCAACACTGGAGCTACTTTCCAAAGGGAAATGGACATGGCGTTCAAGGATTTGATTAACAACATGGTGCTGATATATCTTGATGATATCATTGTTTTTTCAAAAAATGTAGTAGACCATCTCTTTCATTTGAGACAAGTGTTCCAAAGGTGCAGAAGATTTGGAGTATCCTTGAATCCTAAAAAGTGTATTTTTCTAGCTCATGAGGGAAAGCTCCTTGGCCACATTGTCTCCAAAGAAGGATTAGCAATTGATCCAGAAAGAGTTGAAGCCATAAGAGCACTACCATTGCCAAGCCACAAGAAGGCCCTTCAAATTTTCTTGGGGAGAATAAATTTTGTTCAGAGATTTGTCCCAAATTTTGCAGCCCTAGTCAAGCCTATCACCAAGATGTTAAAGAAGAGCATGGATTTAAAATGGATAGTAGAGGGCAAATATTTCTCCAAGGATTTCATCCTCTATGCATTCGGGGTGATGACACTATTTCTACAATTTTGGTACAGTAGAAAAAGAAAATGAGTAGCCAATTGCTTTCTTTATCAAAATCCTGGAGGACTATGAGGTGAGGTATTCCTTCATTGAGAAGCATGTTCTTGCAGTAATCAGGAGCTTGAAGAAGTTCAAGCATCTAGTTTCAAACAACAAGGTTCAATTGCTGGTTTCTCATGTGGGAGTTAAAGACTTCCTCCTCAACAAAGACTTGAATGAAAAGAGAGCAGGTTGGATTACTCGTGTCATGGAGTATGACATTGAGATCAAATTCACCAAGTTGGTGAGAGGGAAAGGGTTGTGTGAGCAGCTGGTCTTGAACAAACACAAGGAAGCATGCAATGAGAAGGAGGTTGTTTTGGCATTGCAAGATAGCCATGAGCAAGGAAGCACTCAAAAGGAAAATGATGGTGTCCTCACTCCTTGCTGGACCCAAGACATAATGCACTTCCTAAGCACAGTGTCTATGCCCTCTAGAGATGAACAAGACTAAAAGAAGACACTTGATTGCGCAGGCTGTCCCATATGCCCTCGTTGATGGTGTTTTGTTCAAAAAGGATGTGAATGGAGTGTTGTTAAGATGCATTGGTACAAATCAGATTCACGGGGTGTTGGGAGAGTTCCATGGTGGATCAGTGGTGGTCATTTTGTACCGAGAGTGATAGCTCTAAAGATCATGAGGGCTGGCTATTATTGGCCCAAGATTTTCAAAGTGGTTGTTATGCATGGATCAAGAGGTGCAAGAATTGTGCATTCTTCATGGGTAAAGAAATACTAGCTTCCCTTCCATTGCATCCAATTTTAGTTGACCAGCCATTCATGCAATGGGGTTTGGACTTCATTGGAGTCATTAATCCAAATTCAAGCCAAGGACACAAGTGGATCCTAACAGCAATAGCTTACTTCACCAAATGGACTAAAGCAAAGCAAAGACTCGAGGAAGCAAATGAATCTAGCATCCTAGACTTCTATGAAGGAATAGCAACTAGATTTGGCATACATTACAATAATATCGAGATAATGCATTGGCATTCATTGGGTCCAAGGTAATCGAATGGGCTATCAAGAATGGGATCTACGTAAGTACTTCATCAAATTGTTACCCTCAAGGTAATGGCTAGGTTGAATCCACAAACAAGAACTTGTTGAGGATCATTAGGACTCTTGATGAAAATCAGAGGTCTTGGCATACTAAGTTGAAATCAGCCTTATGGGCTGATAGGATAACTCCCAAGAGATCTACAGGTAACTCTCCATTCAAGCTTGTTTATGGAAGAGAGGAAATTTTACCCATGTCACTTGAGTTACCAATTTTAGAACTCATGAAATAGTTGGAGTTGTTGGAGTTTGAGCCCATGGAGGTCAGATATGCAGAATTGATGGAGCTCCAAGAAATCAGAAATTAGGCATCCCAAGCAATGGAGAAGGATCAAGCTTTGATCAAGAAGACCTTCGATAGAAAGGTCAAAGATAGATCTTTCCAAGTTGGAGATCTAGTGTTAAAATGGGATGCAGACAGAGAAAAACTGGGAAGGCATTCAAAATTTGATGCCATTTGGAGTGGCCCATACATGGTCACAAAGTGTAAGGATAGCAATGCCTTCCAATTGTCTTCATTGGATGGTGAAGAATTGCAGATTCCAGTCAATGGAATCTATCTAAAGCATTGCTACTGAAGGAAATCCTCCACCTTGTACATATTAGCTTAGGTTTTCATTCCTCCAAGTGCTTATGCACATTGTTTTGTTGTAGATTAGCTTTTCTTTCCCTAAGTGCTTTGGCACAAGCTTGTTGTTCCTAGAAATGTGTTTTACAGGCCTTGCTCCAATCGATGATGTTCCACCCTCCACCTTCCTCCTTGTAGTGTTCTAGTCAGTTGGGGTACCAAGCTAGAGAATTTAATGACTCCATGCCCAATGGATTGCTTCAGGAAACTGGTAACTTCATCCAGCAGGCAGATGACCCTCTCGAGCCACCAAGATTGTAATCCAAAAATGTGCCCCCTTGCTCATTTTGTGGCTAAATCCCTTCATTCTTCCCTCTCTTGTGCCTCAGTCATAATTTTTATTTTCAAGCACTCAAAAATTTCTGGAAATGGCACCATTGGATAGAGCTCTTTCTCATCTTTCCAAAAAGGTAAAGTTTTCCTCCTAACTCCATGTATTTTTGAAGTTATGGCTCGACGGAGTTTTTGTGGGAAATTTTCCCATGAAAGGCCCGCAGCTAGTAATATGGTGCCACATGTCAAAGGAAGTGGCGGGGGTCAGAGGAAAACTTGGTTTTTTTACCAAGTGTTTGGCAAAGTTTTCAAAAGGAATATTTTCCCCGCAAGCCCACCGTCCATTGGATTGTGCCACGTGTCCAAAGGGGAGAAAATTGAAAAAATGACTAAGTGTTGTCGCCATGGAAAAATCTCCGAGATAGGCCCGTGTCCAATCACGTTTCACCATGTGTCCCACGGAGGTCGGAGTTTCAAGTGCGAAGGAGAATTTAAAATTTTGGCAAAATGTTTTGCAAGGGCGCAAAGTCAAATTTTGTCCACGGGGCCCGCATCCAATGGCCTCATGCCACGTGTCTCAAGACCCACAGACCACAGAGAAAGATTGGAATTTTGGTGAAGTGTTTTGGTAAAAGCAATGGAGAAGTTTTTGGCCCGCTCCCCTGCCGACCAGTGAGAGTATGCCACGTGTCCATGAGCACACAGATGGCGTAACGTGGGAGGAGATTGGGAATTTTTCCTAGAGGTATTGCGCATAGGGAAATGTTTGCCCCAAGGCCCGCATCAAATAAGAGCTTGCCATGTGGCACCTAGACCAGGGGGAAGGTGGGGAGAATTTAGGAAATTTTCCCAAAGGAAAAAGGAAGAAAATTTCAAAGGGAAAATCGCCCCCCCAAACGCGAGCCAATGGAATCGTGCCACATGTCGTGGCGGAAAAAAACTCAAGACAAGCCCACAAGGAAAATTTGAAGGGGAAAACCCACATCCAATGGGGTTTTGCCACGTGTCCAATGGGAAAAATGGTCAAATAGTGACGGAAAATTAAGGAGGAAATGCCCGTGGAAAATCACCTGCTGCCACGTGTCTTCAACTCATCGGCAAGCGGAGATTTTTGGAAAATTTTCCAATGGCGAAAACAAAGGAAAACAAAGCAAGGAAAGGCCCACGCCCAATCGAACATGCTTCATGGCACTCGGAATGGTGGAGCACAGGGATTTTTTGGGAAATTTTCCCAAATGCAAAAAATGGAAAATTTAAAAAATTTCACCCGCCAATCTGATTTGGCCCTGTTTTGCCCTAAAATTTCAAACGGCCATATCTTTCGATCCAGAGCTCAATTTTTCACGTTCTTTATATCAATGGAAATCTGGTGAAATTCTCTACAAGATTCTAGGGTCAATTTTGTATTTTGATGGATTTTGGAGAGATAAAATTGAAAAACACCTCTGGCATGTGGTCATGGACAGAAATGACGTTTCAACCACCATTTTTAATGAAGAATGGCTCGCATTCTCTCCCAGCATGGTGAAAAATGTCAGGGGATGGGCCTGTAAGGATGCCCATGCTATTTTACTACATTTTTGGTTGGTGGTTGAAGCTCTCCCACGTTTTCCCATGTTTCTCTCTCCTGGGGTCACTTCTTGCACTGTAAAAGCTAGAATGGGCTCATTTTTGAAGAGGAGACACTTTTGCAGCTCTGCAACTTCCCCTTTTCTCCTTTTTGGTAGATTTTGTGGAAATTTTTACCTTTCTAGGAAATACAGCACCCCTTCTTTTCCCCTTGGTCACTGTAATGCATTGTATTGGATCTGGAATGTTAGTATATGCTCTGTAATTAAAATCCCTCAATCCTTTCATATATCTAACATTGTTTCCTAATTTTTCATTACATCTTGAGCAATTTGTGCATGCTTGTCTTTGTGTTTTCTTGTGGATTGTGTATCTATTACAAGTATTAGGTATCTTCTTCTCCTTTGGTGCATCACCTCATTAGCATTAGTCTCATTTTTCCTACATTCTCTATCTTTGTCCCCTTGGAATTTAGAATAGGAACTAAGAATTTAAACCTCTCTGCAACTTGTAAGTGATATATCTTATCGGAGGAGTTGAGGAACTAGCCTCTAATCTAGAGATTCCTCTCCCATTTTTACAAGTCCCACACTTGGGAGAGGATTCAATGTTTTGCAATCACTTTGGATGTCCAAAATATCAAATTAGAAGTCGATCAACATCCGAGGTGCTAACTTGATTTGCAACAACAATACCCATACCTAAAAAAACACAAGCTGACACCCAAAACCAAGCCAAACCCATATCTCAACCCACTCCTCCTCTTCCAAAGATTGTTCCTCAACAATCAACTACACCTACACCCAAACCCACATTCACTTCCCATTGCAATCCACTAGTAAGGTCTTATGCCAAAATTTTAACCAACCTCCTTGAGACTTCTGTCATCACATTACCTCCACTCAGACCTTACGAACCCCTCAAACCCAAGCCAAAAGGGTTTGATGATACTAAAATTTGTGCTTACCATCATGTGCTAGGGCATGATGTGGAGAACTGCAAGGCCTTGAAAACCATCCTTATCCAGTTATGTCCCCTAGAAGCAAACTTTGATGATGATGACCTTCTCGACAAGGATACTACTCACCAACACCCATTCCCACACTGCCCACTCAACAACCACAAACTCCACCTTCATAGCTCTTAGAGCCACCCTCAAGATTTTAAATTAACATGTTTCACATCAAAGAACTCACCACGCCACCACCCAAATGTCGTTGTGCCCAACTCACCTCACAGGTTTTTCTCCTCCAGTAGATTATTCCCATTGTGTCATTATACCACTCACCCTACACCTTCTCCATTTGCCAACTCCTCGATCAACATGATACACATCACTACACGTGCTCGAAGGATAAGGGTAAAAAAAAAGGCAATGCACCCACCAACCAATCCTATACCCAACATACCATCGTACCCATACCTAAAATCATTATCCGCGACCCTATGTACCCCATTTCTAACGGCATCACACATCGCACCATGCTCAAACAATTAATCCATTCTCCCCTCAAAATGCCCATATATGACCTCATCCAAACTTCAGAATCCCATCGTCAAGCTCTCATGGAGGTTCTTCAATCTATTGAGGTTTTACCCAATGACCCTACACCCATGGCCTCCATTATCACACCCCATCATGTAGCCTCTCTCACCAAATTACCACCTTCATCTTCACCCCACCCTATTCACCAAGTGGCCTCCCTTAGCTTCTCAGAGGAAGAGATCATGCCACACCAAAATGATGACCTGGACCCAACCCTCTTCATCTTTGTCCACATCAATGACATACGGGTACGTCGTGTGATGATTGATGGGGGTGCTAGCATTAACATCATTTCATCCCATGCATTCGCTCAAATGCGCATACCTAACAATTGCATGCATAAACATCCAATCATGTTACATTCATTCAATGATGTTATCACCTCTACACTAGGTACCGTCATCCTCCACATTCGCGTGGGCCCCCACATTGTTCCAGAATTATTTTATGTCTTGGAGGGGGAATTCCAATATAACCTATTGCTTGGCAAACCCTGGATTTGTGTCATGGGTTGTGTTCCTTCCACTTTGCATCATTGTGTAAAGTTTGAACATGAAGGACACACTTATACCATTCCAGCTAACCCATCACCTTTTAAAACATGCAACATGCTTTACCAACCCAACAATGTGCTCATACCTATTAAGTCGACTACCTCTGCAACTGTTACTTCTTCACCTACACTTCCACTTACCAGTGTAGTCACTACTTCTACCACACATACCTCCTCCATTCCTACCACTACCATAACCTCCACGGATGACCCATCAGCTTCACAATCCATTAACTCCACCTTCACATCAACCTCCGACACATCATCCATTCCAACTACCTACATACCAACCACTGATCCCTTGGAAGGTGTTTTTCAATTTCTCACTCTGGGGGAGTACCACCTATATAGTGTCAACACATTTCTTACTCCACAAGAGTATGGAATTCTTCACCAACACCCTCGTTATGATCACCGTATAGGAGAACATCTCCTATATGGTCCTCCTCACCTTCGTACTAGTCTCACCTATGGGGGACTTGATACTACCACTTACACACTGAACCACCGTCACTAACTCGACCATTTTCCATTGACTTCCAATCACTTACCAATCACCATTTCACCGACACACCTTCCTGTTTGATGTGCATGGAAGGGTTTTGGTTTTGGATTTTATGACCAAGGCCGCCATACCATTATTACATGTACCACCCACAAACATAATGAGTGTAGTGGTATTGGCTTTCTGAACCACCTACCAAACAGGCCCGCATTGAACTCATTAAGGACACTAACCCTTCTCCACCTTCTTCACCCGCTCCACCTTCATCACCACCTTCACCGACGGAGTTGATGGATCCTGAATCTATCCCTCCTAACCTTTTTTTTTCATAAGCACCATTTACTTGGGGCCTATAACTTATCAATGCAAGGGTGACGCCCCTTCCACTCTTCCCTTCCGAAATGGTCGATGATGATACACCCTCAATTAACGTCATTCAATGTCAGGATGATGAATCCATACTCACCTACCTTGGTGCAAAAGACTCATATATTCATCGGTCATTACCTTCTAAGATGCAAACCATGTTGAATGAATTGACTATCGAGATCAACATTCATACTCAGGACGACCCGCACATCCTAAAGATCAGAAAATATTTAGATGTTGCTTGAACAGGAAGCCATCACTTATTTTCTTAGAGATCATAACCATGCTTTCACTTGGTCTTATGCAGACATGCCCGATATTGACCCCACCATAGTGGTCCACAATATCATCAATGTTCCCAATGTGAAACCCATTAAACAAAAATCGAGGAAAATGCACCCTCGTATTGCCCTTCTCACAAATAAGAACTTGATTGCCTTCTTTTCATTTCCTTTATCTTACCCATTGATTATCCTCATTGGATTTCTAACATTTTCCCTATCACTAAGGTGACAAGGGATTTCGTATTTACATGGACTTCCGTGACCTCAACCTAGCATGCCCAAAAGATGACTTTCCCTTACGGTATTGACCTAGGTGGTTGACCTTCTTGCTGGCCATGAGATGCTATCACTCATGGATGGCTTATCAGGTTATAACCAAATCCTACTTGCCCCAGAAGATCAACACAAAACCTCGTTCATCATCCCTTGGGGGACCTTTTGCTATTGAGTCATGCCTTTCAACCTTAAAAATTTTGGTACCACATATCAACAAAGCTATGACTTACATCTTCCATGACATCATGCATCGCATATTGGAAGATTACGTGGATGATCTCTTGGCCAAATCTAAACACCACTCCGAGCACCTAACTGTCCTCAAAACCATCTTTGACCGTCTCATTAAATATTATGTCCACCTTCAGCCTAAGAAGTGCATCTTCACGGTTCTCTCAGGAAAGCTCCTGGGATTTATCATTTCCCTCCGTGGTATAGAAGTTGACCCTACTAAATTCAAGGCCATTCTTGAAATGCCTCCACCTACCAACCTTAGAAAACTCTGTAGTCTACAAGGTAAGTTCATAGTCTATTCACCATTTCATTTCACAATTGTCTCGTGATGTCAACCATTTCATCATCTGCTCAAGAAGGATGTCTCCTTTAAATGGGATGATGACTGTCACAAAGCTTTTGAGGCCTTAAAATAATACCTTCTCCAACCACCCATACTCATCCCACCTAAAGACGATCAACCTTTTTACCTATACATATCCGCTACCGATCACTCCTTGGGGGCCATGCTCACTCATCGCCATCAACAACATAGGGAGTAGGTGGTTTATTACATAATTCATACTCTTTTGGACTATAAAACCCAATACACCCATCTCGAAAAACTTTTCTTAGCCTTAGTTTTTGTTGCCACCAAACTCCATCATTACCTACTCAACCACAAAACCTATGTTGTGACCAACACCGACCCCTTACACTTCATGTATGCCAAACCTTACTAAAATCAACGCCGCACAATGGATTATGCTTTTATATGATCTTGACCTTGAATTCATTCATCAAAGGTCCATTAAGGACCAAGCAATCACCAACCAATTGGTGACGCACCTAATTTCAGGATCAAATCTCTAATTTTGACTTTCCGGATGAGTCGATTACTACCCTTTCCTAGATGAACCCCCTTACCAAATGACACTCTTCTTCGATGGTTCCAAGTGTCATCGTAGGGGGTGGGGCTGGTATTATCCTCATTCCCCTTAAGGGTGAACCCATACCTTTTTATTTCAAATTAGATTTTGAATGTACCAACAATATTGCCTAATATGAAGCTCTCGTACTTGGTCTTCGAGCCGTATACATCCTAGATGTCAAATCAATCAACATCTTTGGTGATTCTCAATTGGTCGTAAACCAAGTCAATGGTATGTAACAATGTTGTAATGAGATACTTAAAAATTATAAACATCATGTAGACATACTTTTTACCACCTTTGAACGTTACACCCTTCAAACCATCCCACGTTCAACCAACAAGTTTACTGGATACCATGGCTGTTTAGCTTCCCAAATACCGCTTCACCCACCAATTCTATAGTCTTTGTCAGCGTGTCAATGACTCCAATCACCTTCTTATTTTCCTCACGATGTTTACTCAATCGGAACCATTACCCCTGACCCAAGTGACCTTTGCTATAAACAATACTCCAACTACCTTTCTCTCTCCATCTTACCTCCTTATCTCACCCATAACAAACAATGCACCTTCCTTAAAAAGGTCTCTCATTATGTCATCCTGGGGCTCCTCTATAAGCATGGCTTTGTAAAGTATTCTCTTACAATGCCTCACAAGTTCTGAAATTCCTTATACCATTAAGGAAGTTCATGATGGCATATGTGGAGGTCACTTCAGTGGCCTTACTAGTTCTTAAGTGTATTCTTTGCACAGGCTATTACTAGTGACCCTTAACCATGATTTTTGCGAATACGTCAAAGCGTTGTGTAAAATTCCAACAACATTCAAATATTCATCACACACCCATTCATGCCTTACAGGTCACTCAAGACCTTTGGCCCTTCTCTCGATGGGGTTTGTATCTTGTCGGAGAAATTAATCCTCATTCTTACCAATGCCATCAATGGATCATCACTGCTACCGAATACTATAAAAATGGGTGGAAGTCATACCACTCATCTCTATGAAAGTTGAGAAAATATGTGAGTTCATTAACCACCATATCATTTTTCACTTTGGTATTCCTCATCACCTCATCATTGATAATGGAAAACAATTCAAAAATAAAACATTGCAAAAACTTTGTGATTCCTTCGGCATTCGACTTAGTTTCTCATCACCTTATTACCCATAAATCAATAGCAAGCCGAATCCACTAACAAAACCTTAAAAAAATCTTATGAAAGTGGTTGACAATCTTGGGAAGGATTGGCATACGCACATTCATTTTTCCCTATGGGCATACCGCACTAGTATTCTCACTTCCTTTGCGGCCAAACCTTTTCTCTAGTCTACGGTATAGAGGCGGTCTTGCCTCTTGAGGTCTAGATCCCCTCACTCTGCATTTCTCTCCATGACATAATCAATGATGATGAATTTCATAAGGACCATTTAGCACAGCTAGAGTTACTAGACGAACGTCATCTTAATGCTCTGGATCACCTTCAATTTTACCAAAAATGTATCAAACGTGCCTACGACAAATGTGTCCATGAACAAACCTTCCAAGTTGGTGACCTTGTTTCTGAAAGAAAATCAACACGTAACTAAAGCAGAAAAAAGTAAACAGGGAAAATTTACTCCTAATTGTCTTAGACCATACATCGTGACTCATACCTATGGATCGAGGTGCTTATCGTTTATCCTCGCTCGATGGTAAACTGAACTGAGCCCCTTAACACCTGCATCTTTGACCATTCTATTGTTGACTTGTAATCCTACCTCACTTTTGTCTCTTTCCATTCTTTTCCCTTGAGCTCTATTCACTCCATACAACTCATTAACGATTAAACAATAATCATGTGAGTACCCATCACTTGTTATATTCTCTTAAATATGTGCACCACAAGACGCACATAGTATGATTCTCATGGATACTTTTCGTCTACCTTTAGATGAGATCCCATGGTCATTTCCCCTTTCCTTTTGAACAAGATTCCTATTCTCCACCTTGGTCTTGTCCATGACTTCAAAGACCTCACATGGGACCCAACTTCTTGAGTCAAACTTCTAATAAAAATATGACTCCCTCAAAAGGACATCTTACTCTCGACAACTACTGCTATAAAGATCGCTCCCTAGAAAAATAGCTATGCAAAGCTCTTAAAAAAATAAAAAAATAAAAATGAGAGCAACCAGAAGCTTTCTCTGTATCAATCACTTCATGAAGATCTCAAGGAGTTAAATTTTCTTCATCCCATATAGACTTCCCACATCGATCAGTCTATCTCAACTATAAGTTATAACACTCAACCTTTTTCATGGACTTTCCCATTGTGACCTAGGTCCTCTTGCCCAAAATGCATCCTACCTATACCATATATAAAAATTATCCACTTTTCTCCCCTGTAAACCATGCCCACTCTCATTTCCTACTACCTCAAGGACTTCTTGGAACTTAGACATTTGGTGATTATGTGACTACTTTTCAACGTAGAATAGTCCATCATGCAATGTTTTTAGGGTCTTACGTTCATCACCCCCGCCAAGGTATGATCTACTCAAGTATGATCCTACCTAATCAAGTGGCTTTTTGCCCCCTCTTGTCTTTTAACCATCTTTGTTTACTTTTTGATTACCTTATACAGGACTTGGTCCTCAATGATTACTTTTGGGGTAATCTCCTTCTTTCACCACAATCACCCTCACCTACATCATTTTACCTATAATCTACCCACACCTAACAGATCTAAAACCCACACCCTGCCTAAAACCTACCAACTCATTTTCATACCTCCTCATATTCTTCCCTAGCTTATGGGAGAACTACATTGGCCTAAGGTCCTTTTTTCGTCTAGACTATGTAGGCAAGCACTGAGGGCATGGGTCCCTTGGAGGTTAGCCCGACCATCCTCTACCCTAAACAATCCATCTTCCATGTGCCTCACATTACATTACACCTAACTTAGTTTCCTTTTATACCCGAAATTGGAAATTAAACCACATACATAACGAATTGTTTCATATTTTTAAACATTCTCACAACATACATTTATTATGCCTAACTTTTCTCTATCATCACTATGCATATATTATACTATATTTTACATATGACCCATATTATCATTCATTGCATAAAATAATGAATCACCACTTCACCTACTTTTGACTCAACCATGCCTAAACCAACCTAACTCGATCCATGCCTATAACCTAAATCAATACATGCCTATAACTTTGACTCAACCATACCTACACACTGACGACTGACTCAATCCATACCTAAACCAACCCGACTCCATCAAGCCTAACTCACATAATTTCCATCTGCATCAACAAATCAAAACAAATACCATGTATCTCACCAACACATCAACAAATCAAAAAATACCATGTATCTCATCATATAAATAAATCAATGTGTATCTCAAATATACATGGCTATCTCATCATGTCCATCATCTCAAAATCATCGGCACACAGGCCAATATACAATACAAAATGTCATCGACACGTAGGCTAGTCTCATATATACAATAAAATAATGAATCAATACAAAATCTCTTGACACGTAGGCTGGTATATGCTCGAAATATACAAAATCACTCATACATCCTCACTGTCTTTGGCATGCAAGCTGGTATGTGATCAACACTATAAATATCTCTCGGCATGCAAGCTGATATATATCACACAAAATCTATCATACATCAAAAATTAGGTGACTGTAAATCAGGCATCTCGGCGGATGTCCTCCATCTCCATATCACCTGTACCCTTGGCCTCCTGGGCCCCTGTTGGCACTTCAACCGGAGTTGGCCTCCATGTGCTAATACACTCTACCTAATCGGACCTTAGAGCTCAATGACCCCTTGTTCTCTAAACATTGTGAGTGCGGGATCTCATCCTCTCACTGGATGCTTGTTGTGCCCTTTACTCGGTATAGGATATGAAGTCTATCCCGGACACCATCACCTGATCACGATAGTATCTTGACTCACCTAGAGCATCACGTAGCCTAGACATAGGCATGGTTTGTGGTGCTCCCATAGGGTCTTGGCCCCTATACCTACCCTACGGGACCACCCCACTCCTTCCTGTGAATCTGGGACTCGGTGTGCGCTGCGCTGTGGTGGTGCCCCTACCCTGTGCCTGTATCTGGGCTGTAAGACCCCAATCTATGCCTGGGATGTGGCCAAATAGCCCTATAAACCTGCCACCTAAGCCTATAAGGCTGCCACCTGACCATCTCCCTCCTCTCCATCTCCATCTCCTCCACCAGCCATCTGGGCTTGCGGATCAAGCTACTGTCATACGCATAGCTCTGCTACCTCTACCTCTGAGCCCTCTAGCTATGTCTACAATATACCCAACTGGGTAATGAGCGTAGCTACCTACCCCTGTAGGGCGTCTCTCTACACTATAATGGTAGCTAGATCCGGATGCCCTGGTCTAGGTGGTATGGCTCATAACTAAGCCACCCACCACTACTGTACCTATCTATGCATCCGGCATCATCTATCCACCGGTCCACTAGCTACTCCTCCTACCCTGTGGGCACTGTAGGTTGTGGTAGAGGTAAGGGCCTCTCCACGTCATCTCTCTGATACCGTGGGAAGGGCGGAGGAATGTCTTATCTTGGCCTAAAATTCCGTCGGACTCTGTCTATCGGAATCATCTTGTCCTCCCCAACATAGTGACCCTGTATCCATCTCTCTAGCTAGAGCTCAACTAGCTCCTCATGCATATGCCTATATGAGGGGAATCCCACATATGGCATCCATATAATTTCCTCTCACGGACAACCTCCAAGAACTACCAAAAATGGGCCATGTCATGTGTTGGCCTATCAAATCTCCGGGGTCTCCTATCATCGGAACCCATCTCCTATATCCCACTCGCATTAATCACACTAGGAATGCATCTGCTCAGGCATCCCTATAGGACACACACAAACTATGTGCTTGTACGCCCAACAATGTAGTATAAATGTACAGCACAGGCTAAACCTGCGTAGCCACCCATATGCCCACAACTCCATTAACGGTTGTACTAAGAATGCTAGTGCCAGGCAAAGTGGGTCTCATGCACCATCATGTCGTGGAGTACCCCCATTAGTGATTGGGGAAAGCATCCACCCTCTACATCTAGCAGTGCATAGCAGCACACTACCTCCATCAATAGAACCACTAGCCTCGTCTCCTCGAATGAGCTAGGTACATCTCTCCATAGCTCAAACTAGCGCTATGGAATCTCAGATCGGCCATCCCCTCTCCAAAAATATTCACAATCAGCTCCTTAGAGGCCTCGGAGGAGATAGAATAAACTGGGCACCCAATATGGGTAGCCTAAGAATCTAGAACATGTCCTCTAGGGTGATAGTCATCTCACCCTTTAGCAAGTGAAATGTGTTGGTCGGAGTCCCATCTATCAATGAGTACGACCATCAAATTGGGATGCCAAACTACATGTCTATAGTGACGAACCCCACTCAATCCCACTACCTCCACATGTTGCAGCTCCTCCGGGGTCACTTTGCATTGTGCACTGTCACCAGTAGAGGCAAAACCATGTCCCGCATATGTAGTTACGCTCTCCCCTACATCTAATACAAGCACACCATTAATTTACATATATCAATCCATATTCAACCATTATCATTTCCCTATACCTTATTTTCACCCTACCCATCTCACCTACCTAGCCCACACCACTTTTGGACCTTTTTGCCCCCTAATCGACTAGTACCGGTTCAGCCTAACCAACCCCAATCACCCTTTAACCGGCACCGGTCACCTGTTTGGTGACCGATACTGGTTCACCCTTACCGACCCCAATTACCCCTTAACCAACATCAGTCACCTATTTGGTGACCGATATTGGTTACACCTAATTGACACCGGCCAAACTTGACCAATGTATTTGGTCACTTTCGTAGAAAAACCCGTGATTTTCTCAAAACCCTCCTTTCTCAAAACCCTTCCCCGCCTTGGTTTACCCACCTAAAATGACCTAAACTACCCTTGGACCTCCACCCACCACCCCTATCCCATTTATTACCCTCCCCATCCCTCCTTTTACCCAATATACCCCCATTCCCAAATTTAATTTGTGCCCACCCACAAAAATGAAAAATCAACACAACCTACAAACAAAACTAAAAACTCCTCTAATCTATCAAATCCACAACGTAGAGTAAAGCGCTTACTCTCATCGTTTACCGCCATCTCAGTGGCACGTTTGGCCACGTACACGGTGGGCTGCTCGATCCCTCTCTAGCCTCCACCATCACTAAATAGCTACTCATAACCTCTCACCAATCAAATCCCTCGTAATGATCCTATGGACCCACTGCTCACCAATCAATCACTCATCAATCACATTGCCAACTCACTGTTTTGTTTCATCTGGACACTTTTCTCTCTTTTCTCTCTTTTTTTCCTTTTCTCACTTCAAACAATAACAAATGAATAACAAAAACATAGATTTTTTATTCTTATAACAAACCTGACCTAACCAACGTCGGTTACCCTTGACATTGATCGCATGCCCTACCTAACCATCATCAGTTTTCCTCTACCAACGTCGATTATCCATGACCAGCATCGGTCACCATCAACTACACATTGCCCTATATTTTAACCTTTAACCTACCCCTACCTCCCTTGTAGCCCCATGACCTTCACCACGATCATTTACCCCACCCCACCTTTACCCTACCCATTTACCTCACCTTTCCTAACCAAATTAGTTACTACCTCCCTTCGTCCTCCTTTAGGGACTCATTATTCTACCCCTACCTTGGCCTTACCCATGTCGTGACCTAGATATTTAGACCTGGACCATATCTAGTGACCTTTGACCTAATGTGTTTGTTATACCGTATGGCATTGTTAAGCTGTGTTGTTGACCTAATGACCTTACCTAGCCTATTACCGTGACCATTTATCCTCACCCTACCTTTGGTGTGCAGAACATACCTAAACGTTCTTGTGCCTAACCTTATGTCATGTTTCCCGACCATATCCTATACCTTGGATACAGAATCACTTCAACCTTATTACGATAAACCTATCGACCTTAGATGATGTAGATTTTTTCTGCTCTTTAACTTGAAGTAGTGTGTTACAGTTTATACATGTGTGTGAGTTTGACTATTGCTACCTATGACCCTGACCAATTACTTAGATTACCCGAGTAGACCTTTAAACAATTTTCCCCTGTTCCCCACCTTCTCCTTTCTCACATTCACCTTTTATCAAACCACTCACCGATTCTTCCTTTGGCCTCATCGGTTCTGGTTTGAGGGGATCAACTTCACCCACACATGGGGCAACCACATCTTTTTTTGTTAGCGTTGCTTACCAATACAAACTATGCAAAAAAAGGGGGCAAAATGTAGACACTAAAATTAGGTCACACTCCCCTTTGATCCCTCAACAAATAAGAACCCTTCATCACATTCACCTAGCCATGGCCCCCTTCACCCCACTAATATTAATTTAATTAATTTAATTAAATTAATTCATTATCCTCACCATATTTATTATTTAAATATCTTAATTTAAATAATATCCACACATACACCTCACTTAGACACCTCATCAAGCCAACTCAACCTAAGACCTATTCTTAGTAAGTTGCCATAACTAACTAAGACTTACCCAAACCCTAAAAATCAATGCCTACATTCCTCTAACCACATTCCCGCATGCTTACAAGAAGCTTCGAGTCTAATCTGTGGGTTAATGGCACAAGATTCAAGGAAATCAAGAGGATCTCCCTAGTTTAGTAAACCTACGAAATCTCACCTTGACCACCGTTTACCCTTTTAACCCCAAAACAACCTTATTCTCAAGGTTGGCAGAAGGTTGGAAAAGATTGGAAAATTTGGCAAACATTAGCACATTCCAGAGAGATATTGCATCTTCTGAGAGTGAATTCCAGCAAGAACACACATGCAAGGAAGGAGATCAAGCATCTTTTCCTACACAATGACCATCCCGAGTAATGATCGATCTAACCAAGGAAAGAGGAATGTACATACGGCCCATGCGAAGTTTTCCTTTAGTTGGTGATCACCTATAGCCTTCAAAACCTCTCATCAACATCTCAACCCTCACTCACAGGCATCTAAGACTAAAATCCAAGTAATTAAATGTTATACTTCTCTGGTTCATTCCATTTCACCATTATATTATTATCTTTTGTTTACCTAGCCACCCATTGACCTCCCCAACACTCATCCCTCTATATACCCATTAAAACCCCACCAAATCCTACCCAAATCACTCAATACCTCATCGACCCAAAAAATCCACCTTTGTGTAATTGCTAAGGAGACCCAAAACCCATTCTATGGCATTCAGAACTCCACAAAGATCGGCACCGGTTCCACCCAACCGCCACCTTGGTCACCCTTAACCGACATCGATTCTGTATTTTCCCATACAACCCAAGATAGTGACCTATCCACCTAATTCACTTTCACCCTCATTCACCTATCATCTACCTGAGATCTCTGTCAGACCTACAGAGACCCAAAACTAGTTATTTGACCTTCGGATCCTATTCTAGCCTAGCCTATTAGATTAGATCTATTTCTTATTGTGTTAAGTGAGATACCTAAATCATTTTGAATTACAATAGGATTCACCTTATTTACCACATTAAATTGTTTAAAATAGTCGACTAATAGCCATCTATGAAGTATCACACTTCTCGGATCTAGCATACGCTAGGTAGTTCACTACATATGTTGTTTAACATTTTCTAGTGGTCTTGATTTATATTATAGGTAGTTCCTCCTAGCCAAAAAAAATCTCTCACAATCGGATGTGGATTCGAGAATGCATACACGTGCAACAAACCATTAACCAACACTTGAATAGGTATTCCTCATACACCCGTTACCCTATCTGTTTCATCAATACTTTAAGGAAATGATCTAGAAAATGGTGAAACAATCGGTTCCCTAGTGACATCGGTTAAACATGACCAGCGTCGGTTACCTATGTTGGCCCCATGGAAACCCATTACACCTTATCTACTTTCCCGTAACCTTTTTCACCTAACTTTACACTAACCTTGACCCTCCACCCCATCCTCCTGACCTCATCATTTATCACCCCACCTCACCATCAGTTGGGGAAAATTTTTGCCCCTCTGTGGCCTTTCCTACACCATACCTTCTTTTTACCCACACCTGACCTCCCATTTTATGCCCTATATACTTGGACTGAACTACTCTTTGTGACCTTTGACCCTATGTGCTTGTTGTACCTTGCGACACGGTTACCCATATTTGTTTAGCCTACCGACCTTACCTTTCCTATTGTCATGTTTTTATCATGACGACCTTTGGTGTATGGGAACATACCTAAACATTCCTACACATGACCCCTGTTGTGTTTCGCACCATATCCTATACCTTGGATACCAGACTCACTTCAACCCTATTTAGATAGACCTATCGACCTTGGACGCTGTAAATTTTACAAGCTCTTCAATCTGGTACCATGCTGTAGTTTATACATGTGTGTGCGTTTGACTGTCACTACCTTTGACCCTGGCCCATTTCCCTATTTTCTCAATAAGACCTTTACCCCATTACCCATTTTTACCTCCACCTACCCTACCCACACCTACCTACCTAACCATTAATTATGTGGATATTCCCATGTCCTCACTCGTTGCATCTTGTGATGATGATACTGTTTTGCTCAACCTAATAGCCTTACCTTGCCTATGTCAATGACCCTTGTCCAAAAAAACCTTGACATTTTGACCTTTTGGATGTACCGTAACCACACCTACACATTCTTGCATCTTACCTCATTGATTTCCTGGACTGTATCCTTTACCTTGGATACCAGACCTCAACAACCCTTGTTTAGATGACCTTTACAACCCTAGCTAACGTACATTTGTTATGTTGAGAAACCCTTTTATCTCATGGAATTTTACAATGTGTGCATACATCTGAATTCTCTACCTAATTACCCACCCTACCTCTTATAATCACCATACCCTCGACCATCACCTTCTTCACACCTAACCCTGTTTTCTTAAAACAACCCGCCTCCTCATTTTTTTCAAACCCCTCGCGCGTCCTTCTATCACCTCATCGGTTCCTAGTTTGAGGGGGTTACATTTCACCCACACTTGGGGCAACATCACCTTCACCCACACATGGGGTAACCACATCTTATTTTTGTCTCGCATCGCTTACCAATACAAGCTACACACAAAAAGGGGCAAAATGTAGACACCAAAATTAGGTCACACTCCCCTTGGTCCCCTGTCGAATAACCAACTCAAACATATTCACCTAACCATGGCCCCTTCCACCCCACATTAATATTAATTTAATTTAATTAATACCCATCCTCACAATATTCATTACTTAATTATTTTAATTAAGCTAATTTCCACCTCACCCTAGACCTATTCTTGACATGTTTCCATAACTAACTAAGACTTGGTCCCACTTACCTTAATGAGCTAAGACTTAGTTCAACCCTAAAAATCAATGCCTATTATCCCTCTAACCACATTCCCACTTAAGAAACAAAAAGGCAACTTCTGCGTTGATCACAAGGATAGACGAGTTGGTGAAAATGATTTCCAAGATCTATTATTTTTAGTAAACCTAGGGAATCCTTCCTTAACCAACGTCGGTCAACCTGGAACCACTGTCGAGTTACCATTTATTCACCTTAGCAACCTTATTTTTGGGTTGGCACATTCTGAGATCAAGGATACAAGAAGAGAGTTACATACAAGCAGAACCAGAGTCTTTTCATGCACCCAGGACATCCATGCCAAAGCATTGGGACAGGTCAAGAGGTATTGCACTCATGAAAGCATTCCAGGAAGCACTATTATGGCACCAAACACCATTCTTCTGATCAACTACCATCACCATTTAGCCATCAAACCTATATCATAGTAAGTATACCTTCTACCAAAGCATAGTCCATTTCAATATAATAGCCTTTGTTACTTCTATTATCAGTTTATACTTTGCATGTCCATTTCCCATCTCCTACCTACTTGTAGATTCAGCCATTCCTCTACCCACACCACAAAATCACCCATTATCTCCTACTACCTACCTCTGAGTATACCTAAGACTTTTACAGACCTCCCCATCCACCCTTCCATCTTTGTTTAGCTCCAATTCAATCCCCACAATCAGACCTTATTAAGTTCCTTTCACACTGACCCTACCGACACTAGTTATCCACGACCATCATCAGTACCTTCTAAACCATCATCGGTCATACCCGACCGACACCGATCTTTGTTGTAGACACCTATAATTATGCCCAAGCAATTTAAATACTTAAATTGTGCTAATTATCCCCTTTCTCGCAAATCAACGACATATCGTCAAAGGCACTCATTTTCCCTCATATCATCATTAATTAATTACACTAAGCTAATTAATTAACTTGCCTATCCAACAAAAACCCTAATTAACAACTTTCCGTTAATAAATCACCCCTTCTACCTAGACTAATTAATTATTATTAATTAATTAGCTTTCCCTTCCATTTAACCAATAAATCAATATTTAATTGATTTAATCCCCTTCTAATAGCCTAAATCACACTAATATTCCTCTAATTGGCTTCTATAAGCTTACACATACCTATTAATTAATCACCTTTGATTAATTAAAGTACCCCCCAACTCCCATGACTTGCTAAACATGTATTAAACCCTTCTAAAGTAAGGTTACCTTTAATAAAGCAACCTTATCCATTCCTAATCATGTTTTACCTTTATCCCACATTCATGAGAATGTGTTGAATCCTTTATCCTTTGGGCTATATAAAGAGCCCTCCACCTACCTTTTTACTTACACCTAAACTTTCTAAGAGAGTAAATGCAAAGCATATAGCAAAGAGACTAAGAGCTTGCACCTTGCCCTTTTGAGAGTTCATCATCTTGAAGAGTTAAGCCTCTTTCTTAAAGTGCTTGGGTCATATGGGAGGTGTCAAAAGGGTCTTGTAGCCCAACTTTGATTAGCCCCCATTCCTAGGTTCTTGGAGCATTAAGGACAACTATTTTGATAGCCATGGAGCTTACTTAGGTCCGTTCATTTATTTTTGTTAGAGAATAGAGGAGTTTAGATATTTAGCATTGTTAGTTTCAAAGTTTGTATTGATGAATGCTAGCATCCAACCCTTGTTTAATTCTTAGCATGATGGTGTTTATGCTTTGTTTTAGCTAAATTGTAGAACTATTTTAGGTGGTAGTTCTTGCTTCATTTGATTTAGCATTAAGAAAAGTATACATGCACACATTTGGCACGCCCGGTGGGACTTACTCCATTGTCTTTTGCACTTAATTTCAAGTTTTTGTAGTTAAGTTTTATTTTTGGTTACTAACCCTCTTTTACACATGTTGATCTAACTTGTTTTTTTAACATGTTTTGTTGAGTTTGCATGTGTTGGGTCTTCCTTGTAGGTATGAAGGAGGTGAAGTGCTGTCAAAATTGGAATTGAGGGGAAAATTTCAAGATTTCTCCATGTTTTCATTTTTAGAGCTTACTTTTTCAACATTCTACATGCTAGTTTTGTCAATTTCTTGAAGATTTTAAATTCTTGAGCATGTAGGTTAGTGTTTGATAGTGATAAGTCTTCTATTTACATATTAATGTGGTGGGTTGCTGTCAAAATTTAATGTTGGTGAGAAAATTTCAAGATTTCATCATGTTTTCATTTTTAGAGCTTACTTTTTCATCATTCTACATGTTAGTTTTGTCAATTTCTTGAAAATCTTAAATTCTTGAGCATGTATGTTAATGTTTGATAGCGTTGAGTCTTCTATTCATATATTAATGTGATGGGTTGTTGTCAAAATTGAATCTTGGTTGGAAAAATTTGCCCATTTTGCATATTAAGGGATGTTTTTTTGACATTTTTTAAGTGCATGTCAAGTGCATACCCATGAGCATAAGAGCATATGCGTAACCCATCTTCCGAAGGCCATAACTTTTGCTCCCGACCTCAAAATGACTCCATTTTTTTTTGCGTTAGAAAGGTATTGAAGTTAAATATGCAATGAAAACATAAATTTGGGATTTACACTTACAGAAGTTTCAGGTTTTTCTGTTATTTTAAAACTGGTCATTTTCTAACATGTCTAATGTTTTGATGAATGTTGTATTTCCATGCTTACTCGATTTAGATCAAAGCATGTGTATGCTCTTCTCTTGCACCTTTTGGTAATCTTGAGAATAAAAAACAACTTTGATCTATATCTTTTAACATTGGGATTAAACTTAGAAATTTAATTATTCATTTTGCTTAAGGGAATGAACCTTTACAAAGCATTTTTTAACAAGTCCTTTGATTTGAAGTTTTCCATTTCTATATAGTTGGGATAAAGTTTGTGTATGCTCTTCTCTTGCACCTTAGGGTGATCTTGAGAATCAAAAGCAACTTTAGTCTTCATTTTATAACATTTGGTAAATTGGAAACTTCATCTTTCACTTTTGGTTTAAAGGGAATGAACATTTATCAAGAATTTTGTATGGTTCATTGATCAAAAAGATTTTATTTACTTTTTAGTTGGATTATTTGTTGTGTATGCTCTTCTCTTGCATCCTTGGATGATCTTGAGAATCAAAACAACTCTTAATCCTCTTTTAAATAATGTGATTTTCTTGGAGAACTACTAACGCTTGTCAAAGAAAGGAGAAATCAAAATGAAATCAAAAACTACTAATACAGTTGTTATACAGGTTGCCAAAAGGTGTTCAAGCAAACCACACCTAATTAAACAAGATAAAAAGAAAAACATATTCAAAACATTGTATTGCAGGTTTCGAAAAAGGGTACGTCCCTCTCCGCTCAACTGGAACATAACCCCTTTGGCATAACGCCTTAAGCTACAACAATGGGGGTGGTTCCAGAACCCCAAAGTAGTCCACGCAAGAGGGAACCTTGTGGACGAAACGGGAAGTGCTCCGCACTACCTACTTGACTAGTGATTCCTTTGTGAGATAGAGTTACAGGTTGTCCATTGTGGCGACCCTAGTGATAGTACACGTAGATGCACTAGTTGCCTCTTTGTTCTTGAAGGGGGTAAAGTAAAGCCGAGATACTCCCAAACTAGTCAGTGTGACTTTTTGGGTAAATCGCGCTCGCTTGTGGCAACTTTGTAACACCTAGGGCGAGAGAACCACCTAGGAGAATATACTTTGGCCAGGAGCCCACTTTGACCACTTTAAAACAAAGTGTTGAGTTGTGAACCTTCTTTTTGAGAAACGTGTGACGTATTACTTTCCCTAGTTTTTACTTGCCTTAGGGCAAGGTGAAACTCTGCTAAGTAAGACTAGCATTTTTGTCATTTTTCTTGATTTATTTCCTTCATATTCTTTTGACACTTTGTTGATCAAAAGAGGTGTGATTACCTTTGTGTTGCCATTTGATCGCTTTCTCTCACTTTTATGTCTGCATTTACGCCCATCCATGTTTGTGGCTGAGTTAGTTAAACGTCTAAAGTGAGTGGAGGTGTTTTCACATCATTTGGTAGCCATTGTGATCTTGATACCCACGTCAAGATCGTCATTGTAGTTAGGCGTGGTTCATCACTGTGGACTTCCATAGAGGAGTTAGTTTGTTTGTCTCGTATCATTACAACTTCGATATTTACGTCTTGTTTCTTGTAAACTCGACATAAATACCTATATTATGCGGATTCTGCTGCACACATTATTAACTATTCCTAGCTATACTTTGAGCTTTTTTGTTCGGCTTTTATTATTACCTCGATTTCAAAAGGTGTTAGGAACTACCATTTGTGCATGTTATATCAATAACACCTCGATATCAATACTCCACTTTCTTGCAAAGTGGGTTAACATATCTTGGTGATATTGTTGTGTCATTCGCAAATCGTAATTGGCACTTTTTGAGATATAGGTCTTAATCAGACTTGAGCTTGCTCATCGTATATCTTGATTGGGAGATCGCATTTAACTTCATGTATTTACTTACGTCTTGTTCATTCCTTTGAACTTGGCATAAGTGGAGACATCTTGTTAATCATCTGGTATCACAAATTACTTTGAAACGTAGTCTAGGAAGTATTTCATTTGATTAGGTTTTGGTACCAAATGATTGTTTCATTGGTGACTTTATCACTCTATCACATTGGTATTCTCACACTGTTAATTTACTCTTAACACGTACATCTTGTGTTTCACTTAGGGGTAGACATTGAATTTTGAACAAATCTATAACTTACCTTAGTGAAATTTATCACGAAAACATGGCTCCCAAGACGCGTCTAGGTTTAAAGAAACAAACATATGAGGAACAACAGGTGCAAGCTTGGGAAACCTCTAACTGACAAGGGTCAAACCCATTTATCGGACATGATCTAGGACCACTATTTTTTGTAGAAAAGGAAATAGAAGAAATGGTCGACCATAGTGGAAACGAATTAGAATCACCACACGCAGACTTTGATTTTGACCCCACTCTACTAGATGAGTTTCTCCTTAGAAATAAAGATAGAGTTTTGGCACGGGTCATGGAATTAGGGGCCAAATTGCCCACCGAGAATGAACCAATATTACCTACAAATGACACTACTAAGGAGAAACACCCCCTTATCAATATGGAAGATATTTTAATAGGCGGGCATGCTTCCACTTCTTACGCAGAAAATGATAAAGTGGTAGGGCATAGAATACCCCTCATCAAAGTGCCATGAAGAAACAAGATAGAACATGAGACAGGGGAAGAACCTCCACAATACGAAGAGGAGGAACCTTTAGAAGAAGAAGACACAAACCAAGTCACAATCCAACAACAACTCAGTAACTTAAGCTGACAACTAGCTTTTCTTACTTTCCAAGTACAAAAAGACACAAACAAGAACGTTCAAAAGTCAAAGCCTAAGTTTAGGATCCATGAACTCCATCGAGAAAACCAAGGAGAAGAAGACACAGGGTATCATCATGTACACATCCCCGCTTCTCCCACTAAAAACAATTGCTCGCACAAGAAGTACAATCTATGAAAGCAACGCTTGCGAGCATACAAGAAAGCAATATAGGGAGTATTAGGAAATACCAATACGAAGAACTATGCCCCTATCCTTTTGACAAGATAATGACCCTTCAACCCTTTCCAAAGAAATTTGATATGCCAAAGTTCAACAAATACAAAGGAAAGGGAGACCCAAGGGATCATGTTAAATATTTCTACATGGCATGTCAAGAGGTGTCTTATAGTGATAATTACCTCATCAGAATTTTTCCTAAGAGTCTCGGAGGTCAAGCATTAGAATGGTTTACGCGCTTGCCACGAGGATCAATTTTCACCTGGCCAGAATTGGCGGAAAGATTTGTGCGTCATTTCTCATATAACATAGAGAGTGACATCACCATGGCAGACTTGTGTGGCACAAAACAATGCCCAAATGAGACCTTTTCCAGCTTCCTCCAACGATGGAGAGGGATAGCTAGTCGTTTCCCTTGTGCTTTCCCTGAGAAGTAGCTAGTCAATATTTTCGTCCCTAATCTCAACCCAGATATAGCTTTCCACCTCCAAATGCATTGTGTCCGCACCTTTGAGGAGGTTATCGAGAAAGGGATTCAAATAGAAAAGGCTCTCATTGCCAAAGGCACCCTCAAAACCCAATCTAAAGACAACCAAAGTGTCAAACCCATTGAAAAGCCGAAGATCTTTAACAAAAACAAAAACGTGGTGGGAGATGGAATCACTGATTCCAAACGTGTTCAAACGGTCCAAACCAGTCAACCTTTTAAACTAACCAAGGGCCCAATTCAACCACCACCAAAGTGACGAACATTCACCTCCCTCAATGAACCATTGTCTGTCATACTAAAACAGTTGGATGCGGCCCACATGATGACCTATCCTACAACGCAACCGTTTGATGACAACACTCCTAAACCTTCATGGTATAAGGAGCATGAATACTATGAAATGCATCGTGTTAAAGGTCATAAAATAGACAAATGTTTGCGACTTCGCCACTATATTCAAGACCTCATTGACAACGGGGAGATAGAGGTGGATAACCCTAGCCACATGCAAACACCTAACGAGAAAATGGGGATTTATAAGGAACCATTCCCCAAGCATGATAAGTCGGAAAAGGAAAAACCGGATCGGGGAGAGTCATCCCAAACCTATAAAGCCACGAATTACTTGTATACCAAGAGAGATAACAATCATTACGATTCACTTATCGGATGTATTCACTCCCCTACTGACCGTGTCAATACCATCCGGATCAAGGGAAAGGCGCACGTGGTAACAAGGCGTGCCCGCCTCGTGATTCCAGAACCCTCTCTGTTGACCCCGCAAACTAATAAATATAACCTTTTAGAACAACTTGAGAAGACACCTGCTAAGATCTCGATCTTAGATCTTCTCAAGATATCCAATGTGCATAAGGACATTTTTTATCAAACTCTTTAGGGGTTGGGAGTGCCTTTAGAAGTCGATCCTGCATACCTTCAAGCTGCGGTGGAAAATATTGCACCCAGTGAGCATCTCACTTTCAACCATAGGGAGGTCCCTACCGAGAATCCTACACATAATCTTCCCTTACACATTGAGGTAGTTGTTACCCGCAGAAAATCAAACGGGTGCTTGTGGATAACGGATCTTGGATTGAACATCTGCATGCTTAAATTAGTCAAATAATTGGGACATACGGAAGAAGATCTTGAGTCCCATATCATCACTATCACCGCATACAACAATGCGGAAAGAGAGTCAGCAGGCACCATTACACTGCCAATGGAGGTGGGCCCCACTTTCCATCAAGAAAAGTTTCACGTCTTAGACTTGGAACTTCCATATAATATGCTTCTAGGCCGACCATGGATCCATGCCATGTAAGCAGTGCCATCAACATTTCATCAATGCATCAAGCTGAAGCATGAGGGACATACAATAACAATACCAAGAGACTCAGATCCCTTTGCTCATTATAGAGCTCTTAATATCTTTGCACGAAAGGGTACATACGCATGTCCCTCCATAGATATAGCTGTCCCTCTTCATGCTGAGGCCATGGAATCTCGAGTAGATTCAAATTCTCTTCGTTCTTACACTCATGGGGCATCTACTTCAACATCTCCATTTAATTCATGGGAGATGAAAATTTGGAATATGGCTGTGGGGAGTATAATGTACAACAAGCGCTCTTGGTTTCTGACCTCTCCTTGTCGCCCAAGACTAGAGGTCGACCCAACTACCGCTTCAGGAGACCTAGAGAGGAACATACTATTGGGTCGTTCCTACCTAGAGGCTTGTTAGCTGAGGAAAAATTACTTGATCCACCTACTACTTGGGTCCCTGAGGACACTCAGCCATCTTGTTATCAAACCCCAGAATATGAAAAATCTAGCAGAATGATGTACTCCATGGGCTACAAAGGCCTAGGATGTGGGAGGAATGAACAAGGACAAAGAGAACCAGTCCCTCTTCCACATTTCAAAATAGAAAGATATGGCATTGGGATTCGCCCTTATGGAGCACACCCCAACGATCAAGATGCGACTTGTTCTGAGCATGAGGATAGCTCCGATTATCTAGACAGTGATACGGATTCCTGTTGTAGCCAATATGAGGATCTGGCCTCCACGAACCTTTTCATGAATAATGCGTTGTCCTAACCATCACCCCCAATGAACCAACCCTTGACCTTGTATACCCCTCCCTTGTTGAATGGGACCAACAACGTCATGTGCCACTAGATTTATTCGAGAATGACAAGGCTATTGCAGAGTTCATGGGCATAAGGGATACAATTCCCATTGGAGATCACAAGAAGGGTTTCTTTATCGACTTAGACACCTGTGCCTACTTCGGCTAGGAGGTGAACTTCGTGGTCAGCAAAATTTAAAGAAAAGCGAGGGCAAGAGTTCTAAAGAAAAGCCTCGGAAAAATCAAAGTCCAAGTCACATAGTGAAAACCTCTTTGAGGCATTGGCTGACAAAAAAATAAGAAAATCAAAGGACAAAAAAGTGACCACGCCGTGGGATGAAAATATCGTAGAGACATCCTTGGATGAAGATCTCAACCTACCTCCCGATCCCACGCGTATGGAGGATTTATCAAAATTGTTAGTTGAAGAAACCATTGATGTCAATATGAGTGCATGAAGAAGATCCCAAGATAGTAAAATTGGGAGCATCACTCTCAAATGAGAACAAAAGACATTCACTATGCTATGCGAGAGTTTATTGATGTGTTCACATGGTCTTACAAAGACATGCCCAACTTAGATCCAACTTTGGTCATGCATAACTTGGTTGTGCACGCAGACGCTAAGCCTATCAAACAGAAGCTTTGAAAGATGCACCCAAGAGTGGCCTTGTTAGTTAAAGAAGAGTTGGAAAGGTTGCTTTGCAGCAGATTAAATCAAGTGCCAATTGATTATTCTCGAATGGATATCAAACATTGTTCCTATCCAGAAGAAACCTATTGGTATCTCGAATTTGCACAGATTTTAGGGACATCAATAAATCTTTCCCTAAAGATGACTTTTCGTTGCCCAACATTGACATGATTGTTGACTCAACCGCAGGGTATGAAATTCTATCACTTATGGATGGATTTTCGGGTTATAATCAAATTAAGATCGCTGAGGAAGACCAACACAAAACAGCTATCACAACTCCTTGGGGCACCTTCGTTATCGGTGATGCCATTCGGCCTTAGGAATGCGGGAGCAACTTATCGTGGCCATGACATGACAGTAATATTTCATGATAAGATTCATGACATCATGGAAGACTATGTAGACGACATCCTAGGAAAGTCCAAAAAACAAGAGAGGAACATCCTATCATTTTGCGGCATATCTTTGAACGCCTACGTGAATACAAAGTCAAGTTGAATCCAAAGAAGTGTGTCTTTGGTGTGCTATCCGGGAAACTATTAGGCTTCATCGTGTCAAGATGAGGTATTGAGGTAGACCCTGCTAAAGTATCTACCATCACAGAAATGCCTCCACCTGAGAATATCAAGCAACTATGTAGCTTGCAAGGGAAAATTCAAGCCATTCGCCGCTTTATCTCCCAACTTGCAGATAAATGTCACTCATTCACTCATTTGCTTAAGAAGGACATCACTTTCATCTAGGGACCCGAGCAACAACAAGCCTTTGCTTTGCTTAAACAGTACCTGGCTAATCCACCTGTCCTCATGCCTCCCACTCGAGAGAACCACTTTTGCTCTATATTTCCGCTACGCAATATGCTATTGGTGCACTGCTCGCCCAATATGACCTTAGCCATAAAGAGAAAGTAGTGTACTATCTGAGTCGCACCCTCATCGCCTATGAACGTAATTATCCTCAGATTGAGAAGGCTTGCTTGGCTGTTGTTTTTACCTTTCAGAAACTTCACCATTACCTGCTAAATACTAAGACCAAGCTCATATCCAAGGTCGACCCACTCAAGTATTTGTTGTCCAAACCCACCCTCACAGGTAGAATGGCTAATTGGATCATTCTACTCAGTGAGTTTGATATAGAATTTGTCCATCAAAAATCAATTAAAGGACAAGTACTTGCTGACCAGCTAGCGGAAGCACCTTTGCAAAGCATAGAACCTTTGAGTCTGGATCTGCCAGATGCATCTTTGCTCTACATTGAAGAATCTGTCATATGGCAGATACATTTTGATGGATCTTTTACGTTTCATGGTTCAGGTGCAGGAGTGGTCCTTATTACTCCTTCAGGTGATCCTATACCACAGGCTTTCCGCCTGGCCTTCCCTTGCATGAACAACATTGCAGAATATGAAGCACTCATTACAGGGATGAAGCTAGCCATCAAGTGGAATATTCAACATGTGAAGGTTGTAGGTGATTCACAGCTAATCATCAAATAGGTTAATGATGAGTATAAAGTTAAGGATGACAAGCTCATACCTTATAAGAAGTTGGTGGAAACTCTGAAGGAGTATTTTGTGCGCATTACCTTTGAGCAAATCCCAAGAGCGTAGAATAGATCGGCAGATGCTATGGCAACAGTGGGATCTATGCTTCGTATTCCGCCAGGGAACAATGATATGCCATTCTTCGTAGAAAATCTACACCAGCCCGCATATGACATGCCAGAATCTTGCTTGGCTTGTGAGGTTGTTGGTCCCCATTCACCATGGTATGAACCCATTTTCACCTATCTTAAGGACAGTACATTCCCTCCCAAAATCTCCCGCTCTGAAAATCGAGCCTAATTCGCCAGATAGCCCGTTACACCCTGTTAGGAGGTACACTTTATCGTCATGGCTACGATGGGAATCTGTTATGTTTTCTGGATGTGCCGGAGTCAATCCAGGCAATTAAAGAAGTACACGAAGGAGTATGTGGAGCACATACAAACGGAATGGTCTTGGCTAAGAAACTGTTAAGAGTAGGTTACTATTGGCCCACCATGGAAACTGATTGTTGTAATTATGTTAGAAAATGTGTGCTATGCCAAAAGTATGGAAATTTCATCCATGCTCCATCGCAACCATTACAACCAATCACTACCCCGTGGCCATTCTCCAAGTGGGGACTTGATCTAATAGGGAAGCTTACTCCTACCTCATCTGATGGTCATACACATATCATCACAGCTACAGAATACTTTACAAAATGGGTGGAGGCTGTCCCTTTAACCTATGTCACAGGAGCACAAATTTCTAAATTCATCATGAATCACATTATTTGTCGATATGGTATCCCTGCAGCCATTATCACAGATAATGGGAATTCATTTAAGAACAAAACTGTGAAAGGTCTTTTCCAACGGTTCCAAATCAGATTGAAATGGTCCACGCCATATTACCCTCAAGGTAATGGACAAGCCGAGGCAACAAACAAGACTTTGGTAAGGATAATGGAGAAGATGGTTAGCAAACCGGTTCAAACCGGCACCTACAAATCCACCCGGCCCTGCGGGCCTACCGAACATCAATTTGCACTCCTACGGGTGTGATGCCATATTCCCTCATGTTCGGGACAGAATCTATCATCCCTTTAGAGATTGAACTCCCATCCCGTGAATTTCTCTTGGGGCTATTTGGATAAGGATGAAGATTACCGAGTGGCAAGATTGGTGAGTTAGAGCTCCTGGATGAGAGGCGCATTCGCGCTCTTAATCACCTAAAATTATATCAACACGAATCTCCTACAACTACAACAAGAGAATCATCCCTCGCCTTGAGTTTGAGGTGGGTGATTTAGTTATGAAGGAGAACCAGTTCAACACCAGAGTAGAGAGAGAAAAGAAAGGGAAGTTCGAACCACACTAGTTAGGACCCTATGTCATAGTTGCCAAGTATGGCATGGGGCATACAAGTTGGCTCACCCCAATGGTGATGAGCTCCGGGAGCCCATGAATTCCATGCATCTTAAGAGGTTTTATGCCTAAACATGGCACAAGAAAGTCATAAAAATCACAAAAAAAAATAAAAAATCAAAAACATAAAAAAAAAAAAAAAAAAAGAGAAAACAGGTCGTCCACTAGTGAAAACCACGCAATTGTGGCACTTTGGACAAGTCCTTGGGTGAAAACCGGTTTCCGGCGCCTTGGGAGGATTCGTTGTTTGCAAGCATTCTATATTAGAAGGGTAGTTGTCTTTGTCCTGGACCTAGTTCTACCTTCGAGTTTCCTTGTGCACACCATCTAGTTCAGCCTTGATCCGGCTTTGCCTTCTTCTATTCGTCTGTAAGGGACGTGGTCTTTCGTTATTTCCCATCTTACGTTGGGGGCAACTCAACGACTTCACCTTCTTGTTCATAAGCGCGTGGCTTCTGCCCTTGTATATTCCCCACCTAACGCCGGGGAATCCATGCTTTCTTGGTTACCGCACATAGCTTTGGAAAATCAATTAAAAACAAAAACAATAGAAAATTGTTTCAAAAACACAAAAACAATAGAAAATTGTTTCACAAAACACAAAAACAATAGAAAATTGTTTCACAAAACACAAAAACAATAGAACATTGTTTTGAGAAAACATAAAAACAATAGAAAATTGTTTCACCAAACACAAAAACAATAGAAAATTGTTTCAGAAAAACACAAAAACAATAGAAAATTGTTTCAAAAACAAAAAACAATAGAAAATTGTTTCACAAAATACAAAAACAATAGAAAATTGTTTCACAAAACACAAAAACAATAGAACATTGTTTTGAGAAAACATAAAAACAATAGAAAATTGTTTCACCAAACACAAAAACAATAGAAAATTGTTTCACCAAACACAAAAACAATAGAAAATTGTTTCACAAAACACAAAAACAATAGAACATTGTTTCGAGAAAACAACAAAAACAATATATATATATATATATATATATATCAAAAAAATAAAACACCCTACAAAATGGTAACTTGCTTCTTACGGCTGAAACTTGTGTCTTGTGCATGGTATTTTCTCCATATCCTATTGGTTTGTCTCACATATTCCCGATTAATACGACTTGTGGATCACTGGATTCACAACCATTCACAAAAGCTAGCTGCTTGCTTCGTCTGTACTCTGGGGCACTTTTGGTTGCCTGGTGTTGTTTCGTTGTGCACAAATGCTTTTCATGGACCCCGTGTCCATTTTCATTTCCCCTTGCATGTATCCTTGCTTGGGGCATCATTTTTAACCCTTGTCGTCAATCACGAACTTGTGGATCTCTTCAGCACTGATAACAAAACATTTGTACAACTGTCTTGACCGTTGTTGGGTTAGATATGTGTGTTCATACTTGTTTTCCCTGTTATATGAGCTTGTTTCCTTCTCGTATTGCATTGCATTATTGTATGTTGCGTGGAGTTGGTACTTTCAGTAATGGACAATTGTTCGTAGTATGGATTTTCATGTCATTCTACCTTTGTCGTATGCTTATATTTTTCATAAGGACCGATGATGTAGTTCCTATGGCAATATGATGACATCAAATTTGTTCCAAACAAATAAGCGGCTAGAGGTTAAGCTCTTCTCTCCCCTCATCCATATTTCTTCTGCACCACTTCCCTTTCACCCCTAATTCTCCCTCTCCTCGGGGCATCCTGCCTCGTCCCCATTCTTCTGCCTACTTCTCACCTTTTTCGATCATCGATCGAGTTCTTCTATCACCCCATCGACACTCGAGGGGGCATCTCTCCCTCCTACTAATTTTTCTTCCATCTCTTCAAAATCTCTTTTGTCTACTATCTTTGAAGTGGCATCACTTATGCCACCCCAAAGAGGGGCAAATGTAGACACCTATAATTACGCCCAAGCAATTTAAATACTTAAATTGTGCTAATTATCCCCTTTCTCGCAAATCAACGACATATCGTCAAAGGCACTCATTTTCCCTCATATCATCATTAATTAATTACACTAAGCTAATTAATTAAGTTACCTATCCAACAAAACCCTAATTAACGAATTTTCGTTAATAAATCACCCTTCTACCTAGACTAATTAATTATTATTAATAAATTAGCTTTCCTTCCATTTAACCAATAAATCAATATTTAATTGATTTAATCCCCTTCTAATAGCCTAAATCACACTAATATTCCTCTAATTGGCTTCTATAAGCTTACACCTACCTATTAATTAATCACCTTTGATTAATTAAAATACCCCCCAACTCCCATGACTTGCTAAACATGTATTAAACCCTTCTAAAGTAAGGTTACCTTTAATAAAGAAACCTTATCCATTCTTAATCATGTTTTACCTTTATCCCACATTCATGAGAATGTGTTGAATCCTTTATCCTTTGGGCTATATAAAGAGCCCTCCACCTACCTTTTTACTTACACCTAAACTTTCTAAGAGAGCAAATGCAAAGCATATAGCAAAGAGACTAAGAGCTTGCACCTTGCCCTTTTGAGAGTTCATCATCTTGAAGAGTTAAGCCTCTTTCTTAAAGTGCTTGGGTCATATGGGAGGTGTCAAAAGGGTCTTGTAGCCCAACTTTGATTAGCCCCCATTCCTAGGTTCTTGGAGCATTAAGGACAACTATTTTGATAGCCATGGAGCTTACTTAGGTCCATTCATTTATTTGTTGTTAGAGAATAGAGGAGTTTAGATATTTAGCATTTTTAGTTTCAAAGTTTGCATTGATGAATGCTAGCATCCAACCCTTGTTTAATTCTTATCATGATTTTGTTTATGCTTTGTTTTAGCTAAATTGTAGAACTATTTTAGGTGGTAGTTCTTGCTTCATTTGATTTAGCATTAAGCAAAGTATACATGCACACATTTGTGTTTCATACCTTTTTCCAATAACAGAACCAAATAACCTTCTACCAAGTGACCTAAACAACCCAGAACCTGACCTTGACCAGTCCCAATACCCTGACACCTACCTACCCTTCAGATCTGACTATAGCCTAGCCTGTTATGTTAGATTTTCTTATTGTTCTTGAATGAAATACCTAAATCATATCAACTACAATAGGACTTTGTTTATCTCTCACATTAAGTTGTTTTAAACAGTGGATTGACAACCATCTAGGGAGTATCACACTTCCTAGATCTAGCATACACTAGGCATTCCACTGTCATATATTATTTAACTCTTCTTTTGGTCTTGTTTTCAATTTAGGTGTAGTTCCTCCCAGCCCAAAGGAAGCTCTCACGATTAACATTTGATTGAGAAGTCGAATGCACGTAAGAACCATCAAACTGACTAGCATAAACAGGTATTCCTCCTTGGCCCTTACCCTTATCTATTTCATCTCAATAACGTAAAGAAAATGGTGAAATACCGACCACTTCCACCCAGAAGGTAAGCAATGCTAATTTTTCCTCTACCTATTTTCGTGCCCGTAAAGCCACTACATCCTCAAATCCTCTAACCAAGGCATCCCAAATTTTAAAGAAGATAGGCCTAAGTGTTCCCCCCCCCTCATAGCACAAACACCCCATCTACTTTAGGATCCTTTGACATAATTGACCACATTAAGAAAACCAAGATCCAAATTTCAGAGGCTGAGTTCTATCAAATGCATCCTGATGCCTTTTCCCAAGTTGTCAAATTTGTCAAATCCAAACCCAATCCTACACCTACCACTTCTAAATTCCTTTTACCTACTCCCACCTCTTCACCTCAACAAAATATAATGGCCACAACACCTTCTATAACTGAAAATATTGAACCTTTCTATATCACGTTGCTTATAGTTGGCCATAGGCTTAGTAATTGTGTTATTGATTTAGGAGCATCAGACAATGTGATGCATGCTAAGGTTGCTCATGATTTGGACCTGAATTTAACACACACATTTGGTTCATGTTATTCCATGGAAAGTAAAGAGGTTCCATTGGTAGGAAGGATTAAGGATGCATAAGTAGCCTTTGCTACTTTCCCATAGAAAAGGGTCAAAGCTACTATTTTAGTAGTAGATATTCCCCATCCTATGATATGTTGCTAAGTAGAAACTTATGTAAAGAAGTGGAAGGAGAAATTCAGATGGATTGGTCACACAACCTCATCCCAGTTAATGGGAAAATGAATAAGTTGTTACCTGAAAGACAAACTGAGTACATTGTGTAGAAAACAAATGACCTCGAGCACAAATTCTCTATGAAGACATTGGTCATGGTAATTACATGGTCATGTCAAAAGATGAGATGAAGGATCTTAGGGGTGTGATTGATGATCCTAATGGTTTCTGGATGCTTAAATTTGATGGTGGTATTTATCAGTTGGTTCTGGAGTAGGTGTGGTCATGTTCTCCCTTAAAATAAGTCTTACCCTTTCTCCTACAAGCTTTAGTTTGAAAACACAAATAATACAAAAGAATATGAAGCTCTTCTTTTGGGACTAGCAATGGAAAGAGAGATGGGAATTAAGAATATTTGTGCATAAGGAGATACAGAGCTCATTTTCAAGCAAGTCAGAGGGATTTTTCAAGTTAAGAATAAGAGACTAAAGCACTATAGAAATCGGTGTGGGATTCAATCAAATTATTGGATGCCTTTTCTATTGAAGTTTTTCCCAGAGAAAATAATACTAGAGTTGATGCTTTGGCCATCTCGGGATCCTTTTGATCCCTCATCCTGACTTTTCCCAAGAAAATTTCATGATTGAGATGATACATAGGCCAAGTGTGTCGGATAATGTGAAATGGCAAGTATTCAATGATGATCGGAATTTTCTCTCTTTCTTGGAACTTCAGGAGAATTTCAGTTAGTTGTATTTTGAAGGAAGTGAGGTTTCTCCTTGTGAATCCATATCATCTATCATGACTGAGGAAGGAATTGAAGAAGAATATGATAAGGATGGTTGTATTAGGTTAAAAGGTAACAAGATACCCAGGGGACTAGTAAGCCTAGAAGATTTTTTCAACAAGCATGATAGGTATATCAAGTCAAAGATATCACATGGGGTTCATCAATCAACGAGAGTATGAAAAGGTTAATATTGGGAGCAAAGAGGAACCCAATCTTGTCAACATTGGAAAATGTTGCACCCAGGAGGAAAGGAATAGAATGATAAACTTATTAGGAAGATATGTAGATGTACTTGCCTATTCATATGATGATTTGAAATCTTTTAAACCAAGAGAAATGTAGCATTACATTCCTTTGAAACCAGGAATCAAGCCTTTTCGGTAGAAACAAAGGAAATATAATCCCAAGATTGCAGATACCATTTATCAAGAAATTCATAAGCTTTTAAAGGCAAAGATAATTTTTCCTATTCATCACTCAGCTTGGGTGGCCAACATTGTGCCAGTAAGGAAAAGAGTGGCGAGATTTGAATTTGTGTGGATTTTCAAAATTTGAATCAAGCCTCCCTTAAAGATAATTATCCACTTCCCATGATGGATCAAATCCTACAAGTTGTCACTGGCTTTGAAATGTTATCTATGTTGGATGGTTTCTCGGGGTATAATTAGATTGAATTTGATGTTCCAAATCAACATAAAACAACCTTCACAACTCCATGGGGTACTTTTTCTTATAAGAGGATGTCATTTGGTCTAATTAATGTTGGTGCCACTTTCCAATGGGAAATGGATTTGGCCTTGATTCCTTGAAAGGAAAATGTATTGTTGTATATCTTGATGATTTGACTATTTTTTCTAAAAAGGGAAGACCATTGCCAACATCTTGAAATCAAGTTATCAAGAAGTGCAGGGAACATAGGATATCTATGTACTGAAGAAGTCTATGTTTAGTGTCATTAAAGGAAATTTACTTGGGCATATAATTTCTAAATAAGGAACCAATACAGATCCAGAGAGAGTCCATGCTATTCAGCAGATTCCTCTCCCCATGAGTAAAAAAGGTGTGCACTCTTTCTTTGGAAAAAAAAATTCTTAAGGAGATTTATCTCGATTTTGTAGAGTTGACTATGAGTATAAATCAGATGATGAAAGGAAATAAATCCTTTTGTTGGACATCGGAAGGGAAAGAAGCTTTTGAAAATATCAAGAAAGAAATCACCAGGACCCCAGTTCTTGTTTGTCCTAATTTTGAGAAAGATTTCTTAATCTATTACTATGCCACCGAGAATACTTTGGCTTCGATTCTGACACAGAAGAATCACGAGGGCTGTGAACTACCCATTTCTTTCATGAGTTATGTCTTGAAAGATCATGAATTGAAATATACTCAAATGGAAAAACACACTTTTGCATAGTTAAGGCAGTCAAGCAATTGTGTTTCTATATCCTCAATTCTCATTCAATTGTCTTTGTGTCTCGATCTCAGTTAAATCAATTCTCACACAACAAGAGATTGGGACTAAAAGAGGGAAATGGGTGGGAAAAGTGTAGGAGTATGATATGTACATCAAGCCAAATAAGTTATTCTGAGGCAAGGGACTCTATGATTTGATCCCTAATGATGTTAAAGGTGATCTACCTAAGGCGGCAGACATAGATATCCTCATTGTTCTTTTTCTCAGTTCGAGTGATGAATGGTATGCTGACATTGCTCATTTTCTGACATATGGAGAATGTTCACCCCATTTAAGTACCAAGGAGAAGAGAGCCATAAAGTTGAGATATGCACAGTATGTACTTTGGGACAATTCCCTATTCAAAAGAGGAGTTGACGGAAGATTTCTCAGATGTGTGGATAGAGAACAACAAAAGAAGTTGCTTAGAGCATTCCATGATCAAGCTTGTGGAGGGAATTTTTCATCTGTTGTGACTGCTCATAAAATCCTTTATGCATGCTATTAATAGCCAACCTTGTTCTAAGATGCAACTAAATGGGTAGGTAAATGTGAAGCTTGTCATAATTTCATGGGGAGGCCCAAGCTAGCTACCTTACCACTTAAACCAAGTAGTAATAGAAGAACCATTTCAACAATGGGGACTTGAATTTGTAGGCACTCTCAACCCTCATTCCAGTGCTAGGCATACTCATGTTTTGACTACTACTGAGTACTTCACAAAGTGGGTGGAAGCTATTCGTGAAAAGTATGACTTATGAAGTGGTATGTAATTTTATTAAAGAAATTTCGTGATAATTCTCCCAACTTCTCTTCTTACGAGTTGATGGATTTCTGCTATGGGTATGGAATTTCCCTTGCACATTATTTTGATTACTATCCCCAAGGAAATGGATAGGTAGAATCAACAAACAAAAATTTGGTAACCATCATTCGGAAACTTGTGAATGAATCTCAAAGGAATTGGCACAAGAAGCTTTATGATGCTCTTTGGGTAGATAGAATCACACCCAAAAGATAAATTGGGATGTATCCTTTCTAGGTGGTGTATGGAACTGAAGCTCAGCTACCAGTGACTATAGAACTGCCAGCCTTGTAGTTGATGAAGGCCATCAAAGACTCAAATTTCACTAGTGCTTTGGAGAAAAGAATCATGTATCTACAAAAATTGGATGAAAATAGGTTGCAAGTGGTGGATAGGATTACTGCACACTAGAAAAAGGTGAAACAACTATTTGACAAGAAATCTAGACCCAAGGACTTCTAGGTTGGTGACATTTTCCTACTCTGGGACAAGAGGCGAGAACCTAGAGGAATTCATGGTAAGTTTGATTCTCTTTGGCTGGGTCCTTTCAAAATAAGACATTTTACTAGAGAAAACTTGTTTTATTTGAGCTATATGGATGGAACCTCTCTTCCACTACCATATAGTGGGCAATATCTAAAGTTTTTTCAGTCCTAGGTGACTAGGTAGTCCTTTGTACAGTTTTGTATAGTTCTTGTTTTTGGTTTTTTGTGTGGTGTTTATTTGTTGTGTATGTGTGTCTTTTGTATTGTTTCATCCTTGACTCTATTTTCCCAATGGTTTGTTCTGGTCTTTTCCTAGAGATTCTAAAGTTCTTGGTCTTTCCTTTTTCTCTTTTGTTCAAGTCAGTTCATCCCTATAAATAGTCTAGTTGTTGTCACATTCCTATAAATTATGTATTTCTACCTCAGTTTCCAAAATTTTGGGTAAGATGTCTATCAAAATGTCCTTGTAAGGGTCCCTCAAGGAAGATTCGTTTTCAAACAGTTAGTCATTTTTCTAAATTTTGATTTTTTGAGACTTTTCCTTTGTTGTGCGGATATTTTGGGTTTTAATGTCCCTCGTGTCCCAAGTTCCATCGAGCTCCCTGTTCACCGATTCCCTATTTTCTCTCGCATTGCATTACTTTTCCTTCATTTGCAGGTACTTCGTCTTTTCAAAGAAATCACGTCCCAATGTCCCAAGGACCGTCTGTGTAAGTTTTTCCTGATTGGCCCGATTCTAGTGTATTGCTTCCTCATGTCCCAAATGCTCCCCGACCTCCATTTCCCTGCAAGTCCATTTTTCCATTTTTCATTCACTACGGGTGTTTTGGTTCGTCGCATCCTAGGTGTCCCATTGTCCCACGTGTGAGTTGTGTATATTTTTTCCACTGTTTTTCTTACCATTGTCTTAGGTTGGCATAAAGCATTAATTATCGTATTAATTCCCCTATCCGACCTACTCAAAAGGAATTTGTATAAATAGCCAAGGTAATCAATCATTTTTACCACACCCTTTGCATTCGTTGTTGTCTTTTGTTCCATTCTCTCACTCTCCACTGTTTTTAGTCATAGCCAAGTCCTTGTTCCAATATTTTTCAAATTTGCAGGTGCAATAGAAGCTGTGAACTATCAAAAGAAAAATTCAGATAAATAAATAATTTCATTACTCCGTTAATTGGATGTTAATTGTATGTTAATTGTATTAGTATCTTGGTGTGATTGGATGTTAATTGTATTAGTACTTCCCTCAAGATTCCTGCAGCTGAAAATTCAAACACCTCGCCCAATAGCAAGGCTCATTTTATTTTTGATCGGGATATTGAACAATATAAGAGTAGAGTGGCTAAGTCTTGGTTTAAGAATCCAAAGAAAGGAGCTTCAAGGCTGCCAAAGACTATGTATAGGGTTGATTTTAAGGAAGAGTTGTTAGATTTCATCACTCTCCTTGCCAAAATAATGGGGATGCCCTCTACCAATGAGTTTCATTATTAGATGTGCCCTTACATCAATATTATATGTGAAGGAAAACAAAGCTTGAATTGGGCAGAGATAATCTGTGATAGCCTCACTAAGCAACTTGTAAATGTCCAAAGAACCAAGAATTTTCATATGACTTCTTACTTGATGTATTCTATTACTGCATACAGAGAATGGTTGGGTTTCTCCCCTATTGAAGACAAGAAAGATGCTCCTATTTATGAGTATTTTCCATAATTGACTTTGAAGATCAGTAACCATCACTTCAGAAGGGTGAATGATGCATTCACCATGTATATTGTCAGATTTCTAGAGGGTGACACCGCTTGGAGATTCTCGGATGAAGAAAAACAATTGATTGATGTCTATGGTAGTTATTACACTCAATTCAGGAAATTATCTTACATACGGTTGGCTGGATTTGAGGGAACACCTTTAAAACTCCCAATGTATTGTAGTGACAAGATGGCCTTGGTTGAAATCTGCAGGTAGTTGGATAAGCTCCATAGAACTTGTAGGGACAAAAATATTGTAGGCATCCAATTCCCAATCACATTGGGTAACTACACTTGCAGGACTACTTTAGATGCCCAAAATGTTGACAGGAAAATTGCTCCCTTCACTCTTCACTATTTCAAACCAAGGACTTGCTTTGATATCAAGGGCTTTATTGCCACCAATTTCAAAATGGGATTCTATCATCTTGTTGATATTGAAGACTACTAGGCTGATTGTTCTAATGATTATGAAGCCCGAAGAAGATACTATGGTAGATTGTCCCTACAAAAAATTAAATATTTTGATGTGTACAAGGTTCTTGAAGGACTTCAAGATGATGATGAAGAACTGCAATCCCTTGAATATGAAATATCCATCAGACACACTCCTATTGAAACCATTGATTGGTTTGTCAAAGAGAGAGATGATTTGAAGGAACTCATAAACCCTGTATTGGTAAGGACCAGACTCTGGTTTGATAGGAAAATGAAAATTTTTAGAGTAGGAAATTCTAGGTCTTCTTCTCAAGAAACCTCCACCCTCAAAAATAAATTCCTATACTGACTCTTGAAGCACATGAACAATTTATTCCCTCTCCACCTGAACCTTCAACTCTAGTGTACATAAAGAAAGGAAAGGCCAAGAAGGATGAGAAGATGGAGGAATTCATTCAGAGAGTGAGAAGTTATCTTCTCCAAAGCAATTGGAAACAGTGCCTGATATTGAAACAATTGTAGACCTCTGTGATGATGACAAAGTGAGGAAAAACAAAAAGAAAATCAAGAGAAAAATAATATCAATTGAAGAGCCAAGTCTTAGAATCTGTGAGTGTTTTAGAAACATCTACTAAGGAAGTCCTTGTCAAGGAAGTGCCCACCACCCAAACTAAGACATCTATGTTAGAAGTGGTTTTTGTAAAAACTTTGAGTGCAATGAGCACACCTGTACTTGGGCCCATTATCCCCTCCACTTCCAGTTCTTATTTTTCTTGGGTGCAACCATTGTTGGAAAGTAAGAAAAGGAAATCCACTTCTAATATTGTTGCTCCTAAGTTTGATGTAGTGGCAGCTCTACTTGGTACTACTCCTCCCCCACCTACAAAAAGGATAAGGTCACATCCAGATTAGTATCAGATTCTCAAGGCTAGCAATTCATGGAGATTGCTAAACCCAAGCTTGACAAGGATGAAAAGGACCTATTGATAAGTGATTTGGAACTAACAAGGATCTCCCTTGGAGAATCAACACCTGAGAGTGAAGTACACAACCTAAAAGAAACAGTTTCTAGAGTAATTGAAAGGGTTGAAAAAGGCAAGCAAACGCATGAGCAGTTGGAGGAGAAAAATCAAATTCTATCAAATTTCATCATATCCTTATTGGCAAAGGATAAGGTACTTGATCCAACTCCCTTAGCCTCAATTCCACCACCTGTCATTCTATCTAATGATGAAGTTCAGGCTATTAAATATATTCATAAGCATGCCACTTATGGAAAGTGATACGAAAAACCAAATTTAACTAGCAATTGTGCACACACATTTTTCTTGCTTTGTATTGATTTTCGATGTAAAATTTGAGCATTATATCCTTTTGTATTTTTAATAAAAGAATAAAAATTGCAAGTACTGTGCAAATATTGAAATAAATGAAGAGGATTCACTAGCAATTTGACGCAAGAATTGATAACGGAGTTCGGTGTTTAAGGCCTACGTCTCGGGTCCGGTTGAATGGGACCAATCTATTAAAATCTTGAAAATAATTCTTTACAAATAATTCTACAAAATTATGACCTTCTCACAGTCTTCCTCTGTCAAAAATAATAGGGGTTTCTTTTTACATCTCCTCCAAATTCCACTCCTAGCTCAAGTTATGAGCATTACAATAATTTCACACTGTCCCGAATGCTATACAAATATAATATACCTCCTTTTATACTGTTTCCAAACAGCTGGCGCAATGGTTAGGCACCTATACTTTTTCTTGGGAGGTCAGTTGTTCCAATCCCCTCCACTTCTCCTCCTTCTCCTTAGGCACATTTTAAGTGTTTTATCCCACATTGTGGGGGCGTTAAAAAAGGTAAGCATTTATTAATGCATGGAGGGCGGTTTGAATTGGCTTAAGAGCCACCTATATGCTTATGTAGAGGGCGCATTTCTTGGGATAGCGCATGGTTGTGATTTTTAGGTGCTAAAACTCAGCCAAGGATAATGCGTGGTTAGTTGGATAAGGAGAATGCGTGGACAGTGGTATATGCAATGCGTGGAAATTAATAAAAAATGCGTGGAAATGGTAGTTAATAACAAATATGCGTGGGAAATTTGCATAATTTAAATAATGCATGCCTAAATGTCCCACATGCATGGCGCAAAGGCAATTATAGGAGTTTATATACACAAGTTGGTTTAATGATTAAATGAGAAGGAGGCCAAGGCACCCCTCCATAATCGAGTGTGTCGAACCTGGCTGAGGGCCCCCAGCCAGTAAATAGCGGGGTCCATTTGTCCGAGAATGAGTGTCCAAGACCGGCGTTCCAAAACCCATTTTTTTAGTACGTCACACAATTCATCCACGTGTCGCAATATAATCAAAACACTTGGTGAGCGTGCACACGTCCAACCTGCACAAAACTCCAAATTTTGCCAGTTGCCCAAAAATTTCAGTGGGCTATAACTTTTGCAAATGAGCTCTGCATTTCCTGCAAACAAGATGTCGTCAGAATCGTATAATTTTTCTCCACGCTTTAAAAATGACTGCAACTTATTCTGAGAAGATCTTAGATCAATGTTTCTTTGTGAGGATCCTCTGGATCATTCCTCCCCACTGAGAAACTTTTGGACCCCAAAAGTCAACCTAATTGGTGAATAGGTGAGGGTATTTCTCCCTCACCTTTCCGGTTTCCATCCATTTAGCCTTGTTCGGATGCATGCCTTTGAACCCAACATGAAGATACTCAATATCACCCCTTCGCAAAGTTCTTACTTTCCTATCCAAAATTATGTCTTCCTGCAACTCATCAAGATACTCAGGAGAAAAATCATCAATGGAAGGCATAATGTTAGAATCATCATGATCAACAATCATAGGCGGTTCATACAATCTTAAATTCTCAACATTTACAACTAAGTAGATTTGCATATATGGAGGTAAATCTAACCGGAAAGCGTTGTTACCAATTTTTTCCAATATTTGGAACGGACCATACCATATAGGTTTCAATTTTTTACCTTCACCTGTCAAGTATTTCCTTGTTGATGTGAAGCCAAATTGAATCACCAACTTTGAACTTGTGATCAGTTCTATGTTTATCATGCCTAGCTTTGTACTTAGCTTGGATTTTCTCCAATTGTTCATGGACATACTGATGAACCTGTTGTATTCTCTGCACAAATATTTTAGCCTTGTCAGAATCACTTGCACCATTAACAACAGTTTCATGTCCATAATATATATCTAATGGAGAATTAGGCAGATATCCATAACAAGTCTCAAATGGAGACTTCAAAGTAGAAGAATGTAAGGCACGATTATAAGCATGTTGCACATAATAAAAATGTTCATCCCACAATTTAGGATGTTTGTTACTATAGCCCCTAAGTAATTGTACCACTGTGCGGTTTACAACCTCTGTTTGACCATCAGTCTGTGGATGAAAAGCAGTGCTCTTTTTCAGTTTTGTGTCCATTAACCCCCACAATGTTGACCAAAATTCCCCAAGAAATATAGAATCCCGATCAGATATGATTGAAGTAGGTAAACCAAAATGAACCCAAACAAACTGAAAGAATAAATGTGTAGTTCCCTCACTAGTTATTTGTTTAGTACATGGAACCAACACACACATTTTGCTAAATCTATCCACTACCACATATAAGTAATCATGTTTCTTCCGTGTCATGGGCAAGCCTCCTACAAAGTCCATGGAAACACTTTCCTAAGGCCATGTTGGAACAGGAAGAGGAGTGTAAAGTCCTAATTTTTTGTTACTTGGCTTGCTTGTGGCACAAAGAACACATCCCTTAATATATCGGTTTACATGTTCATGCATTCTAGGCCAATAGCAATATTTTTGTAAATGTGCAACTGTCTTACTAACACCAAAATGCCCTGAAATAAGAGAAGTATGTGCTTCCCTAATCATATGCACACATGCTCATTTTCTGGAATACAAAGTTTTCCAGAATGATATAACAATCCTTCATGCAAATGATAATACTTTTCTCCTACTTGTTTCCCACTTACGAGATCCTCATACACTTCTCTAAAATCAACATCATTTACATATTGTTCCTTGTAACTAACATGAGCCAAAGAACTATGCTTTGCAAAAGGATCGATGCTACTACCACCGGTGGTTTGGAGAACATGTCGGCAACCTTGTTTTGAATACCTTTTTTATACCTGATTACAAGATGAAATTGTTGCAAAAATCCCATCCACATGAAATGTCTAGACTACTGCAATTTGGTTTGTTTTTGTAAGTATTGAAGTAGTTGATGGTCAATATGGATAATTGTTTCTTTTCCCATTAAATAATGCTTCCAATTTTTAACACTTTGAACTAAAGAATACAACTCTTTATCATAAGTTGGATAGTTTCTTACCGCACTTGTAAAGGTTTCGAATGGTAACACACTCGGTCATTTGTTTCGCATCAAAACCGCCCCCATTGCATAGTCACACTAAAGCATCCTGTCTCAATATCAAATGAATGTTGTAAATCTAGAAGTGCCAAGATCGGAGCGGTACTTATCTTCTCTTTCAGTGTATCAAATTCTTTTTTTTGTTTTCCTCCCCACTAAAAGACTTGTTTAATACTTGTCAAAGCATGCAAAGGAGATGCAATATATGAGAAGTTAGCAATAAATTTCCTCCAGTACTGAACTGCACCTAGAAAACTTCTAACTTCGTCACATTTGTGGGTCTAGGCCATTTCACAATAACCTCTATTTTTGCAGGATCAATTCTCAATTCTCCATTTCCTACAATATACCCCAAGTAAATTAAAGATGTTTTTCCAAATTCACATTTTGACATCTTCAAATACAATTTCTCTTTCCTTAGTGCATCTAAGACTTTCTGGATGTGTTTAACATGTTCATCCCATGACTTACTGAAAATAAGAATATCATCTAAGTAGACAATAACGAAATTATCAATGAATGGTCTAAAAATTTCATTCATAACTCTCATGAATGTTGCCGGTGCATTGCACAAACCAAAAGGCATCACTAACCATTCAAACAATCCCTGTTTCATTTTAAAAGTAGTTTTCCAAACATCACCTTCTGCAATTCTTACTTGGTGATAACCACTTCTTAAGTCTAACTTAGTGAAATAAATTGCATTCCTTAATTGATCCAGTAAATCATCTATTCTAGGAAGAGGGTAACGATTCTTTATAGTAATCTTGTTTAAAGCATGGAAATCAACACACATTCGCCAAGTGCCATCCTTCTTAGGAACCAATATAATTGGTGAACCACATGGGGATGTACTTGGATGAATTATACCTTGAGCCAAAAGTTCCATTACCTGTCTCTTGATTTCCTCGTTCTCTACTACTGACAACCTGTACATTCCGATATTGGGAAGAGGTGCATCCTGAAGCAACTGTATCTCATGTTGAACCCCTCTTTTGGGAGGTAGACCCTGTGGATCCTGAAAAACATCATCAAAATGAGAAACAATTTTTACCAATTCATCCTTATGTTTTAGATCGCAAGTCTCAAAAGCCATCTCATTTTCTTTTTCCTTGGCTTTGACCACCATGAGCACAAAACTTTTGCTTGAGTTTACAAGCCTTTTCATTTGACCTACAGTTACCAAGGATAGATTATTCTTTTCACGGTGAGCTCTAATAATAAACTCAATTCCATCCTTTACAAGAAAATATTTATTTTCTTCCCTATAGAAGATTGCTTTACGATCATACAAATAAGGACTTCCCAAAACCACCCCACAAATATCCAAAGGAACTACATCCAATTCAACCTCATCAATAAACTTGTATGTAATGGAAAATCTGAAAGTACAAGTTTTAGTTACTTGTAGTTTTGCATCATCACAAACCCAGCCCAAAGGATAAGGCTTAGGATGTGGTTTAGTTTTGAGTCCTAGTTTCTTAACAACCTCCTCAGAAATTAGATTAGCTTGAGATCCACTATCAAAAAGAGTATCAATTTTCGTATGCTTTGAAATTACTCTAATGTGGAAAAGCTCATTTCTTTTCTTATCGTCAGGTATAGTTTGTTTACTAGAAGAAGATGCAACATCTGTAGTGCTATTGTTGGAAATTGAAAGAGTTGATTTACCTTGAAAACTCATAGCTGTGATTTTGGTTTCATCACCTGAATCAGAACCAAGATCATGCACTACGGTGTTTGTTTTCTTTTCTTTTCCTTTCTTAACCATCCATTTAGGCTTCTTTTCAGGATGTAATTTCCAACATTTAGACTCATCATGGTTTTTTTTACAATGATTACAAAATGGTTTTTCATCTTCCTTCTTAACAGTAGAGTTTGTTTTATGCTTACCCTTTCCTTTTCCTTGTTCTTTCGAACCTTTTCCTTCAGATTGCTTATTCTTCTGATTAAAAGAAGAGAAAGAGGACTCCTTTTTCATTTTCCCTCGTGCTTCCAAATGGGTTGCTTGAACACATACTACATCAAGATTAGTAGGACCTAAAACAAGTATCATATGCCTTAGATAACTATGCAATCCACTAATATATTTGAGCAATGTTTCTTCTGTGTTTAGGAAATTCCAAATTAGAGCCCTTTTCCTAAATTCTTGTGTGTATTCTTGAACACTTTGTCCCTTAGTTTGTCTTAATGTTTTCCAATCCATCATAGCTTGTTGCTTATAACCAAGAGGATAAAATTGTTGCCTAAGATTTGAAACAAATTTAGACCAAGAAGTGATTTCTATACCTTTGTTTTCTTCCACTTCCTGAAGCTTACTCTCCCACCAAATGAGTGTTGTGCCACCCATCCAAAGAGTTGCCAAATGAATATTTTCTTCATCATCAACAATTATCTGAACCCTACAATATACTTCTATTTGCTTGACCCAGTTATCCAACTTCTCTGCATTTAGCTCTCTAGTATACATAGGCAATTCAAACTTGATATCTAACTTTAATGAAAGAAAATCAGATTTTAAAGAGTCTCTTTTTGGAATGTCAGAACTAGAGCTTTCTTCTTTCTTACCTCCTCTAGTTCCCTTTTCCCTTTGCCTATCTTGGTACATTTCTTCCACCATTTCCTTCATCTGTTGGAAGGATTGACGAAAGTTTTGTTCCACTTCCTCTCGATCCACCATCAGAGGACTTCGAGATCGCTCAGTACCAATTTTGGGATCTCCTTCACCCTTCTTAGATCGAGACCTTGTTAACATCCAACACACAACTTGCAATCCAAAACACATTAAACTGAACCAAAAATCAGTCAAAACCAGCTCTGATACCAATGATCTGAAAAACCAAATTTAACTAGCAATTGTGCACACACATTTTTCTTGCTTTTATTGATTTTTGATGTAAAATTTGAGCATTATAGCCTTTTGTATTTTTAATAAAAGAATAAAAACTGCAATCTTTGTGTAAATATTGAAATAAATGAAGAGGATTCACCAGAATTTGACACAAGCATTGATAATGAAGTTCGGCGCCCGAGGCCTATGTCTCTCGGGTCCTATTGAATGGGACCAATCTATTAAAATCTTGAAAATAATTCTTTACAAAGAATTCTACAAAATTATGACCTTCTCACATTCTTCCTCTATCAAAAATAACAGGGGTTTCTTTTTACATCTCCTCCAAATTCCACTCCTAGCTCAAGTTATGAGCATTACAATAATTTCACACAGTCTCGAATGCTATACAAATATAATATACCTCCTTTTATACTGTTTCCAAACAGCTGGTGCAATGGTTAGGCACCTATAATTTTTCTTGGGAGGTCAGCTGTTCCAATCCCCTCCACTTCTCCTCCTTCTCCTTAGGTGCATTTTAAGTGTTTTATCCCACATTATGGGGGCGTTAAAAAAGGTAAGCATTTATTAATGCATGGAGGGGTTTGAATTGGCTTAAGAGCCACCTATATGCTTATGTAGAGGGCGCATTTCTTGGGATAGCACATGGTTGTGATTTTTAGGCACTAAAACTCAGCCAAGGATAATGCATGGTTAGTTGGATAAGGAGAATGCGTGGACAGTGGTATAATGAATATGCAATGCGTGGAAATTAATAAAAAATGCGTGGAAATGGTAGTTAATAACAAATATGCGTGGGAAATTTGCATAATTTAAATAATGCATGTCTAAATGTCCCACATGCATGGTGCAAAGGCAATTATAGGAGTTTATATACACAAGTTGGTTTAATGATTAAATGAGGAGGGCAAGGCACCCCTCCATAATCGAGTGTGTCGAACCTGGCTGAGGGCCCCCAGTCAGTAAATAGCGGGGTCCATTTGTCTGAGAACGAGTGTCCAAGACCGGCATTCCAAAACCCATTTTTTTAGTACGTCACACAATTCATCCATGTGTCGCAATATATTCGAAACACTTGGTGAGCGTGCACATGTCCAACCCGCACAAAACTCCAAATTTTTCCAGTTGCCCAAAAATTTTAGCGGGCTATAAATTTTGCAAACGAGCTTCGTTTCCTGCAAACAAAATGTCGTCGGAATCGTATAATTTTTATCCACGCTTTAAAAATGATCGCAACTTATTCTAAGAAGATCTTAGATCAATGTTTCTCTATGAGGATCCTCTCGGATTAGAAAGGTAATGGAAGCCTTAGTTGATGACATGATAATATAGGTGTTATCCAAATAATCCCCCTACTTATTTGGCCAAATTTCTTTCATTCCTTCCTTTTGCCTTAGTCAAATTTTTTCACTTTTTAAAATAAAATTATCCGGAAATGGCTTCATCGATAGAGAATTTTCTCACCTTTCAAAAAAGGTAAAATTTTCCTTCTAACTCCTTTTATTTTGCAAGTTATTGCTTTGGAGTTTTGAAGGAAATTTTCCCGGGCATCCCCGCAGCGTGAGAAATGTGCCACGTGGTGGTGGAGGTCGATCGGGCGGGGCAAGTTGAAAAAAATTTCCAAAGGGCTCAACGGGGCGCAAAGAAAATTTTTGGCCCGAAGGCCCACAAACCAATAGGAGGCCACCACATGTCCATAAGGTTGGTAGGGTCTGAGGGGCAGAGTGAATTTTGGTTTTTTGCCAAAATAGCAAAAGGTGAAAGGAAAAAACCAGCCCGCAGGCCCGCTAAGGAGGAAATGGAAATTTGGAGCGTATCCCCGTAGACTAATAAGAAGATGCCACGTGTCTTGTTCACGGTGGAGGTCGGGGGCATGGGGAGAATTTGGAAATTTTTCCAAAGTGGTTGGAAATGCAAAGGAAGAATTTGGAGTGCATGCCCACAATGAATAGGAGGGTGACAAGTGGCAGCAGAGTGGTGGGCGCGAGATCGATTTTGGAATTTTTCCAAAATTCAAAAAGGTGTAAAATGGTCATTTGAACCCGCGGACCAATGGGAATGTACCACGTGGTAGCGGAGTGGTGGGGTGTGGATTTTTTTGGGAATTTTTCCCAAATTCAAAAAAGGGGAAAATTTTTGGGTTTCAGCCCGCCAACCCGATTTTTGCCCCAGTTTTTCCCTAAATCTTCAGAGGGGCATATCTTTCGATCCAAAGCTTAGTTTTTCTTGATTTTTGTGTCATTAGAAAGCTATTGAAGTCCTCTACTTGAGAGATTCTTCAATTTTGTTTTTGGTGGAGTTTAGTGAGAGAAAATGAGAAAAACGCCTTTGGCATGGGGAAAAGAGTAGAACCGACATTCAACCACCATTTTTAATGCAATATGGCTTCCATTCTTCTCCAACATGGTCAAAAATCTTGGGGAATGAACTTTTAAGGGTACCCATGCTATTTTGATGGATTTTTTTAGTGGTTGAATCATTCATTTCAATTTTCCTACATTTCTCCTTCCTGAACTCAGGTTTTCATTGTTAAAAGCTAGATTTGGCTCATTTTGTAAAGGGTTGGATGTTTTTATGTTCTGCAGGCTCCCTCCTTCACCTTGGCAAGTGAATTTGTGGAATTTCAAACCTTGTTTTGGACTCTGAAACATGTTTTCTACCTCCTTTCTATTGTAATACACGTATTTAAAATTGAAATGACAATGCAAGCTTTGTGAATGAATTTTCAATCCTTTCTTGTGTTATTTTCTCTTTCCTGACCCTTCATTACAATTTTAGCAATTTGTGCATGATTTTTGTTGCATTTTCATAATCTATGTCAATCTTCAAAAATATATGTTCGCCACTCCTTTGGTGTATCGCCTTGTTAGTTTATTTTTATCTTCTTTTCTCTTCTATCCTTGTCTCCTTGGTATAATTAGAGTAGGATTTTGAGTTAAACCTATGAAAATTTCATGTATACATCCGATCAAAGGAATAGAGGAACCACCTTTGATCTAGAGATTTTTTTGCCCATTTTTACAAGTCCTACACTTGGGGAAAAGATTCAATGTTGTGCAATCACACCGATCGCCCATTATCAAACTAGAAATCTGAGAAAACATCCAAGGATGTTGCTGATTTGCACTAATAATAGGTTTAAATTTCATTGAGGAAGCATATAAAGCATATGACAGAATTGCTAAAATTCAATTGAAGTTTACCACTACACTCAGTGGTTTAGATAGAGAGTTGAAGTTGTGGAGTGAATGTATCCAATATCTTTGACTGATGAGTGATACAGATGTGCAAGTTCTTTTGGAAAATAAGGTATTCGATGATGCAAAGATGAATTTGTCTAAGCAATGGGTTTTCAGCATCAACTGGAAGATAAAGGTTCTTGAAGAGGCCATTGGTGAACTTAGAAACATGTTGCAGAAAGGAGAAGTTTTTAAAGCTTGTGTCACATCCGCTTTCCATGATATCCACTACCAAATCTTCAAAGATAATTCAAAAGATAAATTCATAGTCAAGGAAATTAAGTCTCAGTTCAGATATTTTGTCAAAGAATATTTGTTCAAGCAAGACACCATGTCCAAAGAAAAGATGAGAGAAAATTTTTTTGCTTCAAGCAACTATCACAGAAGCCAATAAGGAGTTCTTGGAAAACACAGAATTTGGAAAAGAGATGGAGAAGTGTCGGGCAGTTGGACTCATGCAACTGTGAATACAACAATTCCCCTGGGGCATGGACATAGTAGAGGCATTGAAAATATTTAGAAACCAAGTGCTCAAAACAAAGGGTGCTACAAGCACTTCTTCAAACGTCCCAGCTCCTAGTTCTTAGTTTCCTATTTTATTTAAAGTATCTAATTAAGGTGGTTATTTTCTCTCTAGCCATATGTTATGTAAGCAAAGGACAAATTGATGTTATAATACTTAATTAGATATTAATATTTGGATTAAAAGAAGGGAAACTGAAAAGGATCTTTTGTAACCATTCCTAAGGCTATTTAAAGATATTTTCTTGTCATTTGAAAGGATTAGATTTTGATGTCTTGGATGTAAAAGCACTAAATTACTAATCAATACAGAAGAAGTTTCATCTTTTCTTGTGCTCTATCTTCTCTATTCTCAATCTAATTCATGAGAAGCTATGTGTATCTGAACAATAAATTTGTGTCTTCTAGTTGATGTTGTGCTTATATATTTGTGTCTATTGCATTTATGTCATGTGTTTATATATGCATGGTTTGAATCTTTTCACTTTACAAAGCATAAGTAAGATACCATTTTGTAATCTATGTGTCTAAAAGTGCTCTTCTCTTTATCTTCTGAATTATGATTCTTTTGTTTCCTCTTTCTCTGTATTAAAAATCTATGAGATGAAGACATATAAACCATCAAAATCCTCATTGAAATATTGATAGTTTGTACATTTGTAAATAAGTAGATTTGCTTATTTGTTGTGTGTTCAATAAGGGAACCTCTCCTTAAAGATGAGGGACTACTATCTCCTTACTTGTTGCTTATTTTCAAGATCAAAGTTAACTACCAATAAATATTTTGAGCTATAAGTAGCCCATGGGAAGAAGTTAAAGGTAGGGAAATTAGTCACTTAGAAAGAGAGAGAAATACTTGTGGCTTTATGCCATAAGTATGATAAGGTAGTAGCTTAGACTTATGATGACCTACATGGTTATAATAAGGATATCATCCAACATACTATTGATTTAGAAGAAGGGACAAAACCTATGCGTCAGAAGCAGAGACCTGTGAATCCAAAGATATAATCTCTCATGGCCGAAGAGCTCAGAAGCTCCTAGAGGATAAAATAATATTTATAATCAATCATTCCATATGGGTGTCCAATTTGGTTCCGATAAGGAAGAAAAATGGTGAAATCAAACTCTACGTGGATTTCAAAGATATAAATAAAGTGTCCCTTAAGGATCACTACCCCTTACCTTCCATGGAACAGATACTACAAATAGTATCAGGTTCAGAAAGATTCTCTCTACTTGATGGTTTTTTGGGTTACAATCAAATATGGCTCATAGAGGAAGACCAACATAAAACCACCTTTACAACAAAGTGGGGAACCTTTGCATATGCAAAGATGTTGTTCAGATCACCAATGTTGGGTCAAATTTTCAAAGAGCCATGGATGCTACATTTGGAGAGATGATTAACAAGGTAATCCTGATATACTTGGATGACCTCACGGTGTTTACCAAAGTAGTGGAGGATCATTTTAATGCCCTAGAATTTGTATTCAAGAAGTGTCGGGATTTTGAATTTCTCTGAATCCAAAGAAGTTTCTTTTTGGATTAACGTAAGGAAAACTCCTGGGACACATTGTCTCAAAATACAAAATCTCAATTGATCCAGAAAGAGTCGGGGCCATTTTGGAATTGTCTCTACCTATCAATAAGAAGGCAGTACAATCTTTCCTAGGAAAGATTAACTTTGTCAGCAGATTCATTTCATATTTTTTTGGAATGATCCGCCCGATCACACTAATGCTAAAAAAGAATCTAAGCTTCAAATGGACCACTGAAGGTCATCAAGCCTTTGAGGGGATCAAAAGAGAAATTATATCTACCCCTTCTATGCAACCCAGACTTCTCCAAGTATTTCATCATGTACGTATATGGGAGTGAGCACAAAGGCATCATCCGTGCCGACACAAAAAGGAGAGGAACATCTAGTCACTTTCTTTTCAAAAACTCTCCATGATTATGAGACAAGATATAACTTTGTGGAGAAACAGGCTTACGCCATTGTCAAAGGTCTGAAGAAATTTAGACACCTCATTACCAATAATAAGATCACAGTCATGGTGGCACACTCCAGTGTCAAAGAATACATCACGAAGGTGAGATAACGAAAAAAGGGCTAACTGGATCACTAAAATATTAGAGTATGATATTGAAATAAAGCCCACAAAGTTGGTACGAGGAAAAGGTCTGTGCCAATATCTCACACAAGATCCAACGACCCCAACAAATGAAGAATCCGAGATGGTGCTCCATATTTAAGAGAACGAATCTGAAACGGGTATTGGATAAGATGCATTTCATACAAATGTGTGAGTATCCAAGTCACCTTCCTCTTAAAAAGAGAATATATTATCGACAATAGGGATCCAAATTTATCATAATTGATAATTTCCTTTTCAAAAGGAACTTTGATGGGATCCTGCTTAAATGCCTAGAAAATGAGGAGGCCAAAAAGGTCTTACATGAGTTACATCATGGAAGCTTGGGAGGTCACTTCTTGGCCAAAACCACCGCCATAAAATTCCTATAGGAAGGATACTTTTGGCCCAGCTTTATTTTTGGATTGTTATGCGATGGTGAGCAAGTGTAAAATTTTCCAATTCTACACGGGCTTCCGAAGGAATGCCGCATTACCTCTTAACCCTATTCTATTTGAAGAGCCATTTGCATAATGGGGTCTAGATTTCATCAAAATGGTTAATCCATTTTCAAGCGGGTCATAGGTGGATTCTCACAGCCACCGATTATTTCACCCGATGGATAGAGGAAGTTTTATTGAAGGAAGCCATAGAGAATATGATCTTGGAACTTCTCCGCGACATCACTAGCTGCTTCGGACCCCCACACGATCATATCAGATAATGAAAAATATTTTTTGGGTTACAAAGTTTCAAACTTCGCAATGAGGCATGGAATCTATCTAAAACATCTTCTAACTACTACCCACAGGGTAACAGTTTGGAAAAGTATACCAACAAGAATCTGATAAGACTTATAAAAATAATGGGGATGAACATAAGAGATCATGGCATGAGCATGTCAAGATAGCCTTATGGGTTGACCAGATCACACCCAAACAAATCCTGAAGGCCTCACCATATGAATTGGTCTATGGTAAAAGCATGGTAATGCCTATCACTATGGAGCTCCCAACATTACAATTGTTAAAGCAAATTGAGATCGAGGAACATGGAGTGATGCAGTAAGACTCACAAAATTAATAGAACTTTAAGAAAAATGAGAGGAAGCCCATGAATCCATGATCAGTCATCGAAGGATGTCAAGACATGGTTTAACCGAGAAGACTTCAAAGCTTGATCTCTAAGTTGGCACTTTCATTTTGAAGTGGGACACGAGAGTTTCCAATCCTGTAAATCATGGAAAACTTGACCCTCTCTAGACAAGACCATTCAAGATCACTGCATGCAAGTGTTGGGTCTCATATTTGCACTTGGAATGAAACCATAGTCAGGGGATAAGAAATTCCCTCCTATTTAATGGGATAGGTTCCTTATTGAAAGCAGGGAAAACCTATGTACAAATACACAATCTTTCATTCAATGGTGGCTTCCGATATCTTGAAATGTGTTTTACACATGGAAATTTATCAATACATGAGGATAGAGGACTCAAACAAGAGGAGGGAGACAGACTAATAAAATACTTTTAGGTAAAAGAGATGGCAGACAAAACCCTTATATGTATTGAGAAAACAGATAAAGAGTAGAACCATTCATGTTTATAATAGGCACAATCCATGACTCAAAGTTCTTGAGATTGGGTAAACTAGAACACAAAGTTTCTAAGAATGTAAGGATTAAATGATTCTGAGACCAGAGAGAAAGAAAGAAAGATAAATAGAGGAAAAAGGGGAAAACCTTTGTATTGATTTCTTCCAATTCAAAATTACAGTCCCAGAATATCAAAATTCCAACCTCGACAATGGCTTTGAAAGCCTATGATATAGCTCACAAGAGATGGTTACAACTTCCTTGAGCAAACAAGAAACGGTTACAACTTCCTTGAGTAAACAAGAAACAGTTACAACTTCCTCAAGAAAACAAGAAAGCGAAGCATAAATAATTCCAACCACTCATGCCCTTTTGAATTCTTGATTCGAAAAGAAACATTAATGGTAGAAAAACCAGGTTTAAATATACTAATCGTTACATTATTTTTCCAGTTAAAATATGGGCCATTCAATCTACTTTTACAACTTTAAATCTGGGTCACCCACGTGGAAGGAATTGATTAGAGAGGGTCTGTGGGTGCCTTCGCATTTGGTATCTTTGAAGTTGCACCCATCTAACACATGGAGAGCCCCTTGATTCCTTTATTCTTGGCAAAATCAAAGCCAATTTCCTACTTGAACCAAGTTGACCCCTAGACATGTGGAGGGTTGGCGCTCATCCGAGTTTCCATTTTGGAAATGCCTCTTAAAATCGCATCGAGCTAACGATCTCCTACCACCGGGTCTTATACTTTTTAACATACAAATCCATCTCCCCATTGACTTTAACCACGTGGCGATCTGGCGCTACTTAGAGACTGACCCTTTGATTTCACTTCTAAAATGGTGTCATGTTGACGCATGTTTCCTTCCACCGATCCTGATGTGGCGACTTGGCACTCATTTGAAGATTGGCCCTTTGGTTTCATTTTTGAAATGTGTCGTTGAGGCACGTGGAGACTTCCACCAACCCACCCATACTTAGTCAATTTCAATGATAAGTTTTGTCTCTTTTTGGACCTGGGACATGTGGAGGACTAGCGCAAGTTTGAGAACTACCCCCATTTGACTCTTGAAGCTATGCCGATGAGGCATGTGGCGTCGTCTGCTGAGCCTTCCATACTTAGTTGATTTTAGCATATTTTACCTTCATTTTGATCCTGGGACACGTGGAAAGCCTGTGCCTATTTGAGGAATGTCCCTTGGACCCTACCCCTGGAGTTGCATCATTTGGACACATGAAGGCTTCCACTGTCTCTGAAACATGACTAAACCACATCTAATCAGAGATGCCCACGTACTTCCTATGGATTTTGGGGTAAAAATTTATGGGGAAGGTACACTTGTCATTCCCTACTGCGGAAAGAAAATAAAAAGAAGGGAAAATACTCCACTGTTACACTTGACTTTTAAATTATTCTCCATGAAGGGGAAAACTATAAACAATTCCAGGCCTAACGTGATCCAATACTCCAAGGAACATACTCAAAATTTTCAAAACTTGACTCCAAAAGAGGGGAATTTGAGGGCGACAACAACAAGCAACACAATGATTTTTAGCTTGAGACTAAGGAAGGTGAGCCCTTGGCGATTCCAGTTAATGGGATCCACCTTAAACCTTTCCATTCAATATTTTTTTATATTGTAAATTGTGTACCATATTTATAGTCTCCCCTTCTCTTGTTTTGTGGTTTCACTCTTCAAATAAGTGTCTTTGGACATGTGTCTCCAGTGGAGACCCTTCTGAACCTTTTTGAAATTTTGAAAAGTATTATACCTTCCTAATTTTCCCAAGTAAATGATCCTAGTGGCCTTTAGAAATAACTAATGAAAAGGATTGGAGAATTAATGAAAAATCTCTTGGGAAATGAGAAATTTGGTGCTAAGGGTCATACAACCAAACTGTCATTATATGATGTGACCCAATGTATGTGTAAGACTTTACTTTATTTGATTCAAGGATGTTATTTAATGGAAGTTATGGAGTAATGAAAGCTTCATTTCAAGCACTAAGAGTCTCTTTCCGAGTTCCTGAGTCCCTAGTTCAAAAAATAGAGCCTTCTTCCATTTTAAGAAATCCATGGCATCTTCTGGCTCCTTACCACAACCAAAATCCTATGCAAGGTGAAATTTTCCACATCACTCTCTTCACCCGATGATGAGATTCCCTAATAAGGCAACACAATTTAGTGACACTTCTATAGTCATAGATTTCACTGACATGGATCTTTGATCCCATCCTCACTAAGAAACCAAAGGCTCTGAGTGAGGCAACCCATGCCAGATTCCTGAATTTGGGGTATTCTAAGTCTTTTGGATCCATAATTTAGACAACAACACTCACACAATACATGGTGCCTCTCGTGCACCCATATCTAGAGCTCATGTAAATGTGCGCACATTATTTCAACCCCAATTCCAACTCCATCAAGGGAAAAAACATGCAGTGGTGATTACACCATGGGCCATTAGGGATATGTTGGCCTTGCCCTACAACCTATCGGCTAGTTTCTAAAACATGGTCAAACTCCAAATCATCTCGAGATCAATGCTAGAACAAGGCCACATTCATCAATAGGAATTGTGACAATCGATTCAAGCAGCTTCTTGAGCACCATGATTCTCAATCTTGTTAAAAATTCTCATAGTGGATTCTCTAGATGCCCGCTCTATGTTGGCATTCATTTTCAGCCAGGACTCAGATGTAAATCTCCATGAATGGCGATTTTTGGTCTTGTTGAGGATGATATCCGTAAAGAAATAACAAATGTATCGGTTTGACTTGTTGAGTCAATCTTGGGCTCTATTTGCAAGCAATTGGCCCTTTTCTCTATAAACTCCACTTTCAGATACTCCTCTTATTTTTTCCACCTCATACTATACCATAACACCCAATTCCTCAGCTAATACATGACCCTAAAGCTGTGAGACATGGATGTGGACCCTCAAAAGGTCATCCTGATATCTGCATGGACTCATATGTTGTCCCGCTCCTCGAATGCACATGAATTTACTAACTATTTTTTGACACCCCTTCTATAAGAATTTGACCTAGAAAGGGTCAAAAATAGAATGAATGATTTATTCCGAGCCATCCTAGCAAACCCCCTACATCCCTACGAATTTTTATTTGGGAAATCGCATTCAATGATGTGGTTCTATGGATTCAGAGATGCATCCTTTATGCTCTAAAATATTCTCATGGTACAAGTGGTGGGATTGGAGGTAACCAGATAGCCTGGCACTCCTTAATACATATTTTTTCTTTATCTATAAGAAGAAGGCATTATTCAACCTCCCCTTGATTAGGGAAGGAGTTACTATAATTAAACGCAAGGTGGAGCATCTCCTCATGTAGAAGTTGGCTTCTTACAACTTCTCCTTCATCCAAGATACATGGAGGTATGACCCAGATGGGTGGATGGCTGGCACCCTGTCCCGAAATAGATTCTCAGATTCCTGCCAGCATGAACACAAGAAATTTTTTGAGGATAGGATGTCTCCCCAAGAAAAGACTCCTGACATTTATGTTGATCTTAAAGACATCCTAATTCGACTATGGGAGTTTTTTCATCTAGTCCTTTACAGGTATGACCCCGCTATAACTATAACCAAGGGCTTAAGGGCATCCCTACGAAATAAGGACTAGAACACGAATAAAATTGAGGCCTATTAGAAATATAAGCAAGAAATTTGGAAAACAACCCTAAATTTTGAGGTTGTGCCCATCGATGAGTAGTGGGAAGAATTTTGGGACACTGAGCATGGGTCCGACATGGACAGTGAGGAGGTAGTCGTAGTCACCAAAGAATATCTCGTATGGTATACAACAGAATCCCTTGGCTGCTCTCAATATAAAATAAGTCCTCGACCTATGCCCTCAATCTCTCAATAGGATCGCTCGAGCTACACACCCATAGTTCAAACATCTTCGGGCCCTCAAGGTGAGGATTGAGCACAACTAGTGCTAGGACCGTTTCAGGTCTCACCTTGACCCAACCATTAGTCTCACCCTCCATGATCATCGATGAAGGTGTAAGTCCCTAGATCCCTTTACGTAAGAAATTGAAATTACTTGTATGTTATTCTTCCCCTCCTCCTTTCATTTCCTTGGTAGGGGTACTCCAATTTCAATCACTCCAACCTAGACTCTTCCTCCTCCCAGATCCTCTCTTCTTCCACTTCTTCCCACCACCATTCCCACTTTCTCTCCACAAGTTATAATGGACCCTTCTTTGGCTCAGGTAACTTCTCAGCCCCCACAACCAGCCACAATCCCCTATGGCATGCCATCATCATTCCCATTTATAGGTGGGATATTCACTTTCTCTCATAGTTTTTGAACCAAGCTGAGGTGGCCAATGTAGCCCAAGATAACATAAGGGAGAAGAAGAAGAAAAAGAAAATGGTAGTGGGAGCTCGAGAGGTAGATGTGGTCATTGTATGACCATCAATAGAGTTCCCTGACCATCACCAAGATGGTCCCTAATGTCTCTAAATCTTCCCAAAAAAAATTTAGCCTGATGATTATTCCATCAGCGTTATTGCGGTGGACCTTGCATAGTTCCAGCCTCAAGATAAGGTCAAACTAATGAGTGGGATAGTTTCCGTAGTCACCACTAACTACCTAAAAATCAGTAATAAGTTGAAGAAAATAGAGGCTATCCTCCTACAAACTCAAAATAATATAGCCCACCTCAATGCCAAAATCAAAGGAAAGGGCAAATAAATAGAGCAGCTCTATGAGGAGTTAAAAGAGGTGGCTTCTCAAACAGAGACCAAGAGATTGGAAGCCAAGCTATAACATCCAAAGTTACGGCCAGTTCACTTGACCAAGAGCAAAATATCCTTTGGCATGAGGTTGATTCCATGAAAGTAGATGTTACTATGCTCCAGAAATGTTGTGTGCCTCGAGTTAAAGAAAGGAAGCTTATAAACAAATTGCAAAGACAACAGAGGACGCGGTCAAGGGTTTGACCTAAAAAATTTCTCAATAGCCCTACAAAGGGGGAATTACCATGTTGATGCAGGGGTTATATACATCCTACTACAAGAGAGTTAGCTCTAAGGAAATGGACCTAGTACCCACACTCAAATTCATATCTGATACACAAATCATATGCGCCAATGTGGAATCATCATCCTCTTCCATCAAGCAACGTTGTATCCACCAAGGTCCCTTAATCACATATATTGGTTTAGAAACTTTTTGATTCTTTAGACTCCACCCTACAAGGGGTTGGTAGTACAGACAGGTGGATGGTCATAGTCAAGATCAGTGAGATTCTAAGTTGTAACAAGGTAGCTATCAAGTGCCAGAATCTCCTGACCCAACTTCAATCAAGGATTAAAGAGAGGAAGCAATGCATCAAATAATTAGTTCAATTGGGCTTCCCCTCTCCCTTTCTTGATGACTCCACCATCCTATCAGAGGACCAAATTCAAGTAGCTACTTATGGCCAAGCAACAAGATAAGACTGTTTTCTAGTCTTTAAAGGAGGATTCTAGTGTAGCTGAGGTGGAGGCCATTCTGAACCCAATTGTAAAACTGGAGTTCCATTTACACGCAATGGTGCAAGATCTCCAAAAATTCTCTCACAAGGAGATCATTGAGCTAGATAGATCCTTTCAAGCTCTACAATGAAGGACTTACCCGAAAAGGTCGAATGGGTGAATGGTACAGTGCTTTAAAGCACTCTAAGTGGCGTGTTTTTGAGGCACATTTTGTAATTTTAAGGAATGATTTCTAGATTATTCCATGACTAACATGGATTCCCTAGGTGATTCACCATAATTAGAGAATGATTTCAACATGTTCGGGGTTCTTCCATTTTCTTGCTACCTTTTTTTCGCCCTAGCCCCTTTTCCTTTCACTTTTCTTTTGTATTTTTTCGGGACTAAATTTTTCCTAAGTATGGAACTAAATGCGAAGGTATCCACATTCCTCTTTGGTGTGTTTTAGAGGAAGTACAAAGAATGGGATCCCTCAAGCACCGAGAATCTACCACGTGGCTAAAATATGGCAAGGAAAACCAAGCGGGCTGAAAAGTCAATGTAAATGAAATGGACGCGTAGGCCTCCACTTTTCGCATAGGTGCAAATTCAAAAGGAAAGAGATAAAAAGGAGTCCCAAAGTCACGCAAGGCCTCCATGTGTCACACATGCAGCTACCACCTCCAAAAGGACCAATCAAATAATCAAATGGATCGAGATTTGGCGGATTGAATGTGATCTCGATCTCAAAAGTATGTAGTTGAGATTTTTCTCCAAAGGTCGAAGATTTTGTAGGTAAAAACTAAATGCAGATGGTGGAAACCTTAATGGAGGCACATTTAAGCAAGAGCTGTGAAGATCTATAAGAGAATGTTTGTATGCTAGATAGAGATATACATAGATTGAGAAAGAGAAGTTCCAGAGCTTCAGAGGGGAGGAATTTGGGTTCGGTCTACTATGTTCATTGGCCTTAGCAAGGTTCTGTTGTAAAGGAATGTTGTAATCTATGCCATTTTTGCCTTATGTATTGTTTCCTCCATTAATAAGAATTCTTGTTCTGTGCATTACAAGTTCATAATAATCTGAGTCCTTAGTTCTTCATAATTACTTTTATTCAGTTCTTGATGAATGTTTGAATATATCGTGTTGCATGCCCTTAGATTTTTACAGAGATCTGTTCATCGTGCACATAATTATATTTTAGTTTCATGTTGCCTTTGATATTTTGAAATATCTTTGAAATATTTGATCATGTTGGATGTTCTTCGACTAATCTAGTAGTTATTTCATTAACATCTCTGTGCTTTTTAGTAAATATTCGGTGCATCAACTTAGATAGGATTTACATACTAATTTTTTTCTCTCTAACCCTTATCTCAACCCAAATCAAAGAAGAGCCACTTCTATAAAATTTGGAGGTTATCTTAGGGGCCAAGTCCCACATCTCTAATATTTCCCACAACTTTGGAAATTCATCTGCAAAGATAATCATCAACAATACCATTGTATTTTTTATCAATGAGGGCCAATTAGCCTAGTTATATGTATTAATTCCAAAAAGTGAAATTATAAGAATTACACTTTATTCAAGAAAATATGTTTTATCTCATTTTAAAGAAATGAATAAGAGGCTTTAATATAATCATTTTGTGTTAAATTACATTGGATGTTATGTGGTAGTTTGTTAAACTTAGTTGCATATATAATTTTAATTAGGAGGAATCACATATTAATATATATGTTAAATGTAATTAAGTTGACATCTTATAGTGCCCTTTTAGGGTGAAATTGATGACTAAATATCTAGTGTGTTGTGTTATTTTCCTTGATAACATAGAAATAAAATCTAAATAAAACAGTAACCCCAGTATAAAACTCTTACATATCCGCCTTCTCATGTGACCCTTCTTAACACAGAAAACTAAAACCATAGGATGAACCTAAATCATTAAAATTGATGGAAAATTCTAGCTTAAGGAAACAAAATCCCAAGTTATAGATTATCACCTTAGCTTGTATGCTTAGTGACATTTTTGTGAACCCAAAATTTAAGAATGACATGGTTAAACTTTGTCTTGAGTATGGGGTTCCCTCCTAAGATTGGTAGTCGTGTGCATTGTAAGGAGAATTTGTTTTCTTAAGGTAGTACTCCATGGGAAACCAACATTTAACATAATGTAAAACCCTTTTGGCCTAAAACATGTGTAGAGTGAAGGGTGTTAGGTGTCAAATATCACCAACTACTATTGAAAGTCACCTTTAGTGGGATTATAAATGAACTTGACACCCAATTTTTATTATCATTTGGGAGTCTATGGTACAATGTTAAGAGTTAATTGTGGAACTTAACAACATTTTAATTTATGATTAGTTTGTGGAAGGGTAACCATAAGATGTTATGCTAGGAGAAAATAAAAATTAGATCTTTCTTATAACATGTTTAAATCATCATGTTGAGAGAAACAGAATCCATGACGAGTAAACTTTAATGTGAACCTTAATCTTTAAACGAAGAGTTACTCCCTCTTGTTCTCCCACTTGTCCCATTGTGAAATGAATGTTTGATGTGACACCAGGTAATCATGTTCTTGAGGCATTCCCTAGGATGAGAGCTAGTAGTCTCATGAGCATGCAAATGTTCCTTATTATCAAATGAGTTACACAACTAATTTCAAAACACTATTTAAATTAAACTAAGTGAAATTATTTTAAGATGAATGTAAATTATTCAAGTGGATCCTATGTTTTAGTTACCTACACATGATAACTTGAGTGTGAATCCCCTTTAACCCCTCTCAACACAAGAGTGTCATATTGACAAGAAGTATCAAATTTACCTAGATTTACATGAATATTGTTAGAGATAAGGGTATTCAATCACTCTAGTTGTGACCTTAGTAAGTTGTGTAAAATTTATAAATGAATGTCTCCTTGTAACATGCATCTAATACTTAATTTCTCAAGAATCCAAACTTGGTCGAGTGTGAAATCATACTCCTTAGGACCTTTATGATTAAGAATTTAAGTGAAATAGATGGGATATACGGTTAGTTGTAATAACTTAAAAACAAAATAGAGTAACCTTAGAAATTAAATGTTAATCTAAAAACAATGTGTCATCTATTTACCCTTGAACTAATAAACTTCCTTTGTTTCATGTGAACCTTCCTTGTTGCAACTAAGATAAATTACAAATCCAAACAAACATACAACTTAGAATACAAATCCTTAGAACAAACACTAGTAGCCTCATGTATGCTCATATGTTCCTATCAACAATCAGGCTACATCATTCTATTGTGATAAGATAAAAGAGAAAAGTCATATGGAACCACTACAAGTAAAAAGTTAAGTAAGATAAAAACAATGTAGCCTAGATAAAGAAGAATGAAGGACTCCATGACAAGTGATTGTCAAATAAGTAAGGTCAATAACAAAAAATGACTGTAATAAATGTACGAACCAGGAAAGTGTTGTGTTAGGGATGGTGCCTATATGGGAGTTTATACTGTAGTGGAATTATTGTGTTGTGCCTTGTCATTTGGGAAATGTGGCCTTGATGTGTTTCATGTGCATTTCATGTTACCTATGTGGGATAATGTTTGTGAAAATGTCTCATTATTATGCATTTTCGTAAGCAATCCCTTGTGTTGTCATGTATCAAGCAATGTAAGTCGAAAAAAATTATTCTCGGTATTTTTACTGTTGTATTTATGTGTTAAAATTGTCGGTGTTACACATTGATTTCACAAGTTCATCTAGTGATGAAATCCTTATGGAGAGCACATGGAAAGTAAAGGATAATGGGAAGTTTTTATACCATATATATGATGAAAGTGTTTAGGATCTCAACATAGAGCATACGAGAAGATGAGCACGAAGTCCTAGATATGGATGATGAACAAGTAGCTATTGCAAAACTTTTGATTGGTAGCTTGATATTGAGTGTCATTTTTTGTGCAAAATTTGAATATTTTTCATTTCCCAAAGCATTAGACATATTTATTTTGTAAAACTCACTAAGTTATAAAGTTCCAAAATTATGGGGGCCTTCTTGATATAGTTTCCAGTGGGTGTACAGAGTGTTTTCACTCTTGTTCAGATAGTTTTTCTTTCCACACATTTCTTTATTTTCTACAATAACTACCACAACCTTTCTTTCTACAATAATGGATCTAATTTCAATTAACCCACTTACACCTTTTAACTACCATGAATGGAAATAAAAAAACTCCATTGGACTAAAGAATAAAGGGTTGTACCATATCACAATGGGGTTAGAACCATAGCCTAGTACAGATGCAGAAAAAGTTAATTGGTTTAATAAGTGTGATGAAGCATTTGGTATTTTGTGTCTTTCAGTGTCTCCTAAACTTCTTTTTCACATAGAGTCATCCAAATCTCCCAACGAGGTGTGGAAAACCTTAGAAATATTATTTGGAAAATTTGACACTATGAGGGGTCATGAGCTAGAAATAGAACTTATCAGCTTAAGTCCTAGAAAATTTGACACCTTGGAATATTTATTTACCAAGCTCAATTCCTTATGATTACAGTTAAAATAATGTGGAATAGAAAATAAGGATGGACAATTTGTTCTTTCCGTGCTTACCAAACTAGGTTCTAACTACTCGCCTTTGTTTCTACATTTTATGCTACCAAGAGGAATCTTGGAGCCACATGGTCTATGCCATCCTTATATGAATTAATTTCTGATTTGACTAAGGAGGAAAAAAATTTAATTCAAATGGGTACCTTGAATTCATCCAAACCTCAAGCCCTCATTGTCAAGAATGGGAAACAAAAATCCTCTAAAGAACCAAGAGAAGAAGAAAAGGAGTAAGGATCTAGAAAATAAGAAAGAATAGAAATCCACTACCTCTTCCAAGTCTACAACTAAAACCTTTAGTTCAAATGGGAAGTCTAAGAAGGAAAAGGTTAAGTGTTCCTATTTCAATAAATGTGGGCACGATGAGCACCGATAACACCCCAAACATTTAACACGAATTAACTAGTTTAAAGAAAAATCAACACCATAATGATCTAAAGTTAAATGTGAAGATAAGGAATGAAAAATCAATGATAAAAGCTTAATAGCATAACAATTGATATTAAATGAAACTAACATCTAACATCTAAGAATTCCTACTAGTGTGTTTGATTAACTAACATAGATCTAAATAGATTTAGGAGTAATCAAATTGGGAATGGTTGTTACTCCACAAATGGTGAGAAGATATCTCTAACACAAGACTACAATGTCATGTTAGATACCCTCCTACTAACCATAATGAAGGATTTAGGCAAAGATGAGCATGTGGATCCTTAAAGGAGTTTAGGCTCTTTAACATATGTATTATATGAGGCTACTAATAAAAGCATGGTGTAAAGTTGGAAGGTAGTACTTAGTCTTATTTATAGTTTTTCTTTGAGGAAAACTTGCATCTTGGTGCATGTGGGACTAAAATTACAAAGAAGATTTATAATTTCTAATCATGATTAAGCCTTGCTAATCACAATTAGTGAATTACCAAGTGATTAAGATGTATGAAGCCTTAATCAACCGCTTAGGGTCAACTAGGAGGCTAGGATAAGCTTTTGAAGCTCAATGAGACGTTTTGGAGGAGAGTGGGGTGATTTTGAGTGGTTGGAAGAGGTGTTTGAGCCAATACTTAGGGCATATTGACCAAAACAAAGGGGGAATAGGCTTAATTAGCTAATAAATGCTAATTGTCTATTTTGAAGAGGATTTTGACTTACAATTCATCGTAAAGTGGTATTCGAATGTGAAAGAGGTTTGGTAATCAATGAAGTGCCTATTAATTGACCATAGTGGTAAGAAACTTTAGTTAATTATCAGAAATCACTAATTATAAAAAAAAATTGGTGAGAATGAGAGTGATTTGCATGCATTTGGCAATAAGATTGCAAAAGCAAGAATATAGGTGTCTACATTTTCCCTTGTTTGAGGTGAAGTTAGTGAATTAACTTCAAATATAGTAGACAAGCATAAATAGGTAAATTTTTGAAGAAAAATTAGTGGGATGAAGGATGCCCCCTCGAGTGTTGATGGGGTGATAGAAGAATTCAATCGACGATCAAAAATATGACCGAAATGGATAGAAGAAATAGGATAAAACGGGTGTGAAACCCTTGGTTATGGAGATGGGAAAATAATAGGGATAAACATGGGTGTTTATTGCCCCAAGTGATTGGGCAGAAAAATTAGTAGTGATAACATAGGAAAATGGAGAATAGGAACATGCTCATAGTTGTATTTGGTCTTCAATACCCACCCTTATTCCATCATGTTGCCCATATGATCTACATCATTAGCCTTTATTTAAAATTTAAAAAGTATAATATAACATGAAAAACTACATTACTAACATTTGTTTACTGCTAAAAATACGTAACTCCATGCAACATACATTATGCAATGCAATACGAGAAATTAAACCAGCTAACCTAACAAAAACAAGAACGGTCACATATGCTCAAAAAACAATGTTTAAGACAACCGTACCAATGTTTTTATTATCAAGCTTCAGTTCCTAAATGTTCGTGTTGTAACGAAAAGGGTTAAAATGGTGCCCCAAGTAATAACACATGCGAGGGGAAAATTGAGGACACAAGTAGTCCCATGGAAATCATTCGTGCATTATGACATAGACACAGCAACTCACTATTGTTGCAAGAATTGACATGGTATGCAACCTAGCTTTTGTTAATGGAGGTAGATTATGATGATCCACAAGTCATTTGAGATAAGAACAAGAAATAACTTAAGAAATATGTTTTTGTAGGAAAAATTTTGATGTTCAAGGATAATGCAAGTGATACAGGCTTCAGCTGTATGCACGTTGTTTACCAATTTTTGAAAAAATTTAAATTTTTGTAATTTTTGGATTTTTAATGATTTTACCAATTTTTGGGTTTTGATTGTTTTACTAATTTGTTTGGGTTTTTTTGAAACATATTTGAATTTTTTTATTTAATTTTTGAAACATATTTGAATGTTTTTGATGATTTTGATAGTTTTCTTAAGCTATGTACATGAAAACAAAGAAGCGTGGATGTCCCCAACGTTAGATGAGACGTACAAGGGTACAATGCCACATGCATGTAAGAAAGTGAAGATGTAAAATTATCCCCAGCGTTAGCTAGGAATATTCAAAGAAAACCTCTTCACACACAAAATTTGGATTAGGGCAATATATATAGGTTCAACATGATGATGAACCTTAAACCAATGAAGTTCTAGGAAGGAGCAAGCATGCCCCCAATGTAAGTTGGACAAGAAACACATGATAGAGAGAAGTAGTAGAAGTTTTTGAGAAAGGAGACAAAGGTGCCCGTAAACATGGAAAAAATGAAATTTTATACACATGGATGTTATGAATGAAGTATAAGAACAATGTGAATGTTGTGAATGTATCTTATAAACCTCACGATGAAGAAGTGATTACCCAAAGACATGAATCGTGAGACAAGATACAGACTAGAGTAAGAGTCTAAATAAGGTCTAAAAAAATACACTTGGTAACATACTAATCTTGTTTGCTCATAGAGATCTAATGTGTGCACATGGAAATTTAGTACCTCTTGGAGGGAAGATTTGATAGACAACAAGTGAAGACACCCTAGCCAATGTGTAGGAATGATTTATTTTTCAGAGTTGATTTTTTTAATGGATTTGTAGAGAGAGCCATACATTTCTCCACTATTAGCCAAGCATCCATAGCCCCGACCGAGATGCATCGATGCTAATCGCAACATTTCCCTAGTAGAGATTATTATAAATATCCCAAGAGAGAGTTCTATCAATTTGCTTTTGCTTTTAGCTTTAGCTTTTTTATTTGATCATTCTTTGCTTCTACGAAAACTTATTTCAATTCTCTTGTTTAAAAAGGGGTTAAGAACCATTGATGGCTTGATGGAAGGAGGTGGAAGTTCTTGTGGTGACGACATTAGCTAGTGTCAACAAATATATCCCAAAATTTCTTTGCAACAAGTTTTTTTAGATGTTTATTGTGATAGGATCCCTAAGAGGTCAGTCGTTCTATAATTTACTAAGGTGATAAAAGACCAAGGCCAAACGGATACCATAGAGATAAATGTCACAACATGTGTGTGAATAGGCCAACCAAATTATCATCGAAGGGATGAAAATGTTAGGAAGACATGCAAAAGAAGAGCAAGATTGGGAAGAAAGAACATCCATGTGTATGCAATACCTAATTGTAATGTTTGTTCATTTACCTTTGATTTTTTTTTTTGAAATGTTTTCTTATTTTTGTATTTTTGTGTTTTTGATAACACACCAAACTTTTAACACAAATTAACTAGTTTAAAGAAATATCAGCACCATAATGATCTAAATTTAAATGCAAAGATAATGAATGAAACATCAATGATAAAATATTAATATCATAACAATGGAGATTAAATGAAACTAACATCTAACATATAAAAATTCCTGCTAATATGTTTAATTAACTAACATAGACCTAAATAGATCTAGGAGCAATAAAATTGGGAATGGTTGTTACTCCACAAATGGTGAGGAGATCTCTCTAACACAAGACTACAATTTCATGTTAGATACCCTCCTACTAACCATAATGAAGGATTTAGGAAAAGATGAGCATGTGGATCCTTTAATAAGTTTAGGCTCTTTAACATATGTATTATATGAGGCTACTAATAAAAGCATGGTGTAAAACTGGAAGGTAGTACTTAGTCTTATTTATAGTTTTTCCTTTAAGGAAAATTCGCATCTTGGTTCATCAAGGACTAAAAGTACAAAGAATATTTAGAATTTCTAATCATTATTAAGCCTTGTTAATCACAATTAGTGAATTACCAAGTGATTAAGAGGTATGAAGCCTTAATCAACTGCTTATGTTCAACTACGAGGCTAGGATAAGATTTTTAAGCCCGTTGAGACATTATGGAGGAGAGTGGGGTGATTTTGAGTGGTCGGAAGAGGAGTTTGAGCCAATACTTAGGGAATATTGACCAAAATAAGGGGAAAATAGGCTTAATTATCTAATAAACACTAATTGTCTATTTTGAAGAGGATTTTGACTTATGATTCATCGTAAAGTGGAATCCTAAATGCAAAAGAGGTTTAGTAATCAACGAAGTTCCTATTAATTGACCACAGTGGTAAGAAATGTTATTTAATTAGCAGAAATCACTAATTATAACAAAAGTGGTGAGAATGAGAGTGATTTACATGCTTTTGGCAATAAGATTGTAAAAGCATAATACAGTGTCTACAAGCACAAATGTATGAAGAAGAAGATTGACCACCTTATTCATCTCCTTGAGAAGAACAACATAGGGGTCCTTGAATCTATAAAACATTCTTCATCAACCCAAGAATCTACTAATGCAAAGGAAAAAGATAAAGACAAACATAAGGGAAAATCACTAGTTGCAGTTGCATCCTCATCTACTCCTTCGTGGTTTATCGACTGAGGTGCTTCACACCACATGGGTTCATCACAGGTTGAGTTTTCTTCCCTAGATCCCTTCATCATGTTTTCCATCACTTTGGGTGACGATACTCTAGCCACAGTTTTAGGGAGAGGGTCTATTGAAGTCGAAGGTGAAACATTCACAAATGTTCTTAGTGTACCTTCACTTTCAAATAATCTCTTATCAATGTATTAAATGACTCATATAGGGAAGGGCATGAGATTCCTATTTGATCCAGATTCAGTTGAGATCAAGGAGTTGCATAAAGCAACACTACAGTAGTAGTGGGAAGGGAAGATCACCATGTTAGGTTATATACCTTCTCACACTTTGCACTTGATGTTTCCCCTACTGCATTTCTCACACACTCAGATGGAGTTAGCATATTATGGAATGAGTGGTTTTTCCATCTTAACTACCACTACCTTGAGTAGCTCATTCAACATGACATGGATACAGGATTTCCTAGAGTTCATTTCTTAAAGGGACTTACGAGGGTTGTGCTCTTGGAAAACACCCTGAAGAGAAATTTGACAAGGGAAAATCTTTGAGAGCTTCAACACCTTTAGAGTTGATTCACAAGTGATGTCACAAGATATTTTCCCCATCCTTCTTTCACTAGGGCCAAATATGATCTCACCTTCATAGATGAAATTTCCAAATATAAATGGGTCTACTTCATTAGGTAAGAATCTGAAGTGTTTGATTACTTTCAGAATTTCAAGGAACTTGATGAGAATCAATTTGGGAAAAGCATCAAATTTCTTCAAACAGATAATGGGGGAGTATGTTAGCAAAAAAATTGAGAATTTTTACACCACAGAGGGTATTGATCTATAACAGAAAATGCCTTACACTCCTCACTAGAATGGTGTGGCATAATGCAAAAATAGGTCCTTGAAATAGATGAAAAACTATAAGATCCCTTATAAATATTTGACTTTGTAGTTTTGGTTTGAAGCCATCAATTGTGTTTGTTATATACATAAATAGATTCCCCACGAGCTTTAAAAGGTATAAATCCCTTTAAAGATTGACACAATAGGAAACTGGAAGTAAATCACTTCAAGGTCTTTTGATCACCAGTGATGGCATGCATTCCCAAAAAGAAATGTAAGGCAATGAAGCCTCAATCTAAACCTTGCATCTTTGTTGGGTATCCATAGGGGGTCAAGGGATATAGACTTATCCATCCTACTACTCATGATTTGTTCATCAAGAGAAGTGTTAAGTTTCAAGAGAGTCCCACGACTCTTTATTTGACCCTTCTCCATATACTTTAGCTTCACTCGGTTTTGATGAGAATTTTGAGGATTCAGATCATCCACATCATGTTCTTGAGGCATCACCTTTTACTTCTTATATTTATAATAGTGAACAAAGTAATGAGGATTCATCCTCATCTACTTCTATCCATACTTCAAAGGATGAGGATTCAACACATGACTCACCCACTTCAAGCCCTCTTTGGGCTAGGTAGACACTTCATAGTGCAGGCACTTGGGTAGGTGATCCAGAGGATGGTAGAAATACTCAAGAAAACTATACTTCAATGAAAAATCCAGACATTCCAAGAGGCATCAATCATACCTGAGTGGGATATTGCTATACATGAGGAATATAATTCCTTAATCAGTAATCACACTTGGGATTTGACTTCACTTCCTAAGGGAAGGAAGATGGTTCGATGTCGATGGATATATCAAACCAAATTTGCAATAGATGGGTCACTTGATAAGTACAAGTCCAAGTTACTAGACAAGGTATTTTCATAGGTATCCAAAGCATAAACTACTCAGAGACATTTTCACCCATAGCCAAGATGACCTTGATTAGACTCACACCTACATTAGCTGCAGTGGATGGTTGGAGTTTGCACTAGATGGATGTGAAGAGTTATTTTCTTCACGGAGACCTACATGAGGATATCTACATGGAGAAGCCACCAAGGTTTATTCAGGATTCATCCTTAGTTTGAAAACATAGGAAATATATCTATGGCCTTGAATAGGCCCCTCGGGCTTGGTATGCCAAGATGGATTCCTTCCTCCTAGCTTATATTTTCACTTAGTTTCATTCAGATCCCAATGTATATCTATTACGGAGGGATGATTCATTACTGATATTGGTACTTTATGTTGATGACCTTTTTATCATTGGGAGTAATTCATTGGTTATCTTAGAAGTAAAGAAATCTCTTCATGATAGATTCATCATGACTAAATTGGGTCTACTACATTACTTCCTTGGCCTTGAGATCACATTGTCCAATTCAGGTATTTCACTTGCACATCCCAAGTACTCTCTCGATATCTGGCTGAGTTTCACATGGTTGACTACAAGCCATCTCTAACTCCTTTCTTATCTGGAGTCAAGCTTGAGGTTTATTGTTCCACACCCTTGGTTAATGATACTTTATATCAACAACTTGTTGGCAGCCTTATTTACTTGACTCGCATCAGACTTGATATATCCTATTTCATTGGTATAATTTTGAGGTACATGCAGGAACCTCATGAGTTGTATTGGAAAACAGCTAAGAGGATTTTGCACTACATTTAGGGCTCACACAAATATGGGATTCATTACAGGGTTGGTTCATACATTTACTTGGTTGGTTACTCGACTCAAATTTCATTAACAAAATTAAGTGTCTTAAGTCCACTTGTGTTGACAGTTTCTCATTGGGTTCTGGTCCTATCAGTTAGTCAAGAAAGAATAAAAATGTTATTTCTCTATCATCCACAGAGGTAGAGTACAGGGGATCTATTAACTCAGCTACAGAGGCTATTTGGCTTCAAGGGATTCTTTCTGAGCTTGGCATCTAGATTAGGTAGCCTACAGTCATCTTTTGTGACAACCAGAGAACCATCCAGATATGTAGGAATTCGGTCCTTCATCAAATGACCAAACACATTGAGATTCACATGGAATTCATTTAGGATCTCATTCATGAGCAGGTCATTGATTTGATATTCTTCCAGTCTTCAAAGTAGGTTGTTGACATCTTCACCAAACCTTTCACTAAGAGAAAGTTCATTCATCTACGATCTCTTCTTGGGGTGTGGTCTACATCAGCATCTACATTATCTTCGTGGGGGATTTCTAGCCTATTCACTTATGTTATTTCTAAAATTTTAACACCCCCTTTTTCAAAAAAATAAATTTGATATTCATATCATTGCTTGTTTGCCATTACATTCATATAAATCTAGCGGGGGCCACTAGGTATTAATTACATTATTTAATTATTTACACTAAGTGGTTTTGGGCATTCTTTAAATTGTCACTATCATCTTATTTTGATATAAATATGCATCGTCACTTTGATTATTGATATCGATAGTGAATAGTTAATATGGAGATAAAATTTTGTTTTGTGATTTCATTATTCGGATTCCAAGAAAGTGTTTTTATATTTTGGTCTTTCCATTTTGGAAATGATTAGAAAAATATGATGATGATCGAAATAGATGTTCTATGTTGATCGGTTTATCATTAGTGTGTGCTTTTATGGCGAATACCTTGTCTATGTGGAATGATGTTTTCAGAATACAATGGGTGATCAATGTTAATGTTATGTTTGAAATATGGTTCAATTGTTGTCTTGCACATATTTGATGAACTATATAGTTTATGAGCTCGAAAAATATATGGCATATGATCTAAGGTTTTGGTTTAAGTAAAATTAAATTTTTGGCCAAACTACCATTTTAGATTTAGATCCAAGTCCCTAGGCATGAGGTGGAAGTAAATAGTGGGTAAGTAATGGAAGTGGAGTTATTGGCATTCAATGCGGAGGTAAAGGCATCGAACAAGGTGAGGATTTTTGTTTTTGGGGTCATTCTGTTTTATTTTTGTTACAATAATTTAGAGCTTGAAGGTGTTCGGTATTGGGCAAAGTGTTCACCATTTTAGGCTTTCAATGTGCCAATAAGCAACTTGGTATGAGATTTTTTTGTTTGACAATTGTGCCCAATTATGATTTAACTCTATTTTTAAAGTTTCTTTTTGAAGAAATGGGATTTAGTTGATTTTATCTGTGAATATTTTTCAAACTATTCAACTCAACTGGACTTATTACATACCCAATTTTATTTTAAATACTTACATCCAAAAATTTATTCTTGCAATATTTCTTTGAGAGTATTATTAATACATTGAGTTGAATATAGAGATTTCTGGGTGGGTTGTAGGAGAAATTATTGTGCTTGCCCATAAATTTTTAAGCTCATTCATTCGATATTTGTGTTCGAGTGCATATTTTTGAAATGCATGCTTAAATTATGTGGGTATTGTTGTTTGTTTGCAAATAAGGATTTTGTGATAAGTCTTGTCATGGTGGAAAAGTATACTCGATTCCCAATACACCCTGGTTATCTCGAAAAAATGGATTTTCTTTTCTTTGAGTTACGAGATATATTTAGTCCATTCATTCATTTGGGTATTTTCAAAGGGATTCAATGTGAAGAATATGACATTGTTTTCAAGTTCTGGGTGAATGATATTTTGTGTTTGAATAAAAATATATTTTTTTGTCAACTGGGAATTAGCAAGTATTTAATGGTTGATTCATGAACAAAGGTTGATAAGAATGGTTTGAAATCTTCTCGTTAACTCATTGTTGAATAGCTTAATTAGTTGTTGAATCCCTATGTGGTTTCTAATGGAGATATCGAAAACATGCATTCGTTTAAGCGGATGTGATATAGTTGATAGTGATAGTTTTGTTTCAAAGGAAGTGATGAAATGAATCTATAGAATATTGTGATTTATTTGATTTCTTATTCTAAGCATGCATATTTTTGGGCCTTTCGACTCGAGAAAGTTATAAGCTAAAATTTTCAAAAGATGCAGACTTGAGAATAAATTTTGCTATGGTGATAAGTTTATCACTCAAATGATTATGAAGTTTGTGGGAATGATGTGAATAAATGGAGAAGAAATAATAATATGTATTGTTTGAAATTCCACATGTACATAATTTTATGGATTTTATTTCATTTCAATCTTGAATGTACAGGTTCAAAATGATTAAAGCATGTGTTTATTTTATCATAAATGATATCCCTGACAAAGTGTGCGGTTTATAGTTGCGGAAAATGACATAAAGTAAACTTAGGTCAGTTACGCAAAAAGATAAAAGCATGTTTTATTTCAAATTATATGTCATTTGTATTTATTGATTATCAATTATGATTTTTAATGAAAAGCTCGGTTCAATTCTAAGAAGTTAAATGGAACCTACATGCTAAGGAATGGTAATTATTTTGTCTTTTTAGCATTTCACCATGTCAAGATGGGATGGTTAGGGATCTAGGAGGTCTGAATCACATCATTCATGGGGGAAAAATATTTTTGGTTGATCATGGTAGAGGGGTTCACCTAGGGGTGGCCGAAGGGGAACTAGTATGCTTCAAAGAGGTAGACCCTTTATTAGGCATGGCCCCACATGTGTATCTATTCACTTTGATGCCAACAAGGCTTTCCTTCATGAATTTCTTCAAGTAATTCAGTCTTATCTGCATAATCCACCTTCTCACGGCATCAATAATCCACCTCTACAAAAATTTGAACATGTACATGCTGAGAATAATCATGTCTCCTCTAATAGATTTGTTCAGTCTACTCCTCATGCACCTTCGCAACCTACTTTACCAGTTAATTTTTCATCGCTCTTTTATGGAAAGAATCAAACTAAACCTTCTCATGAGTCCTCTCATACCTCTAAGTGTGTTAGGTCCTCTTCTATTGTGCTTAAGGTGACAGGTGCAGTGAAAAGGGTGAAATTGGAAGTAGAAGAGGAATCTAGTGTTATCACTTGCACCATACTTCTTGTGGAGCCATATGAGTATGTAGAGATGGTGACTAAGACAGGCATGCCATTGTTAGACTTGATAGGAGATAAATTATTTTCATGTTTTGATTTGATAAACTTGATTGGATATATTTTACACTTGCATGCATTTCACATTTTTGGATATCATATTTTACATTTTGGGATAGATTTAAATGACTTAATGGTGACAATATTTTTAATATATAGATGGAGGTTGTAGATATTTAATTGGATGTTATATCATGATGAGGTGTTAGCTATTAAAATGATGAATGTTAATATGGATTGTGTTTACTTTTATTTAGTGTATGCAATACTTATGTGGCCCCTATTTTGATAATTTATACCTCATTCATTCATTTTTATATAAGTGAAAGTTTAAAAGACATGTTTCCTTAGGTTATATAGTTCACTTAAGTTATAAAGTGAAACTTTATTGTTACAAACTTTAAAACATTCTTTTAAGATATTCTTTAAAGTCATTGAAATTAAAACAATCAGTTATACCAATCCTATTCATGAGGATGTTATAAAAGGACATGGAGGATATAGAAACAAAGGATGAAAAATTAGGTATTTTGTAGCTATTTGAAAGTTATTTCATTCTGAAATTAATTTTGTGCAATGCATTTCGAGGCAAGTGATCTTACAGGAGTTATGACAACATTGTTTTGAGGTTTTGAGTGTGAATTTAATAAAAGCATGTATATCCAGATTTGATATTATTATTCTGATTATCTAATTAAATATTTTGTATTCTTATCTAACTGATTGTAGATTTTTTCTTGTATATCCAGAGCAAGCTTGATGATGTCTTCACTTCTATCTCAAAATGATGTAATATGTGGCCATGTTGGCTTTGATATTTGATCATGACCTTGTCAAGATGTTGTTTTAGCAATCATTGTACTTCATTTCATTAATGCAAATACACTTTCTTCATCATATATATTAAAAATCATTTTCATTAATGATGTAAATATGTTTATATGTTGATATTTTTGTTTTGTCTTTTTGTTTGATGTATATTTGTTAACGAGATCATTATGATACTAGACGGATGAAGGTTGATTATATTACTTTGATTCAAAAATCAGTTTCAATCAATGAGTGATCATATTGGAATTAAAAGACATTAAGTTTAAGGATTAATCTCTTATCATTCTCTTTAAGTTTTGATGATCTTGTTGTGTTGTGTTCGTTGAGTCTTTTGATATGTTTTCTTTTGTATTTTGTTGATCTATGTATAATCTTATTGTTGTTCGAAATAGAATTTTCCTAGATCTTAGGTTGAATCATTATTTATCTTATATTGAACTACCCACGCTTAATTCAATTCTTAAGTAAAATTACAATTAAACTAGTATGATTCTATCTTGAAATTTTGCATTAGGAGAAAGGGTTTATTGGTTGTTAGTTTAACTTTATCGACGAAACTTCTTCATGTCTCTCTTTTAGGGGGAGTTTTTCCCACTAGGTTTTCTCCTTTTACTCTATCTTATGAGAGATTGCATTGTACATGAGTACCTCATCAAGCCTTGTTGTTGGGACCCACTTTCATTTTTCACTTCCCACCTAAGATGTGTTTATGGGGGGTGTTAGTGTAGGATTTATTTTCCTCACTTTATTTTTATTATCCTACTTAGGATATTCCATGTCACTTGGAGTTTCCCTACACTTATGGGATATGTTTGCTTAGGTGTACACTTGACTACACTATTCTAGGTGTTGGTTACTACTTGACTACACCATTCTAGGTGTTGGTTACCTTCATTCTAGGTGGAGATTTTCATGATTCTAGGAGGAGGTTACACATTCACCTCTTATATGTACATCTCTTGCACTATTCTATTTGATTGTATTGAGTTAGAGTTATTTTGTGTTATTGCAATTATCTCTCTTGTATTTTTGTAATTTGCAGTCTTGTATGCTTACATTGTTTTATCTTGGAACAATTCACGTCTCGCATCATTCACCTGCATCATTCGAACTAGTAGATCTATGGCATTTCTTGGATAATTTGAACCCCATTTTGACCCCGACGGTTGGCAAGGAGGCTTGTAGAGTTTACGTCTATCTATGGCCAAAGCTCTAGGATGGAAAGGTGGTAAGTGTCTATGATATCACTCTTACACCACCACCAAAGTGAAAAGACAAGTGTCGAATCCCAAAGCATGGGCATGAGGTTACTTGAGAGGAAGAATAAGAAGAAGATGAGATGGAGGGTGTGTTAGAGCATAGCGCATGAAATAGGATGTAGAGGTGGTGATAGGAAGCAAGTACTTTGCACACTCCTCATGTTTATCCAACTACCCCAATTAAATAAGTGTCAAGGCCTAGACCAATAGAGGAACATAAACCTCACACTATCCGTGATCAAGGTTGAAGAATATCAAAGCATGGAAGAACACTCGAAGGGAGAAAGGAGCCCTCTTTTTATTCATATTGTGGAAGAGGAGCTCAAACACCGAGAAAGAGCGTCATGGGGAGAGTGAATATGAACAAGAAGAGGAAGTTCAAGTATGAGGAACACGTGAAAGAAGAAGAATGTGAGGAAGATCATTAAGAAGCATGAAAAGAAGAGAAGCCACATGAGCATGGACTTGATGGAGACCAAGACATAGGTGAGGAAATGGATCCAACACATTTTGATATTTCACAAGAGACACCACACAGGTAGTGTACAATGGGATGAAGGCCAAGGAAACCTCCGTAAGTACCTCCAAAGATGTTGTATATAGATAACATGACCAATCATCTCACCGATGCAGATTTCGAGTTTAGTGTCTCCCGAGAAACTATTTTTTCGGGACATGTTTAATAAGTTCGAGACCCATACTCGCACATGTTCTCTTGGGCATTGCATATGTATATGGATAAATCGAGTTTGAGTTGAAGAAAGATTCAATTTTAGAACTTGTTATCTCGTTTTAGTGATTTCAGCTAAAATTGAGATAACCATAGGAAAATTTTGGAAAAATCTCTTAAAAATTCCCTTTGAAAGAGATCTTCGGGTTGTCGGAGTTTTCATTACATGCAACATGTCTCATGTTCCCCGAAACCCGAAACCTAATTACCTAATTCCATTATGTCTAGTTTTCGGAACATCCAAGCATCGGAACATGCTTTTCCAAATGCATGTTACATGTCTCATGTTTCCCAAAACCTGAAACCCGAATTGAATCAAACCCTTTGTGTCGGGTTTTGGAACTTCCAAGCATCAAAACATGCTTTGCCAAATGCATGTTACATGTCTCATGTTTCCCGAAACCCGAAACTCGAATTGAATCAAACCCTTTGTATTGGGTTTTCGGATGCTCTAAGCATAATGTTTCATGTCATTTCCATCCAGAGATTGACATGTCTTTTTCATTTTCATTTTGTCACATAGGAAGAAAATTTTGACTTGTTCTCCTGTGTGAGAGTCAAGAAAAATAGGATTCTTGTTAAATGACTATTTTCTAGGATTTATCCTATTTTCTCTCTACTCTTTCTATTATAAATAAGGGATGCTTGTGCATTCCAAAAAGGAGGGGAGATTTTTAGAATATTGAGAGCTATTGTGAAGAAGAAGAAAAACTTTGTATTTTCTTTTAATCATTGAGGAATAGAAACAGTGTTATTTTGCAAACTTTGTGTTGTGGGATTCATCTATCTTGAGAGATTGTTCTTACGTCCAAGATCTTAAGCTATTCTTTGTTTAGTGTTCTTGATTATTTTAATCGTTTCAAATATTACACCCATTATCTAAAACTCGTATAAGTATTTCTTGATCTGTGTTTGCTTGAAATAAAATATGTTCCTCTCATTCCCTTCCCGCTTTGTTTCATCTATAATAGTTTCCTTTCTAATCCATTCTATTTCTAAAACTGTAACATCTCCATCTCGTGTTGATATGGATTTCGGGATTGTATCCCAACCCTAATGGTTAGAATAGTGTGAATATTGTACATATTATTTCTATTGTGTTTTAGATCAAGTAATAAATAGGATGCCTCACCTATCTTTGAGGAGGGATTTGATCCTGTGTACTATGGTTGAACCTCATATTTTGGCCTGACAAAATATCCAACCAACAGTTTTTGGTGACTCCATTGGGGAATACGGATTGATAAGACTAAGCTTATCCTATTGGTGTCTGGCGACTCTGTATTTGCCTTATTTTCAGTAGATCCATTTTTTGGTTCAAGGCTAGAAATATCTTCACTCGGTCAAGCTGAGCCAGGGTGAAACTGATCCATTCTTTGATTTGCTTCAACAACACAATTTCAGACTTTCCCCAACAGTGTTGTATCTAGCCGAGTAAGAAGTTATTCACCTATCTGAAGAACTCGGGTTCCTTAAGAACAAGAAGCATCTGTAACTTGTCATGCATTATTCTTGTCTAATATTTGGCTTCTTGTATGCACTTCATTCAAAAGGATGGCAAAGACAACCTGTGCCTTAGGGTACGGCTATTGGTCCTCTTTCTCTAACTATGTTTGCATGAGCTACCACATGGATCTCATAAGAATATTCCCAAATTCAATGGTGATGGGAAGAAGCACCCTGATGAACACATCACCTCATTCTTTGTAGCATGTGATGTCCTTGGGATAGCTCATGAAGATGTCTCTGTTTGACTCTTCGTTGAAACATTACATGGTGTGGCAACAGAATGGTTCTACCATCTTCTCGAATGCATGCATTACCAACTGGGCTACCATGAGATCCGTATTTGAAGCAAGGTTCAAACCAGCTGAATATTCTCATGCCTTGTTAGCACAACTCACACATATGAAGAAGGGGTCTCATGAGCCCATGTGGGACTTTGTGCCAAAATTCAACAAGTTAATTCAAAAGATTCCAGTGCTAGTCGTTCCCACTCTTGAAAATCAAAAGTGTTTCTTCATCAACGCTCAGCCCCCTAATGTGAGCTTCTTATTAAGAAGGTCTATTATCCCCGATTTGGCTACTGCTCAAGCTACAGCCACTGAAATAGAAGATGATCTTATTCTGGCAGAAATATCAGAAGAGAGTCATCTAAGCCTAAAAATCAAAGTTCTTCTCAAAGTACTATTGACCCTATGATCCAGAAGATGGTCAACAACTTGATCACTTTGAAGAAGAAAATGTCTCAATAGGTGACCAATGTTCCTTATCGGGATATTCCTAGATGGAATTTCAACAATACCAATGGTGCTCCCGTAAGAGATAGGAATCGGTTGACTACTGCTCCAACAAGGTTGGCCATTAAAGCTCCTCCTGTCAACGTAATAAAGTGGAAATAGTTGAGGAAGATGAAGAACCAAAAGATCAAGGTTCTCATGAAGCTTTTGAAGCTTCAGGATATGTTGATGAGTCTTTTGACGATTCAACTGGCGACTCCAACATTGGGTACTTGGAATACGAGGAAGACCAATGCAAGCATGATGGTCAGTCATTCATAGTCTTCACTCAAGCTCAATCTCAGAACCCTAGAAAGCTAGTTGAAGGATCTAAGGAGAAGGGTAAAGAAGCTCCCGTGGTTATGGCTAAAAGAGGCTCTCCTATCTCAGTGCAAACTGAAAAGGAGACAACTAAAAAGGTAACTTCTTCTAACTCTCTTTCTCCTGCCCCCAAGACCAATACCTCGGCTCAGACCCAGTACCTCAACTCAGACCAATGTAACCAGAAATGAGCCCACCATCATTCCTTCATATATCACTTTCAACATTATTGATCATGAAAAGAAAACTAAGATCCAAATGTCGAAGTCTGAGTACCTTCAGTCAAATCCTGAGCAATTTGAGAAACTTTCCAAATTCATTAAAAGCAAGGCTATTATCCCTTCATCTTCAAAAGTAATTTTTCCTAATCTCACTTAGCCTTTACCTTAGAATAATATGACCTCTGTTGCTTCTTTGGGAAATATTGAACCATTTTATTTGTCCTTACTTATAAATGGGTTTAAACTCAACAATTGCATAATTGACTCATGATCCTCTGATAACATGATGCCTGCAAAAGTATCCCATGCCCTTGGACTTACCTTGACTAAATCATGTGGGCAATGTTACTCCATGGAAACCAAGCAAGTCCCCTTGATTGGCCGAATCAAGGATGCACAGTTTGCATTTGTAGCATTCCCGAAAGAGAGTAAAAATGACTATCCCGATTGCTAATATCCCACCTACTTATGGTATTCTCTTAGGAAGAGGTTTCTATAAAGATGTCAAAGGAAAAATCAATATGGACTGGACCAAAGCTAAAATTCCATTAAATGGAGTTCCTTGTGTCCTCCACCCTAAAACGCAAGCGAAGTACCTAGTCACTAAGTCGATGACCCCAAAGCTCAAATTCTCTTCAAGATGCAGGATTGGGAAATTATTTCATGAGATCGGAGGTGCCTTCTGTAGGTATCACGGAAGAAGATCCTAATGCTATTTGGACCCTTGAGTTTGATAGGAGCTGTTCAACTACTGGGTCAGGCATTGGTGTGGTTCTTATATCTCTAGGTTTTGAGATCTTTCCCTCCGCCTTCAAGCTGCAGTTTGATAATACTAATAACACGGCCGAATATGAAGCTTTGTTATTAGGATTAGAAATGGCAAGGCAAAAGGGAATCCAAAATCTCAAAGTACAGGGAGATGTTGAGTTGATTGTAAATCAAGTAAGGGGGATCTATCAGGTAAAAAATGATCACCTAAGGCATTACAGGAACAAGGTGTGGGATAACATAGAATGCTTTGATGCTTTTTCCATTAAGGTAGTTTTGAGAGATTACAACGATAAAGCTGATTCTTTAGCCGTGTCTGCATCTCTTCTCCTTCCTCACCCAAATTTCAAACAGGACAAGTATACCATTGAGATTGTGTATCGTCCAAGTGTTCCAGATAATTCAAAGCACATTGGCAAGTGTTCAATGATGATCAACAGGTATTGTCTTTTCTTGAGAAAGCTAATAATTTTAGTGAGCTTTATTTTGAAGGATCGGAATAATCTTTCGTGAGTCCGTCTTGAATTCATATCAAGAGATTGATGGTGAATTCATCCAGCTCAAAGGCAATAAGATTCCGAAGGGATTGGTTTCTCTAGAAGGTCTGTTTGACAAGCATGACCGTTTTATTCAGATAAAAGGCAAGCTAAAGGTGCTTCCTCATCAGAGGTAGATCAAGTTAATATGGGATCTTCTGACCAACCACGGATGGTAAACATCGTAAAATGTTGTTCTCCTGAGGAGAAAAGAAGATTCACTTCACTCCTGAAGATATATATGGACATCTTGGCATGTTCCTATGTGGGTCTCTGAAGTCTTTGAAGCCCAAGGATGTGCAACATAGCATCCCTTTAAATTCGATGTCAAACCCTACAGCGAAGAAAAGGCATTACAACCCAAATATCTCAGGGACTATTCTTATAGAAATTCAAAAGATGTTAGACGTAAGGATTATCTTCCCAATCCATCGTTCTACGTGGGTTGCTAACATCGTCCCTGTCAAAAAGAAGAATGGTGAGATCCGGATTTGTGTTGACTTCGGGAACCTTAATCAGTCTTCATTGAAATACAATTACCCATTGTGTATCATGGATCAAGTATTGCAGACTATCACTGGATCAGAAATTTTATCCATGCTTGACAGATTTTTGAGGTATAATCGGATCGATGCGATCGGTGAGGATCAACATTAAATAGCATTCACCACCCCATGGGGGACCTTTTCTTACAAGAGTATTCCTTTTGGTTTGATTAAAATTGGAGCCACATTTCAAAGAGCTATGGACTTAGCTTTTAGAGATTTTATGGGAAAATTCATAGTTGTATATTTGGATGACTTGACGGTCTTCTCTAAGAAGTGAAGTGATCATTATGATCACCTGGAGCAGTACTCTTAAGATGTAGGCATCATGGGATTTCATTAAATCCTAAAAATTCCATGTTCGTAGTAAATGTGAAGGCAAGGATTCTTTGGGTCATATCGTGACTAAATAAGGAACCAAGATCGACCCAAAGTGGGTAAAGGCCATCCAAAGCCTTACCCTACCTACAAGCAAAACTAGGGTACATTCCTTTTAGAAAGGTCAATTTCCTAAGAAGATTTGTACCTGACTTTGCCGATAAAACCAAGGATATCCTTGGGATGATGAAAGGTAAAACTCCATTTTGATGGAGCACTGAAGGGAAGCTTTCTTTCAAAGAAGTCAAAAGAGAAATTGCTCATGCTCCTATTCTAGTATGCCCAGACTTCAAGAAGGATTTCATCATGTACAACTACGCTTCCACACATACAATATCAGCCATCCTGATGCAGGAGAACGAAGAAGGAATCGAATCTCCCATTGCTTTCATGAGCTTCCCACTAAAGGAACATGAATTGAAGATGTCACAAATTGAAAATCATGCTTATGCAATGGTGAGAGCAGTGAAGCATTTCAGGTATTATGTGTTGAGTTCTCACACTCTCATTCTTGTTCTTGATACTGCAGTTAAGTCCATTTTGACTCAACAAGAGTTGGGTAGTCAACGAGGTTAACTAGATAGCTAAAGTACAAGAATATGACTTGGACATCATACCTACCAATTTGGTACGAGGAAGAGGCCTATGCCAATTGATCGTAGAAAACAATTTTGAGACAGAATGTGAAGAAACTGAAGGTACTTCTTCAAAATTTCCCATGGTGCTTTTTTGTAAGCACAACCGATGAATGGTATGCAAATATCACTTTATTTTTAACTTACGAAAATGTCCCCCACATTTAAGCCAAAAATAAAAGAGGACAGAGTTAAATGAAGGTCCGCAAGATACATTCTATGGGATAATGGTATATACAAGAAGGGTATTGATGGTGTATTCCTGCATTGTGTTGATAAGTCTCAGCAGATAAGGTTGCTAGAATCCTTTCACAATATAGCATGTAGATGAAATTTCTCTTCTTCTCTCGTGAAGGCTTACAAGATCTTATGGGCCAGTACTATTGGCCTAATCTCTTTCAAGATTCAAATTGAATGGGTGGCTAAGTGTGAAGCTTGCCAACATTTCATTGGACGCGTCCCAAGCTAGCATCTCTTCCCTCAAGCCTTTGTGATAATTGAAGAACCTTTTCACTAATGGGGAATTGATTTCATTGGAGTATTGAATCCTACCTCCAGCCAGTCATAATTATGTGCTCACCGCCACAGACTATTTCACCAAGTGGGTGGAAGCTGCACCAATCAAGCAGGTAACCTCCGAAGCTGTGTGCAACTTTCTCAAGGAGAATATAATTGTTAGATTCAGTGTGCCTCACAAGATCGTTGCTAATAATGCTTCCAATTTCTCATCACATGAGTTGACAGAATTTTGCTATGGATTTGGGATCACATTGGCTCATTCATCGATTATTACCCCCAAGGCAATGGTCAGGTTGAATCAAGCAACAAGAACCTAGTGACCATAATCAGAAAGTTGGTCGATGAGAATCAAAGGACATGGCACAAAGCATTGTATGATGCATTATGGGTAGATCGGATTACTCCTAAGCAAGTGATTGGAATGTCCCCATTCCAGGTGTTGTATGGAATTGATGTTAAGATTCCTATCTCTGTAGAATTTCCAGCCTTATGGTTGGCTAAAGCAATTGAGGATGAAACTTTTCAAAGTTCCATTGAGAAAAGGATAATGTACCTAGCGTGCTAGAAGAAGAACGAAGCAAGGTGGTGGATCGCATTGTAGATCATCAGAGAAAATTCAAAAATATATTTGACAAAAAATCAAAGCAACGTGATTTCCAAATTGGAGATCTAGTACTTCTCTGGGATAAGAGAAGGGAATAGAAAGGGATGCATGGAAAGTTTGATTCTTTATGAAAAGGTCCTTTCAAAATCCATCAACCGAACGGTGAAAATATCTTATGTCTATCGTATATGTTATCCAAAATGTGCCCCTGCTCATTTTTGTGGCTAACTCCTTGTGTTCTTACCTCTCTTGTGCCTCAGTCTCCATTTTTTATTTTTAGGCACTCAAATCTTTCTAAAAATGGCACCATTGGATAGAGCTCTCTCTCAGCTTTCCAGAAAGGTAAAGTTTTCCTCCTAACTCCTCATATTTTTCAAGTTATGGCTCGGCGGAGTTTTTGTGGGAAATTTTCCCTTAGGAGGCCCACGCCAATAGGAAGCTGCCACATGGCACCTAGAGTGGCAGAGCGCGGGGAAAATTTGAAAAATTTTCCAAAGACCAAACGGGTAAAAATTCAAACTTTTGCCCGCCGATCCGATTTTGGCCTGTTTTTGCCCTAAATTTTCAAATCGCCATATCTTTCGATCCAGAGCTCAGATTTTCACGTTCTTTATATCAATGGAAATCTGGTGAAATTATCTACATGATTCTAGGGTCAATTTTGCATTTTGGTTGATTTTGGAGAGAGAAAATCAAGAAACACCTCTGGCACGTGGTAATGGCCAGAAATGACGTTTCAACAACCAGTTTTAATGCAAAATGGGTCACATTCTTCTTCAGCATGGCCAAAAATGTCAGGGCATGGGTCTGTAAGGATGCCCATGTTGTTTTAATGCATCTTCATTCAATGGGGAATGGCTTCCACATTTTTACATGTTTTCTCTCTCCTGGGCTCGACCCATGCATTGTAAAAGCTAGATTTGGCTCATTTTTTGAGGTTGAACATTTTTTTGGATAGCAAGCTTCTTCTTTCACCTTCAACAAGTGATTTTTGCAAGTATCAGACCTTCTTCATGATTGTAACAGGTTTCTACCTCTTTGATGTTGCAAATGCAAGGATTTTGACAGTGAAAAATGATAGTGCAGACTCTGTGATCAATTTTCAGTCCTTTGTTTGTATTGTCTTGCTTCATTTCAGACCTCTAATTGCATCTTATCAGCCTGTGTATGATGTTTCATGTTGCATTTTATGAAATTGTGTCAATTTGCATGAACAAGAAGTGTTCACCACTCCTTTGGTGTATCACCTATTAGTTTAGTTTCAATTTTTGCACTTTCTATCTCTGTCTCCTTGGAATTTAGAGTAGGATTAGGATTCAAACCTCTGTAATTATGCAAATAACAGATCTGATCAGAGGAGTTTGAGGAACCAGCCTCTAATCTGGATATTCCTCTCTCATTTTACAAGTCCCACACTTGGAGAGAGGTTTCAATGTTGTGCAATCACACTGGATGCCTAAAACATCAACTTAGAAACCTGGTTTGCATCCGAGTGTACCGCTAATTTGCAAAAGCAAGATCTTGATGGAGAGTTTCTCCCTCTACCTTTCAGTGGCCAACATCTAAAGTTGTTCCATCAGTAATGCAAGATGCTCTCTTGCACTGTATTATAATTTATTTTTTGTTGTGTGTTTGCTTTATTTCTTTCTTTCTTTCTTTCTTTTTGGTTTTTCTTCTCTTGACTCCATAGCCCAATGGATAAAGATTTTTGATACATGAGTTATCTTCCTTTGATGTCTCAAAGAAATTCCCCAACTGGAGCTAGTTGTTATCTCATTTTAGTGATTTTAGCTAAAAATGAGATAACCATAGGAAAATTTTGGAAAAATCTCTTTAAAATTCCCTTTGAAAGAGATTTTCGGGTTTTCGGGTTTTCATTGCATGAAAACATGTTCCTTGCATGCAACATGTCTCATGTTCCCGAAACCGAAACCCAATTACCTAAGTCCATTATGTCAGGTTTTCAGAACTTTCGAGCAGCATCGAGAACATGCTTTTCCAAATGCATGTTACATGTCTCATGTTTCCCAAAACCCGAAACCCGAATTGAATCAAACCCTTTGTGTCGTGTTTTCAGAACTTCCAAGCATCAGAACATGCTTTTCCAAATGCATGTTACATGTCTCATGTTTCCGAAACCGAAACCTAAATTGAATCAAACCCTTTGTATCAAGTTTTTGGATGCTCTAAGCATAATGTTTCATGTCATTTCCATCCAGAGATTGACATGTCTTTTTCATTTTCGTTTCGTCACATAGGAAGAAAATTTTGACTTGTTCTCCTGCATGAGAGTCAAGCAAAATAGGATTCTTGTTAAATGACTATTTTCTAGGATTTATCCTATTTTCTCTCTGCTCTTTCTATTATAAATAAGGGATGCTTGTGCATTCCAAAAAGAAGGGGAGATTTTTAGAATATTGAGAGCTATTGTGAAGAAGAAGAAAAACTTTGTATTTTCTTTTAATCATTGAGGAATAGAAAGCAGGTTTTATTTTGCAAAATTTGTGTTGTGGGATTCATCTATCTTGAGAGATTGTTCTTACATCCAAGATCTTAAGCTATTCTTTGTTTAGTGTTCTTGATTATTTTAATCATTTCAAATATTACACCCATTATCTAAAACTTGTATAAGTATTTCTTGATCTGTGTTTGCTTGAAAGAAAATATGTTCCTCTCATTCCCTTCCCGCTCTATTTCATCTATAATAGTTTCCTTTCTAATCCATTCTATTTCTAAAACCGTAACATCTCCATCTCATGTTGATATGGATTTCAGGATTGTATCCCAACCCCAATGGTTAGAATAGTGTGAATATTGTACATATTATTTCTGTTGTGTTTTAGATCAGTAATAAACAAGTTGCCTCACCTATCTTTGAGGAGGGATTTGATCCTGTGTACTATGGTTGAACCTCATATTTTGGCTGAAAAAAATATCCATGAGAACTAAAGGGTAAAATAGAACCATGGAAGGATTTTCCAATAGTAGACTCTGCTTGACTCTCGGATGAGAAAGCAAGCAATGCTCTGATAAAGATGGCTAATGAGGTAGGATGTAGTAATATCGACAAAGGTGCCACATTACATATGGTGTAAAAGTATATGGAGAGAAGAGATATGAAGAATAAGGAGCTAGCTGAGGAGATGAATGATTCAAAGAAAACTTTGGTAGATGTATACAATAAGGTTGTCAATCTATTCAATAATATTGTGCACGTATGTCTAGATTTTCTAATGTAAGCGAATAGGACCATAGCATAGGTATGGAATAATTGGAAGAACTAATACAGCTATTGCTAGTAAAAGTGAATAAAGAGCATGTTGTTACAAAAAAAGAGGAGGCTAGTGCAAATAAGGCCAAGGTGGACCAAAGACTAGAAGAGTATATAGCACTTAGCATAGAATCGAAGGAAGACACATAGAAGGCCGAGAAGATTTTTGTAAAACTTCATGATACTTCAATGATCTTAAACACACACACTCTAGAGGATGAGGCAGAATTGAAGAGACTATATACCTCATTATTGACAAATAGGGCTAAGCGTGAGAAATTTTCACAGAATTCAAGGAGAAGGAAGCAATAAAAGTGAAGTGCGACAAGATAGAACAATGGCTTGGTGAGGTATAAACCATGGTGATGCAGAAGCTAGATGGTTTAGAGGGCATCGCCACAAAATGGGATTTCATATTAAAATAGTTGTAGGAGAAGTCCGATGAACTGATTCGGAAAATAATCTTGATATTGTTGAGAAGGCACTAGACAAGGTATCCAATGTGCTTGAGGAATGGAAGCAGTGGAGAAGGGCATCACCATAGAGTTCCTAGAACTTCTACCATCACCATGACTTTAATTTTTGGATACACACAAAGGAATAGCATTATTTATTCTTTTCTTTCATTGGGGTATTTCCCATATTAGTTCAAATATTCTTTCATTTTTGTGTTGTCGAGGACGGATAATATCCCTAGTATGGGGTAATGTTAGGCGGGGGAAATGGCTAAGTATGATCCATGTGTGAAGGTGTGAGTGACAACATGGAAGTAGAATCTGCGAAGTTACAAAGGTGTGTGAAGGTGCGCGGGTGTATGAGAAGATGACACGTGGAATATTCACATGCAAATGTTGGAAGATCGGGAGTTAGCCGTAATTACAGAGATCAGCTAAAAATAGGAAAAGCACAATTTGGTGTGATAAGCAAGATAGAGCTATAATTGGATATAACATGGATAAAGCAATGCTAAATAACATACAGAGCAATGGGATAAAGATAGTGTTGGTGCTCGAATTTATCTCACACTTATTTGGTTAGGCTTTGTCGGTGTTATCTGCTATATTTTTTGTTTTCCCTGTTCGGTGTGAGTCGGATCTATGGTTTTTCTATGTGTGGTCTGGTCTTTCCTCTTTTTTTGGTCGAGGATCATGTCTGTATGTGCATTTTTTTCTCCCTTCTCCTTTTGGTACATGGCGGTCTTAAATTGGATACAGTGTGGCAGTCCAATTCATAAACTTGTATTTTTCTATGGCATTCACAATTTAAAAATTGGTCCTGTGACCTGATAAATATTCCTTGAATAGTCATGACCATAAAGCAACACAATTAGTTTTTATTTCCGCCCCAAATGTGTACACATGTCTCAAGCAGAGTGGATGCGTGGAAGCAGTGTATAATTGTATTTGTGCACTTTAAAGATAAAAGGTGTTAAAAGTGTAAAAGGGTCCCCGAGGCCCACTGAAGGACACGTGGTGTTTGTTTATAAAGAAAGTGGGGAAATGGGTCATCGGACATTTTTATACTTTTGGTTTTAATAGGAGGAATAAAATTGCAAAAGGAGCCACAACCCCGTTAGCACTCAAATGCGACCACTTGTCGAGCCAGTATTGAAAACCAAAAGGTGGATGGGCGGGTCAAGTTTGCCAAAAGTATGCAAAGTCTTTAAAAGTTACAAAATTACAAAAGGTTCCCCCAGAGCCCATGATAGTGAAAATATTTATTCCACGTGGACGGTTCATTTTTAAAATTGTAAATGACAGTTAAACGGTCTTGATGCAGTGCATTTATTTCTGCCACCATTAATGTTGCTACATAAATCAAGGATATTTTAAAGCTTGTGAATGCTTTCATCTTTATTTACCAATTGGATTGATTTTTTTATGCTTGTGTGATTTGCGTGAAGATTTATCGTGTCCTTAGTCATGAAGCTCAAATTGCGAACCCGAGAATTCAAGGAGTTGTTGATTCGAGTTTAAATTGTTCGAGCACTTGTGGATTGGACTGGTAAGAGCTCGAAACTCTTGTATTTCTTTTTCAAAGTGGTATGGTTAGTTTAAATGGAAAGTTAGGGTTTTTAAACAATGAAGACTATGTCTTCTTCATTCTCATTCATGTCGAGAATCACAAGTGATCTAGATAAGATTACAGACACAGACTTAATGGGCATTGATCTAGATGACTTCCTCTAAAGGTTAAAAGGTCCCCACCAGAATGAATCCTTAAAAGCAATTCAGGAAAGTTGTATTGCTCTAGTTGGTGCCATCCCACCCTCTGTTCATTTCCCTGAATTAGTGTGGCATTGTGCTATGAACTATGATCCAAAAAAGAGGGAGGTGTTAGATGGGAGTGGGGATGTAGTACTAACACTAACACCAATGACCATCAGAATAATGTTAAAATTGCCTATAGTCGCAAACCCAATTACCATTGGCATCAAGTTGGCTCTGAAGGATTATGAAACAAAGAAGAAGGACTATGTAAAGATGATAAATATAAACTGGCTTATCACAAAGAGGACAATGGCTAGAATCCCTAAGAAGCTAGTTAGGGCACAGTTTGTAGAGGAGGTTGAGGATGTCATCATGTTGTTAAGTCGAATGGCAGGTTTAGAGACAACAAATGAATTTAAGGAATGGATGACTACATACATATGGATTATTATGGAGAAAAAAGGGAGCATTTGTTGGGCCACCTTTATTGCTAGACACACTCCATGATCACATGGTCACTCTGGCAGCAAAAATTGAAATGGGAGATATTGCAGACCTTGAATTTTATATGATGACATATCTCATTTATAATGTTGTAGGGCACAAACGTTTCCCAAGGTTTTTCACCACGTGCAGATTTTAAGCAATGTCAAATGCATGAGATATTTCCCCAATTGCAATTGATCAACTAGAGTGGGAATGTAAGGTTAGTCAATGACATTTTCTTTGCCCTATCATTTGTCTTTTTAAGCCAAAGTGGGGACAATATAGGATGTCTAAACAAGCTAGGCAAGTAATTTTGGAATATGGATGTTGCTTTATCCAGTATAAAAGGTTTACTTACATAAGAGTTAGTGGTTTTGAGGGAAAACCATATAAATTGCCTAGGTATGTGGATGATAAATTGATTTTATGGGAACTGGTAAGACAGTTGACACATGTGCACAAAATAATTGTCGGGAGGCATAAAACAAATATCAAATTTCCTATTTGAATTAGAAGGTATTCATGTCCTTCCATCATAAAGACTAGAGGCGATTGAAGAGGAAATGTAGAAATTTGATATGGAGACGTTTGAGGCCAGGCCTAATTATGACATCAGATGGGTGTTTAACAACATTACAAACACCTTTAAGCATGAGTCACATTTCAAGGATTACTTGGATGAGGCTGCGGGGATGAGGAAGAGGTCGAGTTAAGGGATTTTTCCAGAATGACTCTGTCACAGATAATAGACTAAAAAATTACAGTTATCCCAAAGGGGATTGTAGATGATCCACACACGGTGAGCAGATTTTATATTGATCAGAAAGTGGGGATCAACCTATATCTTTTACTCCAGAATACAAAAATCCTAAACAATTTCAGAAGTTTGGGAAACCTGAGTGAGGATATTCCACCCCTAAGGGAGGATGCAGATAAAATGGACCCATTGGAATGAAAGGCCCCTCAATTTCCATTCAAAAGACCTACTTCAGAATTCATTGAGGAATGGACATCACCACTAGTGGAGTGACACTTTTCATAGATTCTCAAGAAAAATATTGACGAGATGCTTTTAAAATATATGGAGAATTCCCCTATTACTTTTGTAGTACTAATTCAGAAAAAGGGAAAGGTTTGGCATCACATGTGGTCTGTCCAAGTGTTTCACCAAAGCAGCATAGTCTTGAAAATTTGATGAGTGGGGCCATTACAAGTGGCCACATTCAGTCTAAGCCACACAAGGATGAAAGAAGGGTAGCACTAGATTTAAAAAGGTTTGAGAGAACACAAAAAAAAACACAAGGTTGTTCACCAACCAGTTTTGGTAAGAGTAGGAGCCCATACACCTACAAAGTTCAAGCACCGAGATGTGGTAATTGATCCCCAGAGTCGAAAGGAGTGATGTTGTCCAAAAGTAGCATGATGCATCACTGCCACATTTGGAGCAATCAGATCCTTTGATCCCATCTCTGTCTGTTATGGAAAAAACAATGGAATGCACTCAGGGTCCAGTTTCCCAAGGAAGTACTACAGTTATCCCAGTAGATAATCAATTTGTTACCCCGAGTATGAAAAACTCTAAAACTTTTCTTGCCAAGGATATAAATGTGCCTCCAATCGAAACAATACACGAATTTGTAAAGTACCAAACTGATGTAATTGATGTTGATACTAGTGAAGGATTTTCAATGTTAGATGCACTTAATTTATCTGTAGATGAACCAATACTAAAAATAGTGGATAACATTCAAGCAAGCAAAGAATTGGAAAAATATATTCATGTATCAACTACTGAAGAGAGGACCCAGGCAACTGAAAAGCTTTCCCCATGACAAATGACTTTGGAATTGGGTAAATCAGAGTTTTTGTTGAAAAGGACACTAATGTTGAGTTATTAACAAAAGAGGCTATATCTATTTCTACTAAGGTGACCAAAAATGATAACTTTCCTCAAGAGGGAAAATTTATTTTGAAGAGAGATTGAAAATAGCACAAGATGCAATTGTTGATGCAGAAATCATCACTGGTAAGAATTTATAGCCTTTGGTGGAAATGTGGAGTTGTTTCTGAAGGAACAACCTACCATGGCATTACAAAATACATCATTGGAGCATGAAAAGGGTAAGGTTGCAACTCAGCAGACTTCGGGAGAGAAGGGCCCCACAACCCAAATTTTGGTACAAGAAAGTGTTATAGAAGAAGTTAATTCCACTATGGCTTCAACTAAGGAAGCAAGGAAGGAGTCTCCCTTGAATATTAATGATCAATCTGAAGTTCCAGACCATGAAAAAGAGCATCCAAAAGAATCAGTAGCACAGGGTGAGATTGGTGTAGAAACCATTGAAATAAGTTATCAGGAAGAAACAATCATTGGCACAAACTGAGCAAGAAATATCCAAGCAAATGGTAGTTGTTTCTGAGAAACTCCAGCAAGAATCACAAGAAACAAGAGCTATAACAAGCTTAGAAAGGGGATGGATTAGTGAGTTGATTTCAAATGAAGAAAAATAGGTTCTCCCTGTGCAAGTTGTTGACCTTACTGCTTTGTCTTTTCCAAAGGTAGTAAGAGCCTCAAAAAGGACTAGGACCATCACAAAACCCACACCGATTCATACGGAGCAAGAACCTTGGAAATAGCAACCCCTTTGGAGGGTAAAACAAGAAAAGACATAACAGATGAGGATTATAACATTCAGATTATCCCTTTGGGAAAACCCTCAAGGGAACAATTGAAGAAAGGGGTATCGAGATAAGTAAGTGATCTTCGCAAAAGGTTGTGTTGGTGCAAATCAGCAACACCCCTAGATGTTGATCGGGTTTCTAATTTGACACTTTGGACATCCGGTTTGATTGCACAACATTGAATATTTTCTCCAAGTGTGGGACTTGTAAAAATGGGAAAAGAATCTCCGAGGTTAGAGGTTGGTTCCTCAACTCCTCTAATCAGGTATGTTACTTGTAATTTACATAGGTTTTAAACTCAAAATCCTTCTCTAAATTCCAAGGGGGCAGAGATAGAGAATGAAAAAAACTTAAACTAATGGTAATAAGGTGATGCACCAAAGGAGTGGTGAGCATTTTTTCTTCTGGCGATAGACACGAGTCATAGAAATGCAACAAAATCATGCACAAATTGATAAAATGTAATGAAAGGTCGAAATGAAGCAAAACAGCCTGACAGATGAGGATTGAAACTCATTCACAGAGCTTGCATTGTCATTTCCAATATCAAAAACACATGCATTACAACATCTAAGAAGAAGAAAATAGGTTACAGTCTTTGAAGAGGTCTGATATTCCATAAGATCACTTTTTAAGGTGAAAGAGGGAGCCTACAATACATGAAAAATGTTCCATCTCAAAAATGAGCCAAATCTGGCTTTTACCATGCAAGAAACGACCCCAGGAGAGAGAAACATGAGAAAATGTGGGAGAACTTCAACCAACGACCAAAAATGCAATAAAATAGCATGGGAATCCTTACAGGTCCATTCCCTGACATTTTTCGCCATGCTGGGAGAGAATGCGAGCCATTCTTCATTAAAAATGGTGGTTGAAACGTCATTTCTGTCCATTACCATGTGCCAAAGGTGTTTCTTAATTTTATCTCTCTAAACTCCATAAAAATACAAAATTGATCCCAGAATATTGTAGATAATTTCACCAGATTTCCATTGATATAAAGAATGTGAAAAAACGAGCTCTGGATTGAAAGTTATGATTGTTTGAAAATTTAGGGCAAAACAGGACCAAAACGGATTGGCGGGCGAAAAATTTGAAATTTTCCCACTTTTTGCATTTGGGAAAATTTCCCAAAAAAATCCCTACACTCTGCCATTCCAGTGCCACGTGGCATGATTCCATTGGCCGTGGGTTCTTGATGCTTCATTTTCCATCGTTTTGACCATTGGAAAAAATTTCCAAAAATCTCCGCCGGGCTGATGATCTGAGGACACGTGGCAAGAGGTGATTCACCGTAGGCATTTTCCTTTTGAATTTTTCCATCACTTTTTGACCATTTTTCTAACTTGGACATGTGGAAAAACCCCATTGGCTGCGGGCTTTCTCCTTCCCTTTTTCCCTGCGGGCCTGTCTTGCATTTTTTGCCGCCACATGGACACGTGGCATGATCCCATTGGCTCGCATTTTGGGGGACGGGCCTTTCCTTTGAAATTTTTCTTCATTTTTCTTTGGGAAAATTTCAACTTTCCCCGCCTTCCACTGGTCTGGTGCCATGTGGCACGATTCCATTGGATGCGGGTCTTTGGGGTGAACCTTTCTCCTTGCGCTAACCGCAACCAAAATTCCCAATGTTTCCCGTGACCAAAATTCCGACACCCCGAACACGTGGCATGATCCGATGGTCAGGGCGGGCCTATGGGCCAATAATTTTCCTTTGACCTAACCAAAACACTTTGCCAAAATTTTAAATCTCCCTCCGCGGTCCGCGGGTCTTGAGACACGTGGCATGAGGCCATTGGATGCGGACCCTGCGGGCAAAATTTGACTTTGCGCCCTCACCAAACATTTTGCCAAAATTCTAACTTCATCTCCGCCCTTCGCCAGTTCTTGGCCTAAGGACATGTGGCGCAGTGTGGTTGGGTGCGGGCCTTGGGGCCGAAAATTTTTAGTTGCACCAATACTTAGGAAATTTTCCTAATTTCTTCCCCTAGGACACGTGGCAGGATCAATTCGCCGGCGGGCCTGCGGGGTAAAATATTCCTTTGAAAACTTGCCAAATCACTTGGTAAAATTCCAAGTTTACCTCCGCCCTCCGCCACTCCCAAGGACATGTGGCAACATATTACTGGCTGCGGGCCTTTCAGGGGAAAATTTCCCACAAAAACTCCACCGAGCCATAACTTCAAAAATACATGGAGTTAGGAGGAAAACTTTACCTTTCTAGAAAGCTGAGAAAAATCTCTATCCAATGGTGCCATTTCCAGAAAGTCTTGAGTGCCTAAAAAGCAAAAAAATTATGACTGAGGCACAAGGGAGGGAAGAATGAAGGGAGTTAGCCACAAAATGTGCAAGGGGAACATTTTGGATAACAATTTTGGCGACTCAGAGGGCTCATTTGCATCTTTGGATGAAGTTACCAGTTTCCTGAAGCAATTCATTGGGCATGGAGTCATCAAATTCTCTGCTTGGTACCCCAACTGATTAGAACACTGCAAGGAGGAAGATGGAGGGTGGAACATCATCTGATTAGGGCAAGGCCTGCAAAACACATTTCTAGAGCAAAGCTTGTGCCAAAGCACTTAGGGAAAGAAAAACTAATCTATAACAAAATAATGTGCATAAGCACTTGGAGGAATGAAAACCTAAGCTAATATGTACAAGGTGGAGTTTTTATTTCAGTAGCAATGCTTCAGATGGATTCCATTGACTAGAATCTGTAATTCTTCACCATCCAATGTAGACAATTGGAAAGCATTGTTGTCCTTACACTTTGTGACCATGTATGGGCCACTCCAAATGGCATCAAATTTTGAATGCCTTCCCGGTTTTGCTCTGTCTGCATCCCATTTTAACACTAGATCTCCAACTTAGAAAGATCTGTCCTTGGCCTTTCTATCAAAGGTCTTCTTGATCAGAGCTTGATCCTTCTCCATTGCTTGGGATGCCTGATTTCTGATTTCTTAGAGCTCCATCAATTCTGCATATCTAACCTCCATGGGCTCAAACTCCAACAACTCCAACTATTTCATGAGTTCCAATGTTGGCAACTCAAGTGACATGGGTGAAATTGCCTCTCTTCTATAAACAAGCTTGAATGGAGAATTGCCTGTAGATCTCTTGGGAGTTATCCTATCAGCCCATAAGGCTGATTTCAACTTGGTATGCCAAGACCTCGATTTTCATCAAGATTCCTCCTAACGATCCTTAACAAGTTCTTGTTTGTAGATTCAGCCAGCCATTACACTCGAGGGTAATAATTTGATGAAGTTCTTAGGTAGATCCCATTCTTGACAGCCCATTCGATTACCTTGGACCCAATGAATGCCAATGCATTATCTCGATATTATTGTGGTAGGTATGCCAAACTGGTTGTTATTCCCTCATAGAAGTCCAGGATGCTAGATTCATTTGCTTCCTTGAGTGCTACTACTTCAGTCCACTTGGTGAAGTAATATGTTGTTGTTACAATCCATTTATGTCCTTAACTTGAATTGGGATTAATGAATCCAATGAAGTCCAAACCCCATTGCATGAATGGCTGGTCAACTGAAATTGGATGCAATGGAAGGGCAGCTAGCCTCTCCTTACCCATGAAGAATGCACAATTCTTGCACCTCTTGATCCATACATAGCAATCACTGAAAATATTGGGCCAATAATAGTCAGCCCTCATGATCTTTAGAGCTGTCACTCTCGGTGCAAAATGATCACCAACTGATCCACCATGGAACTCTTCCAACACCCTATGAATCTGATTTGTACCAATGCATCTCAGCAACACTCCATTCACATCCTTTCTGAACAAAACACCATCAACAAGGGCATATGGGACAACTTGCAATTTAAAGTGTCTTCTTTTGGTCTTGTTCATCTCTAGAGGGCATAGACCTGTGCTTAGGAAGTGCATTATGTCTTGGGTCCAGCAAGGAGTGAGGACACCATCATTTTCCTTTTGAGTGCTTCCTTGCTCATGGCTGTCTTGCAATGCCAAAACAACCTCCTTCTCATTGCATGCTTCCTTGTGTTTGTTCAAGACCAGCTGCTCACACAACCCTTTTCCTCTGACCAACTTGGTGAATTTGATCTCAATGTCATACTCCATGACACAAGTAATCCAACTTGCTCTCTTTTCATTCAAGTCTTTGTTGAGGAGGAAGTCTTTAACTCCCACATGAGAAACCAGCAATTGAACTTTGTTCTTTGAAACTAGATGCTTCAATTTCTTCAAGCTCCTGATTACTACAAGAACATGCTTCTTAATGAAAGAATATCTCACATCATAATATTTCAGGCTTTGGCTGAAGAAAGCAATTAGTTGTTCATCATTATCTTTGTTCTGTTGTACCAAAATTACAGAAATAGTATCATCACCCCCAAATGCGTAGTGGATGAAATCCTTAGAGAAATACGGGTTAATGAGATTTGGGGCTTGAGAGATGGCTTCTTTGATTGCTTCAAAACTTTCCTTGCCTTTTGTTTTCCATTTGAAATCTATGCTTTTCTTTAACATCTTGGTGATAGGCTTGACTAGGGCTGCAAAATCTAGGACAAACCTCCGAACAAAATTTATTCTCCCCAAGAAACTTTGAAGGGCCTTCTTGTGGCTTGGCAGTGGTAGTGCTCTTATGGCTTCAACTCTTTCTGGATCAATTGCTAATCCTTCTTTGGAGAAAATGTGGCCAAGGATATTTCCTTCATGGGCTAGAAAAATACACTTTTTAGGATTCAAGGATACTCCAAATCTTCTGCACCTTTGGAACACTTGTCTCAAATGAAAGAGATGGTCTGCTACATTTTTGAAAAAATAGTGATATCATCAAGATATATCAGCACAATGTTGTTAATCAAATCCTTGAACGCCATGTCCATTGCCCTTTAGAAAGTAGCTCGGCGTTTTACAGCCCAAATGGCATTTTCCTATATGGATAAGTCCCCATTTGGTTGTAAAGGTTGTCTTGAATTGATCCTCTTCTTTCACCATAATCTGATTGTACCCTGAATAGCCATCAAGTAATGAAAACCCCTCAGAGCTAGCAACAACTTGTAAAATCTGCTCCATGGAAGGAAGTGGATAATGATCCTTGAGAGATGCTCTATTCAAATCTCGAAGTCAACACACAATCTGATTTACTCACTCTTATTTCTAATTGGAACCAAGTTGGCTACCCAACTAGAATGCTTGATAGGGAATATGATTCTTGATTCTATCAACTTATTCAATTCTTTTCTCATGAGAGGCTCCATGTGTGGATTGACTGGCCTTTGTTTTTTCTGATGGGTTTAGTACTTGGGTCCAATTCAATGGTGTGTTGAGCTAACTTGGCATTAAAACCTTTCAAATCTTCATAGCTCCAAGAAAACACATCAGGGAATTCTTGACAAAGCTATATGAACTCATACCTTTCTTGTTCAGTTGTCATCTTACCAATTTGGAGTGATTTACCTTCTTCCACCAAGATGGACACTGAATCTTCTCCCTTGACTTGGATGTTTTCTTTCTCCTTCCTAAACTGATCATTAGGATTGAAAATGGACTCCAAAGTAATAAGTCCCTTTGGTAGTTTGTTGGTTCTCAATTGTACCACTTGGTCACCATACTGTTGTTCTAACTTTTCCTGATTTTTAGCTGAGAACTCAGCCTCTTCTTGCAAGAAATGGATGATTTGTTGGTCATTTTCAAACACTTGCCAACTTACATTGGTGTCTAGCACTGAAGGCCTTACAATCACATGGATGTTTTGTTGTACCTTTTCCTTCTTTATGTTTGCAACAACATCAAAGGCTGCTCCAACTGCTACAAGCCTGTCAGCAGCTTGGTTCTCTTTTCTAGGAATGGATTTTATGCCAAAGCCCTCAAAATATTCAATGAGGTCCCACACCCTATTTTTATAGCATTTGAGTAGATCATTCTTGGCAGCATGCTGCCCCTTAACTTGGTTGACAATCAACTCACTATCACCAAAGACTTGCAATTTCTTTATTCCTCTTTTGATTGACCAATGCAATCCTTGTATCAAGGCTTCATATTCAGCAGTTTTCTTAGAGCATGCAAACTGAAATCTAAAAGTTGAATAGTACTTAACTCCTTGAGGTGAAACAAGCATACCTCCCCCTCCTGCCCCTTGTCTACTCCTTGATCCATCAAAAAACAACTGCCATACCTCATTGTTTTCCTTATGGTCTGGCTTGGTGATGCTAGGGATAGGCTGATTTTCTTCATGCATGCAATAGACTCCTAGCTCGATTCTTCTATTTCTTGATAAGGATCAAAAGCATGCACCTTGCTTTCCCATTCATCAAGAGTCAAACCGGGATGCTTCCAACCTTGGTGTTAGCCTTGTCGGTGCTTGGATAATCTTCTTGATCAAACGATGAACAATTGGTATTGATTTGACTTGAGTATGGGGCTCAATGTGAAAGTTTGCAGTAGGTTCGAGATCTGATTGTGACCTTGGTTCCATATCATGTCCTAAACAACATGTGTGACCAATCGGTAGATAAGTACCCTCCAATCTTGGCTATGAAATCCCTTAATAAACATAGGGCAAAGAGTGGTGGAAGGTCTATTACCGAGACATCTTGAAAAACAACAATGTTGGGGCATGCACGCAAAGTAAGACTCATGTTTTTATCACTCCAACTGTTATTCTTGTTGTCCCATCCAATCGCACTACCCCTTTGGATATGACTTCATATTGAAGCCCTAATCGATCAGCTATTTGCTTGGGCATTATTGAACTACTTGTTGTGGCAAATTAGCACACCCCTGGATGTTGATTAGATTTCTAGTTTGATCATACTAGCATCCAAAGTGTGATTGCACAACATTGAATCCTTTCCCAAGTGTGGGACATGCAAAATGAGAAAGGAATCCCCAATTTAGAGGTTGGTTCCTCAATTCCTCCGGTTAAATTTATCACTTACAAGTTGCGAGAGGTCTATATTCCTAACCCTACCCTAAATTCCAAAGGAGACGAGAGATAGAGAATGCAAAAAGCTAAAACTAATGCTAATAGGTGATGCACCAAAGGAGTGGTGAGCATTTTTACTTCTGATTGACATATCCATAAAAATGCAACAAATAAGCTGTTAGTGCAAAATCACAGCACCCTGGACACACATCGGGCTTCTAGGTTGATGTTCAGGCATCCAGTGTGATTGCACAACATGGAAACCTCTCTCCAAGCATGGGACTTGTAAACTGAGAGAGGAATCTCCAGAGAAGGCTGGTTCCTGCTCCTAAACTACCTGCCACAAGCTATTCCAGTGCATGCAAGCTAATCTAATCCTAATCTAACCATGCCAAGGAGACGAGAGAGAGAGAGAGAGAAAGGAAAAAAAATAGCAAAAGCCTACACTAAAATGGTGATACACCGAGAGAAGGAGAATGTTGGACATCTATCAAAACTGCCATGGGACAAAGAGAGGTGAGCTTGATGGGAAGGATGGGATGAGATGCATCACAGCCCAAGGATAGATTTCACACAGAAAATGTCCCAAAACTCCATGAACACAAAACTCCAAACTCGCAATGAACATTCAAACATGCATGAGATACTGCAATGAAGAGAGGCAAGAAGAGGACAAGCAAAAACGAGGAAGGATGGACAGATGCATCACAAAACACGTTTTGTTGCTCCAGAAGTTTGCACAGAACATCATTCCATTAGTAAAAGGCAAAAACGCCATTACAGAGCAAGGGAGGAGGTTCGAACTCCATTTTCAACCCTAGAGAAGAAAAGAAGGGAGGGCCGAGTAGAAAGAATGAACAACCACTTTTTAAAATGAGCCAAATCTGGCTTTTACATTGCATGGGTCGAGCCCAGGGGACAGAAACGTGGGAAAACGTGTAAGCCCATTCCTCATTGAATACCAACGCATTAAAATGGCATAGGATACCTTACCAACCCATACCCTGCCATATTTGACCGATTTTGGAGGAGAATGTGACCCATTTGTATTAATTTGGCCACTAAAATGTCACTTCTGTCCGTGCAGAAGAAGAATGCAACCCATTAGCATTAAAACGGGTTGTTGAAAAGTCGCTTCTGGCCATTACCACACGTCAGAGCCGTTTCTTGATTTTCTCTCTTCAGACTACACCAAAACTCGAGATTGATCCCAGAATCATGTAGAGCATCTCAACAGCTTTCCGTTGATATAAAGAACGTGGAAATCCGAGCTCGGATCAAAAGATATGGCGTCGAAGATTTAGGCAATTTTAATGCAGATCAAAACGAATTTTAAAATGTTTTCCCGCTCTTCGCCATCACGGACGACACGTGGCACGTGCTGATTGGACGAAATTCTCTCTCCTCCATCTTTCACGGGCTTTCCTTTTGAAATGCTTGTGGGCCCCTTAAACATGGACACGTGGCGCCATTTCATTGGTTCGGTTCGGCGCTCGATAACTCGTCCCTTTGACCTTTTGACTTTTCTCTTGTGAGGACACGTGGCACCTTCCCGATTGGTCCTCGATCGATTCGGCTCCTTCGCGTACTTCACCTCCATTTGTCCCGGATGTCCCATTTGATTTGGGGCCCTTTGTGCTCATTTCGGCCGGTTCGGGCATTTCGCGTCCATTTGTCCCAGATGTCCCTTTTGACTTTGGACCCTCTGGACTCATTTCGGCCGATTCGGCCGGTTCGGGCATTTTTGGCCCGCTTGTCCCACTTTGCTTCGGACTGACTTGACTCTTTTCAGCCGGTTCGGCCGGTTCGCACCTTTTTGTCCCAATTGTCCCATTTGCGGAGAGAAAGAATTAGCAATAGCCAATTTTTCTCGGTCGAACCGGCATTTCGCGCCCGCCGCGTACTTTTGTCCCAGATGTCCCTGTTGCTTTGCGGGCTGTTTGTGCTTACTTCGGCCGAGCCGGCCGGTTCGGGCCTTTTTGTCCCAAATGTCCCGACTGCCCCTAGGACTAGGACTTAGTCATTTTTACGATTTTTTCCTGGATCAACCTACTTGCCTTCTGCAACCTCTTTTTGCATTTTCTCAGAGCTTGCTCTTTTCCTCTCAAACAGGGAACTTAGAAAATATTTGAGGGGACTCTAGCAACATGATTTTTGGCCCCAAATCAATCAATTTTCCTGGGACTTGAATATTCTGATGCATGTTATCAAAATTACCCAGGGGGGGTGAAATTTTGACAACAATAACCTCATGCACAAACTGATAATTGTAATGAAGGATCATAAATTAACCAAACAACACAGGAAGAGGATGAAAACTAATCACAGAGGCTGTATTGTTATTTTAATCATCAAAATCACTTGCATTACAACACCTGAGAGGCAAAATAAAGTTGCAGCTCTTAGAAAAGGTCTGATATTCCACCAAAATCACTTCCAAGGTGAGAAAGGGGACTTGTAATACACAAAAAATGTTCCACACTTTGAAAATGAGCCAAATCTGGCTTTTACAAAGGTCAAGCGACTTGCAGCCCGAGAAGAGAGAAACACGGGAAAACGTGGGAGAGGTTCAATCATTGACCAAAATGCATTCAAAACAACATGGGCATCCTTACAAACCCATTCCCTAACATTTTTAACCATGCTGGGAGAGAATGCGAGCCATTCTTCATTAAAAACGGTGGTTGAAACGTCATTTTTACTCATCACCACATGCCAGAGATGTTTTTCAATTTTCTCTCTCCAAACTCCATCAAAATGCAAAATTGACTGGAATCTTGTAGATAATTTCACCAGCTTTCCATTGATATAAAGAACACGAAAAACCAAGCTCTGGATCGAAAGATATGGCCATTTGAAGTTTTAGGGCAAAACAAGGCCAAATCAAGTTGGCAGCAAAAATTTGAATTTTTGCACCTTTTTGGTCATTTGGAAAATTTTCCAAAATTTCCCGCACTCCACCACTCTAGGTGCCACGTGGCGGCATCTCATTAGCCGCGGGCCTTTTAGGGGAAAATTTTCCCAAAAACTCCGCTGAGCCATAACTTCAAAAATACATGGAGTTAGGAGGAAAACTTTACCTTTCTGGAAAGCTAAGAAAGAGCTCTATCCAATGGTTTCATTTCCAGAAGGTTTTGAGTGCCTGAAAAGCAAAATATTATGTCTGAGGAACAAGAGAAGGAAATATGAAAGGGAGTTAGCCACAAAATGAGCAGGGGGCACATTTTGGATAACAATTTTGGTGACTCAGAGGGGTCATCTGCCTGCTGGATGAAGTTACCAGTTGCCTGAAGCAATCCATTGGGCATGGAGTCACCTGATTTTCTATCTGATACCCCAACTGACTAGAACATTGCAAGGAGGAACATGGAATATCACCTGATGGAGCAAGGCCTGCAAACACATTCCCAGGAACAGCAAGCCTGTGCCAAAGCACTTAGGGAAAGAAAAACTAACCTACAACAAAACAATGTGCACAAGCACTTAGAGGAATGAAAACTTAAGCTAATATTTACAAGGTGGAGAATTTTCCTTTAGTAGCAATGCTTTAGATGGATCCCATTGACTGGAATCTGTAGTTCTTCACCATCCAATGAAGACAATTAGAAGGCATTGTTGTCCTTACACTTTGTGACCATGTATGGGCCACTCCAAATGGCATCAAATTTTGAATGCCTTCCCGGTTTTCTCTGTCTGCATCCCATTTTAACACTAGATCTCCAACTTGGAAGGATCTATTCTTGGCCTTTCTATCAAAGGTCTTCTTTATCAAAGCTTGATCCTTCTCCATTACTTGGGATGCCTGATTCCTGATTTCTTGGAGCTCCATCAATTTTGCATATCTAACTTCCATGGGCTCAAACTCCAACAACTCCAACTGTTTCATGAGTTCCAATGTTGGCAACTCAAGTGATATGGGAAAAATTTCCTCTCTCCCATAAACAATCCTGAATGGAGAGTTACTTGTAGATCTTTTAGGAGTTATCCTATCAGCCCATAAACCTGATTTCAATTTAGTATGCAAAGACCTCATATTTTCATCAAGAGTCCTCTTAATGATCCTCAACAAGTTCTTGTTTGTAGATTCAGCCTGGCCATTACCCTGGGGGTAATAGTTTGATGAAGTACTTAGGTAGATCCCATTCTTGACAGCCCATTCAGTCACCTTGGACCCGATGAATGCCAATGCATTATCTGATATTATTGTAGTAGGTACACCAAATCTGGTTGTTATTCCTTCATAGAAGTCTAGGATGCTAGATTCATTTGCTTCCTTGAGTGCTCTTTGCTTGAGTCCACTTAGTGAAGTAATATGTGGCTGTTAAAATCCACTTGTGCCCTTAGCTTGAATTAGGATTAATGACTCCAATGAAGTATAAACCCCATTGCATGAATGGCTGGTCAACTGAAATTGGATGCAATGGAAGGGCAGCTAGCCTCTTTACTGTGAAGAATGCACAATTCTTGCACCTCTTGATCCATGCATAACAATCATTGAAAATATTGGGCCAATAATAGCCAGCCCTCATGATCTTTAGAGCTGTCACTCCCTGGTGCAAAATGACCACCACCTGGTCCACCATGGAACTCTTCCAACATCCTATGAATCTAATTTGTACCAATGCATCTCAAAGCAAGTACTCCATTCACATCTCTTTTGAACAAGACACCATCAACAAGGGCATATGGGATAGCCTGCAATCTGAAGTGTCTTCTTTGGGTCTTGTTCATCTCTGGAGGGCATAGGCCTGTGCTTAGGAAGTGCATTATACTTTGGGTCCAGCAAGGAGTGGGGACACCATTATTTTCCTCTTGAGTGCTTCCTTGCTCATGGTTGTCTTACAACTTCAAAACAGTCTCTTTCTCATTGCATGCTTCCTTTTGCTTGCTCAAAATCAGCTTCTCACATAGTCCTTTTCCTCTGACCAACTTGGTGACCTTGATCTCTATGTCATACTCCATGACACGAGTAATCCAACCTGCTCTCTTTTCATTCAAGTCTTTGTTGAGGAGGAAGTCTTTAACTCCCGCATGAGAAACCAACAATTGGACCTTATTGTTTGAAACTAGATGCTTGAATTTCTTCAAGCTCCTGATTACTGCAAGAACATGCTTCTCAATGAAAGAATATCTCACCTCATAGTCCTCTAGGATTTGGCTGAAGAAAGCAATTGGCTGCTCATCATTGTCCTTGTTCTGTTGTACCAAAATTGCAGAGATAGTATCATCACCCCCAAATGCATAGAGGATGAAATCCTTGGAGAAATCCGGGTTGATGAGAGCTGGGGCTTGAGAGATGGCTTCTTTGGTTGCTTCAAAACTCTCCTTTCCTTCTATTGTCCATTTGAAAGCCATGCTTTTCTTTAACATCTTGGTGATGGGCTTGACAAGGGCTGCAAAATCTGGGACAAACCTCCGAACAAAATTTATTCTCCCCAAGAAACTCTGGAGGGCCTTCTTGTGGCTTGGCAATGGTAGTGCTCTTATGGCTTCAACTCTTTCTGGATCAATTGCTAATCCTTCTTTGGAGACAATGTGACCAAGGAGCTTTCCTTCATGAGCTAAGAAAATACATTTTTTAGGATTCAAGGAGACTCCAAATCTTCTGCACCTTTGGAACACTTGTCTCAAATGAGAGAGGTGGTCTGCTATATTTTTTGAAAAAACAGTGATATCATCAAGATATATCAGCACTATGTTGTTAATCAAACCTTTGAACGCCATGTCCATTGCTCTTTGGAAGGTAGCTCCGGTGTTGGACAACCCAAATGGCATTTTCCTGTATGCATAAGTTCCCCATTTAGTTGTAAAGGTTGTCTTGAACTGATCTTCTTCCTTCACCATAATCGATTATATCCACGAATAGCCATCAAGTAGTGAAAACCTCTCAGAGCCAGCAACAACTTGTAAAATCTGCTCCATGGAAGGAAGTGGATAATGATCCTTGAGAGATGCTCTATTCAAATCTCTGAAGTCAACACACAATCTGATTTCCCCACTCTTCTTTCTGATTGGAACCAAGTTGGCAACCCAACTAGAATGCTTGATAGGGAATATGATTCTTGATTCTATCAACTTATTCAATTCTTTTCTCATGAGAGGCTCCATGTGGGGGTTGACTGGCCTTTGTTTCTACCTGATGGGCTTAGTATTTGGATCCAATTCAATGGTGTGTTGAGCTAACTTAGGATTGAAACCTTTCAAATCTTCATAGCTCCAAGAAAACACATCAGGGAATTCTTGACAAAGTTGTATAAACTCATACCTTTCTTGCTCAGTTGTCATCTTGCCAACTTGGAGTGATTTGCCTTCTCCTACCGAGATGGACACTGAATCTTCTTCCTTCACTTGGATGTTTGCTTTCTCCTTCCTAAACTAATCATTAGGATTGAAAATGGACTCCAAAGTAATAAGCCCCTTTGGTAGTTTGTTGGTTCTCAGCTGCACCGCCTGGTCACCATATTGTTGCTCCAACTTTTCCTGATTTTTGGCTAAGAACTCAGCCTCTTCTTGCAAGAAATGGATGATTTGCTGATCATTTTCAAATACTTGCCAACTTACATTGTTGTCCGGCACTGAAGGCCTCACAATCACATGGATGTTTGGTTGTACCTTATCCTTTTGAATGCTCTCCACAACGTCAAAGGCTGCCCCAACTGCTGCAAGCCTATCAGCAGCTTGGTTCTCTTTTCTAGGAATGGATTTTATGCTAAAGCCCTCAAAATATTCAATGAGGTCCCACACCCTGTTCTTGTAGCACTTGAGCAGATTATTCTTGATAGCATGCTACCCCTTAACTTGGTTGACAATCAACTCACTGTCACCAAAGACTTGCAAGTTCTTTATCCCTCTCTTGATTGCCCAATGCAGTCCTTGCACCAAGGCTTCATATTTAGCAGTGTTGTTAGAGCATGAAAACTGAAATCTAAAAGCTGAATAATACTTAACTCCTTGAGGTGAAACCAGCATGGCTCCCCCCCGCACCTTGTCTACTCCTTGATCCATCAAAAAAACTGCCATACCTCATTTTCATCCTTGTGGTCTGGCTTGGTGATGCTAGGAATAGGCTGATTTTCTTCATGCATGCAATAGACTCCTAGCTCAGATTCTTCTATTTCTTGATAAGGATCAAAAGCATGCACCTTGTTTGCCCATTCATCAAGAGTTAGATATGGGATACTTCCTACCTTGGTGTCAGCTTCATCAGTGCTTGGGTGATCTTCTTGATCAAACGAACAATTGGCATTAATCTGACTTGGAGTGTAAGGCTCAATGTGAAAGTTTGCAATAGGTTTAGACCTGATTGTGGCTTTGGTTCCATATCTTGTTTAGAACATCATGTGTGACCAATCAGCAGATAAGTAACCTCAAATCTTAGCTGTGAATTCCCTTGACAAACATAGGGCAAAGAGTGGTGGAAGGTCTATTACTGAGACATCTTGCAAAACAACCACATTGGGACAGGCATGCAAAGTAAGACTCAAGTTTTTAATCACTCAAACTGTTGTTACTGTTGTCCCATCAAATTGTACCACCCCTTTGGATATGGTTTCATACTGAATTCCCAACTGATTAGCTATTTGCTTGGGCATTACTGAACTACTTGCCCCGGAATCAATCATGCAATTGTGTACTAATTGGTTCCCAATGATCAATGAAAAATAGAATGGGGGGCTTCAACATCTTACCTCGTTGTCCTCCATGATTCCCCTCAGGCTGGGAAGCATTTGTGAGCACCTTCTCTTGCATTTGGACTTGCTGATTTGAAGTTGACCAGTCCTTCATGGCATTTTGTAGCAAATCTCTTTGGCCTGGGATAGATAGTGATTCCCACATTGATATGTTTACATTTTTCTTCTTCATCTTATCAATGATATTGAATGGGGATGAAGTATCCTTTTGTTGTCCCTTGGCCTACACATTGTTGGTCGCCGATAGGACTTTACGAAGAGCAACAAATGGGGACAAGAAGTCCCTCCTCTTTAATGGGAGAGGTTCCCTTATTCATAAACGAACTTATTTACAAATGTACAAGACATGATTTGTTGGTTAAACTTGGATATCACGAAAGTGTTTTCTATGAAGATCATCAATTACAAAAGGACTGAGGAAATGAGAGTACGGGAAAGAGCAGAAAGGCAACATGCAGAATTATAGATATCAGAGTAATTCTTTATGTATGTGAAAGTCACAGCGAATTGAAACAAGATCATTTGTATTGAATAAATAAGATGGAATTTAAAGACACAAAGTTCTGTAAATAACATCTGCTTAGAACACAAAGTTTCTTAACACAGATTCATTAATCAAGGACACAAAGTTCCTTCTTGGTTATACAAGATCACCGAGCTTGCAAAGTTGAAGAGTATGCAATCGGTAAGACTAACGAACTTGAGACAAATGATCTTCACAAAGAAAATAAACAAAAGCTTAGGAATAACAAAGATCGGATAGACAAAGAATGAAAAATTCCTTCTGTATTGATTTCTTTGTAATCTATTTACACTTTCAGAAAATATGACAAGTTCTTCCTCCTTCCGAATGGCGTAGAAATGCCATTATATAGCTTACAAGTCAGTTACTCTTCGTAACCATTTCTTTTAACCAAGAATAGTTAAGGACTGCCAACCGCAATACCTCAACCTTTTACAAAGAAAACGGAAAAGAAAGGGAAGAAGAGAAAAGAATGGGGAAGAAGACAGGTGGCCAGTCACTGAGAGGGACCCACTGACTTCAGAATCCGCTGCCTGAACTTCTTTAACGCCTCAGCTATGTCTCTGCCACGAGGGACTGACGTGTTGGTCGTAGACTGAGTCCAAAATCCAAGACACTTCTCCATCTCATTATCAAACTCGACATGAGTATGATAATCTTTGTTTGCTTCTTCAATGGCAGATTGAAGAGAGAAAATCTCCTTCATTTTCTCCTTGGAGATGGAACTTTCCTTGAATAGGTTATCTTTGACAAAAGCTCTGAATTGAGCTTTGATTTCTTGCAAGGAAAGGGAAGTACCAGAAGTCTCATCCTGAAGATGACAGTGTATATCTTTGAAAGCAGAGACCACCAGTGTCTTGAAAGCTTCACCCTTCTGCCAACTGTTCTTCAATTCTCCCAAAGCCTCCTCCAGGACTCTGATCTTCCACTCCACACTGTAGACCCAGGACTTCGACAGATTATCCTTTGCATCATCAAAGACTTTACTCGCCAACAGAACGTTCTCATCTGCTTGTCCCATGAGTCGGAGGTCTACTATGCAACTGCTCCAGAGTTTGAGCTCTTTATCCATGATATTGATAGTGGAGGAGAGCTTCAGTTGTACATTGCTCACCTTTTCGTGGAGTTTGAAAGCTTCATTGATGAAGTTTAATCCAAAGCAACAAGCATGTCATCCCACGGGGCTTCAATAGCTCTCGCCATGCATGTAATACTTGTGCATATCTTTGATACTGCACTTCATCTTGGCTTAGAATTACAGGAGGTGGGAGAGTAGTCAATGGGGTAGGGTCTAAAACTTTTCCTTAGACAAAAGAGACTTGATGAAACCCGTGAGAACTCGGGGCCTGTTCTTCCAACCTGCTCAATAGTTTGTTGCCCTTTCTCTACCCTCCCAATGACTCTTGTGACTGTTTCCTAGAGGTTGTGAATTTCACCTTCAGGGGTAGACTCTCCCATTGGGATTCTCGAGAGCTCTAAGTCAGATACCTGCAAGTCCTGCTCTGATTTATCCATTGTAGGCTTGGCAATCTCCAGGAATTGCTGACCTTGAGCATCAGACACTATTCTAGAGGTAACCTTGGCTTTCTTGGCACGAGAAGGAGTGGTGCCCAACAAGGCTGCAACGGCATCAAAATTTGGTCCCGAGCTTTGGGAGGAAAATTTCCTCTTCCTTTTGTCAACCAAAGGTTGCACCCACGCAAAAGAGGAAGAGGAATCAGCAGGAGGGGCAAGGGGACCAAGAGATAGAGAGCTCATGACGCTCAAGGTCTGCGTAGCTGTTGACTCGAGTTGAGAAGTGAGTGGGGCACTTGGGGCAATTGCGGCAGAAGAGTCAACATCACCTGAAAGCTCAGTGCTCTGGATTTCTTTATCTTTATCAGCTGGATCTTCAGGAGCACTTGCAAGGGTTGGTATTTCACTTTCTTCACTTTCACTGAGAACAATGATGTTCTCTGGTCCCATAGGCAACTCTGCCTGCTTTCTTTGAGGGTCACTTTCCACAGGCTCCTTCTTAACCTCCTTGAGCTTTTTCTGGTACACTTGAGTGGATGAAGGAGTAGAAGCCGCAGGTCCTTGTATTGATGAAGCAGGAGGGGTCTTCACTGGTGTTTCTGACCTTGGAATAGATGCTTCTCTTCTTGGTGTTGAAGCATCCTTAGAAGAGGATTCTCCTGAATGCCTCCTGAATTCTCGAACCATCCTGTCAAACCAGACCTTAGTCCTGACTAAGACTGGAGCAAGGATCTCAGCCAGATCATCCCTCTCTTTCCTGTTCCAATCCAGGTCCTCCAAAGGAGTGTGCTTAATCACATTTTCATACTCATACGAGTATAGATCAGAATTGTCATCCTGGAGACCTTCAGGAACTTGGTATAGACCGAGTTCTTGGATCAATTGCAGGGAGAACCTGCCACAATGCCTTCTCCTGGCCTCAAAATCATCTGCACAATGACTTCGGAGAGTCTTCTCGTGATCTGCCCTATGATGGTAGATTATCTTGATGTTCTGTTCAATAAACTTCTTCAAGTCAAAGCAGGTTCTTGGCTTGAAGAAATGAACGGTGATAGGTACCAGAGCTCTCTCTATGTTCTGAGCATCCAGAGCTGTTTTGCAAGTGTAGTTTCCCAGAGAGATGGGAAAGTGCAAGCCAGAAATCTTCTTATCTCTGCAAGTTCTGTGCAACTTGTCTAGTTGCCTGCATATTTCTATCAAGGCCATTTTATCATTGCAGAACATGGGAAGCCGCAGAGGAGTGCTCTCATAGCCAGCAAGCCTGATATAAGAAAATTTCCTGAATTGGATGAAATAAGCACCATATTGCGATATCAGGTTCATGGCTTCATCTGAAAACCTTCTAGCAGTATCACCTTCGAGCAGTCTGACCACGTACATGGTGAAAGCATCATTGACCCTTCTGAAATTACGATTGCTGGTCTCCAGGGTGAACTGCGGGTAGTAAGCATATACTGGATCATCTTTGTGAGCATCTATGTAAGAAAAGCCAAACCATTGCCGTGACGCTGCCAGGGTATACATCAGGTACGAAGTCATATACAACTTCTTTGTTTGCTGCACATTGGATAGCTGCTCCGTCAAATTCATGCTTATGATTTCCACCCAATTGATATTTTACGTTCCTTCGCACACCATGCTGATGAGCGGGCACATCCAGAAGTGAAATTCGTTGGTAGAGGGCAAACCCATAACCCGAGCCAGCAAGATTATGAAGTCTGACAACTCTTCATTGAAATCTACTCGGAAGAGGGTTTTGGTCAGACGAGAAGCTCCTTTCTTAGGGTTCTTCAGCCAGGACTTCGCCACTCGTGCCTTATATTTGTCACTGTCTTGGTCGAACAGGGCCTGTGCTTGATCCTCGGGAAACTACTATGGCATTATCCATCTCTGGAATCCTCAGAGCAGTGCTAATGGCAGCAGCATCTAATTTGGTGATGAGTTCCCCATGTATATTGGTCAATTCACTCGAAACGGGGTCGAAGTGAGCTCCGCACGAAAGCACGGTATCAGCACACTGTACCGAGATTGGGAAACCTCCAGCAAAAGCCAAACCACTATCGTGAATCATCTGTGCCATTGGTGTAGGGGTTTGCGTCCACCATTCTTGCCCAAAATCATCGAAATCAAGATGACGAGCTTCGTTGTCCCCAATATTGCGAACGGCAGACTCAAGTGGAGAAATTTGCTCCTGTCCCTGAAATTTGATCTTCATATTGATAGTAGCTAGGAGGACAGAGCCGCAAACCAGACTCGGAAAGGAATTACAGAGGGAGGGGAACACGCGCAGGTTTGCAAATTGCAAGGGTTCGAGCAAAAGATAGCATGGAAGTAGTGTGAAAAATGCAAAGGGGAAATGCTCGTTATATAGCCGTTTAGGAGAGAGAAAGGCCATGAATGCGCATTTAATACATAACCACCAATTTGAATAAGCATGATATTCGGGTAGAGCGGGAAAAATAAGCACGAATGACACTTGGTACGCTTGGGACATGTGAGACGCGAATGCGCGAAACACGCGGCTCGGCCGATTCAGGCGAAACAGGGAGAAGACGCACAAATGCATTTTGGGACATTTGGGACGAAAACGTGTGACGGACGCGGTTCGGGTGTTTCGGCTGAAAATGGAACAAAACGCTCGTTTGAACTTGGGACATTTGAGACAAAAAGTTCCGGAGTATGCGACTCGATCGGTTCAAGCGAAAATGGAACAACTTGCACTTTTTGATTTGGGACATTTGGAACAAGAAAGTGCGAAGTACGCGGTTCGGGTGTTTCGGCCGAAAATGGAACATCTCGCACAATAAGTTTTGGGACACTTGGGACAAAAAGTTCCGACGGGCCCAAAAATGGAACAACTTCGGGGATTTCGGCCGATCGGGGAATAGAATGCACTTCCGTACTTGGGACAGGTGGGACAAAAACGTCCGACAGGCCCGAAATACATACAAAATGACCCAAAACATAGATTTTCTCAATTTTCACGACTTAGGCACTTTAGAGAAAAACACTCATAACTCAAAATTTTGAAATTTTACTTTTATCAGAGCAGGGAATTTTGAGTGGACAACACACATTCATCCCTTGTATATGGGCAAAGCAACAACTGGCATTTGAGTTAGCCTAGAACTGTTTTAGGCGAGTCCTTGTGTGCTTGGGATTGCATTTTTCTTGTCAATAGTTTGTGGAGTGAGAAGGTCGTGAATTACTTGGGGCCAATGGTTGTTCTTCACCCAAATTTCTCCCCTTTGACCTTGTGTTGGCTACAACACTTTGGGGAAACCTGTCTGTTCATGCCAAAAAAATCTTTTGCTCGCCGGTTTACAAGTGTGGTATCATTTAGAGCTGATTGCACATCTTTGGAATGTTTCTTGTTGCTTTGGTCATTTCTTTGACTACCTTCACCCTCCACACCAGCTTGTTGTCACCATTAATGCTTGATTCAAGGCATCGTTAAAGCACATGGACTGGTTATGAGGTTCATTGCATGGGAAATACCAATCATACTCTTGAGCCATATTGTTTTGTACTGGCACTAATGCTTTAGAGGCAGATGTAGCATTGGGATTATAGGGCTTAAATGGTCTTTTGGCAGGAGGCCTTGCTTGATTTAGGTTTACAGCTGGATTGGGTGGTCTTTGGGGTTGATATGGCTACCTGTTAGGCTAAGCTTGAGGCTAGAAGGAAGGTCTAAAACCTTGAGCTTGCTTCCTTTTGAGTGTAACCAGCTCATTACCTAGATTTTGCAATTGCTTCAAGACTTCTTGAAGTTCATTTGAGGCACTAGAAGATGAAGTGGAAGCTTCACTTGAATTCCGATTTCTAGGAGTGGGAATAGAAGCTAAATTAGGCACTTGGCTAGTACTTGGGCTCTAAACTTGGAAATAATGGTATTGTAGGCCTAGGAGCTAGCTTGCTACCTTGAATCAAACAATTTTCAGCTCTAATGGCAATGCTATAAGCAATGGGGATAGTTGTGCCTCCCATGGACCGAATTAACATAGAAATATCGAATTTAAAGCTTTAAGGTAATAAAGAAAAGAACCTTTCATTGGCACATTGGCCTGCGCCACCGGAATTCTCTCCCAAGTCCTTTGAAATCTGAAATTAAAAAATCATTGCTCATTGGGAGCTCTTTTGATAGTTTTTAGCTACTCCAAAAGGGACAAGTTGTCTCCTTTTCCCCAAATCGCTCATGGAGGGCTATACATAGCTGATTCCAATTTTGAATAGAACCCGAGGCAAGACTCTGAACTATTGCAAAGCTTTCCCTTTGAATGAATATGTCGCTAGCGGTTTGACAAAGAACTTGCATCTCATTGATCTCATGGATTGCACAAATGTTAGCAATATCCTTAACATGATCACCAGGAGTGGTCTGATTTTCTCCAGTGAAGTATGGAATGTTCTTCAATGCTGCAACTGGGATTGGATTTTGTGCATTGAGAGCAAGTGGGCTTTGTGCCATTCTGATTGGCCTTAGAACCCTTGTTGATTGAATGAAAGGCCTACCAGGTGGAGGAGTTGAGAGAGTTCTATTTGGTGGAGATGGAGACCTTTGGATTCTCCTCCCACTTTGCCTTATTCTTGGAGATAATTACGGATATTCAAACAAAGACCTCTTCTTCTCCACCTCTTGACCTTGTAGTGATTCTTCTCATGAGTTTTCGTGTCCGCACTTCGCTAAACCATTGATTCTTCTTCCTTGAGTCGCCATATGTGTAATTTATAGCTCTTTTAAAGCAAGAAACTTACAATAAATACACATCAATTTTGTTATAATGAAGATGAAGACTTCTATCTCCCACCGGCGTGCCAAAACTGTTGTGGCAAATCAAGAAGACTTCTGGATGTTGATCAGATTTCTAGTTTGATCATACTAGCATCCAGTGTGATTGCACAACATTGAATCCTTTCCCCAAGTGTGGGACTTGCAAAATGAGAAAGGAATCTCCAATTTAGAGGTTGGTTCCTCAATTCCTCTGGGTCGATTTATCACTTACAAGTTGCAGAGGTCTATATTCCTAACCCTACCCTAAATTCCAAAGGAGACAGAGATAGAGAATGCAAAAAGCTAAAACTAATGCTAATAGGTGATGCACCAAAGGAGTGGTGAGCATTTTTTACTTCTGCAGATTGACACAGTCCATAAAAATGCAACAAATAACCTTATGCACAAACTGATAATTGTAATGAAGGATCATAAATTAACCAAACAACACAGGCAGAGGATGAAAACTAATCACAGAGGTTGTATTGTTATTTTAATCATCAAAATCACTTGCATTACAACACCTGAGAGGCAAAATAAAGTTGCAGCTCTTAGAAAAGGTCTGATATTCCACCAAAATCACTTCCAAGGTGAGAAAGGGGACCTACAATACACAAAGAATGTTCCACCCTTTGAAAATGAGCCAAATCGGCTTTTACAAACGGCAAGAGGACGAGCCCGTAAGAGAGAAACGCAAGAAAACGTGGGAGAGGTTCAATCATTGACCAAAATGCATTCAAAACAACATGGGCATCCTTACAGACCCATTCCCTAACATTTTTAACCATGCTGGGAGAGAATGCGAGCCATTCTTCATTAAAAACGGTGGTTGAAACGTCATTTCTGCTCATCACCACGTGCCAGAGATGTTTTTCAATTTTCTCTCTCCAAACTCCATCAAAATGCAAAATTGACCCAGAATCTTGTAGAGAATTTCACCAGCTTTCCATTGATATAAAGAACATGAAAAACCGAGCTCTGGATCGAAAGATATGGCCATTTGAAGTTTTAGGGCAAAATAGGGCCAAATCAGGTTGGCGGGCAAAAATTTGAATTTTTGCACCTTTTTGGTCATTTGGAAAATTTTCCAAAATTTCCCCACACTCCGCCACTCTAGGTGCCACGTGGCGGCATCTCATTAGCCATGGGCCTTTCAGGGGAAAATTTTCCCAAAAAACTCCGCCGAGCCATAACTTCAAAAATACATGGAGTTAGGAGGAAAACTTTACCTTTCTGGAAAGCTGAGAAAGAGCTCTATCCAATGGTGTCATTTCCAAAAGGTTTTGAGTGCAAAATATTATGTTTGAGGCACAAGAGAAGGAAAGATGAAAGGGAGTTAGCCACAAAATGAGCAGGGGGCACATTTTGGATAACACTACTTGCCCCTAATCAATCATGTAATTATGTACTAATTGGTTTCCAATGATCAATGAAACATAGAATGGAGGGGGCTTCAACATCTTACCTTGCTATTCTCCATGATTCCCCAAAGCTTGGCAAAGATTTGTGAGTACCTTCTCTTGCATTTGGACTCGCTGATTTGAAGTTGACGATCCTTCATAGCAACTTTGTAATAAATCTCTTTGGCCTCGGGATGGATAGTGATTCCCACATGGATATGTTTACATCCATCTTCTTCATCTCGATCAATGATGTTGAATGGAGATGAAGCATCTCTCTTCGGCCCCTTGGCTCGTACATTCATTCCTTGCACATGGGCAGCAAGAATCGGCATTTGAGTTGGCCTAGGAGCTGTTTTTAGCAGCCCTAGCGTGTTTGGAACTACATTTTGTTTGCCACTAACTTGTAGAGTGGTAAAAGGTTATGGATTACTTGGAGCTAATGGTTGTTCTTCACCCAAATTTCTCCTTTTTGACCTTGTGTTGGCTACAACACTTTGGGAGATTGTTTGATTCATGCCACAAAAATCTTCTGCCTGCCAGTTTACAAGTGTGGTATCATTTGGAGTTGATTGTTGCTGGAATGTTTCTTGTTGTTGGTTATTTCCTTGACTCCCTTCACCCTCCACACCAGTAGTTATCACCATTAATGCTTGATTTAAGGCACCGTTGAAGCACATAGACTGGTTGTGAGGTTCATTGCATGGGAAACACCAATCATACTCTTGAGCTATGTTGTTTTGCACTGGCACTATTGCTTTAGAGGTAGATGTAACATTGGGATTATAGGGCTGAAATGGTCTATTAGCAAGAGGTCTCAATTGATTTTGATTTACAACTGGATTGGGTGGTCTTTGAGGTTGGAATGGCTGCCTATTAGGCTAAGCTTGAGGCTGGAAAGAAGGTCTAAAACTTTGGGCTTACTACCTCTTGAGTGTAACCAGCTCATTGCCTAAATTTTGTAATTGTTTCATGACTTCTTGAAGTTCATTTGAGGCACTAGGAGATGAAGTAGAAGATTCACTTGAATTCTGATTTCTAGGAGTAGGAATAGAAGTTAAACTAGGCACTTGACTAGTACTTGGGCTCTCTAAACTTGGATACAACGGCATTAGAGGCTCAGAGAGCCTTACCACCTTGAATCAAACAATTTTCAGCTCTAATGGCAATGTTATAAGCAACAGGGATAGTTGTGCCTCACATGGATTGAATTAACATAGAAATATCAAAATTTAGAGCTTTAAGGTAATATAGAAAAGCACCTTCGCTATTGGCCTTATCTCCCAAGTCATTTGAAATCTGAAGTTGAAGTCGCCAGTGGTCTCATTGGGATCTCTCTTGATGGTTGTCAACCTGCTCCAAAAGGGACAAGTTATCTCCCTTTTCTCCAAACTGCCCATGGAGGGCTATACATAGTTGGTTCCAATTTTGGATAGAACCTAAGGCAAGACTCCCGAACCATTGCAAATCTTTCCCTTTGAATGAAGATGCCAGTTTGACAAAGCAACTTGCATCTCATTAATCTCATAGATTGCACAAATATTGGTAATATCCTTGACATGATCACCGGGAGTGGTCCGATTCTCTCCGATAAAGTATGGAATGTTCTTCAATGTCAGAATCGGGATTGGATTTTTGTGCACCGAGAGCAAATGGGTTGTTGCCATCGAAATTGACATAGGGTTTGTGTTATGTCATTTTGATTGGCCTTAGAACCCTTGTTGATTGAATGAAAGGCCTACCATGTGGAGGAGTTGATAGAGTTTTTTTGCTAGAGATGGAGACCTTTGAATTCTCCTCCCTCTTTGCCTTCTTCTTGGAGATAATCTGTAGATATTCAAACAACACCTCTTCTTCTCCAACTCTTGACCTTGTGGTGATTCTTCTCATGAGTTTTCAAGTCCGAATCGCTAAAACCAGTGATTCTTCTTCCTTGGAGTCACCGGATGTGCAATTTAGGGCTCTTTCAAGCAAGGAACTTGCAACAAATGCACATCAATTTTTTTTTGCAATGAAGATGAAGACCTCTAATGTCCCACCTAAGGCGTGCCAAAACTATTGGTGCAAATAAGCAACACACCTAGATGTTGATCGGGATTCTAATTTGACACTTTGGACATCCAAAGTGTGATTGCACAACATTGAATCTTTTCCCAAGTGTGGGACTTGTAAAAATGGGAAAAAAATCTCCGAGGTTAGAGGTTGGTTCCTCAACTCCTCCGATCATGTATGTTACTTGCAAGTTACGAGAGGTTTTAAACTCAAAATCCTACTCTAAATTCCAAGGGGGCGTAGAGATAGAGAATGCAAAAACTGAAACTAATGCTAATAAGGTGATGCACCAAAGGATTGGCGAGCATTTTTGCTTCTGGCTGATAGACACAAGTCATAGAAATGAAACAAAATCATGCACAAACCGATAAAATGTAATGAAAGTTCGAAATGAAACAAAATAGCACAAACAGAGTATTAAAACTCATTCACGAGCTTGCATTGTCATTTCTAATATCAAAAACACATGCATTACAACATCTCGAGATGTAGAAAACAAAGTTACGATCTTTGAAGAGGTCGATATTCCATAAGATCACTTTTTAAGGTGAAAGAGGGAGCCTGCAATACATGAAAAATGTTCCACCTCAAAAATGAGCCAAATCTGGCTTTTACCATGCCAGAAATGACCCTAGGAGAGAGAAACGTGGGAAAACGTGGGAGAGCTTCAACCACCGACCAAAAATGTAATAAAACAGCATGGGCATCCTTACAGGTCCATTCCCTGACATTTTTCGCCATGCTGGGAGAGAATGCGAGCCATTCTTCATTAAAAATGGTGGTTGAAACGTCATTTCTGTCCATTACCACGTGCCAGAGGCATTTCTTAATTTATCTCTCTAAACTCCATCAAAATACAAAATTGAGCCTAGAATCTTGTAGATAATTTCACCATCTTTCCGTTGATATAAAGAACGTGAAAACCGAGCTCTGGATCGAAAGTTATGATTGTTTGAAAATTTAGGGCAAAATAGGACCAAAACGGATTGGCGGGCGAAAAATTTGAAATTTTCCCACTTTTTGCATTTGGGAAAATTTCCCAAAAAATTCCCCGTGCTCCGCCATTCTAGGTGCCATGTGGCACAATTCCATTGGCCGTGGGTTCTTGATGCTTCATTTTCCATCGTTTTGACCATTGGAAAAATTTTCCAAAAATCTCCACGGGCCGATGATCTAAGGACACGTGGCAAGAGGTGATTCACCACGAGCATTTCCTCTTGAATTTTTCCGTCACTTTTTGACCATTTTTCTGACTTGGACACATGGCAAAACCCCATTGGCTGCAGCTTTCTCCTTCCCTTTTTCCCTGCGGGCATGTCTTGCATTTTTTGCCGCCACATGGACACGTGGCACAATCCCATTGGCTCGCATTTTGGGGGACGGGCCTTTCCTTTGAAATTTTTCTTCGTTTTGCTTTGGGAAAATTTCCAAATTTCCCCCGCCTTCTGCCGGTCTGGTGCCATGTGGCACAATTCCATTGGATGCGGGTCTTTGGGGTGAACCTTTCTCCTTCCGCTAACCTTTGGAAAAATTCCCAATGTTTCCCTAGCGACCGAAACTCCGACGCCCCTGAACACGTGGCACGATCTAACTAGTCGGTGGGCCTATGGGCCAATAATTTTCCTTTAACCTAACCAAAACACTTTTCCAAAATTTTAAATCTCCTTCGCGGTCTACGGGTCTTGAGACACGTGGCATGAGGCCATTGGATGCGGACCTGCGGGAAAAATTTGACTTTGCGCCCTCGCTAAACATTTCGCCAAAATTCTAACTTCATCTCGCCCTCCGCCACTTCTTGGCCTAAGGACACGTGGCGTAGTGTGGTTGGGTGCAGGCCTTGGGGCCGAAAATTTTTAGTTGCACCAATACTTAGGAAAATTTCCTAATTTCTTCCCCTGGGACACGTGGCAGACCCATTCGCCGGCAGAGCTGCGGGGAAAAATATTCCTTTTGACAACTTTCTGAATCACTTGGTAAAATTCCAAGTTTACCTCTACCCTCCTGCCACTCCCAAGGACACGTGGCAGCATATTACTGGCTACGGGCCTTTCAGGGGAAAATTTTCCACAAAAATTCTCGCCGAGCCATAACTTCAAAAATACATGGAGTTAGGAGGAAAACTTTACCTTTCTAGAAAGATGAGAAAAAGCTCTATCCAATGGTGCCATTTCCAGAAAGTCTTGAATGCCTAAAAATCAAAAAAATATGACTGAGGCATGAGGGAGGGAAGAATGAAGGGAGTTAGCCACAAAATGTGCAAGGGGAACATTTTGGATAACAGAGTTGATGAAGATGGAATGACAAAAGGCAATTAAAGGAGCAAGTTAAGGCCTTGAGTTCTTGTTTACAACAATTGACAGGGAAGACTAGTCAAACACAAGCAAGTGCTTATATAAACACCCCTAAAGGAATGAATAAGGTAAACAAGGTTGTCAAGAAGGTTCAATCAATAGACACATGGATTGATAACTTGACCAAGAGGGGAAAATAAGTAATTACAGAAGCCAAATCGAAGTATGAAGATCTCAAAAATAGAATTAATGAAATTGATGATATAATTGAACAATGTGACAATGAGATTTTCTACTTTGAAGGTAATCTTCCCAAATTGGACCGCATTACCCAACTCAGTGATGAGTTGGTTGAGGAGGAGGACATTGTACTAGCTAAATTTAAAGGAAGCCAACATGTCCTTGAGGAGTTGTCAAAAATTAGAGTTGAGACCCTAAATGGAATCAAAGGAAAACTTGAAGTCAAAAGAAATTGGGTTGATGATACTCTCGATGCTATTGACTTAAAGTTGGAGGATATGGTTATTGATAAGTTCAAGAAAATTTATGGGGACATGAATATTTATTTCTTACTTGACTCTTTTGAAAAGAATTTTCTAAGGAATGACTTCTCCTATGAAGTCATTAAGACCATGAGAAAAATAGAAAATAGAATTGCAGAGTTGAAGGCAAGGCCACTAGAATACAAGCAGAAAATGGGCCATTGCATTGATGCAATTCTAGACAGGCATTGATTTTCCAAAGCATCATATTGGACCAGATGAGGATGAGATTAATGAATTATTCAAAATATATGATGCATATGTGGTGAGGCTACCAAAAGAGCAAGATCCAAGAATTAGAAGTTGAAGAAGAAGATGCAAAGGATGATGAACATGCTTAGACAGTTGTTCCTTGAACTGTTTTCTCTTTTCATAGTCATCCTTTTTAAACTGATGTTTTAAAATGACACTTCTATTGCATTGGAAGTAATTGTTTCTCTAAATTTTATCTTTCCTTTATTTGATTGAAAAATGGAAGAATGCAAAGTAATGCCATATTTACTTTGATGAAATTAACATACATTTAGGTAAGCATGTAAATGAAATTAACATATATTTATTGATGTTGTTATGTTTTTGCACTCTAGATAAGGAACAAAATGGGGTTCTATAGGGGCCCCTTCCCATGACAAAGAAAAAATATACAGCCGAGAAAGAGAAATAGTAAAAGAAGGCAACATTTAGGCATTCTTGACCCTACTTCATAGCTTCCTCCGAGCAAGGGGAGCTTGCTCAGAAGCTTGTTTTTCCTCAACACAAACTCACTTGAGCCTTGTATTGTTTGAATGAAAATGATTGACCCTACCATGTCCCGAGACATTCCCATATCCATTAACGCCTCCAGAGTCATTCTAGGACTCCTCATGATTTGCTCCAGTTCAATTTTCTTCTATTGAGATGAAACCCAATCTAAAAGATCTAGACCTCCCTGTGAAGAAAGCCGGCTTTCCTTTCCCTTTATTGGAAATTGACATGTTGGGAGTTGCTTGAGACAGGACACCGAAGTGGTTGGAGGGGCAAGTACTGCATGTTGTTGACTGGGTTGATTGCGAGGCCTTGAACTTGACCCAGCCTCCCAATTTCATGTAAAAGGTGGATTGTCCTTTGGGGAAGGAATTGGTTGAGGGCCCAATAATTCATGCTCTGCCTGATGAGCACAATGCATTAGGCGGTTGGACGATCAAATAGAAAATATCTCTGTTGTCTCGAGTGGAGGAAATGGCTGCCCTTGAACGGCGAGTAGACAATGATTAGTCTTCTACCTCATCTGAGATAACAATTGGGGGTTGTGATTGTGGTTCACCTTTCCTTTTCCCTGAAGATGACCCTGGTGTTGAAACTGATTGTGAAGGCATGGTCTCTACTTGCTTTTTCTCCAGGAAGTTGATCCTTTTCTCTAACTCTTCTATTTTGTGGGAGATAGCAGGCACTGTGTCGATGGAGGATTTATCATACAACACATATGATTCCTTAGGAATATCTTTTGATACAAACTCCTCATCACACAGAAAAGGACATTGAAAATTGGTCTTCCCAGAGACTTGGGGTCTTCTCTCAACCTAGTATTTTTTCAAGTCTTCGAGATTTTTCATATGCTCCCATCTAAAAAGATGGAAATACATAACCTAGAAGGATGTGAACACAGGATTAATCTTGATCAGCCTTGTAAGAAGTGCTAATCGGACTTTCGGTATGTTAGGGGCCCCCGGTGTCACCCACACATTCTATCTCAAACAGATCCCTGACAAAAGCTTCATCAGGACCGCTTAAATCAAAAATCTGATTTAAGTCCTCTCGAGGAAATCTCCTTCAGGTTGTGAGCTACGAGCACCTTCACCATTCTCTTTGAAATTCCTTATACTCAAAATAAGAAGGGAAAGGTATGATGATAATGAAATTGAGCCAAGTTTTATAATGAGAAGGAGACATATGTTCTGATTTGATGCAATCTTTCCCATGAAATGAAGGAGATTGTGTTCAGTTTGCATAGAGGAGAAATTAAGATTTGGAAAAAGTTAGGAATGAGCAGAGATGATAAATCAAGGTGATTCGACAGAAGCTATGTGTGGCAATTAAGCCAATGAGACATGAAGTAGAGGGTGTGGCGCCCAAGGTAGATTATTGAAAAACGAGTATGGATATATGTCATCTCAATATTATCTAGAGGTATTCGAGAGATTGTTCGAAATGATTATCTAATCAATACTAGGCAATAATGATTAAAATAAACCGCTAGAAAAGACTACCTGATATCCCAGTCGAACACTAGTGAAGTTGATTGAAAAGATTGGTGATTTGTACACCTAGTAGCTTCAAGAAAGACCTTTCTAAATACCATGTTCTAGAACACTTTTTAAAGGAGAATATTCTTAGGAATATTCGACCTTTGGTGGGAAAGAACTTTGAAAGTTAACAAGCAAAGGAGATGATATAAAAGGAAGACAAATAATCACGAAAAAGGGGGTTAATTTTTTTGGAATTTGCTCGAGAAAAGAAAAGGAGAGAAAGCCGAGAAAAGCCATTTTCTGAAGGAACTCATTTGAGAAGCCATTTATTTCTTGTGTATCTTTGAAATTGATCATGTCAAGATGGTTGCAGATGTATAGCCATTGACAAAACTTTGAGATTGTAAACAAACTTTCCCTTGTTGATCAATTTTGAAAAACCTTAAGTAATTTGTGTTAATCATGAACCATGTTATGTCTATTGTCATTTTGAGATATCTTCAAATAGTTATTTGTGTTCCTGTTGCAATCTTACATTAGGAATCCCTCTGAAATCACACAAGATCTCGTCCTCATGATATTGTGGCATTTGCAATTACATTATGAAGAGAGCTTTCATTTCATGATACAATAAGTGATTTAAATTCACTTTACTTTCATTTCAAAGTGATACTGATTGTTTTTCATTTTATGAGTGTATCATAAGCATGATATATTAGGGACTTCTAATGTTTAATTAAGTCTATAACATGAGTTCTCATGTTAAATCCTTAAAGAATGTGTGAAGTTGTGTGTCTTTGAGCTTTCATAGATGCACAATCTTCTAGTTGAAGGTTTGTCCCGACTATTTGAAGCCATTTGTCATTTTGCCTTGTGGATATGTCAACATTTGTTTAAGGTTCTCAAGGATTCGGTATAATCAACTTTATCCTACTTAACTTCCCAACTATAAATTTCATATTCATTAATACATCATACATGAACTATCCCTACTTGCACTGTGTATCCACAAATGATAAAGAAGATCATTGAATTCATCCATATGTTACTAAAATATGCAAGTGCAATCAGTTTTTATCATTGTCTTTAGTGACCTGGGCCTTGTCTAGAGAACATCTTCATTTTCTAAAGTGACAACTCGTAAGAGTTAGGTTATGTTGTATTGGCCATGTTTTCTCAAGGTCTCCTTCAAAATAATGCAAAGGAAGAGTCAAATATTTCTAATCCGTTGATAATTTCCACTAATACAGGTCACAAAATGGGTCCTCTCACCTTGGTTGAAGGCACAACCTAAAGTAGTAAGGGTAGGTCAAACTCTTAGCATGGTGATACCTAGTCCTTTCCAAACCAGAGTGATAAAGAGTCATCTAGAATCCATCCTCGGCTACAAAACGACTCCTATTATGATTTGTTTGTCTCTAAGCATCCTGATCAAATTGTGATGCTACTTGGTTTCAAAGGAAGGATCAATTTGGGTACCAACAGATAGAATGCACATATAGCTAAATATAACATGGCTTGAGGGCAAGTTATTAATAGCATATATGGAAATAGATCATCGGTTGAGGACAAAGGCAAAGACTAAACATACATGTAGACTAAGTATAGGATAGTATATTAATAGATTAAAGCATTGTAAAGCAGTGAAGGAAAGGTTCTCACCATCTCTAAGTAGTTGGCATGTTTGTGTAATAAGGATTGTGATTGGAAGAGACGCATATGTAATAACTTGTTGTGTGAGCATTATGTTGAGTCTATAATAGTTTGTGAGATCTTGTTACATGTCCGCAATGGACAATTAGATATGTATTGTCAAGGTTAAGAGAGATGAACGTGGTATCATTGGCATTCAAATCTTGTTATTGCTTGTATATTTTGAGGAATGAATAATCAAAGATCGATACTATTATTGTCCTTCTCATGATGTTTGTTATATTATCTTTTATTCTATGTTGCGCAATGATAAATGCTAACTAAAAACTTGAATGATCCAAACAAAGAGGGACCTAGTAGGTTGTGCGCGCTTCGGTGAGCACTTGGACATCGATCCGGGTGATATGTCGGCGCACCCTACTAAGTGGTATTAACCTTTAAAGACTACAATGACTCAAAATGTGAAAACCCTCAAAAATCTATTGAAAAGTAGTTGAAAACGGCCCTTTTAGGCACCCATCCTTTTCTAAAAGATGCTCGAGAATCAATTTGCCGAAAAATAGTGTGTCATGAAATTTGGGGGTTAGTTACAATTAGGCAATTTAGCGAAGCTTTTTGCCTATATCTTTTGTGGTTGGCACTATATTTTCTGTCAAATTTCAAAATAGCAAAACAGGGAATTTGGGGGGGTCGACCCCTGACGTACCCACTCCTAATGTCTTAACTTCTCACTAGCCAACAAAGCGCTCCAAACACATGGTTTATGAAATGAAGCAAATTTTATTTAAACAACATGCAAAAATGATTGACCTTTCAAAAATATGTGGCGACATTGTGGCACAGCCACGTGGTGTGTCCTGGGAGAATGGTTGTTTTAGGGTTCCCTAAAATCCAGATCTACAATCTTTTAAATATTTTGTATTGTTCATCATTTATTGTTTTGTTCCTTTGTATATTTTGTCATGCCTTCGCCTCTGTTTTATAGGTCTGTGTGTTTATATTGCAGGGTTGAAGATTGATGCAACTGTCATTAGTTGCAAAGGTTTGGATGCTAGGAGTAGGATCTGGAGGGCTCCTTGTGTGTTGTCGGCTCATAACTCGACAATTATGAGTAGTGATCGTGAAAGGGGGTCGGGTCACCGTGATAAAATGGAGGGGGCTCGTTCTAGAGATCGATGTAAGGCTCTCCTGATCCAATTCAAATGCTCAGCTTGTTCGAAAACTTAGCTCCAATGTTTGGCTCAACATGGTTTCACTAAAAGGCAGCTCACCAGTGAACTTGGGTCACAATGCAATGATCAACGCCCATCTCATGGGCTATGCAGTTTTCCTGGCTTGATTTTCTCAACCCGGCTCGGTCAATGCAACTCAGTCTAGCAAGTTAGGAACCCATCTCTCCCTAATGCAACTCTCTTTGATCTCAACTCACCCCTTGAGGGCTCATCTCTATCCTCCCAACTCAATGTCAACTCCGCATCTCGCCCTTAGCTCTATGGCTCGGTACCTTGTAGAGGTCTCCCAACTCGATCTGCAGGACTGAATTTTTCAACTTCACTACTACAAAAACTTGCAACTAGTTATGTAGGGCCCACTAGGGCACCTAAAGGTGAAAACCCCTTATTTGGGGAAATTTCCTATTTTTAAATTTTCTAAAATGCAAACAATATGCCTTGTGTTCCTTGCCCAGTGCAAAAATAAAATTTGCAAATGTTTTAATTGGAATTATGTATGCAGAGTGTGGGACAGGGGTGGGGTTTGGGAAGCTACAAAAGGGTGCACGTGATCTTCAGAAATGTAGATTTCTTCTCTAGTACCTCTCACTCACTTATTTTTCCCTCCTACAACTATCTACTTGAATGTACAAGCTCTTTACCAGCTTTGATACCAAATGTTGTGAGAAAACAGTGAAGATGGACAATAATATTATTGATATGAAAAATCAGCTTACATGGCTATGAAATGTTGTAATACTTATAGGTATTGGACAACGGTTAAAAAAACTAATTTTGTTGTACATGCACAACAACAATGTACGTGAATGAATAAAAGGATAAATATATGGTTTAAACTATATAACCATACAAAAACATAAAACAACTAATTTACCCAACTAACCACTATGGGTAAACAGTGAAATCTAACTTACCTATGGTAAATGATAACTAAAGTACAATACAATGCATAATTACCTACAGTAAAATATTTTTACCCAACACTTTGGTGTCGTTAATTGGATTGAGAATATAAGTGAGTTTTAGTTATTTGATTAAAACTAAAGCAAGTTTATGATTGTTAACATTGCAGTTTAGAACAATAATTTTGAAACAATTGTGAAATTAAAACCAATCTAAATGTTTTCAAAGCATATGTGTAAATTTAATTGGCAAGAATGTGTATATAATGAAATGATAAGTGGGTGTATATAATGAAATGATGAGTGTCCAAATAACATAAATTGGTTGATTTTATATGAATTTGCATTATTCTTGTTTAGATAAATAGATATGACAATTACGATAAATTTAATTGATGTTTTGGGAATTTTGTATTTGATTGTGAACTGTATGAAATTAAATTTGCATGTGATATGAATGATTGGTTTTTTTGTTAAATTTTAAGTTGTATATCATTTCAAACGGGTATAATGTGTGTTTTGAAGTGTGTAGTTGGTGGGCAAGTTCCCATGAACAATACACAATAAATTAAACATAACACTTACCAAGGAGGATGAAGGGAGACTATCTCTCACAAAGCTCCCGACCAACATAGGTCACTGGACTTGAAAATATTTGGGTGTTGGGAATATGTAAAGTGACTCGTAAAAATTGAATGTTGTATTTGTCTTATTGATAATTATTTCCCCTTCACTTTTAACCTTTAAATTGGTTATTATGAACATCAATGTAAAACCTATGAATAAGAAGTTAAACAACTTGCACAAATATTAAAAATAAGAATGCAAACATCCCTTCATTGTGTGGATGTGCTTTTAATATGTGGGTATTTCTTACAAGTTGAACGCAAGCCACGAACAATCAAGGAGTTTGATAAAATAATATATTTTTTCAAAATGGCACAAAAGCCATGTTTGAATCTTCTCTTACTACTTTAGCAAGTAGGGAGTTTTCTCAATTTGGCAAGCCTTCCTATATTAGAAATGCTCTTATGAGAAATGAGTATGAATGTCTTACAAGGACATGGTGTACTTTGGTAAGGAGGTACTAGGTTGCTTTTATAGCTTTTCCTTTTAGGAGAACAACTTCTAGTGAATATGGGATAATGGAGATGTAGAATTAAGAGTAGATAAGCATGATTAGAGATTAATTAGGATTAATGACTTATGTAGTTAGAAAAAAGTTTAATTAATCCATTCAAATTAATTAATAGGCCATATTTAACTTGAAAAATACGAAGATGTAGAGGGAAATTAGTGGAATTAGAGGGATTTGAAAACGAATTTAATTAATAAAAGGGTTTATTAATTAAACACAAGATTGTGAAAGGGGAATTGATTAATAATGGTTAATTAATTAATTAAACGAGGATTTTAACTAACGAAGAGACATTAATTGCCATCCAAGGTGGAAAAAACTAGCTAATTAATAGAAAGTCGCTAATTATATTGTGACGACGGTAGAAGTACAATTAGTGCAATTTTAACATTAAAATTATGCGGTGCAAATTATCTACATAATAAATCTAAAAAAGAAAAATTGGTTATATGATTGTTTGGCATGACAACGATAACGGCCTTTTCGAAGTGAGACTTGATCAATGAATGGGCAATTTCTCAATGTGTTGTATAGAATGTCAACAAACAACATGTGTTGCATAATTTCTTGCATCTAGGGGGCATGTGAACAAGGGTTTTGGGATGTCTCTAAAGTTTTCTGGACGTCCAAGACATTGCCAATATGGGGTGAACTCATCCCTGCATAACACAAGTTGGATATAATGTCAACAAGCATCCAACTATAACACTCCAACAAACCATGCCAAACAATCATTTTTTCAATCTCATGGTATAGTCGAGATTATCAATCATAGGAAGGGTTGTTCTCTTCAACGCTGCCCCCAAAAACGAGCAGAGAGGTTGAGTACATGTGGTTGAAACTGGCACATTTTCAAATTAACTATTTTTGAAAATCTAGATTTTAGGAAGTAGAGCAAGTTGTCTTTGGTGGCCTCATCCAATGATGGTTTCCATTGTGGGTTAAATAGGTTAAGAAGCTTCTTCATAATTCAAGACATTTGAAACGCCTACCGAAGTACATAGCTTGAAAATATGTAATATACAAAATACTTTCAAAAACAAAGCTCTAATTGACTGTAAAATCTTTTACTAAATTGTCACGTATTGAACACAGTATGCCGCTCAATTATTGGATAATTGGCAAGACAAACATATTAACAAGATATAAAAGAAATCAACCATTGCCATATTTACATCTTTCTATGTTTAACAAGATTTTACTATTTCATATTGGAAGTGCAAAATTTCATCTACACGTTATACAACTCCATATAATACATTGGACTCTCACTTGATAGTTAGTTTCCTCCATGGCATTAAGTCAAGAACTAATTTCAGTTAGCCATTTATACTTGTCCTAGTGGGACACCAACATTTGATTCGTCTACAGGAGCTTTTGTTGGCACCACCTTGAAGATGAACTTCTGACGAGGAAGCTGACTGTTGGAAAATGCAGCAACTTCCGTGTCAATAAGAACTGTATCATCCTCCTTGACATTCCCTCTAAGAATTAACTTTGCCAGTTCATTTTCTATGTTCTGCTGAATTACTCTTTTTACTGGCCTTGCACCATAATTTGGATCATACCCCATACTTCCTAGAAGCTCAATTGCACTCTCAGTCGCACTTATTGTTATTTTTTTGTCTCTTACCCTCCCTTGGACTCGTTCAAGCTGCAATTTACACCATGGGTATGAAAGTGGGATCAGTCAAATAAGCTTGTGTATGATTCATGAACCAAAAAAAAAGGACAGCACAAAGAAATACAACCACTGCATAAATTCAATTCGGGTTTTAGGATACAATACAGTCATCTCAGCTGAATATAAGTGCTTGTCTTTAAATCAGAAGCATGAACAAGATCAAATATTACTCGCAGTTGTATCATTAATTTAAGATGACTTGCATAAGCAAATGATGCAGAAAATAACATATTAAGAAAATAAATTCTCCCCTACAAAAATTAATTAACTTGCACGCAATATTGAAATAGCATTTGCCAAAACAAAACTTTATCAGGAAGGATTCAACCCAAGACAATTCTCAAAGATCATTATCTCCAGTTAGAAACCAAAAGTGGTTAAAAAGGTGGCTAAGGGCTAAGTCTCTAGATTGAAACAAAGGGCAAGCATTCACCAATCTGCTACTCTGACCATGCATTTGGAGAAGTTACAAACAGATTGAGAGAAGGAAGATACAGAGTAGTTATTTGAAAAAGATAACAGATGAAAAAGGTGACCTGATAAATTTGAGTGAAATGGCACAAAAGTTTCTTGAAAAAGACAGAACCAGCCAGATTTTTTAAAATTTGAACACCGTATTTCAAACCCAATAAAAAAATAATCAATCAAACAACTCAATCAAAGTGCTGAGGAAGATGTTAAGAGGATTTCTCATACTGTCAAGAATGAACACAGAAGTAAGTTCTTGGATCAAATTGGATGTATCAGTGACAAAGTTCCCAGCGACTCAAAAATGTATTTCAAGTAGCAGCATCCAATAGCACTTTAAAACTAGAAGATAATTTCTGTGACATGACAAAAACAACAAATCAGAAAGTACTTGGGTCAGAAAAGGAGTTCACCGCACAGTTTCTTGAAATGAGGACAAGGGAACAGGCAGGATTTGTTGACAAAATTACCACAACCAAATATTTCAAACCAGAGGAAAATGGAGGATCACAAAAATTGGGGTAGATTGTTTCTTTCCCAAAATTCTAAGCTAATTGCAGAAGGTATAAATGCACTACGAAGCTCAAATGTCTGTGGAGCATCTAAGAAAGAAGACCACAAAAATCAAAAATGCACTTGACATAGGGCAGATATGTATCATGTACTTAAGTTATTCCTCTTGCTCCATATCCATAGTACCAATCCTCTCAAATATCTGGATCTTATAGACTTTATTTACTAATATCCATAATATCAATTCTCTCAAATATCTTATCTTATAGACTTAATTAACTAATCAGCCCGAGCTCTTTTATACTTTAGGTTTGTAACTCATAGATGATAAGTACTCCAAAAAAGCAAATGATCCACATACCTGTAATCTCACAATGATATTTATTTGTTCACGATCCAAAGCTTGGAAGACAATATACTCATCAATACGATTCATGAACTCAGGACGGAAGGTCACCTGTGCTGCTTCCATAACTCTCTTCTTCATTTTTTCATAAGCTTCCTCTTTTGAGCCAGCTTCATCATCAAGAGCACTTAGAATATACTGGGAACCAACATTGGAAGTCATAATAATGATAGTGTTGGTGAAGCTTACAGTTCGACCCTGAGTATCAGTGACCCTTCCATCATCTAAAATCTGAAGGAAGATGTTGAAGACATCTGAATGTGCCTTCTCGATTTCATCAAACAGAATTACTGCATAAGGCCTTCTGCGAATAGATTCGGTCAGTTGCCCTCCTTCCTCATAACCAACATAACCAGGAGGAGCTCCAATCAGACGTGAGACTGCATGTTTTTCCATGTATTCACTCATGTCAATTCTCACAAGAGCTTCTTCAGTATTAAACAGATAAGAAGCAAGGGCCTTAGCTAATTCTGTCTTTCCAACTCCAGTCGGACCCATGAACATGAAGCTGGCAATGGGGCGGTGAGGATCTGAAAGACCAGCCCGAGATCGTTGGATGGCTTCTGCAACTGCTTTGACAGCTGGATCTTGACCAATAACACGCTTATGCAATTCCACATCCAAGTACAGAAGTTTTTCTTTCTCAGACTGCTGAAGCTTATATACGGGTATACCAGTCCATTTGCTAACTATTTCAGCAATATCATTCCCAGTAACCTCCTCCCTTAGCATTGACTTCCCACTATTTTGATACTCGTCCAATTCCTTTTCAGCAGCCTCAAGCTGTCTTTGTAGTGTCATCAGACTGCCATATTTTAGTTCAGCTGCTCGGTTCAGATCATAATCACGCTCAGCTTGCTGAATTTCCAGATTCACACGATCAATCTGCCAAAAACATTTGAAATATAAGAATTTAGAAGAACATACACATACATCTCTTAAAACCAACTATACTTAAAAACTGCTATTTAAAAATTTTAACCCTGACAAGACACTGCAGATAATGTAAATCTAGGTCCCGGTTTCTCTTTGGGTGTAGCTTTAAAATTGCTCCTTCAACAGTGTATGTTGCCCAGACGCACACATATGCTTTTTAAAAGGACAAGCTAAAAGTACAACTCGTTAAACAACCCCTATGATATTACTAACAAGACTGATAATCACTAATGGCATATAATCACCGCATTGTGTTTACTATCAGTCCTTTGCCGTACAAATAAGGCACAGATATCTGCAAAATCTTTATTAATAATCACTCTTTTATAATGTCTGCTGCACACATCTGAGAAACATCCACCAAGAGGATAGGATGTCCTGTGCAACATGATCCACGAATGAAATAAGAAAACTAAACTGTGTGCAGAATAATTACACTTGTATGTGTTAGTTTTGAGTCGAAGAGCAGGAAGCATGATAGTATACACAGTTTAGCAAAGAAAAGAAAATGATACATAGCTCCTCAGTTAAATGTGAATTAGTGGCATGCACTACCGTAAAAATCATATTATGTATGTTCTCTCCTACACCATCTCACATCATAGACGGATCAGCACAGTTTAACATGAAGGACATGTACATAAACTAGCATAGATAGTCTGTGATCTGTAATTAGCTTGGTCAAAGCAATGCTCTATTCACCAAAACATATTCTATTTATATTCGACTGAAATCATTTTTGAAAAATGTTGTTACTAAGTGCATTGATTATGAAAACAACATTAACATAGAGTTTAAATTGTTCTGCTGGAAATCAAATGAACAAGAATGGTAAGAACAATGAGTATGAAAAGAAGGTTAACAGCAGCAAATAAATCACAGAAACACAAGTTTACCCGGAGAACCCCATTGTGGGTGAAAACCCCAGAAAATATGGGGCTGTGCCTCCTTTCCAAATCCCCAATTCACAAGAAAAAAAGCTATGGAGTATCCACAGACCATTGTAAGATGGCAACATATCCTTCACACTTGCTCTACAATGAAAATATTACTCAGACCACAATACACACTTCCTACACTCTGCTGCAACCTACAACATACTCTAGATGCTAACTTATGGCTCCTAAATGCATAATAATAACAGACTCTTGCAGACAATTACTGAGAAGATAGAAATCAATAGATGGGCTAAGAATTTGAGTCTAATTCTATATAGTTGTTTGGCTCCTCTGTTCTGTCATAGGTGGACAGGTTTGGCAAGTGGCAAACCTGCCTTAACTCCATTTTAATGAGGGCCAAACCTGTTATGTTTTCCTGGTTACAGGTTAATAAGTTCATCAGGTGTCCTAATGTATCAGGATGATCCTGTTTCCATCAATACATACCCAGAAAAGGGTTCCTGGGGGTCAATACATTCCCCAGTACCATTATTTCGGTCTAATGTCTCTTCGGGATTTGACCGTCAGATACCATATTTATTTGAAATTTGTGTTGTCTTTGACTTGACGGTTTTAAGTGTGTAAAAATGTTTGTTCATGAATTGTGCTTTACGAACCGGACTGCTCCATTTCATATCACTTGATACATGAGACAACAACATGCCAATATCCCGATTTCTTATCAAACATCATATCCACCTGGCAAGATTCATTCAATCTGCAAGACCATAGCCACTTAACTCAGATTCTCCATTCTAAAAGGCAAATGGCTGATAAGTCTCTAGTGTTTCAAGAGGTTTAAAGGTGCAATGATTATGTCCATGTCTGCAATAGCACAAACCATCTCAATACAAATCTGAAATGTGAATCCAAAAGACTCGAAGTGCCAGTCCCTATGTTCTTACACTTATGTTGAGGTGGAATTGCTACGTTTTGGATACCTCTCAGCACATATCAGATCCATATTAAGGCAAGAATGTGCTACTTTCGTGGAAAAGATTTCTTCCTTTTATTATTATTAAGAGTTACATAAAATAACAATAAACACATCAACCTTCAATGTTACATCTACCCACCACTGCATCCACCACAAAAGTGCAAGTTGATGTGGGGTGCAAATGCATCTCTGGGCACAAATCATGACCTGCTTCTTGCAGAAGTAAATAAAAAAAGTTCAAATAGCAACCCTATCCAAGTATGAGGGATTGGAAATCCTTCATGGTGAGGGATCAGAAATCCTTCACAGGGGAGGGATCAGAGTCCTCCCTAGGGGATGAAAATTCCCTGGTCATATGGTCGGAGGAAGGAGAGTAACTCCTGGCCGCCTGGGGCACGATTCAAATGCAGTGGGTTGGGGTTGCTCTACCCAGGCTCAGGAGGCTAACTTTTACTGGCATGCTAAGGCTAGTAATGCCTTCCAACACCAAGTTGGGCAAGTTGTTGGGAAAATCATAGAGATGGCAAGCTGTCTACTAGAGAATTGGTTGGTCTAGTGGGTGTCACGCATACCAAAGGCTCAAAAGCATAGTTACCATGTTCTTACGAACTTTGCGAAAATTCAGTTCGAACGGTACTTTTTGGTCTGACCGAAACTTACCGAACAAGTTCGATCGAACATTATTTTTTCTTTTTTAAATAAAAATTTAAAGCATTTAAATTAAAAGAACTTCAACACAAAACAAAAATGGACAAGAAACACTAATACCTATGCACGTAAAGGAAAAACTCCGTAGATAATATATTTATTTAGTATTGTGTGTAATTGGTTTTTCTTTACAACTATCATTATATATGTATGGTATTTTATATTTTTATATATTTTATATTCGTAAATTTTCAAAACCGAACCGAGCCGAACCTTATGAAAAATTCCAAACTTCCAAACTTTTTCCCCCTTTCGAACTATCCGAACTTTTCGAACATGGTAACTATGCTCAAAAGGCCTTCTCACATTGAAATGGGAGAGAAGTTGGCCAAACCATTGAGATGGCAAGGAAGGCTAGCTATCCAATGGAATAATATGCTTTCTAATGGACTGATGGGCAGGACCTAACATTCGAGCAGAGAAGGTCACAGCAGACTTGGTGACAAACAAGATATCTCCTTGGGCAATATAAGGAGTCCGGACTCACATTGGGGACAGGTTTGGCTCCTCTGTTCGGTCATGCATGGACAGGTTTGACATGTAGCAATCACTCAATTTTGATGTGGGCCAAACCTGTCATATTTCCCTGATTACAGAGTGATAAGTTAAGCAGGCGTCTTAACATATCAGGATGACCCTATTCCATCAATATGTACTCAAAAAAGGGTTCCTGGAGGTCAATCCATCCCCCAAGACCATTGTTTTGGTCTAACCTATCTTGATTCTTCGGCATTTGACTGTCCAATACCATATTTATTCGTAAAAAATTTTGTCTTTGACTTGCAAGTTTTAAGTGTGTAAAAATGTTTGTTCTGGATATGAAGATGATGAATCAGGCTTTATGAACTAAACTGTTTCATTTCAGGTCATTTGATACAAGTAAACCTCATATCCAACTGGCAAGATACATTCAGTTTGCAAGACAATAGCCACTAAATTCAGACTGCTTATCAAACCTCATATTCAGACTGCTTATCAAACCTCATATCCAACTGGCAAGATACATTCAGTTTGCAAGACAATAGCCACTAAATTCAGATGCTCCATTCCATAAGGTACAGGGCTGATAAGTCTCTAGTGTTTCAAGAGGTTTAAAGGTGCAACAATTATGGCCATGTCTGCACTATCACAGACCCATCTCAATACGAATCTGATATGCATCCAAAAGACTTTAAGTGCCAATCCCTATGTTCTTACACTTATATTTGGTGGGATTGCTACCTTTTCGATACCTCTAAGCACACATGATCCATAAGATTCCATATTAAGGCTAGAATGTGTTACCTTCTTCGAAAAGATTTCCATCTTTTACAATTATTTATTAGAATGTAAGGCTTATTAAATAAGGACGTCATTAGTTATTTAACTAAAAGATGGTTGTAACCGGTTGTAACTATATCAACCGCTTTGTAACTACATCATTCATAATATAATGACGGACACACTATCTCCATAGTGTGCAATCCGCCTTCTCTTTATTTCTTCCTTGTGCACGTCTTCCAACATTGGTATTAGAGCGAGACAAGCGAGGAAAGGGATAAGGGCAGAAGATCGGTCCCATTAGGGCACGAAGTCTGAATCACGAAATCTGAATTTAAAAAGATTTTCGAGGGCGCAGTCGTACGAAACGAGGGTCAAAGTGAATTCATGGCACTATTATACAGTTGCAGTCACGAATATACAGTCCGCAAGTCATTAATATGCTAATTTCCAAAGTTTTTACACCAGATTCTGTGCCCAATGGATGCAAAGGCCATTGGTCCTCACATTTCGCAGGCAAACGTCCCCTTTGAGTCGCCAAAAATGTTGCCAAAATAAGCCCCATACTTCAGTTTTGGGAAACTGATAATAATGTTGGAAATTGAAGGCTTTTGATGGTGTTCTTTCGCAATTTTGGGGCACCCTTTTGGTTGAAACTCTTCAAAAGTAATTGTCCTCTTCCTCTCTGAATGCATATAGGTTAAATCAAGAAGAAACTTAGAGATTTTAATGTGTTTAGCCCTCAAAACGTTCAAATGGAGTTCAGATCCCTTGGGTTTACATTGAAGTGAGGTTGTCAAGTTAAATCGATTAAAACATGAGCATGTGTCACTCAACGGCATCTCCAAACTTTCGAACTTGGTCGCTTTTCATGATTTTTGAGCTTTAGTGATAAATGTTCGACAAGTGGCAACCAACGGTCTTCCCGCATCCCGCAAAAGTGTTTGGAACTTAAACACTTTTCACGATTTTCAGTGCCCCTAATAGATGGTTGACACTTGGCACTAATTGGCATTCGACAATCCTCTGAATTAAAAGTTTTACCTCCACTCTCCAAACACTAAAGAGTATCGATGCACGATGTGAGGCAATTTTGACACGTGGAGGTGATCGGCATCTGGGACTAGCTCAAGGCTTTGGTTAAACCTCCAAACTCTGCAAAGCATTGATTTAAGACACGTAGCATACACGACATGTGTCGAACATTGGCTCACTAAATCCCCTCCGGCCTTAAGCTCGCCTCTCAAGCTGCGAGCCACCAATGTGCGACATGTGGCAAATAAGGGACACATGGCAGCTATTGGCTCATTGCACTCCCTCAAGCCTTAGGTCTTCACCTTAAAGTCTTCCACCTCAGCAAAGACACCGATTGATGACAAGTGGCACAAGGTACGCGTGACAACAATCAGCATTCAAGGTTTTCACAGGATTGTCTCAAGGTTAAGGCTTCTCGATTTAAACTCCATAGGTCACGGATGAGCGACACGTGGAGATTTTGGACACATGGCAACCATTGGCACTTTGCACTCTCTCAAGCCTTACTCTCCCCTCCAAGCAATGTCAAGCTCTCCCCTCCAAGCAATGTCAAGGCATTGATTTAAGGCACGTGGCACAATTAACACATGGAAGAGATCAAGTAAACCTTGAAATTCGCTACACTACTGTTCACTAGCTTAAAATTGACAGCTTTGCCTAGAGGCAAAATTGAGCTCGGGGGGACACATAGGGCACGACAAATCTCGGTTTTCGGTCATATCTTGGTGTCACTCAGATTTCACCCTGAAATCTGTGACTACCCTATTCGTAAAATTTTCGTACTTTTAAAATAAGGGTCGTTTTGTGTTTTTATTGCACGAAAGTTCTTATATTGCGTCAAGATAATCCCAAAGAGCGATATTAGCCTTTTTCGCCAAACACCAAGATGCCCAAAATTGTTTTATTCTCGTCAGTCGGGATTTGTCTCGGAAAATTTGTATTTAATTATTTTGAGCCCTGTATGAGGCTATTTGCGCTCTGTTTTAACTCTATTATCAGCGAATATGTTATTATTCCCATGTGCCGAGATAGGTTTTAACTCGTTTTAAGTTTTGGGCTTTATTTGTAACTTTTGGCAATTTTTCGTTTATTGTGGTGTCTGCGTTTTCTGTGAAATTTCTCTGGAGCAATTCCTTTCTGGGTAAGCCCGATTTTTGGCCCGGAGCGGTGGGAAACATATACGCACATTATGCCAGGAGGAAGTTGCCATCGGAGGTCCGGATCACGGGAAAAAGCGAAGTCGTGCAGAAAAGCCCTGCATGGGATGGGTGCATTTTTGGAAAACAAAGGATTTAAGCTGCGAGGGGAAAATATAAGCCGCAGCGGGGTAGGAATTTTATACCGCTGCTGGCAGGTACTTTTTCCCGTGTTATAAAAGTCACTTAAGCTGCAGTGGGAAAGTTAGAGGCCGCAGGCAGACGGGAATTTATTGCCTGCCTTGTAGGGTAAAAATTCCCATGATAAAATAAAAAGAAAGTGACTTAAGTGAAATCATGGGACTTTAGTGCACCTTGCAGCGTAAATAATCCCATTGTCAAAGTCAAATCACTTAAGTGGATCACGGGATTTTAGTGCCTGCCTTGCAGGATAAAGAATCCCATTGTGAAAAATTCTTAAAAATAGAATTACATGTGCAAAAAAGTGCACCCCCTTTGGTGAGAGAATGGCAGCCTTAAATTGATTATTTTAATTAATCTATTCTCTCAAAAAGTGCGCCCAAGCTTGGAGGAAGTCAACAAGTCAAAGTTGAAATAAAAGAAAGGATTTAAAAGCATTAAATTTAATTTATTTAATGGCTGCCCTCTTCCTCTCAAAAAGTGCGCCCCATTTGGGTATTATTTAATGTTTTTTAAGGCATTAAAACATTAAATTAATTTCTATTTTCAATGGCTATGGTCAAAACACACTGTGAAGCTTAAGTGAAGTGATGTGTGAAGGATTAAATTGGATTAATTTAATTTATTAGATGGTTGTCCTTAAACATGCTATTTTTAAAAGAGAAAAGCATGATTTTTAATTAATTAATTGCCTTTAATTGTTAGGGCAATTATTAATTATAGAATTGTGAAGGTTATATAAGCATGGGCAGCCATATGGGTGAATTATTTAATTCATAGGTAAAGAATTGCAGCCAAGAGGAAAAGTGTGCCCCCATTAGAGGAAGGATTTTGCTCAAACAAGGTGACAACAAGGCTAAAAGCTTCCAGATTTGGCGCATGCTTTGAAGGAGGTTGATCTTTGTCTGCATAATTGTTTCCACAGGTGTTACAGGAGCTCAGGTGTTGATTGAAAGGATTCATGCTCTCTTTATGTGCAAATTAAACACCATTTTTGGGGCAGCGAGGCTTGAAAAGTGCAGATTTCTACAATTTAAATTTGCTATTCATGCTCCGGTGGCCATTTTTGTCTGAATAAATTGCAGGAATTCATTACGGGTGCTTTACAAAAGAAAAGGAGTTTTTATCAATGTCCAACACATTGCAAATATCCGAATCGAAGAATTGTCCAAATCGCAGCAAGTATTGAAGAAATCCGACCAAGTAAGAAGAAAAGAATTATTCAGACGAAGATAGACAAAGCTATGGCAAAAAGAGATGAAAAAGAAAGCACGATGGAGTCATGCATTGCTTCCAAACTTGCAGACATAGGAGACACAGATCTAGGCCCGGAACCTCTTGCCGATTTGATAGATAGATCCAGAGCGGGAAAGACTTCACTCATGCGTGCGGTCAAAAGCAGTGGAATTATCCGAGCTGCAGCTTTTCCATGTACAACCCAATTGCCAGAGTTCGTGATGGAGTGTGCTAGATCTTATCATCCTTCATCCGGATCGATGACGTGATGCTTGGGAAAGACAATAATTCGTTTGGACGTAGAGTTCATCAATTATTGTTTGAAGATTCCAATGCGAAAGGTGGTGACTTCTATTAGCATTCAGGATGCTGACAGTAGATGGGAGAAGCATAGAGCTGATTGCATTAGCATCATGAATAGCCGATACATGAAGAAGCCTAGATCTCCTTCAAAGTTCCCGAGAACTCTTCCACGGTCCAATTTGGTGCAGGAGGCAGATGATGTCGTCAAATTACTATGCAGGATGAATGGCGAAGCGAATGCTTACACTTTCCATACATGGATGTATGCTTTCATCAGGACCATTGAAATCAACAAGGTTGATTCTATAATCAATTGGTCGGAAATTATTAGCAACAACATCGGTGAGCAACTCGGAACATGAAGCGTACTTTCAGCTTCAAGATGACTTCATACTTGGTGTATGCCGCAGCTTCACAGGGCATCTTTTCCAAGCTAGATAGATGTGTTCTTTCCAAGGACCCCATTTTCGAGTGCTACCCGCAGCTTACTGCACCTGCATGCGAGAAAGACTTCAAAGTGATCAACGATGACTTCTTCTACGATTTCATCTGCAGGCTAGACAAAGACTTGAAGGCCAACAGGGTAAGCAAGGAAGCGTGGGAAGCTGTGTCCAAGATTGGCAGTCTATTCATTCAATTTGCAGATTTCACATACCTCGAGGTTACGGGCTTTTACGGAGAACCAACAAAGATGCCCGGGTATCCGAATGATAGATTGATCGCCATGGAGCCGAAAGCGAGGCAACTTGTGGAGTTACACGACCTTGATCAAAGCGGCACAAGTCTACGGGCTTCTTCCCAATCACTGTGGGATATTACAGTTGCGTTAGCATTCACAGAGCTCGAGGGATGGAAGTGCAAATGTTATCCGAGTATGAGCAAGAGTTCTTCCCTACACGGCTGAACTTCGATCCATTTGGAGTAGCCAGAAAACAATCTCAAAGAAGACGCACATGTGCCTTCATTAGAAGATTTCTGGATGAAGTGCAAAAGTGAGTACGAGGTTAGAAAGAAAGATTTCAACAGGCTATCAGAAAAGCAAGTGTTCGACTTTGGACTAGCGCGGATACCTGCGGATCTTAAAGATGATGGGAATGTGGTACTTGACACTTACCATCAAATGGGAGGAGATAAAGTCATCTTCTTGAGAATAACATAGGAGGCATAACACACATTGAAGAAAGGTCGAGAGTGTGTTGGTGAATACTTCAAGCAGTTCTTGTGAAGGGATATTGCCTTGATGAAGCATTAATGAATCAAGTCACGAGCAACTTCGGCACAAAAGATTCCCTCAAGCGAAAGCACGGAGGAAAAGCAAAGCAGGAAAGTCGAGAAGTTGAAAGTGCATAGAAGATCTCAATCGAGGAGAGGATCACTTACTGCGACCATGACTTTAACTCCGGTTTCTCCAAGTACCCAATGCTTCACCAATTATTGCACCGCAAAGAACGAGGATGCTTCCATGCCTCCACCGAATCCAGCGACATTCATCTTCTCCCTCACCACTTCGTTCGGCGCCGTTCAGAGGATACGTTGAAAGCTGCAGATGGCGGAATTCGAAAGGGCCTTGTCCTTGGATGATTGAAGATGGCAGCCATAACAACGTGGCACTTTCGAGCGGAGAGAGGATGCAGAGCGGGAGATGGTAGTGCACTCAAGACTTCTCACTCTCGAGAAGTAATTTCTCGGAATGGTTAGCTTTGCGGTTTGTTCAGAAGCGATAATGGAGATGAACTTAGAGGAGCACGACTTGCCTACTCCAAAGATCGAGCGAGAAAGACAGAAGGCCTAAAGTTGCTAAAGCAACTTCTAGGTTGATCATCGAGGATTCGGGAGAGAAGTTTCTTTGAGATATCAATTCCAGCAGAAGGAAAGATAGAAGAGGAGTTCACGGAAGATGTGACATGATGACCAAAGTACCACTCGGTCAAGCCACCACTAAAGTTGAAGCGGGACACGCAAACATTGATAGATGCTTTATTCCTTAGGCTTGCGGTGAGAAGGCGAGAGAAAGAAGAGTTGCGAGAAGCAAGTATCTCAATTATGTGAGATCATAGCCAAGGTTGCTAAACCTTCCATTCAACCCATTTTGAGCAAGTGAGTGATCATCTTATGCGGGAAATGGAAGATGCAAGCAATCAACTAAAGGCCATTTACGAATGGAAGGATTTGATTATTCGTCAACTTACATGCTAACTTGGGAAGTGCCTGACCCGCCTAAAGGTTATGAACGATGCAAAGCAAATCAACTAAAGCAATGATGGCAAACATAGAAGGCATGAATACAGTTGCAGAGAGTAACCTGAGTATTTTGGCCGAGATCAACAAGCTGTCGGGAGATGTATTGATTGCGGAACAAATTGTACCGGACGGATCAGTCGAGAAGGGGAAGCAATTAGAATTTGCAATATCTTTCCGTTTGGAAATCTGCGAGTTTTCTTTGAAAAGGATGCAGGCACTTGAAAGTAGGACGTCATCCTTACCCGACAGTATCATTTCTTTCACGGAAGAGGATGTGGTCGGAGGCGTTACTTCTTACGTGCGGATTGTTTCTAACGAGGTGCCTAATTCCCTGGAAGGTTCTCTTCTGATGGTACAAAAGAGAATTGATAAAGCTACCAAGCCTTTCACGATGAATTCTATCAGTAGACTGGTGGCGCTGCAGGCAGACATTGCAAGGTTTGGGCCGAGTTTGGAAGATGTGGAAGCGTGCATCAAAGTGTTGAATGAAGGGTTCTGTAATTCGGGATGAGAGAGAAAGAAGCGTGGCTAAAAGCAGATGGAAGGATCTTTGAATTATATGTTCGACAAGTATATCAGATATCAAGAACAAGAAGATGTAGACATTACAGCTGGCATGACTTCTTCTATTCTTTCTTCTTCTATTTTCTATGTTCCCGGATGAAATTGTAAAACTTCTAAGTTATTGGTTTACTGACCATTACTTGAAGTCATGTGGAACCATTCTATTAGTTAAGTGATACAAGTGTCACTTAAGAAGTTAGTTGAGGATGATTGCCAAATGTCATCTTTACTTGTTGTTCATGCTTTAGTTCGATTTGAGTTTTCCATTTGTACTTTCCCTCCTACATTCTATAAGTAGGAGAAGAACCTCCGGATTAAATGATGGATCGGAATTTGTGAAGCAGCAATCTTGTGTTCTAGACTTTGTCTTGAACCCCGAGAGCAACTTGGAGCAAATACAAAGGAGCAGAGTTTCAGAGAACTTTGTGTCACGGTGTACTTTGTTTCTTGCTTTTAATCTTAGATCTCTTAGTAAACTTTGTGTTATTATAGATCTTGATCTAGAGCTACCTTTGTTTTATAATTCTATGTGTTCATATCTATTATGTTTCTTACGTGTGCATACAATTTGCTCTATTATCTACTAATTGGGATGCACATCTTCCCCATTTCTTCTCTATATTTCCTTTACTTCCTTCTTCTATAAAATACTTCCTTTCTCAAGAATTTTACTTACTTTGCTTTGAGAACTTCTTAGTTATGGTTCATGAACTAAGTAGTTAAAGTAAAACCCACGATAGATAATAACACGTTTTTATTGACAAATCGACACAGAGCCTCACCGGTTAAATGAGGGAGATTTATCTCATGACCGCCTAGGTTTGATACTATGCAGAAAATCTAGCCAACATATCTTTTGTCATAGAGCTCCAAATGACCTACAATTGGTACCATTAGAAAGGTCTCTCAAAGAGCTACATGTTGAGCCTTGTTTCAAGAAAATGGTTAAGGGATTGAAGAAAAATTCAAGACAGAGTTTCGGGCGTTTGTGGCTGAATAATCGGATCAAATTGCTCCGAAGTCACTTTCGGAGGCTTTTGGGTTGCTCTAATCTCTTCTAGAAGATGCTTTCAAGCTAAAGCCCCCCTTGTGGTCCCACCAAAATGTGAATGGAAGAGTTAAACGAGTTGTAAACCAAAATTGAGTTGTTACATGGTGGTTCCAAGTGAAATCATGGTTTATTAGACAAATGGCAGCTCAAACTTCATTCATCCTCTTGATCTCATGGGCAAGCATCGATTCTCTCTCAAGGATCAACTTTCAAACGAAATATTTGTTTGTTTCTTGTAGACGAAGGCATCAAATCATATCAAACAAATGTCTACGTGAAACCATGAGGGCTTTATGGATAAGGTTGTTTCTGGCCACTCCCAAGCTATGATTCATGGATATGGATCATCATGAGGCCCACAGAGATCTTGGAATATGCCAAAGAGGTGGTTTTGGTTAGATCATCCACGGTTAAGCATCTTTCGAGACCTCCATGGGCTCTGAAGGGGATAAGGATGAAGCAAGAGATATTCTTGACATATTTTGTATCTTCTTCTTCTCTCTTCTTTTCCTTCCCCCTTCTCTCTTCTTTTGCTATAAGTAGCAATCAATCTCTTGTAAAAACGGTTCCTCTTCCTTGAAAGCAAGGTTACTCTACTCTTTTGGGTGTTGAGCTTTCTGAGTGCCTCTCGCCTCTAATTTTGAGCTCTGTAAATAAATAAATTACAAATGCCTTGGATTGTGTAGATATTATACTATGGATACTCTAGATCGTAATACAACTATGATTGTGGCTCATATCTGCCCTTTGTTTTGTGTTAATTGTCTCTTACCTCTGTTATCTTCATGGTTTATTGTGTAGCATTTGCAAGGTTTTTAGTCATTGTGTCTTACGAGGTTGAAAGTGAGAGTTAGAATTAGATGCATGTTTTTGTTGTGGCTCATATTCACCCTCTAGATCTATGTTTTGTCTTCTCATTTGCTAACTCATATAAGGAGATAAGATAAGATAAGATAAATATATTAATGTCCAACAAATGACCACAAAAGTAGGTCAAAGGGACTGCAAAAACAACAACGAGCACCGATACAAGGCGGGAAAACCAAAGAGTTCCCGATAAAGAGGAAATACAAAAGCCAGAAGAGGTGGCCAACAGGAAGAAGAAATCACACGCACCCAAAATGGGGGTGGAAAAACAAGTGAGAGGAAGAAAGGGGGAAAGGTGACTAAGCAAAAGAAAAGAGGGAAGCCCATCGAGGGATGGAAGATTTTGTCCTAACATCCAAGGCCAACTGGAAGAAGCTGAGGATAGAATGCCGACCAACCGAAGAGAGAGTCTGCCTATTATGTTGTTGTCTGGATACAGTATTATCCCTCGATGCCTGGTGGATCTCGTCTGTCTCCTGAGGCCAGGCCTAGTACGGGCATGTCTGTGATGACTCGAGGAACCATGGATGGTCTCCCTGGGCCGAACCAACCTAGAGGAAGAAGCGGGACAGTCTCACAAGGGCGCTTAATGCCTCTCTCCGCCGGTAAAACTGTGAAGAAGGAAGTGATCTGCTGGGTAGAGTCTAGTTTAGGATGCGACTGAAATATAATTCACTGCGAGTCAAGTGATCTCTTAGGATGAGTCTGGTTTGTAATGAAATTACTTGTATAATTCAGATCATGAGCAGAAATATAACACCAAATAACACAATATTCCAGAATAATGATATCAATATGCAATTAAAATAGCTTCGCCACTTCGAGGGGGCAACATCCAAACCATACAATAAGACTCAAATGCTCCAAATGATGATGAACTACTACCTAAAATCCCCTATATATACTATTCATATGTTATGGCCAACACCAAGGCCGACCTACTAAGCATGAGAACGTATAAATGATATAATAAAATGATATGATAAGCCACAAGTCGGCTACTCATATCCTAATAAGCAAATAGGTTAAGGGCATAGCATGCCCTTCCCCTTCAAAGCAACATTGTCCCCAATGTTGAGATGCTCTGGGTGTTGTTGCAGGAATGTCATATCTTCCCATGTTGCATCTTCATTGTCCATATTCTTCCACTTGATCAAGTACTCAGTAATAACCCGTGTCCTCAATCTTTTAGTGCGTGTTTGAAGGATGCATTTAGGTTCCAAGATGACTCTCCCCTCCTCATCGAGCTCAGGTAACATTGTTTGGGCTAATACTCTTTGTCCAATTACTTTCTTCAGGCAAGAAACATGAAAGACTGGATGTATTTTGGTTGATTGTGGAAGTTCGATTTGTATGCTACTGATTCGATCTTCTGCAATACTTGATAGGGGCCATAATACTTCGGTGAAAGTTTGTTATCCTTTTGTTGTTGTTTCAAAGACATTTGCTTATATGGTTGTAACCGCACAAAAACCCAATCACCGACTTCAAAATGCCTTTCTATGCGATGTTGATCAGCATGTTGCTTCATGCGGTTTTGTGCCATGACCAAGTTCTCCTTGAGACTAGAGAGGACCTCTTGTTGATATTGAATGTGTTCTTCTATTGCTCTAACCCGCGGTTGTCCTCTCAATGATGATGTGATAGATGGTGGATGGTACCCATAGAGTGCAAAAAGGAAACATTTTAGATGAAGTATGGAAGGAAGTGTTATACCACCATTCTGCAAGTGGCAACCATTGGACCCATCTTGTTTGTTTATCTGACGTAAAGCAACGGAGATATCCCTCCAAACACTTATTTACAACTTTTGTTTGCCCATCAGATTGGGGTTGATAAGAAGAGCTATGAGCTAACTGAGTACCCAAACATGAGAATAAATCAGTCCAAAAATTACTAGTAAATATAGGGTCTCGATCACTTACTATAATCTTCGGTGTCCCATGAAGCTTTTGAACTCTGTCCATGAAGGCTGCCATTCTACAGTGCTTGCGTGAAATGGGTGTGCGAGGCACAAAAATGAGCATATTTGGTGAGTCTATCCACCACTGACCATGATGACATTTTTCCTTGATTTAGGCAATCCTATGATAAAGTCCATGGAAACCTCTTCCCACCGTTGTGCTAGGAATAGATTGAGGTTGTAGAAGACTGGGGATCAAAGCTGTTTCACCCTTATTTTGCGACAAACCATGCATTACGCCACAAATTTTGGACATCCCCTTTGAGACCTTCCCGAAAAGAAATCTTGTTTGACTCGATAAGTCTTGAGAATCCGAGTGCCCCTACTTTGGAGAAGAGTGAAGCTCGAGATAGAATCCTATTTTTAAGAGTGGAGTTCTTACATAGGTATAATCTATCTTTATACCATAAAGCATCCCCTTTCAATACAAATTTTCGAGACATGCTTGGATCATTTTGGAAATGATGAATGAGGTTTTGTGTGGTTGGGGCATTTCTCCATTCGGACCTTGCCTCATCTATCCAATCTTCTGTAATATGGATATGGCACATAACAAGGCTGCGAGTTGATTCATCTTTCTACTGTGAGAGCATTGACTACATTCTCCTTCCCTTTCTTATAAATAATCTCAAAATCATATCCCAACATCTTGGAGACTCATTTTTGTTGTTCTTGAGGATGATAAACACTTTGCTCTAAGAAGTATTTGGACTATCATGATCTATCTTCACTTTAAAGTGTCTTCTGTGAGATATGGTCTCCATTGCTTTACTACATTAAGTATGGCTAGCATTTCCTTCTCATAAGTCGGCTTGGAAAGATTCTTACCCTTGAATTGACGGCTCAAAAAGGCAATAAAGACGGCCTTCTTGCATGAGAACTGCCCCCATACCCACCCTGATGCATCACATTCAACAATGAATGTTTTGGAAAATTTTGGAGTAGTCAAGAGCGAGTCTTTGGACATGGCCTCCTTTAGTTGCTCAAATGCTTTGGTTGCATCCTCACTCCAATGGAAGGAGTCCTTTAATAAAGTTGTGAGAGGTGCAGATATGCTTCCATAATGCCTTACGAATCTTCGGTAATAACTTGTAAGCCCCAAAAATCCTCGTAGATTCTTTAGGGTTTTTGGAACCTTCCACTCCATCATGGCTTTGATCTTATTAGGATCCACTTTAACCCCTTCATGAGAGACAATGTGACCCAAATATTCAACCTCCTTGAGTCCAAAAGAACACTTAGAGGGCTTTGCATAAAGTTGATGTTGCTCAAGGGTTTCCAAAACCTTATTTACATGATGCAAATGTTCCTCCCATGTTTTTTATAAATTAATATATCATCAAAAAACACTAAGACAAACTTCCATAGGAATGACTTAAAAATAGAATTCATCAAACTTTGAAATGTAGAAGGTGCATTTGTGAGTCCAAAAGGCATTACTAGGAATTCATAATGGCCTTCATGTGTCCTGAAAGGCAATTTTATGAACATCCTCATCCTTGATTCTGATTTGGTGGTATCCCGAACGAAGATCAAGCTTTGTAAAATAAATACAACCATGCGACTCTCAAGCAAATCATCAATTACGGGAATAGGAAACTTATCTTTGATTGTGTACTTATTAAGTTCCCTATAATCAGGACACATGCGCCACATGTCATCTTTCTTTCGTACCATCACTATTGGAGAAGAATAAGCACTCTAACTATGACGAGATAATTCTGCTTCCAACATCTCTTGTCAATCTTTTCAATTTCACTCTTTTGCACATATGGGTACTATAAGGTCTAATGTTAGGCGATTGACTTCTAGTAATAAGCTGAATAGCATGATCATGATCTCTCTTTGGAGGTAAGCCCTTTGGTATATTTTCAAATACAACAAAGTGCATCAACACTTTAACTTGCATATCGATGGTATAATGTCCTTAGAATGATGAGCCTCATGAAAATAGTTGTGCCACAAATCCCTTTACACCTTTTTTAGCATTTTGTGCATCTGATGAGAACTTACTATCTGTGGAGACTTTGCTCTTAAGCCTCTTAGCTCAAAAGTCCTTCCTTCAGAGTGAAATCGCATGAACAAGTCTTGGAAGTTCATCTCAATGGTTCCCAAAGTGGTAAGCCATTGAACCCCTAACACAATGTTTGCTCCTCCCATAGAAATGGCATACATGGGACTATTTAGTATGTAATCTCCCATGGCAAGCTTAATGCGTTATGGCATTTTCGAGAACAAGTGAGTACCTCCATCAACAATCATTACTTGACATTCGGGAAGTGGATAAATGAAGTAGTTTAGGAATCTTTGCTAACTTATGATTGATAAAGTTGTGAGTACTTCTGAATCAATCAACACTTTGTGACCCTCCATTTTTTTAGGAATCCAACCACCTTTAGGGTTTAGGGGGTGCTTAATACCTGAAATTAAATGGCATGAGATTGTTGGTGAGGATCTCGACTCCTCCTGGCTCAACCAAGACCTCTAACTCGAATCTTCATCTTCACTAGGCCCATCGATGTAGAACTTCTTTTCAAAGCACATTTATGTCTGGTCCAAATTTACTATCACGGTTAAAACATAAACCTTTTTTCTCTTTTTTTCTTCAATTTGTTGAGGTGTCAATCTAAGCGGTGAGGGAGTCTTAGGGCGAGGTGTTGCGATGTTGCGATCTCGGTATAAGTGAAATGTTGTCTCCTACTTGAAACAAATTTCTCCTCTGCCCTTCTTGCCATAATCATCGAATCAAAAACCTTATGAGGATTAAACATACGCACCTCATGCTCAATGTGATCCTTAAGACCCCAGAAATAGGTCATTCAAATTCTCTTCAGTAATATTTTCCACCCGTAGAGAAACGTTTTGGAAGTGATGAATGTAATCCTTAACAAATCCTATCTGTCTCAATTTTGCTAATTGGCTGAAGTAATTATCGACACACTAGAAGCGTAGTGTAATTGCTGACTCTTCGGTGAACACTTTGTCCATATAACATTGAGACCACTCTTACGCCTTTGAGCACATAACCATCGATACGGACGGGAATTGGTCAAGTTCGAGATACAAAGCTGCTTATGGTCACCTTTTGTCTGGTGGAATCTAATGTAGTTCAAAAAAATTCTCCATTTAGTTTATCGATTGAGTGGATCCTTTCCATCAAACTTACGCATCTCCACTTTTGGAAACATAGTATGGACCAGCAGAGTGCTCGTATTTGGATTGTGCACACTCGAAGATCCACTCTAGCTCATGTGTCTATTATGTTGACGTGAGGATCCACCTTGATTGACATAAGTATGATTAACCATCATATACGTACTGAAGTTTTGCATGAAATCCTCCAATCTTTTTCCAATCCTATCCACATCTTCTTTGTTGGCCACCCGAGATTCAAGGTCTCTCAAGTTAAACTCAAGTTGGCTTACTTTGTGGTCTGTCGAAGTAAACCCTAACCCTGAGGAATCTATAGTTATATCTTTTGTCTCCAACTCCTCAACTACTATCTCATCCTTTTCTGGTGTTTTACTCGGAGTGATGGGATTCTTTTTTCCTCTTGTGGAAGGCCCCGCCATGATGCCCCAAAATAGTAGGATGTAGGGATCACGGTCAAATTTTAGGGTTTCGTATTTCAATACGAATTTGGCCAAATATAAAAAAACTTAAAGAACAAACCCCAAATAATTTTTTTTGTGCTTTCCGAAAATGTAACGAATTTGAAAAAATTCCACAATTTGCACCCTAGGGAGCGATTTTATGAAAAAACCTAAATTTGTAATAACTTTTGCAAAATAAATCAAAAAAGTCTGAAATTTTCAGGGAACCTTACTTGAAATGTTTTGCAACTCTGGTAAAAATATCTCCCACCAATTCGCTTTGGTTCGCAATATATGGCGGAAACAAAAATTAAGGTTTTTGCCCTAATTTTGGCCCAGATCGCAGCTCTGATACCACTTGTAATGAAATTACTTGTATAATTCAGATCATGAGCAGAAATATAACACCAAATAACACAATATTCCAAAATAATGATCTCAATATGCAATTAGAATAGCTTCGCCACTTCGAGGGGGCAACCTCCAAACCATACAATAAGACTCAAATGCTCCAAATGATGATGAACTACTACCTAAAATCCCCTATATATACTATTCATATGTTATGGCCAACACCAAGGCCGACCTACTAAGCATGAGAAAGTATAAATGATATAATAAAATGATATGGTAAGCCACAAGTTGGCTACTCATATCCTAATACAAGCAATAGGTTAAGGGCGTAGCAATCTCGTCTATCTCCTTAGGCCAGGTCTAGTACGAGCATGTATGTGATGACTCGGGGAACCATGGATGGTCTTCAGTGAACCAACCTAGAGGAAGAAGCGGGGACAGTCTCACAAGGGCGCTTAATGCCTCTCTCCGCCGATGAAACTGTGAAGAAGGAAGTGATCTGCTGGGTAGAGTCTGGTTTAGGATGCGGCTGAAGAGTGCGCTCACGAAGCTTCAAAGCCTCTGTAAATATAAAGCCAGACACCTCTGATCCTCAAACTGAAGAAGTCAGAAAGATCTTGCATCCTCCTAAATAAACAGTGAAATCTCCCTCTGATCTCGTAGTAAATAGGGCACCGAAAGATGAGTGCATTTATGTCTTGGTCTCTGGAGGCTAGAGAGCCGGCAAATCCTTTATCAACGTGGTGATCCGTCTCTGATGGAGTCTATGAGAACCAATCCTAAACTGACCAAGGGGAATGCGAAGGGCATGCATCTAGTGTCAAAGGGTGTACTGAGGGCAAATAATAAGACCGGCCCTTAGCTCTAAAAAATGCTCAAAGCATAAAAGGCCATTTTGGGACGTAAACCCCCTTGAGGGTTTACCCAAGTGGTATGGATGAACTACCTATAAATATCCTCTCTTGATGATCTTGTTCATCTCTTGTTTCGTAGGCAAAAGGTGGCTTGGTGTGTCCAAGGAGTACCGAAAAGGTGGAAGATGGTCCAACTGAATACCAATTGCCCCCAAAAGTTCGAAGACCTTAGCATACCAACCACGATGCCGTGAGGGGAGTCTGAAAGAGCAATATCCTCAAAAGAACAGTATGCCAAGTACGAGTACATGTCCCGCCCCTTGGCATTGTCTGCAAAGCCCCTAATGTGGTGCAGGAAGGAAACCAAGTAGAATATGGTATCCAGTCGAAAGGATGGGCTCTAAACTCCGCCAAAATAATGTGTTGGGGTACAGATTGCTTACACCTAATGAAGCGGCGAAGGAGAAGAGTCTGAACCCTCTCAATAGAAGCCCAATCAAGATTACTAACAAAGAGGGTCCCAATGATAGAACCGTAGAGGACCGTGAGTCTAATGAGGGAGTCCATGAGGGATATTTTGGAGGAGTTTTTAAAGTGATGGCGGAAGCACTGTCTCTCAAGAAGAACTAAGGACCCATAGCCCTTGTTGACTCGAGGCTGGAGAGCCTATCTCAAACTGAAACGAGGGCCAGAAAACAAAATCCCCAAATAGGTATAAGAGCTGGTGATCTCAATCTCCTCACCTCTAAAGAAGAAGTGGAGATGTGAGGTCTTCAAACCATTGAAGACCATAACCTTGGTTTTACCAAGGTTAACCGTCAATTGCCGAAGATCACAAAACAAGGCTAAGGCATCAAGTTGTCTTTGTAAGCCCTCTCGGAGAAGAAGCTAGGGGAAATGCCAAAAAAATGGATATCAAAACCTAGTGCAGGAGGCACCCATCACTTTCCTGAATATGCTCATGGAGAAAAGACTCAAGCTCGTCAATGTAGATCCCAAACAGAGTTGGGGATAGGGGCACCCTTGCTTTACCCCAATGGTACTCCTGATGAACTTTGACTCTCCCTGGGAGGTGTGGAGGCAGCCCAAAACATTCTCGTATAGACGCATGATGGCCGTGAGAAGGGTCTCGGAAATGTCAATGTCACGGAGCCACTAAAAAATGCCTCACGTGGCACTGGTCAAAGGCTTTCCGAAAATCCACAAAGCAACAGTAGACCTTCGACGAGCAATGACGTGCCTCCTCAATGATGGCCCGGAGAGTGAAGATATGGTCAGTAGTTTGGTGATCACGCTGAAAGCCAGCTTTCCCCCTGGCTCTAATGTTTCTCCGCTCTAACTCCTCGGATAACTGCATATGTAACATTGTAGCATAAAGCTTGGAGAATGTATGACCCACCATAATGGTCTGTAGTTATTGGGGTCAAAACTGGGACCCGATTTGTGAATCGGGTGAATGATATGGTGTGCCCAAGATGGCAGAAAACCCGAGCAAACCACGTGATTGAAGAGGTCAGTCAAATAACTACAAAGAACCCCTTGACCAAGTTTGAAGAATTCTGCTTGGAACCCCTCCTCATCCACTACCTGCTACAGATTCATCATCCTGATTGCCTCTCTGATTTTAGTGTAGGTGAAAAGGTGGCACAAGGAAGGTGGGTTGTCAACCTGGATAAGTGGTTGTCCGGGAATATCATAAAGACTGGAGGTGTGAGAGAATATGGAATTGGGGTTAAGCTCAAAGGGAAGAGATGAGTGGCGGGGGAAAATGGTGCGCAAAAATGTTTAGGAGAGTGCCGAAGAGACTCACATAAAGTTCGTCTACACTTTGGGAAATGAAGAGGCGTTTTTTACGGTGAAGGAGACAACGGTAAGAGGCTTTCAAGGTATGATAGAGGGAAGGGCCTGGTTAAAGGCATGTCGTAACTGTCTGTGGAAGATTTTGCACTCATCATCATACCATTTGTTCATGGGACAAGTATTCCATTGATGGGAGGCAGAAGAAGGCAAGGTGGAACTAGGGAAGGACATGAGGGAGGCCTCCCAGATGATGGAGGAAAGGAGGGTGTATTTGGCAGCAACATTTCCCGAGAAAAGAACTAAGACTCAGGGGGGAGAAGTTGTCGACCATGTTTTCCCGAGAGTGATCCCCTTTCTTCTTGGTGCATCACCATGTTTTATTTCATGTTTTTCTCATCCCTTTTCTCTTGCAACTGGTAGATTAGAGTAGAGTAGTGATAGCATAGGGTAGTTAGGATAGAAAGTTGTCCTTCTCAAAGTCCGCCTCGAGGAGCCAAGTGTCCCGCTCCTTGGAGGCTTTCCCATGTTTGATGTTGAGATACCAAAAGCATTTCAAGCAAGTGTTAATTTCACAGTGCACATCTCATATGTCAACAATGTCTTAATATGGCTATGATTTCTACTCAACCAAATTGCTCTTTTGCCAATTCTTTTTGTTGTCGATGGAGGTCTTTGCCAAATATTGTTTTTGTAACCAACTACTACAATACGGTTCCATATTGGACGGCCATTTTAAAAGACCCAAAATTCAATATAAGTAGCTTTGTCTCAATGTTGCTCTACTCCATCATGGCCCCACTCTTGTTCACGTCAGTGCGTTTGGAACCAGGCTGACATCTTTTACGAAAATCTGGCTAGACTAATTGGTGGTCGACACCATTTCTTGCACATCTCTATTCCTTCGCATCCATGGTCACCAACTAGCATGCATTTCTTGCACATCTGCTCCACCACCACCTTGGTGAGAAAAGGAATCGTTGCCTTCAAGCAAGAACCTCTCTATGAACCCCTCGATTGCGAGATTACGAAGCTTAGGTAACACATCCAAATTGTAGATGCTTGCAATGCTTGGGTTCCTCAAATCAAACCCCAAGTTGCACCAATTCAAAATTAGCAATTAAATTTCTAAGGAATTCTTACAAGTGCTTAAAGCCAAGAACTCGGTTCAGCAAATAAAATCCATTAGGGAGGATGACAAGTGGTTTACTAACTTGATGCACTATCAACAGTTTTCATAGCTCAATATTCTCCTTCCGTATAGGAGCAAAGCCCTCAAAGAATATCTTATAGTGGTCCCATCAAGCTTTCTCAACCTCGATAAGTAGTTTGCGATTGATTACTCACCATAAAAGACTTCAACAAGGTTGTCATGCATATGGCTAATTAACTAATGACAAAACTCCAAATTGTGATGGTTTTACCTACGAATTATACAAAGTGCTTTGGGACACCATTGGAGAGAACCTTTTCAAAGCTTACCAAGAAGCCTACAACACCACAACCCTAAGCCAACTTATTAACAAAGGACATGTCAAATTCACACGTATGTCGAGGCAATCCTAGACAAACATGCAATTGGAGGCCCATCATGTACCTCACTATCTCATACAAGATTATTGCAAGGCCCTTGCTCTCTAAATGTAGAATATTCTCTCTTTGATTGTTAGACAAAATTATTACAGGACAAGGTTTATCCAAAGTATTAGATAGCATTATTATTATGCGGGATGACATGGAAAGGGCATGCTTGAAGTCTAATCAATAACCAATGCCTATCGAGTTGGTATCGAAGAAAACCTATGATCAAATAGAATGGCCTTATATCCTCATCATGTTGCATGCATTGCGATTTGCCCCAGTCTTATCGAGTTGGTTCAAATGTTGTTTGCAAATGCCTTGGCATGTCTCTCAATCAATACATTAAACTTGGAGAAATTTGTTTTTTCCGCTCTATTAGGCAAGACAAATCAATTCTTAACTTCTTAGCTAGTTCCAAATGTAAATCGTATAGTTGATTGAATAAATTGTTGATGATAAAGCATAAACATTTTTAATTGCTAATTTTGGAGACCCAGGTGGCTTTGTTAAAAATATTTTTATTGTGTTTTGTTGGCTAGCTTTTCTGCATAGCATCAAACTTAGGCGATCATGAGATAAATCTCCCTCATTTAACCGATGAGGCTCCGTGTCAAATTTGTCAATAAAAATGTGTTATTATCTATCGGGGTTTTACTTTAACCACTTAGTTCATGAACCATAACTAAGAAGTTACGCAGCAAATAAGCATTTGTTTAAGAAAGGAAAGTTATAAAAGAAAGAAGTAAAGGAAATACGAGAGAAGAAATGGGGAAGATGTGCATCCCAATTAGTAGATAGCAGAGCTAATTGCATGCACATAGAAGAAACTTAATAGATATGAACACACAGAATTATAAAACAAAGGCAGCTCTAGATCTAGATCTAAAATAACACAAAGTTTATCAAGAGATCTAAGATTCAAAGCAAGAAACACAGTACACCGTGACACAAAGTTCTCCGGAAACCTGCTCCTTTGTATTCCTTTGCTCCAAGTTGCTTTCAGGAGTTCAGCACAAAGTCTAGAACTCAGGATTGCTGCTTACAAATTCTGATCGATCCTTAACCCGGAGGTTCTTCTCCTACTTATAGAATGTAGGAGGGAAAGTACAAATGGAAAACTTAAACTGAACTGAAACATAAACAACAAGTAACGATGACATTTGGCAATCATCCTCAACTATCTTCTCCTTAAGTGACACATGTATCACTTAACTAACAGAATGGTTCCACATGACTTCAAGTAATGGTTGCAAAACCAATAACTTAGAAGTTTTACAATTTCATTCGGGAACATAGAAAATAGAAGAAGAAAGAATAGAAGAAGTCATGCCAGCTGTAACATTTATGTCTTCTTGTTCTGATATCGGATATACTTGTCGAACATGTAATTGACATCTTTCCATCTGTTTTTAGCTGCTTGCTTCTTCTCTGTCTGGTTGCAACAGTGACCCTTCATTGACACTTTGTTGCGCTTCCACCTCTTCCAGAGCTCGGCCCAAACCTCATGATATGCACTGCGGCGCGCCCACAGTCTCTTGATAGAATTCATCGTGAAAGGCTTGGTATCTTTATCAATTCTCTTTTGTACCATCGAGAAGAGAATCTTCCGAGGAATTAGGCACCTTAGTTGAAGCGATCCGCACGTATGAAGTAACACCTCCATCCACTCTTTCCTCGGTGAAACAAATGATCTTGTCTCGATAAATCCGATGTTCTACTCTCAAGTGCTGCATCCTCTTTAGCAAAACTCTGCAGATTTCCAAGCGGAAGATCTGCAAACTCTATTTGCTTCCCCTTCTCGGTGATCCGTGCAGTGCAATCATTCCCATGATCAATACATCTCTCGTGACTTGTTGATCTCGGCCAAAATACTCGGGTTACTCTCTACAATTGTATTCATGCCTTCTATGTTTTCCATCGATTGCTTTAGTTGATTTCTTTGCATCGTTCATAACCTTTAGGCGGGTGGCACTTCCCAAGATGTACGAAGCTTGCGAATAATCGAGATCCTTCCATTCGTCGATAGCCTTTACTTGATTGCTTGCGTCCTCCATTTCTGCATAAGATGATCACTCTCACCTGCTCTAAAATGGGTGAATGGAAGATTTAGCAACCTTGGCTATGATCTCACATAATTGAGATACTTGCTTTGCAGCTCTTCTTTCTCGCCTTTTCATCGAGCTTAAGGAATAAAGCGTCTATCGATGTCTGCGTGTCTGCTTGATCCTTCGGTGGTGGCTTGGCCAGAGTGGTACTTTGGTCACTTTGTCACATCTTCTTGCCGTGAGCTCCTCTTCTATCTTTCCTTCGCGGAATTGATATCTCGGCAAACTTCTCTCCCGAATTCTCGATGATCAACCTAGAAATTGCTTTAGCAACTTTAGGCCTTCTGTCTCTTACGCTCGGATCACGGAATAGCTACAGTCATGCTCCTCTAAGTTCATCTCCATTCTCGCACGGAACCAGCTGCAAGCAAAGCCAACCAACCAGCTGCAAAGCCAACCATTCCGAGAAATTAATTCTCGGAGAGTGAAAGTCACTGCAGAGTGCACTACCATCTCCGCTCTGCATCTCTCTCGTCGAGAAAGTGCCACGGTGTTATGGCTGCCATCCTCTGAATCATCCGAGGACAAAGCTCTTTCGAACTCGCCATCTCGTGCAGCTTGACATCTCCTTTGGAGCGGGTGATGAGCGAAGTGGCGAGGAGAGAAGGCGAATGTCGCGGATTGATGAAGGCATGGAAGCGTCCTGTTCTTTGCGGTGCGATAGTTGGTGAAGTATTGAGTCTTTGGAGAAGCGGAGTTGAGTCAAAGCTATGGTCGTAGAAGTGATCTTCTCTTTCTCTTGAGATCTTACATGTACTTTGACTTCTCGGACCTTCTGCTTGCTTTCTCCTCCGTGCTTTCGCTTGAGGGAATCTTTTGTGCGAAGTTGCCGTGATTTGATTCATCGATGTTTCATCAAGACAATATCCCTTCGTCAATGACGGTTTGAAGTATTCACCAACAACACTGACTCGACCTTTCTTGATTGTGTTGCGACCTCCTATGTTATTCTGCGGTATGGCTTTATCTCCTCCCATTTGATGGTAAGTGTCAAGTACCACATTCCCATCATCTTTAAGATCCGCGAGTATCGCGCTAGTCAAAGTCGAACACTTGCTTTCTTGATAGCTTCTGCTGAAATCTCTCTTTCTAACCTCGTACTCACTTTTGCACTTCATCCGAAATCTTCTAATGAAGGCACATGTGCATCTTCTTTGGGAGATTGTCTTTCTGGCTACTCGAATGGGTCGAAGTTCAGCCGTGCAGGGAAGAACTCTTGCTCATACTCGGATAACATTTGCGCTTCCATCCCTCGAGCTCTGTGAATGCTAATGCAGTTGTAATATCCCACAGTGATTGGGAAGAAGCCCGTAGACTTGTGCCGCTTTGAGTGAAGGTCGTGTAACTCCACAAGTTGCTGCTTTCGGCTCCATGGCGATCAATCTATCATTCGGATACCTGGGCATCTTTATTGGTTCTCCAGAAAAGCCCGTAACCCTGAGGTATGTGAAATCTGCAAATTGAATGAATAGACTTCCAATCTTGGACACGGCTTCCCACGCTTCCTTGCTTACCCTGTTGGCCTTGAGTCTTTGTCAGCTGCGAGATGAAATCGTAGAAGAAGTCATCGTTGATCACTTTGAAGTCTTTCTCGCCTGTAGGTGCAGTAAGCTGCGGGTAGCACTCGAAAATGGGGTCCTTGGAAAGAACACCACATCTATCCAGCTTGGAAAAGACACCTTGTGAAGCTGCAGCATACACCAAGTATGAAGTCATCTTGAAGTGAAAGTCGCTTCACGTTAAGAAGTTGCTCACCGATGTTCGCTTAATAATTTCCGACCCGATTGATTATAGAATCAACCTTGTTGATTTGATGGTCTGATGAAAGCATACATCCATGTACGGAAGGTGTAGGCATTCTCTTCGCCATTCATCTGCATGTGATTTGACGACATCATCTGCCTCCTACACCAAATTGGACCATGGAAGAGTTCTCGGGAACTTTGAAGGAGATCTAGGCTTCTTCATGTATACCATTTATTCATGATGCTCACACAATCGACTCTATGTTTTCCCACCTACATCGGCATCACGAATGCTAATAGAAGTCACCACCTTTAAATCTTTGGATATTGAACAATAATTGATGAACTCTGCGTCAGCGAATTATTGTCTTTCCGAAGCATCACGCATCTTGATCTGGATGAAGGATGATAAGATCTAGCACACTCCATCACGAACTCGCGCAATTGGGTGCATACATGGAAAAGCTGCGGCTCGGATAATTCCACTTTGCTTTTGACCGCACGCATGAGTGAAGTCTTTCCCGCTCTGGATCTATCAATCAAATCGTGCAAGAGGTTAGGGCCTAGATCTGTGTCTCCTATGCTGCAAGTTTGGAAGCAATGCATGACTCCATCGTGCTTTCTTTTTCATCTCCCTTCGCCATGGCTTTGTCTATTTTAAATCGAATAATTCTTTTCTCCTTACTTGGCGAATTTCTTCAATCTTGGTGCAGATCTGGACAATTCTTGATTCGGAGGATATTTGCAATGTATTGGACATTGATAAAAACTCATTTTCTTTTGTAAAGCACCTGTAATAAATTCCCTGCAATTTATTCGAGACAAAAAATGGCCACCGGAACATAAATAGTGAATTTAAATTGTAAAAATCTACACTTTTCAAACTGCTGCCCCAAAAATGGTGTTTAATTTGCACATAAAGAGAGCATAAATCCTTTGATCAACACTGAGCTCTGTAACACTGTGGAAACAATTATGCACGAGACAAAGATCAACCTCCTCTAAGCATGCGCCAAATCTGGAAGCTTTTAACCTTGTTGTCACCTTATCTGAGCAAAATCCTTCCTCTAATGGGGGCACACTTTTCCACTTGGCTGCAATTCTTCACCTATGATTTGAATAATTCACCCATATGGCTGCCCATGCTTATATAACCTTCACAATTCTATAATTAATAATTGCCCTAACAATTAAAGGCAATTAATTAATTAAAAATCATGCTTTTCTCTTTTAAAAATAGCATGTTTAAGGACAGCGATCAATAAATTAAATTAATCCAATTTAATCCTTCACACATCACTTCACTTAAGCTTCACGGTGTGCTTTGACCATAGCCCTTTGAAAATAGAAATTAATTTAATGTTTTAATGCCTTAAAAAACATTAAATAATACCCAAATGGGCGCACTTTTTGAGAGGAAGGCAGGCAGCCATTAAATAAATTAATTTTAATGCTTTTAAATCCTTTCTTTTATTTCATCTTTGACTTGTTGACTTCCTCAAGCTTGGCGCACTTTTTGAGAGAATAGATTAATTAAAATAATCAATTTAAGGCTTTTATTCTCTCACCAAAGGGTGCACTTTTTGCACATGTAATTCTATTTTAAGAATTTTTTCATAATGGGATTCTTTACCTGCAGCAAGCGAGGCACCAAAATCCCGTGATCCGCTTAAGTGATTTGACTTTGACAATGAGATTATTTACCCTGCAAGGCAGGCACTAAAATCCCATGATTTCACTTAAGTCACTTTCCTTTTATTATATCATGGGAATTTTTACCTGCAAGGCAAGCAATAAATTTCCACACTGCCTCTGACCTCTATTTTCCCACTGCTGGCTTAAGTGACTTTTATAACACGGGAAAAAGTACCTGCTAGGCAAGTATAAAATTCCCACCCTGCCTGCGGCTTATATTTTTCCCATCGCAGCTTAAATCCTTTGTTTTCCAAAAATGCGCCCATCCGCATGAGGGTTTTTCCGCGCACGACTTCGCTTTTCCCCAGTGATCGGACCTCGATGGCGACTTCCTCCGGGCATAATGTGTGTATATGTTTTCCATTTGCTCGGGTAAAAATCGGGCTTACCGTGAAGGAATTGCTCGAGAGAAATTTCACAGAAAAGCGAAGCGGGACACCACAAAAACACGAAAAATTGTCAAAAGTTACAAATAAAGCCCAAAACTTAAAATAAGTTAAAACCCTTACGGCACATAGGAATAATAATATATTCGCTCATAATAGAGTTAAAACAAAACGCAAATAGCCTCATACGAGGCTCAAAATAATTAAATACAAATTTTTGAGACAAATCCGACAATGAGAATAAAACAATTTTGGACATCTGGGTATTTGGCGAAAAAAGGCTACTATGGCTCTTTGGGATTATCTTGACACAATACAGAACTTTCGAGGCAATAAAAACACAAAACAACCCATTATTTTAAAAGTACGAAAATATTTCGGATAGGGTAGTCGCAGATTTCGGGGTGAAATCAGGTGACACCATGTTTTCTTACAAGTTGAGAAATAATGGCAAATTTGGGTATCATGTTATTATCTCAAAGCATCTCTTTGAAAATATTAAATTACAAATTCTATGTGAAAACTTGATCTGCAGACTTTTCAAAAAAACTTTTTAAAAATTACCCTTCCATGAAGGGCTGCGATTAATTCTTTGAGATTTCCACAAGACATTGAAGCAATATATCTAGAATAAACTATGTTGAATCCTTTTGATTTTCAATGTTTGTGCTACGTTGCACGGATACCTCAAAACCCCTACCGAATCCTGCCTGAGACGTCTCGGATACGGATACGCGAAGGATACGATACGGATACGGCTGGATCCGCGCAGGATACTCCAGGATACGTGGCGGATACGTACAGACGTATCCGCCACGTATCCTGGAGTATCCTGCGCGGATCCGGGCCGTATCCGCCTTCAAAAACGTTTTTTTTAAGTTCTATTTCATTTTTTTTTAAATGTTTGACATTAATGAGAGTGGAGCTAGCGCAAGTGGCACACATGAACTTGATTTTGAGGAAAATCTAGATGATATATTCTAGATTTGTTTGTATTCCTATATCATATGTATGGCAGCCACATGAACAATGAAATCATAAATGTAAAATCTTAAGTATATTGTTTGTTTTGAAAATTTGAACATGGATCTAGTTACTAGTATATTTTTAAAATTTCAAGTTTTGTTCGTATTCATGTTAACATGATATTCATATATCATATGTATGGCAGCCACATGATCAATAAAAATGCAAAGTCTTAAGTATATTGAATGTTTTGAACATTGATTCAAGTTTTGTATTACTATTTCAGTTTTTTATGGACTAAAAAATGAGTAAAATGAGTAGATGTACATAAATATATATATATATATATATATATATATATATACGGACGTATCCAAGACGTATCGTATCCAAGGGTTTTTTAAAATTGACGTATCCGCGTATCGTATCCGTATCCAAACGGATACTCGTATCCGTATCCCGGAAGCGAGGTTTCAGGTCTAGACCCCTCGTTTGAGGACATTTGGATCAACTAAGTGATGTTGGATTGTTAAATAATTTGAATTATAATAAGAACATGTAATAATAAATTAATAATAAGAGAAGGCAGATTTGGCCACATAAATGAAAAACTAAGTTTTTAAGAGAACCTTGTAACAAAAAATATTTAATATTAAAATACTCATTTAATTGTTTTGGCATATTCTAAGACTTATAACTTCAACTTAATTTATGATAGGATGATGATAAGTGATATTAAAATATTTGTATTAAGCCGAAAAAAATGTTAAGTATTTAATAATTTTAATTTGGGACAAGTTTGAAGTATAGAATGGGATTTACAACACAAGGTACTTCATTGAAAGTGTCAAAGAACAGCATTTATTTTAATGTTTTGGTATGGTCTAAGACTTATAATATATTCAAACTAATTTATAATAGGATGTTAGAAGTCAATATTAATATATTTCTTTTTAAGACATCACAATATTAGTTATGTTTCTGATAGTTTTAAATTAGGAAAAATATTTAGATTTAGGGATTAATTAAATTAATTTAGAATACAAGATCAAAGGAAGCATGGAGATGAACAAAGATTTGAAATTCAAATCAAGCTTTAATATCCCTTTTGTTAAGATTACATGAATGACATCTTTCCACATCTTAGAAGCGCTTAAGCCTTTGAAGAATGAAAACCAAAGTGCATCCCTTTTTGGCAAAATGTGGGTATGTGGTTAAACGTAATATGCCTCAGCTTATCTTTACCATCAATCATATAAAATATGTCTCAGCTTTCAGAATTTTTCACACACACTGGGACTTACACCACACATATTGCAATACAATATCCATGGATATGAGAAAAGACCATGAAATATACAGTTGTTAGTAACATACGCAAATGTGTTAGGAGAAGTACCACAAGGATTACCCTGCTTCCACCTAGGATTGCCCAATCCAGCACCATTAGCCTTGGACATTATCAGATTTTGCATAGGCCCTTCCGTAGTGTTTGATTATGATGGTCTCAGTTCTTCAGGCCCAAGCCTCGCTACAGACATGTTACAGCACCGGTTTCCATTCACGGTCTACTGTTTTGATTTTCATTAGCTCTGTTCTTCATTGGGGGTCCTTCCCTCACATGGATTTTTCACACACATTGGCACTTACACCACGTATACTGCAATACAAAATCCATGGATACAAACAATGACCATCAATTGTACAGTTGTTAGTAGCATAGGCTAATGTGTTAGGAGAGGTTCCACAAGGACAATCCTGCTTCCTACTAGGATTGCCCAATCTAACCCTGTTAGCCCTGATCATTCTCTGGACATTATCAGGTTCTGCATAGGCCCTTCTGTAGTGTCTGATGATGATGTCAGTTCTTCTCACCCAAGCCTTGCTACAGGCATATTACAGCACCGGTTTCCATTCATGGTCTACCATTTTGATTTTCATCAGCTGTGCACTGCTGGGGGTTCCCTCACATGGATATTTCTTCCTGTATTTAGATCTTATGGTATGGGGTTTAACTACTTTTAATTTACTCACTCTTCCTTTTTTTTCTTTGCTTTGGTTTTTAGAATTTGTTCAATTTCATTACTTAGGACCTTTTTGCCCTAGTCCTCCTTTGTTGCAACTTATAACTAAACACATTTTCAAGTCCCATTGACCTACTTTGATTATTAAATAACATTAATCGAAATTCTCCCCATCTATTGAACTATTTTATATGCCATAAATAAACAGAAACTATAACCAAAAAGCATAATTATACCTCTTCCTTAATGGATTGAATGTGTGTCATGACAGACTTCTCATGTTCCCATTGTTGTTGTAGCTCTTGCTGCTTTTGCTTAAGATGACCTAGTTCTGTTTCAAGACGAGTTAACCTATCTTTTGAGGCCTTGTCTGTATCATTAGTGAGAGAGAGTCGCTCCATTTCAAGCTTCAACACAGCACGATCAATTTCATCTAGAGCAGTGGGCTTTGATGTGATTTCCATTTTCAGCTTCGCAGCTGCCTCATCAACTAGATCAATGGCTACAATAACAATCAAGCAAAACAATCTTTTCACATTATCAATTACCATGATATAAACTCTTTACTAAAGAAAAAATGCTAAAAATTCCTGAATCTGTAGGATATGAAGAATACCTTTATCAGGTAGGAAACGGTCACTGACATAACGGTCGGAAAGTATTGCTGCCTCCACAAGGGCACCGTCAGATATTCGGACTCCATGATGCAACTCATATCTCTCGCGCAGACCACGAAGTATAGAGATTGTATCCTCCACTGATGGTTGACCAACATAGACTTGCTGGAAACGGCGTTCTAAAGCTGGATCTTTTTCTATATATTTGCGGTACTCATCAAGAGTGGTTGCTCCAATGCAGCGCAGTTCTCCACGTCCAAGCATGGGTTTCAGTAAATTTCCTGCATCCATAGATCCATTTGATGCACCTGGAAGGCCAAAAACAGCCAATCAACCATTACTTTCTCCATGAAACAGTAATATATTTATAACTTACTTGTTTAGTTCTAAACGATGAACACTAAGCTACAATTTGTTACAAATTGGATTGAACCATGTTCACTTCATTAGTACTACAAACATAAGATGTTTTCTTCTTTTCTTTTCCTTTTTCTTGTCCTTCCTGGGGAGGGCAGGGGTGCACAGGACCCCTCATTTTGGTACTCAACCAAAGAAGACGAATGCAGTGTCTGAGCTTTTTATTTTCAGTGTAAAAACATTGATCTAGGGTTTTAATGTCTTCCCTTTAAGACCCCAATTCTTAAAGCTAAAGCACCTATTCATATTTGATAACTGGATGTTATTACAACGCCGGAAAAATTCTTCCTTGCAGGAGCATCTCCAATTCTTAAATGCAGCAGAAACATAGAAAGCCAGACAAATACAGGGTAGAAAACCAGTGCCATCATAATTGCTACCAACTAATGAAACAGAAGGAAACATTAGTCTGGCCATTGACTGGAAAAAGGTGTTTCCTATGATCCTTTTGGTCAAATAAATAAATAAAAAGATAAAAATTAGATTTTTACAACCTACATGAAGTTAGCTGCTTATATAATAAATACTAATTAATTTTTATCTACAGTGGATAAAACAAGTGTCCATCAGTTGGGCACATTCTAGGAAGGTCAGGGAAGAACAGGAGCTTGCTCAGTTGGAGGCCAGTTTGGCAGCGAGATATGAGTCAGAGGGTTTTGGTTTCCTATCTGAGGGGACTAAGAAAGATTTAGCAGATATTGAGAAGCGGAAAAGAAAGATTTTGGAGGATAGGGAAGCAGAGTGGCGTTTAAAGAGTCACGCTCTCTGGTTGTCAAAGGCAATGAAAATTCGAAATTCTTCCATCAGTATGCCAACCATCGTAAAAACATAAATACCATATGGAAAATTAAAGATGATGCTGGTGTGGAGGTGAATTCTTTTGAGGACATTACCAAAGCCAGGGTGGCACACTTCGGCAATCTTTTGAAGAAGGCAGAAAAGAGTTTCGATTATTGAGGTGGTTCACATTTCTCAATTGTTTTCTTGTCTCGTTGATGAAGAGGAAACTTGGTTCCTTATGGAGGAGGTTTCGATTGAACTACACGAGGTTATTCACAGCTTTCAAAAGGAAAAGAGTCCCGGGCTAGACAGGTGGCCAGTCGAAGTTTTCACTGGATTCTTTGATATTTTGAATGAGGACTTGCTCCGTGTGATTGAGAGGACTAGAACATCAGGCAGGGTCTTAGCTGCCTTCAACTCTACATTCATTTCCCTCATACCTAAGCCCGATAACCCTTTGTCATTTGATGATTTTTGGCCTGTCTCCCTCTATAACTGTATCTATAAAATCGTGGCCAAGGTCATAGCAAAAAGGGTTAGACGAATATTGTCTCTTTCAGTTTCAAAGGAACAGTTTGGTTTTTTAGAAGGCAGGCAGATTCATGAGGAAATTGGTGTCGCATAGGAAGGCTTACATTCAATAACAATAAAAAAAAGAAGGCAGTGATGATAAAGATCGATCTGCCAAAAGCATTTGATCGGGTTAGTTGGTCGTCTGTGAGATTGATGTTAACCCATCCTGGCTTCTGTGTTTCCTTCATAAGATAAGTGATGAGTTGTATCACATCTGTTTCTGTCTCTGTTCTGATAAATGGTGCAGCCTCTGATTTTTTTGATCCAGCAGGGGATTAAGGCAGGGATGCCCATTATCTCCTTTGCTGTTCCTCATAGTGGCTGAAGGTTTAAAATTTTAAATCAATCACTGTTGGTTGCAAAGAGGTCAAGCAGCTTCAAGAGTGTAAGAATGGTGGGGTGATTGCTGGATCACTCACTTGCTGTTTCTGGATGATATCCTCATTTTCTGGGATGGGTCGAAGTGGGATTTGGAGAAGCTAAATGAGATATTAAATCTTTATTGTGAGGCGACCGAGAATGGAGGTTAACATTGGAAAATCTATGATATCATTCGAAGGGGTTGAGGAGGATGAGAGGCAATATTATATGACTCTTTTTCCTTACAGGCAGCTTGTTTTGGAAGAGGGCCTGAACTATCTAGGCTTCTTCTTGAAACCAAACTCCTACAGGATTAGGGACTGGACATAGCTTATTTCTAAATATGAGAAAAGGATTTCGAATTGGTGTTATCGCTGGCTGTCAAAGGGTGGGAGATTGGTCCTTGTTGAAGCTGTCTTGGAGGCAATCCTGGTCTATTGGATGACCTTCTCATGGATTCCGAAAGGGATCTTGGAGATTCTCGGATGGATTAGTTTCCGTTTTCTGTGGTCTAAGAGCATGGAGAAGAAAGGCCTTGCTTGGATAAAATGGAATGCCCTTGCAATTCCAAAATCTGAGGGAGGTTGGGGTATAAAAAATATTTTACACTTCTCTACAGCCCTTGCAGCCAAGAGCATTCGGAGGTTGATTCAAAGTAGAGGGTTATGGTTAGAAGCAGTACATCAGAAGTATATTGCTCCGGAGTCTGTTGAAGGCTGGATCCACAGACCTCGTAACTCCTGTCATAATGTTTCGGTGATATGCAATGCTGACATTCTCTCTTTTCCTCTGATAGGTGATGGGCTCGCTTGGAAAGTTGGTAATGGATTTCGTGTTCGACTTGGGGAGGACCCTTGGGTGGGGAGCGGATTGGACCATCGATTGCCTGATCGTATGATCCAGACTCTGAGACAGAGGGGATTCTTCAATCTTTCAAATATTGAGGATCCAGCTACAACATCCATTTGGGGTCAAGGTTGGCGCTCTGCAGATTATCTGGGGTTTGGCAGGGATGATGCTACAATATGGGGTCATTTTGTGGCCAGATTGAAAAGGAGTCATGTTTGGATACTAGCAAATGAAGATACGCTGGTATGGACAAGATCGCCTCGGGTGTATATACTCCAAAAAGCTGGTTATGTAGCTCTCAGTTCAGTGGGTTTGCAGGGTGAAGGTGATTGATGGTGGAAGGCTGTCTGGAAGTTTCACTGCCCATCAAAGATCAAAAAAATTTATGTGGTTTTGCTTCGCAACAAAGCTTTGACGTGGGGACGTGCTGCAAAGAGAAATAAGGCTGGGCCTGGAAGGTGCCCTCTATGTAAATGCGATGAGGAATCAAATTTACATTTGGCGTTGGGAAGCCCATATACCATTCAGGTATGGAAGGAGATTGAAGGTTCATCTGGCATAAAGAATGCAAGGTTTAGTCTTTCAATAGAAGACAGTATTAAGAGATGGTGTTCAAATCCACCAGTCAAGTCTTATCATGAATTGCCGATGGTTATATGTTGGGGTATTTGGCGGGCTAGAAACTCTAGTTTATTTGATGATAGGCCTATTCCTCCTTTGCAAGTGGCAGCTCGGGGTATGAGTATTATAAATCACTTTCCACAGGTCAAGAATGATGTTGCGGTCAGACAGGTGATAGCTGAGGTGGTCAATAGAGATTACCCCTGGGCTTATTTCAACGGTGCAGCTCAAGGTGATCCAAATTCTTGCAGGGCTGGCAGTGTTACTCATTTGGATGGTGATTGGTGTTTAAAGTTCAAAGTGGGCCTCGGGCCTGGCACTAACAATTATTCTGAACTAATGGCCCTCAAGTTGCTTAAGCTGTCGGCAGTTGAAAAAGGCATTTCCAGATTGCAGGTTTTTGGTGATTCGCTGAATGTGATCAAGTGGATTCGGTTTGATCAGAATTGCTATAACATTATGCTACAGCCGCTATTGGAGGAGATCAAAAGATTGGCAGAGCACTTTGATTCCATTTGTTTCTGTCACTTGTATAGGGAAAGGAATTCTGATGCAGATATGCTGTCTAAAGGTGGTCGCCTTTCCTTATGGAATTTGGCACATTTGTGAAGAAGCAGTGGATCAAATCGTGGAGTACTATCATCCTCTATTTCATGATCAAAATCTTTTATTTATATCTGTGCATATGACTTCTATGTCTTTATGATCTGGTTGTTCGGATATTGGATCTTGTGTTTAGACTAATGAATATGTCATTTGGATTCGATCCTGGTCATAACTATAGGATCTAGCAGCTATTTGATCTTCTTGGAAGATTTGATGGGTCCTTGGGATAGATTTCTATCTGATGGTAGTTTTCTGTGATAAGGATACTTGTCAAGTTGGGTGTTAGTATGTTGATGTCTCTTGAGCTGGGCTGTTTGCACACAGTTCCACCTTTCCTTTGTTATTTTGTATTCGAATTTCAGATCGTTGTCATGCTTTTGTAGCACCTGAAAAGCGGACCTTCGCTTTTTTATTAATAAAGTTAAGATCTTTTTTCTGGGGGAAAAAAATACTGATTAATTTTTTGTGTCTAATCTAACAAGGCAAATTTTGGTAGTTAATTTTTGTGCTTAATCTAATTGTTACTACTTGCTGATCAAAAACTGGCGCCACACATTGGTGCTTCTCACTAATAATTACATCTCCAAACTTTCCAAATACATGCTTAAACAGATGAGAACTTGCAGTCCAATGTAAAGTATCATTCCAACTCGCCACAGCTGAACTTAATTTAGCAACCATCTAACTACTGTTGAACTTAGCTTTCCAGTTCACAAAAGCTAGTTGTAGTTAGTAATCTTTTTACTTGAGTACTTGCAGATTCCCTACATTTTATTTTTCTATTTTTATACAAGCGACCCTGCATGATCCTCTGGTATTCTGTTTGTGAACCACTGTAATCTATTTGTTGATGTTAATTAAAAAGTGTACAACATGTGCAATTTTTACAGCTTTCATTTCCTTTCTTGCTCACATGTTGCGTGTTCACGTCAGTTGGACTTGGTACCATATCCTGAACAACCAGGCCACTTATGCATTCTTCTGGCGTGAAATTGTGCCTGCCAAGAATCAAATTCTTCCATTTAGTCTGAAATTCTGCTAGAACACAGATTTTATTCTGTAGGTCACTCTATGCTTCAACTGCACTATATCTCATCTGTCTTGGTATTCTATTTTTGTATCCATGACGAGCCTACCATAATAAGCCTCCTCTATTTGGCATGAAATTCGCCAGAAGGCAGATCTCACTGCATTGATCATTACTTCCTTCGGCAGCAAGTTCAAATTCCACTTTTGTATGGCACTTATGGACAATCTCGTAATTTGTGCACAAATCAACAAAATATTAGATTGAGCTGAAATCCTTAAGGGGTATTTTATCATTTTAATTCTTCTCCTGTTTCACATAAATCTTTGTTTTCTCGTTATTTCCATCTTATTGTTCAGGTTTCTACTTACTTTAGAATCCTTATGGCTTCTAAATGTTCCATTGTTGAACATTCCAAATTCTACCAAGGGATACGTCTCATTCGGCTACTTGCACGTGACCTTTGGGAGCCAGCAAAACTAATTTCATGTGAAGATGATGTCTCTCCGACAATAATTGGCTGGTCATAAAATGCAGGAGTCTATAGACGTTTCTGTCACTCAATTGGCATTTAAGATAGATGCATGCCTTAGAAGACTAGAAGAACATTTTCACAATCAGAAAATTTTCATGGATGCTCAGAAGATGATGATTGCTGATGTTTACAAGACCGTCCAGGCTCTTACTTGGTGGCAGTCAAATCCATTTATTGGCTACCACAAACCAGCCAGGTATTCAACAGTGGAACCAGTTCAAAATGGTCACTGGTGAGGACCTTAATCCCCTTGACAAAAAGGGGACTTTCTGGCTCACCAGTTGAATCTCCAAGAGTCTACAGTACATAGCTACAATAAGATGATGTCCAATTCGGTAAGTTATCCATCAAATTGGAGGTACAAGATCAAACAAATACCCTTCGTAGTAAATTTATCTATTGCGTGTTTGCAGCTTAGAAAATAATTGGAGCTCTTGAATGTTTTATCACTTGAGCAAGCTTTTCAATTCGTATTAGAAGTTAAAGCTAAGTTATTGTTATCTAAATAACTCTCCTAATTATCAGGATAACTTATATTTTCATTCTGACTCGATGTTTCACATTTCAGGTTGCGTGCACTCAAGATTGTTCTTTTGATACCTTGGCACAGTTGTAGTTCCTCTGCACACCCTTGCACGCCTTCCTGCTTCTCCCTTTGCATTTTGCTCTCCTTTTCCATTTTCTCTTGCGCCTTCTCCTGCGCACCCGCTTTCTTTCCTATCCCGTCGTGCACTCCTTGCGCGCACCTCTATAGACTTGCCTTCCAAATTGGCTAAGTCCCTCGCATGCCTTCGCGCTTGTGCACCTGCACTTCCTCTTTTTCTTGCGCTCCTTCGCACGCCCCCTTTTCCTTCCGCGCAGCGCCCTTCCTCAATTGAAAGCTCGCGCCCCTTCCCCATACTTGTCCCTGCAAGTATTCTCCTATTCCTCCTGTGCGCACACCTTTGCGCGCGCCGCCTTTGCTTCCACATCTTGCGCCTTCTTTTGGACAACCAACCGGTGCATGACACGTGGTAGAAAAGACAAAACAAATGAACAATTGGCGACTCCTTGATCAATCGGGGCACGCCACGTGTCTTACGTGCCAGACGGCTCGACATCTTCCAACAAATGCCATATCTTCTCCTACAGAGCTCGATCGCACGCACTTTGGGCTTGTTAGAAAGCTTGACATCGGCTACATGTTGGACTTTTCAAAATCAGATTGAGTGGGATTTGGTAGGCGGAAAATAGGGAAATGTCATTCTGATCATCAATGCACACATCTAATTGACCTCAACCACCAGATTTCAATCAGATCTTGCTTTCTTCCTTCTACACACCAAACAGACATGGGGAAGCGCATCTGACAGCCTTGCAGGCAGATTTGCAAGCATTTATCACTTGTTGTTGGTGGTTGAAGATTTGAATCCGAGTTTCCCTCTCTTTCTCTTCTCTTCTCTCATTCTTCTCCTATAAATAGCAAAGTTCTGCTTTGTAAAAAGGATCCCTCTTTGTTGTAACAGCACCATGCCAAAATGGTGGCCGACTTCCCACGGGTCTCAGACCTTGGCATGGTCTCTATAATGTATTCTCGCCTCCTGCTGTGAGTGTAAATGACTGTGCGTCCCTTAAGCAATAAAATTGTGTTTTGTGGAACTCTTGTCTTCCCTCTCTCGTTTTCATTGCATCTTGCCTCTCTGTTTGCGTTTTCTAGCATGTTGTGTGTATTCCCGCTTGCAGTCCCCACGTTCATGTGTTGTGTGCGCTGGAAGGCCAAGCCCGCATATTGATCTCGTGGCACACGCCGTCCGCTCTCTTCTCCGACGCCTATCGACACTAAAATTTTTCTTCGTAATTTCTATTTCATTAATGTATGTATTAGGAATAGGATGTTGTTAAGAATAATTAGTAGTAGCATTCGATAAGAAGATAGCGCCATTGCTGACACGACGCCGCCATTACGACGCCGCCAATAATGTATAGTACAAGTAATAGTCAAAAGTACAATAGAAATGTTGTGGTAAAAAGTAAATATTTGTCGTAAGTGGTTCGGTAATGTTAAAATGTCAAAGTTATGGTAAGTAGAGAAGTAGGGTCTACATGATTAGAAATTAGAAATATTATAAGGATAATAAGGACAAGGAGTGAGGTCATAAATATTTTGTATATTTTATTTGTAAAAAGTCTAAAAATGTGGAACCCATGAGAAATGATAAGGTTTATCTTATCTTAAAAATAAGCTTACATGTATAGATAAGAGTTAAAATATGGAATATGATTCGTCAAAGAGATTTCTTATCTTATCTTAGAGATAAAATGGATAAGCCTAGAAGTTCTATAAATAGAGAGGCCACCCCACTCATTTAGCATAGAAGGAAGTAGTAAGAAATATCAGATGAGTAAGTATGTAAAGGAAGCCATCATTTTGAAGGTGTGTTAAAGAAACCATTAAGAGGTGTAATTGTGAAGTTTCTCCCATAATTATGATTGGAAGGCAAGTGAAGTCATGTAACACTTCAAGTACTTCATGGGTGAGATTGTAACAATTTCATGTTAATATTATAATTTACACTTATGTTTTGATTTATCATCATTCCTTCTTATCATAGTCTATGGTATTCTTGTGTTATGTTTGTTGTGTTTCCAAATTACATCCACCAAACTAAAAGTTGTGCATTAGTAATATATCATGCACGAGGAGTTCCCAGGTGAAGGATTATCATAGTGTCAGATTGGTGATAACATTTTGGTTCCGATTCTTGGGACCATTCCTCGTTGGTGGATTTTTACGGAAAGATATTCCCACTTAGTCGAGAAAACATTTGGAGGGTAACCTTGTTTTTATGTGCATAGTAGTTACCTATGGTAAAGTCACTTTTTCTTTGGAATAGTATTTACCGCAGAAAGTCACTTTTTACCATGAATAGTGTTTACCACAATAAAGTCAGTTTTTACCACAAGTAAGTCAAGTTTTACCATAGTTTACCGTGGTCATTTCTATTTTCTATTATAATAATTCCAATTATTTGTGCACATAAGTCGTGTTGATTGACTTGTGGGTTGGTATTTCACCGTGGTTACTTTTGAAAATGGGAAATATTCCTATTTTTTCAAAGCCCAATCTAATGAAGATGCTTCCTCTTTCATTCAAGAGTTTAAACGATCTTGTATTTGTAATGGCCTTATAAGAGGGAACAATGGACTGAATTTTTCCTACCTTTTTGGATGGTTCAAATTTTTAGGTGGTTTGAAACACTAGGTGATAATGTGAAAAACTCATAGGATTTATTAACCGAAAGTTTTATCAAGAATTTGGTGAACAATGAGAAATATGCAGATCTCATGATCGATATCACAAAGCTATCCCAAAGAGAGAAGGAGAAGATAAGAGATTATCATGTTCGTGTTCAGAGCTAAGGAGGAAGCTCGATGCCCAGATCCGGAAGGAAAGATTAGCGGATGGGTTGATAAATGGCGTGGATAATCTCCTCTCGTAAGCACTTCATTCTTGAGATGAAGCGAGAGATCGACAAGGAGTGAAGTATGACCGCCCAGCCTACCATTAAACAAGAAAGGAGATGCAAGAAGGCAAGAAAAAAGCATGGAAGAGGAGCCCAAAGAAATTGTTACTAAAGTAGAGCCTACACCAAAGACCTTTGGTCCAAAATCCACAACCACTCTCGGTGAGCACAAATCTTTCTCCTAATACATCTACCGAGTATGAAGATCTCGGGAAGATGGGTCGATTAACTATTAATCTTCTTCAAGGAAAAGAATTTAGTTCTCGAGAGAGGAGATAGAGGTCCAAAAGAAATATTTCTAAAGTCAGTATGTTATGGTTATCATAAAAAGGGTCATTATAAGTATAATTGTCAGGATAGAGCTTCTACATCCAGATAAAGAGATAATGATAAAGGCAAAACACCTGTGAATTCTTTTGATGTAGTAGATAAGAGCATAAATAATGAAGCGAGATGTGTTTCAGAATAAAAAGAAAGAAAAAAAAGATAACCAAGATGGAAATGATCCTAAGTAGATGAAAGGAGAAACTAATAAGAAACATAGGAGAAGAAAGTTGGGTGTGCGGGATTTTCTCGATTTCACAGAACAAAGGACCATACTCCATCGTGAAGATCGTCCAAAAGGCTCGCAAATATTACATATGGTCAACTCTTGGCTATGTCTTCTAAGAAGAGGCGGGAGCTGCGAAGTGGACTCAATGCTCGACGAAAGGAGGTTGAGGATCCTGTTTTTGGAGGCAAAGGCGGATCCCTACGCTCCACAAGTTGAGGTATTATGTAATGGTATTTCAATTCATGATGTCTTAGTTGATAGAGTGCTTTTGCAGCTTAATGTAATGACCGAGTCTCAGAATGAATGTGTTGGGTTTAAAATTGATCGCCCTCAACACTTATATCGAGGTCATTAAATAAGGAAAAACTAAACAGGAAGATGTTTCAAATGTGACAATATCTATTATGGGTGTTGATGTGTGGTAGACTTTCAAGTGATGAAAAATGGTATACTTATGCAGTACCCAATGTTGTTGGGAAGACCATGGCTAAAGAGAGTTCATGCAAAGAAACTACCTGGAATGAAAGTTTCATGACACTTGGACATGGTAGAGAGAGGGTGAAGATAAACGTGATCCCTCGGTATCATAAGCACGTAACCCGTGGATTCAAGTGATGAAACCGATGATGGACATCCTCTAATTACTCTAGCACCAGTGAAGTGGACACGAGAAGAAAAAAATGACGTTGATATTTCGGTCATGGATATCCTTCCACCACACCGACTCATGAACCCATAAAATTATCTAAAGAAGAAATTGATGATCGTCTCCAACAAATAAAGATTGATAATATTGTGATGGAGAGTGAGAAGGAATCCTACCCACTCTTTCGAAAGTACATACACCTATTCACTTTTGATTACAAGGAACTCCGTCAAATAAGTTGGGTAGAACATTCTATTAAAGCTGGTAGATGGTGTTAAGTCCATAAAGCAAATGCAATATGTAATGAATCCTAATTTTTCCAAGACCGTAAAAGAAGAAATAAATAAGTCAGCTTGATACGAGATTCATATTTGTTGTGGAGAATTGTAATGGGTTTCTCCCATTGTGATCTCAATAAAAAAGAATGGGAAGCTACGATTTGTGTTGATTATAGGAAGTTTCAATAAGGCAACAAAGAAGGATCATTACCCTCTTCCATTCTTAGATTAGATCTTGGGCGAAGTATTTGGCCAGAGTGTTATAGTTTCTTTGATGGATATAGCGGATACAACCAAGTTCGTATAGCGGAGAAAGATTAGCCTGAAGACCACGCTCACCACTCCTCGAGGAACGTTTGCTTATAGAGTTATGCCTTTTGGGTTGTGTAATGTTTCGGACAACGCCCAGCGTTTGATGAATAAGGTGTTTGAACCCTACATCGGGAACTTCATCGAATATTTCTGGATGATTTTTGCATCATCTATGGGAGTAAGATGGACCACCCGCACTTGAGATGGAGACAAGATTTCAAAAGTTAGATGAAGCACAAGCCTTACTAAACCCTACAAAGTGTGTCTTTGGATGTTCTAAAGGCATTTTGTTAGGGCATCTTTGTATCAGAGATGGTATCAGTACTTAATCCCGATAAAGTTTCAAATATCAAAGAGTTACCATTTCCTATGAATAGAAGTAAGTTAAGATCATTTTTAGGCCATGTGGGTTACTTATAGAAGGTTCATCAAGAATTTCTCAAAGATTGCACACCACTAACCCGTTCTTCAAGAAGGATGTTACTTATGAACCAGAAATAAGGCACATGAAACTTTTTAACAATGAAGGAAGCTCGGTGTCTTCACTTATTTTAAATAATCCAGATCGAGCAAGCCATTCATTGTGTATACTAATGCCTCTCGACGCAAAGACTAAGAAGTACTACGAGCCAAAAGGATGAAAATGGGAATGATCATCCGGTTTACTTTGGGAAGCAAACAAATGAGCAAAGGTCTTGAAGTAAATTATACCGTAATGTGAGAAAAAAAGAGGCTCTAATTTATCATTTTTGTTGTAAAGAAGTTTAGAAATTACTTGCAGACAGAAATTTATAGTCAGAACAGATCATCAAAAAGCTCTAAAATATATCAAATAAGCCTAACCCATCAAAGAGGATAGTAAGATGGATAATTTTGCTACAAGAATTTGAATTTGATATTATAGATAGGCCAGAAAGAAGCATGTCGGTGCGGATGCACTCTCTCGAGCCTATGATGGTTTAGGTTCATCTTGTGATGATGATGATTTCCGTGATGCAAAGATTGTTATCCTCGACACAATCCCTAAAGTGAATACATAGATATTTGGAATTATTTGAATGAATTCAAGTTTCCTAATGGTGACAATGCAAAGACTAAGAGGAAGATTACTCAAGTCATCGTCCATATTCTATTCTCGCATGGAGTATTATTTCGAATAAAACCCGATGGACAATACAAGAGGGTAGTTGGACGTGATCATGGGAAGGCGCCGATGGGGAAGAATTCCACAATAGTACATGTGGAGGACACTTCTCCTGACAACTTACAAAGCAAGTAGGATCTTGGATGCGCAGTTATCATGGCCCACTCTTTTTAGAGATTGTTATAGTTATTGGAAGACGTGATATTTGTCAAACACATGGTAGAACCGTAAAACTTCATCACTCCATTATGCCCTATTCTTCCACTTGGTCCCTTTGAAAAGTGGGGAATAGTATCAGTAGGTCCATTTCCAACTACCCCACGCCAAAATAAGTATATCAGAGTTGCTTACGATTATTTAACCAAGTGGGTTTGAAGCAAAGCTATTTAAAACACTTCCATGGATGAAGTAACAAGGTTCATATATGAACGCATTCACCTGATTTGGTTGTCCATTAGAAATCAGAATGATCAAGGAAGCCACTTCATTAATGAGATGGTAGAAGCCCTAATCAATAAGTTTTCTATTAAGCACGAAGGCAACAACATACAAGCCAAGAACAAATGGATAGGTGGAACGAACAAATTGTGTTGTGTCAAATTCTAGAAAAGATGCTTTATGCAGTACATAAGTGGGATAAAAGGATTCATGCAAAGATTGTGGGCATATAGGACAACATCAAAGTCAATGACAGGATACTCCCATTTCGGTTGGCTTATGGCATTGATCCAGCTTCTTCCTATTGAGTTTGATATTCCCACCTTTGTGAGAGTTATGAAAAATGAAAGGATGGATGAAAGTGATTCAAAAAAAGGTTCAGTACATCTTCATTTCACTAGAGGAAATGAGGAAATAAGAAAGTATACAATCTATAAGAAGAAAATGAAACAGAGAAAGAATACTTTGATCAAAAATCCGTTGGTCTCCATTTCATGTGAATGACTTGGTTCTAGTATATAATTCTAAATACAAAAAAAGAAGACAGAAAATTTCTTTCAAAATAGATGGGGCCCTACAAAATAAGAAACAGTGCATGAAAATGGTACATACCGATTTGGAGGAATTGGATGCACTCCCATTACGAAATGGGTCAACCACGACAAGTTCAAGATTTTCCAAGACACTTAGGAATAGTCTACTCCGAGGAAGGAGTAGAAAGTAGGAAGGGGGAAGATGTCAACACTAAAATTTTCCTTCGTAATTTCTATTTCATTAATGTATGTATTAGGAATAGAATGTCATAAGAATAATTAGTAGTAGCGTTTGATAGAAGATAAGCAAACCTGCTGCATTTACGACGCCGCCAATAATGTATAATACGGTAATAGTCAAAAGTGATAGGAATGTTGTAGTAAAAAGTAAATATTTGTCGTAAGTGGTTCGGTAATGTTAAAATGTCAAAGTTAGGGTAAGTAGAGAAGTAGGATCTACATGATTAGGAATTAGAAATATTATATGGGTAATAAGGACAAGGAGTGAGGTCATAAATATTTTGTGTATTTTATTTGTAAAAAGTCTAAAAATGTGGAACCCATGAGAAATGATAAGGTTTATCTTATCTTAAAAGATAAGCTATATGTATAGATAAGAGTTAAAATATGGAATATGATTCGTCAGAGTAGATTTCTTATCCTATCTTAGAGATAAGATGGATAAGCCTAGAAGTTCTATAAAGAGAGGCCACCCCCTCATTTAGCATAGAAAGAAGTAGTGAGAAATATCGTATGAGTAAGTATGTAAAGGAACCCATCATTTTGAAGGTGTGTTAAAGAAGCCATTAAGAGGTGTAATTGTGAAGTTTCTCCCATAGTTATGATTGGAAGGCAAGTGAAGTCAGTAACACTTGAAGTACCTCATGGGTGAGATTGTAACAATTTCATGTTGATATTATAATTTACACTTATATTTCAGATTTATCATCATTCCTTCTTATCATAGTCTATGGTATTCTTGCGTTATGTTTGTTGTGTTTCCAGATTACATCCACCAAACTAAAAGTTGTGCATTAGTAAATAATCATAAGTACGAGGAGTTCCCAGGTGAAGAATTATCATAGTGCCGGATTAGTGATGACACGCCCTCTTTGTTTCCTTCACCACTTGTGGAGAGAGATCGACCCTTTCCCTGGCGCTATCGCCTTCCTTAGCTTAGGATTTCCCCTTTCTATACATCCTTCTATCCCTGGTCCCTTTGCATGTTTAGTCTAGGATTTGCTTTCAGCATTAGGAGTAGCAGTAGCATTAGAGGTAGGTAGAGGAACCGGCCTTCTCCAGAGATCCGTCCCAAGCGCGCAAGGTCCCACAACTTGGGGACGGTTCCATTGTTGTCTCAAACAGCTCGGCTCTTCCGGATCCAAGACATGGGTGCACGTTTAAACAACCAACAATTATGAAGAGACCTAATGAATCACAAAGAAAAACCTAAATATTATACTCCATGGTCAAAGTGAAAGATATGAATTAATTGTTGTATACTCCATACCTGCATTGAAAGATTGTATCTTCCAAATTAGGCGATTAGGAGAAAGACTAAAGATTATCTTTGCATCTCTTCAAGGAAAGGGATATCCGTTTTTATGGTTGAGATGAAAATAATCCTCGCAATCTTCGTGAGAATTCTCTTGAGCATCAAAATAAATCCTCAAAACCCCATTTTTAATGAGGAATCGAGTCAACCAAAGGGCCATCGAACTTAGACCTCTATTTGGCATATGTTGTCATGGGCAAAGGGTAAACTATGCCATCAAATTCACTCAAGGCTCATCCCAGCTTCAACCATTTTTACCAGCAGAAGTCTCTCGCATGAATGCAGGGGTAGGCATCCTCGGTGAAGCTCAAACCTTGACCACCTATGTGACATCACTCCATCTTTGCAACTAAGCCAAGCCCAAGGGACTAAAAGGGGATATCGCTTTTGTAAGTAATCACAGTTATTTTTAATTAATTAATTATACTTCTTAAGATTAATACAACTTTACTCCCGACTCTCTCTCACTCTCTATAACAGCCACTTTCAAATTTATGAAGTTTTAAGTGCTTCTTAAGTCCATTGGACCAATTGGCTACTTTCACTCAAATTATCTTTGGAAGTAAAACAACAAATCATAATCAGCATAGACTTTGAGATTTCAATGTTTTTGTTGTTTACTCTCTGCTATCCTCTTCAATTCTTTTCTGCTGTCCATACAGCCAAATATCACAAAATCATTTTCCAAGTATGTGCTTGCATCCACAAAGTAAAACCCATACTCACCTTTTAAAAAATACTTTTCTTTCTAGATAAGTGATCCACAAATAAATATAAGTTAAAAGTGTTATCCCTTACCCTTTACGTAAGCACCTAACACTAAGTTAAAAGTGTACTCATGCACAAACACACATTCATATACTATATACAAATGAATTTGCATACAGCGTGGTAGGAAAGAGAAGGGAAAAATTATATTAATGTCCACATGTGACCAAAAGTAGGTCACTGGAACTCATAAGTACTTTCAGTTATGATGGAGAAGCACTAGGGTAAGAAAACTCGAGGTTATGATAGTTGAACACTAAGCACTAAAGAAATGTAATCATAAGAAGAAGGGTAAACCTAAAGCAGTTATACCCCAAAACATAAGGACTAAGTACAAGTACAAATAGTAATGTGAGGCAATGGCCCCTCAAGTGCCCGGGTTTCTCTATAAAGATAAGTGATATCTCCACCCAATCTCATAGTAGTAAGGTACCTAAATATGAAGTTCTCCTCTGTCTCTGCCTCCTACAGAGGGTTAAGGAAGATCTTTTGGCTCATGAACTATGACAATGAGTTTGAAATGGGAAACCCCAGGCCATGTGACCAATAATGTTGAAGATAGTTTTGGATGAATGTGATGCCATCTATAAACTGTAAGAAATGTTCAACATCGGAAAACATAATAGGGCTGAGCACCTGTGGAGGAGACATCTGACAGCCCTATTGATGATTTTGAAGGGAGGTGGCAAGGAGAACCTTGATAGGAATATGGGTGTGTGGACACGAAAAAGAGACGAAGAGGTACATTAAGCGCATGTTGGCGCACACAAGGGGTTCATTAAGGAGAAAAGAACAAAGAGGAAGCAATAAAGATATCACGGTTTTTCAAACAACTTGAACACTAAAGAGTAGGAATTCTTATATACACTCAACTGCATGCACATGAATAGATGCATATGCAAGCGTGCATGATTAAGCATGCATATGTATGCATGTGAACTTACTGCTGAGACATTATGCAAGTAAACTATCCAATAGCTTTAGATAAACACAAACGAGACAAGAAAAATAAGACCCCATTTTAGTACTTTCGCTTTCGTTTTCTGAGATTTTTGAAATTTAAAAACAGTAATACTAGAGCCCTGTATAGTGCCTTCACTTTCGCTTCCTCCCAAATTGTGGCCCCATATGCATATATATATATATATAAGCACACAAAATGCACCTACACAAAACCCTTGACTTTTGTTGTCTTCTAATTTCCAGCTAGTTTGTCTAAACAGTCATTTCAGAAACTTCCTCTTACTCCATTTCATTTTTCAAGTGATACGATACTTTAAACACACCATGTTTAACAGCTATAATGTGCATAGTAATGGAGACAAATTTCCAGAAAAGACATATGAGCTCCAATGTTGTGACTTTGCCAGTAGTGGTAGAGAAACCAGAAAATGGTTTGTGTTCCCTTACTGAGGTTTCCCACAGTTCAAAAACTTCAACTGTATGACATTATTATTTAGCCAGAAAAAGTTCTCAGCAAATAAATCAAACATACAACTTCCGTATCTTAAAAGCTGTAAATCATCACAAATAAAGATCTTAATAGTTTTCCTACCTGCTCCAACAACAGTATGAATCTCATCTATAAAGAGAATTATTTGTCCATCTGATTCCGTAACTTCCTTCATTACAGCCTTCAGTCTGTCCTCAAATTCTCCACGAAATTTTGCTCCGGCAATCAGTGACCCCATATCAAGGGAGATCAACTGCAAAAAAGAAACTAATTAAGCTTTAAAACTCAACTTACTATCGCCAAACCAAGAAAATATCTGAAATTTCTGCTTTATAACTGAATTTGAGACTTTCTATAAATCTATGAAACAAGCCAAATGTATGCCCCCTTTGGATGTAAGGTGATGAAGCCCACAAAGCACGCATCAAAATGAAAGATTTGAACACCATGTTTTACATAGAAAAACTACAATCATGTAAAGCCCATATACAATTATGATAGGATATGTCATCGTATAAAGATTTGATCATTCAAATGCATAAGAAACATGTCATTCAAGGCAAATGTAGGTGTTCGACAGTAGCACACAAGATACATGAGAGAAATCTGTTAGTGTCATGGTCAACTAGATATATATATCAATGAAACATGCAGTTGTAAACTCGTATCGCAATAGTATTGTGTATGATATAAATCACGGCACCAAGCACACAATAACAGTCAAGATTCGGTTGGTAACTGTTTAATCAAATGTAACTACTCCTATAATAAATTGAATCTACCTGGGTCATTTGAGCAGAGCAGTTTGCCTTCTCTGAATTCTTTCTTCTCTTTGCATATGCTAACATTGGTATCAGAGCGGTCGGTTCGCAGTTCGAGGAAGCCTTGTCAACAAGCACGAACTGGAAGTTTGGGGAAGCCCTAGTAGGGCACAAACTGAAGATGTTATTTCGCCGCTTATTGTAGAAGATTCACAGAAAGGAGAAAATTGTGGCTCGTGTATATGCAGAGTTGTGAAGCCATTAGAGGCAGATACAGTCATTTTTTGCACAAAACGTGACTCGGTTGAAGCAAATACCGGTCGTTTTTGTGAGAAATCGTGGTTCGAAGGTGTAAAGTTGTGGCTGCTCAGAAGAGCGAGGATCAATTGCAAATCTGAAGGAAAACGTGGTCATGCTACCCAGTCGTGGTCGCAAAGCAAAGAAATCCAAGGGTTCGTGGGCTTTATCGAGCCATTCGCGGCTGTTTTTCGAAGACAAAACCCAATCACAAAAAACCATGTCGCAAATCCAGTTGGCAGCCACAAGTCGTGGCATCTGCTCAGAAAAAAAAACATGACCAATCGTGTGTGTACAAAATCGTGGCAGAAATTTGTGGGCAGCAGACTGTTTGCATGGAGAAAACGAGGGCAAGCAGTAAAATTTTGGAAAAATCGTGGTTCGAAATAACCTTGATCGCAAATCCTCGTGCAAAGAAGGCAAAGGCAGAGTCGTTTCTGTTCTTCCATTTTTTGCAAGGTCGGTGAATTAATACACTGAAATAATATTATTTTTCAACAACGGTATTCACCTTATATTTGCATAATTAATTTCACAATATTTGCTGGAATAAGTAATATTGTTTTATTAAGTGTGGGCAAAATTTTGTTTTATTATTTCCGTTACTTTAGAATAATAAAATGGAAAATATTTCACACTTGACTTTGCCGGAGACGCAAAAATTAACAGGCACTAATTTCAATGTATGGAGCCATAAGATTTTAACGCTTGCGGAGTTTCGTGATTGTGATAAAATAATCACGGGTAGTGAAAGTCGACAACAACGAACTTCACGGATTATGACAAACGTCATAAGGAAGCGTTATTGCTTCTCAAATTATCGGTGTCAAATGATATGATACGGAAGTGCGGAATACCACTATGGCAAGCACATTATGGGCCAGTTTGAGGGATAAATATCAGACGTCAGAAAAGAGTCGGGTTTTATACTTGAAGAATATGCTCTTTTCCGTAAAGTTACAAGAAGGTGGATCGTTGTCTGAGCACCTACTTCGGATGAAAGACCTCCGAGACCAATTATCTTCCATCAACAAAAAGGTGGACGACGATGATATGGTGGCTCTAGTTCTGAACAGCTTACCTTCTTCGTATGAGTCGTTTGTGGAGGCACTCCATTTAATGGCTGAAAGTCAAACACTCATGTTTGACAAGGTGAGTTCCTACCTATTGCAAAAGGAGCAAAGACAAATTTAGGCAGAATCTAATTGTGACCAATCAGAGAGTGCTCTTGTCACTCAGTCAAAGTAGAAACGTCATTAGGTGAATCATCCACTCGGTATCAGGTCACATGTTATTACTATCACAAGGTTGGGCACCTCAAGAAGGATTGTCAAAAGCGGAAGTATGATCTTTTGCGGAGAACAAGAAGCCATGTGATGAGGAACATGTGGCAGCGATTTGCGGAAGAACGGGTTTGAGATGACAAGTATGCTCTTTATTGTCTTACGACATCATGCTCGCATGGCAAGTGGTACTAGTTTCTTTGGATCATTAACTCAAATGCGTCTACACACTTTTCATGTCGCAGGGACTGGTATGTTTCATTTACTGCAAATATTTGTTTTGAATCAGTAGTACTAGCCGATGGAGAATCACTTGCAGTAGAAGGGATAGGAGATATATGCATTGTATTGAATAATGCTCATAAATTGTCGGTACGGAATATTAGATATGTACCTTCTTCACAAAATAATCTTCTATCTATTCATCAATTAACTAAAAATCCCAATATTTCTATGGATTTATGTGGGAAGAAGTGTGTTGTCTCTGATGTGAAACAGAGACGGATAATTGCCTTGGTATTGGGGAAGGTGGTCGGTATCGGCTTGTTGATCCGGCTACGATCGACATGAATGCACATGTGGAGGACAGCTCCACCATACAGGATGTGCAAGAGGCTGCAATGCCTTGGGAGGAAGTCATTCCTCACAAATCTATTGACTTGGATACAATCAACCTACATGCACTTATTGTGGAGGGAGTATCCACTATACCATATGTACGGGAGGCGGACATGCCTTAGGAGGATGGATTTCCTCATTCTGAAGAACAATTTGTTGTGGATGGACACTCCACTATTCCAGATGCATTGACGGTGCATGGTGAGATGGCATGCCCAGCCACTCACTCAAAGGTCCTTGTTTTAAGGACAATAGCGCATGAACAGTTTGCTCATTGTGAAGTGAAAGATCTTTCCCAACAAAGGGGGATAAATGAGCAAATAGATGAGGAGTTGGTTCTCACTCCTACTACGAAGATGGTTACACATGGTTACAAATTTGTTCTTTCTTGAAATATTATTGCTTACACACATCCATCAACTAAGCAAGGCCAAGGGGCAATGCTTCAAAAATAGAAGAATAGTAGGGTTTTGAATATTAAGTAGCATCCTCCAAAGCATATTGTGTGCCATGTGTAGTGGCGAAGCAAACTCAAGAGAATGAGGGAAAATGGGTTGCCCCCAATGTAGGTGCAAGTGCGAATGGTGAAGCCATATCTCTAAGAAATGTAGAAAATTCGTGATAGATGCATATCCCGGTGGGCGATAGTCAATGTATATGATAATGTCATAAGATGTGTAGGCATAGATGTTATCATGTAAGCTCAATGTGTGCCATGACATAAACAGGTGTAGATAATCAGTATGTAGAGGTGGGTAAGTAGTATGCCATGTTGAGAATGTTTCAACTTTACATGGCATTGCGCAAGGATTATTACACAATAGTTCTATTACGTAGTATTGCACAGACAGTGCGCAGGTCTGGTGCACAATGCAAGAGTTGTGAAGAAAAGCATAATCCAGTTTTAAGCATGCACGCAACATAAGGGTACTTGAGTATCATGGAATATGCTCTAAAGGTGCGAAACGCAGTGAGAACTGTGTCTTGGGACCAATGCACAGCATTGAAAATTCTTTTTGGTGGGCACAAGAATTGTGCAAAATTGGATAGTGACAGGCATAGATATTGATGGCTATGGATAGTGATTGCTATGCATTGTCAAGCATTTGTCAGGAACTGAAAATGCCGAGCAACGTGTTAATAATTATTAGGCAATGATTAAAGAGAATCTCAAGATTCTTTGTCAGTTTAATCATCAAGTTATTCTAAAGTTTGCATGTGTCTTAGAGCACACTAATTCCTAGGAGCTAATCATTGAAGACGGTTGGGGCAGTTTTTTTGAGGCTGTTGTGTTTCTATAAATATCAACTAGGTCTAGTATAAAGGATAGGCGAGATGCATACAAGAGACATCATCTAAGTACACGAGTTAGTGTACTGAGCATGTTAAGTGTTGAATACTCTATGGTATTGCAAGTCAGTATTATAGTTGCGCAAAGGTGGTCATAAACTATTGAAGTACTATGAACAAATTCTTGTTCGGATCTTGTAGTACCGTAGGGTTAGATTAAGTGCAATAAGAATTATCTTTGTTGCTGGGTATTTTTAGCTGAAAGGGTTTTCCCAAGATAACCTGTGGCTATTTCTTGTGTTTTATTTCTGCTTTGCGTTGTACTAAGATTCATGTTTGACTTTCATCTTTTCTGCACTAGATCTATTTAAGTTTCTGTTTGGGTTTACACAGCTTACACAGTCTCTAATTCCCAATAGTTGGTATCAGAGCTTCTGGGCGTTTAGATCTGAATAAACTTTGGGAATAGATCTTGAAAAGTTGTTTTGACTGAGGTGTGTGAATCTTGCGCAAAGATCAGACATTCCTGGAAGCGATAGAATAGAGATTGAAAAGTTCAATGGGAAGAATTTTGAGCTATTGAAGCTCAAGATGGAAGACCTTTGATTGACAGAGATCAGTGGGTTGTTGTATCACAAACATGACCTGCAAGGTTGAAGCAAGAAGAAAGGGGCAAAGGTGATAGGAAAGGAAGTTCTATCCAGTTGTGTTTGTCAGATTCAGTGCTACTAAATGTATCTGATGAAAAGACAGCAAAGAATATGTGGGATAAGTTGGGAAAGTTATACCTGGATAAATATTTGGTTAACAAATTTTTTTCTGTGAATGAAGATGTATTCCTTGAGAATGGAGCACGTGAATGCCTTCAACACTTTTCTAGGTCAGTTATTGTTTGTTGATAACAAGATAGATGACGAGGATAGATGTATTATGCTTCTATGTTCTTTGTCAGACTCTTGGGATAATCTAGTGATGGCAATCACTAGCACTTCAACCAATCTCAAGATGGATGAGATTGTCTCAGCCTTATTGTCCAAAGAAGTAGGGCACAAATCCGTTGAAGATCACCAAGATGATGCGTTGCTGGTGTGTGGGAGAGCGCAGGAAAAGGCAAGCGAAAGATGGGGAGAAACACGCAAAGTCTCCATTAAATCAAAGACAAGTCCTCTTTGAAGAAGTGTTGGAACTACAACAAGTCGAGACACTTCTGCAAGATAACAATGGTTAAGAGTAAACCACCTGATGGTTCATCCGCTAGTGAAAAATCCACAAATGAAGGTGGTGATACCTACTTGGCAGCTCTAAGTGCACAATCATGCAGTGAAGCGCAATTGGTTGACTCTACTGCATCTTTCCACAAGACCTCTCATAAAGATCAGTTATGTGAGTATAAGAGGTATGATGGTTGTAATGTCTTTTTGTGAGATGACTCCACTCACCAAATTATGGGTCAGGGCAGAGTTAAACTAAGGTTTAGAGATGGGAGAATCATGAGTCTCCCTTGAGTTCTACACATTTGAGGTCTTGAGAGGAATTTAGTTTCGATCAATAAGATGTGTGATGCTAGAGTGTAGGTGTCATTCGCAAAGGATGGTTGTAAGACAGTGAGCGAAGCAATGGTACTCCCTAGAGGAGTGCACACTGGAACCTTGTTCAAGTTGGATGTAAGTGCATTACTATTGCTTGCAATAACATTGTCGTTCCCGAGGCCAATGAAGTAAATGAGAAAACTGGCATGTCTCTGGTGGTGAAGACAATGTTATGGCATAATAGGCTGAGTCATTGCCGAAAAATGATTGTGCACACTATAATCCAAAGGAATGGTGGAAGGGATTGATGAGGGTCCCTTGGACTTTAACTTTTATAGCATTGTATTTACGGCAAGTAGAGCAAAGTGAAATTTCCCACAAACACTACACATGTAGAAGGGATCTTGCAAGTAATACATAGTGATGTGTTTAGACTGGTGAAGGTTGCATCACTTAAGAAATCCATATACTATGTGTCACTCATAGATTCCTTTTCAAGAAAAACCTAGATATATACCCTCCAAAATATGTCCGAAGATTTCAAGGAGTTAAAATCCCTTGTGGAGAACCAAAAGGAGAAAATGATCAAGTTGTTGTGCACTGATAATGGGGTGAGTTATGTTTAAAAGAATTTGAAGGATTCTGCAAGGAGTGCGAAATTAAGAGACAAAGACAACTCTTTATACGCCACATTAGAATGGAGTTGCGAAGCGGATGAATAGGACATTGATGGAGAAAAGCCTCGAGTATGCCCAATGGTCGGCAGCTGGAGCATAAGTTTTGGGCTGAAGACATGGTTACTTGCATGTTATTTGGTGAACCGGTCACCATCATCAAAATTGGAAAATATGGCTTCGCAAGAAGCATGGATTAGTAAGAAACCATCCCTTAAACCCCGAAAGTTTTTAATTGTGATGCATATGTTCATATTAGAAAGAAAAGAGGTGAAAGCTTGATTATAAGTCTAAAAATGCATCTTGAGGGATATGGGAATGGTGTGAAAGGGTACAAGATGTGGAATCCAAAAACAAAGAAGATGGTCTATAGTCGTAATGTTGTCTTCAAAGAATTGAAGAGGATTCCTACACAAAAAGATGTGCATGAGCGATGAGGCTGAGCTGAAATATCCGGAAAAGCAGCCAAAAGAAAAATCATTCACAGTGCGGGTTGACATGGAGTCTCGAAGAGCTTGTGGCCCGAATATGATGTTGTTGATGAAGTAATGCCAAGAGAGGAAGAGGAACCTCAAACACATGTGCGCGGAAGGTTAGAATGAGTGCGCAAAGTGACAGAAAGGTATAGTCCCACTAATTACCGTTCTACTTTCCTCTTGTTAGTAATAAATGATGAAGATCAAAAAACAGTGTGGGAAACTCTTATCTCAAAGGAAAGTGCATTTCGGGAGGAAGCCATGAAGGAGGAGATGGAGTCTCTAAAGACTATAAGACTTGAGATCCGGTTAAGTTACCTCCTAAAAGAACGTTGATAGGTTGTAAATGGGCATCCAAAAGGAAGTGCAATGTACAAGGTAAATTGAAGAAATATAAGGCTCGCCTAATTACGTGAGGTTTCTCTCAAATCAACGGAACTGCATTCGGTGAGATATTCTTTCCTATTGCAAAATTGACTTGATGAGGTATTATTTCCTATTGCAAAATTGACTTCAATAAAATAAATTTAGCTATTCCAATTGCATATGAGTGGAGATAGACCGGATGGATGATAAGACAACATTCTTACATGGAGAGCTTAAAGAATAAATATACACGGTACCTAAAGGTTTCAAGGTCGGAGGAAAAGAGGATTTGGTCTCACACCGAAGAAATCCTTGAACAACCTAAAACAATCACCAAGGATGTGGGATTAGAAGTTTGACAACCATGTGCGCAAACTTGGTCTTTTGTGCAATGAAGCGGATCCTTGAGTGTACTTCTAAGAAGGAAAGAACTTTGTCATCTGGTGTCCCCAGATTTCATCCCGAAATCTGTGACTACCCTATCCAGAAAAAATTTCGTACTTTTAAAATAATGGGTCGTTTAGTGTTTTTATTGCTCGAAAGTTCTGTGATTGCGTCAAGATATTCCCAAAGACCCATATTAGCTATTTTCGCTAAATACCCAGATGCCCAATTGTTATATTCTGTTATGATGTATTCTGTTTTAACTCTGTTATGATCGAACATATCATTATTCCCTTGTATGCAGAGAAGGATTTTAACTAGGAATAAGTTTTGGGCTTTATTTGTGACTTTTGGCAATTTTTTGTGTTTGTGTTTTCCCATTTCGTTTCATTGTGAAATTTCTCTAGAACAATTCCTTTGCCGGGTAAGCCCAATTTTTGGCCTGGAGCAACTGGAGAACATATACGCACGTTATGCCCGAAGGAAGTCACCATCGGAGGTCTGGATCACTGGGAAAAAGTGAAGCCTCTTGCACCGAAAAGCCCCCTCGCAGATTTGGGCACATTTTTGGAAAACAAAGGATTTAAGTCGCAGTGGGAAAAATAGAAGCAACAGCAAGTGAGATTTTATTGCCTGCCTTGTAGGGTACTTTTTCCCGTGATATAAAATTCACTTACGCTGCTGTGGGAAAATTAGAGGCAGCAGGCAGGCGGGAATTTATTGCCTACCTTGCAAGGTAAAAATTACCATGGTAAAATAAAATAAAAGTGACTTAAGTGAAATCACGGGATTTTATTGCCTACCTTGCAGGGTAAATAATCCCATTGTCAAAGTCAAATCACTTAAGTGACTCATGGGATTTCTAGGGCTGCCTTGCAGGGTAAAGAATCCCATTGTGAGAAATTCTTAAAAATAGAATTCTATTATGCAAAAAAGTGCGACCCACCTTGAGTGAATAATAATGCATTAAATAAATATTTGTTAATATTTATTCACCAAATTTTGGCACCCAAGCTTGTGGAAAAGTCAACAAAGGGAAGTAGACATAAGGAATTTAAAAATAGAATTCCAATAGTTACATAAATTTAATTTATTTAATGCAGCCTCTTTTGAGAAGGAATTAATACTTTTTAAAGTATTAAATGATTATATTAATTCCTATTTTCAGTGGCTATGGTCAAAGCACACTGTGAAGCTTAAGTGAAGTGAAGTGTGGATGATTAAATTGAATTAATTTAATTGATTGGATGGTTGTCCTTAAACATGCTATATTTAAAAGAGAAGAGCTTGATTTTTAATTAATTAATTGTCTTTAATTGTTAGGGCAATTATTAATTATAGAATTGTGAGGGTTATATAAGCATGGGCAGCCATATGGGTGAATTATTTAATTCACAGGTAAAGAATTGCAGCCAAGAGGAAAAGTGCGCCCCCATTTGAAGAAGGATTTTGCTCAGGCAAGGTGGCAACAAGGCTTTTGAAGAAGGATTTTGCTCAAGCAAGGTGGCAACAAGGCTAAAAGCTTCCAGATTTGGTGCATGCTTTGAAGGAGGTTGATCTTTGTCTGCATAATTGTTTGCATAGGTGTTACAGGAATTCATTACAGGTGTTTTACAAAGGAAAAGGAATTTTTATCAATGTCCAATACATTGCATATATCCTCCGAATCTGAAGAATTGTCCAGATCTGCACCAGTTTTGAAGAATTCCAGTCAAATAAGAACAAAAAGAATTGTTCAGACAAAGATAGACAAAGCTATGGCGAAGAAAGATGAAAAAGAAAGCACAACGGAGTCATGCATCACTTCTAAATTTGCAGATACTAGAGACAGATCTAGGCTCGAAACCTCTTGCTGAATTGATAGACAAATCCAGAGCAGGAAAGACTTCACTCATGCATGCAGGAGAAACTTCACTCATGCGTGCAGATTAAAAGTAGTGGAATTATTCGAATTGCAGCTTTTCCATCCATAGCCGATTCTCGCCAAAGTTTGTTATGCGGAGTGCAGATTCATATATGCGAGATGCAGATGCAAATCCATATGCAGATCCAGATCTCATAGTCGCAAAAGCTTCCACACAAAGGTTTCATCCTCTTATTTGAATGCATCACGTGAAGAAGTCGGTGCGTGGAAAATTCCTTCCAAGATCCTATGCATGTGCTCTCATCTTCCATTGAAGCCTTCATTGAATTTTCATTCACCCGAGTGCTTTCAAAAATTTTAATTGCTCATATGCAATTAAAAATAAGGATGATGAGTTATCTACGGCCAACCTTGCACCGATGCATGTACAAATGAGAAAAACTACAAAAGCTTCAAAGGATAAAAGAGAAGGCAATGCAAAAGCAAAATTCCAGCTTGCTTCCAATTCCAACTGCTTACAATTCCAGCTTGTTTCCAGATCCAACTACTTCCAGATCCAGTTTGAATCAGTTGCATGCAGACATGAAAAAGGACAAAGTCAGCTTTCCTCTTCCTTCTTCTTTCCTCCGACAAAGTATTTGAGCGATCAATTAAATTATACAACTTAAGTGATTGGTTTAAAAGCCATTACTTGAAGAAGTCAACTACTTGGAAATAGGTGGCAAGTGCAAAGTAGAAGGTTCTATTTTCAGTTGCAAATCATACATGTCATGCAAAGAGGAATTCCAAGAAGGAGATTGTCAGTTGTTTCTTTTCCAACTTCCACATGTGTCAGTTCAACTAAAGCTTCCAACTTGTAATTGCCCCTCTACATTCTATAAGTAGAGGAAGAACCTTCGGGTTAATAATCAATCAGAATTTGTAAGAAGCAATCTTGTGTTCTAGACTTTGTGCTGAACCCCTGAGAGCAACTTGGAGCAGAGGAATACAAAGGAGCAGGTTTCCGGAGAACTTTGTGTCACGGTGTACTTTGTTTCTTGCTTTTAATCTTAGATCTCTTAATAAACTTTGTGTTATTTTAGATCTGGATCTAGAGTTGCCTTTGTTTTATAATTCTGTGTGTTCATATCTATTAAGTTTCTTCTATGTGCATGCAATTAGCTCTATTATCTACTAATTGGGATGCACATCTTCCCCATTTCTTCTCTGTATTTCCTTTACTTCCTTCTTCTATAAAATACTTTCTTTCTTGAATTTCGCTTACTTGCTGCAGAACTTCTTAGTTATGGTTCATGAACTAAGTGGTTAAAGTAAAACCCACGATGGATAATAACACATTTTTATTGACAAATCTAACACGGAGCCTTTGGTTAAATGAGGGAGATTTATCTCATGATCGCCTAGGTTTGATGCTATGCAGAAAATCTAGCCAACATCATCATAGTGCTCTCTATTGATGACATGTTGCTGATTGGAAATGCAAGGTAATGATCAAGTAGGTAAAGTCTTAGTTATGCCTTGCGTTGCCTTCGACAATTTTTCGCGACTACTGGGAACAACTATCTTTGCAGATCAAAGCTTATCTATCAAGATCGAGTGTTTTCCATACAAATCTCAACTCGTGAACGTCCATTCACCCGATCCGTGAAGGCACAAGGAAGGACTCGATCATTTCTTCGCATGCGGGAGAGCAATTCAATTTCAATCATCCTCCTCAAGTTAGAAGCCGCAGATCTAGTCTCTCACCAGGAAGGAGAGTGCACGCTCATCCAGATCCGGATCATCTTCAGCATATTCCGGCAGCTGGAATTATTCATCAAGTCTATTCTCAAAGAAGACGTGCTCCTTTCATGATGCAGAATCAGCCACTTGCCCCTGCAGCGCCTGTTCCATGGGGTGCAGCCTTTGGACCTTTGAATCTGACTCCTCCTATGCATGATCTACCTAAAGGGACGAGAAAGAATTTTCCAAAATTCTTTGGAGATGGCAAGCAAAATCCAGATGACCACTTGGCTGCGTTTTTCATATCCTGTGGAGTGCTTGCAGTCGAACATGAAGATGTATCTATCGGACTCTTCATAGAGACTCGCATGACTTGGTGGAGAATGGTTCTACCCATAGTAGGAAAACTCGCCAAAACCAAAAACTCGCCAGACCCCCAAAAAAAAAACTCGCCAAAAACTCGCCAATATTCGGCCAATACTCGGGAATACTCGGCAACTTAAAAAATACTCAAATTTCTTTAAAAAACATAAATTTTAAGCAACACATAGCTACAAAATGTATTAAATGAGCCCATAAAATGTTGGAGAAGTGTTTTCTATTAGATTTGAATACAAATACAATACAAAATCGCATCATCATGCGAATACGACAACCGGCTGATACTAGTCCCCACACTCGGCTGCGTCTCCACGCTCCTCCTAGAAGGCTGCGAATCTGGCTCGATCATGGAACTAGATGATGGTGCTGGTGGCTCCTCTGCTGCATGTTGGAGATCACCTCCAAAGATGTCATCCAGTCCAATATCTCCTCGGAGTCCTGCTAGTGCTTCTCCCTCCATAGCCTCCCTCTCAAAAGAAGCAATCTCGTCTGTTGTGAACGTAGGGTTTTCCTCTTCTTGCCCAGGCCACTCACGGTATGGATCTATCTCATCCAAATCAATGAGTTCCACTGATGTCGCCTCAACTTTTTTTGTGCGAAACCGGAGATTGTATTGCACAAAAACCAAGTCGTTGAGCCTTTTTTGAGTCAATTTGTTGCGCTTCTTCGTGTGATTAGTCCGAGCACGGGAGAATACTTGTCGAGTTTTGGCGAGTACTCGCCGAGTTTTGGAAAGCTACCCAATATTTTTAATTACTAATCTGTCTACAGGCAATCAAAGCTCATGATTCTTTCAGAAGATTGCAAGAAGTTGCTTGGCCCAAAAAGGTGCAAAAATGGATTTTATGAAAATAAGAAAAATATTGCCATCACTGCGTGGAGCTCGAGAAAATATGCACTTTTAGAGAAAACGACACCTGAAACGGAGCCACAGAATGAAAGTTATGGCACATGCAAGTTTTTGCTGCTACATCTTCCCGGACCCTTTCCAAAAATGGCAAATTTTTTTCTATACTTGTGTTTTCTTCACCAAAAATCCAAAAAAGGAAAGAAATGCTGTCTTTGGCGAGTTTTTGGCGAGTTTTGGCGAGTTTGTGGCGAGTTTTTGGCGAGTTTTGGCGAGTATTCCAACTATACTCGGCGAGTTTTTTTTTTGCATTTTTGGCGAGTTTTCCTGCGAGTTACTCGTTTAGCATAATTTTTGGCGAGTTTTTCTAAACTCGCCGAGTTTTTGGCGAGTATTCCATCTATGGTTCTACCAATTAGCTCACAGTACCATAACCAACTGGGCTACTATGCGGGATGCGTTCCTGAAAAGATTCAAGGCAGCTGAAGATTCCAGCACTTTGATAACCCAACTGACTCAGTTGAAGAAGGAACCACATGAGCACATGCGGGATTTTATTGCAAAATTCCAAAGATTACTATACAAAATTCCAGCTTCTGCTTCTCTGAATGATGAGAATCAAAAGGTGTTCTTCATCAATGCTTTGCTTCCTGAAGTAAGCTATCAACTGTGAAGAGCACGTCCTGCTGATTTGTTAGCAGCTCAAAACATGGTGGTTGAAATTGAAGACGACCTCATCATGGCTAGAAAGATAAAGAGCAACACTTCTAGAGTTGAAAGTTCATCCTTTGCTACTACATCCGATTCACTATTGCAAAAGTTAGCAAATGAGATGATGCAGATGAAGAAACAAATGGCTCAAATGGCTCAAGGCAACAATACTGCCCCTGCTCGGAATTTCAACAACAACCGGAACCGCATTACGTTGGTTCCCAAAGATTAGCAATTGAAGTTGCTCCCAGAAACAACGTGGAGATGAGTGAAGAAGACCGGGAAGCGACGTTGATCCGCTCGAGGATGATGATTTTATAGAGCCACCTTGGCGACTCCAACATTAATTACGAACTACAAATTTGAACATAACGATGAGAAACTTCATGAAGATGATCATGGTCATACATATGCAAAAGACTTACAAGATCACAAATTCACCAAGCAAACGAAGCATTAGTTGATGAAAGAAGGGGCATCCCTTTGCCTTCTTCCTTAGCTCCTAGAGATAAGAATGTGAGTTCTTCATCTCAACCACAAAAAGCGGCTCAGCATCGAATGTATTTCTCCTTTTGACATTATTGATCATGCCAAGAAAACTAAAGTTCAAATGTCAAAAGTGAATACTTGAGAGCTTTTCTGAGCGATTAAATAAGCTAGTCAAATATGTACAATCACGAGACAATCAATACATCAAAAGGCCTTTTGCCTAAGCCCAAGGATACTCCACAAAACAACACTTGCAATTGTTAAACCCTCACCACCTTCGAAAGGTGGAACCTTTCTATGTCTCCTTATTGCTTAATGGTTTCAAGTTAAGCAATTGCATTCTAGATTTGGGTGCTTCTGACAATGTCATGCAATGCTAAAAATTCTGAGATGCTCTTGGGCTTACCTTGACGAAGACCATAAAAGGTGTTATTCCATGTAGAGACAAGTCCCTTTAATCGGACAAATCAAAGATGCACAAGTCATTCTAGCGGCGGCTTTTCCTGACAAAAGATTAAAGATGACAATTCTAGTTGCAGATATTCCTGTCTCCTACGGGATGTTGCTGAGTAGAAACTTCTGCAAAGAGCTGGGAGGAGAAGTAAAGATGGATTGGTCATGTGCACATATTCCTATCAAAGGGATTAACCATAAAGCTGGAGCCGGAAAAGAAGTCCAGGTACACGGTGACAAAATCGAGGATCCTAGGTCTCAGATTCTTTTTTAGGAATCTGACCGTGGGGTCTATTTCTTGGAAACGGATAAAGACATTCTTGAGATAGAACTTGACTAGAGCCAAAGCCTAGCAAGAAAAGAAGAAGAAAAAGTTTGGACTCGGAGTTTAAAGGCACATGTTCTTTTGGATCGGGAAGCTAGTGCTCTACTAATATCTCCAGATCATGAGGTATTTCCATACTCCCACAAGCGATGTTGAGAACACCAATATACGGCGGAGTATGAATCCTTGTTGCTAGGAATGGAGCAAGCTAAAAGAAAGGAGTAAAACTCCTCAAAGCCCAAGGAGATGTTGAACTTCTAGTAAAGCAAGTTCGAGGGCAAAGTCAAGTCAAAAGAGATAAGCTGGAGCATTACAGAGATAAAGTGCTTTCCGCCACATTCGATTTGCTGACCTTCTCTATTGACTTCATTCCCATAAATCAAAACTCCAAGGAGATTCTTTTGTGGATCACATGTACTGTTATTGAATCCGGATAGACCACCGTCCATATTCAGACAAGGAAACTATAAAGTGGAGATGGTCTACCACCCCAGAGTCCTGAACAAACATCTGCATGTCTGCATGTTGAAGGAGTAAATCACCACCACGACAAATAGTCACAGAAAAAAGTTGATCCATGTTATGATGACAATAGTGAAGCAATCCAACCAAAAGGTAACAAAATCCCCAAGGGTTTAGTTTCCTTAGTGGAGACTTTCAACAAGCATGATCCATATCTGAAGAAGAACAAAGGATATGGTGATAGTTCTTCTCTCAAATAAACAAAGTAAATGAATCTGGGAACGGAGCAAGTTGATGCGAGACTTACCCACCATGAAAAGAAGAAAGGATGAGCCACCACCAGATGAAGTTGATAAGGACTTGCCTTGCAGTATTTAACAAGAAGGCCGAGAAAGGAAGTTCAAGATCGGAGACCGGGTACTCTGGTGGGACAAGAGATATGAACCGAAGGGCATACACGAAAAATTTGATCCACTGGAAAGGGCCCTTCGTGATCAAAAGAGTTGCAGGAATGGATACTTTCTTCCTTGCTCACGGGATGGAATTGAGTTACCATTGCCTTTCAATGGCAACATCGAAGTTGTTCATGAACTAAAAAGCGGGGTAAAACCTGTATGTACATAAATAAAACTTTGTTTATTTTTCCTTGTTTTGTTTTTGTTTTTGTGTTGTTTGTTTGCTTGACTGACTCGCGCCCAAAAGACAAGATATGAAACCAGAGATGTTGGGATCTCATCTTTTCCCTTATCATTCTGACAGAGAAAAAGATGTCCACAAACGAAGCCAACTGGTGTCCCCAGATTTCATCCTGAAATCTATGACTACCCTATCCGAAAAAAATTCGTACTTTTAAAATAATGGGTCGTTTAGTGTTTTTATTGCCGAAAGTTCTGTATTAGTCAAGATATTCCCAAAGAGCCATGTTAGCCATTTTCGCCAAATACCCAGATGCCCAAAATTGTTATATTCTGTCGTCGGGATTTGTCTGCGAGAAATTTATATTTAATTATTTTGAGCCCTGTATGAGGCTATTTGCGCTGCGTTTTAACTCTGTTCTGATCGAACATATCATTATTCCCTGTGCGGAAGGATTTTAACTAGGAATAAGTTTTGGGCTTTACTTGTAACTTTTGGCAATTTTTCGTGTTTTTGTGTTTTCCCATTTCGTTTTCTGTGAAATTTCTCTAGAACAATTCCTTTGCCGAGTAAGCCCAATTTTTGGCTGGAGCAGCTGGAGAACATATACGCACGTTATGCCCGGAGGAAGTCACCATCGGAGGTCTGGATCACTGGGAAAAAGTGAAGTCGTGCACGGGAAAAGCCCTCTTCATGGGTTGGGCGCATTTTGGAAAACAAAGGATTTAAGTTGCGATGGAAAAATAGAAGCGGTGGGAAAAACAGGAAGGTGAGATTTTATGCACACTTGCAGGTACTTTTTCCGTGATATAAAATTCACTTAAGTTGTTGTGGGAAAATTAGAGGCAAGTAAAAGCGGGAATTTATTATGCCGCCTTGCAGGTAAAAATTCCCATGGTGAAATAAAATAAAAGTGACTTAAGTGAAATCATGGGATTTTATTGCTGCCTTGCGAGGTAAATAATCCCATTGTCAAAGTCAAATCACTTAAGTGACTCATGGGATTTCTAGGGCTGCCTTGCAGGGTAAAGAATCCCATTGTGAGAAATTCTTAAAAATAGAATTCTATTATGCAAAAAAGTGCGACCCACCTTGAGTGAATAATAATGCATTAAATAAATATTTGTTAATATTTATTCACCAAATTTTGGCACCCAAGCTTGTGGAAAAGTCAACAAAGGGAAGTAGACATAAGGAATTTAAAAATAGAATTCCAATAGTTACATAAATTTAATTTATTTAATGTAGCCCCTTTTGAGAAGGAATTAATACTTTTAAAGTATTAAATGATTATATTAATTCCTATTTTCAAAGTGGCTATGGTCAAAGCACCTTTGTGAAGCTTAAGTGAAGTGTGGATGATTAAATTGAATTAATTTAATTGATTGGATGGTTGTCCTTAAACATGCTATATTTAAAAGAGAAGAGCTAGATTTTTAATTAATTAATTGTCTTTAATTGTTAGGGCAATTATTAATTATAAAATTGTGAGGGTTATATAAGCATGGGCAGCCATATGGGTGAATTATTTAATTCACAGGTAAAGAATTGCAGCCAAGAGGAAAAATGCGCCCCCATTTGAAGAAGGATTTTGCTCAGGCAAGGTGGCAACAAGGCTTTTGAAGAAGGATTTTGCTCAAGCAAGGTGGCAACAAGGCTAAAAGCTTCCAGATTTGGCGCATCCTTTGAAGGAGGTTGATCTTTATCGCATAATTGTTTGCATAGGTGTTACGAGAATTCATTGCGGGTGCTTTACAAAGGAAAAGGAGCTTTCAATGTCAATACATACATTGCATATATCCTCCGAATCTGAAGAATTGTCCAGATCTGCACCAATTTTGAAGAATTCCAGTCAAATAAGAACAAAAAGAATTGTTCAGACAAAGATGGACAAAGCTATGGTGAAGAAAGATAAAAAGAAAGCATAACTGAGTCATGCATCACTTCTAAATTTGCGAGATACTAGAGAGACAGATCTAGGCTCGAAACCTCTTGCTGAATTGATAGACAAATCCAGAGCAGCAGAAAGACTTCACTCATGCGTGCAAATTAAAAGTAGTGGAATTATTTGAGTTGCAACTTTTCCATCCATAGCCCAGTTGCCAAAGTTTGTTATGCAAGTGCAGATCCATATGCAGATGCAAATGCAAATCCATATGCAGATCCAGACCTCATAGTTGCAAAAGCTTCCAGCACAAAGGCTTCATCCTCTTGTTTCGAATGCATCCCGTGAAGAAGTCAGTGCATGGAAAATTCCTTCCAAGATCCTGTGCATGTGCTCTCATCTTCCAGTTGAAGCCTTCATTGAATTTTCATTCACCCTGAGTGCTTTCCAGAATTTTTAATTGCTCATATGCAATTAAAAATAAGGATGATGAGTTATCTACGGCCAACCTTGCACTGATGCATGTACAACAGAAGAACTGCAAAAGCTTCAAAGGATAAAAGAGAAGACAATGCGAAGGCAAAATTCCAGCTTGCTTCCAATTCCAACTGCTTGCAATTCCAGCTTGTTTCCAGATTCAGCTGCTTCTAGATCCAGTTTGAATCACGCGACGCAGACATGAAAAAGGACAAAGTCAGCTTTCCTCTTCCTTCTTCTTTCCTTCGACAAAGTAATTGAGCGATCAATTAAATTATACAACTTAAGTGATTGGTTTAAAAGCCATTACTTGAAGAAGTCAACTACTTGGAGATAGGTGGCAAGTGCAAAGTAGAAGGTTCTATTTTCAGTTGTAAATCATACATGTCATGCAAAGAGGAATTCCAGGAAGGAGATTGCCAGTTGTTTCTTTTCCAACTTCCACATGTGTCAGTTCAACTAAAGCTTCCAACTTGTAATTGCCCCTCTACATTCTATAAGTAGAGGAAGAACCTTCAGTTAATAATCAATCAGAATTTGTAAGAAGCAATCTTGTGTTCTAGACTTTGTGTTGAACCCCTGAGAGCAACTTGGAGCAAAGGAATACAAAGGAGCAGGTTTCCGGAGAACTTTGTGTCACGGTGTACTTTGTTTCTTGCTTTTAATCTTAGATCTCTTAATAAACTTTGTGTTATTTTAGATCTGGATCTAGAGCTGCCTTTGTTTTATAATTCTGTGTGTTCATATCTATTAAGTTTCTTCTATGTGCATGCAATTAGCTCTGTTATCTACTAATTGGGATGCACATCTTCCCCATTTCTTCTTTGTATTTCCTTTACTTCCTTCTTCTATAAAATACTCTTTCTTGAACATTTGCTTATTTCTTTTGAGAACTTCTTAGTTATGGTTCATGAACTAAGTGGTTAAAGTAAAACCCCTGATAGATAATAACACATTTTTATTGACAAATCTGACACGGGAGCCTCACCGGTTAAATGAGGGAGATTTATCTCATGACTGCCTAGGTTTGATGCTATGCAAAAAATCTAGCCAACATCATCATAGTGCTCTCTGTTGATGACATGTTGCTGATTGGAAATTACAAGGCAATGATCAAGTAGGTAAAGTCTTAGTTGTCTCCTCATGATTCGACATGAAGGATCTCAATGCTGCAAATTTTATTTTGGGCATGAAAATTGTACAAGACCAAGCGAACATGAAACTCTAGTTGAGTCAAAGGAAGTATGTAGAAACAATTTTAGAAATGTTTAAGATGCATGACAAAGTAAACCTATTAGCTCACCTTTCTCAGTTGGTTAGAAACTCTTGGTTGTGCAATGTCCAGAAAACACAAGAACACTTAAAGGACATGGTTCAGGTACCGTATGCAAGTGTGGTGGGAAGCGTGATGTACGCAATAGTTTGCACAAGACTTAACATTGCACATGCAACAGGAGTTCTTTAGTAGATACATGGGAAATCCCGAGTAAGAACATTGTACTACAGTGAAGAGGATTTTCACATATTTGTGTGTAATGTCTCATCATGTGATTTTCTATCAGAAAGTTATGGTGAAAGTAACATATTGAGTTTACATGGTTTTGTGGGTCGACTAGGGTGGGAATCTAGATTTGCGTAAATCCACCAAAGTGGGTACGTTTTCAACTTGTTTGGTGGAGCGATCTATTGGATGAGAAAACAGCAAGTGTTGTTATTTCCACCACTAGAGCAGAGTATATGGTAGCTCTTGATGCAAGCAAGGAAGCATGTAGCTTCAAAGATTGTATTCCATAATTGGGTTTATCTAAGGAATGGTGAGGATAGATTGTGACTCGTGATAAAGACGATGTGTATCGGAAAAAAAAACTTGAGTATCATGCTCGCACCAAGAATATTAACGTGCAATATCATTTAATAAGGGTAATGATGGAAGAGGTGTTATCAAGAAGGCGAAATCAATCTAAATGTTGCGAGATTCATTGACCAAGGCGATGATCGTTGAGATTTTTATCCAGTGCAGGGAAACTATGATCTTAATCACCCGTGTCATTGAGGAATGAGTTTGTATTGCCTTCATGCAAAGCGTTCAACAAGTGGGAGAATGTTGGGAATGTTTCGACTTTGCATGGCTTTTCGCAATAGTTCAATCTTAATGATTAAAGTAACTATTACCTGCACAATGGTTGGATTACGCAGACAATGCACAACTCGGTGCACAATGGAAGAGCTACGAAGAATAACATAATCCAGCTTTTAAGCTTGTGCACAAGCGTATGGGTACTTGAGCATCATGGAATACGATTTGGAGGTGCGGAAGCGCCATGAGAATTGTCAAGACCGAAACCTGCAGTGGGAGTTGTTTTGTGATGTCTCTTAATTGGAAAAATTAGAAAATTCTGAAAATTCACAAAAAAACCGCTGCTGGAAATAAAATACTGAAATTACCCTTAATTTTTGAATTTCTAAACAACACAATTTATGGCAGCAACCCAGAATTTTATTTTATTTTATTTGCAAACAGCCAAGTACAATTTAGAGAATTTTTCCACACTGAAACCCTAGCTGGATTTACAATTTATTTTTTAAAAATAGAAGCCCTAGCTAATTAACTGAAAACCACACAAAAACCAACCCGAAAGATCCCTAGATGTCGGATGGCGAACAGCTGAAATTCCCAAGGGTGGCATCCAAGCTAGAAATGATGACATCGGCCCTAGAATGCCCCAAAATGTGACATCAACCTTCAAAAAGTGATGCCCTAACTGAAATCTATAAATCTAATGATGCCCTAGCTGAAATCTGTAAATCTGATGATGCCCTAGCTAAAATCTATAAATCTCTGACTAGATGCACAAATGCAACTCTTGGATGGAGTCACCACTGAAGATTGGAGGGTTTTCGTCCCCAAATTTGATTGCAATGGAGGGTTTTCATCCTCAAAAGCAAAAGTTGAAGCAGCAACTCAAACTCTCAATGTAAAAATAGATAATGGCAAAAAGATCCTTCCAAATGACCCCCAATGCCTTTTTATAAGTTCACTTGACACTTTTCCCAAGGAAAAGCCCCAAAAGTAACTTTCCATCTTCTAATTTGATATTGATTTGCTTAATTTGGAAAGTCACCTTTATTTTATTTATAATAATAAAGTAATATTAAGTTGTCACTTTTTAATAAAAAGTGAGTTACTTGACAACTTAAAAATATTAACTTTATTATTTTTACTTTATTTGAAAAAGGGGTCATGACAGTCCGCCCTTCCCAAAAATTGCTTGTCCCAAGCAATTGCAAGCCCAATTGCTCAGACTTTCCCAAATGCCCATCTCTATAATGCCTGGATCCCAATTCATCCTTGGGCACTTGCAATTCCATGTTCTGAATAAACTCTGCCTCACCAAGTTGTTTGACTGTGAATTATCATGAAATTGTTCCCCATGATGGCCACAAGCATGTGCAACATTATATGTTGATCTATTTAGTGAACTATCTTCTTGACTTTTGACCACAAACAGTGGATCATGAGGATGCAAACATAACAAGTTACCATTACCTTTTTGTGATGTAGTTGGCTTCTGCTGCGCCACTCTAATATACTTATGAACTGAAAAGTTTGGATCCTCCCTTGGATTATGAAACAAAATGGCAATGGGCAAGATTGTTTCCAACCGATCCCATGGCTGAAATCCTTCACAAATAGCATAGTGTAAGGAAAGTTCCTCAAATCCTGCAAACCTGAAGCTGTATTTGGCTGCTAACAGCAGTCCAAAGTCTGAAATTTCGCAAATCAGCAGTGTGAAAATGATATAACAGCAGCAATGCTGAAAATCGTTTGCATAAATCATCGCTATCAACAATTCAGAGGCTGGAAATAGACAATCAATGACTGGAAATCTTCTCACAGCAGTAATAATCAGCATATCTCTGTTGAGACCCTGAAAAATCAGCAACCCTGTGACTGAAAACACTTGTAGGGCTGTAATTGGTATAGTGCAGCAGCTGGAATCTGTGATGACAGCAGTCCTAAGGCTGGAAAGTCTGATAATGGCAGCCCTTGGTTTGTTTCCTTTGCCATATAACCGTAATTGGCTATTACTACCCTTGATAGATCTCGAGATATCACCTGGATCCCATACTCTTATGTGTAGACAACCTTGAGTGAAAGGATATACTTCTTCCATATGATGTGCTTTGAATTCTAGATAAATGGAAAAGAAGTATGAATACTCATTTAGCCTATCCACAACAACATAAATGCAGTCTCTACCATGTACCTTGGGAAGGCTTGTGATGAAGTCCATGAACATACTTTTCCAATCTTGATGGGGAATAAGCAATGGCTGCAACCAACTTACTGGGAAGACATGCTCTACTTCATTCTGCTGGTAGGTGATGTACTCCCTGATGTGTTTGAGATCATCCTCCTCAAAGCTCCACCATGAGAATCTCTTTCTTATATATCTACAAATATTGTAGGATCTAGAGTGTCCCACAATTGGTATATCATGCAAAGCTTTCAAAATCTTCTGTTTTATCTCGGATTCACGTACTGGAATGATTCTATCCTTGTTCAAAATGAGACCATCTGCTAGCACATATTTTTCATCCTTCACATTTCCATCTAAAATGTTAGCAACAAATGTATTCTTGGCATAATCTACCATGATTGAAATCTTCCAATCACCATAAATGACAGAAATAGAACAAAGAACAACCATTCTAGAAAAGACATCAACAACTACATGCTTTTTCCCTTTTATATCAACATCATAACCTTGGATTTTCCCTTCCCACCTTTGTGGTTCATCATTCAAATCATGTTGATCCAAGAAGGAATTCAAGCCATTGCAATCTGTCTCAACCACACATCTACCATAAACCAAGTGATGTCTGAATTTTACCAAAACATGCTTGATGGCAAGAATCTCCTTGTCATAAATAGAGAAACTATTTCCTGAATCTTTCAACTTCATGCTCTCCATCTTAATGGAGTCCCCCTTTTGGATTAATATGGTCTCAATACCTTCTCCTGAAACACCACATTCTACCACAAATGGTTGTGAGAAATCTGAAATGGAAAATACAAGACATGTGATGATTACCTTCTTAAGCTTATCAAAAACTTCTGGTATTCTATCCATCCATGCAAAAGCTCCTTTCTTTGTCATGTTGGTTAAGGGTGCTGCTATATGTGAAGATCCCTTAACAAACCTTCTATCATGGCTGCATAAACTAGAGAATCTCCTCAATAGAGTTAGTGTGGTAGGGAGTGCCCAAACTAGAAAAATTTGAATCCTCTTTTGATCCACCTGCCTACCTTGAGCAATAATGACATGGCCCAAGTATAAAATATTTGTGACCCCAAACTCACACTTAAATTCTTTTACAAATAGAGCTTGTTTCTCTAGAATCCCAAGGATCAAATCTAGGTGTCTCATATGATCCTTCCATGCTTTGCTACACATCAGAATATCATAAAAATTTATCAAAACAAATTGTTTTAGATGACCACCGAACATAGTTACGCGGGGACGCGTCCCGAAGGTTTACACCATGTCCCGGACGTCCGGGACGTTTCAGGGACTTGGGACGGGACGGGGGCGTTTCCTCGCGATCCCCATTTTCCAAAAAAAAAGGGGACGTCCCTTAAAAACAAGGAACGCACCCGGGTGCAAACAGAGCTTAGGGACTTCGTTGGGGATGTCACGACGTCCCCAACGACTTTCACACCATGCTAAAGCAAAAACAGCTTGCGTTTATTATTTTTATGTTTTTTTTTTTTTTTTTAACTTTTAATGCTTTCTAATTAAAAGCAACATGACCTAACCCTAAAAGCAACAAAAAAACTTATAAAAAGAGCATTTCACACTCATTCTAATCACACCAAGCAAGAGCAAAAAAAAGAGAAGGAAAGAGCAAGAGTAAAAAAAAGAGAAGGAAAGAGCAAGGAGCAAAGTGCAAAGAGCAAGAGCAAGGAGGAAGAGCAAGAGCAAGAGGTATGTACATACATTACTAATTTACTACCATTCTTTGTTTTTTTTTTTTAATTTCCAAATCGCCAAAACTTGCTTTTTTCCTCGCCAAAACTTGTTTTTTCCCTCGCCAAATTTACTACCTATTATGCCCGTGCTCGGACTAACCGTCCCACCTGCCAGCTTGGTTGCAACCTGCTTATTCAAATGTTGACTTCACATATTAACAAATGCGTAGGTTTTTTTTTTTAAATGTATTCATCGCTGTTTTTTTTTAAATGTATTCATCGCTGTTTTTTTTTTTTAAATGTATTCATCGCTTTTTTTTTTTAATAAATGTATTCATTGTTTTATTGTATTGTATAGTTATATTGTTTTGTATTTTAATTATTGCAGCTTCAAAATGAGTTCCAATAGTGATTATCAAGCTGAATATGAGGTTGAAATGGGTATGCAAGGAGAAGGAACACAATCAGAAACACCTAATACTGCTACTAGTTCACAAGGGAGTGTGGACAAGTTCAGTTGCCCCTCCGAAATGTTGAAAAAGTATGCTAGGGGGCCTTTTGATAAGAAAAAACCTTTGAAACAATTTGGTCAAATTATGCAGGGTCCTAGATCAAACATTTCAGGGGGCACTAAAATATGGAAATGCAACATTTGCTCATTATCTTGGTCGAGACAACATTACTAGGTCAATGCACATTTATTGCACATTGCAAGGGGGAAAGGTGTAGGCATGTGTGGACAGCTATCACTTGAAGAGAGGGCAGAAATGGTGAGGTTGTATAATGGAGATATGGTGGAAAAGGTTCCAGAAGTTCGTGGCCGTCATGTTAGTGGCATTGGCACCCCTTCTAGTTCTGTGAGAATTAATACCGGTAGTGTTACAGGTGCATCTTATGAGGTGTCTGAATTGGATGCTTTTGGTAGTAGTAGGGGGAAGAGGAAGGTTGTGGCCTCCAATCCAGTTGTTGAAATGTATGATACAAAGGCTAGAGAAGAGGCTGATGATGCCATTGGAAAATTCTTTTTTGCTACTGGCATTCCATTTCATGTTGCTCACTCTCCTTATTTCAAGGAGGTTGTGGCTAAGATAGCCAAAGCAGGTGTGAGTTATGTGCCCCAGAGACACAAAGTTGAGAACCACAATCTTGGATAAGAACAATTCCAAGGTTAATTTATTGATGGAGGAAATGAGGTGCACATGGGTCTCTCACGGTTGCAGATCATCATGGATGGGTGGATAGATATCAGACACCACCCACTCATAAATATCATTGTTTCATGCAGAGAGGGTCCTTACTTTTTGAGGGCGGTTGATTGTTCAGGGGGAAGAAGAAGGATGCAGAGTTCCAATTCACCATTTTGCATGAGATGCTATTGAGGAGGTTGGCCCTGCCAACGTTGTGCAGGTATTACAGATGCAGATATGTGTGCAAGGCAACAGGTAAGCTTGTCGAGGCTCATTACCAACATATATATTGGACCCCATGTTGTGTGCATGCCATGAACAATGCGCTAAAAGATTGGAAAAATTGATTGGGTCAAAAATGTAGTGGCTAATGCTAGAGATGTGCAAATGTTCATCTGCAACCACCATACGTCATTGGCACTCTTCCATAGCTTTTCGAGGAAGGAATTCCTCAAGCCAGTGGACACACGTTTTGCATCGTATTTTATTTTGTTGGATAGGATGGCTAAGTTGCAAGAATCATTACAGTGCATGGTCATGACATCAAAGTGGTCTAGGTGGGATGGGTCGAAGACAGAGCAGGGGAAGAAGGTGAAAGCAATTGTGGTGAATGAAACATTTTGGATAGATGTGAGATATATCACATTCATAATATCTCCAGTTTTCAGTGTGATAAAATATGGGGATTCTGAGAGCCCTAGCCTTGGTGAGATATGCGAACGTATTGATAGTATGCTTGGCCAAATGAAGGTTGTTGTTCGAGCAAGGGACCCCACCTTGGAGTTCTACCATCACCATATTCAGCCTATCATTGAGCGGAGATGGGAGAAGTTGAACACTCCTTTGCACATGGTTGCATATGCACTAAATCCGAAGTAGTATGTTGAGAGACCTGGCAGAGTTCTCCCAATAGATGATGAGGAGGTGAGGAAGGGTTTCTTGAAAGCCCTAAAAAATGTATAATGCAGAGGATGCTTCACGAGTCAGAACTGATTGGCTCAAGTTCGCTTATCTGGATGGCTACAAAAAATCATCAAAGATAGACAGGACCACATTGGCACAGGAGAGTCCAGTTAGTTGGTGGCGATTGTATGGACATGCAGGATTGCTACATACACTTGTTATTCGTCTTCTTTCTCAGGTTTCTAGTTCCTCTGCTTCTGAGAGGAATTGGTCAACATATGGGAGGATCCACTCTCTTAAGAGAAACAAACTTACCTCTAAGAGAGCAGAGAAATTTGTTGTTGTACATAGTGCCTTGCGTCTCATGGATCGCAAGACACCTACATACAAGGAGAGCCCAGCATTGCGGTGGGATGTGGATCCTGAGGATGCAAGGCAAGTTGATGAAGATCAAGAGCAGCAAGGACTAGTTGATATCTCCTTTGCAAATGCAGATGACGTTAATACGTATACTCCTAGTGAGGAGCGGTTTGCAACTATTCCTTCGGAGGGCTCGATAGTGATTTTTGAGTTGTACTTCTTACCTCTAAGAGAGCAGAGAGAAACTTGTTCTTGTGCACATAGTGCCTCAAGCGCCTCATGGATCGCAAGACACCTACGTACAAGGAGAGCCCAAAGATTGCGGTGGGATGTGGATCCCGAGGATGCAAGGCAGATTGATGAAGCTCTGGAGGAGGAGCGAGGCTCAAGTTGATATCTCCGTGCAAATGCATGAGATGACATTGATACTGAGATACTCCTAGTGAGGAGGAGCGGTTTCAGAACCTATTCTATAGAGGGCTCTCGATAGTGATTTTTGAGTTGTACTTGTCACTTGTCATTTTGGTTATGTAATTTCATTTTGGTTATGAGACATGACATAATATTTGAGCATATGTAATGTGGGTGTAGTTCACTCTTCTCATGTTGATTATTGCAGAGTAAGACTAAGACTTGTTTTTAATTTTCAGCTTTCTATTTACTTTTAGTCTTTCATTCATCACGTTGAAGTTTTGAACATTGAATATAATATATATAGCTGTAGCATTTTGGGCCTTGGCTTATGTGATGAATAATTGGATTAATCATTAATGGTTTCAATCTTCAAACTTTCAATTTTAAGTCTTAGTTTATTGAATTATTCATGTTATATTTGTAAAATTAATAAATTATATATATATATATATATATATATTTATTTATTAGCCGTCCCCTTGTCGTCCCCCCGCCATCCCGAAATTTTCAAAAAAATTGTCATCCTCGGGAAACCCCGTCTGTCGCCCCGAGTCTTAGGTAACTATGCCACTAAATACCTAATTCACCATGAATTGGAACGTAACAGAGCAAAAAGAGTCAAATTGAATGGCATGACCAAGAACTCAATGTGTCCAGTAAGGCATCTAGAAGTTGTCTTGTGCACACCTCCCTTACAAACAAAGATCTGATGGTGGCTTGATCTCAAATCAGTCTTTGAGAAATGAGGAGTAATAATGGCATGCTTACAGCCAATTTTCAACTCTATGGCATGTTGGAAACCTCTATTTGATAGTGATCCTGGGGACATATTATTGAACACCATACTATGTTGTTTTGGAAGCATTTGAATATCAACATAAAGACTATGTTGCTTACCAAAAGATGAAATAGTTTGCATGCTCTCCACCACTAAGCAACTTGCTGCCCAAGCAACTTGTCCTTTCTGAGAAGTCCCTTTAGCTATGACTACTCTTAATGATTCCTTAGAGATACTTCCAAGCACCATATCTTTTCCTTTAGATGTAAACTTTAGCTCCTTAGATTTGTGATTCTGTACTAACTCGCCAATGGAATGCAACCCTTCTATCTCCATAACCATGTTAGTTCTTATAACATAAAATTCATTCCATACCTTATTCTCACCCATGGTTATATTAAGTTGTCTACTTATCCAGTGCATGGAATGGTGAATCTATCTGCAACTATGATATTAAAGCCATCAAACATTTCAGCCTTCATGTGTTTCTCAATATCTTCTTTTTGTAGCTCTTTGTTTATAACACCAAGATCCCACACGATCATACATGAACAATCTTGGATTTGAGAGAAAAGATCCTCTTTCCATTTTGTACCCTTCATCTTTTCACCAATCTCTTGGTACTTCCCATGATGACAAGAGTCTTGCCACAAACTTCTGCTAAAATCAACACTTTCATGCTTCTTGCTATAATCATGAAGATAATCAAATTGCTTACCATTAGTCGCTGATCTGAAAATTCCAGCAAGCTGAAAACCAACATTAGTATCCGGTGAGGCCCTTTTCTCATGTGCATGCCTCTCAACAAGGTCTTCGAACTCCACCTCATAAACTTCTTGATTTGAAACATTCCTTCCATATTTTGAGCTGTCATAAGAATGATCCAAAAGCTTTTCTTCTTTCAATGCCTTAGGAAATTTGCATCAACTCTACTATATTGAAGACTCGGAAATTTGGCATTAACCAAAAAATCCTCTCCAAATTCTTGCAAATCTGATTTTCCTTCATGCTCCACCCTTACAATTGGAGAATTCTTTCCCTTAATTTTCTGTAGGTGTTGTTTTGCTTGATTGGCTATCAACTTAGCTTCCTTAGCTCTTCTTAGCCATTCATCATACATTTTTGGGTCCTCATTACATCCTCTGCGCTTGTCTGCAATGTGGTTAGTTTCTTTTCAACCACATTCCCGGTTCCTTTCAGATAAGATCTCCTTACCTTTGACTTGCATGTTGAATTCCTTTTGCTCCTTTGTAGATTTTTGAGGCTCAGATTTTGACCTTTCCATCTTCTTTATTTCTATCCATGACTTTAGATCCTTCTGATATTCTTGCATAGCTTGTAACATCTCTAACATGGATTCTTGCACTGTCCTCATGATTCACAGGCTGACAAGGACACAACTTTGATACCACTGTGATGTCCCTTAATTGGGAAAATTAGAAAATTTTGAAAATTCACAAAAACCCTTACCATTGGAAATAAAATACTAGAATTACCCTTAATTTCTAAACAACACAATTTATGGCAACAACCCAAAAATAAATTATTTAATTTGCTGAAACACCCAAGTACAATTTAGAGAATTTTTCCACACTGAAACCCTAGTTGGATTTACAATTTATTTTTAGAAATAGAAGCCCTAGCTAATTAATTGAAAACCACACAAAACCAACCCAAAAGATACCTGGATGTCGGATGGCAAACAACTGAAATTCCCAAGGGTGGCGTCCAAGCTAGAAAAGGCTAGAAATGATGACGTCAACCCTAGAATGCCCCCCAAAATGTGACATCAGCCTTCAAAAGTGATGCCCTAGCTGAGATCTGTAAATCTAATGATGCCCTAGCTAAAATCTATAAATTTGATGATGCCCTAGCTGAAATCTGTAAATCTTTGTACTGGATGCACAAATGCAACTCCTAGATGTAGTCACCACTGAAGATTGGAGGGTTTTCGTCCCCAAAACTAATTGTAATGGAAATTTTTCGTCCTCAAAAGAAAAGTTGAAGCAACAACTCAAATTCTTAATGTAAAAATAGATAATGGCAAAATGATCCTTCCAAATGACCCCGAACACCTTTTTATAAGTTCACTTGACACTTTTCCCAAGGAAAAGCCCCAAAAGTAACTTTCCATCTTCTAATTTGATATTGACTTGCTTAATTTGGAAAGTCGCCTTTATTTTTTATTTATAATAATAAAGTAATATTAAGTTGTCACTTTTAATAAAAGTGAGTTACTTGACAACTTAAAAATATTAACTTTATTATTTTTACTTATTTGAAAAAGGGATCATGACATGTTTTTGGTGCACACAAGAGTTGCACAAAATTGGATAGTGATCACCGAGAGGTACAAAATAGCAACAATCGTGGATAACAACTGTTATGTGTTGTCAAGCGTTTGTCAAGAACTGAAAATGTCGAACGACGTGTTAATGATGATTAAGCAGCAGTTAGAGGGAATCTCAAGATTCTCTGTTAGTTTAATCATCAAGTTCTAAAATATGCATGTGTTTTAGATCACGTTGATTCCTAGGAGCTAATCATTGAACGCAGATTAGGATAGCTTTTGGGGGATACATTTCTATAAATATTAACCGGGTCTAGGATGAATAGGCAAGATGTATGCAAGAGACATCATCTGAGTATGTGAGTTAGTGTATTGAGCACATTGAGTGTTGAATACTCTATGGTATTGTAAATCAGTATTGCGGTTTGCACAAAGGTTATGCATTGACTATCAAGTACAACGAACAAAGTATTGTCTTAATCTTGTCGTACTTTTAGGTTAGATTAAATGCAATAAGAAAGATCTTTGTTGTTGGGTTTTTTACCCAAAAGGGTTTTCCCAAGATAAACTTGTCTATTTCTTGTGCTATATTTTTGCTTTATGTTGTACTAAGATTCATGTTTGTCTTTCATCAATTTTGCACTAGATCTGTTTAAGTTTCTGGTTCAGTTTGTGCAGCTTGCGCAATCTCTAATCCCCAACATGTTGCATTGTGGTGTAACAAGCCACATAGTGTACACACTAAGATCATATTGTTGTAAAAGATGTGTATGCACATGTCTTTGGCATATTATACCAATATGAGTGTTCGGAACGGAATTAATCAGTGGGCAAGGGCCAAGCTATTGGCAAGTCAAAGCCTAGGGCTATAAGAATGGTCGATGTCAAGGCGTATGTACACAATCGTAGAAGAATAGAGAAGTCAATCAATCATCTCAAGGGGAAGTAATCAAGCAAAAGTCATAAGAAGCTTTGTACAATAAATTGCATCTGAATTGCCATATGAAGACAGGTTAGACAATATAACCGGATCCGTCAAGGGGATTCTCAAGTGTAGGTCTTGTATCAATTAGAGCAAACATCACATGCCACGGGAGAAAAGTAGGACTTATGAGTGTTCAAATAGCCGATATGAGTGTTTGAAACAAGATTAATCAACGGGCAAGGCCCAAGCTACTAGCCAAGTCAAAGCCAACAACTAGAAGAATGGTCGATGTCAAGGTGTATGTAAACGGTTGTAGAAAAATAGAGGAGTTCGCCAATCATCTCAAGGGAGAGTAATCAAGCAAAAAAGCCATAAGAAGCTTTATGCAATAAATTACATCTGAGTTGACATGTGAAGATAGATTAGGCAAGCTAACTTGTGATCCTATCAAGGGAATGCTTAAGTGTAGGTCCTATATCGAGCAGTACAAACATCAAATGCCATGGGCAAGGAAGAGCACTCTCTATTTGAATCAAAGAAATGATTGTTAACTATAGGATACCCCAAATCGTCTATATGATCAATGTGATCATATATGTTATGTGGTGTTATGAGATTTGACTTAGACTTGATCATGTGATGGATTTTACAGAACTTTATCAATTTTTGTTTCACTTCATGGCGAGTGCTATTTGAATTCAGCACCTTATGTATTTAGTATGTTGTATGTGTTTAAGTAGCTTAGAAATGATGTAAATTTTTTAATGTGTGTATCGTAGTTATGTTTAAATGATATACCGTTGAAGCTCAATGTATGTACCAATTTGGACTATCGATGATCTCGTTGCATTGGGTAACATCGAATGTGATGAGTCACTCTAGAAAACTATGTGCACCAAATAGTGATTGAAATAAGTCTTCCTCAATAACTATATAACATTGAATCAAATGATCTAGGTCATGAGTATGCAAAATTAATTGTAGATATGCTTGATTTTGCACTCATAGTTGCATTTGTATTAGATAATATCTCTGATGCTCATGAATAGCTTCTTTATTAGTGTTTGATACTTAATTGAAAATTGCAGATTCTTGTTTTTCTTGCTTCTTATATAGAGGAAGTGTACTTGTAACGTGCTTAGATTCCTCATTGACTTGTGATTTTTGTGTTTCCTTGCTTTGGCATCCATTTTTGTGTGCTTTGCGATATAAACTGTATTTTTAGTTGGATGTGTTTCCTCTTGCTTTATGTATGACTTATCACTTTGAAGTGTGATTAAATATCATTAGAAATTGAATAAGATAGCATTTTTGACATATTAATCAATGTTGCCTCCATTTTCTCTAGTAATGATTTTTTGAATATAACATTGAATTGTATAATGGTACGCATTGTAAAGAATAATGTCTCCACTCTCTTATGACCTAAAGAAAGTGGTAATGTGATGTGCCCTAATGACCCCTCATGGATGTTTGTATGTTGTAACCCGCTTCATGTCCTAACTCTCTAAGAGAGTAAATTGCACATGTATTGAGTTATACCTTATCATTGATAGCAATCCCTTGCCTAATTCCACCTTCCATGATATCCTTCAGCTTCTTTTTTATGTAGGTCTTGTAATGTGTGCCCCTAGAAACCGCTCAGGATACATCAGTTTTCCTAAGTTGTGAAGAAGGTGAAGGTGGAGTAGTCAAGTTTAACGATTTCTCGTTAGGTTGGTCAAATGTAATTAATCCATGAGCTCCTCCGTTTTTGTTGTAGGGCAAAACAATGGTCATCTTCCCTATTCATTCAATGATATTTGCAAAATGGACTTGCCCCCATTCATGTTAAACAATGTGTAGAGCATGCTTGATGGAAAGTAATGTGATTAGCTTCTTGTCTAGAAACGTTCGCAAAATCATACTAGGTTTATACTTAAGCCTTTGAGACTTTGTGGGTTGTTTGATAATAGATGGGACAGGCTTGTGAATAGTGTGTCCTTAGTACTTGCCCTAGATGTAGGTTCACTTTTAGGTGGAAAATCACTTTGTAACCACCTCAACCATTTTGTAAAAATCCCTTGCATAATAAAATGATGAACACATATTTTACAATGTGTGTAATCCGTTACTTCTTCATTCTTTCTTTTTTTGTCTTCTAGCATTGGTATCGAGCTTGGTGCTCAAGCGGGTTTTCAAATAGTGAATAGAAGACTTCAAATCATGAATAGATGGTCAGAACTACCAAAAACAACAAAATCATGAATCTAAGGAACGCAAAGGAGAAGAGTACGGTCGCAAAAGTCTTGTCCTGGGGCACAAAGATATACTAGATCCCACGAAAGACTATAAATCGCGAATCGCAGCCATAGTCTTTGCTAAATCACGACTTCTATCTTCCTTGCTAAATTGCCACTTTTACTGCATCGCAAAGAAAGTTTGAGGGCACAATCACGAAATTGATGCCATTCATCGCCACCATTTCGCCCGCACGAGGTATATTTTTTTGTTAAAAGATAGATGCACAATATCCCGTAAAAACACTATTATTGGGGCACAAGAATATAATATAACAAAAAAACACGCGATTAGGGCACAGGAATACAATATGGCCAAAAACACACCGCAATTATAAGACGGGAATACAACGTATTTGCACATGCTATTCACCTATTAGGGCACAAATTTCAATACCAAGCCAAGCTTATTGCCTAGTATTCTAATTATTTCTCTTATATTACTTTGGCAAAAACGCAAATTATTTTTTTAGAATGGAAATTCCATTGGAAAAATATTTTGGCCTCAACTTTCACACCTAGAAAGTCAAAATACAGATGCAACTGATGAATAAAAATGTGGGGAATAGTAAATGGGAAAGAAAAACCACCGCATATGCAACTAAGTTACTAGATTGGTAGAGCATAGATGATGAAGCCAAAACCATATTGATCTTGCTCTCTTTGATTTTGAATAACATCATGTATACCTAGAAAAGTCATCCAAAGAAATCTGGGATACTCTAAATAAATTGTTTGGAGCAAAAGAGGTCAATGCAAGATTTTCTCTAAAGATTCAAGATAGATGATGGAGTCACTATGTCAAGTCATATAAGAAAGCAGAGGTCAAGGCTACAATAGATGACGAGGATAAAGCTATTTTGTTAAATAGTTTGCTTCTAAATACAACAATGTCATTTATATTGTCAAATAGATACATTCTCAATCTCTAGAAGATATATTTCAGCTCTTCTAGCTGAAGAAAAAGAACTGCAGAAGATACAAAAGATTTATCCTCAACATGAGAGTGCATTATACTCAAGAAATTATCATAGAAGATCAGATAAAGGCAAAGGGGAGATTGAATGTTATTATTGCAAGAAAAGAGGTCACACATGCGAGGAACTACAACATTCGAGCCAATGATGTTCCAAAGGGAAAGCTCAAAGGCATACCAAATGAAGTTAATGTAGTCAGTGTTGAAGATCCATTGGATGTTGAAAGTGGTGAAAAAATTGCTAATGGAGAATACGTATTTTAAATAACCCCACTATTTGAAGATAGGAAGAGATCTAATGTAGATGAAGCTCAACATGGATGGTTGTCGAGTTAGTTCGGGAGTTTGTGAATCTTGGGAATTATACCCTTCCGAGGGTCATGAAACAACTATTGGATTGTTCTGCAAGGATCAATACGGAACCCCGTACACATCAAAGGGGTTGCACTTCCAATGGTGACGTGAACGCTCCAAGTAGTAAGCAAGAACTCGAATCACAAATGAAAATCAAGCATGAAAGAAAGAGGGGTCTAACATTCTCATAGATCAAAAAGAAGGTACATATAAGAGTGTTGTGTAACTCTCATGCATGACACGTGGACACATGAAACCCTAACTAACCCTAATGACCTATGATCTCACTAAGTGAGATGACTAACCATATGTGGTGGACAAGACGCCAAATGACGACAAGACAAGTCATATACACCAACATCCCCGCTTCATCGAAGCTGAGGTAGAGGTCCTAGCAAGTCGAACACCAACTTAATGGAGCACTATGGATGTAGCTCAATATGGATGATTGTTCAATAATTCAAGAGGTTCGTGATTCAAGAGTTTCGGGAAGAGGAATCGGGAACTTAGGAATTCAACTCGAGAGCTACACCTTGACAAAGGTTACGAGGCAACTTGATGGAGTTCTACCTAGTTAAAGAATTGATTTCAAAGAGAGCTTCAAGAATGCATGGCTCTATTTGGTTTTGTTGTTTCAATTTTTTGTCAGTGTGTTTGTTTTTGCTGTCTATAGTGTAAGCCTTAAGAAGGGGCATTACAATATAAAGCTTATTCCTTATTATAAGGTCACTATTAGTTATGTATTAATTAATATACTGATTGTAACCACCTCAACTATTTTATAACTATATCTTGTATGATAAAATGATGGACACAAAATTTACAATGTGTGCAATATTCTTATTAATTCTTTCTCTATTCGAGTCTTCTAATGAGATGTAGGTTCAGTTTTAGGTGGAGAGTCACCTTATCCACTTGAGGTGGCTAACCCTTGGGAGGTGTAGTATCACAGGAAAGAGCATACGAGTGCAACGTCTATCAAAAGACTTGTAATCATGATAAGAGTGTTTTTCTCTAAGTGAGGGTAAAAGACTCTTAATAAAGATTCTAAGTCAGTTGATATATCAAGTGATGTAGCGTGTCCTTGAGCCTTAATATACAATCATTTATGGGTTCATCATGACCTTGTTGAAGGGCTTGGGGATGCTCTAATATGAGCTTCCTTTTTATCATTGAAATGAGATAAGAATATTTCCTCTAGCCCTAAGAATATATAGATCCACTAGGTAGGGTGTAGAACTAATCTAGGACCTGGCCCTTGAAAGCTTCTATGGAAATTTTTCAGCAACAATTTACCATAATGTGCATGATTTGCAAGAAAACATATAAAGAATGCTAAGTGGGCAAGGGGATCTCCACATCCATCAAATAAATAAAATCTAGTCATGTTAAATCCTCTCGATAAAGATAATTGAGTATTCTACACACAATAGATTGCCCTTTTAAAACATTGTGCTCAACCCAAGCATTAGATGTTATGGATTCCAAGGATAAGACTTGGCATCAACTCACTTTTGGAGTGCACCTAATGTGTGCACTAGGGATACTTGTGTGGTTAGGAATGGTAGTAGAATCTAGATTGGAAGGAGCATTCATAGGTCTCATTCCACCATCTATTTCAAACATATGTACAAAAGATTAGTTACAAATAGGCAAGTGACTATCACTACCTTACAAATATCATCAGATGGTATATCAATAGAAGAATCATTGCAAGGCATACCATTGAAAACATTATTATAAGGCACATCAATAGAAGCATGAGGCATAGCTACTTCCTTAATAGGATGAGAAGTAGCATGTGTTTCGACTATCCAATATTTTTGTGTATCTAAACAACATTGAGCTTGTAAATTCATAAGCTTGATAGTATCAAGAAATGTATTGGTTAATGTCAATTTAATATGTTATTCCTTGGGATCATTAGAAATATCCAAAGAAGTGGAAGGAGAACTAGTTTTTGCATTTGATTTAAAACATTGTTTTGACTTTGTTCTCCATCACTATCATTAGCATGCCACTTATCATCCACAATCATTTTCATCACTGTTTTCATTATTCTATATAGTCATTTGTATAGGGCATGGCGTGTGTGGATAATAAGGAGTCTAAGGGATAAGCCATTGTCGATACCCTAGCAATATGTAAAATAAAGCTTAAGAGAAGGGCTAGGGGATATACTTTGGTTAATCGTGTTATACGATGACGAGGGGGACCTTATCATATAATAGAGGAGCCAAGTAATACATTAGACAGACATAAAAAAAAAAAAAAGCATGTGATGTTTTTCTCACCGATTCACGAATCCAATAGAGGGTTTTTTTATCTAAAGCTATAGATAAATGTGGACAAAAAAATCAAATCGATTTGACGCAGTCAAATCAATGAAACAGCTATTCTAGGAAATTCGTGATGGATCTTAAAAAACAGAAAGGTTTTGATTGATATCGATTAATGGATAAAAAGTTAAAACCTCAATGCACCTAACAAAAATCTCCAAGCATTTTGCAAATAGAGTCATTTTCAATTAGATATCTGAATAGTATGAAAACAAACAACAACGATCCGAATAGGAGAATAAGCATGAAACCTTGGGGAAAATGATAAAATTTTAGAATATCACTCAAGCAATAAGGGGAAATCAAAAATTGAACATGAAATTCAAACCCTGACAAGGAATGAATCTAAAACCCTAAGAAAAAATTTGAAACCCTTAAGCAGAAAGGAAACCTAGGGCTTTCGTGTTCAAATCAAAGACCGGGTTCACAAAATGTTTTACTTATTTTGAATCCAATTGCATACAATATAATTAAAATTGAGATCATATTCAGACTGTAGAATAAGGGTATTAAACACAATAGTTTGAATTAGTTAAAGCAAGTAGATATGATTACTTGATCTAAAGTTGACAAGACAATAAAAAGATTAGTTGGTTGATCCTATTTGTCTATCACTCACAAAAGGTGTCTTTGTAGATGGAAAAAATCTCAAGTGCTTCATCAGGTGTTTAGACTGAGAACAGGGGCCAACAGGTTTCCTTGTCACTACAGGAAAACTCAAACCCCTGCGACAGACTAGCACTGTTAGACTTTACTAACAATGTCTGGGAGATGTTTAGTGGTCTGCAACTTCTGAGAGAGCTTCACCTCTGCCTGTAACCTGCGTTTGGATATTTGGGAGCTCTTCAATCTTGTGCAATGGTACCTATTTTTGTTCTTCATCCAACCCCTATGTGGTGCTTGCAAGACGATGAATTACCCATAAAAAGAGGTTAGCATATTGGGATGAACAGCCTCAATCACACCCACAATGATATGATGAGTGTTGCCTACATACCAATACTTTGAAGAGGGATCAAGCCGCATCTAGTTTTGGCTCCTAGGTGAGTGTGTAAAGTCATGTGCTTAAACAATTGACCTTCAATCAAACTTAGACCTTTAGCATCCCACAACTTTGTGCTCTTTGATTTCAGATTTGGCTCTATGGACTATTTTAGGGCTATTCTTTGAGAGATTTCAGATTTGCTACAGCTTCGATAATGATCCTCAATGTAGTGAGCGTGCTCCAACAGAGTGTGAGGTGTCTAAGGTGTGTCAAAGGTGTCCAAGAGGCGAATATTGACTTTGTGGATGTTTTGCATATATAGGTAACTCTTCATTAATTTCCTACCATAGCCAACCCATAAAATATGTCTAGGCCCACCTAATGGTGATTACCCGATTCGAACACTAATCATTGAAATCTCTTGGTCACTGTCGGTAGAAGGCGACCCCTGTGGTAGACCAAAACCGACCAGATTTACCATAGTGTCCTAGTAGTGCGGAAAGTGAATCTGGAGTATGGAGAACATTTGTCTAGGATTCTGAAGTGTTCCTATATAGACTAAGTTGATCTTGAATAGATATGATTGGCAGATAGAGGTGGCTAAGACAGCAGATGGGCAGACTAATATGGGGAAAGTGTGCTCAAGATCATATAATGAGATTTGTCCAATGTGCATCAAAGTATGTAAAACAATGTCAAAGTTGATGTTGCCAAAGTGCCAAAGACCAAATTTAGGTGTCTACAATATCAGAGATGATACATGCTTTAGAGGGCTTTCCTTTAAATGAGTCAAGGTCTAGCATTTTTGTTTTTCATAACCATACATAGCTTTAAAGACGCTCATCGTTGTGGCTGTATTTACACTATATGCATCCACTTTGGGTTGTATATTTGCTTGTTTCTTCTATGTTCCATCTCAAGTACTTGGTAAGGACTCTCAAATAATCTATTAGATTGTTGATGCTATTGAAGGAAAGGACTAGCCAATTCTGAGATGGTTGTACCATATTAGCAATGTTCTTTGTTTCCTTCTTAGCTTGAAAAATTGTGGCTATTTCTACAAAAGGTAATTTCTCTTTCCAAAGTGGTTTTTCTAGTTTTGATGTGGGACCTTGTTATAACCCCATTTTTCACTAGGGGATAACACACCCATTTTTAAGAAGGGCTATCAATCCAGATCAATTCCCCAAACACATCTCATTAATAGAAAGTACTCGAAGAAGAAAAGAAAGACATGCTACCATCATTCAAAGTGTTTGAAGACCCCTCCTCCTAGAGATCAAATGCATCCTATTGGTTGTATCTAAGCAACGGGTCAATGCAAATTTGTAATAAATATAATCAACTAACTGTCTCATGGTTGATATATATGTTATGTCCTGTAATGCTCTACATAACTTCATGGCCCAATGTATAAGGCAATATTTTGGTCTAGTGTCATGAAGGATGTAATTCTATCTTGTAATCGAAATCAAAGTGCATGGTATGTCACAGGATCTAGCATCTTATGTCTTAGTGAACCTACAAGTCACTTTTGCACCAATGAGTCTATTTAATTCTTTTTATTTTTTAAGGATGAACTATTATTTTACTGTGCAAAAGTCATTAAATATTACTATATGTCCAAGTTGTTTGATAAGTCATTTAGAAAGTGCCTGTGTATGTGAGGATAAGAAAATGGGTCAATGCAAGTTATGTTGCATAAAGTCAAGTGCAAGTTAAAAATAGTTACGCAACTTCTGTGCAAGATACAAAAAACATGAAAACAATGGTTCGAAGGTTCCTCTCCTCCCAATTTGTTGGACTGCAACTTGTGTGTTCTTTTTGTGAAAGATATGTATTTTTTAATTGTGAAAGAGATACATTGTTTCCATACCTACTTGCATTTCTTTCTTAGTAAGCTTTGTGTTGCTGGGATTTGAATAAAAGACTTTGTATCATATGCATGCCGAGAACAGTTATAGACTTTAAAGATTTTTGTGATTCAACCTGTTTTCTATTCACAAATATGAAATGCCAGTTTCATTTACAGTAAGAGAGAGGATCTGTGTATATTTTCATTCATTCTCTGCAGGTTTCTCCCCCTTTTCCATTTCTTTTCATTTTGTCTTTTATGTGGTTTTGGGTTAAAATTACTGAAAAGTAAAACCCGTAAACCCCCATTATACAAGGGACCTGCACTTCTCAAATGTAGAAACCTCAAACCACCTATTCCATGGTGATATTCCAACATCTGCTATGCTTTATGCCACTGTCCAATTGGGCAAGTCGATGAAATAAACAAAGGAAGCACAGCAACATAAAATACGGCTAACAGACCTCAGCATGCCTTCCATATCTTCATTTACAATTTGTGTTTGCCAAATAATTGTGTGGTTAACACTACCTAAGTTCATTGGAGTTCCTAGGTGTTGCTAAATATATTTCTGGAGAGTGTTGCGAATTATGGATTCCGTTGCTAATGATATCCCTAGGTACATGTCTGAAGCTTCGTGCTTCATTATATAGCAGATAAAGCTACTACACAAGCATTTCATTATAAAAAAATATTTCTCAAAAAGCTGTTTTATGGCTCAAACAACCCCTAAGAAAAAACAATTATATATCCTCAGAAATAGTTATTTCTCGTGTGTGGCCATTTCTTGGTTGGATCTTGATTCTTTCTTTAAATAAAAGACAGCATGAAAAAGATTAAACAAAAACTAAAACTTGCCAACCATAAAAGAACGAAAAAGAGCAAGCCATTGTGTTTCTAACTTACAAAATAGAAGTGTAGGGGAATACTGGAGCGCTTGAACTTTGGGGACCAATCTTGGAGGTTGCACTTATATACACGAGCTAGAGACAGACTAGATACACATATTGGAGGCCTTCATGATTTGCTAGAGTCATGAGATAAATTTTCAAATCTAGGGAATGCACTTTTTATGGTATAATTTGTTCTATAATTCTGTTCCAAATATTGTCCTCTTTTGCATCATACATTTTATAAATTTGATAAATAAACTTCTGTTATATGTGAACTGATTAGTTTTAACATTTGACTCTTTGCATATTTGTAATTTTATGCATTTCGGTGAAACTATTCTTGCATATACCCATAGGCTTCACAGGGGCCAAGTAGTTGCATTCTTACATTTGAATCCCTCTTATCCTAATCTCTTGTTTCATTGCTATATCCCAATTGTATTATTTTTCTTTAAGCTATAATGAGTTGACTTCGCTGTTAATTTCAGCATTATAACAAGGGGTTAATCATCTCTAGGAACAGGCCATGAGTGAATATAACAGGCATATTCTGGATTTATGACCGCTGAGGGTCATAAATATTGGATATGACACACTTGTTTTTTAATCCAGTTGACCTGGGATTTAAGACCACGGAGAGCTACATATATTTTAGATTTGATACACTTGTTTTTAAAGCTAAATGACCTGCACTTTTTGTATGTAAAGTAAGGCAGCATACAACTATGATAATAGGGACATGATTTTTTTACTCTACTAGTTGACCATTGATGTTAGAATGATAGTCTAAGTTACCAGACACTCACGCACATAACCCACCAACCCCCATCCCCAGAAATCCCCATTCCAGCATATCAAATACTGAAACTGATACCAATATGCCACATATATGTTCCCATTACACTTAGAAATTAGTGTTGTATTTGGGCTGAGAGTATAACCAGATGCAGCCAGCCCCCCCGTATGCATAATTTTTTCTCGTCTTTCACACACAAGAAGCTAATACTTAACATAGACCTATGTCAACACTAGTTGCATGAGTGTATGAACAGTATTAAAAATGAAGTATTAGCCCGTTCTTTGAAAAAACAGAAATTAATGCAACCATTTCAAATGATAAGGATAGAGCAACATGCAGTGCACAACAAATTTATGTCGCAAGATTTAAAAAACAAAAATTACTATCAACTTCAAGGAGAGAATTATAACCTTGCGATTCATTAAAGACTGTGGAACATCACCTTGCACTATTCGCTGAGCAAGCCTGTCAAAACCACAGAGAAATTAGCTGATGGAATTATTATTAGGATTACTAAAATGAAACATTGGTAATTGATACACATGCATGGACCATCTGCATTTTGGGAAAGCACTCAAAACATTTGTAGATGACATCATGATTTAAACTATTTCCAAAAACTATTACCCTTCAGAAATTGCAGTCTTGCCAACACCTGGTTCTCCTATCAATACAGGGTTGTTCTTTGTTCTGCCTTGAGAGAATCTGTATGCATCTACGAATTTCATCATCACGACCTATGACTGGATCAAGCTTGCCCTGCCTAGCACTTTCAGTCAAATCTTTCCATACTTTTCCAAAGCTTCATACTTGCCTTCGGCATCTATTTTATAAAATGCAATCGCAGCCGAGTCAAAATCGTATCATTGTAAATTTAAATGTCAATGGAGAATTTCACAGTAAACTCGCACAATTCATATGCACGTGATTTTGACCTATAAGATCTTTACGAACCAAGTACACTTCTTATTTATAGATATTTACTAGGACTCAAGAGAGTAGATTATCTGGTGCTTAGAAAACAGCCATTGTGAATCACCAGCCTAAAGTACCGAGTCTGTAGGGATCATTTCATTTGAACAGTAGACCCTAGCAGCAACAATGAATCTAGAATGTTATGTCGTTCAACCTTAGATGGATTCGTGGATCTTCCACACAAGATAATGAAAACACACAGCTTATTGATTACCCGTGACCTAATAATCAATAGATTTCAATCAAAATATTGGTTTTGATTAACTGGCTTCTAGAATATAATCTGTTATCCCTTTCTTAAAAATCACAGCTATATCTACTTGTTCATCTGCAGAGAACCTGAAGAGTCCAGAACTATCCACATGCATCTAAGACAGAACTACAAAACCACTGCAACGAGTTACTGAAACATACATAGATATTTCCATTGTCACATAAGATATAACCAACACTCCAAAGCAGAGAAGTGATGCCAAACAGCCATACCTTGATCAGTAACCTTTTGTGATCCACGAATTGCCTGTATAGCATTAGTGAGATTCTTCAAAGAAATCTGGAAATCTTTGAACAACTGTTGTCCAAACCGTTTATCTTGTGCAAATGCAAGAAGTAAATGTTCCACGGACACAAACGAATCTCCATATTCTTTCTTATAGTCCCTTGAACGCTGAATCAGTGCTTCTAAGTCACGTCCAAGCATTGAACCCCCAGCTTCACTGAGAACCTGCACATCCCAAAGATTTAAACTCAAAAATAAGTGATACTGAAAACTACTAAAGAAATTATTACTTAGAAGCCACAAAATCAATAGCACAAAAAAAATGAAATGAATGGTGCCAAGTAAGCCATTTGCATCCGTCCACATATGACATCCAGCATCTTAGCAGGAATTATTAGGGAGCATGATTTGGACAATCATACTCTACTTTCATTTAATTTTTCAGCATTTCCAGGATGAAGTTTATATATTTAACAAGAGTATTATTTCACTATTGCCACATTGTTATGGATTGCTTCCAGTCTACTTGTTAAGTGTTTACACAGACCTCAAGTAGTAAAATGGTTTGATTTTACGCTATGCACTGTAAATTCTGAGGCGAATCTTTGGAAAAGGAAGACCTAAAGAAGTAATAAACTAATGGCATATGTTTAAGGATGATAGAGATTACCCTGTTTCTGGGAGTACGTTCTTCGCCAATCAAAATGTGTCTTTGTATTGACATATTTAAAAAAACTTTTGATTAGGATATTTTTTTACAAAGAACAACATGACTTCTTTTTGGCTTGGATGCCAAGTACGAGGAACATTATTCTGCCAAAATGGCCTAAAACTTGCACCCATTATCTACCCAGGTTCCGAACCAGATGGTAACCGTGTAAATGTTGGCTGGTTAAGAAATTCAATTGAGGAAAGAAGAGTCATGTAGCTTCTCAGCCAATGAATATCATATAATGGGAGGGATGCCTGTAATTAATCGGCGATTTACCAATATGGGCAGAAAAAACAATGGAAAATACCCAATTGATGACAACTAGAGAAAGAATTGGATCTCCACAGACTGAAAGGTACACAATAGACACCATTGGCGGATTACAAGACGTTATTTTTCTGACAACGAATTACAATAGTTTTCAAAGACATCAAAAATAAAATTAAGAATAATTCACTACCTTTGGCTGTCTTTGAATGAACCTGTCAGTAGCTTGCAGCAGAGAGGTATTATCGACACCAATTTTGGCGAAGATACGACGAGCCAGGCCATTTCTTTGCTCGAGCAATGCCTTCATCAGATGGTCTGTTTCAACTATTTGGTGTTTGCTCTCCTTAGCCACTTCTGGAGCTGACACCACCGCTTGCCATGCCATCTCCGTAAACTCTTGTTGTGTAATCTGCACCACAATTCCATCACATATATAAAAACAGAATAACTCTATAAACCAAAAATATATATTCTTGACATTTAAGGTAAAAAAACAAAAACCAATCTTACTCTTCCATCTCCTCCCGAAGCTTGGCATCTGATTGAGATCACAGATTTTCTGGGGTTTTGCTTGAAAAACACCTTATTTGTTGCTAAAGAGGAATTTCTGGATGAAAGCAGAAATTTATGTTGGGTAGCACTGAGGGAAAGAAACTTGGTTTTATGAGATTTGGTGAAATTTAGCTTGGGTGACGTTCCAGCTAGCTTAGGGATTGTCGCATTGAAGGTTGGGTGAAAGATTGCGGTGGCCGCCATTGTTACAGCCACTGAAATTAGAAATGCAGATTGAGAAGAATGAAAGCAAAAAGAGCAGTTCCTGGTTCTGCTTTTAGTGTTTTGAGTGAAGCTCAATGAAGTATTAGGCCTCAAAGCCCCTTCGATAAGAGGCTAGCGAGTCTAGAATGTTTGAGAACGTTTTGGAAGAGCTTTGGATACGTTTTATGGAGGGTGGATGAGACGTCGATTGGACACGGAAATATTAAAAAAATTACCTTGAAACATTTTCATGGAGCATCATATATATAAAAAGTTTGTTTCCGTTGAGGTATGTAATTAATTCAGTCTCCTTTAGTTTAGATGTGAGGTATGAGGGGTATCCATTATCTCAAAGTTGTCTAGGGCACGATCTCGACCTCATCATATAAAGTATGTGGGGTATCTATTCCATCAAAGTCGCTTGGGCACGATCCAACCTCATCCCTTATCGATCTCGGTCTCATCCCTTATTAAGACGCACAATCCCGACCTCATCATGCAAAGTATGAGGGGTATCTATTAAAATCAAAGTTGCCGGGGCACGATCGGCATCATTCCTTATCGATATCGGCCTCGTCCCTTATTAAGACGCATGATCCCGACCTCTTCATGCAAAGTATGAGGGGTATCTATTTTGTCAAAGTCGCTCAAGGCATAATCCCAACCTCATCCCTTATTAAGACCCATGGGCCTTTGCGATCGGCAAGAATTGCAAGAATTGGTCCTTGTGGGTTCATTGTGAGCTTAACAACTTCACCAATGGACCAATGGTGATCGGGCACCTTTAAAACATTTTCATGCATATGTATTTTTTAACACAATATATATTGCTCTAATAAACACAATAATTCATAACGGAAAAAATTGAGTATGTAATGTTTATGTATTAATAAATTTATAGATTTATAGAAAAGTTGAATTCAAATTAAAGTTTTCATTATCTTCCATCTTTGAACTTTACACTCTTTAAGAGTCATTAGTTATCGTAAATTATTTTAACTTTGGATTGAGATTATACTATAGATAAAAATTATTGTTTTTTTAATGACATAATTATGAAAATGTGTAACAACTCACTCTTCCCACTTTTATATTTTTTTAATTATGTGCGGTGTGTGCATGTTTCTAATCTAGAGGAGCATGGGAGGCTCATACTAGTTGGCAAGTGTGGGGCTTCAATCTGCCAAGAGGCGGGCCACCACAACCTAGTGTGGATGAACTTGGGTGGAGAGCTTTGAATGATCTCTACCAGTTGGACTACCACTCACAGGCCCCTCCACCCCACTCTTCAATTTTAAAAGTTAGTAGCAATTGAAAGTTAAGATAGTAGTATATGGCACATTAAAAACAATAAATAGGAATCACATAGGCATGAAGGTGGATGCTCACAAAAAAACAACAAATGTAGAGTATTAAAAATATGTTATTAATTTTTCTATGAAAAGAACATGCTCATTTGGGAAACGTGTAGGGAAAAACGAAGGGTGGAAAACTTTATATTCATTATAAAATAGGTGCATAAATGAAGAATTGTGGGATTGGAAAACCAAAAAAACTTGTTTGGCTTGCTTGTCACACCCTAAGGTGGTACTATACTGATCGTGAAGTTTGGTGGCAACAATGTGTCTAATATTAAGTGGAGACAAATAGGGAGAATCCAAGAGCACTTAATCACAAGCAACTTCAAAATTAAAACGTCGGTTTCAATGAGATTTTGTTATTAGAAGCGGGAACCTTTCTTAGAGGCATCAATAGTAACTTGGTTGTTAACTTATCTTAAAAAGGTATGAAGCATATAAGTTCACATGTAGCTAGAATGGTTGTAGAAGAAAAACTAGTTAGGGGAAAATCACGTTGATGAAATAGAACATTAAATGGATAAACAAGTGGAACATTAACATGCAAGAGTGTCCAAACACTAATGAGGAAATAAAAAGTATGTGAGAGAAAAATTCTAACTTGGGTGAAAGAAAGAATACTACATCAAAGAATTTAATCTAACTTGTGACCACAAGGAAAATGCCTACTTAGGGGCACAAATCAAATGGAAATTAAAAATGTTGATGGCCCAATTAAGGACTAGTTCACACCATCTTAGGTGTGAAACTAAAATATGGACATCTCCTAAAGAACGTCGGGAAGAAAGAACATGCATGTTTTACAACAAGGGGCAAAGTGGAAGCAAAATAGCACTACATCATGGAATGCACAACATATAATGACATATGTATCAAGTATGAGGACAATTTGAAAGTAGACAACCTACCATCCTTGTTTGAAGAAGAAAGACTTGTCAAAACAATGAATCTCTTAGTCAAGATCCATAAAGAAGAGTGCAACATCAAAAAGGTGATGGATTCTATTTGAAATTGTTATGACATCCTTGGGGTGGCTTTATATACTCCTATTACTTATTTAGGTCCCATAGGTTGCTTAGTCTCACGGATGTTATAAAAATCATTCAATTCAATTCAATATGACATATTTATGTTGGTCTAGTAAAAATGTGCAACACTCATTCTTCCCTCTCTTCTATTTAAAAAAATAGTATCTAGTTGAAAGTGAAGATAGTAACATATGACACATTAGAAACAATAAATAGGAATCATGTAGGCATGAAGTTCGATGCTCGCATAAAAACAACAATGTAGAGAATTAAAATATGCTATCTAATTCAAGTAATGAATAGCTTACATGTAGTTTGTTAAATAAATAAATAATAAAAATAAACAAAGAAACGTTGTTAAGACAATGAGATAGTTACCCAATTTAAATGAATTGGAATTAACTTGGAATCGAAAATACAAGGTGGTGTGTCTTCGTGAATTTAATGTGTGGTTGCCTTTTACTCAATATTTTGGGGCAACATTGCTCGAGTAGGAAAATAGGCATCGTGAGAGGCAGAGATGTGCACAATTTCTCCTATTGGTGTTGTGCTATAAATATCAATGTGCAAGCATAATAATAATGTGCTCTATAGAATTTTGATATAATTTATGAACATGGTCAATAAAAAAGTTAGTTATTGGCCTTGCATCCAACTTACATTCATGTCGCCTCTTTTCTCCAATTGCATATGGGCGCACTTTAAGGTGTGAATCATGAATTTTGAGATTGTTGTTTTCTAAGCTAGAATTGCATTTTATTGGTGTAGTGTTACATCTATATTTAGATGGTAAAATATTATTTGACAAGGGGGCTTAGATTTTTCAATAATCCAATCACTAGTGGGAGCACTTGTAAACCAATCGGGATTTTGGCAACCTACAACCAAATTTAAAATTTTGTCTTGGGAGAAGACCTTTTATCCGATTCCTTTTATTCCTCTTCAATAATCTCTCAAGTAAGGCTTTGCAATGTCTAAAAAAAAAATTGGAACATTTTGAGATGAAGAGCAAGAATCCTAATCAAGGCCACTAAATCCAAAGTGTTGGTAGGAGATAGAAGATCATTTTTGCATACCTACAGGAGTAACAACTTTCCCTATTGAGGAAAGCATGGTTAAACATTTGCATAGTGGTCCACCTCTACTTGGGATCTTTCAAAGAAGCATTTCTTCATAAACCTTGACATTGAAATGAAAGGCAGATAGATAACTTAGATAGTTAGTGTATACAAGTGATGCAATACAAAGCGGTGAAGGGATTCAAAATGCTAAACACCAAGGTTTCCTTCTAGTGGCCATCTCCATTATAAGTATAACACAAAGACCAAATATCATAAGGTGAGATATGTTCCACTTAGTTAATCACTTTGGGAGCCATCCATAATGTCATACCACTCACATTTTGATATTTAATCCCTTCTCCTTTATTCTTCTAACATATCTAATTCATCAAGCTTTGACCCGCTAGTTCTAATAAGAACATTTCCCCCTTAATATTGTAATACATGATCCCTACCCATGGAGGTAATCCATTCCACAAAGGATTCCATGAGTGTATTCTTTGATTGTTGATTCACCCATGTGTCCTCCAAACTTATTCATGAGGTTTATTGTCTTGTCGGCATGCATGTACTCCATGAAAATATTGCACGTCTTGGCACCATTATGTGTTATGGCCATTCCCTGGACATCTCAAAATTTGGGGAGACTCCAATGAATTAAAAATGTCATATTCACTCTCTAAATAAGCATTAGAATGAAAGGCCACATAATTTATTGCGTGAAGAGCTCCATATTGAATGTATCTTTAGAAAGACTTACTATGGTGAAGGCTACAATCCCAATAATGTCTCCCAACAAAACCCTTGAGCAAGCGCATCTTACTTTCTTTTCCCATTGCCTAGTAAAAGAAAAAATAACTTACAAAAATAATAAAAACGTAAGTAATGAATAGCTCACAACTAAAGGTCGTGCTGAAAATAAATTACCTAGCGTGTCTCCAAACATAATTTTCTTTGCAATTTTATAGTTATGTAGACTTATATTTAAATTATGAGCCTCGAGTACATGGTACTCATATGCCTTTAATTCTTTCTTTTCCTTTCTTCTTCTTCTTCCACTTCATATAGATCTCTCTTAAATATTACAAAGGAAAATATCTTATAAAGAGTGTATGATAAATATCTAGGAGTTACCAAATTAGTGTTTAGTTACGGGAGTGTAGACATTCAACTTTGGTAATTTACTCTTTGACGTTGTGGGTTTTGATATTACACTTTTTCTAAGACAAACACAACCTTTATATCCTTGCTTAGTACATCCTGAGGTCTCTTGTTTAACTTGTTTAGTCTTACACACTGATATGTTGACAAATTCTAAGAATTAAATGCATAAATCCATAACAAAACTCAACTTAACAAGATGCAACCCTCAGTTCTCATGTTTCTCATCCTTGTACAAAATTATGTGATTTGGTTAGCTTGTGATATCTGGTCTTGGCCAGCTTGTATATTTTTGAACCAACATGTCATCCATATGATCTTTCAATTCCATATTATTCATTGGGATATTTAGCCCCTTTGGTTCGGCATTGTCATAACATTTTACCTTTGAAACCCTATATAAGCAAGTTAAGACTATGTCATTTGCTAACCCGCCATTCACATGAACTCCAAAAAAACACTAACATTAAAGACAACTAAGGCTCCCTAAATCTTGTCAAAGCTCATGCACATTCATTAGTGGAAACAATCACAACAGTCTGAAGCATCATACCAAGTCAAGGAATCAAATTACCTCATTTTAAAGCACTCAAACATTCCCATTCCAAGTATTATCAAAATCCAAACTCAACTCAAGCATTATCAAGGAGTTCTCAATATTAAAACCTAGTTGTATTCATTCTAACATCACATGCTAGGTGGAGAACGACATGTGGTTTAATGCCTCTTGAAGTAGTATTAATATACACAGTGTAAGGATTACACTTCAACCCAACTAATGATGGTTTTGTAGGGTCTCCCACCCATGGACAGGGTTTGAGTGTAATGCCCCACTTTTTTCCCTCTCTGTTAACGGTGGATCGCTTCAACGATCGTTATTATATAAAAATTTAAGTTAGATAAATATGTATGATGTATGTATGTATGTATGTATTTACGTATGCATGTATGTATGTATGTATGTAAATAAATAAACAAAATAAAAGAACTAAAAATATAAAGATATTATAAATATATCATATAAAAAAGGGAGAAAAAGAAAGAATGCGGGTAGGGGGTGGTTGGAGAGAGGAATGGAGGAGTGGCATGTGGGTGTAGGCCTACACGAGTTGTTAATTATTTAAAGGACTTTGGAAACTTTCCAATAAAATGCAATTGTCAAATGTAAAGTTTCCCTCAACCTTTGTCACCTCCTCCTTACTTGAGTCGAGAGGATAAGATCTTTGACCATGGTGTTTGCATGTTTTTGAAATGACCTTTCGGACCTATCTTTTTCCTTACATAATAATACAAGCACTTTATTTGAGATCTAAAGGCATAACCACGGTGAAACCCAAGTTAACGTTGTAAATTTAGTAGTAATTGGATAGTCACAGTGAGTGCAGAAGTCGAAGAACCGCTATACTAACAATGGTAAAGCGGGGTCTTGTACTCTCACTCTTAAATAAGTAGAACGTGATGGGGAACTGTGTGCTAAATGGAGCTCTCGACACGGCTATCCTAAAATTAGTACATTATGGGTTAAGGAAGCCCACACATGGAGATAAATATGTAACCCGAATATCTCCTCATTTTACTCTATACAAATTGATTAATTTGGGTGTGTATTTGTATTTGAAGCGGATTCAATGTATTCGAGAGGAAAAAGGAAACTTTTGTCTCGCCATCATTTTGTTTATTGTATGTAGTAGAAGAAGAAGATTGAGGATCAAGAGGTGCTCCATTCAGGTGTAAATGTCCAACCATATTGATTTTTCTTCTTCTACTTCTGAGCACATGTGCTACGTGCATTATAACCTTTGCAATGCCATTTGTTTTACCACTCCTTATATTTTATTTCAAGTAGTGGTTGTATTGATTAAAGACGTTGGAAGTTCCCTTTCCTACTATCCCACATAGGTCTCTACAATATTTGTGTCTTTCACTCTTCCTCTCGTGTGAAAGCCTATATGTCATGTCCATCCTCAACTCATCTTCTCATCCATGGGAATAGGGCATGTAAACGTCTGACAATAAGCCTTGAAGAGATGCCTCGGCTAGGTGTCATCTCATGGAATGCCACGATCGCAGGATCTGTGCATATGGGTTTGAGAAAAAGGTCAATAGACTGCTTGGTATAGCTTCTTGGCCACTCTACAGGGATGACATGGCCCATGGAATATTGAGCTCGTGGCATGCAACAATGTCCATCCAATTGAAATTGGAGGAATATCAATTGGTTGGCACTTTGGGAGTTGGTGAGTGTGGTATATGATCAATGGGTTGTTTTAAACCTTGCACAATTAGTGTTAGGAGCCATCAAGACCTAGCCCCCTTTGATTTATGCATAGTGTGATTCAACCCACACATCTTGGCAATGTTTAGTGGGTTGGCTATTCATATACGGTTGGAATCATGGGCTTAGAATTTGTGGCAAGTTGGTAGCTCGGTTGTGGTGGTAAGTGTTTTGTTGGCAAGCTTAACAAGTTGTTAAGCGGCTCGACCATGTTGGTGGTAAAGAATGTAAGTCATATGTGGTGAGTTGGGTTAGAATATGTGGAATTATGGGTGAATGAACTTGGAAATAATGCTTGAGTTTACATGCAAAATATCGAACGGTCCATGGAAATGATTTGGCAATGTGGCAAGTTTGCAAATAATGTGACTCACTAGTTATATGAGCTTAATGACTCAAAATTTGGAATTCATGCTTGAGTGGTCAAGCACCCCAGAGATGCAACTTGGCATATGGATAAGTGCATGGGAAATTATGGTTGAATGTTTGAGATGACTTTTGGAGAATGCATCCTCTTTTCTACGTCATCCCTCTAACAACTCGTACTACATTACATCATCTCATTTATTTCAAGCATGGTCTTCATACCTTTATCTTTCATGATATTCATACGTTTAGTTCTTCATTTGCAACAAAATATAAAAATATAAACCCTTGATTCATTTTACAATTGATTATTTTAAACAAACTTGTATTGCAAAACAATAAAATGTCACCTCATAACTTACGCAATCCAAATAACCCTGGTGTAAACCATATACTTAAACCCTCATTCTGAGATGATTTGGAAACTTCGTAACCAAACCAGTTAGCTGAAAAATGCCCTTCATATACCGATAAGATGAGTTTAAGATCCTTGCAAACCTATCGACTTTTCTTTTGTAAAGGTGGTAAAACATGATTTTCTTCATCATGAGAAATACTTGTCTCAAAACCCCACCCAAAATGTTAGGGTTTGTACCTATTCCTTGTCATCACAAGATGCCACAACTTCTAAAACACCCTAAATTGATATTTTTCCCATTTGGCGTGGTGCGTTAGGATCCCTATTGACCCTGTTTGCAACGTCAGTACCTATTTAAAAGTGAAAAGTTGGGTTTTGTTTTGGCTTTTCGTTTGGACCCAGAATGAAGAAATGGTCACCTGCCTTCGTAAACCTCTATTATTTTTACTTGAAAATTACCTGCAACCCTTAGTTCAGGGAAAAACACTTTACCAACTAGTTTTGTAATGGGGTTTTGTAGGCTTTGGTCACTATTTGACTAGGTCAATCTAGTCCGATTACGACTGGTGGCTCCAAAAAATTAGTCACCATTTGTAACCCATTTTCAGCTTCTCATTTTTTTCGAATCTAATGAATTTTCATTATATAGGAGAACACGTAGGAATTTACCCATTGTGCATTTTCCTATCAGAAGACAACTTTTGAGCACGGTTTCTTGGACTCCGAGCTAAAATTAAATGTTTTTGCAACTTGTAGGAAAATGTAAAAGAAGGTTGTATGACCCTAGTCAAGTCAAATAACCGTCTTGAAAACTTATTGACACTTATAAATAATTGTATGAAACTCTATCTTGTGGCTTGTTGTGTGAAATTTAACCTTTGGAAAAATAGTGTTTCTCTCTCCTCTCTATCTCTATATCTCTCCTCCCGTAGTTAAGAAATGAAGTGCAATGAAATGATTATATATCTCTAACCCTCTCTGGTTGTGTGTGAATTATTTTGATTATGTAAATGAAAAAATAAAACCATTAATTATGTTAGATTTAGGTGGATGCCTTGCCAACATTTGTGCTGACCATGCGATGGTTGCAGGTACCAAGACACAAAGATAACAAAGTGTATTAGTGACTCCATGGTAAATTGCTATTTGAAAAAAATGTAATTGTATAGGTTATATCAACAATATTGTTAAATATATCGATATGTTTATTATTGAATTCGTAATGAGTATGAGTTGTTACTATTTTGGGTTGTTTTGGGAAATGTGCATTTAATCATGGGTGTTAAATTGATTCAGGTCTTATAATGAAAAGGGTGGATGTTATACTAAACTGAAATGGATTGATATTTTATAGTGTGATTTAGGATGAAATTTATGATTTAAATATCTTGTGTATTGTATTTATTTACTTTAAATTGTAGGAAGGAAAACTAAATAAATGTCAAACTCATAATAAGGTTTTTGTGCTTACTTACCTCTTAATACGACTATTGGAGCTCAAAATTGCACCTATCCTAGATCAGGATGAATTGGGGCTTTGAGGCAACATGGGATTGTCTCTAAGTTGTGGGACTTGCGCTTGCAACAAAACTTCGAAGAAGGCCGACTTCCTCTACCTATTTTTATCACTAAAACTACTCCTACGAAGGGAAATGTAGCTACCTATCACTACTCTATGATTCCAAGGGACTAGGGTGAGAAGGAGATGCATGAAAGGAAAACCTAAGCTAAGGGGAGGTGATAACACCAAAAAGAAGGGGATGAACAAGCTTGGATGAGAGAAAATGAAGGAAGATGTGCGTAGGGAGGGCAAACAACCATTCCACAATATGAAACATGTTCACACAATTGTTTCCATGGAGCACAATTAGAAGAGGAACCTACAAGAGACATAAAAATGCATAGTGAACCAATGATGTGAAGGAGAGTTAAGAAGATGCAATAAAATGCGAGCTAAGGCAAAGAATAACCACAAAACAAGATTTTATTATTTCCAAATACTGCACAATTGATTACAATGGTAGAAGAGGCAATCATCCACATTTACAAATCCGGATATGAAGGCCCATGACTCAAAATGCAAAAGAATAATGCTATGAAAAATGCCCTTAGGAAACCAAAAGATTCCAACCTTTTACAATGAGCAATGCTCAACAATTTATAGAAGAAGAAGGAGATAAGATGAGGAGAAAGAAGAGGTAAACTCATATTCAAACATCCAACCACCAACAACCAACAATAAATGCTTGTAAATCCACTGCAATCTTTGTCAAATTCACCTCCTCATGTTTGTTTAGCTTGTGGAAGAAGGAGACCAAATCAGATCAAATCTGGGTGGTTGAGCCGATTGGATGTATGCATTAATGGGATTGGACGCGTTTCCCTATGTTACACCTATGAAAGCCCGCCAAAATCTGATTTTGAATAGCATAGAGTGTAGACCACGTCAAGAACTTTCAATCAATACACGCGCGTGGGAAACCGAGCTCTGCATAGAAGTTATGATGATCGGAAGATCTATAGTACAATCGAACACGCAAGACACGTGTCACATTATGATTAATCGGAAGGATTCAACTAAGCTGTTCATTTTTTTGTGTTTTACGCCACATGTCAAGGCTCTCATTTGATGTGAGCATTCGGCGTGTAGCGGCATGTTTCGATAGGTTGCATGTTATACACTTCATCTAACAAGTTCCATGTGGCACATAATGACTAAGACAAGAGGCGCACTTGGCACATGCGCAAGAGAAAGGGGCTTGAGAGATAGAAGAATGTAGAGGCATGTGAAAGAAACACAAACGTGTGGAAATGCAAGCGCTTGAGGGTATGATGTGTCATGGAAGAAATATGGACAAAGGAAAATAATGTGTGTGATGAAATGCGTGGGAAGAGCATGTCAAAGACTTAGTGAAATTAGAAGGAAAGGCCACAAAGGCACACAAAAAGGTGTGCAAGACTCATTGAAATGAAAGTAGGCATATAAGGAGTGCGTGAAGGGAAATGTAAGGAGATAGAAGAATAAGAAAGAGATACAGATGCACACGAAGGAAACAAAGGGAACATAAAGCATAAAGAAGAAGCGGAAAGGCGCGCGCAAGAGAAGCGTAGTTATGTAAATGTGCAAGGAAAGGAACCAACGGTGCGTGCGTAACGAAAAGCTTGAACTCGAGCTAGAATGGGCGTGAGTTGTCAAAATAACTAAAGGATTTATTTTAGACAATAGTTTGGAAACTTTCGGGGCCATCTTCCTACTAGATGAAAGAGATTAGTAGCCTTAGAAGCATCCATTAGGCATGGAGTGCACTGAAAAACATGAATTTCTGATTTGTAACTTGATGAACACCCCTGTAGTTAGTTGAAAACATCGTTCAAACTTTGTATAAAACTATTGAAGTTCTCTAAACTATTGGAAGACCCTCAACTAAACTGCCATCCTAGAATAAACAAAAGAGAACACACGCAAGGAATGCGTGAGAGGAAAGCACTATGTACAAACAAGACATTGTGTGTGGAGCGCACTTGGAGGAATTGAAACTAATCTAACATATACAATGATGCAATAGTGTTGGATGCGAGAAAAATGACTAACTATCGGGACAAAGAGATGTGCTCATGCACATGATGATAGAGGTAGTGCGAGAGAATGAGCAGGATGAGCGCGTAGATGTACACGGGAGACAGGCAGTCGAGAATTAGCTAATTTTCCATGAACAAGCTAAGAATAGACTTGGAGTATGCAACACGCAAGGAGACTTTGGTGGCTAAGAAGAGTCTATTTTTGGGATAAAGACACATGCACAAGTTCAGGATAGTAATAGGATTAGAGTAGAATTTATCTTTAGGCTAATCTATTATTAGATTTATAGAAAAGCATGCATTACTTTCTTGATGTACACATGGCTATTTTTGAGGATACAATCTATTTTTGAGGTGCATGGGCGATGAAGGGCGAGTCCCCACCCCTAAAAATATGTATTTTTGTATAGTTTTGGGGACCATGTGTGTGATGTAATAGGGTTATTTCGCTATGATGTTATGAGCACATGACTCTCTAGTGACTATGTTTATGTATTCAACTTTTGTTATGTAATCCTTTTGGTTATTAATCGATAGTTATGGTTGGATCTTGATAATTTTTACATCTAAATATGGTGATCTCATACTAAAATTGATCTTAGTAATGGTTTGATCTGTCATATTTCCTTATTACATGTGATTCTTTGTGATTTCTATAATGAACTATGATTGAATGGATAGTTGGTAATGGTAATCATGATCATGCACGCTAACATCTTGATAAGACAAAGACAAAGGAGGGACTGGTAGGCTTTGTGTGCTTCGTGTGAGCGTTGATTATGACTAAATGAAGTGTCGAGCACCTAGAAAATTGAGTACAAATAAGAGACTACATTTTGGTTTTGTTTTTCGAGACCTCTTTTCAAGCTATTTTTAGGATCTTGCTAGCGGGTGTATCGGTTGACTCACGGAGAGCATTAAAAGTTGGGTAGAAGATGGACAAGACAAGTTTACACGAGAGAGATATAGCACTGGACCTCATTTCAATGCATGTAGATGGGTGGAAGAAAACCTTTATGATGCACTTTATAATACTTTCTTTTGCAGCTTTCTAGTAGAATTATACGAGTGGCTGTCAGCATATGCAATAAGGAAGTGTTGGAGTTATAGGTCGAAGCTTTGGATGCAAAAAGATTACCGAACTCTTGTTGATGTTGATGAGGAGTGGACAAGAACTGTAGATCATTGGTGGGTTAGAGTATTCGTGATTATATTTTTAGTATGCTATTTCCATGTATTTGTATCCGAGGAAGTTGAATTCCAATTCTTGTGTGAACCTAGAGGATCTTACTTGTGCACTATACCTTTATCGATCAAGATTTTGATGATAGAGATGGATTTAGAGTGCCTCCCTATGGCTAGCTAAACTCCCACCACACATGGGGGGTATGATCGGGGTGGTGAAGATGGTGGACTGACAACATCAATGGAGAGAGAAGAAAAATGACTCATATATAATGAAGCGTGAGAGAGGGAAATTGTGAAATAGAGGGAGATTGAGGAGTCCATGGTGTTTAGGAGAGAGATGGCTTACAAAGGATTTGGAGCTCTCGTGGAAGACGAGGAGCCATAACATCTGGTTCTCTCGACATTGGGAAAACACCGTAGAGAATCCCCTTTAGCTTTCGATGAGAGTGTGTCGAGGAGAGAACAAGGATCCCGGTGTGCATCGATCCCACCTAGCCACCCATCCCTTACGCTTGGTGTTCTAGTTCCGAAGTAGTCATTGAGAAGTAAACTAGTGTGAGTAAGCAAGCAGAGACAAGTAGGTATCATTTTATGTTGAATTCAGGAGATAAAGTTAATAGTGCACCCATGTCGACATAGTCATCATCATTGTTTAGAGGTCCAATTGCGAGAATATTTTCGCAAAGCGCGTCATTAGGACAGAGTGTGGGTGCACGCGAGAACATTAGGAATACATCTGGAAATACTAAAAATTCATAGACTATGGGAGTTCAGTTTAGCACTATAGTTAGGACACAAGGAATTACATCCACCGATCGATGCTCATTATAGGAGGGTCAGGTGGATCAAGAGGATCAAGATCGAGCGAATCGGGTAGTTACGGAGGTGAAGGAAATACTAGTGGAGGTTTTGGATTTGAATTTGGAGGACAATGTTGACATCCCTAAACCCCCACATCAACCTCAACAAGTGTATTATGATATGTTTCTCCACTTACCAAAATATAGAGGAATTTAAGATGCAGTAGAGCATGTGTAAAAGTGTGAGCTCCTATGACATACTAAAGGAATTACAACCTTGGATAGAAAAGCAAGTCATTTTGGTAATACCCTTCAAGGGCGCACACATAACTGGTACATAAATTATGATCCACATTAGACTTCGATGGATTATAATGCTTTTATATCTGTGTTTTTAGTTGAGTTTTATATTCTAGAGTTTGAGCAGATTAGTATTATCATGCTCAAGGACATTAAGCAAGGATTGGATGAAAGTGTGCGGGAGTATAACACATGTTTCAAGACCCTGTTGTCCACATTATCTTATTACATTCATCTGAGTCAGCATGCACAGTGGTTTGTTGGTGGGTTGTTGAATCCTTTCAAACAAGCACTATCTCATAAGACTTTTGTGGACCCGCGTGAGGCTTTGGAAGTCACTCTGCGTGCATTGAGACTATTGAAAGCGTTGATACTAGAGTAAGAACATTTTTAGAGGCACAAATTATAGCCATGGCAAAGTAGTTGGAAAATCCTTTTGCTAATTCAACTCATGAAAAACATAGTGGAATTTGGTGCACATATTGTGAAGTGGAGGGACATACTAAAGATAATTGCCCACGCAGGTTAGTGCACACATTATTGTTAGATTGCGAGGTTTTCCACCTAAATCATGATGTTTGGGATTGCTTGTTTTGCAGTGCGCACTTACAAAGAAGGTTTTAATGTATTGTAATATTTGTAAAACCCACACTCATAACACCGTTGAATACAAGTTAATTGATCACATTCATGAATTCATTGAGATAGGAGTGTGCTCAGACGAGTGTGGCTAGTGGATCTAAGGAGCATGAAGGCCATAACCATGAAGGGCATGATAATGGAAATAACAGGAATGGTGGTTTTAGAGGTGGATATAGAGGCCAGAGGTTGTGGTGGTGGTAGAGGCGATTTCCATGAGGAACTTATTATACTTATGGATCTCTTGATCATTATCAATGTGAGTGCCCTTAGAATATTACTTTCTCATGGCACAGAAGTCGCATAATTTAGAAGAATGCATGGAGTTGTATGAGCACATGAGTAAGAATAAGAAGCAGGAAAAGGGTGTAAGAATGATTAAGGTGCAACACATTGTTGCTGATCAGTGGATGCCAAAGAAGACCCTTGACCCTAAATTGATCAGTAAAGGTTACCACATGTCTTTGAAGCGACATGTGCATGTGAGACTCCTAAGGCTAAGCCACTCATTACAAGGGAAGAAGTGATACATGCTAAGTATCAGATGTTGTGCACTAGAAGGAAGTTTATCAGGATACCATGGAAGTTATCGAGCCTTTGCAGGAGAGATAGTGTTTAAAGGAATAGGCACTCGAGGGGATCATGCAAGGAAGGTTGAAATTTGACAGAAGGATGTGGATGAATTGAAATAGGTGTGTAGGATGTTGTGCCAAGAAAACATCATTCCTATTCTAGGGGAATGGCTATAAGAAAAATTTACGTGCGTTGGATCGAGTGTGAAAGACAGATACTTCATGCAAATCTACCACCTCAGAATCATGAATTTGACAAAGATATTACACTTGATGTAGTAATTAATGGTTGGTTATTACATAACATTCTTATTAATACTAACGCGAAGTAAATGTGTTAAATTTGGATGCTTAGAACCAAATGGGTAGACCAACCTTGCAGCCATCAATGAATGTGTTGTATATGGCAAATAAGACTAGGGCCATGCCAATTGGGTTATTGAAGGATGCAACTATTACAATTTAGGGAGTCAAGTTTACTAGGGATTTTGAGGTATTAGAGCTTTCAAGTAGACAACTTCCCCACATTACTTGGATGGCCTTGGTGTTATGCGAATAAGGCAGGACCGTGCTTTAATAAAGCTTTGAGAATGAGGAAGAACACATGATTATACCCTTGTTGAATAAGAAGGTAGAGCCCTATGTTGAGCCCTTGAGTGAAGAAGAGATTAATAGAATTTATGTTCAGTCAAGACTAACCCGTGAGATAATTTGGAACCATCCAAAGAGGGTGTGCTTCATTGGGAAGATGTGTAGTCTATAAGTGACACTACAAGTGTTGCTTGTGACAATTGGGCTCATGGAACATATGAAATGGTTGGGTGTGAAGTGAAAGGATAAGTCACTAGGATGATTAGACCGCACATGGTGAGGCGGTTGGGATTTAATAGGGTACCAAGGTATACTAGTGAAGGAAATCCTAACACATTTCTACATGTCATGGAGAATTAGTGGCATAATGAAGGGGATAGAAGAAATATGTTGGTTTATACTCTGCGCAAGACAACAACACATTCGTGGGTAATGCATAAAGATGGCATTTTGGAGTGGCGAGAAGTGAGAATCACTTTCTCCACCAGGTTCACTCGGAGCAATGTACCTACACAAACATGCGAATTTCATGGGAAGTCTTCTGCCTCTCATCACGTCTAAGAGTGTGAGAGATCTTGGTCACAAGGCAAGGAGGCTTTACCACCATCACTTTGGGTGCATAAGTTCTATTCCACCTTGTGTGGCTGTGTGCACACATGGTATGTCCATGCAGAACTTAAAAGAGAAATGAAAAATTGGCAGGAGATGACTTCAAGTATGATCCAAACTTTTGATTAATTTTCTATTAAGCCTCTAGTCCATGAAGCATTGCAGATAATGAAGCGCATCACTTTGGGAGATAGTGCGAAGGATGAAGATATTATGTTAGAAATATTTGGAGAACCTAATCTTGAGGCGCGCCTTGATCTAGAGGAAACAAATGAGGAAGAAATGGTTCACGCTTTGGAAGGAAAAGAAAAGGGAAAACTAGTATACATGATAGATGATGATGAGGTTGATAACCTAGATGTTGACCACATTGAAGGTATGCATGAGGTAATGGAAATTGTAGATGAGAAAACACATGTGTATCATGCTCCTATGAAGACAAAGAAGGTTAACATTAGTACATGAGGTAGAGCCTAAGGAGGCCATTATTGGTGATTATTGGTCGGAGCGGGAGGTAGCTAAAATTATTGAATTTGCGTGACTTCTAGGACTTATTTCTGAGGGGCTATCATGAGTTAAAAGGAGTACACCCTTTTCTATGTGAGATGAAAATCAAGCTTAAAGAGGGTGCTCACCCGGTTAAGAAGAGGCCTTACAAGATGAATCCTAATTTGCGTGTGAAGGTAAAGGAAGAAATTGACAAAATGCTCGAGTATGGTATAATTAAGCATATTGAAGAATTTGAATGGGTTAACCCCATGGTTATAGGCATCAAGAGGGATGGGAGGATAAGGATTTGTGTGGACTATAGAGAATGCAATTCTTCATGTGTAATTGATCCTTTTCCCACCCCATTCACTGAGAGGAGATCCTCGAAGGAGTTTAGGTGCAAGATATATTCTTTTACAAATGGATTTTCGGATATCACCAGTGCACATTGCTAGGTTAATTATTATTTACCTAATATATTAATTATGCATCATATAATTAATTATTTAATTAATGTTATTAATTAAATAATGTTGTTATATGGTTTTTAAACCATATTTGTCTTTTATTTCCACAAGTATAATTGTTATGATTGTTATAACAATTATGTGCTTCTCGGATGCATTTTGGAAGTTCTGAACAATTATTATTGTATTCATATGCTGTACAATTCCTATAAGAATTGCAGCACTCCATTGTATTCTTGGTTGATTGAGTTTAATAAAGATAATCAGGCTTCCGCCCCTGTTGCTCAATTTACATTTGGTACAGAGCGAGAATTTGACCTGTGAAGCAACAAAGGGTTGAAGAGAGGTTACAGTAGGAAGAGAAGAGTCTTGGAGAAGAATTTTCTTTCCAAGAGAGTCCGTGTTGTCTCCAAAGTAACTTTCTTGACATCCCCGCATCTCCACCCCCTCTTTTGTTCGGTGTTTGGAACACAAATTTTTTTTTACCTTTGGTGCACCGCACTGTGCAACATTTCTTCAAGATAGAAAATTTATATATATATATTCCCCATAAGGGGTTTTGTCACTAAATTTGGTGACACTGTTAGCTGTAACTAACACCAGTGGTTCTTCCAAGTCTAGAGGACTCTCGTTAAATTGACTGTCTTACGCATATTGAAGGTTTCATATAACTTTGCAGTCGAGTTACATTTGGAGTATTGTGTTGGTGAACCATTGTTCTAAATACCGAGCCCTACGAGTCCAAGCCCAATTCAATGAGCCATTTTTTCAACACATGGTATTGATGTGTTAAAACCGTAGACCTTGATCGTGTTCGAGCAAGGCGTTGCATGTGGTCGAGCCATCCCTCCTTCATACACAATGAGCTACACTCCTGTGACCTTCACACAACAAATGTTGACCAATTCAAAGTAAAAAGCTTGCACCAAAGAAGCAAAGTGAGTGGATAGGTAGCATTGAAAACATTGAAGTTTTTGTACCATTGTTGGAAAAGCCAACCCCCCCTCCATGGCCGTGTGCGCAAGTCAACTAGATCTACACCTGCACCCATAACAACCCTGCATTACAAAAACGTGGTGGCCATTATCATCAACGTCCCTGCAAAAAAAAAACAAAAGCAAAGTCAATCAATGCAAAAGGTGTGAACAACGTAACAATGACTTGCACAAAAGAAATAAATCTGTGACATGTTACAAAAACAACAAACAAAAGGAGTTAAAACATTGAATAATGGTGGTAGATAACAAAGTAGTGGTGTATTTCATTGCATAAGGATGAGATCGGTTTCATGCAAACCCTAATGTATTGTCCTCCATACATACATGCATGCCACGCAGACCGCCATCTCATCTCCGGTCAAAGTTGCATTTTTTTAAAAAAAAGGTTAGTTTGAATTTCCTCTTTGTTAGATATAATTTGCTTTGATTTATTGCTAAGAGCTCATATAGCCTAGTTAGATAATGAGAAAGCCTTGGCGTTGGGAGGTACATGGTTCGAATCACACAAAAACATAAGTTTTTTGAATTTTAAAAATTTGGAGGCAAAATTAGAAAAACTACCACAGTTGGAGGTAGATATGGTGAAAAAACCTTCACTAAACCTGTTAGTTATAACTAAACAGGTCACTAAATATTTAGCGAGAAAATCCCTAATTTAGGGTAATTTTTTTCTCCATTAAGCTTGTTTTTGATTTCGGGAAACATTTGCCAAAGGAAGACCATCCAAAAACTTCATCTTGGGCCTCTTTTTAATGGTTTCTGGCATTTTGGGTCGTATTGGGCTCCAGAGGCCACTAGGGCCCACAAAATAATTTTTTTGCCTACCATTCAATTTTTATAAATTTTTAATGTAATTGCATGCTTCATCATATTGTACTAATTTGTAGGTTGCCATAGTCAACCACAAATATTGTAACTGCTCAGAAAATGGCATAAAATTGTAATATAAAATAGTAAAAATTGGTTCTGTAACACTCACGAGATCCTAGATCTCATTGATAGCGTTCGATATATACAGTGCCTTTGGGAAGTGCTTACGGGTAAAACTGTCACGACTACTACTGCACTTAACACCTAATATAGCTGCAATAACGTCATTTGGGCATCGACCCTTTAAATCGACGAGGAGTAATAAGGTCATAGTGCATACACTATGAGCCATCCCATCCGTCTGTGAACGATTGCACAACATAAATCCAGACTGAGAAATTATCCATGTATATAACAAAGTTACGCGCACGTATGAGGATATTTCTTTGAGCCGGTGTCAATAATTACACAGACCCCTTTCAGTACTATTTTGGTACCACGTATTGAATTCTTTCATGTACGTTAACACCTCTTTCACGTACCACTAGGTATATAGAAAGGGCGAGCTTCTTCCATGTACTATCAGGTATATCGGAAGGGCGCGTATATAGAAAGGTTTGGTATATTAGACTGACGGTATATAGATTGGGAGACCTTATAACTGGAGTGATAAGAGCCAAACCATGTCAATGTTGTTTACAAAATGGGCACGAATGCCCCTAATTTTTTTCTTTTGGATTCACAACTATTCGAGAGGACATAACTTTGCTACATGGAAGACAAAAATCAAAACACAACTTGAGTTTAAAGAGATCAGTGCTGTTGTCAATGGTACTCGACCAAATCAACTAATACGATACAACACAATAGTGGTAGTTTGATAAAGCAGATCAAAAGGCCAAACTCATCATCTTGTTTAGAGTGTCGACGATGTGCAACCCCACATTCGAGATGCCAAAACAACCAAAGAAGCATGGGATAAGTTGAGCACAATATACGAGGCCAAAAACAAGAATGTTATACTGAATTTGTAGAGTCAGTTACACACATTGAAGTTCAAGCGAGAATGAAAAAATAGAAGCTTTCTTAAGAAGAGTTACAGAATTTAGGGCTTCACTTCTAGCCCTAGGAGAAGTGGTCAAAGATGATGATCTCATTCCCATTGTTTTGAGAGCACTCCCTTCTTCATACCAGTATTTTTTAACAACACTAAACTTGTCAGCTAAGACAGTTTTGAAAAATTGGTAAACCTACTGCAACAAGAGGAAGAGCCATGAATTATTTGCAAATTCTCTATCCTTGAAGAAAAATTCAATTGGGTGTAAATGGTGAAGTTCCTCTACATTTTACTGTTTATGGGCATGTTTTCCCCGTCAAATTTTATCTCACATCTCTAGAGACGTGGTCTCTTTTGATTGGATGAGGCACGACGGATCTATTTTATAAACTTGTCACTTTTGCTACTTTTGCAAAAATATCAAATTGGCCCCATGGCTCCATTGATTTCTAATTGGATGGTCAAAATTATGAGGTGGTAGAGAAAATTTCTTATTTTTTCCCCGAAGGTGTACACGTGTCGTAAGCTGAGCAATTGCGGGAAAGTTGGCTTTTTTGTGTTTTAAAGGCATTATGGAAAAAAGAGCAAAAAGGTAAAAGAAATGCCTAAGGCCCGCAAGAGGACACGTGGCTGCTTGTAAGACAAAAGTGGGAAGGCGGGCTATCGGAGCACTTTTGAGTTTTTATCTTTGTTATGAAAAGGGAATAAAGTCATAAAGTGCGCAAGCGTGGCCCCGCAGAGGACCAAAGAAGGACACATGGCGGTTTGAAAAGTCAAAGGTGGAGGAGCGGGCCGTCAGAGCATTTTGAAACTTTGGCATTATTTTGAAAAGGAAGTAAAAGTATAAAATTGAAGCATGCCTCATTGGGGCCCAAAAAAGTCATTGAAAGAAAGCGGGAAGGTGGAGGAAAATTGGAAATTTTGCCTTTTTGTAAAAAAGGGTAAAATTGCAGAAATGAGCCGTGACTCCATCAAAGACCTAGATTAAGCCATGTGTCGAGCCCGTATTTCAAAGGTGGAGGGGCGGGGAAAAATGTGAAAATTGTGCATTTTCTCCAAAAGTCATAAAATGCAAAAGGCACCCCCAGGCCCGTTTGGCTCTAATCTTTCCACGTGGATGGCTCTAATTTAAAGTTGTGAAAGGGAAGAATCAATGGTTATGGTGCGATGCATCTGGTTTTTCCGCCATTAACATTCCACGACTTTAGGGGATGCAAATACGCATCATTTTTCATGGTGAATCTGAATGATTTCTTGTCATTTCTATCAACAAAGTGTAATTGAAGTGTTGTGGAGCTCAAATTTGTGGATCTGAGGAAGTGTACAAAATTGATATTTTGAAACAGAGTTGCTTAGGCACTGTAGAAAATGAATTGCCAAATCTAGCAGAGAAAATTGTAGAGGAAAGAATGAGGAGAAGGAAGCTATAGGTGCAAAGGATGAAAAATGTGTTTCAGAGGAGATGAATGGATGCCCCGAGTTAAAACAATGATGGAAATATCTGAAATGATTCACCTTTTGAAACACTGGAAACTTTTTGTTGTAAATATGTTGAACATCACTTTTTGGAAATCATGATCAAATATGTAACAAACAAAGGTTCCTCGAATATTCTTTGTTTGGGGGGAAGCTTTAATGTAAATGAGTGTTATAAAGGGCATGAATTAGTCATGCAAATGGTGGGTGTTAATTTTATGAGAAAATTTGAGAAAGCCCATCTTCCTGAGAGACCATCTGAGAAACCTGTTAATTTCTTGTGTTTTAGATTTCAATCATGTCAAGATGGTTGCAAGTGTACAACCATTGACAAGCTTTGAGATTGTTCAAGAAACTTTCCCTCTTGATGAATCTAATAAATCTCAAATTAATCTGTGTTGATCTTGGGAAAAATTGTGTCTACTTTTATTTCAGAATGTCTTTCAAATAGTTTTTCTTGTTCCTATTGCAATCTTATATTAAAATCTCTCTGAATCACACAAGATCTCGTCCATGTGTTAGTATTTTGGCATTTGCAATTTCATTATGAGAAGATCTTTCATCTGGTAATGAAATAAACAATTTAAAATCATTTTACTTCCACTATGTTGATAAAGATTGTTTGTAAGCCTATGAGTGTATCTTAGGCATGATGAACTAGGGTTTGTTAATGTTTAATTGAGTCTTTAGCTTGAGCCTTCGTGTTGAATTCTTAAAGATTGTGTGAAACCGATGTAGATCTGGGCCTCCATTGATGCACACCTTCTAGTTGAAGGAATATTTTGGCTATTCTAAAGCATTTTGTCTATTAGTTTTCTAATTGTTGTAAAGGTTCTCAAAGATCTAGTGAAATCAACTTCATCTTGCTTAATTCCCCACCAAAAATTTCAAATAACCATGAATCCTACTTAAAGTACCCCTATTTGTGTTATGTATCCATAAATGAACAAATTCTATTGCCAAAATATATAGAAGCAATAGGTTTCAATGTCTTTAGTAACCTGAGCCTTGTTTAGAAAATATCTCCATCTTCTAGTGTGACAACTCGTGAGAGTTAGATTGTGGTGTATTGATCATATTTTCTCAAGGTTTTCTTTAAAAATTATGCAAAGAAGGATCTCTTGATGTCCTTCACCAACAGAGGTTACAAATGGGTCCTCTCACCCTGGTTGAAAGGCACAACCTAAAGTAGTGAGGATAGATCAAATCCTTAATGAAGGTGTTATCCATTTCTCCAACACCCGAGTGACAAAGAGCCAGCTGAATCTCCTCCCCAGACTACAAAAATGAATCATAATATGATTTGTCTATCTCTAAGTGTCTTGCTAAATCTGTGATGTTGCTCATCTTTCAAGGGAGAATCAATTTGGATACCAACACCAGATTGGCGCCATTTTGGGGATCTTCAAAGGCATTCTTTTTTGTTCCCTAGTAATGTTTCTTACATGATCTAAGTGCGGGAAAATATGTTGTTTAAACATCATCTTTGTTGATCTATTTGTAAGAAATTTGTGCGGAAGTTACAAGTTTTGTGTGCAATATTTTAGTTTCTGTAATGTTTCTTGGTTATTGCACTAATTTAAACGTCATATCATCATTGATGATAAAATTTGTGTAAGTAAAGGAAGTTTTGTGGTAATATTTCAGTTTCTAGTGGTTATTGACTAAGTTTATCATCGGTGATAAATACTGGTAAAGGAAGGTCAGATATGATAATTTTAGAATTAGGTATTTATAGACATTTGATAGATCATTTATAGTGCATTTGCACAACTAAGGTGAAAATCCTTAGTGGTGACTCCATGTTGTTTTAATTTTTGATAAATACTAGTGCCTTAACCTATTTTAAGTGAATCTGTCACTAATCTTTGCAAAGATGGAGGGAAGAAGATCTTTCTTCATTAAAGACCCTAGTTAGAAATTTGTTTCAGAGCTGGAAAAGAAAATTCAGAAGGTAAAAGAGTCTGGAAAGTTGTTGGAGATCAGGAATCAAGAAAAGAGATATCAGTTTTGAAAAGTGATCAACCTTTGGTTGAGGATTACCATTCTTCTTCAAGTGATTCTGAATCAGGTAATCTTCATATAGATTTGAATTCTCCAACTGGAGAGGGCCTTCATTTGTGTCTGATAAGTGTGCTTCTCAGTTTGTCCCTGTGTTTTCCAAAGTTGATAGGGTTTTCCATGAAACAGAGTCTTTAGAGAACATCCATTTTGAAAATTATACTCTTGTGTTCCAAAGACCCTTGTCCCTCATCATTTTGTATCTCCTGTAAGATCACCTCCTCAAAACAATATGGCCTAGCCCCCACCCAGACCTCCTTTTGTTGTGAATACTTTTGGTCCTATAAATTTTAGAGGTATGGTTGGATATCCAAATGTAGTGCCACAAGATGTTAGAAATAGATTGCCTAAATTTCAAGGGAATAATGCTATCATTGGTGATCAACACTTAAATTTTTTTGTCAATATGATGGAAGACTTTGAGATTGAATTTGAGGATGTGTATATAAAATTTTTATTCATACTCTTGAGGAGGATGCACGTGATTGGTATAAGTCTTTCCAGAAAACTCAATAGACTCATGGACAGAAATGAAGAATGCTTTTAGATTGCAATATGGGGATAAGATAGATCCTAGGTTTCTTTTTTTTGAATTTGAAAATATAAAGAAGAATCCTAATGAATTTGTTCATGATTTCAATACAAGGTTTAATAAGACATTGAGAAGGTTACCTGTAAACTTAAGGCCATGTGATGAATCTTGTTTAATAAAATATTCTGATGCTTTTGACAAAAAGGCTGCCTATTATTTAAGGGACAAAAACCTAGGAAATTTGAGGTAGGCCTTCACCATGGCTTTGCAGATTGAAAATAACATCAAAGTAGTTGGTAAGCCTCCTAAGAGGGAAGGTATCAAGTTGATCAATCCAGAGAAGCCTCAGTCAAGTAAGTATATGGATCTAGAAGAGGTTGTAAAAACATTGGTTGGAGCTATTAAGGAAATATCCTATAAATTGGCTAGAGACAGAGAAGGGGATTGGACAAGGTTCCCAAGGTCAGCACAAGCCACAAGGTCAAGAAAGATTTTCAAATCATCCCAGAGGTGATCATAGATCAGATGATAGGGGTAAAGGGCCCGTGGGATCAGGAAATAGACAGCCCTAACCCTAGGAAAATAGATTGGTGCCTGATCCTTTAGCTTCAGAGTTGCTATTGTGGAAGAGGTCCATGATATGGAGTGGTGTGATAGATGTTTCTTGCCCCATTCCCCATGTGATGAAGAAAAATAAGTTGAGGAAGTTGATGATGATGAGACAGATGATGATGCATGCATGATGGATTGCTCTACAAGTTCATAGTAGGGAGTAACCTCAACTGAACTAATAAGTGCCAGAACTATTGCTGATTTTTGGGATTGCATTCACTGGGTATTACCTCTTCCTCCCACTCATACTTTTGAAATTGATATGGTACAAGATTTTGAGTTGCCTAATAATGATTTTGAGTACTTAAGGGCATTAATGATTAAAAAGTATGATGGAGGAATTCCTTCAGAAGAGGACAGATAGTTGTTAATGAATGCAGTAGTTGCCCAAGAAAAAGAATATAATACAAGAAGCAAAGTTGTCAAAGGGGTAGGGCCTCAGGCCAAACCAAAAATTCCAGTGCTTACCAATATCCCTAAGGAAACTCCTAAAAAAGATGCATCTAGAAAAGGCCTTGTTTCCCCAAATAAAACTTGTGTTCCTCCCCATGCTCAGACTGTGAAAACTCCCATGCCATCAGATGAATTTGTAAATCTTCCTCCTAATACTGCCTTACCCAAATATGCTCCTTGTGACATAGCCCAAATCTTGAGTCAGATCAAGGTCATTGTTCCTATTGTTGAATTGCTTAGAATCCCTGAGCATAAGAAAAGGGCATTTGAGTATTTGGGATTTAAAGAAGAAAAGGTTACCTAGGTAAAAATGTGAACAATGTAGAGGTTCTCTCTGCCATTGCAGAATTAGAAAAACCACAAGCATTGGAGGAATTGGGTGAACCACCTGAGGTTTATTTGGGAACTTCTTTGGTTGAGTCTCAGTTGAATGTGGATCCATTTTTCACTACTTTGATTATTAAAGATAGGTTGTTACATAACTGCATGTTTGACTCAGGAGCTTCATGTAATGTAATGCCTCTTGAGGTCATGAATGAGTTGAATATCAAAGTAGTAAAAAACTTATGGGAAATGTACTACCATGGATTCAAGAGAGGTGTTAGTAGTTGGATGTGTCAAAGGTTTAGTAGTGTAATTGGCAGCTTATCCAAGAAAGTACTTAACTTTGAATGTAGTAATTGTGGATTGTCCTGCTAAATGGGGGATGTTATTATCTAGAAAGTGGGCAGCTAGTGTGGGTGGAAGTGTGCAAATGGACATGTCTTATGCAACCATACCCATTGAGGAAGCCTTGTGAAGTTATATGGTGAAAAGAAAATGTTATATCTCATTGAAGACCCCAACAATGCTTCTTATGAAGTATTGCACATAGACATTGATATTGATAACTTTGTGAGCTATGTTGATTTCAAGGAGTATGAAATTGATCAATGTAGATATCTGAGCAGGTTGATTTTCCTGGGACTTTGATGTTTGATGCAGCCTCGAGAGATGTTGAAAAACTTGACCTAGGCACAATGGAGAAGCCTAAAAAAATGTGGTCAGATAGAAACTTGGATGGAAAAGAGAAAACAATCATATGACCATTGTTAAAGATGTATCAAAATGCTTAGCATGGTCATATCTAGAATGAAGGAACTTGAAAATTTTCCTTGATTGTTTTCTCTGAATCAAGGTGCACATCATTATATAGTGTATAGTCTTTTTGTTTCATTCCGCTTTCATGTTTTTCTATTTTGGTTTGTCCCGGTCCTTGGTGGCCAATTTTTGTTGGTTTCTCAGTTTGTTCTAGAGGGTTGGCTCTTGAATCCATTTCCCAATGGTTTTTGGCACTTGGTCTGCTCTTTTGTTCTTGTGGCACTCACTAGGAGTGCCCATCCCCAAGTCGGAGCCGATGTTGGTGCTCAATTTGATCTTACCCGTTTGTTCTAAAAATTTCCCAATCTACCTGGTTCGTCATATTTTCTATCTCCCCAAATGGATGCGTATAAGTTTTATCTTTACCAAGGTGTTATTGTAAATCCTTCTCTATGGTCGTGGATTATTGTCGAGCCATGAATTATTTACAAATTCTTTTCCTTGAAGAAAAATTCAATTCTAGGCGCAAATGGTGAAGTTCCCTACATTTTATTGTTTGATGGGTGTGTTTTCCCTCATCAAAATTTATCTAAACATCTACGATACGTGTTCATTTTAATTGGTTGAGGCACCGGTGGGTCTATTTTATAAACTTGTCACTTTTGCTACTTTTGTTATTTTGTAAAAATATCAAATTGGCCTTGTGGGCTCCATTGATTTTTAATTGGCTATTCAAAAAGATGAGGTGGCAAAGAAAGTTTCTTACTTTGGCCCGAATGTGTACATGTGTCATCTTTGAAGAGTAAAAAGGCGAAAGGTGGATCGGCGGAACATTTTTTTTTTGCCTTTTTATGGAAAAAAGGCAAAAAGTTAAAAGCAATGATCCTAACCCACGAGGGATAGAGTGACACATGTTTGAGTCAACATTTTAAAAGTCAAAACAGGAAGGTGGGCTATTGGAGCAATTTGGAGTTTTTAGCTTTATTATGAAAAAGGGATAAAGTTATAAAGTGTAAGAAAAGCCACTGAGGGACCGAGAGAAGGAATGTGGTAGTTTGAAAGGTCAAAGGTGGAGGAGTGGGCCGTGGAGCATTTTGAAACTTTGGCATTATTTTGAAAAGGAAGTAAAAGTATAAAAATGAAGTGCGACTCTGCTAGGGCCCATGTCAAATTCAAAAAGGCGAGAAGCGGGTCGTTGGAGGAAAATTGGAAATTTTCCTTTTTTGTAAAAAGGGTAAAATTGCATAAATGAGTCGTGACTCCATCAAAGGCCCAGATTAAGCCATGTGTCGAGCCCGTATTTCAAAGGCAGAGGGGCGGGAAAATGTGAAAATTGCGCATTTTCTCCAAAATTCATAAAATGCAAAAGGCACCCCTAGGCCCGTTTCGGCTCTAATCTTCCACGTGGATGACTCTAATTTAAAGTTGTGAAAGGCAATAACGGTTATGGCATGATGCATCTGGTTTTTGCCACCATTAACGTTCCATGACTTCAGGAGATGTAAATATGCATCATTTTTCATGGTGAATCTAAATGATTTCTTGTTGTTTCTATCAATAAAGTGTAATTGAAGTGTTGTGGAGCTTGAATTTGTGGATATGAGGAAGTGCAAGAATTGATATTTTGAAACAGAGTTGCTCGGGCACTACTGAGAAAATGAATTTCGGATCTATCAGAGAAAATTACAAAGGAAAGAATGAGGAGAAGGAAGTTATAGGTGCAAAGGATGAAAAATGTGTTCCAGAGGAGATGAATGGATGCCCCAGTTAAAACAATGATGGAAATATCTGAAATGATTCACCTTTTGAAACACCTAGAAACTTTTTGTTGTAAATATGTTGAACATCACTTTCTGGAAATCATGATCAAATATGTAACAAAAAAAGGTTCCTCGAATATTCTTTTTTTGGGGGGGAAGCTTTAATGTAAATAAGTGTTATAAAGGGCATGAATTAGTCATGTAAATGGTCGGGTGTTAATTTTTATGAGAAAATTTGAGAAAGCCCATCTTCCTGAGAGACCATCTAAGAAACCTATTAATTTCTTGTGTTTTAGATTTCAATCATGTCAAGATGGTTGCAAGTGTACAACCATTGACAAGCTCTGAGATTGTTCAAGAAACTTTCCCCCTTGATGAATCTAATAGATCTTGAATTAATCTGTGTTGATCTTGGGAAAAATTGTGTCTACTTTTATTTTCAGAATGTATTCAAATGGTTTTGATTTTCCCATTGCAATCTTATGTTAAAATCCTCCGAATCACACAAGATCTCGTCCATGTGTTAGTATTTTGGCATTTATAATTTCATTATGAGAAGAGCTTTCATCTGGTAATGAAATAAACAATTTAAAATCATTTTACTTCCACTATGTTGATAAAGATTGTTTGTAATCCTATGAGTGTATCTTAGGCATGATAAAGGGGTTTTTAACGTTTAATTAAGTCTTTAGCTCAAGCCTTCATGTTGAATTCTTAAATATTGTGTGAAACCATGCAGATATGGGCCTCCATTGATGCACACCTTCTAGTTGAAGGAATATTTTGGCTATTCTGAAGCATTTTGTCTATTAGTTTTCCAATTGTTGTAAAGGTTCTCAAAGATTTGTGAAATCAACTTCATCTTGCTTAATTCCCCACCAAAAATTTCAAATAACCATGAATCCTACCTAAAGTACCCCTGTTTGTGTTGTGTATCCACAAATGAACAAATTCTACTACCAAAATATATGAAGCAATCAAGTTTCAATGTCTTTAGTAACCTGAGCCTTGTTTAGAAAATATCTCCATCTTCTAGTGTGACAACTCGTGAGAGTTAGATTGTGGTGTATTGATCATATTTTCTCAAGGTTTTCTTTAAAAATTATGCAAAGAAGGATATCTTGATGTCCTTCACCAATAAAGGTTACAAAACATGTCCTCTCACCTTGGTTGAAAGGCACAACCTAAAGTAGTGAGGATAGATCAAATCCTTAATGAAGGTGTTATCCATTTCTCCCACCCCTGAGTGACAAAGAGCCAGCTGAATCTGCTCCCCGGCTATAAAATGACTCATAATATGATATGTTTGTCTCTAAGTGTCTTGCTAAATCTATGATGCTCAAATTTCCAAGGGAGAATCAATTTGGATACCAACACAAACAACAAAAGAAGCAATGTCTAATCTATAAAAGAGGACATGACCTAAAATATTTTGGTACAATACTTACAAGAAAGGTTCATCAAGCAACTCTGGACCTCCAAAAAATCTCGAAGGGACATTCTAACTATAATCAAGGGCGTAAAAGGGGAATTGGAAAAGAAGACCCCATCAAAGCAAGGAAATACTATCGAAAGCAACAAGAACAATCGGGACAATGAAGACTTCGTGTTCATTGCTCAATCAAGTGAACCATCCACGTCATTTAGTGATGTTTGGTTTGTTGATTCAAGTGCCACTCGACACATGTCGACCATAGGGACTTGTTTACTTTAATGAGGGACATGCCATAAAAAAATCATGTTTCATTAGGAGATGATTCTTCATATACAGTTCAGGGGATTAGGAACATTTCTCTACCCCTTGGTTCACACAACTACGGCAGTACTATCGATGTCTTATATGTCCCCGGGTTGACAAAGAATTTGATTTCTATCACCAACTCCTTGATCACAACCTAAAAATTGACTTTGATAGTCATTCCGACAAGAAAACATGTTTGATTTGAGATAAATCAAGAGGCTCGAAAATAGTTATAAAAGCCTCCAATGTGGGACGCATGTTCCACTTTGATTTTGTTCATAGAGATGATCATGCACTTTTGGCTAAGAACTCTACCTCAAAGACAGTTGTGGTATTGGAGACTTGGTCATGTTAGTTTCAAGTATCTTGAGACACTTCACCGACATAATATGGTACATGGGCTACCATCTCTTTAGAAGGATACAAACAAGTGTCCTCACTGCCTAACAGGAAAACAACACAGAGTGTCATTCTAGAAGAGTACATATTGAGCTCATGGTAAGATTGATCTAGTTCATACCAATCTTTGCAGTCCAATGCAACCGAGTCATTCTAGATTTTAGTACTTCATGCTACGTGTTTACGTATATTCAAGGAAAATGTGGATTTTTTGTCTTCGTAAGAAAAGTGAAGCTTTTGAAACTTTCAAGAAGTTTAAAGTAAGTTGAGAATGAAACTAGTCATCACATCAGAACTCTCCGCTTAGATCGAGGGGGAATTCACTAGTAATGAGTTCAAATACTACCTACAAACTCATGGGATTTGTTGACAAATGCCTCCTCCACACACACTGCAACAAAATGGTGTTATTAAGAGAAGAAATTGTACTATCATGGAAATGGTGTGATGCATGATCGATGAATCTGGACTTGCAAAGACATTATGGTCGAAGAAGTAAAAACAACAGTGTATTTTTTAAATAGAGTGCTCACGCTGAGTTCTCTTGACGGAGTAACTCCACAAGAAGCATGGTCAAAATGGAAACCATCTATTGTACATATCGAGTATTCGGTACAAAGGAAGTATGCACATACCCAAGTAGAACAGAAAGAAATTGGACATGAAGTCACATAAACTCATCTTCACTGGGTACAATGAAAAGACTATTAGGTATAGATTGATGGATCCAAAGACCAGAAAAGTATACACTAGCAAAGATGTTGAGTTTTTCGAGAAGAAGGAAGTAGAGTCTCCTCCTCTAGACTCACCTAATGTAGATTCTTCACCAGTTGTAAAAATTGAAGTTGATGTTCCCACAAATGATGACAATGATGACGGTATTGATATGATAGAACCACAACCCACGGGAATAGTTCAACGTATGCCCAAGTGGTTTACTAGCACATTACGAGATGCAAGAATGGATGCTCCACCGGATACATCCACCCCTAGACCATAGACTCACAATAAAACAAGAGAATAAGTTAACTTTGCTTTGATGAGTAGATTTATTGAATCTAATGAGCCTTCTAGTCTCAGAAGCCCTACAGTCTAAAGCTTGGAAAGATGTCATGGATTCTCGAATATCATCGCTAATAAAGAATAACACTTGGCATCTTGTCGATCTTCCACCAGGGAAGAAACCCATTGGATGCAGATGGATATTTAAAACAAAGTATAAAGCAAATGGGATAGTGGACAAGTATAAAGCAAGACTAGTAGTAAAGGGGTACACACAAAAAGAAGGCATTGACTATGAGGAGACATTTTCTCCCACAGTTGAGATCAAAATGATTAGGATGATGTTTCCTCTAGCTGCATAATTTGGTTGGAAATTCCATCAAATGGATGTAAAAAGTGCCTTCCTAAACGTAGATTTACAAGAAGAAATCTATATGACTCAACTTGAGGGATATGTAGTACCTAGTCAAGAAGAAAAGGTATTCAGACTCATGAAATCTCTGTATGGCCTCAAACAGGCACCCCGGGCATGGTACATCAAGATTGATGAGCATCTGCACAACATGGATTTGTTAGAAATCCATATGATCCCAATGTTTACCTCAAAAGAAAGGGGGTGAGATTGTGATTGTGCGTTGTCTATGTTGACGATCTAGTCATCACCGAAAGTTTAGTGAGGATGAACGATGTAATGAAGAAAGATCTTAATCAATCATTCAACATGAATGATCCCTGTGTTGATGCATTATTGTCTTAGATTGGAAGTATGGCAGAAAGAGAATCACATTTTTGTTTCTCAGATGAAATATACCAAGACAACGCTTGAGAAATTTAGGATGATGGATTTCACACTAATTACTACACCTATGGAGAACATTACATTTATCTTGTTCAGATCCATCTCCTAAGGTAAGTGCCACTCTCTATTGGTAGTTGATTGGGAGTCTCATTTACCTGACCTACACTAGACCAGATATCAAATTTGTAGTGAGCTATTTATCTAGGTTCATGCAGGAACCCAAAGTTTGTCATTGGAAAGTAGAAAGGTGCATCTTAAGATATCTCAAAGGATTAGTGGATCTTGGTCTAGAATACAAGAAGAATGACAACTTCTTCTTGATTGGATATTCGGATTCAGATCATGCAGGCAATATTGATGACGAAATCCACTTCAAGATTTGTATTTTTATGGGATTTGGACCAATATCATGGGGAAGCAAGAAACAACACTTTGTTTCTCATTCTTCCATAGAAGCCAAGTATCGTTCTACAGGAGAAGCTTTATGTGAAGTGATTTGGCTATGTCTTATCTTTGGAAGGACTTGGAATACCATAGACAAACCGACCACCATGTATGTTGAAAATGAAGTTGTTCTCAAAATTGTTTGCAAAATAATGTTTCATGAAAGAACAAAGCACATTGAGGTACATGTTCATTTCATACGTGAGCATGTGTGAAGCACAACATCTAGCTTCAATTTTGTCCAACATTTGAACATCGAGCAAATATCTTCACAAAGTCACTTGCACGTGACAAGTTTGAGTTGTTAAAAGAGTTCCTCTCCTCATCCCTTGAGACTATGCACAATTAAGGGGGGGAATGTTAGGTTAATTATTATTTACCTAATATATTAATTATGCATCATATAATCAATTATTTAATTAATGTTATTAATTAAATAATGTTTTTATATGGTTTTTAAACCATATTTGTCTTTTATTTCCACAGTATAATTGTTATGATTGTTATAACAATTATTTGCTTCCCGGATGCATTTTGGAAGCTGTAACAATTATTATTATATTCATATGTTGTATAATTCCTATAAGAATTACAACACTCCATTATATTCTTGGTTGATTGAGTTTAATAAAGACAATCGGGGTTTTGCCCTCGTTGCTCAATTTACACACATTGTGAAGGAAGATCAGGAGAAGACTACTTTCACCACTAAGTGGGGTAGATTTGCATATACAGATTATGCCCTTTGGATTGAAAAATGTGCCAACACTATTCACGCGCATTGTTGTTTAGGCCTTTTAAGATTTTATTCAAAAGTTCTTACTAGTATATTTGGATGATTGGACAATATATGGCTTTGTCAGGGATCACTGTGACAATCTAAGGTTCATGTTTGAGAGGTGTAGGCATTTGAGCATCTCCCTTAATATTAAGAAGTGCATCTTTACAACACCTTTTGGCACTTTACTTGGGCATATAATTTGTAAATAAGGACTATTGGTAGATCCAACCAAGGTAGTTGTGATCTTGGGTTTAGAAGAGCCTAACAATCGTGAGTGAGGTGCGCAGATACTTAGGTCACACATGGTATTACAAGAATTTTATTAAGGGGTATGCAAAGATTGTCATGCCCTTGGAAGAATTGTTGAAGGTGAAAGGTAAATTCTATTGGGGTGATGCACAACAACAAGCATTTGAAACATTGAAGGAAAGGCTAACTACTGCACCTATTTTACACTTTCCTTCATGGGAAAAACCTTTTCATGTTCATGTTGATTCCTCTGGCATGGAAATTGGTGCAGTATTAACACAACTCAAAGAAGGAATTGTGGACCATCCTATTTGCTTTGCAAGCAAGAAGTTGAAACCTGCGGAGTAGAATTACACAACTATTGAGTGCAAATCTTTGTCTATGATCTACGCGCTACATAAGTTTAAACAATACTTGCTAGCGACACCATTCATTGTCTATACAGACCATATGGTGCTCAAGTACTTTCTCTACAAGCCTTTTTTGTAAGGGTGCATATGCAGATGGATCCTTATTTTTCAATAATTTGATTTCACAGTTGTAAAACCCAGAAAAAGTAATTTAGGGCCTGATCATTTATCAAGGATCAATTCTGGTAAGGATGTGCAGAGCATTAAGGACACAATGCCGATGCATAGCTATTTAGATTAAACCACATGCCCATAGAACTAGAGGACATTATCGCTAAGCTCTTAACCTATAACTTGTATTAGGATAAGAGTAGCTGACTTGTGGCTTACCATATCTTTTTATTATATTATTTATACTTTCTCATGCTTAATAGTCACCTGGTGATGGCCATAACATATGTTCATTATGATTTGAGCATTTGAGTCTTATTATATGGTTTGGAGGTTTCCCCCTCAAAGTGGCAAAGCTATTATAATTGCATATTGAGATCATTATTCTGAAATATTATGTTATTTGGTGTTCTATTTCTGCTCATAATCTGAATTATACTAGTAATTTCATTACAAGTGGTATCAGAGCTGCGATCTAGGCCAAAATTAGGGCAAAAACCCTATTTTTTTGTTTCCACAATATATTTCGAACCAGAGTGAATTGGTGGGAGATATTTTTACTAGAGTTGCAAAACATTTCAAGTAAGGTTCCCTGAAAATTTTAGAATTTTTGATTTATTTTTCACAATTTATTACAAATTTAGGGTTTTTCATAAAATCATGTCCTAGGGTGCAAATTGTGGAATTTTTCAAGTTCTTTACATTTTCAAAAAGATATTAAAAAAATAGTATTATTATCTTCTCTTGTTTTTTTCTTGTTCGATGAATTTGTATCGAAACCCTAAACCCTAAGGTTTGATATCATGGGGGCCTTCCATAAGAGCAAAAAAGAATCCGGTTACTCTAGGTAAAACCCTAGATAAATATGGGATAGTGATTGAAGAGATGGATTTAGAAGGGGTAAATATAGATTCCTCAGCACTAGGGTTTACTTTAGTTGATCATAAGGTGAGCCAACTTAGTATGAGCTACGAAATGTACAATCCGAGAGACGACCTGTAAAGGAGACATAGCCCAAATCAATCATCGGTTGAATGATATCATGCAACATGTAAAGGGTAAATAGTATGGCCCAAATCCATCCCATATCAACCAAGGAGGATATTCAGTTCAAAATCATGGACAAAATAACCATGTTGGATCACTTTTCCAGCCCAATCAGAATCCAACTTATTCACAACCACAAAACATGATGCTGAAAGTGGATATGTGCAAATTTGATGGTAAAGATCCCCTGAATTGGATAAATCAAATGGAGAAATTATTTGAGCTACATCAAACACCATCGGGAAAAAGGTGACATTGGCATCCCTATATCTTGAACCATACCAATTCGTTTGGTATCGATGGTTATGTGCTTAGAGGCAGAAGAATGGTCTCGATGTCACTTGGACAGTTTTTACCGAGGAGTTGCAATTGCACTATAGTTCCAGTGTTTCAGAGAACTACTTTAGTCAATTAGAAAAGTTACGACAAACAAGATCAGTCAAAGATTATGTGCATCAATTCCAGAACCTATCCTTAAGGGTGGAGAATATACCGAGAAGAGAATCAATGACCTATTTCTTGGGGTCTTAAAGACCACATCAAGCATGAGGTACGTATGTTTAATCCACTCAAGTTTTCGATTCTATTATCATGACACGCCGAGCAGTGATGAAAAAGTTCTTTGTAGTAGGAGGCCACCTTTCATTAACACCAAAGATCGTAGTATCTCTTCCCCTTCATTTTCTAGGCCAATTAGACTGACTCCTCAATAAATGGAAGAAAAGAGAGCAAAAGGATTATGTTTTAACCGTGATAAAAATATGGACTCGGGACACAAATGTGCCGAGAAGAATTTGTTCTATATTGATGGAGGTAATGAAGATGATGAGGACGCTGAAATTATAGGAGAGGCCGAGGAACCAGAGAAGAGGAAGTAGAGGATCACCAACCTATAATTTCTTGTGATGCATTGTTAGGTATTAGTACTCCTTAAACACTCAAGGTTATTGGCTATCTCAAAAAACAAAAGGTGATAGTGTTGATTGACTTGAGGAGTACTCATAACTTCATAAATAGTAAGTTAGCTATCCGCCTCAATTGTTTTATTTACCCAGCTCCATAAATGCAAGTTATGATTGTGGATGGTGGGATAGTCAAGTGCATAGGAAAGTTCCATAATATCAAGCTTTCCATGGGAGACTACATGTTAGACTCACCTATGTTTGCTATTTCTATGGGAGGGGCAGATATTGTTTTGGGTGTCCAATGGCTCACAACCTTAGGTACTATAGAGATGAATTTCCAAGAATTGTTCATGCGGTTTCATTCAGATGGAAGGACAATACAATTAAATGGGATGGTAACTAAGTCTCCACATATCATTAGCTCTCATCAGATGCGAAGGTTCTTAGAAAAGGAGTAGATGGATTTATAGCAAAGTTATTTTCCATAGAAGTATAAAATATAGAGTCTTCAATGCCACCCGATCTTCAGAAGATTGTTGATGCTCACTCATCTATTTTTGATGCGATTCCAAAGGGACTACAACTAGTTAGGGATCATGATCATGTCATTCAGCTTGATTCCAGAGAGCCAAACACCTAACATCGACCATACGAGATACCCATATTCCTAGAAAAGTGAGATCGAGAAAATGGTTCAGGAAATGTTGAAGGTAGGTATCATCAGGCCTAGCCAGAGTGCATATTCTTCACCAGTGGTCATGGTACGTAAGAAGGATGAAACATGGAGGATGTGTCCAGATTACGAGAACTCAACAAGTACACCATCAAAGATAAGTTTCCTATTCCAGAATTGATGATTTACTTGATGAATTTCATGGTGCTATTTATTTTAGAAAATTAGATCTTCGTTCAGGGTACCATCAAATTAGAATAAAAGAGGAAGATGTTCATAAAATGGATTTTAGGACTTATGAGGGCCATTATGAGTTTTTGGTAATGCATTTTGGTCTTACAAATGCACCTTCAACCTTTCAAAGCTTGATGAACAACTGCTTTTAGGCCATTTTAAAGGAAATTTGTATTAGTTTTCTTTGATGACATATTGATTTGCGGTAAGACATGGGAAGAACACTTACGACATGTAAATAAAGTGTTGGAAGTTTTGGAGAAACATACTCTCTATGCAAAGCCATCTAAATGTTCTTTTGGTGTATAAGAGGTAGAGTACTTGGGTCACATTGTATCCCATGAAGGCGTCAAAGTTGATCCTCAGAAGATCAAAGCTATGGTGGAATGGATAAGGCTTAAAACTCTCAAAAATATTTGTGGGTTCCTAGGACTAAAAAGGTACTACATAAGATTTGTGCGGGGATATGGTAGAAATAGAACCCCAATCACCGCATTGCTAAAGAAGGATGCCTTCCATTGGATAGACTTAGCCACTAAATCCTTTGAGCAAGCCTAAAGGAAGGCTTGTGTAAAGACCCCGGTTTTGGCTACTCCCAACTTCTCAAAAACCTTCATTGTTGAATGTGATGCTTCAGGATAAGGATTGGGAGCAGTTTGAATGCAAGAAGTAAGAGAAATTACATTTGAGAGTCTCCAATTCAAAGGAAAATATCTGCTCAAACTTGTTTATGAGAAAGAAACGATGGCTATTCTTCATGCGGTCAAGCAATGGAGGCCCTATCTCATGGATAGACACTTCAAGGTAAAAAGCGATCATGATAGTCTCAAATAATTTTTGGAGAAAAGGTTATCATCCGAGGAAAAAGAAAGTGGGTAAAAAATGTTGGGTTATGATTTTGAAATCATATACAAAAAGGGTAAAGAAAATGTAGTAGATGATGTGTTGTCCAAAGGGATACATCCACAGATGCCTTACTATGTGGAATGTCCATGTTGACGGCCGATTGGGTGGATGAAGCAAGGTTGGAATGAGATCAAGACAAGGATACACAATCTCTAATACAAAATATCAAGCAAGGATCTATGACATCTAACAAATTTGAGTGGAAAGGTAATGCCCTATGGTACAAGGACAAGTTATACTTGAGTAAAGAGCCCGAGTTGAAGCTTAAGATTCTCGCAGAGCTACATGCCTCTGTTGGAGGAAACTATGGTTTTTGAAGACATATCATAGAATAAAAAGAGAATTATTTTGGGAAGGACTCAAGGGGATGTACAAAAGTTTGTATCGAATGTTTAGTGTGCTAACATAACAAAGGGGAAACAATTAAGACACTGTGTCTATTACAACCCTTACCAATTCCTAGCCGAGAGATGGGAGGAGGTCTCCTTGTATTTCATCACTATATTTCCTTGTTAAGAGGGTGTTATCTTGTAAAATTGGCAAGGGCAATTTTACAGATAACCATACCGAAAATTTTGTTCCGATCCCTCGTCGAGGATTTCTTGCGTTCGGAACGTTGCAAAATCCCTTCCCGGGAAATCTAGTTTTTCGAACTTAGCCATTTTGGTCTTTTTGGGCGGGCGCATATAATCACTATGCAACATCAAATGTTCATGCGCCCCCTTTTAAGCCTTTGGTGCATGTTTTCTTGTGTCAATAGGTGTTTTGGTGTGCCTCTCTATGTTGAGTCTTTCCTGCATGTGCCAAGGCACGTGCGCCTTCCTGTCAACATATCTTTTGTTGCACCCTTTTTGGTGTGCCAAGGGCACACATATTCCTCTGTCGACACCACTTTCGGTGCGCCATAGGCGCACATATTATCATGTTGGCAAGCGTTTTGGTGCGCCAAAGGGTGCATGTTTTCTTGTGTCGACAGCTCTTTTGGTGCGCCACTTAAAAAGTTGGTGGCGCATTTATTACTACCTCGCCTATATATAGGCGCGCCTGCAATGTCATTGTCACCAGAGCAAATCACGTGATTATTTTTATTATTTTCTCTGAGCCTGTCAGCGCACCTACCCTGTCGTTTTCAATCACGTCGTGGACCCGTTTGCACGTTTCTTCGCTATTTATCCGGGTAAGAGGTCCTCATTTCTTTTGTATGTTTTGCACTTTGGTGCTTTGTTTGCTTGTTGGTCTGGATCTGGATTGGAAAGACTGAAATCATGAACTTGCTCCCCCCTGCTGTCTTTCCACATATTCCTCCCCCTCTTTCCAGATCTGCTGGTAGAGGAAGCTCTGTCCTGAAATGATGGTTTGAAACCCTTTGTTTAAACCCCTTCATCACCCCAAGGTACCCTACAGAAGAAGCTAAACCATATGTGAAACCCCTCAGAGAGAAGAATCAAACCTTAAAAATGAACTGTATTTTTGTTCTCCTTTGGCGCATCTGTCACCCCTGTTACATGAAAAACAGTTGCGCCAATGGCACATTTTTGCTGACTGCTGCATAATGAAAAGCTGCGCCCTCATGGTGCACTTCCCGCGCTTGTTACAAACACTTTCCTCGCGCCCCCTCATGACGCACCAAATTCATTTTTGCATCGCTAAAACCTGCGCCATATGGCGCACCCTACATGTGTGCAACATAAAAATTATCTACGCTAAGTGCAAAGCTATAAACGGCGCAGGCGTGTCCCTCATTGCAACAACATCATGTTATGCATTCCTTCCATGTGACGCGCCAAGTTGCCTTAAGCGCACAAAAAGCATATGTTACACAAACCTTAGATGCGTCTTTGGCGCACCGAAGTTCCATGCAACATGAAAGATATATACGCCACGGTGCATCCTGTTCCCGTGTAACATAAAGAATCCATGTGCCATGCGCCCTTTGGCACCGATTTATCCCCCGCAATGCAGACCTTTTTCTGCGTGCCTTACTATTTTAGCGCCGTAGTATTATAGTATTCATGTGCCGTACGCCCTGAGGCCTTTAAATTGCTAACTCTTTCTTCTGTCAACATTTCAATGGAAAATAAAACAGCTGACATGGCTTTCTTGCATTGGGTTTCACTTCTTATTATTGCAGAGATCGGCAACTAAGTTTAGAAGAACATATGTCAACATCAAGCAAGAAGCCTATCAAATCTAAAGGCAAGGCCAAGCTCACAGAAGAAGAAATGGTATAAGTATCAGAGGGTCAGAATGCCCGAGTCCCAAGCAGAGTGTGACCTAGACATCAGAGACTCAGAGCTGGGTCATATTGATATGGAGGAATTTCGGGGCCGTAACCCGGAGGGTGACGAGAAGTCCATGGATGGACAAGCGATGAAGGCGGTGCCCCGCACTTTCTTTGGTGGGATCCCGTCAAGTGCCGTAAACAATGAATTTATTATGGTGGTAGCTCGATGCTACAACAAGGACACAAGATGTGTTCATGGTGAGAAGGGCGAGGTTATAATTAACCTCATTGCCCGCCACTTTGAAATGATGCTCGACATCCCTCACCATCGGCACTTTGTGGCCGTAAGCCAGAAGACCGCATTAAGGCACTGGGACGACAATGAAGATTAGTGCATGCAGCTGATGAATGAAGTTTATCTTAAGAACAAAAAAGAAGTGACTCGGTGGCCACAAGTCATTCATCGCAGTGACTTTTCAGAGGAACTCAGTGACACAATTACGTTCATGAGCGAGTTTTCAAAGCTTCCCGACGCCCATTATTTTCACAAGTGGATTTGCGGTACACTGGAGACAATGAACAAAAATGTGCCCGATCAATGCTTTGAATGGGCAGAAATCATAAGCAGCACAATATCCGAGTAGCTACAACAACTTAACACAATGGGGAGGTTCTATATGAACTCCTACATGGTCTATGTTGCTGCAGCCTTGAAAGGGACTATCCGGCTCGATGCGGAGTGGGGTTTGGCCCCAAGTTAAAATCTATGAATACTATCCAGCCGTAAAAAAGGTGGAAAATAGCATCCCCAATTCACAAAGATCAATGATGCATTCTTCTACTTCATCATCTACCTGTTGAGGTCGAATATGACTCACGGTCGCACGACCAAGAGCATAGTAGCAGCTACTGAGAAGTGGGGGGCCCTGTTCACTCAATTTCCCACATTTACCTATCTAAGGGCGTTAATTTCTTGGGGAACCAACTAGATCGCCAAGATATGCCAGGCCCAAATTGATCCTGTTGGAGCTGTCGAGGCAGCTTGTTACTTACCATGAAAAGTGCCTAAAGAGAAAGAAGGGTGGAACTCCTTTCCCCCTCACGGTGGGTAGATATACGTGTCCCACTCACCACAAGGCAAAAGAAATGTTTACAGAACTGGAGCTGCTGAATCTGAAACATGATTTCCTGGCAAGGCCCACCTTCAACCCGAGAAATTGTTTGCCTAGGGCTAAGCTCGACCCAATCCACATCCCTCAGATCGAAGATATCTACATTGACATATATCATGAGGTTGAGCTCAGGAGGAAGGATCATTCTCGCTTGGCCTTAGCAGAAATCATCTAGTACGGGGTAGCCATCGTCCCCAAAGGCTACCAAACTACTGAGGAGGAAGTGGATCAAGTGTATCTTGACACAGGTGGGGACGATTGGCCTTTTGCATTAATTGATAGAACCAAAGCACCTCAGACAATTGAGGAGAGAGTCAAAGAAACCCCGCGTGAGAACGAACATGGTGCCAAATGAACGGACTCATCTACCTCGGGGTCGATTTCACAACCTCTCCGTTGGGCAACGCACCTCCTCGGGCTAAACAGCAGCCAAAGGGCAAAGGAAAAGGCAAAGAGGGTGAATCCAGCTCCACCCAAGAGGAAGCTCCTGTAAGTCCTCCTTCCGCTGCACCCGAACAAGTTGTAACTCTGGCTTCCCCAGAGAAAGAAATAGCGGAAGATGTCCCAATAGGCCCATCCACTCAGGATGTCGCCACTACTGTAACAACTGAGGTCCCTTCTGTTCCTTCTCCTTCCCCTCCTTCCCCTCCTCAGGTGACCCAGGTGACCATTCCTTTGGTCGTGTCCTCTCCCCCTTCTTCTACTGTCCCTCCTGCTTCTTCGTCCATCTTCTCTTCTCTCGCGGATCTGTCCCCCTCCATTTCTTCCCTCATCTCTGAGCTCCCTTCCCTTCCTATGTCTTCCTCTCCCGCAAAGATATCTCTTCCTCCCATGAGCACTTCCTCGGCCTCCCTCTCGATGCCGCCTCCAAGTGTCTCCACGTTTTTCCTTCTACTACCTGCGGTTGCCCCTTCTCTATTTCCTCGGTCCTTCTCCCATAAGTCAAGCCTGGATCTCCCAAAGCACCTAAGTTAATGTAAAAGGAAAGTTCCCATCGCTCCGATGGACTTCTCTCGTGATCCCGTCAAAAGGGGTAAAGAAGCGTAATCCCATCACATGCTTCTCTCGAGTGCTTCGAGAGAGAGGGTAATGGAGATCATGTACCCCAATCCTCGAAGGATAAAAAGGATCTGTCCTCGACAGTTACACGATGACTCAAGTCACAATGGGGACATCTTCGAAAGCCTTCTGGGAGGGGCCCTATCTACGCTGACGCCCTCTGTAAGAATCTTCAAGAAGAAAAAGAAGAGAAAAGGCTACTGAAAGAGCAAAATAAACATCTGCTCCAAGCCTTACAGAAGATGGGCAATGCACCTCCCACAACTACCACGAGACTCCTGAGCCTCTGAGCCAGGATAAAATTAATGAATATGCAAAGATCGGCGAGCAGGGTATGGCCGTTTCCGCCTGGAGGAGCCAAATCCTCAAGGACAGTGAAAAAGTGATCGCCAAGTTCACCGATTTGTACTTGAACATCAACAAGGCGAACAAAGAACTCCAGGCGTTAGCAGGACCCATATCAGAAGAGCTGGACCATGCTAGGCTGCAACGTGAGACCTTTCAAAGAATGTTCGACTGTTCAGTCGAAGATCTGGTCAAGTTCGGCGTTTTTGGTCATCCCAGGGCCCTCAATAAAATCCTTTCCACTCTGGATTACCGGATGGATCAACTGGAATTTGTCCTCGAAAAAATTGATAAGGTAAAGGAAGAAGCCCTGGACGCAATGCACCAAATGGAACAAATCATTCTCAACATGTCTCCAGGGTTACTTACTCCTTTCGCCTTAAGGAAAGTTGATGAAACCATCCAGATCTTCAAGGAGATCGTTTCGCAAGGGCTGGGGCCAGAGGTCACTTTTGACGTAGAGTCCATCAATAACCTGCTGGCCTGTCGGGACTTCATCGGATTCCTAATAGAAGCAGAGAAAGAATATTCCAAACTCCCAGAGAAGCTCATAGACGAGCGAGAGACTTGCGAGGCGATTAGCGAGCGACACAAGGATCCTTCCCAAGATCAACTAGAGCCCATGATCAGCAAGTTCATGGAATACCGTGCCCAATTCCACATCTCGTCCCCGAGAAGAAGCAAACAAGAGATATCCCCTTTCACCATGGGGACGACGACAATGAATAATTTCTCTCTTCTTCGACTTTCTTTTTGTAAAATGTCTAAAGTATGTTGGCACAAATGATGACATCATCCATGTTGCACCATGGGATGATGTCATCCATCAAGTTGTCAAAAGTCAACATGACTTTGAGATATTTTTGTAGATATTTTGTATATTTTATGTAAATAGGTGGTTGGTTCCTTTTTGCCTTCCTTCTTTTCCTTCTTCTATAAATACTCAAATACTTGTTGTATTTAAAAGGTGGATATCTTTTAGATGAAAAATAGAAGTGAGGAGAAAAGACTTTGAGCTTTTTGTAACAGAAGGAAATATTAATACAATATTTAGACTTTGTGCTGAATACATGTGTTATTTGCATTAGATCTTTCTTACGTTAGATCTATGTGTTTTTTCTGTTGGATCTACTTCTATTTTATTGTCATTTATTCATCAGTATTGCTTTGTTCGTTTATGCAAGTAGGTTTGGCTCTGTTTACTACCAATCCCAAAACATAAACCTTCTGACCTTTTTGCTTTGGAATTCATTTCTTTTCTTCCTTCGGATCTGATCTTTCTTCATCCTCTCTTTCATTCCTTTCTTTTCGCAATTGGAAATAACCCTACTGGGATGAGATCCCAAACCCCCGAAGGTAGAATATTGTGAGACTTGCATAGATTCCCGCCTTTGGTGGAATAGTAATAAACCTGGGATTTCGCTTTGTTGACTCAAAAAGGGGCTATGCCCCGCGCACACGTTGACCCGTCTATCCATAAATCGCCAAAGCGATAGATTTTCGAGCCAACAGAGGGTAAGAATGTTATTTTTGTGATTGTGGATAGGATCACAAAATATTCCCATTTTTGTGCCCTATCACATCCATTTACAGCTAAATACGATGCAACTATTTTTGGACATAATTCAAAGGCTATATGGAACCCCAAAGATAATTGTAAGTGATCGTGATCCTATTTTCACAAGTAATTTTGGATGGAATTATTTTCATGTTTGGGTACTTAGCTAGCTCACGCAGTTCATCTTATCATCCTCAAACCGATGGGCAAACATAATTTGTTGACAAATGCTTAGAGGGGTATCTACGTTGTTTTGTATCGATAAGCGGGATAGATGGATTAAATGGCTACCACTTGCAGAATGGTGGTATAACAAATATTTTCATACCTCTTCTCAAATGACCCCATTTTTAGCATCATATGGTTACCATCCATCTTCTATCACTTCCTCCTTGAGGGTGCAAACTAAGGCTAGAGATTTTGAGGAACATATTCAACATCAACAATAGGTTTTGGCTAGTTTGAAGGAGAATTTAGCATTAACATGAAATAGGATGAAACAACAAGCATATCAACATCATAGTGAAAGAAATTTTGAAATTGGTGATTGGGTTTTTGTACATCTCCAGCCTTACAAAAAAATGTCTCTAAAGTAATAGAAAAAGGACAACAAACTTGCTCCTAAATATTATGGCCCTTATCAGGTTCTATAGAAAATTAACAAGTGTTGCTTATAAACTAGAGTTGCCTCCATCTTCACACATACACCTAGTATTCCATGTTTCATGCCTAAAGAAGGTTATTGGATAGAAACTTGAAGCCCAAATAGAGTTACTAGAACTTGACGAGGACAAAAGAATCATTTTGGAGCCGCAGAGAAGATTTTGTAAACACGTACTTAAGAGGTTGAGAACTAGAGACATTAAGGAATATCTCGATTAAGTGGAAGAATTTGAGCATAGATGATGTAACTTGGGAGGATGAAGGTTTTTCTGCAACAACATCAAGGATTATTCAACATTAAGGACAACATTGTTTTGAAGGGGAAGGGAATGCTATGCCCTTAACCTATTGCTTATATCAGGATAAGAGTAGCCGACTTGTGGCTTACCATATCATTTATACTTTATCATGCTTAATAGGTTGGCTTGGGTGATGGCTATAACATATGAATAGTATATATAGGGGATTGTAGGTAGTAGTTCATTATGATTTGAGCATTGAGTCTTATTATATGGTTTGGAGGTTGCCCCTTGAAGTGGTGAAGCTATTATAATTACATATTGAGATCATTATTCTAAAATATTGTGTTATTTGGTGTTCTATTGCTGCTCATAATTTGAATTATACTAGTAATTTTATTACAATTAAAGTGTTTTTACACACTGGGTAGGTGCCTGAGGGAATGAAGACCTTAGAGAAGAAACAAATTGCAACACATGCGGTGCCTTATCAATTGATTCGTGGAGATTTATACAAGTTAGGCCGTGATGAAGTTTTACACTGTGTTCTATATCATGAGCACGTGGTTATTATGGAAGAACCTCATGGTGGAATAACAAGGTCATTATGTAGGATATGTTACCACATGCAAGATTCTAATTGTTGGGCTTTGGTAGGAGACCTTGTACAAAGATACTAAGGAATATGTCAAGTTGTGTGATCATTGTCAACGCCTTGGAAAGCTTGGACATAGAGATGAGATGCCATTGCGGCCTATTGCAAGCATTGAGCCTTTTGAGAAATGGACTATTGAATTTATAGGTCCTATTTCACCACCCACGTGCAGAAGCAATGACATGCGCTATATCATAACTTGTACAAAATATTTGACTAGGTGGGATGAGGCGGCGCTTTATAAAGGACTCGTACTACAACTACAACAACAAGATTTTTGTGGGAAAACATTATTAGCAGGTATGGTTGTGTTAGGTTGTGGAGCCTGTTTTCATGTGAGAAAGTGTTCAAGGCTGTACATAATAAGAGTACTCGTACACTTTCCACAGTTGTCTCGCTAGGGTTTGGGGGCACATCCTCAAGAATTTTTTTTTGGCCTTAAAACATGCCCGATATCTGGGAAACATGCTTTTATCATATGGGTGAGATTTTTGACCCATAGTTTTATGGGATGGTTTTGGCCCATGGTTTTGATACCCATGGTTTTGTAAAATTTCTTAAGCGGTTGTCTACTTATGTGGTGTGTGTATATGGTAGGGTTAATGTAACATTACTGGATGTGAATTATGTATAGTTTTATTTGAGCATAGCTCCAAACAGAGATATGGGTATTTTATTGAGAAAGAGGTGGCTTGTAATAAAATCTGAGCAAGTGATTCTTGGTGAATGTAGTCCAAATTAAGTGAACCACGTTAAATCATTGTTTTTGTGTTGTGTTATTTTACTCTACACTTTTATTTGAGATCGTAATATTTTTTGCATATTAGTTTTTATTGTTGCGGTTCGCGTGAGGGATTATTCTCGCATATTTTATCCCTTATTTCCTAATAGGTTGTCTTTTGAGCTTGACTAGTGATAGAGGGACCATTTTCTTAATGAGACAATAAGAATTCTATTGGTAAAGTTTATGGTGGCACACTTTAAAACTACTCCTTATCACCCTCAATTCAATGGTACTATAGAGGCTTTTAAAAAATCTTGGGGTAGACCTTAACAAAAATATGTGATATAGGAAGGAAATATTGTGAAGACAAAGTATCCACCGCACTTTGGGCATATAGGAACACTTATAAAAGGTTGAATAAGCCTGCACTTTCGGTTGGTGTTTATTGCGAAGGTGTATTACAGTGGAATTTATATTACCTTCCCTATGTATTGTGTGCACATGTAGACTTATTGATGAACAAGCTATCAAGAGTGCATTGAAAAACTGATGCACTTAGATGAGTGGCGAGTCATTGCACATTGGAGCTAGAAGAATGAGAAGGCATGACAGAAAGCATAGTATGATAAGCACATCGGGCATAAGACATTTGAGGTTGGAAAGATGGTTCTTTTGTATGATTCCAAGTTTGTATGCCACCCAGGGAAATTAAAAGTGCATTGGTTGGGACCTTTTGTGGTAATAAAGATACTTAAATTAGGCACTTGTTAGTTATAGGTGTTGGATGAAACTATGTTGCTCAGTTACTTTAATGGGAGTAGGCTCTATAAATAAGGATTCTTGGTGTTTGTAATAAGGCAACATTTCCATTTAGATTAGATTTCCCTTTCATGTGTTTCCTTTCATCGTTGTTATGCTTTGTCAATTTAGTTCTAATTTTTTTGTATTAAGTGCGCTCGTGCGCATGAAGCCTGATTAGCATCTTTTAAGTTCATGCGTAGAGGACTACATAGAATTTTAGTGTGGGGTGGATTACAAGTGCACGTAGAAGATAAATTTTGTTAGTCTTTGAAGGTTTCCTAAGAATTAAATGAGTGTGTGTAGTGATGACGATGTTGGTTGTTGGACTAAAGTAAAGGAAAGTAGAAAAAGTGTCATAAGAAGGATGGTGATAATAAGGATGATGCTTAGAAGAAAAACCACATATGAAGAATGGACGCATAGTGTAACATGAGGTAGGAAGCAACATGGTGAACTACTTAAGTGAGAGGCGTAGTGGGTTATGTACTTTGGTGCAAGGAAGTGCACATAAGGAGGTCTATGGATTGAGAAGTAAAGAAACATGCTAGAAGGTTACACCTAACGCACGCGGTGGAAAACAATGGAAAAGGCACGAGAAAAAGTAGGAAAAGAAAATTTAAAGTTGTTGTATGGTGGTAGGTGGTGAGAATTTAATGTGGTAAAAATTTGAAAATCTATAAAAAGCGTCGGGGTAATTTCATTTTTACCTTACCTTGTGAAGAAATTGTGCATTTTCAAATGAGATTGTTGTGCAAAATATTGTGAAATCGAGTGCAAAGCCGAGAGAATTTGTGAACCAGATTGAATTGAAGATGTGTCCAGTGAAAAAGTTAGTTTGGAAGATGGATTGGAGCTTGGGGCAGTGTGAAAACTTATTTTCAGAGGCATTAAAGGTTCGGTTAGGGTTTGCAGGATTAGGGCACGGTTCAAAGGAGAGAGAAATAGGTGTGAAGAGTGTGGTGCATGAATGATATGAAGTAGGAAGTTCAAGATGTTTTAAACACAACAAGAAGGTAAGGTATAAGGTTAAAGTTTTTACTCTAGGATGATACCAAGGAAAGCAATAACCACATAGGCGAAGGGAAAAGGAAAGGGAAAGGGAAAGGAAAATCCCATAGTGGAAGATTTGTAGGAGGAATGGTACTCAAAAATGTAGTACCCCAATGGAGTACTAATGGGGAAGGAATGGGTATCCCATATTCGAAAAATGGTTGTAAGTGATTACAACCATCGAATAGATGTTAATGCGTGACAAATTGCGATAGAGCTTGTTCAAAAGATTGAAGAAAGAACTCTAGAGGGAAAGGCTGCATATGATCATGAAGTAGAGAAACTTTTGCAGAAGGTAGGGTTGCTTTAGTTATATGAGCTCCCATACTTTGAAAAACCGAATCAACTATACCAATAGTTAATGTTGCACGTTCATGAGGACTTCTTCTATTTTTTTGGTAGGAGGATGCACTTAATTGCAACGCTAATTATTAAGTATAATAGACTTCAGAGCACAAGTGTGGAACTTCCTTTGGACTTGGATGATGTTGATGAAGTAAAGAAGAATGCCAAGGAGTTCAACTAGTAGTGAAGAAGTCACACAATGGACATTTCAAGCTTGATGACCCTGTTATGAGAATAACAACACACCTGCTGACTAAATTTAATGTATAAGAATGATGGGGGAAAGTGAAGAAATGGTGGTTGTATATTGCAAGGAAGATCGTATAGGGAACAATCTAAAACGTTGTAGGATTTTTAGTTGAAGAAATTATTGAAGAGGCCTTACGGCATGTGTGACAAAATCACTTTTGGGAATATTTTCTTTGATGATAGTATTTTTTGAGATTGGGGTGTCAGATGGAACCAATGATAAGATATGGGAGTACCTCGAGGAATCTAAATCCCCCGCGGAGAGATTTTCTAAGTACACCTATAAAAATATAACTCCTGCATACAAGGTTGGGAGATAGGTGGTACAAAAATAAAGCACGATGCATTCGGTGCAGAGTATCTCATTCCCAGTGAGTTACCCATGCAACTTGAGGGAAAGGAAGAATTTATTGTATATCAACACTTCTACATTGGCTGTTTTGAGTTCAAGGATGGAACTAAAATTTGTAGAGTAAGCTACCTTTGCATTCACATCCAAATATTTCCAAACTATTGTGAATTGGTTTAAGGAAGCACACAAGATCATAATTTATGCAAATAAGATATATTATGGACATCATACTTTATGCCGAGATGCTGGTTTACCCGAAGAAGAGCACATATGAGGAAAATATGATATCAGATGATATCAACATGACAAGGTCGGTTACTTTTCCAATAGTAGGAGTGATGGCTGCAAAAATTTATATATATTTGAAGCCGAGCGTGGTCACTAGAAAGTACATGGAGGATGATTTTACTATCCCCAAGGAGCCAACAATGAAGAATACAATGACAAAAGAGATCATGGGAGGCTACCCCTCCTATCAATGAGATAGAAGGAAGTGAGGATGAACCCACGACCCAAAAAAAAAAAAAAAATTGTGAAGAAAACCCCTATGCACAAAGAATCTGCGCTTGAGCACAAGTTCAAGGAGGTAGTTTGTAAGAAACAAACCCGAGTCAAGAAGAAGCACAAGGTGTTTAATGAAGACACATGAAAGATTGAAGAGGAAGAAAGGGATGAAGAAGAAATTGCACAGCGTATCCCTCGGGTATATGATGTTGAGGAATTTGACACCGAGGAGCATAACGTGCACCATGATGAGATACGGTGATGGAATTAGAGACAAAAGGGGTTGATTCTTCCACCACCCACATTTTGGAGGAAAGGCAGGAGCCCGGGGTGGAGTGTGTGATTGAAACTAAAGTTGAGTGCTAGATTGAACAAAAATTAGATTGCATTGTAGAGTGCATTGTGGAGGAAGAAGTAGTGAGAGGAGAGAAAGAGAAGAGTGAAGATAAAACATGGGGTTGAGAACACCCTTACTTTTAGTTTCCGAAGGGTGACCAAAAGAAGAGAGGAAAAAATCATACACCTCGGGGCCCATGATGAAGTATTATGACAATTCATTAAAGGTGTTTCGTAAGGTTCAAAATCATAGTGGCCACAAAGGACTTATTATATCGGTCATTTTTCAGGAAAGAAGAAACCTTTCTGTGCACCATAAATATGCTCTCCTAGATGTTCCAGTCACATATGAAGGAGCTGAAGTTTGAAGTTAGTGGTAATCACTAATTGAGACCTCGACCGAGGTCCACACCAGTGAAACATACCCAATAATTGATTGTCAAATGTTAACATATGAGAAAGCATGCAATGCGCTCAACAAGATATCACTAGATGTCGAGTTAGAATTTTTGATAAGGACTATAGAATAAGTAGCCTATGGAAAGAGATTAAGGAGAAGGATAAGAAGATTAAAGAGTGATATAAGGAGATAAAGGAGAAAGATTAGATCATTGCGCAATTGAAACATGATGTAAGAGAAGAGAGGGGGAGGACGAGCTGCATACAAAAGTTAGAGTACATGCATATACAATTACACTCATGCTCTTGGACTTGGTACCCCAAGGTCAGACTACCTATGAGTCAGCCCTCCATTGCCTAGAATATCTACCGTGGATGATTACAATTGAAAATCCAATGCTTTCCTTGGAATCTATAGAAGATGTGTTGGAATGACAAAAGCAACATGACAGAGTAGTAGAAGCATCCCTTACACAGTATGGTGAGTTGGTTGGAGTGGTCAAAGCAAGATATTACGAGGTAGTATATGACAACTACAAGGACTTCGACCATGTTGTGGGTTTGTTGGTGGCCAAGGATGAAGCAGAGTTGAAGGAGTTCTAGGACAAAAATAAGAGTAACAAGGCAGAACGAGAAAGGATTTTGGCCAAGGTCAAACAAAAGAGGGAGGAAATTGACTTGTCGGGAGCCTTGATCAAAAGAAAACTGAATTATGCAGTAAAAAACTAGAGACTTTGATTGAGTAGATGAAAGGAAGGGGTGAAGATTTAACTCTAACAAAGGTTACAAAGATTGTTGGTGATGCACTTATACATGGGAGTAGGGAGTTAGAAGGGTGGAAGGAGTTAGAGAAAATGGTGATTCAATAATTTCCACTCCTCCTCACTCAATAAACAACTTGATTCTTTTATTCTTTGGCACAATCCATACATTCAAATTCTTTATTCTTTGATTTTTGGTGGAGTACTATATGACTATTTTGCATGGTAGAATGTAGTGTTATTGAGGATGGACAACATACCTAGTGTGGGGTAATGTTGGATGTAGAAAAATGACTAACTAGTGGGACAAAAGAGATGTGCACACATGCGCATGGTGACAGAGGTAGTGCGTAGGAGAATGAACAGGATGAACATGTGGATGTATACAGAAGACAAGCTATCGGGTCTTAGCCAATTTTACAGAACAAGATAAGAATAGACTTGGAGTATGCAACACATAAGGAGACTTTGGCAGCTAAGAAGAGTCTATTTTTGGGATAAAGGCACATGCTCGAGTTCAAGATAATAATAGGATTAGAATAGATTTTATCTTTAGGTTAATCTATTATTAGAATTATAGAAAAAAATGCATTACATTCTTGATATACGCATGGCTATTTTTAGGATACGATCTATTTTGAGGTGTATGGGCGGTGAAGGGTGAGTCCCCACCCCTATAATATGTATTGTTCTATGTAGTTTTGAGGACCATTTGTGTGATGTAATAGGGCTATGATGCTCTAATGTTATGAGCACATGACTCTTTGGTGACTATGTTTATGTATTCAATTTCGTTATGTAATCCTTTTGGTTATTAATGGATAGTTATGGTTGGATCCCGATAATTGTTGATCTCGAATACGGTGATCTCATACCGAAATTGATCTTAGTAATGGTTTGATCTATCATGTTTCCTTATTACAAGCGATTCTTTGTGATTTCTCTAATGAATTATGATTAAATGGATAGTTTGTAATAGTAATCATGATCATGCACGCTAACATCTTAGCAAGCTAACACAAAGGAGGGACCTAGTAGGCTTCACATGCTTTGGGTGAGTGTTTAGTTCTGATTGAATGAAGTGTCAGTGAACCTAGGTAATTAAGTACAAATAAGAGACTACATTTTGGTTCCACTTAATGAAAATTCTTGAGATAAATCCCATTGACTAGGATTGGTAGTGCATCTCCATCAAGATGAGACAACTCGAAAGAGTTAGCCTCCTTACAAGAAATGATGATATATGGGCCACTCCAAAGTGCATCAAACTTTGAATGGTACCCTGGTTTAGCCCTATAAGCATCCCATTTTAAGACTAGATCTCCCACTTTCAAATCTTAAGGCCTAGCCTTTATGTCAAACCACTACTTGGTTGATCGATGATGCTATTCTAACTCGATTTTGACAGAGTTTCTTAATTCAAGTTTGACTAGCTCGCCATTCGATTTCTCTTTGGTTTTCACGCTCAAACTCTATTGGGAGGGCTATCTCTAATGAAGAAAATTCTAGTGACAAAAGAAGTCTAGCCTCCTTTCTATAAACAAGATTATACGGTGAAATGCCTATTTCCTTTTCGGCGTGATTTTTCTCGCCCAGAGTGCATGCAAGACCTTTGTGTGTCATTGCTCTGCGGTTGATAGTCATTGTTCATTTCATGATTCTGATCAAGTTCTTATTTGTAGATTTTTCCAAGCCATTTCCCTAAGGGTAGTAGTTGGAAGAAGTCTTCAAGTATATTCCAAGACTAAGAGCCCAATCATAAATTTTAGTACCAAGGAATAATTTTGCATTATTAGAGATAATGGTCTAAGGAACACTAAACCTCATTACAATGCCTTCTAGAAAGTCAAGGATGACTAATTCATTTGATTCTTTGAACGTGAAAACTTTCGTCCATCGGGTGAAGTAGTATGTAGCTGTTAGCACCCATTTGTGACCAACACTTGAAGGAGGGTTGATCATACCTATGAATTCAAGACCCCATTACATGAAAGGTCGATCCACTTGGATTTTTTAGAGGGAGAGCGCTTCTAACTTCTTTTTACTCGTAAAGAAAACACAATCTTTTCATTTTATGACCCAATTGTGCACATCTATAAAGAGGGTAGGTCCAAATTATCCTAGCTTAATGGTCTTCATTTTTGTTGTCTTGATAGAGAAGTTTCCACCGAGAATCCATTGTGAAATTCGCTAACACTTTGTTGACTGCACGCCATCAATACATGTCAACAACATTCCATCAATGTTTTTTAAGAGGACACCATCAAACACCACCTATGGAATATATTGTAGCCTCATATTTCATCTCTTTGCTTTGTTTAGTCTAGGAGGGTATGCCTCGGAAAGAGAAATGTTACCACGTCCTCCTTCATGGTACATGTGTTAGGATCTTCTTTTTTCAAGTTTAGGGTGTGGAGGTTCTTCATATAGGAAAAATGAAGCCTCTTGTTCATTCTCGTGCATCTTTTATAAGCAGCCAAAAGAGTGCACTACCTCTAACAAACTTTTTGGCTTTGATAGTCACATCATATTCCATGATTTTGGTCACCCATCTTGTTATATTTTCATTGATTTCTACTCCCGTGATGAAGTCTCTTACATTGGATTGTGAAACTAGCACCTTGATGTGATTTTTAGTGAGCATACTTTTGAACTTCTTTAATGTGCACATGATGGCGAAGACTTGTTTCTTCTCGTGACTATATTTCAATTTATAATCCTTGATGTTTGATGAAGAAAGCTAGTAAATTTGCTCCAGTCCTTGTTCATTTTTTTGTGTCAAGACAACATGAACACTTGCATAAGCTTTATAAGCATAAAGGATGAAATCCTTTGATTAATATGGATTGATGAGTGTTGGCACGTAAATAATTTCTTTCTTAATTATGTTGAATCTTTCTTTTCCTTTAGTTATCCACTTAAAGATTGTGTCCTTTTTGAGCACGAGGGTGATGGGCCTGATCAATCCTACAAAGTTAGGAATGAATTTCACAACAAAGTTGATTTTACCTAGGAATGACTATAAGGTCTTCTTGTGCACCGGCAATGTGAGAGAGAGAATGGTAGAAAAGTGCTCAGGATCAATGGAAATGCCATATTTGAACCACATTAGCCAAAAGCTTGCCTTGCACACTGGCGAAAAGTTACATTCTTGGGGTTAAGGGATACCCCAAATTCTTTGCATCTCTCAAAGACTTTCTCAGATGAATTATGTGATATGCAATCTATTTTGAGAAGATAATTATATCATCCAAGTAAACTAGGATGAAATCATTGATATACCCTTTGAAGGCAATGTCCATTTCTCTCTAGAATGTTGCACCTACATTTGATGTGAGACAAAAAGGAATTTTTTGATAAGAATATTCTCCCCATTTGGTTGTAAATGCAATATTTAATTGATCCTCTTCCTTGACCATGATCTGATTGAAACTAGAATACCCATCCAACATGGAAAATCTTTGTGTGCTAGCCATAGTCTATAGAATCTGCTCCATAGAAGGAAAAGGATAATGATCCTTTAATGATGCCTTATTCAAATATCTAAAATGACACAGAGTTTAATTTCACCATTCTTCTTACACACTGGAACAAGATTTTCCACCCAAGTAGAGTATTTGATAGGAAAAATAATCTTTGCCTCAATGATTTTGGATAACTCCTTCCTCATAAGGGGATCTATCTAGGATTGATGGGCCTTTGCTTTTGTTTGATGGGCTTAATACTAGGATCAAGATCAATGGAGTGTTGAGCAACACTTGGATCAAATCCTTTAAGGTCTTCATACTCCCATGAAAATATATCAGCATATTTCTGACATAAGGAAATGAAGGCCTACTTTTCATCTTATGTGCATTCTTTACCAAACAACAACTCCTTGCCACATGTAATATTGAATAGGGTGTAGTGCTCTTGCACTATGCACATGTTCTTTTATTCACCCTTGAACTCATCATCAGGGTTAAACATGTTCTCTAAGGTGACCAACCCTTTAGGAAAATAGGTTGATTTTAGTTGAATCACTTAATCACCATAGTTGTCATGTAAATTAGCTTACATGTTTGAGGAGAATTCAACTTCATTCTGAATGAATTGGACGATCTGTCATCATTGTCAAAACACCGCCACTACTAGTCACTTAATTTTCTGGAATAGATGGCCTGACCACCATATTGATGTGTTGTGCACTTCCTTGAACAAAATCCTCAAAAGGTGAGAATTGTGATCCAAGGGAAGCCATATGATCTGCTTCTTTGTTCAATTTTCTTGGCACCACCTGTACATTTATAAGTTCTAAAAGCTCTCTAGGGGGTCCCAAAATATATGTTTATAAGCTTTGAGAAGCTTATTCTTTGCTAAACACTTGTTTGTGACTTGGTAGATAATTAATTCAAAGTGGCCCTAAAGATTTGCAACACCTTGATGTATCTCTTTTATCAATAAGAAGACCATGCACTAATGCTTCATATTTTACTACATTGTTGGAGCATAAAAACTGCAATATGTGCATGAAGAAGAATTTCTCTTATACTTGGGAGAGATGAGAAACACACCCGCACTTTATGCTTTATTTCTACTTCTGGAACCATCAAAGTACATTTTCCATAGTCCATAATTTTCATCATTTTTTTCTTGAGCACGATAGGCAACGTGCACTCTTCTTCAAGGATGCAGTAAGTACCAAGACCATTTCAATAGTTATATCATAAGGATTAAATTCATAGTGCTCTTTTTCCCATTCATCTAATAATAAATCAGGTATGGAAGAAGGAATAGGCTACTCATTCTAAAACCTGAATCTTTCTCTTTATTTTCTTAGATTAGGCAATTAACTTGGAGAGGGGAATGGTATATGAATCAACATGATAAGAAAATATAGGCTCAACTTGTATGGTAAACTAGGTACCATATCTTGTTCTTAATAGCATATGAGACCAATTAGAAGACAAGTAGTCACCACCTTGGTAGTGAAATCTCTTGATAGGAAAATGGAAAAATAATGGAGGAAATTCATGATTGACACATCTTGAGTTATAGTAAGACTTGGACATGCATGAAGGGTTAACTCAAGATCCTTAATGACTCGAAAGTAGTGACTATTGATCCATCAATTTGTAAGACTCCTTTAGACATAGGGGTGTACTTAAGACCTAGGACATCAAAAATTTTCTTAGGCATGACAAAAGTAATAGCCCCTGAGTTAATCATATAGTTATGGAAAAGATGTTTTCCTACTATTAGGACATATAAAAGGGGGGGTTTTGACAATATTGCTTACTTCTCCTCTGCTTGACAAATATTGACAACAACATCAGGTCTTTGGATAACTAGATCAACATGCGAAGTTGTGTCAGAGCTTCATGCAACATATCACATTGAGATGGAATGGCCAAGGCATCCCACATTGTGACATTTACATTTGTCTTCTTCATCTGGTCCACAATGTTGAATGGAAGACCCATGGATTTGTGCATTTGAGGCACACCAACATCTTTTCTTGATTTCTTAGGTATAGAGGCAGGGGCCTTAGCTTGTGAAGAGGTTTGACCTATCAAATGAGGAACGTGCACCACTTCTATTGGGATGTTTGTGCGGGACCTCACGCGATGGAACATATGTACTACAAATGTTGGGTTGATGAGCTGCATCTTTTTCTTCGAGGAACCTGTCTTTTGGATGATAGGAGTAGAAGGTTACATGTCCGACTCTAGCATTCTATTTTTATACCTTGTGTTGTTGTTAAGCAACCTATACACGTAGCCTATTTGAGCTGTCCATAACTTGGTTTATTGCATGGAAGTATTCAACCCCAAAGAACATAAGGTTGGTCTCAGGAACAACTTTTGACACTTTTTGATTTTCTAGTTCATGCGCATTAGTAGAGGGCTCATAAATTCAAGAATTCTAAATCATGTAGGCTTATGTGCATAAGGCATTTGCGTAGTTATATTGGTTGTGAGGAAATTTGTAAGGAAAACACCACTCTATCTCTTGGACCATGTTATTCGTATTGGAACTAGTGTTTGGATTGCTTAGGGGTTGGAAGAGGGCTACACAATAGGAATTGTTTGCAATGGAAGGTGCACATTAACATGTCATATATCATTTTTTCCAGTTTTACCCATATCTCTAATTTGGATATTGATTTTTAAAGGGCTAATGGATTTGATTAAATCCTTGATTAGAATTATTTCTGAAGGCTTACACCTACTGCTTTTTAAAGATATAACTTTATTGGACAAATTTCTAATCAAGGCCTTCATTTCTTCATCCTCCTTTTTTTCTTTTGAGGAGAATATTATGTGGATCCAGTGGGTTAAGAACTTTCCTAAGGAATGGGAGCAAAAAAATGTTGAGGCGTTAGAGGGATTTTAGGAAACAAGGGTGTAGGTGGTCTAGGGGCTAACTTGTCATCTTGAATTAGGAAATTTTATTCCCTAATGGCTATAACATAGGCATCAATAATTTATGTGCCACCCATAGATTGTATCATCACTACTACAATGTCGAATTTGAGCCCTTAAGAAATAAAGGAAAAAACCTTGAGGAGTTGGTCTTAAGAGGGCTAGAATTTGTCCCATGTCTTCTAAAATCTGAAGTTGAAATCAGCCATGAGCTCATTGGGAGCTCTCTTGATCATTGTGAGTTGTTCTAATAAGGATATGTTATCAAATTTCTCCTCAAATTGATTGTAAAACATGGTGTCAAGTCCATCCTAGTTAGTGATAGAGGCATGTATTAAGATTCTTTACCATTGAAGCACTTTGTCTTTAAGTGAAGAAGCAAGCAACCTTATAGCTACATCATCTTCAATAACTAGATGAATAAAGCATACATTTACAATATATTGAATGTGATCAATAGGGGTAACTTGGTTTTCAATAGTAAAAAATGGTATACTTTTAAGCACGACAACTGGTATATCATGTTGCGTAATAAGGTCCAAAGGACTACCACCAGTGAAGTTGACAAAGGGAAGATTTCTCTGCCATGGCTAGAAAGGGTCTAGAATACCCTAGTAGAGTGTGTAGAAGGTATATTAGGAACATGAGTTTATTATGTCATGCACATAATAGATGGAGATACACGCACGATGGTTCTATTACTTCTTCTTCCTAGAGACAATTGTAGATATTCAAAGGATCCTTCAACTATTGTACTCTGTCTTGTGATGTATTCTTCTCATGAAATAAGCATGTGGACTACGAAATCACTATATCTGGATGTTGGGAGTCATTAGATGTGTTAAACAAGCCTCCAAAGGCTATAAATCAACAAGAACACGTAAATTAGTTGAAATAAAGATGTATAGCTCTTTAAACTAGTCCCACTAGGCATGCCAAAAACTATTGGAAGCTCAAAATTGCACCCATCCTCGATTGGGAAAAATTAGGGATTTGAGGCAACATGGGTCTGTCTCCAAGTTGTGGGACTTGCACTTGAGACAAGCCTCTAGAGAAGGTCAACTTCTTCTACCTATTTCTACCGCTAATAAAAACTTCTATGAAGGGAAATGTAGCTACCTATCACTACTCTATGATTCTAAGGGACCATGATGAGAAGGAGATGCATGAAAGGGAAACCTAAGCTAAGGGGAGGTGATAACACCAGAAAGAAGGGGATGAATAAGATTGGATGAGTGAAAATTAAGGAATACGTGCATAGGGAGGGAAGACAACCATACCACAGATTGAAACACATTCATGCAATCATTTCCATGGAGCACAATTAGAAAAGGAACCTGCAAGGACATAAAGATGCATGACAAACCAAAAATGCGAAGGAGAGGCAAGAAGATACAATAAAATGTGATCTAATGCATATAATAACCACAAAACAAGATTTTATTACTTCCAAATAATGCACATTCGATTACAATGGTGGAAGAGGTAAGTATCCACATGCAAAGAGCTAGATATAAAGGCTTGCAACTCAAAATGTAAATGAAGGATGCTCTGAATAATGCCCTTAGCAAACCAAAAGAGTCCATCGCTTTTATAATGAACAATGCTCAACAATTTATAGAAGAAAAATGAGAGAAGAGGAGGAGAAAGAAGAGGGAAACTTCAGATTCAAACATCCAACCAAAAATAACCAGCAATAAATGCCTCGCAAATCTACTCCGCAATCTTTGTCGGATCTACCTCCCCATGTCATCTGTCTAGCTTGTGGAAGAAGGAAGGAGACCAAATTGGGTCAATCTGGGTGGTTGAACCAATTGGATGTATGCATTAATGGCCTGACTGACATTTCCCTATTTTCACCAACAAAATCCCTCCAAAATCTGAATTTGAATAGCCTAGATCGTATTCCATGTTAAGAACTTTCAATCAAGCCCGGACACGTGAGAAACCGAGCTCGCAACAAAAGTTATGATGATTATAAGATTTGAAGTATAATATGAACATGTGAGACATGTGGCATGCTCGATTAGTTGAAGGATTCAACTATACGTTCAATTGTTTTGTCTTTTCTACCATGTGTTAGGAACTCATTTGGACGTGAGGATTCGGTGCATAGCTAGCATGTTCGATAGGTTGCGTGTTATACATGTAGACACCTAAAGTTTGCTTATGCCTAGCATTTCATCCAATTCAGCCAATTAATGACACTTTGTTAATCAACCCTTCTCATCTCCATTCTCAAATGCCCATTCACAACACTCTTTCTGTCATATTCCTCTTATAATCAACTAATTGGGCTAATATCTCTCTTATTAGCTAAACATTCCTCCTTTTGACCATTCAAAACCTCCCTAGTTTTCTCTGAACCACTTCTGCAGGCTTCCTAGGCTTTCTATCAACCACATGTGATTAATCAGACTCTTCCCAAACTCTCACAAGTCTATAATCACTCGCTAATCACACTTAACTAGCCTAAATCAAGCTTAACTAAGCCTAAAACATGTTTATCCTAATCTAATCTAAAAGTGCTTTTTGGACTTTTGTCCCACATGCCTTAGAATTCCAAACTCTCCCATATGGAAAACTATAAATACAAGGCTAATCCTTCCCATTCAACCTTACACCTTCACACTTAGGATATCTTATTAACACTAAGAAAACCTTGCTTTGAGATCTCATTTGTATTAGCTTTAAGCTAATTATACATTTGATCTTAAGCTTACCTCCTCCATTGATCTTGAGCTAATATCTCCATTTACATCCATAATCCAAGTTTAAGTAATATGGAGAGAACCATATGGCCTTGTAGCCATTAATGGTGAGACTCCATTCTTAAAATCTTGAGAACCATAAACAACTAATCACCCCTTTGATTACTAAGTTGATCTTCTTAGGTTCAATACTTAATTAGTGATCTAAAGAGTAGAGAGTAGCTTTATCATGTTAGTTTGGATTTAATCTAAGTTTATGCAATGATAGAAGTAACTCTTGTTTATCTCTTATCATGATGGTTTAGTGTAGATTAGATTCATGCTTTGAGGTTATATGTTTTAGCTTCATTTCCATAACATAACTAATTTATTCATGAATACATTTGGCATGCTTGGTGGGACTTGAACCATAGTCCTTTAGGAGTCTTTTCTAGGCTTTACATGTCCATTTCTAACCACTTTTATGCTTTCTAGGGTTAAAAAGCTTGTCTTTTAACATATTTCACATTTTAGATGGGCTAAATCTCCTTTTTCTTAAGAATTTAATGGGTTCAAGCTAGAAATAGGTTTTTATGGTCAATAACTAACCTGTTTAACTTTTTAAATTTTTCATTTATGTGAATTTTGAGGTTTTAAGGGAGTATGTGCATGTGTCTTGGATTGGTGCACATCCGTGTTGAAACATGTGCATATACATTGAATTGGCGTGCATTTGTTAGTCTGCACTTGAACTGTCAGTCCATTTACAAAGGGACATGTATCCATCTTATCCCACACGTAAGCACCGAAACATACATGTACCTACTTATCTGGACATGTAGGTGTCTATTGTAAATAATCTATCCTTGCATTTTACCCTACCCGTGTACTCGTTTGTTGAGGCGCGTATCCATTGAAACCCTAGCGCATACGCTATTTTTACTGTGCAGGTGTCAAAATCCATAGTCCCATTCTTTATCCACACATATCTATTGGTGAGAGCACGTATCCATCGGTTGGGAGTGCATACATCGATCTAGGCACGCAGGATTTTGTGTTAAAAGTCGAAATTCACAATGAGCTATGAGATCAAATTTTTAGTTTTTCTAACTTGTTTGCAGGTTCTTAACAATTGTTTACAAGGTTCTTTGGTTTTGTTTTGATTAAATTAGTTAAGTATTTCATTTCTTAATTGATTGAGGTCTTTGAAGTACGTATGCTCTTCCCTCGCACCTTATAGTGCAATCTGGGAAACCAAAACTCTTCTAAAACCTTCTTATTGCTTTCAAAACACTTGATTTATGTTTCATAATGGATTAATCTTCAAAAGTTGGTTAAAATGAATTCCTTTTCACAAGTTACTTCAAGTATTTTTCCATTACATATTTGTAGTTGAGTTTTCGCATTGTGTATGCTCTTCCCTCGCGCCTTTTGGTGACCTTGGGAATAAAAAACAACACGTAAAATCTCTTTTGATATTCTTGATTTTTTGTGGAAAATTACTAACCTTTCGCGTATAGGACCAAATTTGTTTGTCAAAGAAAGGAGTTTTGAAACACAAACCCACTAATACATGTTTTCTTATAGGTTGCCAAATGGTGTGCTACTTAAAACCACATTAAGTTAAACAAGATAAAAAACACACCACGAACATAACACATTGTATTGCAGGTTTTAGAAAAGGGTATGTCCCTATCTGCTCAAATAGAACATAACCCCTTTGGCATAACACCTTAAGCTACAACAATGGGGGTGGTTGGAGGAACCCTAAAGATATCCACTACTTTGTAACTTCATAGATGAAGTGGGAAGTGCTCCGATTACCCACTTGAGTAGTGATACATTTTGTGAGTTAGAGTTAAAGTTGTTTGTATCGCGACCCTAGTGACAATACAAATGAATGCACTAGTTTCTCATTGTATTAGAAGGGGGTAAAGTAAATCTGAGATAATCCTTGGGAAACCTTGGAAAATCGAGCTTGCATTAGACAAACTGTTGACACCTAGTTGAGTGAACTACTTAGGAAAGCCATTTTGTCAAGGAGCCCACTTTGCTAGTCCATTATCATGTCTTATCCAACTTTCACAAAGTGACGACTTACTTGAACTCTAAACCTTGTTTTTCAAACAAGGAAAAGAGTCCACTTAAGTTGAAACTAAGTGTCACTCATCACGATATTTACAACATATTACTTAGCTTAGTTTCTTTCTTGCCTTAGGACAAGGAAAAACTCTGCCCAAGTGATGCTTAGTTTATTTCCACCCCATTTGATCTATACCTTTGCATTCTTGTTGCCCATTTTGGGGAAAAAGAAGGCATATTATGGGAGTGTTATCATAGATTGTGTTCACCACTTTAGGTCCATTTACACTCATCCATGTTTGTGGCTGAGTTGTTAAATGTCTAAAGTGTGTGGATACGTTTTTACATCTTGATAGCCACGTGGTCTTGATTTCAAGATCATCTTCATAGCTAGGTTTGGTTTCATCATTATTTCCCCTTTGATTTTTTATCTCGCTTGCATTTTAGCCATACAATGATGACACTTACATCTTGTTTTCATTTATGAGAACTTGGTATAATTTTCCATATTGTATTGTTACACTGCTCGCATGATTAATAACTTCTTGCTATACTTGTACTTATTTTTTATCCCAACATTGTCTTAAGCTTTTGAGAGTGTTGATATTACATTGTTTGTATCACAATAACATCATCTTGATACTAACACCTCACTTTTCCAAGCTTGGTTAACGTGTCAAGGTAGTGTTGTTATGCGTTATTCAAATTTGTAACTTCCATTGTCAAAACTTAGATTTTGTTTACATCTAAATTAGTCATAATATATCTTATGGAGAGATCGCGTCAATAAAACTTTAGCACTTAGGTATATTTATATTTTAACTCGACCTAGGTGGTGATAGGGTATTTTCACTATCTATTTTACACCTATCTTTGGAACTATAGCTTAGGGTATAGTGTTCTATAAACAGTTTGAGTGATTGAATGGTTTACTAGTGGACTTGCATGATTGTTCCTTACGTGTTAACAAACTCATAGAATTATTCTAGGAAAATATTTTTGGATTATCAAAATTACGTTATCACGATGTATGTTTTCCTTAGATCCCTTTTGGAAAATCACACCAACATCCCTATATCTACCAAATGTCTAGTTGGATGTCATTATGCTTCCTTGAATCGACATGTCACTTCCTTCCCTTTGAAGGAGTTCCATCACACTATCTAGGTCTAGAATTTTTGCTTAAATGACGCCAAAAATGACTGACTATTGTGTGGTTCCTCACACTTACAAGAATATGAAACCTAGATTTAGGCATTCACATCAAAAGAGGCCCATTATGACTAAACATCATTTGGATCTTCAAGTTAGAGGGCCCGTTCGAGAACCTTGTTCCCCACCTTCAGCTCATAGTCGATGGTATGGTTTGGATGCTTATGATCCAAATTATTATTCAAGTTCTTCCCACTCTTCTTCTGATTTAGATCTAAACTACCATTTAGATTCCCACTCTTCCTCTAAAGATTCAAATCCCAAATATTGTTGAGATACCCTTGGATAAAATATGGAATCAAGGTCCTCCCTTTCTTTAAAGGACCTTTGTTCCAAATCACCTCAACGATGTCTTTCTCCTTGAAGAATCATGTGACTCCAATTTTCGTCGATCAAACATCCGATTCGGTTCTTGAGTCACGGTCATTCCTTCCTTTACAGAACCACCTTTATCGGTCGCCTCAATGACCCCCCTTCACGAAGAGTTCCACGACTTGGATTCCTCTATTCAATCATCCAATTTGAATCCTACGTCGTAACTTAACGGATGGCTATGCGATCCTAATTTCCTTCCTACATTACATCATCTTTTAGAAAAATGACCTAGGTTCAAATCCAAATCATTTGTTCATGAGACGCGTGCCTCCAAATATATGTCGTCTCTTGAGTCATCTTCTGCTATCAAACTGAATCCAATCCCTCCTCGGCCTTTGAGCCCTTTCGACTATACCTTATCGTATCTTCATCAATCTTCTAAAGATCAATGTCTGTGACCACATCAAACCATTAAAAAGAAGCCATGTGCTAAGATATATTTTCAAAGCACTATCAAAAATATTTGTGGGAGTGATAAGGTCAAGCCTTCCCCTCATCTACATCATCGAACATATTCATCTTCTTTTGTCAATCAATCTTCCCCGCTTATCGGACCCGTTTCTTCTAATCAACCTCATATGGTCAAAGAACAACAACCTCTACTGATTGATTTCTCTTAGAATGAAGGAAAAATCAGACTACATGAAGATATCCCTCTAGAGGATTACAAACAAGGATTCTTTTTGGAACTTGATACGCTCGTGTATTGGGGAGAAGAAATTTATCCCTTTTGTCAGAACATAGAGGAAGAGCCTAAGGTCATGGAACTTGATTCTTCTTCTGGCATTCCATCTTCACCTTCCTATGACAATGATGAGATGTTGGGGTATGGCATTAATCCATGGCCTATATTCTTATTACAAAATCATTCCTTATCTATCATCATTCCTCAATCAAAATCTCACCTTGGGTCACCGCTAAGTAGCCCATCGTCTTCTTCTATCTTGGAGCCACCCCTGGGTAGCCCTCCATTTTCTACTTATGGGTCACCTCTTGGTAGCCCATTACCTTCTATTCTTGGGCCACATCTTAGTAGCCCTTCATCCTCTTCTATCTATGGGACACCTCTGAGTAGTCCCTCCTCATCTATACTTGGGCCACACCCTAGTAGTCCCTCGCCATCTTCTTTTATTCTAGGGCCACATCCTAGTAGCCCTCCATTATTTTTTATTTATGAGTCACCTTGGGGTAGCTCATTACCTTCTATTCTTGGGCCGCATCCTAGTAGCCCTTCATCCTCTTCCATCTATAAGACATCTCTGGGTAGCCCATCATATTCTATTCTTAGGCCATGTCCTCGTAGCCCAACTTCTTCCATATTAGGGCCATATCCTAGTATCCCTTAGTCATCTTCTATGGGTGGCTCACCTCCCGTAGCTCATCATATTCAATTCTTAGACTCGTATCCTTTTTGTCCATTAAATCATCCTTCTACCAATGACCAGGGCAAACCCACCATCATCCCTACTTTTCCTATCATCAATCATAAACATCTACTATCTTCTCCCACTTCTCAAGATCGATGAGTCACATACTTGCTTATAAGAAACCTAGACAAGTTCTTTATCAAGCTAAGATCAAAACTCCAAAAATATCTAAAGCTCCCAAAACTCAAAAATCTCAAAGTTATAAATCAAACACGATTCAAGAATGCACATCAATGTAACCATCAAGTATGGTGCAAAGTGAAGAAACCTCTAGATAGGGAACTCAAGCTCTTGTATATGAAATCCATGTTTTAAGACAAATTGCAATCATTTGTTGAGTACGAGCTTGCCACATCATCAAGATCGGGGATAATATGACTCTTGATAAGAAAACATGCTTAATCTCCCTTATCAAGGAAGTCACAAACATCGTTGTTGGATCCTATCACACAAAGTGACTTTGTTAGTCCCAATCTTCCAAAAACTATCAAAACATAAAAATAGAAAAATACAAAATATAAAAAATGAAAAACACATTAAAAATCGAAGGTACAAAGATCACATTGCAATTAGGTATTGTGTACACATGGATGTTCTTTCTTCCCCTTATTTTCATTCCTCTGCAAGTCATCCACCATTTTCATCCCTTTGATGATATGTTGGTTAGTCTATTTGCATGCATTTTGTGACATTTATCTCTATGGTATTTGTTTGACTCTCTGGTCTTTTATCACCTTGGTAAATTAAAGAACGAATAACCTCATAGAGATCCTATCACATTCAACATCTAATAAAATTGTTGTGAAGAACTTCTTGGACATATTTGTTGACACTATCCAATGTAATCATCACAATCACTTCCACATCCTTCCATAATGCCATCAGTGATTTTTAACCCCTTGTCAAAATAAAGAGAGCTTAAATAAGTTTTCACAAAGTAAAAAAATCAAAATCAATCAAAAATTGAAATCTAAAGGCTAAAAGCAAAAGCAAATTGATATATAAATATATCTTGTGGTATTTTCAATAATATCTATTGGGGCTATAAACGCCCTAACTGGAAGTAGAGCAATGTTGCAATTAGAATCAAATACATCTCCATCGGGAAATGGACGCTTGATGACAATGAAGTAATTTATGTCTATCCTTACACTTTCCATTCACAAATCAAATTTGAAAATAAATCATTCCTACACATTGGCTAGGATGTCTTCACTTGTTGTCTATCAAATATTCCCTCCAAGAGGTAATTAATTTCCACATGCACACACTGGATCTCAACGAGCAAACAAGATTAGTATGTTACCAAGTGTCTTTTTTTGGACCTTTTTCAGACTCTTGCTCTAGTCCATATCTTGTCTCACGATTCATGTCTTTGGCTAATAAATTTTTCATCGCAAGGCTTCCAAGCTACAATCATAACATTAATGTTTCTTCTACTTTGTTAAGAACATCCATATGTATAGTATTACCTTTTTTCATGTTTGCAGACACCTTTGTCCCCTTTCACAAAAAACAATTTTCTACTTCCTTTTTATCATGTGTTTCTTGGCCAACGTACATTGGGGGCATCCTTACTCCTTCCTAGCACGTCATTAGTTTATGTTCATTATCATGATTGAACCTATCCATATTGGCCTTGATCTAACCTCTGTGTGTGAAGAGTTTACCTTTAAATACTCCCACCTAATGCTAGGGCATTTTCACATCTTCACTTTCTTGCACATGCGTGTGGCATTCTGCCATTGTACATCACATCTATTCTGGGGCATCCATGCTTCTTTGTCTTCATGTACATAGCTTCAAAAACTTTTAAAATACCAAAAAATTCAAATATGTTAGAAAAATTAAAGCATTCAAATGTGTTTCAAAAGCTTCTAAAAATTGAAAATCATCCTACAAAACACCGTTCTTTGGTTCTTGCTTGTTCTCATCATAAACAACTCATGGATCATTTTGATCTACCTTCATTAACAAAGCTAGTCTGCATGCTTCATCTATACTCTAAGGCATAATGAGTTGCACAAGCATCTTGTTTCGTAGTGCACAATGATTTTTCATAAGACCTAAGTGTCCTCCGTTATTCCCCTCGCATATATTCTTGCTTGGGGCACCATCATTTTTAACCCTTGTCATTAATTTGCACGAGGTTAGAATGAAGCTTGATAAAAAAACATTACAATTGTGTATCCCTATTAGGTTAGGCATATTTTACTTTCTCGTATTACATTGCATTACATATGTTGTATGGAGTTAGGAATCTTTTACTTTCTCGTATTGCATTGCATTTTGTATGTTGCATGGAGTTGGTGTTTTTAGCAATGGACATTTGTTCATATATGGCTTTTCATGTCATACTATACTTTTGTTCATTCTTTTTTAATAAGGACTAATGATGAATATCATTAGCAATATGATGAAAACTAAAGTTTGTTAAAAGGAACCGAAGGGATGTTAGCTCATTCCCCATCATCATACTCCTTGTCTTCTATATCCTCTTTCTTTTCTTCTTCTTCACACTATTCTTTCTTCTGTTCTCTTTCTACCATATTTTCTATTGTCGATCAAGTTCTTCCATCACCCATCAACAATCGAGGGGGAATCCTTCATTCTACTCATTTTTCTTCTATCCCTTAAATTTTTATTTATGTTTGTCTACTATCTTTGAAGTGACGTAACTTACACCACCCTAAAGATGGGCAAATGTAGACACCTAAAGTTTTCTTACACCTAGCGCTTCATCTAATTTAGTTAATTAACGACACTTCATTAATCAACCCTTCTCTACTTCATTCTCGAGATGCCCATTCATGACACTCTTTCGGTTGTATTCCTCCTATAATTAGCAAATTAGGTTAATATCTCTCTTATTAGCTAAACATTCCTCCTTTTGACCATTTAGAACCTCCATAGTTCTCTCTGAACCACTTCTGAAGGCTTCATAGGCTATCTATCAACCACATGTGATTAATCAAACTCTTCTCAAACTCTCACAAGTCTCTAATCACTCACTAATCACACTTAACTAGCTTAAACAAAGCTTAATTGAGCCTAAAGCATGTTTATCCTAATCTAATCTAAAAGTGCTTTTTGGACTTTTGTCCCACATGCTTTAGAATTCCAAACTCTCCCATATGGAAAACTATAAATACAAGGCTAAGCCTTCCCATTCAACCACACACCTTCACACTTAGGATATCTTATTAACACTAAGAAAACCTTTTGCTTTGAGATCTCATTTGTATTAGCTTTAAGCTAATTAGACATTTGATCTTAAGCTTACCTCCTCCATTGATCTTGAGCTAACATCTCCATTTACATCCATAATCCAAGTTTAAGTAATATGGAGAGAACCATATGGCCTTGTAGCCATTAATGGTGAGAATCCATTCTTAAAATCTTGGAACCATAAACAACTAATCACCTCTTTGATTACTAAGTTGATCTTCTTAGGTTCAATACTTAATTAGTGATCTAAAGAGTAGAGAGTAACATTATCATGTTAGTTTAGATTTAATCTAAGTTTATGCAATGATAGAAGTAGTTATTTCTTATCTTTTATCATGATGATTTAGTGTAGATTAGATTCATACTTTAAGGTTATATGTTTTAGCTTCATTTACATAACATAGTTAATTTATTCATGAATACAAAAACATCATCTGGTAAGTTCCACATGGCACATGATGATTGATATGGGAGACTACAATTGGCACATGTGTAAGAGCAAGGGTGTGAGAGATAGAAGAATGTAGAGGTGTGCGAAAGAAACACAAGCACATGGAAAGGAAAGCGCAAGGGTATGATGCAACATGGAAGAAATATGGACATAGGAAAATAGTGCACATGATGAAATTCATGGGAAGAGCATGTCAAGGACTTAGTGAAATTGGAACCTACGGCCACGAGAGGTGCATGAAAAGGTGCATAAGATTGTTGGAATGAAAGTGAGTGTGTAAGGAGTGTGTGAAGGGAAAATGGAAGGAGATAGAAGAATAGGGAAGCGAGACGGAAGTGTGTGGAAGAAAAAAAAAAAGGGGGAAAGCATAAGGAAGAAGTAGGAAAGGTGAATGAGGGTGCACACAGAGAACCTGGAGTCATGCAAATGTGCCAAGGAAAGGAACCAATGGTGTGCACAATCTGAAAATCTTGAACTCGAGCGAGAATGGAACCGCATGAGTTGTCAAAATAATTATGGGAGTTATTTTGGACAACAACGACCAATTTCTTCACGTAGAAGGATACAAATTTAGATTGATCCTAGTTCTCTATACTTGACAGCATCCTCTAGCTTGGAAGAAATAAGATCCAAAATTTAAGTTATTGCATTACCTGGTATGCTTAGCGACATTGTTGCAATCCCATCCAATAGGAATGGTAAGGGTTAAACACTATCTTAAGTTTGTGGCATTTCCATTAGGATTTTTTCTCGTGCATGTAATAAGGTGTTTAGATGCCCTTAAGTTTTTACCTCTTGAGGATTCAATTTAAAATCCAATGCAAAACCTCTTGACCCAACATGTAAGTAATGAAGGGTCCTAGGTGACAAAGTTCATTGTTATTCTTGTTAGGCATTTTGAGGATTGTGTCATGGAGGGATTCCATTCCTTATTTTAGTTATTAGTATGGTTTACTATAATAGGATATTAAGATTTAATTTTGGGAAATAACAAAAATGTAACCTAGGCTTAGTCTTTGAAAACATAATCACAAGATGATATTTTAGCAAAAAAGTGAAAGTAGATCTTCTTGTAACTTGGTTAAGGTTCTATGTGATGAGAAAAGAAAATCACATTGTGAAAACATTAAAATTAACCTACCCAATTATTAAAGTATAAATAAAGAGAGCATCGTGAACCTTAAACCTTAAAACGATAGACATTTCCCTCTTGATCTCACAATAGTCCCTATTGTGTAATGAATGTATGATGCTAAACTAAATAAACATGTCCTCTAGAAATGAATCCTAGAAACAAGAACTAGTACCCTCGTGTGTATACAAATGACCCTTCTAACTAATGAGTCATACAAATAAATTGTAATAAGGCATATGAACCTAATCAAGTGAACCCTTTTTAAGTTGAATGTAAAGCGATACTAAGGAAATTTAGTCTAAAAAAAAGGAGAAAGTAGGTACCACATTAAGTGCCTTCGAATCCTTAAACTAATTATTGAAACATAACTATAATAAAATTGTAATTAATGCTTGTCCTTGAAGTGTAATCATGAGATGTTGTTCCATGGGAAAAGTGAAACTTGACCTTCCTTGTAACATGATTAAACCTTCTTATGTCGTGAATAAAGAAACCCATGTCGTATAATAGTTAATGTGGACCAAATCAATTATTAAAGTAAATGAAGGAAGGATTTGTGACCCTTAATCCTTAAAACTACAAACATCTCATTTTTTGGTCTTACACTTGTTCCTATTGTGTAATGAAGGTATGATATAAAACCAAGAAGCATGCCTTTAGAAATAAATCCTAGGGATAAGACCTAGTAGCTCCTTGTGTGTATATAAATACCCCTATTAACAAGCAAGTTAAACAAGTAATTACAACAATGTATATGATCTAGATTAAATGAAAAACACCTTAAGTTTAATGTTAAACGATGTAAAGGAGTTTTAGTCTAGAAAAGAAAAGGAATGTATGATTCACATATTATGAGCCTTTCTAAACCTTAAGTTAAAGTTTGAAACATGATTGTAATAAATGTGTAATCATAAAAATGTCATGTCATGGGAATATCCTATCCATAAGTTTGTAATGTGGTTGGATTGTTGTTGTGCTTCATCATTTTGGGAAATGTGATCATTGTTTATTCCTTATCATTGGGAAATGTAGTTATGATTTGCATCATGTGTATCATGTGGTTTTGTTGTTTTCTTGTTAGGGTGAGGTTTCATCATTATTTATTGGAGGAATAAGGTGTAGCTAGTGAAGGGAGGGATAAGGGAAATGTGTGTGTATTTTTGGAGTAAACAAGGGGATTTGTGGCTAGTCTTAGTGGAGGTATAAGAGCGTGTTATGTTGTAGGGAAAAGGGGGCCTATTGAAGTTGATGTGGTGTGTGTGCTTTGGAGGAACCAAAGGCTAGCCAGGATCCCTTCTTAGAGGGATAAGGGGTAGTTTTAATGATGACCTCTCCTTTATGTAAGCCTCTTAGGTAGGCTTGGTTATGTGTGTCATCTTCCCTTGTGAATCCAATCAATTCTCACCTTGTGATATGTGAGGGTCCTTGTTGGTATAAATGTCTTGTGCGATGTTGAATTACCTAAGTTGTTCCCATTTGGTGTTATGTATATAACAATGTAAGTTTAAAAAATATCCTGGTATTTTTATTGCTGTATTTGTGTGTTGTTGAGCCCCTAAAAAGACTAAGTACCTAAGGTGCAAAGGGTTTTTTCGTGTGACAACAAGGCACAAAGGCTCACACAAAAGTAGCTTCAGGAAGAGCATGTAGATTCGTGCAAGAAAGTACAAGGTCGGGAATTTGCCACATTTTGGGCCACAATTAGAGTTGCAATGAAGAACACATGGAGATGCGTCTAGAATTGATTATGGATAAGGCTAAAGCATGGAGACTTATAGCCCAAGAAAATCCTACTTTAGGATATGATCATCATGCTAGGCTTAAGAGCTGTAAAGTAGAGTTAGTTATAGTTTAGCTGTCATTAGGAGAAATCTTGCATGCTTTAGGGTACTTGAGTATGGCGGAGCATGATGACATTTGGCATGCAGCCTACTCTTGAGTGATGAATAGGTGGTGGAGGGAAATTCCCCACCCTTATCAAGGATATGTATGGATTTGCATGAAAAGAGAGGATGAATGTGAGAGAATGTTATTGGAACTTCTTGAGCAGAGTCATTGTAGGGTTAGAATGTTGTTATGTTGATGTATCTGGTTTGATTATGATTCTTATGATGTATTTGGCTACTGTAACAATGGTGGATTAATACAATGGTGGTTGTTCTAAATATCACATGTTTTAGCAATAAGTTTTACGCTTTCTAGGATGAAACAAATAGAAGGTAAAATGGTTATAGGAGGGAATACCGTGATATGTAGGTCAAAGGTTGAATGTGTACGTTAATGACTTTTGATCCAAGCTGATCATGAAGAGATTCCCTTTGGCTAGGAGGAATGACCTGTAAGAAATACAACAAGACCACCAAATAACATTAATAATATAGGTTAGTGGACTGCCTAACAAATGCTAGATCCAAGAAGTGTGATGCTTCCTAGAAGGTTGTCAATCCACTTTCAAATATAAATTAATATTGCAAATATCATGAAGTAAGGAAATCCTACTATAGTTATATGATTTAGGTATCTTGTGTAAATAAAATAAGAAAATCTAATCTAATAGGAAAGGTTATGATTAGATCTAGAGGTTTGGTAGGTTATTCTAGGTTTTACGGGTTTGGGATTGATCGGGTGAGGTTTGGGTTGATTGGGTAAGGTCTGGGTTAGTTTTGGTTGATCGAGAGGCTTGTTGGTCAAAAGGAATGAAATGACATAGAGACCGATATCGGTTAGGTGACTGATGTCGGTATAGAGGTGAAATCGACGACGGTTAGGTAACCAATGTCGGTAGGGGAAATTGACAATAATTTGATAAAAATGGTTTTGGGCTTCTTTGTGATTACAGAGAGTGAGAAGGGCATGGTTAGGTTCATAATATTATTGAGAAGACTTAGGGATATAGAGGGGGAAGTCATGGAAGGAAAAAAGGCTATAGGTGGTTAGGTTGGTAGATTGGTGAGGAGGTGGAGATAAAGGAATAAAGGAAAAATAAAGTATAATGAAATAAGTAAGGAATCTATACTTTAAGCACGAGCAATATGATCAAAATCACGAATACTTACTTTACCTTTACAGATCTGGTAGGTGAAGGTGGATGGTAGTTGATATGTGAAGAGATTCTGGAGTTAGTGATGTGACAATACTCGTAGTGTTCCCGTGAGTATTCCAATACTCTGGAAGGAGAACCAAATGCTTTTTGGGCTCGTGGTTGAGTAACATGTGTCATCTAGATGATGAGAGGCTTTAGATTCACACTTGAATGCAATAGCTCTCTCAAAAGTAAAAATGACCAACCTATGTAAAAGGTTGTAAAATTGTATATATATGAACCGATGGTGGTTAGGCAATCGACTCCAACCGAGACATAACCAAAGCGGAGTTAAGGAGGATAAGTCCCTTTTACCAAAAATAGGAAGATCTTCCTAGATTTGGCATGTTTTCCAAGTTGAGTCCACTTAGGGAAGTGGATTTCTCGTTAGAAAAGGTAGGAAGGTCATAGAAGAAGTCCAATTAGGTTTGAGAAGAATTATTAGTTAGTTAGGTCAAGTGGTGACTCAAGACTGAGAGTGATGACTCAATGTTGAGAGTGATGACTTGGTCACTGTGAGTTAAATTCCCTAGAATGGGTCCAGGGTGAGGTGTAATGATGAGGTGGAGGTGTGAGGATGAAATTAACTTAATTAAAATAATTAAATCAATTAATAATGTGAGGATGAATATTAATATGGGATGAAGGGGTCATGATTAGTTAAATGTGTTATGTTAATTAATTAAAGGGGATTAAAGGAAGTGTGACCCAAATTTGGTGTCTACATCAAAGTGCTTATGGATCCCAATATTTGTGTTTGTTATTGTGTTCATGGTTTAGATATGATTCCTACATGTTGTTTTTGATGTTCATAGTCATAATATGGTTCATCTATGCTTGGGTCTAGTTTCTTTATCCTTGTTATAGGATGTATGTGTTTATGATTGTGCACTACTCCACCATTCATGGTAACATTCTTGAAAAATATCACATAAAAGAGGGGTTTGGCACCTTCATGCGCTTCAGGTGAGTGCCCAATTTAGGCTGGGTGATATGCCAAAGTGTGCATGGGAATTAAGGGTTAAGAAAAGTGACTACATCTTGGTTCCATTTCTAGGACCTCTTTTGAAGTTGTTGCAAGGATGGTGTGTGTTGAGTAGACAAAATATGACACTAAGGAGAGGGCACATAGAAGATTTGTTCACCGGAGCAAGGCACATTTGAAGGCATGTATGATAAGGATATGGAAGCTAACATGTGCAAAATACAAATATTAATTTGGGACTTAGCCATTTTCATGGTTATAGGATATTTTTGGAGATAACATATGGAGCACACAATGGGATGGAGACTTGCGCAACACACAAATGCTATTTTGGGAAGAGTGTCTACTAAGCGCCATGCATGAGTTCAAGTTAATAATAGGATTACTACTGCCAGTTAACTGTAAGAGATATATTATTAGAACATTTGCATGTGTGCATGTTATTGTAAAGGCACATGACTATTTTTAGCATGCGACCTATTTTGGGAAGTGCATAAGTGGTGAAGGGAAAGTCCCCACCCTTATAAATGTATTAATCTATGTAGTTATAGAGACACTATGTATGAGCTATTGTGGAGTTATGTTGTCAGATCTGATGCGTGCATAAACTTATGATATTATTTATTGTAAGAAGCTTACGTATTTACTATGTTTAATATAATGAAGTGTATTGGGTGAATAATGGTGTTAAACATGACTGTAACTAGTTCTTACATGGTTGATTTCATTATGTTATTGTTTGATTCATGATTCTTTAAATATCTAGATTTAGAATATGCTTTGTGGAATGTTTATGCTATTTATGGATCTGAATGCATTATATCTTCATCATGTTCACATCTTGCACAAACAACTCTAAGGAGGGGCTTGATACCTTTGTGCACTTCGGGTGAGTGCTCACCTCTCAAAGCTAGGTGATGTGCCAAAGCATGCCGGGTTATTTGTGGTAAATACTAGGCTACATCATTGGTTCCATTGTCGGGACCTCTTTTTCAGTTGTTTTCAAGATGGTTTGCGATGAAGACATACCAGTTGACCTTAGCAAGTGTTGAGGAGTGGATAAAAGATCTGGAAGAAGAGTACACATGGAGGTTCAACATTAGATCTGAGTTTGACACATGTGTGTGGGTGGAAAAGAATCTGTATGACTATTTTTATGAGAGCTTCTTTGTTATTTTCCTGATAGAACTATACGAGTGGTTGGTTGCTTATGCGTCTAAATAGAATTGGAGGTATCACACACTTTTCTAGATGTAGGAAGAATTTCAGGCCCTGTATGATGCTGATCTGATTTGGACACGCATTGTGGATACTTGGTTCCATGGTGTTTTGAACAACTATATTATGGAGTACTCAATTTCCACTTATTCTTGCCCAAAGGTAGTTGAGTTCAAATTTTTACGGTATCCCGGGGAACTTACTTGCAAGTCATTCCATTGGAAATCAAGATCTTGATGGTAACCATGAACTTAGAGGAAAACTTGATGGCTAGCTAAAACCCACCACACATGAGGGTAGGAGTAGGTTTGGTGAAATATGGTGGACCCTAGCAGCAAACAAACAAAGAGATAAGAAAGGTGGCTTAAGTATAATGAGGTGCATGAGAGGGAGATAGAGAAACAACATGACATTGTAGAGTGGATGGCGTTAAGGAGAGAGATGGATCATGAAGAATTTGGAGCTCACACAGAAGGTGTGGAGCCAGAGCATCATGAACTCCCCCATTTGGGAAAGCATGACAGAGAACCCTCCTCTACCTCACACATGAGCATGCCAACAAAGATGACTTGGGACGCATGCGCACATCCGAATCTACTTGTAACCTAGCCCTTGCGATTGGTTTTCCAATATCTAGTACATCTAATAGTCAACAAGCTAATTTAGGCAAGTAGGGAAGCAAAAGTAAGTCACATAGAAAGTACATATATGGTAGGGAAAATGTCTTCGTTGTTTTTGGATGTACCTTCTTAGGCACATCATCTGTAGACAATTCAAGCACGTAGAATTTGGGGCTCACTTCTGGGAGTAGTACCACCATGTAGAATGTAGGAGTTCAGTATAGTACTACTGTTGGGACACAGGGAAGTACATCTTCTGGTCCGGTTCTGACTACAAGTGGAGGATCAGGGGGTATAGGTGGCTTTAGTTCTAGTGGATTTGGTGGCTCTGGAGGCATATGTAACATAGGAGGTTTTGGATCAGGTGGCTAGGGTCCGCACCAACCCCTAGAATATTTACATGGAGATGTCTCTTTTTCTTCTAGAGTATAGGGGCATAGAGGATGTTGCCAAACATGTACACATGTGTGAGATATTGTGGTGCGTAAAAAGAATCACAAATTCTGAGTGTAAGGCAAGTCAATTTGCAACTACATTACAGGGACGTGCACACAATTGGTACAGAAGTTTGACCCTGATTAAACTTGTGTAGATTATGCAACATTCAAATATGCATTCCTTAAAGAGTTCTATATCCCTAAATTTGAGCGAAGAGTATAAGCATGCTCAAGGATATTAAACAAGGCACTATTGAGAGTGTCCGGGAGTATGATGCCCATTTCAAAACACTTTTATCTAAGCTTTCTTATGATATTCACGTAAGCCAACATGCACAATGGTTTGTTGGTGGTCTGATCACACCTTTTAGAAGGGAACTGTCACATAAGATATACACTAATCCATGCGAAGCACTTGAAGCAGCTTTGCACACTGAGGTAGTAAGGATTATAGATAATGGAGTCAACCCATTATTGGAAGCACATATTGTAGCTATGAAAAATTATTTAAAGAAACTATCGGTGAATTTGGCACATGAGACGCACACTGTGATTTGGTGTATAAACTATGAAGTGGAAGGGCACACCAAAGATATTTGTCCCCATAGAGCAAAGACGTTCATTATTTCTAGACCTGTGAGATGTGTCATTTGAACCATGATGCCAACCACTGCCCATTATTACAATGCGTGATAAGGAAGAATGTATCCTGCTTTTGTAAGATTTTCCGGTCCACGACTCACAATACGAAAAAGGAAAGATGGTCTACATAGTGGATGATGAAGAAGTAGAAAATTTGGATATAGATCATTCGGTAAAGGTACACGTGAGGTTTTAGATAGTGTAGATAACAACACACATTCCTATCATGAATTTATGAGGACAAAGAAAGTGAATATTTGTCAGACGTATCTGAACCTAAGGAGGTAATAATTGGAGATTATTGGTCTGAATATGAAGTGGAAAAGATAGTTGAGTTACTCCGTGATTTTCAAGACTTATTTCCTAGGGGATACCATGAATTAAAAGGAGTGCATGAGTCATTATGAGAAATGAAGATAAAGCTTAAGAAAGATGCACACTCGATCGGGGAAGAGACCCTATAAGATGAACCCTAACCTACATGTAAAAGTTAAAGAAGAAATTGAAAAGATGTTGAAGTTTAGCATCATCAAGCCCCTAGAAGAATCGAGTGGGTTAGCCCCATGGTCATCAGTATAAAGAAATATGGTTGGATTAGGATTTGTGTTGATTACAGAGAACTGAATGCTACATGTGTGATTGATCCCTTTCCTACACCTTTCACAGAGGAGATATTAGAAGGCATTGCATGGTGTGAAATCTATTCTTTTATAGATGGATTCTCTGGGTATCATCAGGTCTAGATTACACAGGAGGATCAAGAAAAACAATTTGGCTAAAGGGAAACACTTTCACCACTAAATGGGAAAAATTTGGATATACTTGTGATGCCCTTGAGCCTAAAAAAATGTGTTTGTTGTATTTTTTTGTGAACAGTTGTTCAAGAATTCTAGGATTTTATTCACATTTTCTTACAAGTTTACTTGGATGATTGGATGGTGTATGGACTTGTTAAGGATCATTGTGAAAATTTTCACTTAATGTTTGAAATATGTAGATAGTTAAACATCTCTTTGAACATCAATAAGTGCATGTTTGCTACACCTTTTGGCACTCTATTAGGGCACATAATTTGTAAGGAAGGTTTGTTAGTAGATCCAACTAAGGTTACAGTTATTATAGGCCTGGAAGAGCCTACCAGTGACCGAGGTGCATGGATTCTTGGGTCACACTGGATATTATAGAAAATTTATCAAAGGATATGCTAAGGTTATGCACCCTTGGAAGAGTTCCTAAAAGGAAAAGGAACATTTTATTGGGGAGAACCGCAACAACACACATTTGAGACATTAAAGGAGAGACTTATTATAGTGCCTATTCTACATTTTCCCTCATGAAACAAACCGTTTCATGTACATGTGGATGCCTCGCATGACTATTGGCACAGTGTTAGCTCAACTTGAAGAAGGTATTATAGATCATCCTATCTATTTTGATAGTATAAAGTTGACTCCTACAGAGCAGAATTATACAACTACTGAGTGTGAAGCCTTGTCAATGATCTATGCACTACATAAATTCAGACAATACCTTCTAGCAACACCATTCATATTTTACACCGATCACATGGCATTGAAATACTTGGTAAACAAGCCCATTTTACAAGGGTGCATATGTCGATGGGTGCTCTTATTCCAAGAATTTGATTTCACGTTATGGTAAAACCAGGGAAAAGTAATTCTGGCCTAGACCACTTATCAAGAATTCAGTTAGGGGAGGATGCGCAGACAATTGAAGATATAATGTTGGATGCACAGTTGTATAGGTTATAATGCACACCTGAATTAGAGAATATTGCTATCTTTTTACGTACAAGTATGATGCCGAAGGAATGAAATCCTTAGAGAAGAAACAACTTACAATTCATGCGACACCTTTTATGTTGATTAGTGGTGACCTATACAAGTTAGGCCGAGATGAAGTATTGTGCCGGTGTGTACTAGAGCACAAGTGCACAAACATCATGGAAGAGGATCATGGTGGTATTGTAGGTGGGCACTATGTAGGTGACGCCATTGCACATAAGATTCTACTCACTAGATTATGGTGGGAGACCCTCTACAAAGATTGTAAATCATATTGTAAGGCATGTGATCACTATCAATGCGTTGGTAAACCTAGGTAAAGAGATGAAATGCCTCTAAGACCTATTCCTAGTGCAGAGCCATTTGAGAAATGGGATATATACTTTGTGGGTCCTATTTCTCTAGCCACGTGTAGTAATCTTTGGATCGTGCTACATCATCACTTGCACATATTATCTTACAAGGTGGGCAAAAGTAACACCTACCAAGGATTGTACATCAACTACAATAGCCAAGTTCTTATGGGAAAATTTTCTTACAAGGTATGGATGCCCGATGAGCTTGAAAAGTGATAGAGGTACACTCTTTTTGAATGAGATGATTAGGATACTATTGGCTGAATTTATGATTGCACACCATAAGACTACACCCTATCATCCTCAAGAAAATGGGAATGCTAAGGCGTTCAAAATTTTTGAGCTAGACATTGTTAAAAATTTATGATGTTGGAAGGAAAGATTAGGATGATAAAGTGTATGCCATGCTTTGGGCATATAGAACAACATACAAGAGGTTGAATAAGGCCACACTATTTCAGTTAGTGTTTGGCGTGGAAGCATTCTTTTATGGAGTTCATGTTACCTTCTTTGTGTATTGTGCGCCTGGAGGTCTAGCACTTGAGCAAGCCCTAGAAGAAAGAATTGAAAACATGATAAAGTTAGATGAGAGATGAGTAATAGCACATTGGAGTCAGAAGCAATAAAAGGCTAGGTAGAAGGCATGACATGACAAGAACATTAGGGACAAAAATATTGAGATGGGATAGATGGTGCTTCTCTATGATTCTAAGTTTCTGCGTCATCCAGGAAAGCTTAAAGTGCATTGGTTTGGATTGTATATTATCACTCATATACTTGAATCATGTGCTTTTCAGTTAGAGAATCTTGATGGAATATGGTTACCCGTTTGCTTCAACGGGAGTAGGTCGAAGCCCTACTATAAATAAGTCTTCTTGGTGTTTGTAATAAGGTAGTGTTGCCATTTAGACTAGGGTTTCATTTCTATATTTCCTTAATGTATTTCCTTCTTTGTCACTATGATTTGTAAATTTAGTTGGTGTTTTGTGTAATAATCACATTTTTAAGATGGAAGATAATTACCACTAGAATAATTTTTATGTGCACATACCATTAGTGTGGGGTGGCTATTTACAATTGGGTACACATAAAGGAACAAACTACTACAGGTGTTATTTAAGTTTGGAGAGGAGTTGTTAGAAATGAGATTGCTTTAAAAAGATGATTGTAGATGAAGATAAATGAGGGAACAATATAACATGAGGTAAGCAGTGGCCATGGAGACTACCAAGGGAAGGTACGGTAGGGCAAGGTACTCGAGCGCATGGAAGCGCGGCCAAGAGAAGTCTATAGCCAAAAGGTAGGAAGGCGCACTAGAAGGTTATAGCTGGGGCATGAAGATGTATTGCACAAAGATTGTGAAAATGGTCAATTAATGAGAGGATTATTTGTAGGTAATGGAGCAATAAATGCACTAACTTTTTTAAAATCTATATAAGGACATGATGCAGGTTCATTTTTACCTTTAGGATCACAAGTATTTGAATGAGCTAAGTGCAATTAAGATGAACGAGTCATATTAAGGTGCAAAGAGTGTGAAACCAGACATGGAGAGTGGATTATTGCATGGAAGAGGCTTGCGTCCCCATTGGTGAAGGGTTTGAGTGAAGTAGAGGCATTGAAAAGAAACTAGGGCACATGGTTTCAAGCTAGGGCACATAGATTTGAGCTAGGGTTTGAAATTGCTTGTTATAGAAGATAGAAGGTGGGATTTTCATGATGGCACCAAAGAAAACACTTGCCATAGGTGCAAAGGAAAGAAGAAGGTAGAAGTTGAAGTTGAAATGGCTCCCGAGAGTAATTTTTTAGAGATGCAGTACCTAGAAGGTGTGATAGTCAGACAAGAGTGGGATTCCCACATCCAGTAGGTGCAAAATAAGTGACTATAACCACCGTACATCTGAAAACAAGAAAGAGTTGGACACATTGTTGAATACAAAGACCAACAAGCACACGATGGAGGATATGCCAGTATATGATGACGTTGGGGAAAAATTATTGAAGCAGGTAGGAGTCTATCAATTGTATGATCTCCCATATTTTGGAAAGTATGAACCATTATACCAATGGCTGATGAGTAGAGTCCATGAGGACTTCTTCTATTTCACCAGACGAAGGGTTAGAATCACACAACCCTGATTTCGACACTGATAGGATTGAAGGGCATAGGGGTAGACCTTGTTAGTGATCTAACTGATAAAACAACAATCGTAGAGACAAGAAAGGATTTGGGGTTTATTAAGGGTTCATGTAAAATGGACATTGATAAATTGAAGAATTACCTAGTGGTGCAGGAATCCGCGCATCTAGTAACCAAGTTGAATGATCAAGAGAGATGGTCATAGGTGAATACCATATGGCTACATATTGCAAAGAAAATGTCTTAGGGAGTAGTCTACAACCTAGCAGGCTACACATAGCAGGAACCATTGTTGAGGAAGTGTGCACATGAGAGAAGATAAGTTTTGGCATTATCCTCCTTTCCCTTGTGTTTTTAGAAATTGGAGTGCTTGATGGGCCAAAGAACAAGATTTGGGAGTATCCCATGGAAAAGAAGTCCCTCGCAGAGAGGTTTGAAAAATATTTATGTGAAGGATCAATGAGTGGGCCATTTAAGTAGAGGGTGAAGATGTGGTATGACCTGACTTTACGTGGCATTTGAGGAAGAGTGGCACATTCCCAAGGAGCTACCTTCGGTGGTGGGAAAGGTAGTAATTTTGCGGCAAAGGACCAACACTTTTGTATCACATGATTTGCTACGAGGATGAGGCATGAAGCCCATGGTGTAAACTACCATATGCCTTCACAACGCACTACTTCTAGGCATTAGTCCACCGATTTACTGATGCATGCCACCTGAAATTTAATGCAGACAAGGTAGACTATGACTACCACACTCTGAGGAAGGCATATGTGTATCCAAGCCGATTACCTACATTGAGAGGCTCATCTTAGATGTCATAAGTATGAAGCTAGTAAGCTTGGATATTGGGGACAGTGGATCCATGCTCATATACCTTTAGCTTAAGCCTAAGCTGGAGAATAAAAAGTATGTAGAAAATGAGTTCACGCTCCTGTGGCTTCCTAAATGAAAAAATGCACTTTGGAGAATGTGCAGAACCATAGCTACATGAAGCTATAGCAATAGATGAGGAGGATGAAGAACATGAAGATAGTGGTGGCTTAGATCATAGAGGCTAAAGGCAGCCCATAGATAGAGTAGAGACTAAGTGCACGGGTACTCCACCTCAAGTACAAGAAGAAGACAAAGACTTGGATGTGGAATCAGTCCATGGAGAGTGCTACTTTAAAAGGGTATTCAAAAGAACAAGGACCCAAGGCATGGGACCTTCATAGCCTGTAAGAAGGTCACCATGACTCTCTCCTCAGAAAGAGACAACTGAGAGGAAGAGGAGAAAACTAAAGCTGAATGAGGAGGTGGAGGAGTCTACAGAGAGCATGCCTAGAACCCCTGTACAACCAGAAGATGTGGAAGAACCCAAAGATGAGGATATAAAGGATGAAGAGGAAGGAGTGAATGAGGCAAAGGAGACAGAGCATGATATTTATAAAAACATTAAAGAGCCATATCAAAACCTCGGTGCTCAAATTCCTAAGGGGCCAAGAATGAAGAGAACTAGTGGGGAGTATGTTGGGCCAAGTATGGGATATGCTGAGGACACAAGTAAAATTATCCACGCCCATTTCTAGAGCACAATGGGCCTTAAGGGGTTATATGGATGGGAGTTGATGGACCCAGACATGGCCACTACGCACACGAGGAAACAACTATCCTGGTCCATGAAAAATCACATGGATGAGCCTAATTTTTATGTATGTGAGGAGTCATGTGTGTCAAGAAGAATGAAGAAGGCACCACAGAGTAGGCACATGACTATAAAGCCCACTCTCATGTCTGATGAGTAGGTGAGCAATGCCTTGGTTAAGGTATCTATAGAAGTGGCGCAGAGGAACATAGATAAGGCTGCCACTATTAGAGCACTACGAGAAGATAACAAGGAAAAATATGTAGAAATAACACATCTAAAAGGAGAGAAGGACTTAGAATAGAAAAATAATGAAGCCTTCATCAGCATGGCAAAATAAATTGGTGATTATGTCTTGAAAGCAAGACTGCACTTAGAGTCTAAGGTACCTGAAAAGTTTCCTGGCCATTATGTATTATGTGCGTACATTAGTTGATTTATCGCTTGAGGATGGACCAATTTGCATGCCAAAGAACAAAGAACCCTGCACATGAAGAGAGAGAGCAAGGGCCTCCATGGTTAGAAAAATTTCATCTTACGAGGCATTGCTCCAAACTTTACAAGAAGAGATGAAGAAAGCAAATCAAGATTTGAACATATATGCAACCTCATAAAGTGATTAGGATAAGAACTCCATTAGAAGATAATGAAGTTCTAAAGGCAATGAAGGATGATACTTTAGGGCGTGTAATTAGTAAAGAAAATCACGAAGCCCTTGTAACAACACAACATCTGTATAAGGAGAGGCTGAATGAGCTTGGAAAGCTCATAGCACATAAGATGGATCTTCCGGAGGGATGGATGCTACTATGGTGTTGGGCCTTAGAGTATTGGCTAGGTATAAGAAGGTGCATGGGTGCATAGGACCTATTTTAAGAAGGGTAGGTAGGTTGAAGGTGCACAGGAAGGGTTCTAGCAGGTTTAGTAACAAACGGTGCATGCGCACATAAGGAAAAGATAAGTTTTGGGAATTAGCCATATTCGTCATTCCAAGCAGCACACAAGAAAAGTGTGACCCGTCTAACATACGAAGTGGATAAGGTGCCATCCTGACAGCTGTATGGTCAAGAATGGAATATTCCATGCATGCAATGGAAGGATCCAGAAAGACATCATTGTAAAGAGTGGAGAGCTCGGATCAAAGGAAGCATGCTCCATTAGAGGACCACATGGACACTTGGCAACCAATCTGTTATCTCAAGAAGGCATGGCGGTGGAGACTAAAGATATATATAGAGATGCTTGGGTAGAAGAGAAAATAGATAAAAAGGAGAGACACACCAAGAGGAGCCTCATATAATGCTGGATATGCAAAGCTTTGTAGGAATAATGAAGGATCCTTTGGGTTGGGATTAGGATAACTGTAGGAGTGATGGCATATTTAGAGGGATGGGTTTGTAACCAATTTTGTAATGTGGAAAACATAGCTTAGGGTCCTGATGCATGACTCTGATATGCATTGTTATGTTGGTCTGTTATGACCTTAATGAATGTAATGTGGTTATTGAACTTGTTAACATGAATATAAGGTTATGTTCTAAAGGATATATATTGTTCATGAGCATAAACCCTAGTGCAACTCATTTATGCTATGAATCAGTTTTGTATTCTATTTGATACTTCCCTTTTGTTATTTGAATGGATGCATTAATGTGATAACTCATCCTAATATTTTAAAATGAACACATGGTTATTTTATTTCCTACATCTAAATCTGTCATTAAGGATGTATTCTCACGAGACTCATATAAAGGAGGGTCTCAAAGTGCCGTGTGTGCCTCGGGTGAGCACCCAACACCTGGCTGGGTGATAGGCAAAGTGTGCATGGGATTATACTATTGATCTAGGGGTATAAAACTGACTACATCTTGGTTTCATTACGGGACCTCTTTTTGAAGTTGTTGTGAGAAATGGCATACATTTTGGACCTTGTGATGTGTGATGACCAAACGTATGACCTTGGAAATTTTTGAAGCATGGTTCAAGAGTATGGAGGATGAGTTTGCTCAAAGATTCATCACTGGACTTGAGTTCGATGCATGTAGATGGGTAGAAGAGAACCCGTACCATGAGTTCATCTACAAGACATTCTTATGCTATTTTCCAGTAGAACTATATGAATGGCTTTCAAAGCATATGCATCTAGATTGAGATGGTACTATAGATCATGCGTATGGACCCAAGATGATTACCAGAGGCTGCAGGATGCAAATCTAACTTGAATGCGCATCTTTGTTGATCACTGGTGGAGAGGAGTCCTGACTAGTTATACTTTGGAATATGCCCTTTCTACGTACTCTTGCCTAGAAGTTCTTTGAGTTTGAGTTTCGAGGGAGCCCAGAGGATCATTTTGCATGTTATCCCCCTAGCTATGAATATCTTGATCATCACCCTAATTTTAGAGGTATTTCCCATGACCGGCTAAGCCTCTCTAAGCACCGGGTGAGGAAGCTAGGGTGGAGGAATATGGTGGACATTACGGCTAAAAAGGAAAGGGAGGAGAGATGAAATAAGTATAACAAAGCTCATGAAAGGGAGATGAATAGACAATGTGAGGTTGCAAGTGTGATGGATCTATGGAGGAAGCCATTTTCGGAAGGAGTTAAGGTTCATGCAGAGGATGGGGAACCCGAGTAGTCTGCGTGATACCCCATCTTGGAAAGTGTGGGAGAGAAGCTTGTTCAACATCCGATGAGAGTTCATTGCATGGAGAAAGGGGAGCCATTGGAGCACATCTAAACCCACCAGTGACCAACCCTTGGCGCTTGGATTTCCAGATCAAGGGAGAAATATTATTAACCTAGTTGGTATTGGTGGAAGTTACCAATCTATGCCTAGGAGGTATAATTTCTTATTTGGGACATCCATGGATGCACAAACCATTGTCGTATTTGGAGGAATTTTTGGACAAGGTGCAAATACAAAAGGTTTGGGTATCATGTATGGAAGTGGTGTAGGACTCACAATGGGTAGTGGGACAATATCACAAACCATCGGCGCACGCGATTCGGTGGGATGTAGGGAACACTAGGCTTGACCACTAGGCGTGACCACTTGAGCCATTTGCAAGCTATAAGAGGTAGATATGGTAGTATAGGAGCTAGAGGACCTAGTGGACCTAGTAGATCTAGAGGATCTACTGGGTCAGGAGGAACATGACCTAGTGGATCCAAGGGATCTGGTGGAGCATGAAACACCTGGGAGGGAGCCAAGGCTGCGGGTCGGGAGGACAAGGGCCGCATCCACCTCCATAAGTTTTTTTGAGATGTATTTGCACTTTCTAGACTACATGGGTATTTAGGATGTTACAAATCATGTCCACAAGTGTGAATTACTATGGCATGTGAAAGGGATCACCACCTCGAGTGAAAATTAAGTCGTTTGGAATGACATTATAAGGGTGCATGCATAGTTGGTATTAGAAGTATGACCCCCATCAAACGGTGGTAGACTACACTACATTGAAGAACACCTTCCTAGCAGAATTCCATATCCCTGAATTTAAATAGAAGAGCATTAGTGCCCTGAAGGAGATCCAACAAGGAATGGTAGAGAGTGTGCAAGAGTATGATGCATGATTCAAGACTCTCTTGTCAAAACTATCCTATGACATTCACCCTTCTCAACATGCTTAATGGTTTTTTAGAGGATTGATAACACTGTTTAGAAGGGCACTATCACACAAGAATTTCACAGACCCATGTGAGGCCTTGGAAGTTGCCCTACACACTAAGGCTATTGGGAGTGTTGATACTAGTGTTAGCCCTTTTTGGAGGCTCAAATTGCTGCAATGGGCAAGTAGTTAGAGATGTTATCTAGAATTTCAGCACATGAGGTTTATAGTGGTTTTTGGTCCACAGAATGTGAAGTGGAAGGGAATGTAAAGGATCATTTTCCTCAGAATTCGGTAAGCACCATGGTGGTAGACTATGAGATTTTCCATGGGGATCATGATGCAAATGGATGTACTCTACTACAATACACAATCCGCAAGAATGTTTCTTACTATCGCAAGATCTATACCTCTACGACCCATGATACTAAGGATTACAGGTTGACTGACTAGATTCATGATGCTATTGATTTTGGTGTGTGCCAGACTAGCCTTGCAAGCAGTTCTAAGGATAATGATCACCTCTATGAAGGGCGCGCATATGGAGGAGCACACAGAAGAGGCTTTCGTGGTTGTAGTAACCATGGCGGAGGAAGAAGTGAGTTCCCACGAGGAACATGTTATAATTGTGGGTCTATATAGCATTATAAGTGTGAGTGTCTTGACCTATTGTAGTGCTCATGGTGTAGAAAAAACATAAGTATGAGGAGTGCCCTATGTTTTTGAACACATGAACCAACAACACCTTTGGAAGGACAAAGGTGTTGGGTTGGTGTATATAAAGAAGGTTGACCCTTAGTGGATGCCAAGAGTGGTGTGTGAGTCAAGATTAGAACCTGTACTAGTAACAACGTGAGAAGAGGCTACACACACAAGGGAGATGCCAAGATAAAAACTGGTTGTTAGGGAAGAAGTGGTACATGGGAAGTATCCAAACCCTACTCATTAGAAGGAAGTGTATCAAGAGACTATGGATGTGATTCAGAGTTTTCAAGGGGAGATCCAATGTCTAAAGGAGCAGTCAAAGTAGTTAGAGCAAATGAAGAATGCCGAGGCTCTGAAGGAGGACCTAGATGAAGTCAAGGAAGTATGCATGATGTTAAGGCAAGAGAATATTATTCCCTTGCTAGGAGAATGACTATGGGAGAAAGTACCACACACTGGAGAAGAGCGTAAAGGTAGGTTTTGCATGCAAACCTTCCTCCTCATAGCCTTGACTATGATAAAGAGATTACATTGAATGTAGTTGTTGATGGGTGGCTTCTAAGAAATATCCTCATCGACATAAGAGTGGAGGTTAATGTTCTCACCTTAGATGCATGAAATCAAATGGGAAGGCCCACATTACAACCATCTTCAAATGTGTTGTATATGGTGAAAAAGACAAAGGAAATGCCCATTAGAGTCTTGAAAGATGCGATTATCACTATTCAAGGGGCCAAGTTCACTGGGACTTTGAAGTCTTAGCGCTTGCCGAGGTGGATAATTTCCCAACATTACTTGGGTGCCCTTGGTGTTATAAGAACAATGCCAACCTATGGTTTAACAAGGGGTATATCAGCTTCGAGAACAAGGAAGAAAGGGTGATTATCCCTTTAACAGATGGGAAATCAACACCCTATACTGAGCCCTTAGGAGAGGAAGTCCTCAACAGAATCTATGTGTGCTCCATCAGAGATCCTGAGATAATTCATCCCACGGAGGGAGTTATCTAGTTTGAAGATGCTTAGTTCTTGAATGATACCACTAGTATGTCATGTAACAATTTGGTGCGGGAGACTTATGAGTTGTGTTAATAAGAGAATACTTGTTAGAGATCACATAAGAAGTCCGCACGAGAGAGAAGGCCAGGATCAAGGGTGCAGAGGGATAGGAAGGACCCGCGCGGAAGGAAAGTTCATCTTTTAGGACTTATCCAATTTTGAGCATGAAGACCTATTTTTAGAAGATGGTGTGTGGAACACACCAATGATGCAGAGATGTGCGAACCCTACATTATCTATTTTCGGAGGATCGGATCAAAGCATTTTGCATGGAGACAAGCCAAGAATAGGATTATCACTTGATTAATCGTATAAGGTCTATAGATAGCACACTTGCATGTGTGGCTATGCCTGTAAATGATGTGTGGCTATTAATAGCATGTGGCCTATTTCTAGAATAGATAAGTAGTGAAAGGCAAGTCCCCACCCTATATATAATGTGAAGCACATAGTAGAATATATGTGTATATGTGTGGTGGAGAGATTGATTTATGGAGGTATAGAGATATATGCATATGACTAAATTATCGTATCATATCTATGTACACATTGGTATATATTGACATTACTTGTAAGGAGCTTTTGTGTTTATTAACATATGGAAAATATTGGCTGAATCTAAGTGTCATTAATGTGTGTAATTGAGTAGTGCATGTTCTTAATTCAATCATGATTACTATTTAAGCTTGTTCTTTCATAGATCTGAATGTAACATGCATTGTAGAATGATGGATTAGTTATGGATCTATATGTTTCTTCCTTCATCATGCTAACATCCTACTACGAAATCCTAAAGAGGGACCCGGTACCTTTGTACGCTTCTTGGTGAGAACTCAATCTAGGTGAGTGATGTGCCGAGTGTCTAGGGTGTTATCCAAGAAATTCTAGGCTGCATCATTGGTTTCGTTTTTGGGACCTATTTTTCATTGTTTTTAGGATGGTTCATGACGAAGACATATTTTACTGGTCTAAAAATTTAAGACATTTTTCATGTCATTTTAGTTTCAAGCAAACTGCTGAATTTCTAACCTCTTCGATCGTTACGGTTGCTAACCATCAATGAATTATAATTTCCATGTAGATTAATCTGCAACCAATCCCTCTTCTTAGAGATTTGTGTTTCATTCTTTAGTTTCTTAACTTAAGTTTCAGACTTTCAATCCAAATCATCTTAACAATAGTAAGATCACTTACTTAACTTAACCAAGTTTATACACGGCTGAATTTAGATTCGATTCCTTAATATTAGACTTCATTAAGATGAAGTCTAATCCTTATATATATATATATATATATATATATATATATATATATTCATCCATTTTCCCGTTACCTTATTTCAGTTTAAGGTTTGCTAAGGAGAGGTACAATTTTTCCTCCTTCCAAATATCCCTTAGGTATTAAACTCAAAAGGATATTAATGAATATTTGTTCCGAAGACTAAGTGTTTTTCCCTTAACATATATTAGTTAGGGTCCATTGCAACAATTCACTTATACATAACCCATAGGTAACTTAATCTTTTATTAATGTCAATTAATAATCCATATTGACCTATTAAATATTCATCTATACATGCCAACTTAGAAGTTGCACTTAAGAGGAGAATAGAGTATCAATACTCTTTTTCTCTATTTCATTTGAGTCCAACTGAAATAATCCAAAACATATAGGTTTACAAGAGAATAAGAATAAGTTTACAATCCCCTTGCAGTAAGCTCAAAAGATAATGGCACATCAAATATCAATAACGCTCAATCCTTTCTCATTGATCAAACAAAATACATATTTTACGGGTCTAAACATTTCAGACATTTTTCATGTCATTATACATTAATAAAATCAAGTAAAATTTACAATTTTTTTCCCTTTTCAATTACATCTCAAAAGAATAATAAATCCTCATTAAAAATGCAGCCTTTAAGTAAACATATGAAGCATCATAAAGGAACTTGTCTTCTTTTGTCACTTACGGAATCCATCTGCAAAAATTGCTAGCATGGGTCAGTTTGTTGAACTGAGCATGATAAGCACTAATCATTAAAGCGATGTGCTTTTGACTAACTGTCTCATAAAAAGAACTCTACTCTTATGAAACATTAAGCAATACAGACAGATACCTAGTAAAGAATTAAGTACCACTAAAAGAAGAATAGAGTGAGAAACCTTGTCACATTAAATAAGTATCAAGATTAAACAACAATCTTCATTCAACAATTTCATAAGAAAAGCTACAACAGACAAGTAATATTACATCCCAATTACTTATCTATTTCATACTATAGTGTCTTTGAATCATTCCAATTTAAGCCAACTCTAGCCTAACCTTTTGTTCAACATCAATAGATTTTACAAGGTTTAAATTCCATGTACTTCTCTTGAAGATAGTCACACATCGATTCATTACCTTCTTAACAATCAATTGAGAAGGAAAGAAAAAGGAAAGAAAGTGATTCATCCAACTATCTACTCGAAATCCCCTTTAGCTAACCTAACCAAAATGGTCAGCTTCAAGAAAGATGTAATAATAACGAGAAATAATAGTGAGAGAGAGAGATAACAATCAACTACCTTTTGAGCACAAGAGTAATAGTAACGAAATCCACAACTCAAAAAGGAGAGAGAGAATGAGATGGAAGTCAATAATCTAGATGAGAGAGAGATTATCATTAATTCTTCCCAATACTAAATCGAATTATATAAACTGTAACATGTAAATCATTTAACAACAATGTACTTCCCTCAATACAAAACAAGGATAGTTTCAGTAGCTTACTAGCTACCACTAAAGGAAATATTCAAAGAATTCATTCTATAACTATACCGAAGTATCAAGAAAAACTCATCTTTTAATTCATCCACATTGATAAGCAGAAGTATCAAGATATTCTAGTTGAGTAAATACATGTTTCCTATTCCACAGGAAGGAAAGAAGTCGTTTTCAGATACAATGAAAAGAAGTCCAACCAGATTCAAATATAATTAGGATCAGTGAAAGGATTGTAATTCCCCAGCACATGTGTTCATCATCGAGCTTAAAATGAGAAGGAGAAACTTTACGCTACTAAATTTTGACCAAGATGATAGCAATCAAAGGAAATGAAACCCCAAATTGGTTCCTAAAATAAAAAAAAGAGAGGAGAATAAAATAGAATGTTCCAACTCTTTCCCCTCAGATAACCAAAATCGAACTAATTCCACGTTCCACTACAGTAGTCAATTTTCACATCAACATCTATATATGTAAATCAAAAGGTTTTCCACAAACCATTTCATACATACAGGTAAGAGAACATCAAGAAATTCTATCAATTGTTTCAAACAGATACACAAGAATCCATAGAATTTATTCATACCAAGCACAATAAGGCTTCCTTATTGTTATTTTCAATAAGTTTGATTCCATAAAATAGAGGCTATCAACAACCATGACGGCAAAGGGTTAAACTAGAGTGACATAGACTGAAACTACTTCAAGAGAGCTAAGGTTATCTTACTTCAAAGACTTTTAATAGAGATTCACAACTCAATCATGCGCAAGGTTCAGAAGTAATAAATTCATTTTCTATTACATCCAACAAATGTGAATCTACCCAATGCGAGAATCCAAACCATTGTTCCATTATAAATCAACAAGAATGATAAGTTTTGAAGCAACTCAAGCTTCAGCAAAAGACACAAAATTTTATACTTTCCTTTAACAGAGGAAACAAACCGTATCAAATATTTTCCCAACAATTTTTCCTAATCCATTTTGCACAGGAAGTCAGAAGTCCACGCGACTTAAGCAACAGTCCAATTTCAAATAAGATAAACATGATTTACTCAAACATGCATCAAGAAAATACCCATATTGCATCCTTTCAAATCAACAAACTCAAATAGAAGATCACAACCAAAATACACCAAAACATTTCCACAAATCCATTCATTTCAAAGAGCAGAGTTGTTCTAATGAAGACACTTAATAAAAATCAAAACTGTTTAATAAGAAGAGCCTATCATGCCTGATGAAATTTCTTGTTGATTTGTAGAAGATCTCCATCAAGCTTCTCAAGAATATCTTCTTTTCAAACAATGTCAACAACCAACTCTCCCAATTGCCTCCATGTTTCCACAGGTTCAAAAATAGTTCGAGGATGCTCAAGATCGCTATGGGTCAAAAGAAATAGACTTGCTGGTTCGAAGAACCAAAACCACATGTAGAGAAAAAACCTAGAAAGACCAGAATGACCAACAACTTCCACAAAACACCCTTCTCCTCTTTCCTAGGTGGTCTCTTCACCGAAATCAATGCCATTGAATGCAAATTCCCTCTCTTTTCTTGTGCCACCACCACTTCAAATTTGGTGAAGTTGATTTCAAGATTTAACATGCATTTTTAAATTTAGCAATGATGCCAGCTAGGCATCTTACCTACCTTCCTTGCCTCCGCCAAACTTGGCAAATTAAGATGTAAGGACTAAGATTTAATTCTCATTAATACTTTAGAAACCACCACCACCAACCTTCCATTTGCCACGTAACCCATAGGTCCCCTTCCACCTTAGTAATAGTTTAGGTATCCTTAACATTAGTTAGGTTTCCATCTTAGTTCTTAGGTATTTAAAATTTTTATTAGGTTAGTTCAAACCCCATAACTATATCACATACCATCTTAGGTTAGGTCATAACCCCTTAGGTTAGAATCCATATAGGGTAGGGCACTGCAACATAGTTTTAGGTGTCAACCCAAAATAGTTCAGTAATAGATCCTAGGTAAGTATTATCACCTTAGGTCAAAAATCTAATAGGGTAAACATTACAGTTTGCAGCATGGTGCCGAGTAAGGACACTTGAACCCGAATCCTTCATAATTTATGCCAAAACACTGCTCGGGTCCATAACATGTTTCATTCAGCATGTCAATTAACAAGATGACAACAAAGAAGAACAAAAGCATACCTTGGATCAATGGAATTGATTCAAGGTGTCGTTGTTATCATATAGAAATGTGAAAACAACAATACAAATTTATGACTTATTATTCACAAAATAGAATGGCCTTGCTTCTAAGTAAATAGAATTATGGCAAGAAAAAATTCTGAGCAGTAATAACTCATCCATTGCAAACATGATTTTCAATGTCAAAAGAATACACCTTCCAAGACAAATCACATGTCAACATTTGCAATGTCAAAAGTGGAAGTCATCATAGTAATAGTCATGACCAAGACATTACATACCTTCCTCCTTAAAAGAATCATCGTCTCGATGATTAACTTAATCAAACCATTAAGGTTTTAGGAAAAAATTTAATTATTGTCCTTCCATTCATATGTCCATAACATGACTAAAATTGAAAAATTCAAGTTTTCAAAACAATATTTAAAATAGTTGTCAAATTGTTCAGTAACTGCCCAAGTTTGGCAGATTTAACATCAAAACATGAATAATTTTTTTAGATTTTATCAATTTTCAGAATCAATTCTGATCAAACAAGTATGGATAAGCAGATCTCATATCTTCAAGATTTTCCCAAGTTGCACTTTCTTCATTAAACTGGTCCCATTGGACCTTACATTGACTTATTTCATGATTTCTTAAGTGCAACTAGTGAGTTTCCAACACTCGAATGGGTTTAACCATGATTATTCCTGGGTCTTGGACCTGCAAGGAATTCCAATTCAACACATGTGATAAATCTAAAACATATTTCTTAAGAAAAGAAATATGGAAAACATCATGCATTCGTGATAAAGCAAGAGGTAGAGCTAAACGATAAGCTACAATGTTGATTAATTGAAAAATTTCAAAGGGTCCCACATAACAAGGTGATAACTTGGCAACCTTGCCAAAAGTTATAGAACTCTTTTCAGCTTAAGCGAAGAAAGAACTTCTCACCAAGTTCAAATTTTCTATCCACCCACTTTAAGTCTCAGTATAATGTTTTTGCCTATCTCGTAACTTCCTTCAAGCTTTCATGAATCATTTTAACTTGTTCCATTTCGGTAAGGATTTCAGCCCTATCACTTCTCTATCTTTAATGTTATCCTAGCTAATAGGGGTTCTACATTTCATTTCATATAGTGCTTTGAAAGTTGCCATTTTTAGAGAGGCGTGATAAGTATTATTATAAGAAAACTCAAATAATGGAAGGTACTCCTCCCATTCATACTGCTGATTCATACAATACATTCTTAGCATATCCTCTAAAACTTGATTAACTCTTTCAGTCTGTCCATCCGTTTCCAGGGTGATACGTAGAACTGAAATTCAGTTTAGTTCCTAGAGCTACATTAAGCATCTGCCAAAATCTTGATGTCATTCTTGGATCTCTATCCGATATGATTAATTCAGGTATTCCATGTAACTGAAAATCTCATGCAAAAATCTTCTTGCTAACACATACGAATCATCCTTTATATTACTAGCAATAAAGTGTGCTACCTTTGTTAGTTTATTAACAACAACCAGAATAACATCATGTTTATTCTTTGACATAGGAAATCCTTGAACAAAATCCATAGTTATCACTTGCCATTTGTACTGTGGAATACTGTGAGGGTACAATAAACCGGCTAGATGCATATGTTCCGCTTTGACACGTTGACACTCTAAGCAGTGTGTCACAAATTCCATCACATCCTTCTTCATCCCTTTCCAGAAATATTGCTTTTTTATATTAGCAAGCATCTTTGTAATGCTAGGGTGCCTAGAAAAGGTGAGTTGTGAAATTCAACTAATAATTTCTTTCTTAAATCATTTTCCAAAGGTATGTATACCTAGTTTTCAAACCGCAAAATTCCTTCATTGTCGAAATGAAAACCCTTTGTGTTCAAAGAAAAGTTGTAGAAAGCCATGGATTTGGGGTAAGAATTCCTAAAGAATCCCCAAAGGCTTCAAGCAACAAATCAGTGGACCATCCGATAAGAAATGAGCAAGATTTTCTAACTAGCATACATTATGAAGTAAACACTCAAACTTAAGCTAATTAAAACTATCTCTATTCTTTGAAAGCTTAAAATAATGAACCTAGTAAGCCCTAAGCAATCAGTTTTAGTGATTAAGAGAAAGAGATCTCCCCATTATAGGCTTTTGAGCCAATGGTTCTTCTCTTTTACCCTCTAAATTGGATTAGCAATACAAAAATGAAGTAAATAGCTCAATAACTAAACTTAGAAATGAAATCTAGAACCTAGATGCAAAATACTATAATCTATGCTTAGGAAGAAAGAATTCCTTAAAATGAGAGAGGGGTCTAGCCCTATATATAGTTTTCCATTTGGGAAAAAGGGAAACTTGAGTGCATGTGGGACAAACACTAAATTCCAAAAAACACTTTTAGCAAGTCAAAGCTTACTTTGACTAGGTTTAGGGAGTGACAAACCATGTTTAAGCTTAGTTAAACATGCTTAGGAGGTGATTAGGGTTTGGAGAGAGTTTTGAAGGGTCAGATCAATCCAACAAAATGGATTGAGAGGCCAGGAAGGTGATAGAAGTGGACTAGAAGAAAGTAAGAAGCTAATGTAGTTAGAACGAAGCTATTATAGCTTGTTTAAATGGTTTACAAGAGGAAAACGACAAAAGGGATGTCGTAGGAAGAAAGTTAGATAGGTCGAACCGGCGGTGTATCGTTGGTTTGCAGGGAGAAGCGCAACTAGTGCAATATTAGTCATAATAGTGCATTGGCCAAACTACAGGTGTCTACATTTTCCCCTCTTTGAGGTGATGTAAGTTACATCGGTTCGAAGAAAGTAGACAAATATAAAAGAGAAGAAAAATTCAAAGGGATAGAAGAAAAATTAATAGAATGAAGGATGCCCTCGAGTGTCAATGGGGTGATTAAAGAAGTCAATCGATGCTCAAAAAAGGTGAGACATAGATAGAAGAATGGGGAAGGTGAAGAGGAGAGGATAAAACAAGAAAATAGATATTGAGCTATCCACAAATCAATAGTATCCACTATCATCATTTTGTTTAGAGACCTCCTCATCGGTCCTTATTAAAAAATGTGAGCATACAATGTAAGCGTATAGTGACATGAAAAGATAAGATGCAAAACAATTGTCTATTGCTAAAATGTTGACTCCATGCAACATACAAACATGTAACAAAAACGAGAAGTAAACAAACTCATGTAATAGGGAAATAAGTATAGTCACACATACTTAAACCAACAACGTTTAAGAAGGTTGCAAAAATATTTTGTTATCAAGCTGAAGTCCCAAATGTTCTGATAAATGAAAAGGGTAAGAATGATGCCCCGAGCAATATGCACATGCAAGGGAAATGACAGAGGACACTTGGGTCTGATGAAAAAGTAACATGCACGACGAAACTGTACTAGGCAACTAATAGTGCCCCAGAGTACAAATGAAGTAAGCATCAGTCTTTTGTAAATGATTGTAGATCAGGGTGATTCGCAAGTCATTGTTTCAAATCATGTGAAAAATGTCAGTAGGATATGGGATGAGCGCCATGTAAAAGACACAGATTTTAGCCGAAAAATGAGTTGGTTACCGATTTTAGTTCATTTTCAAAGTTTTATACTGTTTTTGATATTTCTAAACCAATTTTATAATTTTTGAATTTTTTGATTGGTCAGAAGAATTCAAAATATCAAAGATCTTCTAAAAAAGTACGCGTGGAGGCGAATGGGGAAGGCGAGGCCATAAAAGAGCCAAAAGGGGATCCCCACGGAAAGAAAGACAGGGTGATAATAATTATTTTAAATAATTATTGTTCACGATGGGAGGTAGATAGATGAAAAAAGGAATCAAAACAGAGGAAAATGCCTGTAAGGTTTGTAAACAATGCCAGGGTTAAGAGGAAGTGTCCGTAGGGTAGCAAAAAGTGCCCCAGCGTGTGAAAATTAATAAAAATAATTATTTTAATAATAAAAATAATTCTCACAACAGTAGAAGAAGATTAGAATGACCACGATGGAGAAAACATGCCCCAAGGGGCACCGCGATGAGTTAATATACCCACTCGGGGGGTAAAAACAATCACGATCAATTCATTTGTACTAGAGCTCTTGCAATTTTTTACTACGAGGTGTTAGCGAGAGAGCCTAGAGTGCGATGGAGAGGTTACCGACAAGATGGAGGTGAGCAGACTGGATCCAAGAGTACCAGCGAGACCCCGCACATGGACCCTTTGTGAGTAGTCTATCCCTTCTCTCTTAAATTACACATTTAATGCTTTTCTAGGTCATTTCTAGGGTAGGTAGGTGGGAAAAGACACATGTGCACGTGTGCACATGTTGAAAATATGGGGACACACATGCGTACGCATCGAAAAAGTGGATACATGTGGGTGTATGCATTGAAAAATGTATACGCATGACGTATCTATCGAGAGGGGAAAATAGGGATGCGCACACGTCGAACCAAGCGCGTAAGTGTTGGGGAAATTTTGAATTTTATCGAGAGCAGATGCATGCATGCATGCATACTAGGAGGGATGCGTAGGCATCACTGGGCGCGTTGGCATTTTGTGTGGTATACATGTGAAAAGTAGAAAAGGTAGGGGGTGCGTACGCGTTGGTTAGGAGTGTATACGTTGAGGACGATGCGTGTGCATCAAAGGGCGCATATGCGTCTAGAAGAAAATGAAAAACACTTATAGCAATAAAATAGAAAAGTGCAGAGGAGAATAATTAGAAGAATTAGGAAGAAAAAGGGAAATTAGTAAGTTCAAGGACTCAGCAAGCCATTTTTCCTTAGAAAGATAGCTATAAGTTAGATAAGTGCCTAACACTTGTTTTTGATTTTGCAGTGTAGATTACCCGTAGTTCAGACGCAGGAGAGATATGACCACCTTGAGATGATAGAGGTGTAGTTCGAGGATGGAGATAGGGGGATATTAGATATCCTGCTTTACGTCACAGGGTTAGCCTACTTGGCTGACATGCCCCAGATCACTTTGGACCACGACCTTCTCATAGCCATAGCAGAGAGATGACACAGCGAGAGCCAGTTCTTTTAGCTACTTACAGGGGAGATTACCATCACATTAGAGGATGTCTAGCACATCATGCGTGTTCCCATCGTTGGCTAGCCCATTCAGTATGTGAGCTGACAGAGCAACATTGGATGGATGCATTACACAGCTGTTTGGAGTCCCGATGATACCTCGTCGCGGGATGACAGTGAGATTATCACGCTGCATTGATGACCTTTCTCTAGATCGGGTTGTAGTCTATATGATGGCCTTTGTCAGTGGAGTTTTACTCCCTGACAAGACCAGTTCTTCATTCTCCTTGGACTACTTGGGGTCATACTTGGATTGATACAGGGAGAGACCTATTCTTTGGGCTCAGTGCATTCTGACACACCTCTACTGGGATCTTCATCTTATCACATACTACTATCAAAAGATGGTAGGCCCGGCTAGGTTACTCATGATATGGGCTTGGGATCACATTGCTATCGGGTTCCCTTTAGGTGATCTGAGAGTTCGGGCTCCAGAGGAACCATCTACCATGGGTTAGGTCCCGTCGGGGACAATGTTCGGCCTTACAGGGGTGATCCTTATCCCTATCATTGAGAGCTCGATGACTTACAATAGGCGGCCGTGGTATGGAGGCCATATCAACATTTCCAGTGGCCCAAGGATGCCCGAGAGCTATCTATAGCCGGAGTAGAGCATTTTATCATGGGTAGCCGTAGCTATATGTGGGAGTTTTACAGAGTTGATAGGTGCTAGCGATAGTTTGGCACCACATAGGATGTTCCAGGGCCTGATATGTGGTATGCATGGAGAGCACGCAAGTATTTTGACATGGGGCCATAGATAGCCTTTGTGAGCACAGGCGATTTTACATTGGTGGTACCCATTGCATGGGTACCTTTGAGGTAGGTTCAAGATCCAGGGTGCACAAAGAGTATGCACCTTGGTACCATGGCGTGATTCCACACAGGTTGACCATTTTGAGGGCAACATATGATGTAGGCATGAGGCCTCCCCCAGTGGGGCCGCCTAGTGATGACGATGGCACCAGAGGTGGTAATAACGATGATGATTCAGATGACGAGGTGATTCGGATGACGAGGGTGGCCCCGATGCGTAACATCAAGTTAGAGGCGGGCTCCACGGCCCATAGGTCACGAGGGTCTTAGGCCTATACCTAGACATGTACACTAGGCCCTCGCTGGTTCGTTACCTCCAGTAGGCATTCCAGTGGGCATATATGTCCCTTTATAGTAGGTTCTACCATAGCAGGGTCCACCTCCCCAAGCCCCAGGAGGTGGTGATGGACAACTTGCTACACTACAGCGGCAACTATAGGCCGTGATAGCGGTACAACTTCAGGTGGTTGCAGAGAGAGATTAGGCCAAAGCGCATATTCAGGTATTGACTGCCGAGAGAGACCAGGCTAGGTCTCAGGTACAAGATAGTGGTAGGGTCATACAACCATGTCGATTACATAGTTGGCAGTGTAAGGTGCTCAGTTAGTGGGTGCCTTAGGCCAGGCATAGAGCCAGTTACATAGTGTCATGGTTCAACATGATTAGGTGCAGGCCAAGGGATAGACCTATCTGATAAAGAGAGACTAGGCCCATAGCGATTTATAAGATCTGTCACATTGGAGAAGGATCGGGAGAGGCGCCGCCGGGTAGACTAATGCGAGATAGAGGTCGATTGATAGGCGAGTGTGATGCTGCCCTACAGGAAGCCTTGGCCACAGGTGATGATGATTTGATACGTGACACTATCAGGGCCATAGGCAAGGCTCTTTATTATCGACAACCTACTTTTGGGTAGTTCTAGCAGAGGAGTGAGTGACGCCTTATGCCCAGCTTGATGTGAGCCGCACAGGCTCTAGATCACGGAGGTCAACCAGGTCAATACAACAACCAACCACATAGCCGACTACAAAGCAGAGGGGTACATAGGGTCCCTCCTCACAGTTGGTAGGTTCTTTAGGGGTAGGCCCATCACAACCTCCATTATTCTGTCCTCCAAGACATGGTCCCAACAGCCTCGGTGAGGGCGAGAGTTGCGGCTGAGTCTCCTACTCATGCCATGATATGTATGTATGTATTCATTTGTATATGCCTCTTATGAAGGTGAGTTTTGACTATGTATAGATTCTTTTGATTCTTTTGTGGATGCCTCTTGATGAAGGCCCGATTTTGATCGATGTAGATACTTTTGTTATGTACCACCATGCCTTTGTATGCAAGCTTAGTATCTGATCCCTACCCCTTTTATATGGCAGATGGACAGAGCATTTTGTATATACTCGGACTTTGACACTGAGATTTTTTATTATACATGTACCATATGGACATTATCTTGTATATCTGTCGTGTATTGATATATTGTCATGGTAATTATGTTTTATTGATGTTCATGTTATATCTTGTTTCTCTTCATGTATGTGACATACTTTCAGATGTAGAGATGGACATGTTTTTCTTTCATAGCGATGATATACTCATGTATTTGATATCATGTGTTTTTAATTTATGAGATGTTTGATTCCACATGGCTAGCATTTTGGGATGATACTAGATGATATTGGTGCAGGGGGGATAGATTAGTGATTATGCGCAACCCCTCTTGCCCCCATTGATGATACGATATGTGATGATTAGCTTAGCATACATGCATGATGTAATACTTAGCATTTTATTTATATATGATGTATAGATGATGGTATAAATGTGATGAAATGATAGATGATAGATGTGATAACAAACAAATGTGCTAAACAAACACACAAGAAAAAGTTAACAAAACTAAACAAATATACACATGCAACACAATACAATGCAATTAAAAGGAATATTAATCTAACACTTCAATCTAAGCATGTAAAAATGAGTTCTAACAAATGCACATGGCAATCAGAGAAACATACAACAATTAATTACAAGCATAAAAGTCCTAATGATGAATGCAGTGCAACACACAATTAAACCTAACAAGATCTAATATAATGTAAGCAAGGAATCATTCAAAGAACAAACAACACAATGAGATAAGTACATCAAAACTATACAAACCAACAACTAAAAGCAATCTAACTACCACTTTGTTTTTGCGGGACAAGTATTGACATATTTTCTAATGTTTTTGAGTTTATCATGAAGGATAAGTTTTTTAAGACTACGGTTTACACCATTGTCTAGGTTTCCCTAAAATAATGTTGTGAAACTAACATAGTTGCATCCCTAAGAAGGGAACTTTTCTAGATGTTTAGGATTTTGTGTACCCTTTTCAAATGTTTTTGTATTTTCAAGGTCATGTTTTGAAAGTAATGTACAAGCTTGAAAGAAATGTGGAATGCCCCCAACATGATGTGGGAATATACAAAGGGTCAAATACCACAGTGTTAATGGAAAATGAAGTGGAATGTGAATGTGCCCCCACCGCGATGTGGGAATATACAAATAGGCCACATCCATCACACAGATATAGCGTAAGTAAACTAGATCACGGGCCCTGTAAGGGAGCTTGAGGTCAGATCCTAGACCTAGCCAGGGTACTGCAGAATTTAGCAAGTGGCAAGAGTTACCCATCCTGTTGCAAGAGTGAATTGTGTGTGAGAAACCTTCCTTGAGCACCAGAAACCAGTTTTAACAAAAGGACATGCCCACTGCACCACAATTGCGTGGTTTTCACACAAGGATGACCTGTTTTTTCTTCACTTTTTTTTCTCAATTTTTCAATTTTTTTTCTTGTTTTTTCTTTGTTTTCCACTTTTTAGTATCTTATCTCAATATTCCAGCCACACCTAAGCATATAAGCGTTTGAGGTGGATGGTGTTCATGGGCTTTGGAAGCTCTTCACCATCTGAATAGGCAAGTCTATATGCCCCTGATCCATATTTAGTGGTCACCACATAGGGATCAAGCCAATTGGCCTCAAATTTACCTTTCTTTTCTCTGTCTTTGGTGGTATTCTTCTAATTTTATTTCAGTATGAGATCACCTACATCAAATTCCCTATGAATGATGCGTTTGTTGTATCCTCTGGATACTCTATTTTGATATACTTTAAGGTGATTAAGCGCTCTGATACGCCGTTCATCTAACAGTTCCAACTCTGCCAGGCGAGCAACTTTGTAGTCTTCATCTTTGTCAAGGTAGTCCCTGAGAGATATTCTCAGGGAGGGAAGCTCCACTTCCAAAGGTATGATGGCTTTAGTGCCATAGACAAGTGAATATAGGGTCACACCAGTAGGGGTGCGAGATGGAGGTTTGATAAGCCCAGAGGGTGGGATGAATCTGCAAGTGCCAATTACGACTAGTTTTACTGACCATTTTCTCCATAATACGCACAAGAGTTTTTTTTGTAGCCTCTTCTTGCCCATTACCTTGAGGGTAATAGGGGGTGGACCATTTAAGTTGGATATGAAAGTGTTGACACAAGGCTTTTACCATCTTGTTTTTGAAAGATTTACCATTGTCAGTGACGATGGCCGAGGGGATACCATAACAACATATAAGATGGTTCATGATAAATTTGGATATTTACACACTGGTGACATAGGTAAGAGGAACAACCTCCACCCATTTAGTGAAATACTCGATGGCAGTTATGATGTGTGTATGACCATTTGATGAAGAAGGGTGGAGCTTCCCTATGAGATCTAAACCCCACTTTGAAAAAGGCCAAGGCATTGCAAAATCTGTCTGGTGCATGTATGAGATTACCGTGCTTTTGACAAAGTTCACATTTCTTCACGAAGTTACAAAGCAATCGGATTCCATGGTAGGCCAATAGTAGCCTACTCTCAACAGTTTCTTAGCTAGTGCCATGCCACTAGTGTGTGCCCCACATATACCACTATATACCTCTTTAATCGCGTGAACTAAATCAATAACATTTAGATAGCGAAGCAAGTTCCCGTCGTAGCCACGATGATAAAGGGTGCCTCCTAGGAGGGTATAACAGCAATGTGGTAGATAACAACTTTCTTCTCTAAATGGGTAATGTCAGGTGGGAAGATTCCATCTTGTAGGTATTGGTAAATAGGGTCATACCACGGGGATAGGGGACTAACAACCTCACATGCTAAACAAGATTCAGACATATCATATGCCAAGGCACTGTAAGTGTTCCACGAAGAAAGGCATCTTACTCTCCTCATGCGGGATGCACAAAAGAGAGCCGATGGTAGCCATGGCATCTGCAGATCTATTATGAGATCTAGGTTTTTGTTCAAATATGACCTGTGAAAAATATTCCTTCAGGGTTTCAACCAACTTCTTATAGGGAATAAGTTTTTCATCTTTGACCTTGTATTCATCATTGACCTGCTTAATGATGAGCTGAGAATCTCCAACAACTCGTAGTTGTTTGATGTTCCAAGTGATAGCTAGCTTGAGGCCAGAAATGAGTGCCTCATACTTTGCAATGTTATTGGTACAAGGAAACCCCAACCGGAATGCTCTTGGTATAATATCTCCTATGGGAGTAATAAGCACTACTCTTGCTCTTAATCCATGAAAAGTAAATGATCCATTGAAATGGATCTGCCATTCCTCAGATTCTTCAATATACATCATAGATGCATCTGGGAGATCCAAACACAAAGGCTCTGTTCTTGGTAAGGGTGCTTCTACCAATTTATCTGCCAATATCTGTCCTTTTAAGGACTTCTGATTTACAAAATCTATCTCAAATTCACTCAAAAGAATGATCCAATTAGCCATTCAGCCTATTAAGGTGGGTTTGGATAAGAGGTACTTAAGAGGGTCAACCTTGGAAATAAGTTTAGTTTTATTGTTAAGGAGGTAATGGCGGAGTTTCTGAAATGTAAAGATGACTGCCAAGTAGGCCTTTTCAATCTGTGAATAGTTCAATTCATAGGCAATCAATGTACGACTAAGGTAATAAACAACTCTCTCCTTATGGCCAAGGTCATATTGGGAAAGCAGTGCACCAATAGCAAATTGGGTAGTAGAAATATATAAAAGGAGAGGCTCTCTAGGAGTAGGGGGCATCAACATAGGTGGATTTACAAGGTATTGTTTGAGTAGAGCAAATGTCTTCTGACATTCAGGCCCCCACTTGAAAGCAACATCTTTCTTCAAAAGATGTGTGAACGGATGACATTTATCTGCAAGCTAAGAAATAAAACGGTGAATAGCCTGGATCTTTCCTTGCAGACTTCTGAGTTATTTAAGAGTGGTGGGTGGAGGCATGTTTGTAATAGCAGTGACCTTGGCGGGATCCACTTCGATCCCTCTATGTGATACTATGAATCCCAAGATTTTTCTTGATAATATGCTAAAGACACAATTCTTAGGATTAAGACAAACCTTGTAGTCCCTGAGGCGTTAAAAGATACGTCTAAGCACTTCTGGGTGCTCTTTTCTACTCTTTGATTTAGCTAATATGTCATCCACATAGTCCTCCATAATATCGTTCATCATATCATGAAAAATGATAGTCATAGCACGCTGATAAGTAGCCCCAAAATTTTTGAGTCCGAACGACATGACTTTGTAACAAAAGGTTCCCCACGGAGTGATGAAGGAAGTTTTGTGCTGATCCTCTTCTGCGATCCTTATCTAATTATACCTTGAGAATCCATCCATTAAGGATAGCATCTCATAGCCAGTGGTAGAGTCTATGATCATATCTATGTTTGGCAAAGGAAAATCATCTTTAGGACATGCTTTATTGATGTCACGGAAGTCAATACATATCCTAATGCCAACGGGTTTCTTTTGTACTGGGACTATATTGGAGATCCAATCTGAGTAATCAATAGGTTTGATAAAATCTGTAGCCAAGAGTTTCTCTAATTCTTCTTTGACAAGAAGTGCAACTGTAGGATGCATCTTCCTCAGTTTCTATTTAATGGGCTTGGCATCTAGGTGCACAACAAGGTTATGCACAACTAGTGCTAGATCCAAGCCGGGCATATCTAAATATGTCCATGTGAAAATATCAATGTATTCTCTTAATATTTCCACAAAGGTTTTCATTTCTTGAGCTGAGAGAAAAGCCCCCAACTTGATCATCCTGGGAGCATCCTCTGAACCAATGTTAACACTGATGGTTTCCTCAATGAGCATCTTAGATGCATCCTCCATTCTGGTAGGATCAGGAGGGAGGGTGAGATCAACTTCTTGAGGTAGCTCTTTATCATCTTCAAATGGATAAGTTATTTTATCCATGTGCTTTTCATTTTGTTTTTCTATAAGTGTTTCAAAGAGTTTGTCACTGTGAGATTTCTGTTTATTCTTTGTACTAGGCTACCTTGAAGTATTTTTGCTTTTATTCACAACATTCTTAACCAAGCGGCCACACATCTCTTCCTCTTTTCTGAAGTATGCACATGTGTTTTACTAAATTTGGAATCCTTTCTTATGGTCCATAGCAGGAAGAAAATCCCCGAGTCCCATGAATTCTGTGAATTCTTCATCATACTTGAAAATATCAAGTGGTACGTAAAGTTGTTGGTCCCAATCTACAAGTTCAGGATAAACTAGGGTGACTTGATAATCGGTTGAAGGGATGGATTCCGATAGGGTAAGGATGGATGACTTCGGGAAAAGGTTCGTGGAAGCCAAATCTTTGTAAATGCTACATTGGGAACTTGTATTGCTATCCGCATTATACGAAATGTCTTTGCACTTAGAAAAGGTGGCATCAACCTTGACGGGTTGAGTATCTTGGGATTTTAACCCAAGACCATGCTTTTCAGATTTGAAATGGTGAGTAGGAATAGGTTCTAGATGGCCTTGTGCATTGGCTCCACATCCGTATCCTTTATAACCCATGACAAACATCATGTAGTGTCCTTTAGTATACTGAGGTGCTTGATGGCATGAGGCCATGGTTCCTTTTGGCACCTTACTAATGGGATCCTCCAACATATTTTCTTGAATAGGAGGCCACTATGAACAAATTTATCCAATGGTTTTGAACATGGTTCTCGTGTACTTCTAAACTGAAAATAGGGCTTACCCCATGTCCTAGGTGACAATGATGAGTCTAAAATTAATAATTCTTGTTCAAGAGTAAATGGCTCTCTGGGTCATATTTGGCTGATGTAGCCTCCCAAGATGTAAAAGGATTGATGAAAGAAGGGAAGTCCTGATTGTAAGGTGTGAGTGATTCGAGTCTACCCGATTCTTCATAGCTTTCGTTTTAAGAGGGATGACAACATCCATGAAAGGGCACTTATAGGCTACACAAGAGAAACTATGCAATGATCGATAGTGAGTGAATGGCTCAGGATCACCCATGATAGTGATTATATGCCCTTCATGGCATAGCTTGATACACTGATGAAATGTTGAAGGGATAGCTTGCATGGCATGAATCCACGGACGTCCCAAGAGCATGTTATATGGGAGATCTAATTCCGGGACATGGAAGGTCATATCATGACGAGTTGGACCTACTTCAAGGACACTATGATAGTACTTGTGGATTCTCTCTCCTCATTATCATATCGTTGTGATGGTGATGGTCTTAGCTCCCAGATCCATTTCTAAAAGGCCTAGCTACCTGACTAGCTTCAATGTGCATATGTTTAGACCAGATCCCCCATCCACAAGCACTCTTTTAATCTTACTGACGGTAACCACCACTTCTAAATAGAGAGGAAAATTATGCTCAGGGTTGTTACGCGGGATAGCGTTGTGATCAAAAGTGATATGATCAGCGGGTTCAAGGTGGGCAACCATAGCTTGCAAGTGTGCGGGATCTACCTCAGTAGAGACTCTAGAATTCTATAATGTTTTGTACAATATATCCTTGTGAGTAGTAGAGATTTTAAGGTCCAAAATGGATATTTTAGCTGGTGTTTTCTCTAGCTGGTCTAGTAAATTATACTAGCTTTGAGTAGTTGGTATTGGATCAGGTATGATTAAGTGAGTGCATCACGTTCCAACTACACAACTCTTTTCAAGAATTTGGATTGTGTTTACTCGGTCATCAGGTGAACAGATGCAACCTATAAGGGAGTCGAATGGACTATTATCACTAGGGTAAACATACGCAGCAGTGCAATAGTCATTAGAGGCTTGCTTGTGATCTGGTTTCCTTTTCTTTTTATCCGTGTGATCAGGAAAAGGTTCTTTGTATATGCCCCTTTTTCATTAGGACCCTATCTTGAATTAGGAGGCGATTCTATGACAATATTTCCCTCTTGATGAGGTCTTGTATGAAATGTTTGATTGTAGACATCTATTTGTTTTGTGTCCTTTGAGACGATGGAAGTCACAATATTCATGGTCTCAACTAGGTTTTGGATCATTTTCGGGAATGAATCTTGTGGTACTTGGATACTCTACCATTTTAGCATCATCTAATTGTTTTAATATAGTAGTCAGGGGTTCAATCAATGTTGTGAACGTATGTTTTGTAGGTGCCTTGGGACGAGATCCTTACGAAATCTTCAAAAGAAAACACCTGTCTGCACAACTTGGACTCTTTTGGAGTCAGTAATTCCATCATTGATGACGTGTTTGTTCTTATTAAAGAACTTAGGTTTGTCTACATATTTGGCCTCATGTTTGTTTTTGACAAAGGGTTTAAGTGTTCCTTTGGTAATAAGAGCCTTTTCAATTTGGCTACCTTTCTCTATAACTTCCTCAAAGTTAGATCCACAATGCATCTGAAGATGGAAGGCTATCTCGAGTTTAAATTAGGAACAAAAATGCTCACTAATTGTTTTTAGGTAAAGCACAAGGGAAGTGACTAGCCAACGCTCTCCATCGTTGTAAGAAACCTGCGAAGGTCTCATTAGGTTTTTGCTTTACATTGCAAAGGTCATTCATCATGACATCATTTGTAATATTGATAGAATAGTGCCGCACAAAGTTTTCTCCTAGTGTCGGCCATGTTATATATATCCTTTAGGTATGCTACAAAACCATTCAATCATGATGCTCCCAAAAATACGGGGAAAGAGTCGTATTAGAAAATTATCATTGTAGGTGACCTCTTGACAAGCCATGTAAAAGTATTTGATGTGATCGTGAGGATCACCTTTTCCTTTGTACTTTTCGAGCTTTGGGATAGTGAAATGTTTAGGAAATGGCTACAATAGCATGTCTTTATCGAAGGGATAAGGACATAGTTCTTCATAGAGATACTTTCTATTTTGGCCTATATTTCCTTGTTGTAATGTTGTGATCATATCTTTCATAGATTTCAATTCATCCTGAATGAGTTGCTCCTTAGTAGGTGATATTGACCTTTGAGCCTGAGTTGCTTTAAAGGTATAGTCTGTATGCGAGATCAAATTGAAACTCGTTAAGTTTATTTTTGTCTTTGTCTTTACCTATGTTTCTTTTTGAAGCACCTAGGTTCGCTAATTTCTAACTCAACTTCAAGATTTGTTTTTGGAGGGTCTCCTCCTCAACCAGGGGATCCTCTTCTTCATCAAATTTTGGAGGAGGGGAGGCCTTCCGCTTAGTTTTTACTTTACGTGAAGCCCTAAAGTGAGGTTTACGTGATGTTTCTCCTTCAACGGCCTTATGTTGCCCAGAAGTGGATGCATATCCCACATCAAAAGGATTATCTGTGTCTAAGATGAATCTTCACTCTCCTAAGTTAGGGTCAACAAACTTTGTTTCTTCTTCGTGCTCATGCGGAAGTTTAGCTCCTAACACCAAGACTCTTGCAAGTACTTGATCTTTGTTATAATATAAGAGCTCGTCAAATCTATTTAGGTCTAACCTTTGTTGTTCTCCCAAAGAGTCCGAATCTTCTCCACTATGATCGATTAACATCTCCATATCTTTGACTTGAGAGAAGAGTGGTCCTAAATTGTTCCCACTAAAGGGGAAATCATCGAAAGGATTAGCTCTTGCATTAAGCTCACTAGATTTCGTTGCCATTTTGAAAAGTCTAGGCATTACTAGCCAATACTCAGATGCAACACTATGTTTACTAGTTTCTAAAGGATACCAATATGGACAAATGAAAATGTATCACTCACCTAAGTTGCGTTATGTCAAATCTATACTTAAAAGACCAAGATGAATGACAATGTTGTACCAGATATGTGGGCCAAAGTTAGAAATCTAACAAGGCTTGAATATCAGCACAATACTGACAAAGTCCCCTAACAAGGTATACCTAGAACTAAATCAAGAAATCGCCAATAATCCCGAGTGTATTGAAAAGTGGAAGTCGCAATTAGATATAACACAACAACGCTGTCAAGATATCTCAACCAAGCAAGCAAGGTGTCGATATCAAGACAACATCATGACGATATATATAATGTGTTATCAACACTCGTAAAAAAACCTAGATGATGTCAAAACTAAAACCAAGTAGAAGGTATAACAAGAGTTCTGCGATGATGTGAGCAGCGTAACCATGTAATAGAGGGATTCATACTACGTGCCCAAAGGATGGGAGATGCAATGTAAATTCCAATACTAAATGACTAAAATGCAAGCAAAAGTCGACAAACTAGGGAGAGATAAAATAACAAAACCGACATGTAACAATGACGAAGATCCTGAAATCAAGATCATAGGACTACCAAAGACATGAAAACATACCCACTCACTTTAGTTGTTTAACACCCTAGCCACAAACATGGATGAGTGTAAATGTACAAAAAAGTAGCTAGCACTATCTTTGACATGACACGTAAAGTATGCCTTTGTTCGACTTCCAACGTGGAAAGTACGAATGCATGGGTGTAGATCAAGAATATGTGAAAATAAACTTAGTTTTACTTGGGTAGAGCTTTACCTTGTTTAAAAATTGAGAAGGAAGCTAAGCTAAGAAATACGTTTGTCTAAATTCATGATGGAAAACACTTAGATCCAACTTAGAATGGGTTCGTTACCGTGTTCGAAAAACAAGGTGCTGAATCCAAACAAATTGTCACTTTGTGATGGCAAATGACACGAATGGACTAGTAAAGTTGGCCTCCAGACAAAATGGTTTCCTTAATAAGTTCTCTCAACTAGGTGTTACAAGGTTGTCTTAAGTGAGTGTGATTTACCCAAAAAGTCACACTGACTAGTTTGGGAGTATCTCGGCTTTACTTTACCCCCTTCAAGAACAATAGGCAACTAGTGCATCTACATGTACTATCACTGGGGTCACCACATGGACAACCGATAACGCTATCTCACAAGGTGTACTAGTCAAGTGGGTAAGTGAGGCACTTCCCGTTTCATCCACGAGGTTACTCAGTGGTGGACTACTTTGGGGTTCCTAGAACCACCCCCATTGTTATAGCTTAAGGTGTTATGCCAAAGGGGTTACATTCCAGTTAAGCGGAGAGGGACTTACCCTTTTTCGAAACTTGTAATATAGTGTGTTGAATGTGGTGTGTTTTTTTATCTTTTTTAATCTTAATGTGGTTTCAAAAGTGGCACACCTTTTGGCAATCTGCAAACACACGTGTATTAGAAGTTTTCACTTCGTTCTTAACACCTTTCTTTGACCAACGTTAGGTCCTGTAGAAAACAAGTTGGTTAGTAGTTTTCCGTTTTGCTGATTGAGGTAAAATAGAACTCAAACTAACATTTGATTCCTAAGATCACCCGAAAGCACAAAGGAAGAGCATACGCAAAGTGGAAATCCTAAAAAGCACATAAAAATGTTACTTTATCCTTTAAAGAGAAAGTGTTTTTAACATATAAAATAGATTTTGTGTAAGTGCTTTTGATCTCCAAGATCACTTTGGAAAGCGAGGAGAGAGCATATGCACCTTTCACAAATCCTAATTTAAGATAAGGAATGAAAAACACTTAATCATGCAAACTGAAAATTTAAAGAGTTAGTCTTGTTTTAAAACCTGTCAACTTTTAGAAACCTGCATAAAAAATGTCAGAGAAACAACTAAAACAGACTATAATTTTTTTTAATGTTAACAGTAACACCTGCATGCCTAAACTAACATGTACGTGCCCCAACCAACGAGTACGTGCCTATACCAACACCTACATGGGTCTATTAAAGTCAAAATAGTCACCAACACCTACGTTACCCGATCCAATAGTACGCTAGGGTTTCAACGTTGTGTGCTCTGGCGACGGATACACGGCCTAAGTAAAAGAAGTATTTAAAATTTTACACAATGATATTAATTACATAGACGCGTCCAGAGAGACAGAGATGTGGATAGACCAATGGAGACACGGACATGTCCCTGTAGAGAAAATTTTCATAAACACAGAGGACACCCTGACGGGTATGCGGCCTTTCCAATAGAGACTTGTGTATCTCAACATGTATGTGTAGACACCAAATTTGTGTCTTACGACACCTGTACCCGTATCTCGTCCCACAACCTAATCCTACCTCACCACCACCTAAACCTTACACAATTATTTATTAATTACCTTATAATTAATAAATCTACATCTCCAACCCTGCCACCTCACCTTGCCACCTCATCATGACCTAGCCCTAACCCTAAACCAACCTAATTAAGACCTATGACTTGGTCCAGACCCACACCCATGACTCATCACCCCTCACCCACACCAAAACGAGCCTAATAATGACTTGACCAAGCCCACAACTGATCCCTCGGGAGAAAAGGAGGGAAAGATGGCTATTTTACTAAAAATAGCCACTTTGACCTAACCGACATCGGTTCCTACTCGACCACCGTCGGTTACGTAACCACCATCAGTTCCCTGTAAATGACCTCCCCCAACCAAAAAGAAAGGATCCGGAATTCATTTGGCAGGAGAGAGAGAAGTGAAACAAGGATAAGAGGTTGCAGAGAAGAGGATCAAGCCCAAGACTGTAACTGAGCAACTAGATCACTGTCACACTCGTCCAAGCATTGGGAAAGACTGAGGATAGCTTCATCAGCTCGCTTTCCAATACCAAATCATCCCAACTAAGCCTTACTATCACCACCACATTCCTTAGACCTGTATCTTCATCAAGAACTAGTAGTCCTTCCCAGACAAAAAGGAGTTCTTCACAATCGATCTAATCTCTCTACGGTACGTGCACACCTTCCCAACACTCAACAGGTATTCCTCCTAGCCCTAACCCTTATCTGTTTCTCAAGAGAATGAAAGGATAGAAGAAACTCTATTCCAGAATGAAATTCTGTGCGAAACATTTTGGCACGCCCGGTGGGACACTTTTCAGGTTTCTTTCTTTATTGCTTACTTTCATAGAGGGAGCACACTTGCTGTTTCTTTCTTCTAAATGTTCACAAAATATTTTATCATTTTGGTAAAAGAATTTGTCTTTCTTTCACATCTTTGCATTAGTGAAAGTCATCTTCTTTGCTTCATCGAATATCATTTTCGATTTGGGTTTAAAACACGTGCATCACATTCTTGCTTGCTGTTTTTAATTCTAGTGAACGTAGATTAAGTAACAGGTCGTACACGTGGGGGTGATATCCACGGTATTGATGAGAAATTAATCTTACTCTCACTGCACAACACATACCAAATCACATCATAATCAACACAACAACTCAAACATCCCCCCTTCCCGCGGTATTCCTCCACCCGATTGAGGTAGCCTTATGAGCCAAAACAAACTTGACATCTCCCTTAGGTCTTTTGTTTAGGATTGACATCATCTGGCGTCTAAGGCATAAGCCCAAAGTGATTAAAACTAATCCTAGGGTTAGTCTCTTGATTTGCTTGTGCATCTTGCTTGTTTTTTAGTTCTGTTTCTCTGTCATACACTGTTTCAGTGATCACTTCAAGACAATTTGGTAGGTATATTAAGCATTGTTATCCCCAAACCAGCAGCTTCTTACATCCTCTCTTTGCTTTCACAGTGACTGACACCGGTTCTATACTACCGACATCGGTTAACCGACCAACACCGGCTACATTCGATTGAAATCGGTTTATCTCGACCGATATCGGTTACTGTGTTTAACAGTTCTTGACAAACCAACAACCTATCAATTCCAACATTTTGTTGCTGTTTCTATTCTAGATTGATTAAATCCCTACTATGTCCTCTTGTCCATGGTTGTTATCACCCGAGAAACAAGCTACAGCCATGGTTTCACATGCCTGTTCCGTGCCTTTTCCTGAGTCACCCCCTTCACATCCTATGGGGAATCCTACGGATACCAGTAATTTTCTAAAGATCCCTATAGGAGATAAGGAATTTGCCAAATTTTTGGATGCTAATCCTAACGCCATACAATATTATTTGTCTCATACCCGACATTTGTACACCGATGGTCAGCTCCTCATTGGTATGCCTATTAGTATCACCGCTCACTTAGCCCCTTCCCCACCTAATAACTCCGCCTCACTTTGTCTTCATCCTTAGCCCCCGTCTCTAGCTCGGTGGCTTCGGTGGTTCATCTTTGCACCAATTGGCTTTCCTTTCATTAACTGGGCCCCACATATCACTACCATCCACTGACCCTACCTCATCTCTCTCACAGACTGTCTCTTTTATAACTTGCTCTCTGCCACCTATACACACGAGCTTTCCCTCACAAGCTCCGCCCACATTTTGATTTCCACAAACTCATCCAGTGGCCTCAACCTCTTATATAGGACACCCTTATTCGGCTGCCCCAACACATTCATCACCATTATCTTATCAACATTCAATCCCACCATTGTCTAGTAGCGGCTCTTGGACCAATCCTCCTCTGTTTACAATGACAACACCATCATCTAACCCAACCAATGATTTAATCAAATGATGATGGACAAGATGCAAAATCTTGAGGCTTACATTTGTAGGAAGTCGTAACACCACGACATATGAGAAAGTTTTTCAGAGCCTATTCATCCTTGTCCCCCTTCATACATATCCTCCTCAATGGGAATTACTGAAATTTACTCACTGTAATAGTAAGGAGGACCCTCAACAACACTTGCGATCGTTCAGACATGCCTGCTATCTGATTGCTCATGACGATGCCTTACTACTCCGTACCTTTCCCATGTCCTTATCAGGACCTGCCTTGGAGTGGTACAGTGCTTTAGCCCAGCACTCAATCTTCTCCTTTAACTAGTTAGCCCAATATTTCTTGGATCACTTCTCCATCAATATTGCAAGAAAGTATCAATTATCGACCTCTATGCCATCCGACAATTTGAAGACGAGTCTATCGCAGATTTCATTGGACGATGGCGGGGCCTCATCAACCAACTTACTTACGCCTTACCTCAGGCCGAGCTCATCAAACTCTTTACGCGGGCCTGCGCTAAACACATTTCTCCCACCCTCCAAATTCAAACTTTCCGTACCTTTGATCAGGCCTTTAATATGGCTCTAAACTAGAGATTCGAGCTTTACTGAAGGAGAAATTGAGGTTACGCAACAAAAGCTCAAATTTCCAGACCCAAGACTCTACCACCAAACCCAACACCACCAACTCTCACGCATCGGCTGCTTCAAAATCAAAGGGTGCCATACACGCAGTGACGGTCAAATCTCAAGCACTATCTAATACCCAGCCGAAAGCCACCTAGAAGTATAAAGCCGAGCCCATCAACTACACTCCTTGGGAGAAACTTATGGTGTGATCTTAGAAAAATTGCTTAAAGCGGGAGCTATCACCTTTCTTCTGTTAAACCTCACTCTGGGTTTGATTCCACCCGCACTATACCTTCTTGGTATAAAGAAAATGACAGAACTTCCATCACGTGAAGGGACACATTCACGAAAAGCGCAAGATGTTGAAAAACATAGTGCAGGAAATGGTTGATGCAGGGGATATAACCCTTGATAATCCTAATGCCCCGCTAATCAAAATTTAAAAATCTTCAATAAACCATTTCCAAACCATGCATCTAATAGTAACACAAACCAGACACCTCGGAGGAGAAAAGTGTGCATGAGATCCATGCAATTTTCAACTCCCAACCCAAGGCTTCCATTGAGGAAATTCTGAATCAAGCTTCTTTGCCAATGCAGGATTCTCACCCCCTTCTCCTTCATCGGGACAAGAGGACAATCCCTGCTATTCCTTTACCCATAAAGGAATTAACCGCCTGAGTTCTTTTCTCACAAATGAACCTTCTTACACCACATCCTCGCAAGATTGTGAGTGGATGTTAACTAACTTATCTATTTCCCAAACATCTCCTTCCACCACTCTTGCTGCAAAAGAAAAGTCTTGCCACTTTTCTGTCATCCTTAGAGGAGAAACCCCTTGAGCCTACATCACCAAAATCCTTAATCATGATAGATCACCTAAATCTTTCCAGCGACCGGTTGAGCTCTTAACACCCATTGATACAGTGCCTCATTTACCCCCTGTATCACACCCACAGTGGACCAGAATCACAACCCACCTCTCTTCCATACCAAAGTTCCTGTTCACACGTGAAGATTGTCATCCCCTAGAAGATAGACGAGTCTTATGGGAGCGTTTGAGTATACCATGCTCTACTCAAATGTAGATGACTAATCCAGACACCTCTACCATATACCCGAGGTGTTTACAAAAGCTCAAAATGCCTATGTCCTCACCTTCACCCCCCTCATCTCTATCGAATCCCTCAGCCACCTCTATCAACCTAACCAAACCTTCCCCTATGCTTGGGACTTCACCAATACCTGACTGACACACCCACCTAAATGGTTAGATTTATCCAAAAATAATGCCATCAATCCATCTAGGAGACAGACCCAATCTCCTCGAGTCCAATCTATGCCTCTGCCACAACTAAAACCCTCGCCCCCGATCACACCGATACAGCAGGCATGGCTTCAGCCTTCACCATCACACCTACCTTCTATATTAGGGCCTCACCCCTCCACCTTGCCTCAATACACCATGCCTCCCACATCTTCTTTAACACGACCTATACCTTTTGCACCCCTATAGACACCCACGGGCATCTCAACACCGTCGCCCCAAGTATCTCGCCTACCTACCAACCCTAAGCAAACTCGATCATCGAAGGACTTGTTTGCTATCGCTCCTCTCTCCCCGTGGTTGTTTCCTTCCACCACGTCAGCTGGGGCCTCATCATCTAACCAGCTAAACATAACTTTTGCGTAGAAGAAACCACACCTAGTTAAAACCAATCATCAAAATCCATTGCCTAAATCACCACTCGTAAACGAACCACTCGTACCCAACTATTACCAAAACAATAAAAATCTCACCCACTCAATCAATGACCTCCTCTTGATCCGAATTTGACCCGCTCAAAGGATCTTACTCCAAGATCCTTGATATGTTGGTAGGGGATGCGACCATTTCCCTACCCCGCTCGGACTCTATGATCCATCTAAACCTCGACCTATAGGTTATGATGAATCCAAAATCTGTGCTTACCATCACACACCAAGACACGATGTAGAAGGATGCAAAGCTTTGAAAGCCATCCTTCGCCGGTCACTATCTCGGATAGACAACCTAAGAAAGATAATTTATGAGAGAGAAGCCCTTAGCTTCGACCCCTTCTCCTATACCACTGTCCCCGCCTCACCAAAATCTATCATCATTATAATCCCGCCTGCCGAGAACAATGACTTATCCCCGCCATCTTCCTCTTCTCGTATTCACGAGATCAACATGATTAACATTGATACTTGAGGTCGGAAAAATAATGGAAAACCTAAAGAAAGCACACCTGTAGCCTCTCTTTCTCCTTCTGCCATCCCGATCGCACCACCACCTAAAGTGGTCATTCATGGACCTGCCTATCCCATCTCTGATGGATTTTCCCATCGCACCATGATCAAACAACTTCACCAATCTCCTATAAAAATGACACTCTATGATCTCATTCAAACATCTCGAATCGCATCGATAAGCTCTAATTTAGATCCTTCAAGGATAGAGGTCCTACCTAATGAAACCTTGCCCATCACCTCCATTTTAACACCCAACCACGTCGCTTCTCTCACTAAACAACCTACCTCCACAACCATACGTCCCTATACAAAGAAGCAGCGCATAGAGGTGACGAGCAAATTGTCGTCTTTGGTGCGAAGATCCCGATCATGCTCTTTTCATCTCATCTTACGTCCGGGACATCTCGGGTACGTTGTGTTATGATCAGCGGGGCGCTAGCATAAACATAATCTCTTCTAAATCCTTCCAATGATGAATATCCCTCCTATTTGCATGTGTGCCAACCCCACCATGTTGCGTTCATTCAACGATGCTATTACTTCTACCTTAAGCACCGTGATCCTTAACATTCGTGTAGGGCCACATACCTTACCCAAAATCTTCTATGTCCTTGAGGTATGATTCAATACAACATGTTGTTAGGCCGCCCTTGGATCCGGGCTATGGGATGCGTTCCCTCCACCTTACATAGATGCATCAAATTCAAGTATGAGGGGAAGTCATACACCGTCAAAGATGACGCTTCCCCCTTTAAAACCTGCAATATGTTATATCACCCTAATGATGTGCTTGTACAGTCAAGGCACCCATTGATCCAGCCCAACCATCTACTTCAACCACGCCTCAACCATCCACCTTAACCACACTCACACCTTCGACCAATGAACCCACCGCCGCGAATACCACTTCCTTCCCTGCGGAAAACATCCCAACTTCAGATCCCTTGGTATATGTTTTTCAATGCCTTATCTTTGGAGGAATACTACCTATACAACGTTATAACCTTTCATACCCCACGGGGAGTACGGACGATTACATGCGCATCCTACCTATAATCATCGTGTGGGGAGGTGATCTCCTACGGACCACCTAATTGCGCACCAACCTAACATATGGGGGTGTTGACACATCCTATGTCACCTCACGAACCCCCTTGGTGGTTCCTTCCAATCTTATTTTCGATATCTAACCAACCGTCGTTTTGCCCTCACCTTCCTAACATGCTTTGTGCTTGGAAGGGTTTTGGTTTCGGTCTTTATGAACAAGACCGACATATGATCATTCCCGTAACTACCCGCGAACACAAAGATCGTCATGGTCTTGGATTTTTGAACCACCTACATGGAAGAAACCTCGTGTCAATTGTATCCAAGAAAACAATGAAGTCACCCATTCGAACCATCATCGCCATTTTTCCATCTTCACCACGAGTCGATAGACCGGAATCTATCCCTCCTAACTTTTTTTTTTCGTGAATGCTATCTTCCCCGGGTCCTTTCACTTATCAACGTGATAGTGAAGACCCATCTTCTCTCCCCTTTTATATCCAGACATGATCGAAGAAGATTCGCCTTCGATTAATGTTGTGGAGTGCCAGGATGATGACTCCATCCTCACCTCCTTGGTGTGGACGACTCTTATATTCAATGTGCCTTACCATCTGACACCCAAACTATGTTGAATGAATCGACTATAGAAATCAACATCCACGTAGAGGAAAATCCTCACCTTTTAAAGATCGACAATCTCTCGATGCATTAGAACAAGCCGCCTTCACTACCTTCCTCTGTGCCATGCAATCAAGTTTTTTCTTGGTCCTACGTTGACATGCCAGAATCGATCTTGACATTCTTTGTCCATAACATCACTCTGAAACCGGACTCTAAACCAGTTAAACGTAAAGCGAGAAAAATGCATCCACGCATTGCCCTCTTGGTGAAAGAAGAGCTTCAACACCTCCTTTTCTGTTTCTTTCATCTTACGTATTGACTATCCGCAATGGATTTCTAATGTCGCACTGTCACTAAAGCGACCGGGAGACTTTGGATATGTCTGATTTTCGGGACCTTAACCTTGCTTGCCCAAAGGATGACTTCCCCTACCTAGCATTAATCAACTTGTTGATCTCACTGCTGGCCATGAGATTCTTTCTCTCATGGATGGCTTCTCGAGGATACAATCAAATTTTGGTAGCCCCGACCGATCAATATAAAACCACCTTCATTACCCCTGGGGACCTTTCGCTATCATGTCATGCCATTAGGCCTTAAGAATGCTGGTGTGACCTATCAGTGGGCTATGACTTATATTTTTCATGACATTATGCACACTATCCTCGAGGATTATGTCGATGATCTTCTTGGAAAATCCAAACATCGCAGTGAACATCTCGATGTTTTAACCATTATTTTCGATCGCCTGTTACAATACTATGTTCGTCTTCAACCAAAGAAATGTGTCTTTGGCATCCTTTCGGGAAAAATCCTTGGCTTTATCATCTCTTTGTGTGGCATTGAGGTTGACCTAGCTAAAGTCAAAGCTATCCTAGAAATTCCCCACCCACTAACCTCAAACAATTGCGTAGTTTGCAGGGAAAACTCCAATCTATCTCGGTGTTTCATTTCACAACTCTCGGATCGATGTCAACCTTTCCATCATCTCCTTAAAAAGGACATTGTATTTTAATGGAGTGAGGAGTGCCACCAATCCTTTGAGGCTCTTAAAGCTTATCTCTTGCAGCCACCCGTGCTTGTCCCACCTCAGGACGATCGCCCTTTCTACCTTTACCTTTCTGCCACCGACCATGCTATAGGAGCCATGCTCACACATCGTGACTCTGAGCATCGAGAACAAGTAGTTTATTACATAAGCCGTACTCTTGTGGATTACAAGACTAGGTATACACACGTAGAAAAGTTGTGCCTAGCCCTATCATTTGTGTCACCAAACTCTGACATTACCTCCTGAATCACAAAACTTTTGTCATCACCAACGCTGACCCCATACATTATATGTACACCAAACCTCATCTAAACCAACGTATCACCCAATGGCTTATGCTCCTCACCGACCTCGACCTTAATTTTATACACCAAAAATTAGTCAAAGGACAAACTATCGCAGACCAACTCGCTGGAAGCCCCTTTACAGGGAACAATTTACCAATTTTACATTCCCCGATGAACTCATCGTAACTCTTTCACTCGGTGATGTGTCATATCCAATGACCCTCTTCTTTGATGGATATAAATGCTAGCGTGGTGGTGGGGTAGGCATTGTTCTCATTCCTCTTGAAGGTAAACCTATGCCTCTTTCATTCAGGCTCGATTTCCCCTGCACTAACAATACAGCGGAATACGAGGCCCTTGTTTTGGGTCTTCACATTGCGTTACACTTAGGTGTGAAGTCTATTAATATTTTTGGTGACTCTCAAATGGTAGTAAATGAAGTTACTGACATCTACCAATGTAAAAATGAGGAACTTTAAAAGTACAAACATTACGTGGATTCACTTTTGACCTTATTTTCTCATTATTCTATCCAAACCATTCCCCGCTCAACTAATAAATTTGTAGATACTATGGCTTGCTTGGCCTCACAAATTCGGCCTCACCAACTGACTCGGACATATTTGTCTTGGTCCAACAACTCTTTGCCCCATCTTACTTAGTTCTAGATGTTTGTATGGTAAATAATGTATCTGCTGATTCGCAGGATACCTGGTATCACCAATTTCATGACTACCTTACAACCTCTGTTCTACCACCTGACCTTACTAGTAATGGCAAACGTGCTTTTCTTAAAATTGTTTCTCGTTATGTCGTCATGGGGGGACTCCTATATAAACATGGCTTCGATGGTATCCTCCTTCGCTGTCTAATTAGCGCTGAAGTCGCTCATACCACCCAAAAAATCCATGACAGACTTTGTGGTGGGCACTTTAGTGGCCTCGCCATGGCCAAGCGAATCCTTTGCCTAGGATATTATTGGCTGCTCTCAATAAAGACTGCTGCGAATATGTTAAGTGTTGTGTTATGTGTTAACAACATGCCAACCTTCAACATACTCCTAGCCACCGTTACAGGTCACACGAGATCTTTGGCCTTTCTCACAATGGGGTTTAGACCTTATTTGCGAGATTCACCCACCTTCTTCACAGCATCACCATTGGATCATCACGGAAACCGAATATTACACTAAATGGGTGGAGGCCGTTCCACTCATTTCAACCAAAAAAGAGAAAATCGTTGAGTTCATCAATCATCACATTATCTGTCGTTTTGGTGTTCCTCATCCCCTGATAACATATAATGGAAAATATTTTAAAAATAAGTTGTTACAAGACCTTTGTGAAAATTTGGTATCAAACTTAGCTTCTCGTCACCCTACTATCCACAAGAAAATGAACAAGCTGAATCTTCTAACAAAACCTTAACCAAAATTCTCATGAAAGTCGTTAACAATTCTGGGAAAAATTGGCATGATCTCATCCCCTTGGCCCTTTGGGCTTATCGTACCAGGATTTTTACTTCCACTAATGCCACACCATTCTCTCTGGTGTATGGTACCGAGGCTATCTTGCCTCTCGAAATACAAATCCCTTCTCTCAGAATATCTCTTCAGGATATTCTCACTAATGATGACTTCCACCAAGAGCGGTTAGCCCAATTAGAGCTTCTTGACGAGCGTCGTCTTATAGCTCTTGACCACCTTCAAATTTATCAAAAGCACATTAAGCGTGCTTATGATAAGCGAATTCATGAGCGTACCTTTAAGATTGGTGATCTTGTCCTCAAAGAGAATCAACATGTAACCAAACTAGAAAAGAGCAAACGTGGAAAATTTGCTCCTAATTGGATTGGGCCTTACATTATCACTCACACCTATGGATCAGGTACTTATCGTTTAGCTTCGCTTAATGGTAAACCTAAGCCTGAACCCCTTAATGTCTTGCATCTCCGACCATTCTACTATTGAATTTAGTGTTACATCGTTCTTATCTACCTTGCGCTCATCCGCCCTTGAGCTCATTTACCACCTCATACACCTTGTTTCATGCATCTCAAAATAGAATCAAGCTCACATGGTTTGATCATCACCTCCTCTTAAAGATGGCTTCCCCTTTTTAGTCTGGTCCATGACTTAAAAGTATCAAAATAACAAGTTCTCAATTATATGATTCTGGGATATTCTTGAGTCAAACTTCTTGCAAAACTAGATACTTCATGCCAAATGGACATCTAGACCTCTAAGCTCTAAACTAGACTGCTCCCTCGAAGGATAGCTATGTGTAAAGTCGCATCTGCTATTATAAACTAGACTGCTCCCTCGAAGGACAGCTATGTGCAAAGCCGCATCATGCTACTATAAGTAGACTGCTCCCTCAAAGGACAACTATACAAAGTCAGCCTCTATCAGAAGCTTCTCACATTGATCAACTTCGTGAAGACCTCAAGAAACAAAAAAATGCATATCCCATATAGACTTCCCACATCAATCAGTCTATATTCGGAAAAATAAAAGCAGTATTCAAAAACACTTTTGAGTCATGGACTCATCTATTTAGGTTTGGGTCTATTTCGTCAGAATAATCACCTTATAACAAGTGCTCTACACCCCAGCTATACCATCCACCTCACCTCTCCATTTTTCAAAACAACAAAACTCAAGGGACGTGATGTATAACCGATATATTGTGATTATACAACTCTTTCCACCTATTGACTTCTCGCATATGCAAGGTACCTAGAGATTCAAGCTCATCCTATGATAATATGTGGTTTGTTTAGCTCTTTCTAACTATGGGACATTTTTGCCTCTTTTACCCGAATCTAGGATTATGTGTTGACCTTAATCAGGACACAGTTCCCTAATGCTTGGGTAAGCTAACCCTCACTTCACCTATACCTTACCAACTCCAACAACCTTACCCTACCAATATCAAATTTTTTACCAACCAACAAATTGCCTAACCACAACCAAATTACTTGAATTCACCTCTCCCTGGTCCTAAGGGAGAACTACATCATCTGAGGCCCCTCCTTGCTTTGTGCAATGGGCTATGTAGGCAGCACTTAGGAGACATGGGGTCTCCCAAGGTTAGCTCGACCATCCCCTACCATAACCTATCATGTGTTGTGTTTTGCTTAAAAATATAAATGTTTTTGCATATTTATATTGATAACACTCACCTTTGTCCTTTATCAATCCAAACATTCAAAACACAAACATTTCTTATTATTATCATAAACTCAAAATCAACATACATATTTAGTTTTATTTAGATGTTAAACAAATACATCTTCTCTATCATCGATGCACAGGTCGGCATCCTTATTTATTCTTCTACCCCTATGAAATTCACATAGGCCCTCGTGCCTCATCCCGAACCAGGTAGTGATGGTGATCGTCGACGCCACTCACCTGGCCTCTCCATCCTTAAAGGGGCCACTGCTATTGGTTCCTCCCATTGATCCGCCAATCTCTCGTGTAACATACGAATATACCCTTTCACGTGGAGGAATCTTGCCTCTAGTCTCTCCACTCATAACTGCAAAACCTCTAACAATCCCGTTGTCTCATTCACTTGTGTTTGAAGCTGGTGAACTAAACCCTGCAGGTGGTCTCTCTCCACTGTAATCACAGCTATGTCAGGATGATCGGCCCTCTCATGTGTACCTCGCAGCTCTGCTACCCACCATAATCTATAAGACTCTGTCACTCCTACATCCATTACCCCTGATCGATCATTCTTTGTCTCTTCTAGTCCTTACGGAAGTGTCGGTCATGGAGGTGAGAAGGGTGCCTCGAAGTTGATCCTCTTGTATGGTCTATGAGCCATGGGTATATCCTAAAAAAATCTAAATTGTCGCCGCACGCGATCTAGAGGAATCCTCTCGTACTCACCTAGCCTGTGTCCCATGATCCACCTCAATCGCTATACACCCCTCAAATCCTCGGCTATGTTTGCCATCACCATGTAGTTCCCGTAAGGCCTCCAACGGATAGCCGCAATCGTCACCATCTCCCACATCTCGCCTATAATACTCGGTGTCATCTATCATGGTCTTGGCTCTTGCCTCTTGCTCTGTCAGACCCATCGCCTCGAATCCCAACCTCTGCACTCTGTCTCTCCTCCTGGATTGGTCGGGCCTATTGGTCACACACACAATGTGCTCATAGGCCCAACAATGTAATAAGTATGCACAATTCAAAGTGTATTCCTGTGATTTCACCTGCATGCCCATAAACCCCTGTATAGCTTCGCAAGATAGGCAGGTGCCCATGCGAAAGTAATGCTACCTTCTATCATCTCACGAATAATACACATCAATGATTTCAGAAATCTTCCCCCGTCCGCTCTAGGTAATGCATAATACCCCACCACTATCATTAATACCACTGCCAACCTTGTTGCCTCAGGGTGTGCCGCAAACATTATACCATAAGTGAATGTCAAACCTCATTGTGTCAAATCTCATGCGGCTAGACCAAATACTGCCGTTATCGTTGCCGCGCCGCATTAGGCCCTGCCTGATACACTGGTCTTCCTGTAATTGGGAGTCTCAAAATTTGGAACACATCTTCTAACGTCACTGTCATCTCCCCTGTTGGCAGATAAAAGGTATTCTTTTCAGGATTCCATCTCTCAATCAACACCTACAACATAGCATGATTGCGTGCGATCCATGAATAATAGCGAGATTCCACTTAACCCCACATGGTTTATTAATGCCCACTCAGTTGGTGTTACATCCGCTTGGACCCGTGACAACAAAGCTGGCACCCTATCATTCATCCTCAACCCTGCCTGTGCCTGCACACATTAAACCAACAAACAACAAATCAACAAATAACTTCCCATGTGTTTTTTATCGCAATCCGTAACTTTACACAGTAACCGATATCGGTTATAGACAACCGATACCGGTTACCTAACCGATACCGGTTATTCCTAAACGATATCGGTCACTGTCAATTCCAACCACCCCACTCAAAAACACCACCTATGATAACTTCTGCGCTCATTTTCCCCTCTCTGTACCTATGCACATATCTCCAACACCTGATTACCTACCCTACAACACTCACCCCATCCCAAGCTCTTTCCTATCACCTTTCTACCCATTTACCTTACCACATTCTATTTATAACCATGCAAAATCTCATTCCAACCAAAACAAATTATACCTCTGGGGATGCAGCCGTTTGAGGTGGAACCTGTCTTCCTTCTCCTCTCGGCCCGCTGGATGCTTCTCTTTGTTCAGCCATGTTCACCACCCTCTTCACTATAACTTTCCTTTACGCCTTCTTAATCCAAGCCCATGATCACTTTACCTATCTCTTCCTCCTTCTTACTCAATTCTCCCATGCAATTACCCTGTATGGACGACAAACAACCTCGCATCTTCATATTTAACATGTTGCATGACTCTAAAAATAAGAACTTTAGTTACCTCCCAAGCTTTTCTATATTTAGAAAAGCTCATTTTAGCGTAACCGATGTCGGTTACATAACCGGTATCGGTCATATGTGACCGACATCGGTTAAATAACCGATATCGGTCACATATCTCATTTGGCTTATAGGTCCTTTCTTTGTTTTTTGTAAATTCTTGGTGGCGCCTGCCTCTTTTCCCTGCATAACGACATAGTTATCAACAATCATCATCATAATACCATCAACACATATGCATATCATCAAACCATCATCAAAATATACATCCAATTCTAATACCATCGACAAAACACATGAAACATTATAATATATGCATCAAATCCACAATTATACACACCATATGGATCAACCTCATCATCTATATATATCATCAAAACAATGTTACAATATACAACTTGCCTTGCATGGGGCCTCTGTAATCTAAAATACAAAGTCGGCACGCAGGCCACTGTCTCTGTCAAAATCTCAACTCGGCTCGCAGGCTGGCCTCTCATGTCAAAAATATACTTAGCTCACAGGCCGGTATCAACTATACAACATGTACTCGGCTCGTAGGCCGGTATATACAACAAAAATGAATACATAAATCCTATGAGGGCACGCAGGCCTCTATATACACACTCGGTTCGTAGACCGGTGTCTCTATCAACAAATCCTCTATCAAATCAACAAAACCCATCTCTACTCCTAGGGTGACTCAGCTCTCTCCCCTCCCTGGCTCATCTCTCAGCTGGCCCCTATGCCGGATCTCACCTCCTACCCGTCACTGACCCACCGGTTGTGGCTGTGGCCCCTGTGACCTATGACTCCAGGATGTCTCGGCTCTATGAGCCGCATATGGCTGATACTCGGCACCGGTACCATCTAGTACATCCTGATAATATTGGGCCTCCTCTCACCTCCATATATCGGGCCCGTGCCACCATGGCTAGTGGGGCTGGTCCCCTGCTCCTAATAGAAGTGGACCCTAACCTACTGTACGCCCTGTGCTTGAGGCTATACTGTGCTTGTGCTCGAATTTTGTGCTCGTGCTCGTGCTCGAGGCCGAGTGTGTACCTACACCTATGCCGAGGCCGTACGTGCTCGTGCTCGAGGCTATGCTGTATGCCTATGCTTAGGCCAATCGCTGTGTAGCAAGCTACCCCTGTAATAACTACACCTGGCCCAAGAGATGGTCCCTCTCCGCTATAATAGCCGCCAAATCTAGCTATGTGGGTGTGCTCTCATGATCGCCCTCTCGCCCTACCCACCAAACAAAAATGAACTGTAACACCGCGTCATCGACTATATCATCCGCGGTCTCTCTGCTACCTGGACTAGGTTTAATGGTTATGGTACGGTGTAGTGGTGCCTCTACATCCTCCCTCTGATACTGTGGGAAGGGAGGTGGCTCATCTTGCCGTAGGCCCAACTGTCATCGTACCCTCTCTAGGGGAATCCTCTCATACTCCCGGGTCTCCGTCCCGCTATCCAGAAGATGTACTGGATCCATCGCAGCTATGCTCAGGCTCCTCCATGAGGCTGATGGCCTTTGTATGGCATCCATATAATATCTAGTGCGGTCAGCCCCTCTAACATATGCCTATAGTACGTGGCATCTCACCCTGCGATAACTACTCGTGGCTAGACCACGACCCCCAACCACCTCTGAAACCCATACCTATAAACTACCCCGTGGCCCCTGCTAGGGGCAACCCTCTGTCGTAAATACACGATATGCTCATAGGCCTAATAGTGTAGCAAGAATGTCAAGCATATCTCGAATCACCTCATACGGCGATAGCCATAGAGCTCTCTATATAGCTGCACTAAATACACCGGTGCCCATGCATAGTAGGTGTGCTCCTCCACCATCTCATGTAATACTCCCATCAGAGCCCGTGGGAAGTGGCCTCCTCTCGAGTCCGAGAGGGTGAAGCGGGTGATACAATCATCACCAACATGGCAAGCCATGTCTCCTGTCGATGTGCGCGATACATATCACCGTAGCAGATGCTCACACTATGGTACGTAATCAATGGGGCTATATCCCCGAATACCTATAGAATGCTATCCATCGCTATCTCAGCATCCACCTAGAACACCGCCTCACCTATGATCGACAGTCTCAGGATGCGATACACATCCTCTAGTGTGACTGTCATCTCTCCATTCAAGAGATGGAAGACATTGGTTGCCGGATCCCATCTCTCGATGAGGGAAACTATCAGGCTATGGTCCCTATCCATAGCCCTATACCTCTAGACTCTGCCAAGTCCAACCTCTTCGCATGATCGCCCACTGCTTGCTGCTGCCATCACATGTGGCCGTATCCGCCCAAAGAGAGGCGGCATCCGATTCCACATCGTCATTTCTTGGTGTGCTGCAAAACAACCCACTCCATCAGGCCTACCCTTTACAAAACAACTACCCAATAACCCCAATATCACTAACCCCACCCAACAAACACCTACAATATCCCCTTTACCTATCCCACAACCTACCACCTACCCCACTCATACACCACCCAATTCCCCCCACCCCAATAACCTTTCCTAGCCACTCTACCTTCTCCCCCTTCACCCCAACACTCGATCCTACCCGCCTACAACAAATCAACACAACTACTTTCACAACCTTACCTCCTGCCCATGGTGACCGGTACCGGTCACCCACGACCGCCGTCGGTCGACACATGACCGACGCCGGTCTCTGAACCCACTAATCTATACAACTTACGTGGTGACCGATGCCGGTCGCTTAGTGACCGACATCGGTCACTGTGGGATTTCGGGGCCGGATCGAAAACGGCCCCCAAATCCCCTTTCTTCCTATTTCTACCCATCTACCCACAATAATTGCCTAAAAACTTACCCACCCTGCCATTTTGGCCTACCTAACATATCTACCCACTCTATTTTATGATTTACCTTCATTTATTCATTATTTTATCAAATTTTGGATTCCTACCCCAAAACCCACATCCTAGCTAACTTCATCAACTTCACACAAATAGGGGTTCAGAGCCTACCAGTACAACTACACGTCATCGTGGTGGGATAGGTAGTAGTGGTCCAGCTCCTCCAAGCACCTCCTGCTCCTCCAGGCTGTGCCATAGCTCCAAATCTCCTCCGCAGGGTCCTCCACCAATCAAACTCTGCCTCCTGATCTCTGGGGCCTACCAATAACTCACTACCCCACTCAACTAGTGCCACCTCAGCCCAAAAACTCAGCCCAATCAATTCAAAACTCAGACAAGACAAAGGTTGGCACTCAAATTCACAATGTGACAATGACATGCCATATTTTTTCTTTTTATAGGTTTTGACCTCTAACCGATACCGGTTAGGGCGCGCCCTAGAAGACCGATATCGGTCTCCTAGCTGATATCGGTCACATATAACCGATATCGGTTATCTGTTTAGTTTAACCTAACTCCTGCCCTTATCCACCACTCTCCATTTTTTTACCATATCGCCTACCTCTGGCCTTGCTACATAACCTTATTTTACATTCATCGGCCCGGCCCAAGGCCGCAACTAACCAATCGGCCCGACCTACGGCCGCAACCAACCAATCGGGCCGACCCAAGGCCACAACCAACCAATCAGGCCCGACCCCAGGCCGCAACCAACCAATTAGGCCTGACCCAAGACCACAACTAACCAATCAGGCCCGACCCAAGGCCGCAACCAACCAATCAGGCCCGACCCAAGGCCGCAACAAACCAATCAGGCCCGACCCAAGGCTGTAACCAACCAATCAGGCCCAACCCAAGGCCGTAACCAACCAATCAGGCCCGACCCAAGGCCGTAACCAACTAATCAGGCCGACCCAAGGCCGCAACCAACTAATCAAGCCCGACCCAAGGCCGCAACCAACCAATCATGCCCGACCCAAGGCCACAACCAACCAATCAGGCCCGACCCAAGGCCGCAACCAACCAATCAAGCCCGACCCAAGGCCACAACCATTCAATCGGCCCGACCCAAGGCCACAACCACCAATCAGGCCCGACCCAAGGCCACAACCAACCAATCAGACCCGACCCAAGGCCACAACCATTCAATCAGCCCGACCCAAGGCCACAACCACCAATCAGCCCAACCCAAGGCCGCACCAACTCAGTACCTTGACCGAGAACCACACATTACGATTCTATCCACCCATCATGTAGTTGTTTGTTCAATTGAGCTCACTGTTCATGTTTTTTTAGCATGCCTAGGATACTTGAATTGATCAGCCGACCAGCTTTGCCTAGACCAGAGACCGTGACGTTTATCTCAACCAAACCAACCATTTGGTCTTTGCCGAACATGCCTAAACATTCTGGTACCTTACCCATTATATCCCCTGGAGCTACTTCCTATGCCTTGGATACCAGGATTATATCAACCTTGTTTGGATAAACTATCGACCTTTGCCTATGAATTGCTTTTTTTCTCTTCAACTCGTGTACCCTGGTCGCACTACTGCATTTCAACGTGCGTCTGCGCTTCCTTGAACTCACCCCACCATCTTACCATCATCTCATCATCATTCACCCTTTATCAACTATATCCCCGATTTCACGCCGCCTCAATCTCGTGATCGATTTGGGGGATTGCCTATACCCTTAACTGTGGCAACCACTTCTTATTATTGTAGACAACTTTACAAGACAAACTACACAACAACAAGGGGTAAATGCAGACACCAAATTTGTGTCTTATGACACCTGTACCCTGTATCTCGTCCCACAACCTAACCCTACCTCACCACCTAAACCTTACACACTTAATTATTTATTAATTACCTTATAATTAATAAATCTACATCTCCAACCCTGCCACCTCACCTCGCCACCTCATCATGACCTAGCCCTAACCCTAAACCAACCTAATTAAGACCTATGACTTGGTCTAGACCCACACCCATGACTCATCACCCCTCACCCGCACCAAAACGAGCCTAATAATGACTTGACCAAGCCCACAACTGATCCCTCGGGAGAAAAGGAGGGAAAGATGGCTATTTTACTAAAAATAGCCACTTTGACCTAACCGACATTAGTTCCTACTCAACCACCATCGAGTTACGTAACCGCCATCGGTTCCCTGTAAATGACCTCCCCCAACCAAAAAGAAAGGATCCGAAATTCATTTGGTAGGAGAGAGAGAAGTGAAACAAGTAGAAGAGGTTGCAGAGAAGAGGATCGAGCCCAAGACTATAACTGAGCAACTAGATCGCTGTCACACTCATCCAAGCATTGGGAAAGACTGAGGATAGCTTCATCAGCTTGCTTTCCAATACTAGATCATCCCAACTAAGCCTTACTGTCACCACCACATTCCTTAGACCTGTATCTTCATCGGGAACTAGTAGTCCTTCGCAAACAAAAAGGAGTTCTTCACAATTGATCGATCTCTCTACAAGACGCACACACCTTCCCAACACTCAATAGGTATTCCTCCTAGCCCTAACCCTTATCTTGCTCAAGAGAATGAAAGGATAGAAGCAACTCTATTAGGAACGAAAGTCGTGTGAAACAGATGCACTACCTCAAAACACCTATGCGTGCCTGTAAAAACCTCCAAACACATGGATTTTAAAATTTTAAAAGCAAACAAGTTATTGGTTAGTCAAAGCTTCCTATTTCTACGTTAAACCCACAAATGCATGTAAATAGAGTTCATTAATCCAAGGTTTAAAATAGAAATGAGAAAAATAACAAGTAATTTACACTAAAAACTTGAAAAATGACTTTGAAGAACTCAAAGGACCTCCATTAATGGAGGAAGGACATAACAGTCCCACTTTGGGTGTGCCAAATGTGTTCAAAGAAATGTTGTAGAAAGCCATGGATTTGGGGTAAGAATTCCTAAAGAATCCCCAAAGGCTTCAAGTAAAAAATCAGTGGACCATCCGATAAGAAATGAGCAAGATTTTCTAACTAGCATACATTATGAAGTAAACACTCAAACTTAAGCTAATTAAAACTATCTCTATTCTTTGAAAGCTTAAAATAATGAACCTAGTAAGCCCTAAGCAATCAATTTTAGTGATTAAGAGAAAGAGATCTCCCCATTATAGGCTTTTGAGCCAATGGTTCTTCTCTTTTACCCTCTAAATTAGATTAGTAATACAAAAATGAAGTAAATAACTCAATATCTAAACTTAGAAATGAAATCTAGAACCTAGATGAAAAATACTATAATCAGTGCTTAGGAAGAAGGAAGGAATTCTTTAAAATGAGAGAGGGGTCTAGCCCTATATATAGTTTTCCATTTGGGAAAAAGGGAAACTTGAGTGCATGTGGGACAAACACTAAATTCTAAAAACACTTTTAGCAAGTCAAAGCTTACTTTGACTAGGTTTAGGGAGTGACAAACCATGTTTAAGCTTAGTTAAACATGTTTAGGAGGTGATTAGGGTTTGGAGAGAGTTTTGAAGGGTCAAATCAATCCAATGGAATGGATTGAGAGGCCAAGAAGGTGGTAGAAGTGGACTAGAAGAAATTAAGAAGCTAATGTAGTTAGAACGAAGCTATTATAGCTTGTTTAAATGGTTTACAAGAGGAAAAATGACAAAAGGGATGTCGTAGGAAGAAATTTAGATAGGTCGAACCGGCGGTGTATCATCGGTTTGTAGGGAGAAGTGCAACTAGCGCAATATTAATCGTAATAGTGCATTGGCCAAACTACAGGTGTCTACACCCTTATATCTCACATCATTTGGATTTGTAGCAAGTCTTTGTCCTTACTTACTTTGAAAATAAGAATCAGATTCCACGACACTTTTCACCTCATCTTTAAACTAAGTTCTTAATGTTATAAGAGTAGAAATGTGCTTCCTATGACTTAGAGCATCAACTACTCTATTTTCCTTACCTTTAATATAGCTTATATCAAAATCATACTGAGATAGAAATTCCAACCATCTTCACTGTCTTGCATTCAGGTTTGGCTAAGTGAAAATATACTTCAACCCAAGATGGTCAGTTTTTAGTTCAAAAGGCCTACCAAGAAGATAATGCCTCCATATTTGAAGGGTATGAACAATGGCAATAATCTCTAGGTCATGTGGAGCATAATTCTGTTCATGTAACTTGAGTTTTCTACTTTCATAAGCTATGACATGGTCATCCTACAACAAAATACCTCGAGGCCCTCTTCGATGCATTTGTTACAAAAATAAAGTCCCCATTTGGATCGAGTGCATCAAAATAGGTGTTGTAGTTAACTGATCCTTTAGAATCTTAAAAGCAGATTCACATTTTTCATTCTAAACAAATTTCTTATCTTTCTTTTGTAATGAAGTTATTGGTGCAACAATCTTAGAAAAGTATTTAACAAACTTTCCATAGTAACCAACAAGACCCATGAAGCTTTGAACTTCATGAACATTCTTGGGTATAGGCCACTCGATTATAGCTATGATCTTCGAAGGATCTACATCTATTCAATTTTTGCTTATTACATGTCCCAAATACTGTACTTCCATGTCATAGAAGGAACATTTAGACAACTTACCATGCAACTTTCTCTTTCTTAAGATTTCCATAACTATCTTCAAATGCTCATGATGTTATTCAATGCTTTTATTTTTAATTTCAAAGCTAACTTAGTAGAAATAAAACATTTAGTAGCTCCAGTATCAAAATTTATATTCACAAGTATATTGAATAACTTACCTAGAACTTATATGGGTGTGACTTACTTTTCAGCTTGCTTCTTAGCTACCGCAATGTGTATCCTATGCTGCTGATTGCAGTCATCCTTCTTCAAAGGATAGTGACTTGCATAATGGTCCTTGCCACAATTAAAACAACCTCTAATAGGCCCCTTCCTAGGCTCAAATTTATTTCCATCCTTGAAGTTATGATTAAGCTTCGTAGGACTTCGCCATTGTTATTATTCTTAACAAAGCTATTTCGCATACTAGCAAAAAGTGTGTTTATTCTTGTTCTCTTATTATTATCAGTGGAAAATTTTTTTTTTATGCCAAACCTCTTCCAGGGTCCCTTTTAGGTGTAAGAGATGAAGAAGAGTTTGGAACCTTCTTTCTAATTTCCTCTCTATGAGCAGAGATTGCTCTTAATTTCTATTCTTGCCTTATGGCTTTTTTCAACAACCCTTCCATAGTGGTTGGCTGTGAACATCCACCTCACCTCCTATAATGGGATTTAATCCCATAATAAATTTTCGTATCCTGAACTTCTCGTCAGTTTGATACTGAGGCATGTACTTAAGGAGTTTAGTAAACCTTTCCCAATACTCTGTCATAGTTAACTTTCCTTGAGATAAGTTCTAAAATTTAGTCATTTTATGATCATAGAAAAGTTGAGGTAGCCACTGTTGCCTAAAGTAACTTTTAAATTGATCCCAAGTTATGTCTGTTTCGACCATATTCAACTCAGCCTTACGGCTGTCCCACCATGAAGATGCCTTATGAGAAAGCTGATACGATCCCCATATTGCTTTTTTTTCCTCAGAGAAGTTTGTTGTAGTAAATTAGTTCTCCATTTCACTGAGCAGTTCTCAGCCCCATCCCCAAGTGTAGTTCCATCAAACTTAGGAGGACTTATTCTTTTTATATCATTGGTGAGTTCCGCTGCTAATCTTGCCTTTTTATTTTTAGGCTGATTTGGTATGTTTACATTACTATTATCAACAACCAAATTTCCCCCATTGGTGTTGTCCACAAGAGGTGGCTAATCATCATTATCAACATCTTCTTCCTCCTCCTCATTGCCCATTACTTGTTGTTCCAAAGTGCAAGTAGGTGATCTCTCATGTCCAATAGGGCAGTAAGGATCTCATCAAGTTTTGGGTAGTAGCTGCTTCTCCACCCGGTGGTGGGTTATTTGCAGCATTTCCTCTTATTCTAACCATTTTCTGTTTTAACAAGAAAATGCAAGTTTTATCAGATTATGGACACAATAGGTCCAAGAGCTGCAACCTTCAGCTCTGATACCAAGATGTAACATTCCATTTTAAAGCTTTAGAAACAAGGGATTTTTTTAATAACATTCTCTGTTCTAAATTATCATAATTTAGAACACACATTTCAAGTTTTTAAATAATGTTCTCTGTTCTAAATGATCATGATTTAGAACACACATTCCATGCCAATAAATCTCATAACAAATAACCATATGCAATTGTAATGACTCGATGAACTACCGATCTCTCATTTCATGACTCGAAGTTTCATCGATCTCTCATTTCATGACTCGGTTTCTTACCGATCCTTCATGTTAACTCAATGTATTGTATACTAAGTATACTTGGTTCTTTTACCATTTTTAGGGTATTGAAGTGTTCCGTTTAAGAGGCCTATCTGAATATTTGTTACCAATATTCATTTGAAATCCTGCTTCTTAAACTAGGTGATATAGGACAACACAACCAACAACTTGTGATACTTTGGCCAAATATTTTCACATGCTTTACATGATCATATTACTAGGCAGCATACTCGTCAATGGAATACGTCCTTCACCCCCACTTCATATGTTATCTAGAATGGTCTTCACTAACTCATGTCAGTCCTCTTGTCCAAGGCTTTACCATAACCCATATTAGCAACATAGATGGGTATAGAGGACCACTCGCAGTGATTAGGGGTACATAGACATACTCAATCGACCTAGGTCGATTGCGTGTGTCTAGTTACCTTTAGTCATCAGGAGTCCTTCCCTATACAAAATCATGTTCCTAAACTGACCTAGAGTGTAACCAAGTCAAGTCGAGTTTATGTAAACCTAGATGATCTGATTCGAGAAGGGTGTTGCGACATGTCAGCTGCAACATTGTGTCCTCATGAAATCTCGTCTTCATGATGACACATTATTACAGTTGGCATGTACCAACATCCTATGGAACCACCTCATCTAGAAGTACATATCCAACTAAGAAGTTAAATACTTTCTTATCCTTTTAATTTAAGATTTAGTTTCAGCAACCCTGCTGAATTTCTAACCTCTTCGATCGTTATAGTTGCTAACCATCAATGACTTATAATTTCCATGTAGATTAATATGCAACCAATCCCTCTTGGAGATTTGTGTTTCATTCTTTAGTTTCTTAACTTAAGTTTCAGACTTTCAATCCAAATCATCTTAACAACAATAAGATCACTTACTTAACTTAACCAAGTTTATACATGGCTGAATTTAGATTCTGATTCCTTAATATTAGACTTCATTAAGATGAAGTCTAATCCTTATATATATATGTTCATCCATTTTCCCGTTACCTTATTTTAGTTTAAGGTTTGCTAAGGAGAGGTACAATTTTTCCTCCTTCCAAATATCCCTTAGGTATTAAACTCAAAAGGATATTAATGAATATTTGTTCGAAGACTAAGTGTTTTTCCCTTAACATATATTAGTTAGGGTCCATTGCAACAATTCACTTATACATAACCCATATGTAAATTACTCTTTTATTAATGTCAATTAATAATCCATATTGACCTATTAAATATTCATCTATACATGTCAACTTAGAAATTGCACTTAAGAGGAGAATAGAGTATCAATACTCTTTTTATCTATTTCATTTGAGTCCAACTGAAATAATATAAAACATATAGGTTTAAAAAAGAATAAGAATACGTTTACAATCCCTTGTAGTAAGCTCAAAAGATAATGGCACATCAAATATCAATAACACTCAATCCTTTCTCATTGATCAAATAAAATACATATTTTACGGGTCTAAACATTTCAGAAATTTTTCATGTCATTATACCTTGATAAAATTAAGTAAAATTTACAATTTTTTTTTCCCTTTTAATTACATCTCAAAAAGAATAATAAATCCTCATTAAAAATGCAGCCTTTAAGTAAACACAAGAAACATCATAAATGAACTTGTCTTATTTTTTCACTTACTGAATCCATCTGCAAAAATTGCTAGCACGGGTTAGTTCATTAAACTGAGCATGATAAGCACTAATCATTAAAGTGATGTGCTTTTGACTAACTGTCTCATAAAAATAAATCTACTCTTATGAAACATTAAACAATACAGACATATACCTAGTAAAGAATTAAGTACCACTAAAATAAGAACAAAGTGAGTAACTTTGTCACATTAAATAAGTATCAAGATTAAACAACAATATTTGTTCAACAATTTCATAAGAAAAACTACAACAGACAAGTAATATTACATCACAATTACGTATCTGTTTCATACTATAGTGTCTTTGAATCCTTCCAATTTAATCCAACTCTAGCCTAACCTTTTTGTTGAACATCAACAAATTTTACAAGGTTTAAATTCCATGTACTTCTCTTGAAGATAGTCACACATCGATTCATTACCTTCTTAACAATCAATTGAGAAGGAAATAAAAAGGAAAGAAAGTGATTCATCGAACTATCTACTCTGAAATCCCCTTTAGCTAACCTAACCAAAATGGTCAGCTTCAAGCAAGATGTAATAATAACAAGAAATAACAATCAGAGAGAGATAACAATCAACTACCTTTTGAGCACAAGAGTAACAAAAATAAAATCCACAACTCGTAAAGGAGAGAGAGAACAAGATGGAAGTAAATAATAAAGATGAGAGAGATTCTCATTAATTCTTCCCAATACCAAACAGAATTATATAAAATGTAACATGTAAATCATTTAACAACAATGTACTTCCCTCAATGCAAAACATGGATAGTTTCAGTAGCTTACTAGCTACCACTAAAGGAAATATTCAAAGAATTCATTCTACAACTATACCAAAAGTATCAAGCAACAACTGATATTATAAATTCATCCATGTTGATAAATTTTCACACTACAAACAAAGCTTCATCATCCCAAATAGAAAGTGATTAAGAGATTATAGTCGAGTAAAACATGTTTCCTATTCCACAGGAAGGAAAGAAGTCATTTTCAGATACAATGAAAATAAGTCCAACCAAATTCAAATACAATTGGGATCAGTGAAAGGATTGTAATTCCCTAACACATGTGTTCATCATCAAGCCTAAAAGGAGAAGGAGAAAATTTACGCTCCAACTGAATTTTGACTAAGATGAAAGCAATCAAAGGAAATGAAACCCCAAATTGGTTCCTAAAATCGAACAAAAGAGAGGAGAATAAAATAGAACGTTCCAACTCTTTCCCCTTAGATAACCAAAATCGAACTAATTCCACGTTCCACTACAGTAGTCGATTTTCACATCAACATCTACAGATGTAAATCAAAAGGTTTTCCACAAACCATTTCATACATACAGGTAAGATAACAACAAGAAATTCTATCAATTGTTTCAAATGGATACACAAGAATCCACAAAATTTATTCATACCAAGCATAGTAAGGCTTCCTTATTGTTATTTTTAATAAGTTTGATTCCATAAAATAGAGGCTACCAACAACCATGATAGTGAAGGGTCAAACTGGAGTGACATAGACCAAAACTACTTCAAGAGAGCTAAGGTTATCTTCCTTCAAATCATTCTAATAGAGATTCACAACTCAAGCATGCAAGGTTCAGAAGTAATAAACTAATTTTCTATTACATCTAACAAATGTGAATCTACCCAATGCATAATCCAAACCACTGTTCCATTACAAATCAATAGGAATGACAAGATTCGAAGTAGCTCAAGATTTACAAAAAGACATAACATTTTATACTTTCCTTTAACAGAGGAAACAAAGTGTATCAAATATTTGCCCAACATTTTTTTCTTATACATTTTGCACAGGAAGTCAAAAGTCTACGTGATTTAAGCAACAATCTAGTTTCAAATAAGATAAACATGATTTACTGAAACATGCATCAAGAAAATACCCATATTGTATCCTTTCAAATCAAAAAACTCAAATAGAAGATCACAACCAAAATAAACCAAAAATTTCCAAAAGCCATTCATTTCAAAGATCAGAGTTATTCTAATGAAGATTCTTAGTAAAAAAGAAAAATATTTAATAAGAAGAGCCTATCATGCCTGATGAAATTTCTTGTTGATTTGCAGAAGATCTCTAGCCAAGATTCTCAAGAATATCTTCTTTTCAAACAATGTCAACAACTAACTCTCCTAATTTCCTCCATGTTTCCACAGGTTCAAAAATAGTTTGAGGATGCTCAAGATCGCTATGGGTCGAAAGAAATAGACTTTCTGGTTCAAAGAACCAAAACCACATGTAGAGCAAAAACTAGAAAGACCAGAATGACCAACAACTTCCACAAAACACCCTTCTCCTCTTTCCTAGGCAGGATCTTCATCAAAATCAATGCCATTTGATGTAGCCTAGAATTTACAAGATAACACCCTAGTCAACTGGCATAATACTCAGCCTAGACTGAGCACTCACCAAGTGCGCAAAGGTACTAGGTTAAGGGTGCTGTAACATGATGACACATGATGCGAAAGAACCATAAAGAATCATGACTAATCCATTATTCTATAGTGCATGCTACCCATAGATCTATGAAAGAACAAGCTTAAACAGTAATCATGATTGAAACACTAACATGCACTACTCAATTACAGAATGACACTTAGATTCAACCAATATCTTCCATCTATTAATAAATATAGAAGCTCCTTACAGTATTGTCAATTAATCTTAAGGTGCATATGAATCTGATACACATATTCAGAATCATACATACATATCTATATATCTCTCTTCCACTATGCACCTAATCATCATATATATAGGGTGGGGACTTGTCCTTCACCACTTAACTACTCTAGAAATAGGTTGCATGCTATTAATAGCCACATGCCATTTACAATTATAGCCACACATGCAAGTGCGCTATCTATAGTCCTCTTACAGATAACTGAAGTGTTCATTCTATTCTTAGCTTGCCTCCATGCATAGACACTTTGAGCCACTCTTCTAAATATGGATAGTGCATGGCGCGCACATCTCTACATCGTTGATGTGTTCCACACGCCATCTTCCAAAAATAGATCCTCATACCCAAAATCAGCTAAGTCCTGAAATCTGAACTTTCCTTCCATGTGTGGGTCCTTCCTATCCTTCCGTGCCTTCGATCTTGGCCTTCTATCCCACGCGGAATCCTTGTGTGATCTTTGCCAAGTATTCTTTGATCAACATTACCCCACACTAATCTCATTATCGTCCCAATAATGGTTATCTCCAAAATTTGAAGGAAAGAATAAGAATGAAGAATGTGGACAAATAAAGAATTTATACGAGGTTATTTAAGCAACCTCCTCAGTATCAGTTTGTAGCATCAGCTCTGGATACTCCTCTTTTATTGCAGCCTCCAAATCCTGCCATTTAGTGAGTGCCTGTTCCGCTTTCTCTGGGATGTCCATAGCTATGGATTCCAACTCATCCCATGCAATTTCCCCTTTCTCATTCTACAGAACCAACACAACACTAGACATGGATGTCATCCTTCCTTCCAAAAGGTCCATTTTCTGTGTAATCAGCTTTCCAAGCTCTTCTAGCTGAGTTTTGTGTGGCTCTTGTGCTGTTGTCAGGGCCTCATGCTTTTGTTTAACCATGGACAACCTTTCTACGTGGCCCAAGGTCTCATCTTTCATGGCCTTCTAGACCTCATTGTTCTCTTCCAAGGTCTTAATGTTGATGAGTGCCTCTAGAGCTGTGCATATATTTAAAGCTTGATCTACTTTCTTCAAGACTTCTTGTAATGCCTACAAAATCCCTTCATATGATGCAATTTTCCTCATCACAGATGCTTTTTCCCATTTTGCATCCTTCTCTGATTGTTCCAGCTTGCACACCCGAGTTTCATCTTCAAGCACCAAGTCCACCAACTTCCCCACATAGTGTATCGCTGAAGGAAATGTTTTTGGTACCTTGGGTTGCAAGTGTGGCCTTACTTTAATCAAATTGTCCCCAATATCCTCTGCGATGGTTATGAATATGTCATTCTTATTCTGCGTGAAGTCCCTTTCCCGTGTTATGCGCACTATCTCTACGTCCTTTGTCTTTAAATCTTCACACAACACCTTAATTGTGGCAGATTTAACCATGTTCCTTCTTCGCCACCTTTGCTGAAAATATTACCAAGCACATTACATCGACCAATTTTCTCGACATGACAATAGGATTTACTATTATGTGTCTATCCTAAGGTTCCTTCTTCAATCACCTTGACACGCATGAATCTTCACATACATCAAAATCAGGCTTGTCCATGTGGGTGTGCATCAACTAGGATAGTTACTTTCGTGTTTGTACGGTCACCATATCTTCATCCATCAACTCCTAGCCAAATAGATCCTTCTATGCTATTATGCTTTAGAAGTGGGCACAAAAATATTTCTTATGTCCTCTGCATACCCCATGGTTGGTGGAATGTGCTCTCCACTCACCCTTCTAGACCTCTACTGCTTAGGAACTCTAGCCTCCAAATTTGGAGCTTGTGTCTCCATGTCCTGAGTATCTTTTACAAAGCTGTTTCCTCTGGTATTTTCTCTTCTTCATCCTTCTCCTTTGATGCCTCACCCTTTTCTTCTATGTGCTCTGGGGGTGTAGGAGATGTAGGTACGCTCTCCTTAGACTCTTCCACCTCCTCGCTCAACTTCAGCTTCCTCCTTCTTTGTATGGTCACTTCCTTCTATGGGGAGAGTTGGGGTGATCTACGCACAAAGGTTAGGGTAACACCTTGGGTCCTTATTCTCCTGAATACCATTTTAAACTTGTGCTCCCCTTGGATCACATTCAAGTCCTCTTCCTCCCCCTCTTGTGGCTAAGGCGGTGTAACGATGCACTCAACTTCTCTCTAACTTGTAGGATGTTTCCTACCCCTATGCTCCAAGCCGCCACTATCTTCATACTCTTCCTCCTCATCCTACACTTTGATTTTCTCTGAGGGCTTAGGTGCTAGGACATTCTCCATTATATGCTTCCCTTTTGGTGGTGCTAGAAGTGCGAACTCACCTTCCACATATTTTTGTTCTCCATCTTTGGCTTCAACTAGAGATACACCAATGCTGCCCCCAAATCTGCTACACCAAGCTTATTGGCTTGATGTTCAAGCACTTCAGAAATGATTCTCTCTATGTAGGTGCTCCTACCAGGGTATACATACTTCTTCCGTAATGTATGGTAGTCGTAGTCTACCTTGTCTGCATTGAAGTTTAATCTGCGTGTGTCGGTAAACCTATGAACAAATTCCTAAAAATACCTTACAGTGAAGGCGTAAGGTAACTTACACCAAGGGCTCCAAGCTCCATCCTTCATTGGAAAATGTGCAATGCAGAAATGCTGGTATACAACAAACTGAACTTGTTTTCCTACCACTGTTGGTAGGTCCTTTGGAATGTACCACTCTTCTCCAAATGCCATGTGAAGCTTGTCATACCACTTCTCGCCCGCCGCTTTACCTCATCTGTCATAGTCCCCTTGCATAGGTATTTGCTGAATCTTTTAGCTAGGGACTTGTTCTCCATGGGGTATTCCCATATTTTCTCCTTTGGTCCATCTGGTACTCCAATTTCCATGAAGACTAATGATAGGAGAACAGCCCCAAATCTTATCTTCCCTCCTGTGTGCACTTCTTTGACTATTTTCTCTGCAATATAGCCGACAATGTTATATATTGTCCCTTCCAACATCTTCCATGCCACATGCAACCACATGGTGTTTACCTGTGACCACCGCTCCTGATCATTCAACTTGGTAACCAGGTGTGCTACAGCTTGTACAACTGGAAAATTCTTAAATTTGTTGATGTCCATTCTACATGGACCCTTTAGGTATCCCAACTCCTGCTTGGTCTTTAAAATCATGGCTTTATCTATGAGGTCACTTTTTATATCCTCACGGTGGCCTTCGGACACACCGATGAAACAATTGTAGATGAAATTCCAACTATGCATCCTATAAAGTAGAAGCAGTCTTCGTGAACCCTACTCATGAGCCATTGGTACAAGGGCTCATACTTCCCTGAAATATGGCAGCTCATACAACTAATATACCCTAATTTTCTTCAAGAGCTTTTCACCCGCATCATCATATACCAACATGTCGTAAATGTCAGGCGCGTTTGTTGGTTCTAACCATGAGTAAGGAGTCGAGCTCCTTTTTGTTCTTCGACGTCCTGTGATTATATTCACTCACTTTACTTTTTCTAATGGGTGAATCCCATTCTTGGCCAATAATAACTCCTTCTGGGTATTGATATCTCGAAAAATGACTTTCGGGTGCCATCTCTTCTTCCTCAATGACCACCTTCTTCTTTTCTTTTGCTACTACTACAGATGCCTTCTTTGGTGCCATTTCTACCTTGCCAATGTCTCCTCTTCACCCCTGCAACTCTATGAATCAAACCCTAGCTCGATCCAACTCGACCTAGGTGGAAACCTTGTAACCTAACTCTTTTCTGTCTCCTTGCTTTTCTCAAACCCTTCACCACCGGGGATGCAAGCTTCTTAAAGCATAGATCTGGTTGTCACGCTTGATTTCACACCCTTCACACCTTAAATTGATCACTCGGCTCTTCACACTTGGCTCTTCTCTCAAATATTCTTAGTTGCAATGGTAAAAATGAATCTGCATCCCTTCCTTATATAATTTTTTCAAATTTTGATGCATTTATTGCTCCTCACCTACCAAATATCCCTTCATTCATTGACCAAATCCATTCATTCTACATGGTACATCTTCACACCCAGCTATAACCTTCTAGTGTGCCTTCCTACCTTTTGGTCATAGACTTCTCTTCAGCGTGTGCTCCTGCGCTCGAGTACCTTGTCACTGCACCTTCTCTTGGTAGCTATCATGGCCTCCGCTTACCTCGCATTATACTATTCCTTCATCCATCTTCATCCTTGGTCACCTTTTGAGAAGCAATCCTCTTTAAAGCACACATGTAGTAGCTTATTTATTTCACCTTTCAAGTCCCTCAGTCCTTTTCTTGGATAATGACAACCACCCCACACTAAAGGTATGTGCAGTCCTCTACGCATAAACACTCTTCATACAAAGAATCGCCTTCATGCACACAAGCACACTTATTACAAAAACAACAACTAAATTGACAAAGCATAGTAACAATAATGGAAATACATTAAGGAAATACTAAATTGAAAACCTAGACTACATGGCAACACTACCTTATTACAAACACGAAGAAAAATTATTTATAGTAGGACTTCACCTACTATCGTTAAAGTAACTAGGTAGTCGTGTTCCATCAAGTTCTTCTAATTGGCGTGCACCTAATTCAAGTATACTATCGTTAAAGTAACTAGGTAGTCGTGTTCCATCAAGTTCTTCTAATTGGCGTGCACCTAATTCAAGTATAGAAGTTATAACATATGGCCCCAATTAGTGTACTTTGAGCTTGCCTGGATGATGCAAGAACTTTGAGTCATAAAGAAGAACCATTTGTCTAATCTCAAACTTCTCATCTCTTATGTTTCTATCATGCCATGCTTTCTGCTTGGCCTTTTCCTACTTCTGACTCCACCGTGCTATGGCTTGGCACTCATCCAGATTGAATCATATTTTCAATCCATTCTTCTAAATCCTGTTCATCGGCTAGACCTCTAGCACACACAATGTGCAAATAAGGTAACATAAATTATATAGGAAGAACAACTTCCGTGCCAAACACCAATCAAAATGGTGCGGCTTTGTTCAATCTCTTGTAAGTTGTTCTATATGCCCAAAACATGTTGACACCTTTTCATCCCGATACTTTCTTCTAACATCACATATTTTTGTCAAAGTTTGGCCCAATTTTTTTTTGAAAGCCTCAGTAGTTTCATTTTCTTGAGGATGGTAAGGTGTAGTTTTGTGGTGTGTAACCATAAACTCATCTAATAGGATCTGATTGTCTCATTCAAAAAGTGTGTACCTGTATCACTTGTCAAGCTTAGAGGAAATCCATATCATGTAAGAACATTCTCCCATAGAAACCTAGTTCTTTGTAGTTGCCGTACAGTCTTTAGTAGGTGCTACTTTTGCCCACCATGTGAGATAATATGTGCAAGTAATGATATAGCGTGATCTAGTCCTACGCGCACTGGAAAAATAGGTCCTACAAAGTCAATGGCCCATTTCTCAAATGGTTCAGCACTAGTAATTGGTCTCAAAGGCATCTCATCTCTTTGCCCTGGTTTTCCTAAGGTTGACAATGATCACACACCTTACAATAGTCTTTATACAATGTCTCTCACAATAATCCAACAATTAAGATCTTCCAGGGTAGTCGCATTACCGCTTAATGGCCTCCCTGCAATACCACCATGAGCTTCTTCCATGATATCCTTGTGCTCATGATCTAACACACAACAACATAGTACCTCATCTCTTCTTAACTTGTAAAGGTCACCACTGATTAACATAAATGGTGCCGCGCATATAGAAATCTACTTATTTTCTAATGATTTCAATCCTTTTGGTGCCATACCTATTCGTAGAAAGATAAAAATGTCTTCTAGTTCCATGGGTGCACGTTACAACCTGTATAACTGTGCATCCGATAGTGTTTCTTCAATTATCTGTGCCTCCTCTCCTGTATTGATTCTAGATAAATGGTTTGGTCCAGAGTTGCTTTTCCCTGGCTTTACTACAACTGTGAAATCAAATTCTTGAAATAGGAGCACCCATCTACATATGCGCCCCTGTAAAACTGGCTTATTTACCAAGTACTTTAATTCCATGTGATCTTCACCGAGTTGAGCTAACATAGTGCTAATGTCCATACCTGCAGGCATCCACATGTACATGAAATGGTTTATCCCATGATGGAAAATGCAGAATGGGCATGGTAGTAAGTCCCTCTTTTAATATCTCAAACACATTGCTTCGGTTCTCCCTAATAAAATGTACCTTTCCCCTTGATAATTATTCCAATGGCGCTACAATTTTGGCATACCCTTTTATAAACTTTTTGTAATACCTTGTATGATCTAAGAATCCACACACCTCACTTTGACTAGTAGGTGCTTCTAAGCCTAAAATGACTGTAACCTTGGCTGGATCAACTAACAAACCTTCCTTACAGATGATATATCCTAACAGTATCCCAAATGGCATAGAAAATATGCACTTCTTGATATTCAAAGAGATACTCAATTGTCGCATCGTTTAAACATTAAGCGTAGATTGTCACAATGGTCTTTCACAAGCCCATATACTATCCAGTCATCTAGGTAGACTTGTAAGAAGTTGTGAATAAAATCTTTGAATGCCTGAACAACTATTCGCGAGAATACAGCAGGTGTGTTCTTCAACCCAAAAGGCATCATAGTATAGGAAAAACTACCCCATTCAGTTGTAAATGTTGTATTTTCTTGATCCTCCTGAGTGATCCTAACCTAATGATACCCAGAAAATCCATCTGTGAAAGAATATATTTCACGCCCTACAACTCCTAGTATTTCCTTAGTGAATGGCATAGGGAAAGGATATGTGACGCATGCAACATTCAGCTCCCTGTAGTCCACACATATCCTAATCCGTCCATCCTTCTTGATACTGATCACCATTGGGCTAACCCATTCTGACTCATCAAGGGGCTTGATAATTCCGGATTTCAACATTTTATCAATTTATTCCTTTACCTTTTCATGCAAATTAGGATTCATCCTGTAAGGTCTCTTTCTAACTGGCCATGCACCATCCTTAAGTTTGATCTTCATTTCCCCAAGTGATTCATGTATGCCTTTAAGTTCATGATATCCTCTAGGGAATAAGTCCTGATAATCTCTAAGTAATTCGATGATCTTTGCTACCTCCGAGTCTGACCAATAATATCCAATTATGACCTCTTTAGGCTCACCTACAAACATATATTCACCTTCTTTTTCTTCATAGGTTCATGGTAGGCACACGTTTCCTTGTCTATATTGTCTAAGACCTCACGTACCCCATGTGAATGCTCAATATCCAAATTATTAACTTCCTCGTCATCCAAAATGTAGACCATCTTTCCTTTTTCTTTCTCAAGGCAAGCATGTTTAAGTAGTTTGGAGTCTATTTCTTCTTCCTTTTCAAAACTTGCTCCGAACTCTGTCTCACCAAATAATTCCTAAATATGCTCTTCTGCTTTTGCACTATCTCCCATAGTTAAGCGCTTGACAAATTTTAATGCCTCTGCTACCGGAGGTTGAGTCAAGAAATAATCAAATGTCTGGATCATACTTGTAGTCAAATTTTTCCAGTTCCTAGTTTCTCTATGTAGTTCTACATATACATACCAAGCACGTGCACATCCTTGGAGTGTGGAATACAATTTATGCACCCAGAGTGATGGTGGTAATGCTTCTTGTCCTACTATCTAGAGTCTCTCACACTACTGAATGTGATGCTGAACAGGTTGATTACCATGATAAGTACATGTTTGCGTAGGTGCATTGTTCCTTATAAACCTAGTAGATAAAGCTATTCCAATCTCTTCCCAATGTATAAGGTTATCTCTGTGGACTACCCACCAGTGTCTGCTATCCCACATAGTGTATATACTAGCATATCTCTCCTTACAACTGGATCTTCCCACTACATTTCCATAGCCTTTAGAAAGGAATACAAAGCTTCTATCCCTGTATACCAAGGTACTGTACTTCCTTTCCCTCGAATTGAATGAAATCTATTCATGCACATAACCACGCTTTTCACCTTGCACCCTACTAATTCATATGTACCATGAGCCCAATTTTCACTAGCAATACTCATAGTGTCACTAATAGAATGAGAATACTCCCACTATAGAATGCCTTCTTTTGAGGGCTCGTTGACCTTTGGGTCCTGAATAACGTGTACATAGACTCTATTTAAGTCCTCCTCACTTAGGGTATCAACATAGGGTGTGGATTTCCCATCTGTCAAAGGTATCACAACCCTCTCCTCCTTGTTTTCAAAGATGATATATCCCTTATTGAATCTCAAGTTAGCATTATTCACATAACACTAAAGGCATCCAAGTAAGGCTAGAAAAATAAATCGCTTCTGCAAGTGCTAATACCTAAAAATTCCCGATGTAAACTTGGCCCCTTGTATAGTTATGATGCATCCTTCAACACTCTATGGGAGTGCCCTTAGTCCAGATTTTCCATAAATAGCACATTAGATGATGGCTGCAATAGAGGCCTCCCCATTTGTACCCAAGCATCTAATGTCAACACATTTACTCCCGCACATGTATCAATCAAGATATTTCTCAACAACCACCCATCCAAAACAACATTTAGAGTAATTTATTTGTCATAATAAATGCTATTAGGAGAATATTTACATGCAGAATCTACTATCTGGTCTTAAGACTTACACGCAGAGTGCTCCCTTTCAACCAAATTCCCAATAGTGGAATCTGTTCTCCTAGCGCAACATCTTGCATGCCTCCCAAGATCATCGATATTAGTTTGGACTATCTCGATGCTTTCTTTTTCTCCTTTAGGTACTATATCAAGCCCTCGAAGATTCCTTAGCACTTCCATGCTATCTGGTAAACTTATTTTAGATGAGCGGGATCGGGTACTATTGGTGCTCAAAATTGTCTCACCCCATTTATGCCCTTGGAAATTTATTGATTTACGGCATTTTTCATTATATCCTTCCCCATGTTGTGCTTGGATGGTCTTTTTTGCCATTTTTAGTCTGCCTATGGGTCAAAGATCATGTATGGGTCCATATTTGTCTCCTAGTTTCTTTGTTCCTCTGGAAAAGTATGTATTTTGAGTTCCCGGGATTTTTCCTTTCAAAAAACTCACGTTTTCCCATTCCCTCTATTGCCACAGTTGGAATTTGTGTTCTTGACATTCTACCTTGAAATACTTGAAGAAGAATGAGTTGATGTGTCCCTAAGGATCATGTTTGAGCCTTGCAACAGTCTAAACTCTCTGTCATTGAAGAAAACTTCATTTTCTAGGCTCAAATGCTCGTGTTTCTATATTTTACAGTTTGACAGGCATTTTCTCTCTGGTCAAATTTGCATCCTTGCATCTACAGGGGATGTGACACCTTTTGGTTAGACGTGGCTCAGCTAAATACTTCAAAAATTCTATAAAAATCCTCAACTCAGAAATATGTCCACGTGGGTGAACGATGCTCGTTTGAGAATCAAATTTTTGGTTTGGCTTTGAAATAGCATCGGGAGGACATGTGGAGGCTTGGTGAGATGGGGACATGTGGAGGCCTCCACTTGCTTTGCATTTTACTTAGAATTTTCAATGGCCAAAAGGAGACTACCTCGAAGCATGACATGTGGTGCCTTCCATTGGGTTTCAAGCATTCAAACAAATCTCGCCGGAACAGGACACGTGGTGAGCCTGCGCTCGTTCAAGGTATCAGATTTTTGGGACTGCCTCAAGGTGTGTCATGGTGACATGTGGCAATTTGAAAAGTCAAAGAGGCAGGGAGGCGGACCATCGGGGGTAACTTGGAAATTTGCTCTCTTATATTTAAATGACTCAAAGTATAAAACTAACCCGCAAGCTCGAGGGTAAAAAGTCAAAATTCATCTGAGAAGTCAATAGTGGAGGTGCGGGGTGGCGGAGGAAAAGTGAAATTTTTTTCCTTTGAGGGAAAAGGGAGTTAAAGACATAAAGGGACCTGGGGTTCCGTTGGAACCCACTTTAGAAACTTGAAGCGTAAGGGCGGAGCCGTGGAGGAAAAATGTATTTTTTTCTTTTTTCCCAGAAAGATGTAAAATGTGTAAAATTGAGGTGTGACTCCTTATCTAGTCATATTGCACCATGTGTTAGGCCCAAATCTCATCGGTGGAGCGGCGGAGGAAATCAAGAAATTGTATAAATTTTCCAAAAGTAGTAAAAAGGTAAAAAGACGTCCCGAGGCCTGGATCTACCATGTGGAGGGCTCAAATTTGAAGTTGAGGAATAAATCAACGGTAGCTATGTATTTCACCAATTTGGCCACCATTTGAGCTCCAGGAAGTTTGGAGATGCATTTTTTGCATAAATCTTCATCAATTTTTTCCAATTCATGTCATTTTGGCTTGCAGGGTCCAAATTAATCAATTTGGGGGTCCAATTTGTGAATCAAGGCATTTTTCAAATAAATTTTTACTCTGGTTTGTGAAAAATGTGAATTACCAGATCCAAAGTTGTAGAGTAAAAATTGGGAAGGGAAAAGTTGAAATGATGAAATGAAAGGGATCTACATGCATGGGAAATGAAAAACATGCTTCCACTTTGAAGAATGATGAAAGTTTTGTAATGATTCACCTTTTGAAAGAACAATTGGAAAATTTTTACGAGTTTGTTAAATATCATTTTCCAGAAATATTGCAAAGCAAAGGTGCTTCAAATATTCCACTTTTGGAGGGAAGATTTGAGGGGAAAAGTGAGTGAGTGAGTGAAATTTATATATTGCATGAATTTGTCATGTAAATGGTCGAGAAACTTAGAATTTTCATGGGAAAATCGGGAAGAAGCCCATTCTCTGAGAAACCACCTGAGAACCATTTTAATTCCTTTTTTACATCAAATTTGTATCATGTTAGGTTGGTTGCAGATGTATAGCCACTAACAAGCTCTGAGATTGTTCTTGTAACATTCCCCTACTGATAATTTTGGTCATTTCTGGATTATTTTGTCTTTCTCTGGGAAAAATTTGCATACGCTTATATTTTAGAATGCTTTCAATTTGTGTTTCTTGCTCCTATTGCAATCTGGTGTTTAGAGTTTCTTTCATCATGCAGGTCTCATTCTTGTGATAGCTTAGTGGTATTTGCAATCCCAAGATCAGAAGAGCTTTCATCTGATAAAGGGATAAACAAATTTAAATTCACTCTACCTTCCTTGATACAGAGATTGTTTGTAAACCTATGGGTGCACCTTAGGTATGATAAAATAGAAATTTCTAAATGCTTAACTGATTCATCTAGCTCAAGATTTTGTGATAGACCATCAGAGATTGTGTGGAAGAGTGCAGATTTGGGCTTCCATTTGGTGCACATATCCTGGTTGAAGGAATACCTTAACCTCTTTGAAGCATTTTGTTGTTTGGTTTTTTTTTTTCAAGTTTTGCAAAGGTCCTCAAAGAAGTTGGCAAATTCTAGTTAGTCTTGTCTAAAAATCTCCCACCCCAAAATTCATTTAAATCACCTAATCCCACCTATACTACCCCTGTGTTGCATTGTGTGTCAACAAGAGAATATAATCCATTTACAAAAATGCACAAAGTAGTCAGGATCACACCATGTCTCAAGTAGCTTCAGCCTTGTCTTGAAAGCATTTCCATCATTTAGTAGTGACAACTCTGTTGAGTTTGAATAATGGGAAATTGATCATGTTTTCTCAAGGCCATCTCCATACAATCTACATAATACAAGGATATCTTCACCCCCTTCATAAAACAGAGGCTACAATACAAGTTCTCTTACCTTGGTTGAGAGGCACAACCTAAAATAGTGAGGATAAGATCAAATCCTTTCAAGGTGCTACCCGCTTCTTCAAAGCTTGAGTGCTAATAAGTCAGATAAATTGCTTCCCACTACAAAATGACATATAAATAATTTATCTACCTCTGAGTGTCTTGTAAAATTCATGATGCTGCTCAAGTTGTGAAGGAGATTAAATCTGGGTACCAACACATTTCTGGCGCCATTTTTTGGGGAGTATTTCAGTATTTCAAAGCCCTAGTAATATGTTTTATGTGATTTATGTGCAACTACATTGTTGAGCATCATTTTCTAGTCAGATTTATAAGGCTGGAATGAAGAGTATAGTTTTGAGTTTAATATTTTCAAGTGTCTCCAATTTGTTGTTTCAAACTTTGCACCATAGTTGAAAAATTGAATAAAAGAAGATCAGATCTGTTAAAGCTTTGCATAGTGCTGATATTTGTAGTCATTTGATAGATCTTCATAGTGCATTTGCACAAACTAGGGTGAAAGTCCTTAGTGGTGACTCCTTGCTGTTATATTTTTGATAAATACTAGTACCTTATCATACATTAAGTGAAGTTTGTCACATAAAATATGCAAACCTGGAAGGAAGAAGATATTTCTTCAGGAGAGACCCAAGTAGAAAATTATTTCAAGAATTGGGAAAGACAGTTTTAGAGGAAAGAAAAGTTTGGAAGGTTGTTGAAGGTCAGACATCAAGCAAAGGAATATCCATTGGTGAGAGAGATCAGCATTTAATAGAGGATTATCACTCTTCTTCTAGTGATTCTGATTCAAGCAATCTTCTCATAAACTTGTTTACTTTAACTAGAGTAGGTATTTCTACTGTGCACGGCAAGTTCCTTCTTCAATCTACACTTGTGTGTTTCAATTCTAATAAAAATTTCCAAGAAAATCAGCACCTAGAGAATACCAATCTTGTGAACTACATTCTTGAGCCCCAAAGAACTCACAGTCCTCATTAGCTTGTGTTACCCCAAGATCACCTCCACCAAAAAACATGGCTCAACCTCCACCTAGGCCTCCATTTGTGGTCAACACCTTTGGCCCAATAAATTTTAGGGGAATGGCTGGCTATCCTAATGCTATGCCTCAGGATGTCAGAAGTAGATTACCAAAGTTCCAAGGGAATAATGCCATAACAGGTTATCAACATTTGAAACTCTTTATTAATACGATGGAGGATTTTTAAAATGGATTTGAGGATGTGTACACTAAATTTTTTGTCCACACTTTAGAGAAGGATGTCGGGATTGGTACAAGGCCTTGCCAGATAATTATATTGATTCATGGGCTGAAATGCAAAATGCATTAAGGCTGCAATATGGTGACAAGATTGATCCTATGTTCCTTTTATTATAGTTTGAGAATATCAAGAAGAACCCAAATGAATCGGTCCATGAATTCAACACAAGGGTTAATAAAACTTTGAGGAGATTGCCAATGAATTTAAGACCATGTGATGAATCTTGTTTGATAAAATATTCTGATGCATTTGATAAAAAGGTTGCATATTACTTGAGGGATAAGAACCCTAGAAATTTAAGGCAGGCCTTCACCATGGCACTTCAAATTGAGAACAATATCAAGGCTGTTGGGAAACCTCCTAAGAGAGAGGGAGTTAAATTGGTAAACCCTGAGAAGCCTCAAGCAAGCAAGAGTGTAGACTTGGAGGAAGTGGTGAAAAATTTGGCAGGGGATGTCAAAGAGATTTCCTACAAGTTGGCAAGAGACTGAGAAGGGAATTGGAAAAACTTCACAAGGTCAGCCTAGGTAGCAAGCACAAGATAGATTCAAAAATCACCATAGGAATGAGCTAGAGATTTGATGAAAAAGGTAAAGGGCCTATTAGATTTGGAAATAAGTGATCTCACGCCAAGGAAAGTAAGGTAGTGCCTGATCCGTTAAATGCTAGAGTGGCTGCTATTGATGATGAAAATCAGATTGATCAAAAAGTGTGACAGATGTTTATTACCCCATCCTCCATGTGGAAAAAATCAGCAAATTGAAGATGAAGATGATGATTATAATACGGATGATGATGCTTGCATGATGTATTATGCTACAAACTCATGTCAAGGAGAAATATCCACTAAAGTGATAAGTGCAAGGATTGCTGTTATCTTTTAGATTGCATCTAATGGGTACATCTTTTTCCTTCTTCTCATGTTTTAGAAATTGATAATGTACAAGCCTTTGAGCTGCCCAATATAGATTTTAAATACTTGAGGGCATTGATGATCAAGAATTTGTTATCCATATTTCATTCCGAGCTAAATATTGGATGGAACCATGACCTCACATGGAAGAAACCTAAGAAAAATCATTCAAATCTTGTAAATTGGTCATAAAAATATTCAGAAATGAAGTGACAGAGGCCAAGAGAGATCAAAGGATCATGTACAAAAGAAAATGACTATGTCGGGCTGTTTCTACATCTTAAATCCATTCTCCAAGTTATAGGCAGGAAGAACTATAAAATATCGAGTTAAACAAGAAGGGAAGATGCTACAAAGGATCCAGAAGTAAGAAGAAGGAAGAATGGCGAAGATTCAAAGTCCTCGGGCTCAAAACAGTTTAGGAAAGGGTCCAAAATCAACTAAGTATGGAGGAGGCAACAGAATAGATCACGTGTCCTCGTGGTGCTTCTCTAAAGATGGACCCAAATAGAGAGGCTCAAATAAGCACCACATCTCCATGTGTCCCAAGGTAGAATAGAGGTAGGGTCAAATGGTAAAATAGAGTCAAAGGTAGATAGGGTGGGCCTCAAAAAATTGGCTAAGTATGAATGAGCAAGCGAAGAGTGCCAAGTGTTAGCATAGCACATCTCTAAGAGTTGGTCCCAAGGCAGAGACCCAAGTGAGCGCAAGCTCGCCACGTAGCCCAAAGTCAATAAGTAAGAGGGACCATTGAAAAGTCCACAAAGCAATGAAGGCGACAAGTGTCAACTTGACGCTCTTCCAAAGGAAAACTTTGGGTCAAGTTTGCAAACAAGCGCGGTGCCTCCACTTGTCCTCAAAGGGGGCAGAGTTAGTTGAATAGTCAATGCATAACCCAGGCTGGTAGAGGCTACCAATTGTCTCAATGGTGCTAATTCAAGGGTAAAATAGAGAAAAGGTTCCCAAGGAAGTGCCAGATTGACGCGTGTCCCAGGAGAAGGCGGGGTGTCGGAGAAAAGTTATTTTTTTCCCTTTGCCCCAAAAGGAGTAAAAGTTACAAAATGGCCCGTGACTCCACCAAGGAAAAAGTCAACATATAGACTTGAGTCAAAGCCAAGGTGGGGAGTCGGGAAAAAGTGAAAGTTTTCCTTTTTCCAAAAGGCATAAAAGCAAAGATGGAAGCGCATTTTTCAGCCAACCAAAAGGAGCCACGTGTCCATGCGGAGCTTTGAGGCTGCGAGAGTTTTTGGATTTTGCAATTTTTGTGAAAAAGGAGAAAAGTTAAGTTCTGAGCCCGCAGACCCGATTTTTGTCCCAATCTAGCGCCACATGTCCCAATCCAAAAGGGGGACCCATTTTTCAAATTATTTTCCCACCCATTTGTACAAAATCGATGCAAAACTTCAAAGGGGCATATCTTTTGACTCAGGGCTCGAAATATAGAAAATTTGATACCGATGGAAGCGTCTCAATGTCCTCTATGCCATGGAAGGATTAAAAATTCATTTTTTTAGGCCTTGGTAGGTAAAATGAATAAAAGTCTTCTTTTCCATTAACGTAGAATCCAATCTCTTCAACTACTAGATCTGATTCGATTCAATTTGCTGGGGAACCAGAAGTGACATATTGTGGGTGGATTTACAGAAGGCATTGATATTCAGTGGTTGAGCTTTCAAGGTTGGATTCAATGTGTATCTCATGTTGGTTGGAGTAGGATGTGAATTTTCCCTCTTCTCTCTCTTTTCCTTCTATATATACTGTAACACTTCTCGTTTGAAGAAGAGAGACATTATGAGCATAGAGAAACTCTATAAAATTTGTTTCTTGACACCATTTTTGAGCAACGAAACTTCTCCCATGCCTGGAAAATGTATTTGTGCCTCTATTCCAAAAATGTAATGGTCTGTGCACCTTCTAGAGCAATACAAAATGTGTTTTTGTGGTGTTCTTCAACATGTTGCATCGTTTTGTTGTTTCTCCATGCCTCACCCTTTCAGTCTTGGTTTTCTATGCATGTATTTCACATTTACAGGTGCAGGATGTTGTGTTTCATGGAGTTTAATGGATGATTTACAAATCTAGGCCATGTCACTACATCGACCTCCCTTATCTCTATTTTTATATTTCATTCTCCTCAAAGTAATATCTTGATTTCTTTGTTGGTGTATCAATGCTTTAGTGTAGGCTCTATTTTTCCCTCTTGCTCTCTCCTTGGTTCCTTGGAATAGTTAGATTAGGTTAGATTTAGTTTTCCTGCACTGGAGTAGCTCATGGTAGGTAGTTTAGGAACAAGAACACGCTTTCTTTGGAGAGCTTTCCCACTTTTACAAGGTCCCACACCTTGGGAAAGTTCAATGTTATGCAATCACACCAAATGAGTCTACCTTAGAAAAGAAAATTCATAACTCATTTGGGGGTCTTTGTGATTTTGCACTAACATAAGTATGATGGAGGCATACCCTCGAGAAGAAGATAACCGTTGCTTATGAATCTTTGTGGTGGCCCAAGAGAAGTAGTATAACACAAGAAGTAAGGCTATCAAGGGAGTGGGCCTTAGGTAAAAATAAAACCCCATTGCTTTCTAATATCCCAAAAGAGGTTCCTAAGAAAGAAACATCTGCTAAGAGCCCTGCTATCCCAAGCAAAATTTATGCTTCACCCCATGCTCAAATTGTTAAAAACCTTGTGCCATCTGATGAAATTTCTAGCCCTCCTTCCACTGTTGTTTTTCCTAAATACATTCCCTATGACATCGCTCAAGTTTTGAGCCAAATCAAGGTTAGTGTTCCAATTGTTGAGCTGCTTAGAATCCCTGAGCACAAGAAGAGAGCACTTGAGTATTTGGGATTGAAGGAGGAGAAGGCTACCATGAAAAGGAATGTGAATGTTGTAGAAGCTCCACTTGCTATTGCAGAGGTAGGAAAGACATCAGCATTGGAAGAATTTGGTGAACCACCGGAGGTATATTTGGGAACATCCTTGGTTGAATCTCAGTTGAGTGTTGACCCTTTCTTCACAACTTTGATCATCAAGGACAGGTTGCTACATAATTGTATGTTTGACTCCGGGGCATCATGCAATGTCATGCCTTTGGAAGTTATGAATGAGTTAGATATCAAAGTAACAACAACGTATGGCAAGTGTACTGCCATGGATTCCAGGGAAGTGCCAGTTGTTGGATGTGTCAAAGGTTTGGTGGTGTAACTTGCAGCCTATCCGGGTAAGAATTTGAAACTTGATGTTGTAATTGTTGATTTCCTGCCAAATGGGGTATGTTGTTGTCAAGAAAGTGGGATGCAAGTGTTGGAGGGAGTGTCCAAATGGATATGTCTTTTCCACCATTCCCATTGAAGGTAGCCTTGTAAAATTATATGGAGAGAAGAAGATGTTGCATCTAATTGAGGATCCAAACAATGCTTCTTATAAAATATTATTTTTTGATGTTGATGTTGATAATTTTATTGGGTTTGCTGATGGTAAGGAGCACAAGATGGATCAGTCTAAGTGTCTTGAAGAAGTAGGCTCTCCATGGAATTTGTTATTTGATGGAGCTTGCTCCAAATTTGGTAATGGTGCTGGTGTTGTTTTGATCTCTCCAAGCAAAGAGGAATTTGTTTTTTCTTTCAAACTTAACTTTGAATGCACCAATAACATAGCTGAGTATGAGGCATTATTGTTAGGGATGAGGATTTCTTGGAAGTATGGTGTAAAGGATGTCATTGTAAAGGGATATTCTGAGTTGGTTGTCAAACAAGTTAGAAAACTATATGCAACAAAAAATCAATGAATGAAACAATACAAACACATAGTTTGGGATCTGATTGAGATGTTTGATTCCTTCAACATTTTTCATCATGATAGAAGTTTAAATATGATTGTAGATAGGCTAGCAGTGTTGGGGTCAAGATTTGACAATTGTACCATTTCTCCATATTGTGAATATGATGTTGAAATACTCACTAGGCCTGCAGTCCCTGATAACATCAAGCATTGGAAAGTATTTGATGATGATGCTCAGGTTTAGAGGTTTTTGTAGAACCAAGGTGAGTTTGTGGATCAACATATTGATTTGGAACCATTAGTCTGTAATGTTGATGGAAAAGAAACCTTGTTTGGCAGGGATATCATTCAATTGAAGACTAACACCATCCCTAGAGGGCTGGTTGCTCTTGAGTCAAATTTTAACAATGCTGATTGTATAATCAATAGAAACATGTTTGCATCTAGAGATGTTGAAGAGCATGAATTGGGAACAAAGGAGAAACCAAGGAAGATTTGGTTAGGGAGTGGTTTAAACAAGGAAGAAAAACAGTCCTATATCCAATTGTTGAAACAATATCAGGACTGTTTGGCTTGGTCTTATTCCGAGCTGAAAGCATATAGAGAAGACTTGTTCCAACATGAAATCCCTCTTGAGAAAGATGCCAAACCATTCAGATAGAAGCAAAGGCCAATTAACCCACTCCTTTCTCTCAAAATGCAAGAGGAATTGAAAAAGTTGAGAGATGGAGGAATCATTCAACCCACAAGGTATTCTTCTTGGGTTGCAAACTTGGTGCCGGTCAGAAAGAAAAATGGAGATATCAGAATTTGTGTGGATTTCAGAAATCTAAATAGAGCATCAATGAAAGACAACTATCCTCTACCAAACATGGAAAACATGTTGCAATTAGTGACTGGTTCTGAAATGCTTTCTACTTTGGATGGTTTCTCCGGTTATAACCAAGTTGTTGTCGCTAGAGCTAATTTTCAAAGGGCCATGGACATTGCTTTCATTGGCTATATCAAAAATTTTATTGCTATTTATCAAGATGATATTACTATTTTTTCTAGAAAAATAATTGACCACTTGTAGCATTTGGAAAGAATGCTGATCAAATGTAGAGAATATGGCATTTCACTTAATCCAAAGAAGTTCCATTTTGGAGTGCAAAGAGCAAAACTACTTGGTCACCTTGTGTCTAAATAAGGAGTTATGATTGATCCACAAAGGATAGAATCTATCAGCAAGATCCGGTTCAAAAAACTAAGAAAAGAATCTAATCCTTCTTTGGTCAAATCAATTTCATTAGAAGGTTTGTGTCTAATTTTGCTGAGTTGACTCTCTCCATTACTTGCATGTTGAAGAAGGACCAGAATATTGAGTGGGAAGAGGATTCCCTTAAATATTCTGATGGAATCAAGGAAGCATTGAAGTATGCTCCTGTTCTAACAACCCCAAATTACAAGAAACCTTTCCAAATATTCTCCTTTTCTTTTGAGCACACCATTGCATTTTTTTGTTGCAAAAGGATGATGATGGAGCTGAAAGACCTATTGCCTTCTTTAGTAAGGCATTGCAAGTAGCTGAGTTGAAATACACAATCATGGAGAAACAGGCATTTTCCTTGGTAAAAGTAGCAAAAGTTTTTAGGCCTTATATTTTGAGTTCCAAAATTGTTGCTTATGTTCCTCACACAATGGTGAAAGACATCTTATCAGAGATGGAGATCTCAAGAAAAAGGTGTAGATGGGTCAAAAAATTGCAGGAGTATGATATGGACATCTAGACCACAAAGCTAGTAAGAGGTTTGGGTCTTGCCAAGCTCATGGCTGAAAGTAATCTATAGAATGCTGAAGTAAATGAGGTAGAGGAAGAAAGGGTAGGTGTTCTTGAGAAATTGTTGAGTTCTGAATGGTACAAGGATGTAATATTTTATCTCAGACACTTATGCTACCCTGGGAATTTGAATAAAAATCAGAAAAGATCCCTCAAGTTGGCTTCTCAAAAATATATCATTACAAACTTTGGGTTGGCTTGGAAGAACCCTGAAGGAATCCTCTTGAGATGTGTGACTGAAGATGAAGCTCCCAAAATAATTTTTGATTTCCATGGGGGAGTTTGTGGAGGAAATTTTGCTAGAAGAGTTACTGCACACAAAATTCTGAGGGCTGGTTATTGGTGGCCAACTCTTTTCAAGGATGCAACTCAGTTGGTTAGAAGATGTGAAAGTTGTCAACATTTCTCTGGAAGATTGAAAGCTTCAGGATCCCTTTCTTTGTAGCCTGTATCAATTGAAGCTCCTTTTAAACAATGGGGGTTGGACTTCATTGGTGAAATCTCTGATTCATCAAGTGATGGACACAAATGGATTTTGGTAGCTACTGATTTTTTCAAAAAATGGGTGGAAGCAATCCCCACTAGGAAGGAAACACACCAAGTTGTAATGGACTTCATATTGAATCATATCATCTACAGATTTGGAGTGCTAGTCAAGATTATTGTTGATAATGCCATGAGTTTCAGAGTTGGACCTTTAGTGGAAATGTGTAAAGAGTATGGGATAAAGTTGACATATGCTTCTAACTACAATCCACAAGGAAATGGACAGGATGAGTCCAACAATAAAAACTTGTTGAAGATCATTAAAAGGACTTTGGAATTGAACAAGAAGAAGTGGGGTGAGCAACTAAATTTTTTTTTTTTGGGTGATAGGATCACATCAAAAGAGCTCTTTGGTAAAAGCCCATTTGAATTGGTATACGAAACATAAGCTCTCATGCCCTTTATATACGTAATTGTCTTCATTTCAGTTTGTTCAACAATTTTAAGACCAAGAAATCAGTCCATATGAAGCAAGGATTAATCAGATTGTCGAGCTTGATGAAGCAAGAAGAGCATCCCATCGAGGCATGTAAAATTCAAAGAGAGGATGAAGAAGCTATTTGATAAGAAGGTAACCCCAAGAGCTTTCAGTATTGGAGATCTTGTGCTATTGTGGGATAATAGGCATGAAGATAAGGGCAAGCATGGTAAATTTGATGCTTTGTGGATGGGCCCATATTCCATTGACATAAGAATTGGTGAGAATACCTTTTTCCTCAAGGACCTGGATGGGGAATTTCTTGAGCTGCTTGTTAATGACAGACATTTGAAGCATTTTTTGGATTGATCCTCAAAACTGAGGTTTGCATATCACTTGTATAGTGTACAATTGTTTGTTTTCTACTCTATTTTTTGTTATTTTGGTCAGTTTATCAGCTGGTTTTTGGGTGTTTTGGCTTGTGACTCCATTTTCCCAATGGATATTTTGGCACTTGGTCTACTTTTGTTCTTGTGGCACTTGCAGGGAGTGCCCATCCTCGAGTCGGAGCCTATGTTGGTGCTCAAAATTGTCTCGCCCCATTTGTGCCCTTGGAAATTTATTGATTTACGGCCTTTGTCATTCTATCCTTCCCCATGTTGTGCTTGGCTAGTATTTTTGCAATTTTTAGTTTACCTCTGGGTCAAAGATCATGTATGGGTCCATATTAGTCTCCTAGTTTCTTTGTTCCTTTGGAAAGGTCTTTATTTTGAGTTCCTCAGGCTCTGTCCTTTCAAAAAACTCATGTTTTCCCATTCCCTCTATTGCCATAGTTAGAATTTGTGTTCTTGATGTTCTACCTTGAAATACTTGAAGAAGAATGAGTTGATGTGTCCCTAAGGATCATGTTTGAGCCTTGTAACATTCTAAACTCTCTGTCATTGAAGAAAACTTCATTTTCAGGCTCAAATGCTCGTGTTTCTATATTTTACAGTTTGACGGGCATTTTCTCCTGGTCAAATTTGCATCCTTGCATCTACAGGGGATGTGGCACCTTTTGGTTGGATGTGGCTTAGCTAAATACTTCAAAAATTCTATAAAAATCCTCAACTTAGAAATATGTCCACGTGGGTGAACGACGCTTGTTTGAGAATCAAATTTTTGGTCTGGCTTTGAAATAGTGTCGGAGGACATGTGGAGGCTTGGCAAGATGGGGACATGTGGAGGCCTCTGCTTGCTTTGCATTTTACTTAGAATTTTCAACGGCCAAAAGGAGATTGCCTCGGAGCATGACACGTGGTGCCTTTCGCTGGGTTTCAAGCATTCAGAAAAATCTCGCCAGAACAAGACATGTGGTGAGCCCACGCTCGTTCAAGGTATCAAATTTTTGGGACCGCCTCAAGGTGTGCCATGGTGACACGTGGCAGTTTGAAAATTCAAAGAGGTGGGGAGGCGGACCATCGGGGGCAACTTGGAAATTTTTCCTCTTGTATTCAAATGACTCAAAGTATCAAACTAACCGCAAGCCCGAGGGTAAAAAGTCAAAATTCATCTGAGAAGTCAATAGCGAGAGGTGCGGGCTGGCGGAGGAAAAGTGAAATTTTTTCCCTTTGAGGGAAAAGGGAGTTAAAGGCATAAAGGGACCCGGGGTTCTGCTGGGACCCACTTTAGAAACTTGAAGCGAAGGGTGGAGCTGCGGAGGAAAAATGATTTTTTTCCTTTTTCCAGAAAGATGCAAAATGTGTAAAATTGAGTCACGACTCCGTATCCAGTCATATTGTGCCACGTGTCAAGCCCAAATCTCATCGGCGGAGTGGTGGAGGAAATCAAGAAATTGTGCAAATTTTCCAAAAGTAGTAAAAAGGTAAAAAGACGTCTCGAGGCCCGGATCTGCCATGTGGAGGGCTCAAATTTGAAGTTGAGGAAAAAATCAACGGTAGCTATGCATTTCACTAGTTTGTCCACCATTTGAGCTCTAGGAAGTTTGGAGATGGATTTTTGCATCAATCTTCATCAATTTTTTCCAATTTGTGTCGTTTTGGCCTACAGGGTCCGGATTAATCAATTTGGGGGTTCAATTTGTGAATCCAAGGCATTTTTCAAATAAATTTTTACTCTGGTTCGTGAAAAACGTGAATTACCAGATCCAAAGTTGTAGAGTAAAAATTAGGAAGGAAAATTTGAAATGATGAAATGAAAGGGATCTACATGCATGGGAAATGAAAAACGTGCTTCCACTTTGAAGAATGATGAAAGTTTTGTAATGATTCACCTTTTGAAAGAACAACTGGCAACTTTTTGTGAGTTTTTTAAATGTCATTTTCCAGAAATATTGCAAAGCAAAGGTGCTTCAAATATTCCACTTTTGGAGGGAAGATTTGAGGGGAAAAGTGAGTGAGTGAGTGAAAGTTATATATTGCATGAATTTGTCATGCAAATGGTCGGAGAAACTTAGAATTTGTAACATCCACTTTTTGTTACTTCACTTCATATCCATTTTTTTATCTTACTTTATGCTTCTCGATTTAAATACCCATATATTTAAATCCAACATAAATCTTAATGCAATCCAATTTTGATAATGCATGAACCATGTGTGCAAACTGCATGAGAAATACTTGAACCTATTCATCCTCTCCCATCACTTGGAATGAGCTCATACATAAAATGTATCTTTTGGTTCTCCTTTTTACATGATATGATATATAAGTGAAGACTCCTAAGTGTGTACCTGGGTTCCACCTATGAAATCCATAGGCATCTCATAACTTAGATAATGGTGAAATCTCGATAGTGTAATCAACAGTTTACACCACTTTGCACAAAGTTTTTGAGTCATGTATACCATGCTCAATTCCATGACGACACACTCGTCATTAGGAAATTGTCATTTCACCTTAATCACTTATTCAGTTATATGGATTCACAACCTTTATTTTGTTTTTAAGGTAATTTTAAATCATTAAAGAATAACCTAGGCCTACGACACCTTCTCCACGAATGGATCGTACCTAAGGTCTAGACTAAGGTTGATCCCAGGACCTTTAATCTTCCGACACTTAAATTACCTTTCAAGATCTCATGCCCAAGTTAACCATAAATGGAAAACAATACTATCCAAATCTATGATTGGTATTACAATTTAATTACTATCCCGACTTAATAAATTAAGCCCATATTTCTTTATTTCACATTCTGGGGATATGTACTTGCATAAGGCTAAGTATTAAGGTATGATTCATATTTTTATCAAGTACCATAGACTATCTAAGGTAGTAAACAATTAAGCATAAGCACTTCACTTTTCTTAGTTGTATCTTAATCAAGAGTGTTCATTTGTTTTAATATATATAACTAGCGGTAAATTATGTTTGGAGTATCTGAGTTGTTAGATAGGAGGCACTACTTGTCCATTCATCCTCTTATGATAGTCTTTTTACATAAGGTATTTGATTCCTTTTTTAATGATCATTTACTAATCCTCATGTCAACTTCCTTGGTGATCGTAGTCGTATGACAATGTTCATTAGTTATGGGACCAACACCCTCCAAATTTATTTATGGTTATATTAAACTTATCTTTATATAAGTGTGGTTCCTAAACCTTCATAGAGGTATCAATATACCTTAGTACTTGATTATTCAGATTCATATCCTCTTTCACTTGAATACTCAATAGTCATAGATTGTCTATCCGGCAAATCAACTCTACCATGAAAGGTTAAAATGTTTCCTACAAGAATAATAGCCAACCGTGTACGGTTCACCTATACCATTTTGAATATAACTACTAAACTATTGTTTCATCAACATGGATCATATTATCCATGAAGTCCTTTTTATTTCATTTACAATTTATCTTTCCTAAATGCCAATCATTCTACTTGTTTAGATATTGTTTTCTTACATGGCATCACATTTTAATAAAAAAAAAATAGATCTCTGCCATTATTGACAATGGTTAAATTCTATAATCATAATTTATTTAAGTTATGAAATATGGCCTTTCAAGGCGTTAGATATGATCCATCACTTAAGAATATTATCCTATTATCAAACTGATAAAACTATTGATAGTTACCTTTAATCTCATTAACAAGTACGTCTGTTCTTATTAATTGAATTCACAATAGTTAAGGTTAGAGTGATGCAGAGTGTCTAAACATGCTACAAGTAAATATTCATATCTTTCAGTTAAGCGGTCAAGTTCTTAAGACCCCGATGGTGTGAGGTCACTTCACCAGTTATACCAAACATGATTTAAGAAATTAACACTCAGTCATATTCAGATGATACACAACAATGTTGCATGCATTATTACCTACGCTGTGATGCCAACCTAATTTCAATAATACTTGAAATAATCTGAGTTATTTCTTTATTTACCTTGTTGTTAAAGAGTAACATAATAGAATATTTTCTCAACAATTTTATTTGGTAAACAATCCATAATAACTACATATTTTCTAGCTTATTGATAGTAGTTATCATGACCAATAATATTTCCAAGGTATAAAACTTATTGTAAATTATAATACGAAATTAATCTTTCCTTCACATGGAAATCAAATCATCATAACTTATACTTATTCAAATAGTTGATCTATAAAGATCTTAGATTACAACTCAACAATTAATAAATATAATTACGAAGTCAAATGTCTGATCAAGCTTGAACGTAATTTGAGATAGGCTTATTGCCTCTGGTTAAAATAGAAATCTTTTCTATACTTCCTCAATTTTCCTTTTTATAATCACACATTCAAGGAGAAGTTAAAAAGTGATTCGAGAATATCTTACGCTCAATAGCCATCATATTCACAATAAATCTTTACTGAAAATCATATTTTCAATACAATCTAATCACTCATGTGTTCTAAGGCAATTATAAGTGCATTGTCCAAACTTTAATTGCCACATAACTCCCCTTTTTCCTTGCATTGAAAATTTGATGTACAAAATTGCACATGGTTAGTTCAATAAAATGACATGAATAGCCCTTTTCCTCGCTTAATGACTTATGCAATATAATATTTGATTAAATGATATGCTGCAACATTAAGATCATAGTAACAACACAATAATGTAAAGAATCAATCATCATATGTTTAGAATAATTTCTTTTCATCCATCTAAAAACTATTTGTTGATATCATTTTAAATGCCTTACTAAAAGGAATTTGCAGAAATGTAACACTAAATGACTCAAGATAAAAGAAATCATAGCAATCTTTCCTAATTCAATATCATGTTAATTTATAAGTCAAAACCAACTGTTGTCAATAGTTTTACTAATCCAACACAACAAAAGCAGAGAAAATACAATACTTACATGTAGAATTTAGAATTAGCATAATGACTATTAGTCTCGATGAGGTGATGATGTCGAAATTTAAGAAGTACTAGAGGGTATCTCACCCTAGATCTGAAACTAACCACTTACCAAATCAATCATATGAAATTGAGGAAATCTGATTATATCATAATTTTATTCGCCAATGAGGAAATATGGCATAATTAGTAGATGCTACGGGCTTAGTATATTCGAGCCTTAGTAGAAAAAACTTCTAATAACATGTAATTATACTATTATATCCTTATATCCTTAAGGTATTCTTCCTAGTGTCCATAGGGACTGATCTCAGTGTGCTACTCAATGCATGTAGCTGAAATCTTGCTAGAAAAGATATTCGGAACAACAATCCTAAAAACATTCTTCCTCCTTACTTCCTTCAGGCATCTATTGCTAAATTAGGTCGATAACTATTTTAAGCAAATAATATTTTTTTAAACTCAGCATATGACATTATACTGACCGATTTCCAAGTTTAAAAGTTAATTAGGTAATTTCCAATTACCTTTAACTGAATCGAGAGCCTTAAAAATTAACTTGCAACCTTCTTGCTTAACCGATACTCGTCCCAGCTTACGTCGACACCAATCGACAACTCAAACCCATTACTGGCTTATTTGAAATGCCAGGATGTCTCCTTATTTACATTACGTTGACCGATAAGATATAGCTACCCACATATACAGAATATAAATATCACAAGTCAATCACTCACACTCAAACATGCAATTCATTTTTCTAGGTAGATCAATGTAACTTGTATGCGGTATCTATTATTAATGCTCCCAGTCCAACTGGATAAAACTGATCGATTAGAAATGATCAAATATAAAATTCCCCTTGTGGGTTTCATAAAGGATTGACACCGGGTTCTCTAACATGTAAACCACCCCAAGTTCCAGAAGGAAATAACCCAAAACTAAACACAGATTTAGTTATACTAAGGAGAAGGTATTAACTCCATGGTACTAAAAATTATAGTGCATCCTTTTTAAAGCCATTGAGGGTAAAGTTTCAGGCCTACGAAATTCATATTATTTTGTTTCCACTGTGCCATAACAAAACCCCAAAACCTCATTATTATCGCAGACATATTGTTATAGTGAAACAAATAATTTTACAAATCAAAATGTCTATGGTTATGTCCAGGTTAAAGACCAAGGACTAGGTGATTGAATCTTCAAGATTTCAACTCGGTGAATGCATATTAGCCATCGATATTCCCAGTATTAATGTTTTCATCGAATCCACAACAACAGAGTAATCTGAAACTAAACACGTTTTACTTTTTAAGTGAAATCTGCGTAATTTCCCATAATACTAAAAATTACCGAGCATGCCACTTAAGGTATTTATTTCATCATACGTATAAACATTTCAGGCATTTGGGTCATACTCAGAAATAATTAATTAATATTCAAAATAGAGAATAATAGAACTCTAGGTAACGTGAGTTGTTACTATCCAATATTATAGCAGACACACGAGTAACAACCATATTTATGTAGTAAACAACACCCAAGTCAACAGTTAAAACTACAGATCTCAAAAATCTCAAATGCAGTCACTCCTAATTTCACAAGAATCACTCAGTAGATAGTATTAACCTTCCCCAAATGCATATTCAACCAAATAAAATGTTGTAGATATCATCTATTCAAATATTAGATTGAATAAGATATTAAGAGGGGGAGAGGGTGATCCATGCCTATTAAAACCAAAATCCTTTCACCTCGTAGTCTCAACAACTATTCTTCACCAACGAGGAGTGATTACCAATGCCCTTTTTCTTCTAAAATTTCCAACGAACTACCTTTCAAAAACTGTATGCAAATTTGGTTCCAACAGTTGAATTTTCAAAGGAAGAAGAAGAGTTCGCAGTTTACATGAAAGAACAAAAATAAAAATAGATTTCCAACAGGTCTGATAGCTTCTTAAGGAAGCTTCACCCTTTCCAAATATTATCTCCGCATTTAAGGGTGCATTAAATATAATCAATGCCATTAATAACCAACCAACTATTAGCGCCGACCTCCAATTTCTCCTCCACAAAAGGTGGGATTTTTAGAAAACCTAAAACTCCTTTTTCAAAATTAAACACCGTATGGATATGCGTATAACTATCTATTTGCATGGAAAATAGCTTAATCATGGTTTGTGATTAACCAAGCCTAGTAGGAAAAATAATCAATTGCCTTAATAAATGTATTAACTAATGCTTGGTGGGTCTTCAATGTTGACATTCAACTTATAAACCCTAAAGTCTCATGCAAGCTTATGTAATTAATAAAGACACCAAAAAAATTTTGATTTCATCGTTGAAAATTAAGCAATATTAATCTAAACACTACCTCATAGCCTCATGGTTATTTCAATAATCGAATGCCTCTATATAACTTAAAATGTTCTTCAATTAAGTACATAGACTTATAGGAGTTTACCATAGCAAAGTTGGCATGGAGGAGGATATTCGAGATAGGTCGAAGGTGATGATTACGATGAATTCATAACTAAGTTCACCAAAAAATTAATCAAACATTTATCCCATACTATATAATGTAAGAATTTATCAAACTCTCTATAACAGTCATGTAAGAAATCAAACTCAATGTACAAATTATCACTTTACACAATATCATTATTTTCTCATAATGGCTAAAGTATAGAACTTGTGTATAAGTTCCAACCATATTTTTGCGACTTCAACTCACCCAGGAAACAAAAGTAAAACAATAATAATAATAGTTATGGAGGTACAGATGCCAGTTATGCATCCCATAATGAAATTTCATCTTCTCTAACCAGAAGATATTTCACAGCACACAACATGACAACATAGCCATCCGAGATGATTAATAAAACCATCATCTACAAAAACAAGGTAGCGTACCAACACGTAGAATGAATTCCAATCTTAATTAGCTTGTGACTATGTGAAAACAGGAGCCATTGCGATGTCACATGTACAATTGTGCACATGTATGCATACCCTTTTGGCTATGCGTATGTGTCCACAATAGTACACAAGACAATGTAGTGGTACCAGCTGTCGTGTAACTCTCTAATTATTTTAATGCTTCAATTCATTTTATGAAAAAAAGAGAATGAGGGATTGAGGGGTGTGACATTATTCCCTCTTAATGAATCATCATCTCGATGATTTCTATCTAATAATCACAATCAAATCATTCAAACAAAGATTTATACTCATCTACTAAGGAGAATAGTCCTTATTTTCCAAGAATTTTATGACTTTCAGATCTGAAAATTAATTCTCTCAGTTGTAGTAGCCTTTCGCTAGCAAAAATATTCCCACAGAAAATACATGGCATGATTTTGTCATTACATCCATTCATACTATACAATATTATGTAATGAATACAAAAATAAAGTCAAAACAAGCTTTTATAAGGCTGAAACAAACAAGGAAAAGTTGTCTCTTTTCTATTTCCCCAAGTATTACAAGGTTGGGTTGTTTTGTTACTTGTTTTTCTCGAGTCTTTTCCTGTGTAATTACTATTTTCATAGGGTTTCTCCCAGTGGTGTTCCTTTTTAAAGCTGGTTTTTCCGAACAACAAATGGTTTTGTTCCTTTCTTAACCACATAAAAAAATAGATCCTTCACACATAAATTATACCTCTAGGTTACTAGTTTATGTTTCATTTGTTTGAGTAATGCCATTACTCAATGGTTTATCTTTACAAACCAAACAATTCAGAAACCTTAAAATCATACAAATGCTGGTTATAATAAATAATACCCATCCAATATATATTATAATAACTCAGTTGCACATATTCCATCCGGAATCGCTTACAAGTAATAAGTAGAATAAGACGTGTAAGTATTCAACCTTAGTTTTTCCCAATATCTACTAGTATCAAGGTGGCTGAGTAGAATATTTTTCATAAGTATCTACCCAATCCATTTGCCACAACCAATCCTAGTAATACTAAAACTAGAGTAATATTACCACAACTATATTAGTCCATACTTATGTCATTCTTAGAGTTATACTTTTTCCATTCTAATATCATTACTTACTATTAACTCAAAAAGATTCCAAGATGGAATAATAATTTTACTGCCATATATCTCCAAGTTATATATAGTAATAAATTATAAGAATGAAGGAAAAATATACTTCATAACTCAGCTTCATGACTTGTATAATCTTTAATACAACACATCAAATTGAGTTACTTCCTATTACATTCAGTCATAATAAGATCCAATTTCAAGTAAGGTCTCAACCAAAACTTGATTACACTAAAACATATAAGTTCATAATTTCTTAGTCTTTCATAGCAACTGGTAAAACTAAGCATTCATTATGATATAAGTCATACTTGGCTATATCATCTACCTTTTCTTGACATATCTTACTCATTACTCATAAATCCTAGTTTGATCAAAGAAAACAATCAACTTGGTTACCCAAGCATAATGAGCCATCAACAAGTTCATTTAGGAACTCTTAACAAATATTGACTCACAAATGAGTATAGATAGTCTTTTACCTATCCTCAAGTAAGAAGTCTGCAGTTTTTATAAGACCGAGAAAACTTGCTTACCTTAAATCTTACAAAGTGACTAGTATCAAAGTTACTTTATAAGCTATAGAATTTTCCATCAACAACTTTATATTCCAATATTAAGAGTCAACAGACTGAAATATGATATATTTCTATATCTTGGAGTTGAAATAGTAATGATGTACGCCACATATTTAAAAAAATAAATAAATATTCATTCAGATAAATGCTACTTTATCTGATATAGGTTGAAATTGGATATTTTTAATCCATACCACAAGGAAGAGTTAGGATTCAAAATTGTTGACCATTTTTTTTTGAGTACAACAAATCCATATTTTCTTTCTTTTAGTATTGAAGAATACTAATCTCATGGATCCCTTCACAATTTCCTCTATATCCTGCTAGGGATACATGTTCCTTTCCTTTGTTGTCTACCCTTGCAACATGCTTCATCATTCGAGGCTTTTCCATCTTCTTTAAAGGAAATTTGTTGGCATAATGCCCATTACCACACAAGAAACATCCTCCAAACAGGTCCCGATTGACTACCTTTAACTTTTCCATTTGCAACAGTACTACACTTTTTCTTGCAGTTATCACAACAAGTTTTTGTGCAAATTTATTTTTGGCAGAACACATTTTCTTGCTATGCTTTTTCCACCAAATTTTCTTAGCATTCCGAGATGAAGAAGAATTATCATTCTTATGATCCTTTTCATTTTTATGAGTGGGAATGTCTAGCAGATTTGGTTTTAGCCCACTAGCTTTTCCAACTATCATCTTATCGAGAAAAAGGTCCAAGTTTATCAATGATTCCCTCAATTTTGGGTTCAGTTCGTCTTTGGATTGGCAAGTCCAAAACTTGCCACCATTGACCAGTTCATCATTCAAACAACTCTCCTGTTGCTTATTAGTAACAATCCCAAGTTGTCTTTTTTCCAACTTGTCATTTTCACCCATCACCAGCTGCTCCAAGGCATCTATCCAGTTTGGGTATATTGAAGGATTGCCAGAATTTTGTCTAACTTTTGCACTGTGGAAACCACAAAAAAATGACCGGTTCCTTCTTCTTGGTGCATCCTTCTCATATCCATTTTATTTTGAAAACAAAATAAAATTTTCAATTAGCGTAAGGACCCAATAAGTCCAAGAGTTACAACCTTCAGCTCTGATACCAAGATGTAACATCCACTTTTTGTTACTTCACTTCACATCCAATTTTTTATCTTACTTTATGCTTCTCGATTTAAATACCCATATATTTAAATCCAACATAAATCTTAATGCAATCCAATTCTGATAACTATCATGAACCATGTGCAGCTGCATGAGAGATTACTGAACCTATGCATCCTCTCTCATCGCTCGGAATGAGCTCATACATAAAATGTATCTTTTGGTTCTCCTTTTTCAGAATAGGATACAATATATAAGTGAAGACTCCTAAGTGTGTACCTGGGTTTCACCTATGAAATCCGTAGGCATCTCACAACTTAGATAATGGTGAAATATCAACAATGTAATTAGTAGTTTACACCACTTTGAGCAAAGTTTTTCGAGTCATGTTTACTATGTTCAATTCCATGACGACACACTTATCATTAGGAAATTGTCGTTTTACCTTAATCACTTATTCAGTTATATGGATTCACAACCTTTATTTTGTTTTTAAGGTAATTTTAAATCATTAAATAACAACCTAGGCCTACTACTACACCACCTCTATGAATGGGTCGTACCTAAGGTCCTGGACTAAGGTTGATCCCAGAACCTTTAATCTTCCGACACTCAAATTACCCTTCAAGATCTCATGCCCAAGTTAACCATAAATGGAAAAAAATATTATCAAAATATAGGATCGGTATTACAATTTAATTACCGTCCCAGTTTAATAAACTGAGCCCATATTTCTTTATTTCACCTTCTTGGGATATGTACTTGCATAAGGGTTGAGTATAAAGGTATGATTCATACTTTTTATTAGATACCATAGACTATCTAAGTTAGTAATAAATTAATCATAAGCACTTCACTTTTCTTAGTTGTAGCTTAATCAAGAGTGTTCATTTGATTATATATATATAACTAGTGGTAAATTATGTTTGGAGTATATGAGTTGTTAAATAGGAGGCACTACTGTCCATTCATCCTCTTATGATAGTCTTTTTACATAAGGTCTTTGATTCCTTTTTCAATGATCATTTACTAATCCTCATGTCAACTTCCTTGGCGATCGTAATCATATGAAAATGTTCATTAGCTATGGGACCAACACCCTCTTCCTATAGTTTAACGTAAGTCTACACCCTTTGAATTTCCTTATGATTATATTAAAATTATATTTATATAAGTGTGGTTCCTAAACCTTCATAGAGGTATCAATGTACCTTAGTACTTGATTATTCAGATTTGAATCCTCTTTCACTTGAATACTCAATAGTCATAGATTGTCTATCTGGCAACTCAACTCTACCATGAAAGGTTAAAATGTTTCCTGTGAGAACAATAGCCAACCACGTACGGTTCACTATACCATTTCAAATATAACTTCTAAACTATTGTTTCATCAACATGGATCATATTATCCATGAAGTCCTTTTTACTTCATTTACAATTTATCTTTCCCAAATGCCAATCATTCTACTTGTTCCATTATTGTTTTCTTACATGGCATCACATCTTAATCAAAACAAAATAGATCTCCACCATTATTGATAATGGTTAAACTTTAAGATCATAATTTATTTAAGTTATGAAATATGGCCTTTCAAGGCATTAGATATGATCCATCACTTAAGAATATTATCCTATTATCTAACTGTTGAAACTATTGATATTTACCTTTTATCTCATTAATAATTACCTCTATTCTTATTAATTGAATTCACAATAGTTAAGGTTAGAGTGTTGTAGAGTGTCCAAACATGCTACAAGTACATATTCATATCTTTCAGTTAAGCTAACTGGTCAAGTTCTTAAGACCCCTATGGTGTGAGGTCACTTCACCGGTTATACCAAACATGATTTAAGCAATTAACACTCAGTCATATTCAGATGATATGCAGCAATGTTGCATGCATTATTACCTATCGTTGCGATGCCAACCTACTTACTATAATACTTGAAATAATCTAAGTTATTTCTTTATTTACCTCGTTGTTAATGAGTAACATAAGAGAATATTTTCTCAACAATCTTATTTGGTAAACAGCCCATAAGAACTACACATTTTCTAGCTTATTGAAAGTAGTTATCGTGACCAATAATATTTCCAAGGTATAAAACTTATTGTAAATTATAATATGAAATTAATCTTTCCTTCACATGGAAATCAAATCATCATAACTTATTCAAATAGTTGATCTATAAATATCTTAGATTACAACTCAACAATTAATAAATATAATTATGAAGTCAAATGTCGATCAAGATTGAACATAATTGAGATAGGCTTATTGACTCTGGTTAAAACAAAAATATTTTCTATACTTCCTCAATTTTCCATTTTTTTTTTAAATCACACATTCAAGGAGAAGTTCAAAAGTGAGTCAGAATATCTTAAGCTCAATAGCCATCATATTCACAATAAATCTTGACTGAAAATTATAGTTTCAATACAATCCAATCACTCATGCATTCTAAGGCAAATACAATTGCATCATCCAAACTTTAATCGCCACATAACTCCCCTTTTTCCCTGCACTAAAAATTTGATGTACAAAATTGCACATGGTCAGTCCAACATGACTGGCATGAATAGCCCTTTTCCCGCTTAATGACTTGTGCAATATAGTATTTGATTAAATGATATGTTACAGTATTAAGATCATAGTAACAACATAATAATGCAAGGAATCATTCATCATAGGTTTAAAGTAATTTCCTTTCATCCATCTAAAAACTATTTGCTGATATCATTTTAATTGCCTTACTAAAAGGAATTCTGAAATGTAACACTTAACAGCTCAGGATAAAAGCAATCATAGAAATCATTCCTCATTCAACATCATGTTAATTTATAAGTCAAAACCAATTGTTGTCAATAGTTTTACTAATCCAACACAACAAAAGCGGAAAATACAATACTTGCATGTAGAATTCAGAATTAGCATAATGACTGTTAGTCTCGATGAGACTGATGATGTCGAAAGTTAAGAAGTACTAGAGGGTACCTCACCCTAGATCTGAACTAATCACTTACCAAATCAGTCATATGAAATTGATGAAATCTGATTATATCATGATTTTGTTCACCAATGAGGAAATATGGCATAATTGGTAGATGCTACGGGCTTAGTAGAATCGAGCCTTAGTAGAAAAAAATTCTATTAACATGTAATTATAATAATATACCCTTATATCCTTAAGGTATTATTCCTAGTGTTCATAGGGTCTGATCTCAGTGTGCTACTCAATGCATGTAGCTGAAATCTTGCTAGAAAAGATATTTAGAACAACAATCCTAAAAACATTCTTCCTCCTTACTTCCTTCAGGCATCTATTGCTAAATTAGGTCAATAACTATTTTAAGCAAATAATATATATTTCTCTTCAGGCACATTTTTTTACACTCAACATATGACATTATCTCGACCAATTTCCAATTTTAAAGTTAATTAGGTAATTTCAATTACCTTTAATCGAATCGAGAGCCTTAAAATTAAGCGCAACCTTCTTACTTAACCGATACTCATCGACTTACGTCGACACCAATCGACAACTCAAACCCATTCATGGCTTATTTGAAATGCTAGGATGTATCCTTATTGACATTACATTGACTGATAAGATATAGCTACCCGCATATACAGAATATAAATATCACAAGTCAATCACTCACACTCAAACATGTAATTCATTTTTCCAGGTAGATCAATGTAACTTGTATGCGGTATCTATTATTAATGCTCCCAGTCCAACTGGATAAAATTGATCAATTAGAAATGATCAAATATAAAATTCCCCTTGTGGGTTTCATAAAGGATTGACACCGGGTTCTCTAGCATGTAAACCACCCCAAGTTCCAGAAGGACAATAACCCAAAACTAAACACAAATTTAGCTATACTAAGGAGAAGGTATTAACTCCATGGTACTAAAAGTTACTGAAGACATCCTTTTCAAAGCCACTAAGGTTAAAGTCTCAGGCCTACGAAGTTCAAATTATTTTGTTCCCACTGTGCCATAACAAAACCCCAAAACCTCATTATTATCGCAGACAGATTGTTATAGCGAAACAAATAATTTTACAAATCAAAATGTCTATGGTTATGTCCAGGTTGAAGACCAAGGACTAGGTGATTGAATCTTCCAGATTTCAACTCAGTGAATGCATATTAGCCATCGATATTCCCAGTATTAATGTTTTTCATCGAATCCAAAACAACAGAGTAATCGAAACTAAACACGGTTTTACCTTTTAAGTGAAACCCGCGTAATCTCCCGTAATACCAAAAATTACCGAGCATGCCACTTAAGGTATTTATTTCCTCATACGTATAAACATTTCAGGCATCTGGGTCATACTCAAAAATAATTAATTAATATTCAAAATAGAGAATAATAGAAATCTAGGTAACAGAGTTTGTACTATCCAATATTATAGCAGCACACACAGTAGTAATAACCATATTTACGCAGTAAACAACACCCAAGTCAATAGTTAAAACCGTAGATCTCAAAATCTCAAATGTAGTCACTCCTAATTTCACAAGAATCACTCAAGTAGATAGTATTAACCTTCCCCAAATGCATATGCAACAAAATAAAATGTTGCATATATCATCTATTCAAATATCAGATTAAATAAGATATTAAGAGGGGAGAGGGTGATCCATGCCTGTTAAAACCGAAATCCTTCCACCTTGCAGGTCAAAGAACTATTCTTCACCAACGAGGAACGATTACCAATGCCCTTTTTATTCTAAAATTTCCAACGAACTACCTTTCAAAAACTATATGCAAATTTGGTTCCAACAGTTGAATTTTCAAAGGAAGAAGAAGAGTTTGCAGTTTACATGAAAGAACAAAAATAAAAACGGATTTCCAACAGATCGATAGCTTCTTCAAGAAGCTTCACCCCTTCCAAAGCTTATCTCCACATTTAAGGGTGCATTAAATATAATCAATGCCATTAATAACCAACCAACCATCAGCGCCGGCCTCCAATTTCTCCTCCACAAAAGGTGGGATTTTTAGAAAACTTAAAACTCCTTTTTCGAAATCAAACACTTGCATGGATAGGCGTATAACTATCTATTTGCATGGAATAGCTTAATCATGGTTTATGATTAACTAAGCTTGGTAAGAAAAATCATCAATTGCATTAATCAATGTATTAAATAATGCTTGGTGGGTCTTCAATGTAGTCATTCAACTTATAAACCCTAAAGTCTCATGCATGGCTTATATAATTAATAAAGACACCAAAAAAATTTTGATTTCATTGTTGAAAATTAAGCAATATTAATCTAAACATTATCTCATAGCCTCATGGTTATTTTAATAATTGAATGCCTCTATATAACTTAAAATGTTCTTCAATTAAGTACATAAACTTATAGAAGTTTACCATAACAAAGTTTTCATGGAGGAGGATATTTGGATAGGTCAAAGGTGATGATTACGATGACTTCATAACTAAGTTCACCGAAAAATTAATCAAACATTTATCCCATACTATATAATGTAAGAATTTATCAAACTCTCTATAATGGTCATGTAATAAATCAAACTCAATATACAATTTAGCACTTTACACAATATCATTATTTCCTCATAATGACTAAAGTATAGAAGTTGTGTATAAGTTCCAACCATATTTTGCGACTTCAACTCACCCGGAAATAAAAGTAAAACAATAATAATAATAGCCATGAAGGTACAGATGCCAGTTATGCATCCCATAATGAAATTTCATCTTCTCTAACCCCAAAATTCATTTAAATCACCTAATCCCACCTATACTACCCCTGTGTTGCATTGTGTGTCAACAAGAGAATATAATCCATTTACAAAAATGCACAAAGTAGTCAAGATCACACCATGTCTCAATTATTTTCAGCCTTGTCTTTAAAGCATTTCCATCATTTAGTAGTGACAGCTCTGTTGATTTTGAATAATGGGAAATTGATCATGTTTTCTCAAGGCCATCTCCATACTGATCTACATAATACAAGGATATCTTCACCCCCTCATAAAACAAAGTCTACAATACAGGTTCTCTTACCTTAGTTGAGAGGTAGAACCTAAAATAATGAGGATAATATCAAATCCTTTCAAGCTGCTACCCACTTCTTCAAAGCCTGAGTGCTAATAAGTTAGATAAATTGCTTCCATAGCTACAAAACGACATATAAATCATTTATCCGCTCTGAGTGTCTTGTAAAATTCATGATGTTGCTCAAGGGTTGAAGGGGATTAAATATGGGTACCAACGGTACCTCGTATGAAAAAATTCCTCCTTGGTAATTGTAGGCTTCTAATGCAATGCCTCTCACGTGTGTGCAGCTTCAGTGATTGTAGTGATATTTACTATCAATGCCTCAGGTCCTTTTGTTATTTTGGGCATCCATTGATCTTCTACCATGTGTTAGATTCTAACCATCCCAACGCCCTTTTTTCTTTCTTATGCTATTTACTCAGATGCTCATATAAGTCCAGGAAATCTTCATAGCTATGGTTCTTCCCATAGAAAGAACATGCATTATTCTGAGGACATTCACACCTATAGTGATTAGGGGATCCAAACGTATAACATGTTCCATGAGGGAACTCTCCTCTTCCTCCACCATGGCCTCATCCTCCATATCCACCATAATATCCACGTCCTCTTCCATGACCTCCTTAAAAATGCCCCTCATTCCTATCATAACACATTTGATTATGATCCCGATCTTGGTGCTCATTCCTACCCTTAGAATTATCTATTATACTTGTCTATCGTACTCCAATGTTTATAACATCACGGATCTAACCGATCAACCGAAAATCCTTAGTATCATGGGTCGTGGACCTAAAAATCTTGCAAAATAAATAGACATTATTCCTTATCACACAGTGTAACAAAGGAAAATGACTAGCATCATGATTCAAATGGAAAATTTCACAATCTAGTAATAATGAATGTATAGATCTGTGAGGAAAACTATCCTTGGTGTGACCTTCCACTTCACAATCTGTACACCAAATTCCTGAGTGCATTTCATGGGCTGAATTTACCAATAGCTTTTCTAACTACTTTACCATAGTTGTAATATGTGCCTATAGAAAAAGACTAACACCAGTGTCAATGCTCCCAAATACCTCAACACGCAAGGTGCTTCCAAATTGCTGCGCAGATCCGTGTATGTATTATGTGACAACGCCCTCCTAAAAGTTGTAATCAATCCTCCAATGAACCACTGTGCATGCTGGCTAGCATGAATATCATAAGACAACTTAGATAGAAGTGTCTTAAAATGAGCATCATACTCACGTACACTTTCAGTAGTGCCTTGCTTGATATCTTTTAGCGCACTTATACTCTTCTACTCAAATTCAGGAATATGTAACTCTTTTAAGAAAGCATCCCTCAAAGGTCTTTGCATAATCCACGTATGTTTATTCAGGGTCAAATTTCCTATACCGTTGTGCATGCGCCTGTAATGTAGTAGAAAATTGACTTGTCTTTCACTTAGCAGATTGTAATCCCTTTAGTGCACCATAATATTTCACACTTATGCACATGTTTGGCAAACATCCTCTATACCTCTATATTCTAGGAGATGAAGGGACATCTCTATGTAGATATTTTGTGGGTTGCTGCAGACCTCAACCACCTAATCCAGAACCCTCCGGGTTCCCTCCGCCTCCAGAACCACTAGATCCACCAGAAATAGAACCACATATAACTCCTAATCTTCCACCTATAGCTCGAGTAGTACATGTAGATGTACTCCCTTATGCTCCGTTAGTAGTACTATACTAAACCCCTACAGTCTATGAGGTAGCTCCACTTCCAGAGGTGAATCCAACATTCTGTGTGCTCACATTCTAGGTGGATGATGTGCCTAAGAATGCTCCTCCATATAACATTGAAGTTGTCTATCCTACCATTGATGTACTTGATCCCTGACTTACTCCTGCTCTCCTACTTCCCAAGTTAGCTTGCTGGTTACTTTTCATACTAGATACTGAAAAACCAAGCACAAAAGCTAGGTCACCAGGTGGATTAAGATGCATGCCTATAACCCAAGTAGTCTATGTTGGTGTACTTCCTTGTGAGGCCAAGAAGGGATCTCTATCATGCTTTCCAAGATGGGGAGTTCCTACTGCTCTAGCTCCAAATCTTCTATGTGAGCCTTAAATCCTTCATGAGCTAGCTCTCTCCTCAACGCCATAGTTTCGTAATGGAACGTTGCTTCTCTATTTCCCTCTCACACACCTCATTATACTTAAGCTGCCTTTCCTCTCTCTATTTTTCTACCGCTAGGTCCACCATCTTAATACCAAACCTATTCCTGCCTTTGTGCATGGTGAAGTTTAGCTAGCCATCGATTTACTCTCCAAGTTCAAAGTAACAATTAAGATCTTGATCACCAGTGGAATATTGTGAAAATATGTTCCTCTTGGATACCTCAAAAATTGAAATTTAGTGACCTCTGGGCAAGAGTATGTTGAAATTGAGTATTCCAAAATATAACTGTTTAGAACACCACAAAACCATGTATCCACTACACGATTCCAAATCAGATCAACATCATAAAGAGCCTGAAATTATTCCTATGTCCAAACAAGTGTGTGATATCTTCGATTCCATTTGAGATGCATAAGCCGTAAGCCACTCATAAAGCTCTCTTTGGAAAGATAGCAAAAATCTCTCATACAAGTGTCGTCCGTGGTTTTGTTCTACCTAAGTGCGTGTGTTAAACTTAGATCCACTATTGAACCGTCGTGCATATTCTTCCTCCAGATCATGTATCCATTCCTCAATACTTGCTAGAGTTATCCGGCACGTCTTCATCGTGAACCATCCTGAAAAAAACTGAAAAAGAGGTCCCGATAACGGAACCAATGATGCAACCTAGAATTTGCAAGATAACACCCTAGTCACATTGGCACATCACTCAGCCTAGACTGAGTGCTCACCCAAAGTGTGCAAAGGTACCAAGTTCCTCTTTAGGGTTACTGTAACAGGATGAAACATGATGAAGAAAGAACCATAAAGACTCATGACTAATCCATCATTCTACAGTGCATGCTACCCACAGATCTATGAAAGAACAAGCTTAAACAATAATCATGATTGAAACACTAACATGCACTACTCAATTACACAGAATGACACTTAGATTCAGCCAATATCTTCCATCTATTAATAAATATAGAATCTCCTTATAGTACTATCAATTCATCTTAAGGCACATATGAATTTGATACACATATTCAGAATCATACATACATATCTATATATCTCTCTTTCACTATGCACCTAATCATCATATATATAGGGTGGGGACTTTCCCTTCACCACTTAACTACTCCAGAAATAGGTTGCATGCTATTAATAGCCACACGCCATTTAAAATTATAGCCACACATGAAAGTGCACTATCTATAGTCCTCTTACAGATAACTGAAGTGTTCATTCTATTTTTAGCTTACCTCCATGCATAGACACTTTGAGCCACTCTTCTAAATATGGACAATGCATGGCATGCACATCTCTACATTGTTGATGTGTTCCACATGCCATTTAAAATTATAGCCACACGCCATTTACAATTATAGCCACACATGAAAGTGCACTATCTATAGTCCTCTTACAGATAACTAAAGTGTTCATTCTATTTTTATCTTACCTCCATGCATAGACACTTTGAGCCGCTCTTCTAAATATGGACAATGCATGGCATGTACATCTCTACATCATTGATGTGTTCCACATGCCATCTTCCAAAAATAGATCCTCATACCCAAAATCAGCTAAGTCCTAAAATCTGAACTTGCCTTCCACATGCGGGTCCTTCCTATCCTTCCGCGCCTTCAATCTTGGCCTTCTATCCCACGCGGAATCCTTGTGTGATCTTTGCCAAGTATTCTTTGATCAACACCATTGAATGCAAATTCCCTCTCTTTTCTTGCATCACCGCCACTTCAAATTTGGTGAAGTTGATTTCAAGATTTAACATGCATTTTTAAATTTAGCAATGATGTCAGCTAGGCATCTTACCTACCTTCCTTGCCTCCACCAAACTTGGAAAATTAAGATGTAAGGACTGAGATTTAATTCTCATTAATACTTTAGAAACCACCGCCACCAACCTTCCATTTGCCACATAACCCATAGGTCCCCTTTCACCTTAGTAATAGTTTAGGTCACCTTAGCATTAGTTAGGTTTCCATCTTAGTTCTTAGGTCTTTAAAATTTATCTTAGGTTAGTTCAAACCCCATAACTATATCACATACCATCTTAGGTTAGGTCATAACCCCTTAGGTTAGAATCCATATAGGGTAGGGCACTGCAACATAGTTTTAGGCGTCAACCCAAAATAGTTCAATAATAGATCCTAGGTAAGTATTATCACCTTAGGTCAAAAATCCAATAGGGTAAACATTACAGTTTGTAGCATGGTGCTGAGTAAGGACACCTGAACCCGGCTCCTTCACAATTTATGCCAAAACACTACTCGGTTCCATAACATGTTTCATTCAGCATGTCAATTAACAAGATGACAACAAAGAAGAACAAAAGCATACCTTGGATCAATGGAATTGATTCAAGGTGTGCTGTTATCATATAGAAATGTGAAAACAACAGTACATATTTATGACTTATTATTCACAAAATAGAATGGCCTTGCTTCCAAGTAAAAAGAATTATAGCAAGCAAAAATTCTGAGCAGTAATAACTCATCCATTGCAAACATGATTTTCAACGTCAAAAGAATACACCTTCCAAGACAAATCACATGTCAACGTTTGTAATTTCAAAATTGTAAGTCATTATAGTAATGAGTCATGAACAAGATGTTACAAAGCGTACAAAATGTGGGATTCACCTCTGGAAGTGGAACTACCTCACAGGACTATAGGGGTTCGTATAGATAGTACACCGTCCGAGTATAGAGGAGTACATCTACGGGTCTATTCTAGCTACGGGTGGAGGATCCGGAGGTATAGGTGGTTCTAGTTCCGGTGGATCGGTGGTTCTAGAGGCAAAGGGTACACAAGAAATTCTAGATTAGGATGTCAAGGTCCGTAACAACCACATAATATCTATATGGAGATGTATCTTCATCTCTTGGAGTATAGAGGATGCTACCGAACATGTGCATTGTTATAAAAATAAGAGATAAAATATGTGGAATAATCCCTCATAGAATCTTAGTAGTAGAAACTAATATGCGAGAAAATATTACAAATCTCAAATAAAATTGTAGAATAAAATAACAAAACACAAAGAGATAGTATTTAATGTGGTTCACCCAATTTGGGCTACATCCACCAAGAATCACTTGCCCATATTTTATTATAAGCTCTTTGCTCTCTCAATACAAGTACCCAAATTTGTTTGGAGCTATGCTCAACAAACTCTCTGAAATTCAAATCTGAATTCAAAACACATGTGCAATGTTAAATTATCCTACCATATGCATAAAACCATATAATTAGACAATTGCTTAAGTAGTTTTACAAAATCATGGGTATTAAAACCATGGGCCAAAATCTGTCCCATAAACCTATGTCGTCAAAAATTCCACCTATATGAGAGAAACACATTTCTCAATATATCGAGCACATTTTAAGGCATATTTATTTTTGGGGCTGCGCCCTCGATCCTGCGATCGGGGCTGTCGCCTCGAACCCCGCTCGTGGCCTAGCCTAGCCACAACCCAGTGAGACAACTGTGGAAAGTGTACAATACTCTTAGTGTACAGTCTTCAACACTTTCTCACATGAAAATAGGCTCCATAACCTAACAATATCCCACTCGGAGACTAGTTTCCCTCGACCAAGCTTCTCATCCCTTCACTAATTTACGTGAAGACCAACCAAAGCTAAACACAACTTCAGTTTTTACATTTTGACCACCTTGGTCATCATGTCTACAAGATTCTAAGCGGTATCAATCTTCTTGACTTGATTCTCTTCCTCCAAAGTTGTCTTGATGAAATGGTACCTTAAGCGTATATGCTTCATCCTAGAGTGGAAACCGAGTTCTTAGCTAGGTGTATAACACTCTAACTATCACTATGCAACTTTCTTTCCTCCTGCTTTGCCCCCAAATCCTCAAGAAATTACAGTAACCAAATAATTTCTTTTCTTACCTCTGTGGCAGCAACATCAACCACCTTCGTAGTTGTAAAATCTAGCTCAGCGATGTCCCACCTACAGTATAAACATAACCTATTGTGCTCCTCTCTACCTGTCTACATCTCCAGCCATATTTGAATCTACATAACTACAAAAGTGTTATGTCGATCCACTTTGTAGCAAAAATTGTCCCCATGGTCCCTCTAAAACATTGAAAGACCCACTTTACTACCTTCCAGTGATCTTTACCTAGATCACTCATAAATCTACTCACTTATCCCATTACATGGGCAATATAGGGCCTGGTGCACACCATGGCATACATCAAACTACAAACCATTGATGAGTAAGGTACCTTGGATATCTAGTTTCTCTCTTGCTCTGTCTTGGGTCACTGCTCCTTTGATAACTTGAAATGACTTGCCAAAGGAGTCCAACCAGTTTAGCATCCTACATATTAAACCTCTCCAAGACCTTCTTAATGTACTCTTCTTGAGATAAAGTCAGCTTCCATTCCTTCCTATCCCAAGATATCCTCATACCAAGGATTTGTTTGGCTGCCCCCAAATCCTTCATAGCAAAGGATTCACTTAGTTGCTTCTTGAGTACTTTTATTTCCTGCATGTTTTTACCTGCAACCAACATGTCATCCACATACAGACAAAGGATAATATAACTGTCATCCTCAAATTTCTTTGTATACACACAATGGTTAAAATGACATCTAATATAACCTTGCTCCATCATGAAGCTATCAAATTTCTTATACCATTGACGTGGAGCTTGTTTCAAGCCATATAAGCTCTTCTTCAATTTGCACACCATCTCATCTTTACCTTTGACCTCATAGCCCTCTAGTTGCTGCATATATAGTTCCTCCTCTAAATCACCATGGAGAAATGCAGTCTTTACATCAAGCCATTTTAAGTACAAGTCTTCTACTGCAACTATTCCTAGAACAGTTCTAATAGAAATCATTTTTACTACAGGAGAAAAAAGCTCATCAAAATCTATACCTTTTTTTTGTGCAAACCCCTTGATCACCAACCAAGACTTATATCTTTTCTTTCCTCCTTCTTCCTCTTTAACTCGAACACCCACTTGTTATGTAATGCTATTTTGCCTTTGGATAGCTTCACCAAATCCCATGTCGGTTCTCCATGAGAGCACGATGCTCCTCATCTATGGCTTGCTCTCACTTCTTCCTGACATATACCTGCATTGCTTCATCAAATCTCTTTGGCTCTTAACTATCAATGAGTAATAAATAATAAAGAGAAGGAGAAAAATGTTCAGGTTATCTTCTTACCCTAGAAGACCTCCATAATATAGGAGTTTGGGGTTCATGTTGAAGAGGTTCTGAGGCGATTCATGTGTCACTTTTCCATTCGGAAGATCCTCTACCGCTGCATATTCTTTCTTGGATTCTTCCCTATTTTCTCTACATTGCTTCTTATACATGAATTTCTCATTAAAGACCACATCCCTAGATCAAATGATTTTCTTTTCCTCAATACTCCAACATTTATATCTAAATTCATCACCACCATAACCAATGAAAGTACATTTTTCTAATTTAGCCTTTAGCTTGGTCTTATCATCCTTGTCTATATGGAAACACACATCACATCTAAAGACTCTAAGAAATGAATAACCAACTTTCTTACCATACCAAGCCTCCTCAGGTATGCCTCCATCCAAGGAACTTGAGGGTCCTTTGTTTATCAAGTACATAGCCATTTGTGCTCACCGCTTCTACCCAAAAAGAAAGAGGTAGTCCTGCATGTAACCCCATGCTCCTAGCACATTTCATTATTGTTCTGTTCATCCTTTCTGACACCCCATTTTGCTACGGAGTTCCTGGAACCATCTTTTTCCTGTGAATTCCATTCTTAGAACAATAATCATCAAATTCATTGTTGCAATACTCCCCTCCATTATCTGACCTGAGACATTTTAGCTTAAGACCTATTTCATTCTCTACCAAGGCTTTCCATTTAAAAAAAGTGTCAAATACATCAGATTTGTTTCTAATACAATAAACCCAAACTTTTCTTGTTGCATCATCAATAAAAGTAACATAATAACTTGAACCCCAAGAGATGATACAGTGGCCCCATACATCAAAATGCACTAGATTTAACTTACTCTCTTTCTTTGTAGGTATAACCTTGAAAAACCTTACTCGCTTCCATTTCCCACATATGCGGTCCTCATAGAAATCCAAACCTATTTCTATATATCCAAGCAAATAATTATTTATGATCTCCATGCCCTTATGGCTCATATGACCGAGCCTATAGTGCCACAATGTTGTATCTATACGAAGCCACAAGATTACAAACATTAGTGCTATAAGTGGTTAAATACAAGGTTCCAACCTTCTTACCTCTTGCCACCACAAGAGCACCCTTGGCAAACTTCCAAGAGTCTACTGTAAATATCATAGTAAAACCATCACTTCCCAACTGCTCTACCGATATCAAATTTCATCTTAATGTAGGCACATGTCAGACATCCTTCAATAACCAAGTATTCCCATTCTACATCTTAACCTAAACAGAAACTTTTCCAACTATGCTACAAGGCTCATCATCAACAAGAAAAACATGCCCAAAATCTCCTTGAACATAATCAACAAAATAATTCCTATGTGGAGTAGCATGGAAAGAAGCCCCCGAATCTAAAAACCAAGATTGATAATATTGTGCAAAGAAACAATCAAACCATCCGACATACATTACACTGTTGTTACATTTACCTCCTTGTTTTCTTCCTGTTGTTTCTTCTTGTCCCAAATCTCCCAACATTCCTTCTTTGCATGCCCAGACTTTCCACAGTGCCAACATACTATCTTTCTTTTGGATTTTGACCTTGCTTGATCCTTTGATTTTCCACGACTTCCTCTATTCTTCTATCTTCCTCTAGTTTCCACTGTCAAAGCATTCCACGAAGTAGAAGATTCACCGTGAGCTTTTCCTTCACATTTCCTTTCTTAGAATCACCCCTAGAAAATCCTCAAACTTCAACTTTGAGTTATCGGAACCGAGTTACTTACTACCATTACAGGCTATTCCAACTCTTAGGTAAAGAGCACAGAACTAATAAAGCCCTAAATTCTTCATCAAATTCTATTGTAACCAAAGCTAGCATATTTACAACCGTATTAAAATTATTTAGATGATCTCTTGAACCATTCTCAAACATATTCATATTAAACAACTTGTTCATTAAAAATATATTATTTGAGGCGAGAGGGTTTTTCATACAACTTCCTAATGCATCCATCAGTTCTTTTATAGTCTTTTCCTTTGAAACATTAAATAATACCAAATATGCAAGACATATTTGGATTATTTCGAGTGCCTTCCTATCCGAGAAAATCCCATTATGCATCCATCATGCTCAAGGGTTTTTTTAGCTTCTCGAGAAAATGGAATATAAAGATCCTTCTGATAAAGGTAATCTTCCATCTACATCTTCCAAAGACTGAAATTCTGCCCGTTGAATTTATCAACCCTAGATCTTCCATCATCTGCCATAGCTCCCACTCAAGATAAAAATTCCCTACGATTCAAAACTTTAGAAAACCAAACCTTGATCTAAAACCAATTGTTAAAAAAAAGAGATAAAATATGTGGAATAATCCCTCACATAATTGCAACAGTAGAAAATAATATGCATAAAATATTACAGATCTCAAATAAAATTGTAGAATAAAATAACACAACACAAAGAGACAATATTTAACATGGTTCACCCAATTTGGGCTACGTCCACCAAGAATCACTTACTCAGATTTTATTACAAGCCACCACTCTCTCAATACAATACCTAGATCTATTTGGAGCTATGCTAAAAAAACTCTACAGAATTCACATCCGAATTCAAAACACATCTGTAATGTTACATTATCCTACCATATGCATAAAACCATATAAGTAGACAATTGCTTAAGCCGTTTTACAAAACCGTGGATATTAAAACCATGGGCTAAAACCATCCCATAAACCTATGGATTAAAAATCCCGCCCATATGAGAAAATAATGTTTCTTGATATAGGTGAGATAACTATGGAAAGTGTATAGTAATCTTAGTGTAAAGTCTTCAAAACTTTCTCACAAGAAAACAAGCTCCATAACCTAACATGCATATGTGTGAAATATTTTGGCACGCTAAAGGGATCATGGCTTAAAGCGAAAGGCAAGTCAATTTTCTACTACATTACATGGACATGTACACAACTGGTATAGGAAGTTTAACCCTGATCAAACTTGCATGGATTTTACAATGCTTAAGGAATGTTTTCTTGAAAGAGTTCCATATCCTTGACTTTGAGCAGAAGAGAATTAGTGCACTCAAGGATATCAAGCAAGGAACTACGAGAGTGTATTTGAGTATGATGCCCATTTTAAGACACTTCTATCTAAGCTATCTTATGATATTCATGCAAGCCAACATGCAAAATGGTTCACTTTGGCAGATTAATTACACCATTCGAAGAGAAGCTGTCACATAAGACATACACTAATCCATGTGAAGCATTGAAAGAAACTTTACATTGAATCCATTGGAAGCATTGACACTAGCGTTAGTCCATTTTTAGAGGCATAAATTGTAGCTATGACAAAGTAGCTAGAAAATTCTCGACAAATTCAGCTCATGAAACACACTCAGGAATTTGGTGTACAAATTTTGAAGTGGAAGGTAACACCAAGGATAGTTTCCCTCATAGATTTGTATGTTCATTATTGTTGGATTGTGAGATCTATCATTTGAATCATGATGCTAGTCACTATCCTTTGTTACAGTGCATGATAAGGAAGAATGTATCCTGATTTTACAAAATTTTCGGTCCATGACCCATGATATCGAATATTGTTGGTTGATTGGTCAAATCCAGGATGCTATAGACATTGGGGTATGATAGAAAAGTGTAACAGATAATTCTAAGGGTAAGAATGAGCACCAAGATTGGGATCATAATCAAACATGCTATGACAAGAATGAGGGGCATTTTGAAGGAGGTCATGGAAGAGGATGTGGATATCATGGTGGATATGGAGGACAAGGCCATGGTGGAGGAAGAGGTGAGTTCCCTCATGGAACATGTTATACATGTGGATATCTTGACCACTATAGGTGTGAATGTCCTCAAAATATTACATGTTCTTTCTATGGAAAGAACCATAGCTATGAAGAGTTTCCAGGACTTATATGAGCATATGAGTAAGAAGAATAAGCAAGAAAAAAAAGGTACCGAGATGATTAGAATCTAGCACATGATAGAGGATTAGTGGATGCCCAAGTTAGCGGAAGGACTTGAGGTATTGACAATGAAGATTACTACACGAGCTAAAGAAATGTGCGTAATAGAGGCATTGCACTGAAGCATATGATCACCAAGGAGGAGGTTTTGCATGTAAGGTACTGGTCCTACTCATCGAAGGAAGTTTACCGGGATAACATGGAAGTGCTAAGGAATCTTTAGGGTGAGATACAATACTTAAAGGAGAAGATGAAAACATCGAGAGACAGTCCAAACTGATATCGATGATCTAAGAGAAGTGTGCAAAATGTTGCACCAAGAGAACATCATTCCAATATTAGGAAGTTGGTTAAAAGGAACACTCCGTGCGCAAGTATTGAGACCAAACGACATATTCGCATGTAAATATTCCCTTGATAACATTGACTATGAAAAAGATATTACTCTAAATGTTGTTGTAGATGGATAGCTATTGAGCAATATTTTGATTGATACAGGTGCAAAAGTAAATGTGCTTACATTAGATACATGGGTACAAATGGGGAGGCCTCTATTATTTCTATCATCTAATGTGTTATTTATGGAAAATGGACTAAGGCCACTCCCATAGGAGTTTTGAAGGATGCATCTATAACCATACAAGGGGCCAAGTTCACTGGGGATTTTGAGGTATTAGCACTTGTAGAAGCAGACAATTTTCTAGCCCTACTTGGATGCCCTTGGTGTTATGTGAATAATGCTGAATTGAGATTCAATAAGGGGTATATCAGCTTTGAGAAAAAGGAGGAAAGAGTTGTGATACCTCTAATAGATGGAAATTATACACCATATGTTGAGCCTCTAAGTGAGGAGGACTTAAACATAATCTATGTACGCGCTATTCAGGACCCAGAGGTCAATGAGCCATCAAAAGAAGGCATCCTACAGTGGGAGGATTCTCATTCTATTAGTGATACTATGAGTATTGCTTGTGACAATTGGGCTCATGGTACATATGAACTAGTAGGGCGCGAGGTAAAAAGTGTGGTTGCGTGCAAGAATGGACTTTGTTTGGTTTGACAAATAGGTAGCACAATACCTTGGTATATAGGGGTAGAAGATCTTCCTATATTTTGAAAGCCATGGAAACACGGTGGACAGATCAAATTAAGAGAAGAGATATGTTAGTATATACCTTATGTGGGATAACAACGCACTGGTGGGTAGTCCACAGAGATAATCTTATAGAATGGGAAGATATTGGAATCACCTTATCTATTAGGTTTGTAAGGAACAATGCACCTACACAGATTTGTACTTATCATGGTGATCAACTGTTCAGCATCACATTCAGCAGTGTGAGAGACTCTGGACAACAGGACATGAAGCATTACCACCTTCACTCTGGGTGCATAGATTGTACTCTACGCTACAAGGATGTGCACGTGCTTGGTATGTATACATAAAACTACATCAAGAGACTAGAAACTGGAAAAATTTGACTACAGGAATGCTCCAGACCTTTGATTACTTTTCTTCCCAACCTCCAATAGAAGAGGCATTAAAATTTTTCAAGCACTTAATTATGGGAGATAGTGCAAAAATAGAAGAGAATATTTAGGAATTATTTGGTGAGGCAGAGTTCTGAGCGCATTTTGAAAGGGAAGAATAATTGGAATCCATACTACTTGAACACACTTGCCTTGAGAAAGAGAAAGGAAAAATGGTTTAGATCGTGGATGATGAGGAAGTTGAGAACTTGGATATTGAACATTCACAAGGGGTGCATGAGGTCTTAGAAAGTGCAGACAAGGATATGTGCACCTATCATGAACCCATGAAGATAAAGAAGGTGAATATAGGTTTGGAGGTTGAGCCTAAGGAGGCCATAATTGGAGACTTTGCTCGAGACTTAGAGGTGGCAAAGATCATTGAGTTACTTAGGGATTATCAGGAATTATTCCCTTGAGGGTATCATGAACTTAAAGGCGTACATGAATCACTTAGGGAAATGAAGATAAAACTTAAGGATGGTGCATGCATAAAAGGTCAAAGAAGAAATTAATAAAATTTTGAAATCTGCGGAATTATCAAGCCCCTTGATGAGTCACAATGGGTTAGTCCAATGGTGATATCAAGAAGGATGGAAGAATTAGAATATGTGTGGACTACGGGAGCTGAATGCTACATGTGTCATAGATCCATTCCCTATGCCATTCTCGAGGAAATCTTTGGAAGGAGTGGAAGGGTGCAAAATATATTATTTCACAGATAGGTTTTTCGGGTATCATCAGGTTAGGATTGCTCAGGAGGATCAAGAAAAGACAAATTTTACTACTAAATGGGGTAGTTTTACCTATATTATGATGCCTTTTGGATTGAAAAATGCACTTGTTGTATTCTCACACATAGTTGTTCAGGCATTCAAATATTTTATTCACAACTTCTTACAGGTCTACCTAGATGATTAGACAATATATGGGCTTATGAAAGATCATTGTGACAATCTGTGCTTAATGTTTAAATGGTACAGACAATTGAGTATCTCTTTGAACATCAAGAAGTGCATATTTTCTACACCATTTGGAATACTATTAGGACATATAATCTATAAGGAAGGTTTGTTGGTTGATCCAGCTAAGGTTGTAGTCATTCTAGGCCTGGAAGTGCCTACCAGTCAAAGTGAGGTGTGCGGATTTTTAGGTCATACAGGATATTATAGAAAATTCATCAAAGGGTATGCCAAAGTTGCTACACCCTTGGAAGAGTTACTGAAGGGGAAAGGTACATTTTATTGGGGAGAACCACAACAAGTAAGCATTTGAGATATTAAAGGAGAAACTTACTACCACGTCCATTCTGTGCTTTCCCTCATGGGATAAACCATTTCATGTGCATGTGGATGCCTCTAGAATGGCCATTGGTGTTGTGTTAGCTCAACCTAGAGAAGGTATTGTAGAAAATCCAATTTTTTTGCTAGTAAGAAGTTGACTCTGCTTGAACATAATTATACAACTACAGAGCATGAAGATTTTTCAATGATCTATGCATTACACAAGTTTTGATAAGTACTTGTTAGCAACACCATTTGTGTTTTATACAGATCACATGGCATTGAAGTACTTGGTAAACAAGCCCATCTTATAGGGGCGCATATGCAGATGGGTACTCCTATTTCAAGAGTTTGACTTCACAGTTGTGGTGAAGCCAGGGAAAAGTAACTCTAGACCAGACCATTTATCTAGAATCAACTCAGGAGAGGAAGCACAGAAAATTGAAGAAACCATGCCAGATGCACAGTTATATAGGTTACAACACATGCCATCAGAATTAGAAGACATTGTTGTCTTTCTATGGACTGGTGTAGCACTAGAAGGAATGAAGGCATTAGAAAAGAAACAACTTGCTATACATGCGGCACCATTTATGTTAATCAGTGGTGACCTCTACAAGTTAGGCAGAGATGAAGTATTACGCCGTTGTGTATTAGAGCATGAGTGCAAGGATATTATGGAAGAAGCTCATGGTGGTATTGTAGGAGGCCATTATGTAGGTGATGTGACTACCTAAAAGATCCTACTTGTTGGATTATGGTGGGAGACATTGTATAAAGACTGTAAAGAATATTGTAAGGTGTGTGATCATTTTTAGTGCCTAGGAAAACCAAGGCAAATAGATGAGATACCTTTGAGACCAATTACTAGTGCTGAACCACTTGAGAAATGAGCCATTGACTTTGTAGGACCTATTTCGCTACTACGCACAAGACTGAGTCACACTATATTATTACTTGCTTAGATTATCTCACATGGTGGGTAGAAGCAACACCTACAAAGGAATGTACAAGAGCTACGGTAGCTAGGTTTATATGGGAGAATGTTCTTAAAGATATGGATTTCTTTTAAGCTTAACAAAGATGATAGGGTTACACACTTTTGAATGAGACAATTAGGATCATATTAGATGATTTTATGGTGTGCACACCATAAAACTACACCCTACCATCCTTAGGAAAATGGAAGCTATTTGAGGATTTCAACAATATTTTGAGCGAGAATTTGACAAAAATTTGTGATGTTGGAAGAAAGGATTGGGATGATAAGGTTTAAATTTGTTCTTTGGGCATATAGAATAACTTACAAGAGATTGAACAAAGCCACACAATTTAAGTTGGTGTTTGGAAAATAATCCATTCTCCTATAGAATTTATGTTATGTTCTTTGTGCATTACACACACTAGAGGTCTAGTGATGAATAGGATTTAGAAGAGTGTATCAAGAAGATGATCCAATTGGATGAGTGATGAGCCATAACACAATGGAGTTAGAAGCGAGGAAAAGGCCGGGTATAAGGCATGACATGATAGAAACATAAGGGATAATAACTTTGAGATTGGATAAATGGTACTCCTTTATGACTCTAAGTTCTTGTGCCATCCGGGGAAAAATTAAGGTACATTAGTTGGGGTTGTATGTCAACACTTACATACTTGAATCAGTGTTTTCAGTTAGAAACACTTGATGGAACACGGCTACCGAGTTAATTTAATGGGAGAAGGCTAAAGCCCTACTATAAATAAGTATTTTTGGTGTTTGTAATAAGAAAATATTGCCATTTAGATTAGGTTTCCATTATGTATTTACTTTATGTATTTCCTTCATTTGTCGCTATGATTTGTCAATTTAGTTGTTGTTTTTGTGTAATAAGCATGCTTGTGCGCATGAAGCTAATTACTATATGAAGAATGTTTATGCGCGAGAGGATGCACATAATTTTAGTGCGGGGTGGTTGTAGTTATCTAGGTAAAAGGCTGTGGGAATTGAAAGGTGAAGGGAATAAGATGCTACGGGTGTGATTTAAGTCAAAAGAAGATTGCTTCACAAAAGTGACCAAGGATGGAGATGAATGAAAGGATAGTATAAGGAGAGGTAAGCAGAGGCCATGATAACTACCATGGAGAAGGTATAGTGATGAGGTACTTGAGTGTAAGGGCACACACGGAAGAGAAGTCTCTGACTTGAGGATAGGAAGGCATGCTAGAAAGTTATAGCTATGGTGTGAAGATGTACTCTTGTCCGGAACAAATGAATTTGGTCAATGAGTGAGAGGATATTTGGTAGGTGAAGGAGCAATAAATGCATCAAAATTTTAATAATTATATAAGGATGGGATGTGAATTCATTTTTACCATTTGACTAAGAGAATTTGAGAAAAGATCTAAGTGTGAAGATCCGAGTGATCGGGTTAAGGTACAAAGGGTGTGAAACCAAGCGTGACAACCAGATTTATGTGAAAATAAGCTTGTGTCCCTGGTGGTGAAGGTTTTGGGTGAATAAAGGAGAAAAAGAGGAGTTAGGGAATGAATTTTCCACCTAGGGCATGATTGAATTGAGATAGGGTTTGACTCACAAATTGTAGTGGTAAAGAGGAGATGATTGCAAGGTAAAAATGGCACCCAAAAAGTCATCTACACAAAGCAGCAAAAAGGAAAGAAGAAGGCGGTCATCGAGAAGGAAGAGATGGCACCCAAAAATGATTTTTCAAAAATGCAATATCTAGAAGGAGTCATCGTTGGCCAGGAATGGGATTCACCTATTAGAAAGATAAAAGTAAGTGAATACAATCTCAGGATCATGGAGAACAAGAAAGAGCTCGATTCCTTGCTCACTTTGTTAGGATGAAAAATTTACGGTAAATGGCATCTTTGGTTAATGATGAAGCTTCTAAAGAGAATTGGGGTCTACCAATTATATGAGCTTCCATATTTTGGGAAGTATGAGCCCTTGTATCAGTGGCTCATGAGAAGAGTGCACAAGGACTTCTTCTACTTTGCAGGACATAGAGTTAGAATCTCATCTGTGCTTATCTCATCAGTTACATGTTTGAAGGCCACATGAGAGGATATAAAGAATGATCTCATAGATAAATCTGTGATCTTAAAGACCAGACAGGAGTTGGGGTACCTGAAGGGTCCGCATGGTATGGATATAGAAAAATTGAAGAACTATCTGATTGTGCAAGCAACAACACACCTTGTTATAAAGTTGAATGATCAGGAGTGGTGGTCACAAGTAAATACTATGTGGTTACACATTATGCGTAAGATGTTAGAAGGAGAAATCTACAATATTACAGGCTACACTGCAGAATAAATAGTCGAGGAAGCACTCACGGGAGGGAAGATCAGCTTTGGGGCTATTCTACTATCATTGCTATTTATGGAAATTGGAGTACTAAACGGGCCCAAGGAAAAGGTATGGGAATACCCCATGGAGAATAAGTTACTAGCTGAAAGGTTAAAAAAGTAGCTATGTAAAGGGGCCATAATGGATGACGTCAAGCAAAGGGAGGAGAAATGGTACGACAAGATCCACACAACATTTAGAGAAGAGTGGTGCATCCCAAAGGACCTACCATTAGTAGTAGGGAAATAAGTTCAGTTTTCTATATATCAACATTTCTACATCACATGCTTCCTAATGAGAGATGGAGTCTGGAGCCCTTGGTGTAAATTTCCTTACACATTCACTGCAAGGTATTTCCAAGCATTTGTTCATAGATTTATAGACACGTGCCGACTGGTATTCAATATAGATAAGGTAGACTATAACTACCACATGTTGAGGAAGAAGTATGTGTATCCTGGAAGAAGTGCCTATACCAAGAGGATCATTTTGGAGGTGTTGAATATTAATCCAATAAGTCTAGTTGTAGTAGATGTAGGGGTAGAATTAGTATATCTTTAGCTAAATCCCAAGATGGAGAACAATAAGTATGTAGAGAATGAAATCGTGCTCTTAGGGCCACTAAAGGTTAAAAACACAATGGAAAACATATCTTGGCTTAAAGGCCCCTAGAAGTTATCTAAGTAGAGGGTGAAGAAGAGGAGCGTGAAGATAGTGGAGGCTTGGAGCACAGAAGAAAGTAACCTTATGACAGAGAAGAGTCACAAAGTGCGGCCACTCCACCTCAAGGACATGACAAAGAGGAAGATAGGGAGGTTGAGCGGGGAGAATAGGTTTAAGAAAGTGTTCATACGCATAAGGAATCAAAGTGGAACCCCACAAATGGTATAGAAATAACCTCATCTCTCTCCACATAAGGAGACTACTGAGAGGCCAAAAAAAAGAAGAAAGTTGAAGTTGGATAATGAAGTGGAGGAATCGGGGAGAGGGAACATGAATCTCCTACCCCACTTGAGCAAGAAGATGAGCCATATAACAAGGAAGAGAAAAAAAGATGAAGATATGAAGGATGAAGAAGAAAAAGAAAAGGAAACTTACGGATCCACGTATGCGACTAATCAAGATGTAGCAGGACAAGCTCCTTACCTTGAAGATATAATTCCCAAGGGTCCTAGATCGAAGAGGATGAGTGGAGAGCACATTCCACCTAGGTAAAATTTTCCGTGCTGCTTTCAGAGCATGATAACACAAAAGGATTTGTTTGGTTGGGAGCTAATGGATGAGGATATGGCGACTGTGCACACTCAAAAACAACTATCATGGTCAATGCACACCCACATGGATGATCCTGAATTTGATGTATGTGAAGATTCATGTGTTTCAAGATGGCTAAAGAAGGCACCCCAAGCTAGACACATGATGGTAAAGCCTATTGTCATGTCGGATGAGCAGGTCAACAACACATTAGTGAAGGTTTCTACTGAAGTTGCTAGAAGAAACATGGATAAATTTGCAACAATCAAAGCACTACATGAGGAGCTAAAGACAAAGGATGTGGAGATAGCATGCATAACACAAGAGAGGGACTTGGTGCAGAATAAGAATGAAGTATTTATCAGCTTCACATAGGAGATTGGGGATAATGTCATAAGAGCTAGGCCACACTTGGAGACCAAGGTACCATAGACGTTTCCCTCAGCGATACATTATGTAGGAAAGTTGGTGGACCTGGTGCTTGAAGATGAACCTCTACACATGACAATGCCAAGGAAGTCAAATCAAGAGAAAGAACAAGAGAAGGCTTTAGTGATGTGATAGATTACATCCTATGAAGGGCTACTACAAGTGCTACAAGAAGTATTGAAGAAAGTAGACCAAGCTTTGAACATATGCACAGCTCCAGAGGCACTTATCAACATAAAGACCCTAGAAGAAAACAATGAGGTCTAAAAAGTAATGAAGGATGAGACATTGGGCCACATAGAAAGATTGTCAATGGTTAAACAGAAGTGCGAGGCCCTAGTAGTAGCACAAGAGCCACACAAGACTTGGCTAGAAGAGCTTGGGAAGATAATTATGCGAGAAGATGGATCTTCTAGAAGGAAGAATGACCTCAATGTCCAGCATTGTGTTGATTACGTAAAATGAAAAAGGGGAGATTGCGAGGGATGAATTGGAGTCTATTGTTGTGGACATTCCAGAAAAAGTAGAATAAGCACTCGTTGAATGGCAGGCCTTGGAGGCCAAAATAAAGGAGGAGTATCCAGAGTTGATACTTCAAACTGATACAGAAGAGGATACCTCATAGCCTCATAAAACTTCTTTATTTATCTACATTCTTTCATTCTTATTCTTTCCATTCTTCTATTCTTTACTTCAATTTTTGGAGATACCCATTATCGGGATGACAATGAGATTAGTGTGGGGTAATGTTGATAAGAGAATACTTGTTAGAGATCACACAAGAAGTCCACGTGGGAGAGAAGGCCAAGATCAAGGGCGTGGAGGGACAAGAAGGACCCACACATAGAAGGCAAGTTCAAATTTTAGGACTTATCCGATTTTGAGCATGAAGACCTATTTTTAGAAGATGGCGTGTGGAACACACCAACGATGTAGAGATGTGTGTGCCACACATTATCTATCTTTGGAGGATCAGATCAAAGCATTTTGCATGGAGACGAGATAAGAATAGGATTGTCACTTCAGTTAACTATAAGAGGTCTATAGATAACACACTTGCATGTGTGGCTATGCCTACAAATGACATGTGTCTATTAATATCATGCATCATATTTCTAGAATAGATAAGTGGTGAAGGGCAAGTCCCCACCATATATATATGATGTGAATCACATAGTAGAATATACGTGTATATGTGTGGTTGAGAGATGGATGTATGGAGGTATAGAGATATATGTATATGACTGAATTACTATATCAGATCCATGCATGCATTGGTATAGATTGACATTATTGTAAGGAGCTTATGTGTTTATTAAATGAGATGGAAAATATTGGATCAATCTAAGTGTCATTTGTGTGTGTAATTGAGTAGTGCATGTTCTTGATTCAATCATGATTATTATTTAAGCTTGTTCTTTCATAGATTTGAATGTAGCGTGTATGTAGAATAATGGATTAGTTATGGATAGACATGTTTCTTCCTTCATCACACTAACATCCTACTACAACAACCCTAAATAGGGATCTGGTACCTTTGTGTGCTTTGGGTGAGTGCTCAGTCTAGGTTGAGTGATGTGCCAGTGCATCTAGGGTGTTATCTAGTAAATTATAGGCTACATCAAGTTGATTGGGTGACGGTTGAGAGGATTTGTAACAAGGGTAATGAAGGTGTGCTCGGTCAAGTGAATGGGAGGGAAGAAGTTATAGAGTTACTTTGGAGGAGAATACCCTAAAATGTTCTTGTGAGAGATGGAGGCTCAGTGGAAGAATGAGGATGAGAGAAGGGGAATGCTCTATTATAACCTACTCAAAACTATATCACACTAGTGGGATACTCATTGGGAGAGCCTATTAGAATGGTGCGAGGTAAGAGTCACATTTTCTATAAGGTTCTCCAAGAGCAATGCCCCCATTGTCATCCAAGACAACTCTTTGTAAAGAGACCGCTTCATTTCATGTCCAAATGTGTGAAAAGGCCTAGATGGGAAATAGTGAAGAATTACCACCTTTGTTATGGGTGCATAAGTTGTATTCCACTTTACAAGGCTATGAGGGCACATGGTATATTCATTCGGACATGTGCCGTTAACAGTGGTAATTCATAGGAGTTGGCGGCTGATCTCATTCAAGATTTTGAGTATAGGAGTATAAAGCCATTGGTGGATAAGGTGTTACAAGTAATCAAATGCCTTATAATGGGAGATAACACTATGATGAAAGATATAATACAATAGATACTAGGAGAACTTGGTTTAGAGACAAGTTTTGATGAAGAGGAATTAGAGAAAATATAGCTTGAGTGCGCATGCATGGAAAAGGAAAAAGGAAAAATGGTCTATGTAGTAGATGGTGAGGAAATGGAAAGTTTGGATGTTAACCATTCTAAAGGTACGCATGAAGTCATAGATAGTGCTGATGAGTGAACATGTGCCTACCATGAGCCCTTAAAAATAAATAAGGTTAACATTGGGATAGAGATAGAACCTAAGGAAGCTATCATTAGGGACTATTGGTCGAAAAAGAAGTTTTAAAGGTCATTGATCTATTGCGTGAGTTCTAGGATTTTTTCCCTCATGGGTACCATGAACTCAAAGGCATCCACCATTCCTTAGGGGAGATTATGATAAAATTGAAGGAAGGTACGTGCCCAATCCGAAAGAGTTCTTACGGATGAATTTGAATTTACGTGTACGAGATCAAGGAAGAGATAGACAAGATAATAACATCTGATATCATTAAAGATATGGAGGAATCATAGTGGATAAGCCCAATGTTCATCAATATCAAAAAGGATGGAAGAATAAGGATTTTGTGGACTACGGGGACTTGAATGCGGTATGTTTCATCTATCCTTTCGGCCCCCTTTCTTGAAGAAATTCTAGAGGGAGTGGTGGGCGTGAGGTCTACTCTTTCACGGATGGGTTCTCAGGGTATCACAAATTTAGGATTGCAAAGGAAGACCAGAGAAAGAAAACTTCCACCATTGAATGGGGAAGTTTTTCCAACATGGTTATGCCTTTTTGATTGAATAATGTACCTATTGTGTTCTTGCACATCACGGTAAAAATCATTTAAGGACTTCATCGATAAATTTCTTCAAGTTTACGGATGACTACACTTGTGTATGGGATGGTAAAAGACCATTGTGGAAATTTGAGGCTAATGTTTGAGAGATGTTAGCAATTGAGGATATCCCTCAACATTAAGAAATGTGTCTTTGATACTCCATTTGGAACCCTTTTAGGACATATTATATGTAAAGAAGGCTTATTAGTGGATCTCACCAAAGCTACAATTATTGTGGGATTGGGGGAGCCTACTAGTTAAAGTGTAGTGTGTGGATTCCTTAGACATACGGGGTACTAAAAAAATTCATCAAGGGGTATGCCAAGATTACGGTGCCCTAGGATGAATTACTAAAGCACAAGAGTGCCTTTCATTAGGGAGAGGCGCAATGAAGACATTTGGCACTTTGAAGGATAGGCTTGTCATCACTTTGCGCCCATACTACATTTTCCTTCTTGGGATAAGCCTTTCTATGTATATGTTGATGCCTCAGGAACAACCATGGGAGTAGTAATGGATAACCTCATGAGGGGATTATTGATCACCCCTTACATTTTACAAGTAGGAATCGATACAAAGCATAACATAATTACACAATTTCGAGCGCAAGGCACTTTCGTTAATGATATATGCACTACATAAGTTTAGACAGTACCTATTGGTAAAACCCTTGATATTCTATAAGGACCATATGGCATTGAAATAATTAGTGAATAAGACCATTTTTTAAGGGTGCATATGCCATCGGGTCCTATTATTCCAAGAGTTTGAGTTCACGATGGTTGTAAAACTAGGAAAAAGCAATTCGAGGGACATGACCACTTTTAAGGATTGACCTAGGGAGGACACACAAATCATTAAGGATACCAAGCCGAAACACAATTTGTTTAGGTTGTGGATCATGCCCTTAGACTTGGAAGATATCATAGTATTCTTGAAAACTAGTGTGGTGCCAGACGAGATGAAGGCTTTGGAAAGAAAATAGTTTGCAATATGTGCCGAACCCTATATTTTGATTAGTGGGGATCTGTATAAGTTAGGACATGATAAGGTTCTATGCTGATGCGTATTGAAGCATGAGCACATGAAAATTATGGAGGAAGTGCATGGTGGGATTGCAGGAGGACACTATGTAGGAAATGCAACCACACAGAAGATTCTACTGGAAGGACTTTGGTGGGAAACCATCTACCAGGATTGTATTGAGTTTTGCAAGGCCTGTGACCATTTCTAGCACCTTGGAAAACCTAGAAAGAGGGATGAAATGCCCTTGTGACCAATAGCTAGTGCTAAACCATTTGAAAAATGGGCAATCAACTTTGTAGGGCCAATTTTTCTAGCTGTGCGAAGGACTGGTTTGCGGTATATCATTACTTGCACTGATTACCTAACACGATGGGAACAAGCAAAGTGTTTCATGAAGGATTGCACTACATGTGATAAAGCTGCTAGATTTTTATGGGATAACATAATCAGTAGGTATGGTTTTCCTTTAATCTTAACAAGTGATAGAGGTACACATTTCCTGAATGAAATGGTTAGGATTTTGTTAGCAGAATTTATGGTGGCCCATCACAAGACTACCCCTTATCACCCTCAAGTGAATGGAACTACTGAGGCATTTAACAAAATACTAAGTCACATGTTGACCAAGATATGTGACGTCGAAGACAAAATTGGGATGAAAAAGTATCAGCCATTCTATGGGCATACATGAAAACCTACAAGAGTTTGAACAAGGCCACACCATTTCAATTGGTGTTTAGCATGGAAGCTATTTTATCAGTTGAATTCATGTTACCATCAATGCGTATAATGCACATAGGAGGATTGGCTAATTAAAAAGAACATGAAGAGAGGATCGATGAGTTGATGCGAGATAGATGAGAGGCAATCACTTGCTAGATGGAGTCGAAGACATAATAGGTAAGAAACAAGGTATGGCATGATCATCATATAAAAACAAGTAGTTTGAGGTTGGGATGATGGTGTTGTTATATGATTCCAAGTATACGCCCCATCATGGGAAGTTGAAAGTCAATTGGTTGAGACCTTACATCATCTCATACATCCTTGATTCAGGAACTTTCCAATTACAAGCGCTATATGGGACGAGATTACTGTGTCGTTTCAATGGGAGTAGGCTGAATCCCTACTATAGATAAGTCTTCTTTGTGTTTGTAAATAAGGCAGTATTTCTAGTTAGCTTAGGATTTCCCTTAATAATTTTTTTCTTTTCTTGTGTTTCCCTTTCTCATTGCTATTCCTTTTTTTTGTTCCATTTTGCGCCTTGTGCACCGGTAACCACATTATTTTTCTAAAGTTGTGTATGCACAAAGGACTATACATCTATTTTAGTGTGGGGTGGAGTAGTGCAAAGTAAAATTTGAGTGTCCCAAAGAGAAAAAAGCACGTGGGGAAATGATGGATAATGAATTGTGGTGTCAAGAAGGCTATAACAAAGACCACGTATGAAGAATGAAGAGTGTAGGAACAACATGAGGTAGGCGAGAGAAAAAAATTAGGTAAAGGACATAAGAAGTTCCTTCAGCACTATAGACATGCGCATAAGAGTCTTGATCAGATTGGATTTTTACACACCAGAAGGTTGTAGAAGGTTTTTGCGTAGGATTGAGCATGTGGGTAAGGGTGCTTAAGGTCAGCCTAGTGGAAAACCCACATTTAATGCTAAGTACATTGGTAGGTGGTATAACATTTATTGCTAGAGAGGAGCAAAAACTATAAATATGAGGTCGGGAAAGTCATTATTTTACCTTGCTATTACAAAGTTGAAGTGCTCTTGTGAACTAGGGCATCTAGAGAGATTTGTGTGAAGGAAGAAGAATCATAAAGATCTAAGTGTGTGACTAGGGTGGATCTGCAAACCAGAGTGGAAGGAGTACATAGGCATGTGAAGAGTTTGTTTGAAGTATGTCGTCTTGTGGAAGGGTTTTCCTAGTTAGGGTTTGGTAGTTAGGGCACGGAAAGAGAAGGATTTCTTTGTGGAGTTAAGCATTAGAAATAAGAAGCGTACTAGAATAGAGAAAGAAGGAGTTTTAAATTTTAACCCAACAAGAAGAATGGCACCAAATAAGGTGACTGTTTCACCAAATAAACAAAAGGGCAAGGGAAAAGGAAAAAAGCCATTACCGTTGCTAGCTCTAATGAGGAATGGTACACATAAATGTAGTACCTAGATGGAGTATTGTTGGGAAAAGAGTGGGTGTCACATTTGAGACAAATGGCCATGAGTGATTACAACCATCACATAAGAACTATAGAGAAAGAAATGGCATTAGAGATGGTTTGTCCAACTAACAAAAGGACACCAGATGGAATTCCAATATATAGCAATGAGGTGAAAGTAAAGTTGGAGAAGGTAGAGATATTGCACTGTTGTATGAGTTGCTTTATTTTAGAAAGCCGAATGCCTATATTAGTGGTTGATGTCGTGCATACATGAAGACCCCTTCTACTTTGTAGGCCGCAAAATGTGCATAACAACTTAGTTGATATCCAATTTCACTGGCCTTAATTGTGAAGGAGAATCCATGGATGATGACTTGGATGATTGATGCAGCCTAGAATTCAGTAATACAAGCCCAATAAGACCCTAGACACATTGACACATCACTCAACCTAGAATGAGATATCACCCAAAGTGTGCAAAGGTACCAGGTCCCTCTTTAGGATTACTATTGCATGATGTTAGCATAATGAAGACTTAACACATGCAATTCCATTACTACCACATCATTCTACAGAGCATACTAGATATATATCTAAGGGAGAATAGAACTAAGTATTAACCATGATGAAATCAAGAAAATATTAGATTCGATTACACACAGAACTAGCACTTAGATTCAACAAATATACTCCATTATATTAAATACAACAAGTGTACAAAAGATTCATTACAATACTTGTAGTATGCGCTTAACAAAGTTAGCATAATCTCCCTATGTATGCATATCTCTATCTCCCTTTTTACTAGATAGTTTACTACATACTTATAAGGTGGGAATTTCCTTCACTACTTATCTATTCCCAAAATAGGTCTCATGCTATTACTAGCCACACACTATTTACAAATATAGCCACACATGCAAGTGCGTTAACAATAGAATCTTGGTAGTTAATCGAAAGTAGTAGATCTATTTCTAGCCTGTGTCCATGCAAAGTGCTTCATAGCTGATCCTCCAAAAATAGCCAATGTGTGATGCACAAGTCTCTAATCAGTTTGAGTGCTCCACACGCTATCTCCAAAAATAGATCCTTGTCGTGAAAACACTAAGTCCCGAACTCATTTCTGTTCCCCACATGCAAGCCTTCTCGATACGTCCATACCTTTGAATGTGCTCTAATCTCTAGCATGAACCTTACGTATTTTCTTTACTAAGTGCTAGGTCCAGTGATCAACATTACCCCACACTAGTTGCATTGTCACCTCGACAATGGTTGTCTCTAAAATGAATCAAAGAATAGAAGAATAGAAATAATTTGGATGAATGAAATAATTTTTTCAACTTGGATTTTCTTCTTCTACTACCTAACAAATTAATTCAATATATTCCTCCTTTATCTCAGCCTTCAAGGTCTGCTACTTAGCGAGTGCTTCCTCTTATTTTTTTGGTATGTCCATAGCAATGGACTCTAGTTCATCTGCACAATTTCTCCTTTCTCATTTTGCAAGACCAACACAATGCTAGACATTGCAGTCATCCTTCCCTCTAGAAAATCCATCTTCTACGCAATGAGTTTCCCAAGCTCCTCTAGCCATTTTTATGTGGTTCTTGGGCTACTATCAGGGCCTTGCGCTTCTATTTAACCATTGCTAATCTTTCTACATGGCCCAATGTGTCATCCTTCATCACTTTCTGGACCTCATTGTTCTCCTCTAGGGTTTTTATGTTGATGAGCACCTATGGAGCTGTACAGATGTTCAAGGCTTGGTCTACCTTTGTTAGTTCTTCCCATAGCACTTGCAACAGTCCTTCATATGATGCAATATTTTGTATTACTCAAGCCTTTTCTCACTTTTCATCTTATGTTGGATCCTTTGGCATTGGCATGTGAAGAGTTTCATCTTCAAGCACTAAGTCCACCAATGTACCTACATGGTGTATTTCGAAGGAAACATTTTGGTGCCTTTGGCTCTAAGTGTGGCCTAGCTCTTATGACATTATCACCGATTTCCTCTATGATGCTTTGACAAATATAGAGTTCTTCTTCTACCATAAGAATATTTCTTATGTTAGGCATGCTATCTCCTCATCCTTGGTTTTGATTTCTTCCCTTAGCGCCCTAATTGTGGCACCCTTGTCCATATTCCACCTTGCCACCTCTGTTGAGACTTTTATCCAATGCATTGTTCACTTGTTCATCTGAGATAACAATAGGCTTTACTGTTATGTGTTTATCCCGAGGTGTCTTTTTAACCTCCTCGAAATGCATGACTCCTCACACACATAAAAATACAGTTCATCCATGTGCATGTGCATCGACCATGATAATTACTTCGTGTGCACACTATTGTCATATCTTTATCCATTAATTCCCAACCATATAACTCATTTTGTGTCAATGTGCTCTAGAAACGGGCGTGGATAATTTTTCTTGTGTCCTCGAGAATAACCCATGGCTGGTGGAATGTGCTTTCCACTTATTCTTCTAGACCTAGGCTACTAGGGAAATTGAGCTTCTAGATTTGGGACTTGTGTCTCCATGTCCCAAGATCTTGGTAGCTGTCTCATATGTTCCTTTTTCTTCCTCTTCTCCTTCCTTCATTTCTTCATCTCATTAATTTTCTACATTCTCTGGAGGTGTAGGATAATTATGTGTGCTTTCCTCCGACTCTTTCACTTCCTCGGTAAATTTTAGTTTCCTTCTCCTTTTCTTGGTTATCTCCTTCTATAGAGAGAGTCTGGGTGATTTTCACTCTGTTTGCAAAATAGAACCTTGAGTCCTTATTCTCCGAAAACTCTCTTGAATTGGTTCTCTCCTTAGACTCGCATCTAAGTCCTCATCATCCCCCTCTTGTGGCTGAGGTGGTGTAGTTGCATGCTCAGCTTCATCCTTATTCGTAATATGTCTTCTACCTCTATGTTCCAAACCACCATTGTCTTCGCACTCATCATCTTCATCCTCTACTTCAATTTTCTCCGTGGGATTAGGCAATGGAATGCTCTCAATGGTATGCTTACCCTTTGGTAGTTCGGAAGTGCAACCTCATCTTCCACATAATTTTTGTTTTCTAGCTTGGGCTTCAGTTGGAGGTACACCAGTGTGCTGCTCCAACGTCTCCAAACCAAACTTACTAGCTTTATGCTCAAAACATCTAAGATGAGCCTTTCAATATATGAATTACATCCTAGATATACATACTTTTTCCTCAGTGTGTGGTAGTCACAATCTACCTTGTCTCGCATTGAACATTATTCAACATGCATCTAAGAACCCTGTGAACTCGATGCTGAAAATACCTTGCTATGAAGGCATACAGTAGTTTGCACCATGGGATCCAAGCCCCGTCCTTCATCACAAATCACGTGATGACATTTTTTTGGTATACGGAAAACTAAAATGCCTTACCCACCACCGATGGTAAATCCTTTGGTATGCACCACTCTTCTTCAAATGCCATGCAGAGCCTATCATACCACTTCTCAGCCCTCTACTTGACTTGTTCATCATCGATCCTTCACACAAGTACTTTCTGAATCATTCTACAGGTGATTTGTTCTCCATAGGATACTCCCAGACCTTCTCTTTTGGTCCATCTGGCACCTTGATCTCCATGAATATCAGAGACAATAGAATAGCCCCAAAACTAATATTTCCTCCTGAACGTGATTCTTCGACGATAGTTTCTATAATGTAACCTAAAATGTTATAGATCACTCCTTCAGACATCCTTTTCACAACATGCATCCACATGGTATTCACTTATTACCACCTCTCTTGGTCATTTAATTTTGTCACAAGGTGTGCGGCTGCCTGAACAACTAGGTACTTTTTCAGCTTTCCTATGTCCATACCGTGTGGACCCTTGGTATACCCTGACTTCTTCCTAGTCTCAAGAAATGCAGCTTTGTCTATTAAGTCCCGCTTGAGTTCTTCACTGTAGCCTTCAACCCCGTCACTATCGAGATCAACAAGGCTGAAAATGTTACTCGCATCCTGTAAAGTAAAAGAAGTCATCGTGTACTCTACTCATGAGACACTGGTATAATGGCTCATACTTTCTAAAGTAGGGGAGCTCGTATAACTATACGCTCTAATATTATTCAATAAATTCTCCCCAATGTCATCATAGACCTGGTATATCCTCCCGCATGTGCTTATTTGTTTTCATGTTCAACAAAGTTGCTCTAACTCCTTATTTTTTGTGGTATGATGGTTGTACTCACTTATCTTGCTTTTCCAAATATGGGAATCCCACTTCGGCCTATTATAACCCCTATAGATATTGCATGTTTGAAAAATTACTCTTAGGGGTCATTTCTTCTTCCTCCACAACCACCTTCTTCTTTCCCTTAACTCATGCTGCAACTACCTTCTTTGGTACCATTTCTACCCTACAATCTTATGAAAATATTCGTCTTTTGAATTCCGCAACGTGTAATTCAAACCCTAGCTCAAATCACCATGCCCTATTAGAAATCACGTGTCATAGCTTGGTTATAACACATCCGCTTTTCTCAAATCCTCCTCTTGTGGGAACACAAGATTCTTCTTCACACAAGCCACCTTTCCACATCTAGTTTCACACTCTTCGCACCTCAACATGATTTCTCGGCTCTTCACACTTGGCTCTTTGTCAAATACTCTTAATCAAAATGGTAAGAATGAACTTGCATCCCATCCTTAAATAAATTTTAAATTTTTTGATGCATTTATTACTCCTTCACCTACCCAATGTCCTTTCATTTATTGACCAACTTTGTTCTTTCTGTGAAGTACATCTTCGTGCCCTAGCTATAACCTTCTAGTGTGCCTTCCTACCCTTTGGTCATAGAATTCTCTTCATCATGCTTCCTTGTGCCCGAGTACCTTGTCACTGCACCTTGCACTGGTAGTTGTTATGGCCTCCGTTTACCTTGCATTATCTGTCATTTCCTCCATCTCCAACTTTGATCACTTTTTAGAAGTAATCCTTTGACTTGAATGGCACCCATAGAAGTTTATTCCTTTCATCGTTTAATTCCAACATTCTTGTACCTGGATATCATCAACCACCCCATACTAAAAGTATGTGCAGTCCTCTGCGTATAAAAATTATTTAAATGGTAATTAGCTTCTAGCGCGTAAACGTGCTCTTCTTCCAAAACACACTAATCTGAATTGGCAAAGCATAGCAATAAAGAAGGAAACACATTAAAGGAATGAAAAATTGAAAACCTAATCTAAATGGCAATACTACCTTATTACAAACACCAAGAAGACTTATTTATAGTAGGGCTTCAACCTACTCTGTTGAAGTAACTGGGTAGCCGTGTTCCATCAAGTGCTTCTAACTAGAAAGTGCCTATTTCAAGGATGTAAGTGATAACATACAGCCCCAACCAATGTACCTTAAGTTTTCTGGATGGCGCAAGAACTTAGAGTCATAAAGAAGTACCATTTGTCCAATCTCAAAATTTTTGTCCCTTATGTTTATGTCATGCCATGCTTTCTACCTAGCCTTTTCTTGCTTTTGACTCCAACGTGCTATGGCTCGTCACTCATCCAACTTAATTATATTTTCAATCCATTCTTCTAAAGCTTGCTCATCAGCTAGACCCACAGCATGCAATAGGCAAAGAAGGTAACATAAATTCCATAGGAATAACTACTTTGGCACCAAACACTAACTGAAATGGTGTGACTTTGTTTAACCTTTTATACGTTGTTCAATATGCCCAAATCAGTGTAGAGACTTTATCATCCCAATCCTTTCTTCCAACATCATAGATTTTTGTCAATGTCTGGCTCAATTTTTTTTGAAATCCTTAGCATAGTTCCATTTTCCCGAGAATGATAGGGTGTAGTCTTATGGTGTGCAATCATGAATTCATCCAATAAGATTATGATTATCTCATTAAGAAAATGTGTGCCCCTATCACTTTGGTAAAACTCAAAGGACATACACACCTTATAATAATATTTTCCCATAGAAATTAGGTCGCTGTAGCTGCTTTGTATAGTCCTTTGTAGGTGCTGCTTCTGCCCACCTTGTCAGATAGTCTGTGCAAGTTATGATGTAGCGTAATCTAGTTTTACGCGTAATCGGTGAAAGAGCACCCATAAAATCTATAGCCCATTTCTCAAACGGTTCTGTGCTAGTAATAGGTCTCAAAGGCATTTCATCTCGTTGACCTAGTTTTCCAAGATGTTGACAATGATCACATGCCTTACAAAATTCCTTACAATATTTATATAGGGTCTCCCACCATAATCCAAAGTGAGTAGAATCTTGTGCTTTATGACATCACCTACATAGTGGCCACCTAAAATACCACCATGAGCCTCTTCCATAATACCTGTGTGCTCATGTTCTAATACACAACGGTGCAATACCTCATCTCATCCCAATTTGTACAAGTCACCACTGATTAACATATAAGGTATGATGCGTATAGCAAGCTATTTCTTCTCCAAGGATTTCATTCCTTTTGGTGCCATCCTGTTCATAGAAAGACATCAATGTCCTCTAGTTCTGATGGTGTGCATTGTAACACATATAACTGTGCATCTAGCATGGTATCCTCAATTACTTGTGCTTCTTATCTTGACTTTATTCTTGATAGTTGGTCTGGTCCAAAATTACTTTTCCATGGTTTTACCACAACCTTTGTGAAATCAAATTCTTGAAATAAGAGAACCCATCGACATATGTGACCTTGCAAAACAGGTTTATTTACCAAATACTTCAATGCCATGTGATATATATAAAAGATGAATGGTGTAGCTAGTAGGTGCTAGTAGAATTTATGGAGCGCATAGATCATAAAAAAAGCTTCACACTTTGTAGTTGTGTAATTATGTTCTCACAGAGTCAGATTTCTACTAGAAAAACAGATAGGATGATCTATAATACCTTCTCTAGGTTGAGCCAACACCATGCTAATGGCCATGCCAGAGGCATCAACATGTACATGAAATGTTTTGTCCCACAAAGGAAAACACATAATAGGTGCAAAGTAGTAAGTTTCTCCTTCAATGTCTCGAATGTGCATTGTTGTTCTCCCTAATAGAACATACCTTTCCCTTTCAGTAACTCTTCTAATGGTGTGGAAACTTTGGCATATCCTTTGATAAAATTTTTGTAATATCCTATATGACCCAAAAATCCATGCACCTCACTTTTCTTGGTAGGATCCTTTAGGTCTATAATGACCGCAACCTTTTTGGATCGAACAACAAACCCTCCTCGCAGATTATGTGTCCTAAAAGTATCCCAAATGGTGTACCAAATATGCACTTCTTTATGTTCAAATAGATACTCAACCATCTACACCATTCAAACACTAAGCACAAATTGTCATAATGATCCTTAACTAATCTATACACCAGCCAATCGTCTAAATATCCCTATAAGAAGTTGTGAATAAATTCCTTGAACACTTGGACAACTATGCATGAAAATAAAACAACCACATTTTTCAGACTGAAAGGCATTACAGTATAGGTGAAGCTACCCCATTCACTAGTAAATGTAGTCTTTTCTTGATCCTCCTGGGAAATCCAAACTTGATGATACCCAAAGAACCCATCTATAAACAAATATATTTTGTGTCCTGCAACTCCTTCTAGTATATCCTCGGTGAATAGCGTAGGAAATGGATCGGTTACACATATATCATTCAACTCCCCGTAGTCCACGCATATCCAAATCTATACATCCTTCTTAATACTTGATCACCATTGGACTAATCCATTCGACTCATCAAGAGGCTTGATAATCCCAAACTTCAACATGTTATCAATCTCTTCTTTGACCCTTTAGCATAAATTGGGGTTCATTCTCAGTAACATCTCTTTCTAACTAGGCGTGCACCGTATTTAAGATTTATCTTCATCTCCCTAATAATTCATGCATGCCTTTAAGTTCATGGTACCCCCTAGAAAACAAGTCCCTGTAATCCCTTAGTAACTCTATGATTTATTCCACTTCGAGTCGACCAATAGTCTCTAATTATGTATTACTTAGGCTCAATATCTATTCCAATATTCAACCACTTTGTCTTCATCGGTTCATGATAGGTGCACGTGGTCTTATCTCGCACCGTCCAATACCTCACACCTCCCTGTTGAATGGTTTACATCCACATTATCTACTTCTTCATCATCCACTAAGTAGACCATTTTTCCTTTCTCTTTCTTAAGGAAAGTGCATTGATGTAATGTTGCATCAGCCTCTAGTTCTTCATCAAGATACGTTCATGAGTCTTCTTTATCTAATAACTCATGAAGGAGTGCTTCAGCCTTGCACTTTGTCCCCCATAATTAAACACTTGATAAATTTCAAGGCTTCTTCTACCGGAGGCTTTGTAGAGAGGAAGTCAAATTTCTGGGCCATTCCTGTAATTAAATTCTACCAATTTCCAATTTCTCTATGGATTTCTGCATATATATACCAAAAATGCGTGCAATCTTGTAAAGTGGAATAAAACCTTTTCACCCATAGTGAAGGTGGTAAAGCTTCTGCCTTTTGTCTAGAGTCTCTCACACTTCGAACGTGGTGCTAAATAAGATGATTTTCGTGATAAATACTTAGTTGAGTAGGTGCATTTCTCTGAACAACCTAACAAGAAGAGAAATCCTAATTTCATTCCATCGACAAGATTATCCCTGTGGACCACCCACCAACATGCTACTATCCCACGTAGTGTATATGCTAGCATATTTCTTCTTTCCAAAGGTGTCTATCCACTTTTATTCCATGGTGTGTAGGAATACCATGGGATCCCCTTCTCCTGTGTAACAAGGTACTAAGTTGTTACCTATCCTCCTAACATAACGTGGTTTTGTGCCTTAAGGGAATATGCTCTTTAATTCACACCCTACTAACTCATAAGTGCTGTGAGCCCAACTATCACAAGCAATACTTGTAGTATCACTAATAGACTATGCATCCTCCCACCGAATTAGTCCTTCTCTAGTTGGTTCAATCATCTCTGTATCTTGGATGGTGTGTACATAAATCCTATTCAGATATTCTTCACTTAAGGGCTCAACATAAGGTGCATATTTTCCATCTATTAAAGGGATAACAAATCTTTTCTCTTATTTTTTTTCAAAACTGATATAGCCCTTATTGAATCAAAGATCAACATTATTTGCATAACACCAAGGACGCCCAATAGAGCCAGGAAGCTATCCGACTCGCTTGGTGCTAAAACCCCAAAGTCCCTAGTGAACTTGGATCCTTGTATGATAATGGATGCATCCTTCAAAACTCGACAGGGGAGTGGCCTTAGTTCGATTAGCGATGAATAATACATTAGAGGATGGCTGAAATGGGGTCATCCCATTTGTACCCATGCATCTAAGGTAAGAACATTGACTTCCATGCCTATATCAATTAGAATATTACTCAATTTCCACCCATCCAAAACAACATTCGAGTGATTTCCTTGTCATAATCCAAAGCTATGATGGGGAAGATTCACATGTAAGATCTGCCATCCGGTCTCAAGTACTTACGCACGGAGTGTTTCATTTTAACCAACTCCGTAAAAAAGAATAATATTTTCCTGGCGCAATATTTTATATACTTCCCTCAAGTCATCTATATAAGTTTGGACCATCTCGATGCTTTTGTTATCCAAAATGTGCCCCTTGCTCATTTTGTGGCTAACTCCTTTCATTCTTCCCCCTCTTGTGCCTTAGTCATAATTTTTTTCTTTTCAAGAACTCAAAACTTTCTAGAAATGAAACCATTGGATAGAGATTTTCTCATATTTCCAGAAAGGTAAAGTTTTCCTCCTAACTCCATGTATTTTTGAAGTTATGGCTCGACAGAGTTTTTGTGGGAAATTTTCCCATGAAAGGCCCATAGCCAGTAATATGGTGCCACGTGTCCAAGGAAGTGGTGGGGGTCGGAGGAAAACTTGGATTTTTTACCAAGTGTTTGGCAAAATTTCAAAAGGGATATTTCACCCCGCAGGCCCGCCGTCCAATTGGATTGCACCACGTGTCCAAAGGGGAGAAAATTGAAAAATTTGACTAAGTGTTGGCACCATGGAAAATTCAGGAGGAAAGGCCGTGCCCAATCACGTTTTGCCATGTGTCCTTAGGCCAAGAAGTGGCGGAGGGTGGAGATAAAGTTAGAATTTTGGTGAAATGTTTGGCGAGGTGCAAAGCCAAATTTTGCCCGCAGGGCCCGCATCCAATGGCCTCATGCCATGTGTCTCAAGACCGCGGACCGCGGGGGAAAATTTAAAATTTTGGCAAAGTGTTTAGAAAAAGGAAAGGGAAATTATTGGCCCGTAACCCCACCGACCAGTCAGGGCCCGCCACGTGTCCATGGGCACGCGGACCATGGAGCGTAGGGGAGATTGGGAATTTTTCCCAAAGGGATTACGCATAGGGAAATGTTCACCCTAAGGCCCGCGCCAATTAGGATCATGCCACGTGGCACCCGGAATGGCGAGAAGGTGGGGAAATTTGGGAAATTTTCCCAAAGCAAAATCAAAGAAATTTTAGAGGAAAAGTCCACCCTCCAAACGTGAACCAATGGTATCTTGCCACGTCTCTAGTGGCATCTTGCCACGTGTCTAGTGGCATCAAAAAATACAGGACAGGCCCGAAGGGGAAAAAGGAAAGGAAAAGCCCGTACCCAATAGGATCATGCCACGTGGCACCCAGAATGGCAGAGTGTGGGGATTTTTTTGGGAAATTTTCCCAAATGCAAAAAGTGGAAAATTTTAAATTTTTCGCTCGCCAATCCGTTTTGGCCCTGTTTTGCCCTAAAATTTCAAACGGCCATATCTTTCGATCCAGAGCTCGGTTTTTGCATTATTTATATCAATGGAAATCTGGTGAAATTATCTACAAGATTACGAGGTAATTTTTGTATTTTTATGGAGTTTGGAGAGATAAAATTGAAAAACACCTCTGGCACGTGGTCATGAACAGAAATGACGTTTCAACCACCATTTTTAATGAAGAATGGCTCGCATTCTCTCCCAGCATGGCGGAAAATGTCAAGGGATGGGCCTGTAAGGATGCCCATGCTGTTTTATTGCATTTTTGGTCAGTGGTTGAAGCTCTCCCATGTTTTCCCATGTTTCTCTCTCCTGGGGTCATTTCTTGCATTGTAAAAGCCAGAATGGGTTCATTTTTGAAAAGAAGAGACACTTTTCAGCTCTGCAACTTCCCTTTTCTTCCTTTTTGGTAGAATTTGTGGAAATTTTTACCTTTCCATGCAATACAACACCCCTTTTGCCTCTTGGTCACTGTAATGCATTGTATTGGATCTGGAATGATAATGTATGCTCTATGATTAAAATCCCTCAATCCTTTCATATATTTACCATTGTTTCTTGATCTTTCATTACATCTTGAGAAATTTGTGCATGCTTTGTGCTATGTTTTCTTGTGGATTGTGTATGTATTGTAGTATTAGGTATTTGCTACTCCTTTGGTGCATCACCTCATTAGCATTAGTCTCATTTTTCTTGCATTCCCTATCTTTGTCCCCTTGGAATTTAAAGTAGGAACTAGGAATTTAAACCTCTGCAACTTGTAAGTGATATATCTGATCAGGGGAGTTAAGGAACCAGCCTCTAATATGGAGATTCCTCTCCCATTTTTCAAGTCCCACACTTTGGGAGAGGATTCAATGTTGTGCAATCACACTGGATGTCCAAAAGATCAAACTAGAAGCCTGCTCAACATCCGGGTGTCTGCTGATTTGCAACAACAGTTTGGCACACCGGTGGGACCTTATAGGTCTTCATCTTCATTGCAAAAAATTGATGTGTATTTTTCGTAAGTTTCTTGCTTGAAAGAGTCCTAAATTGTACATCTGGCGACTCCAAGGAAGAAGAATCAGCTGGTTTTAGCGGTGCTGGGCACTGAAAACTCATGTGAAGAATCACCACAAGGTCAAGAGTTGGAGAAGAAGAAGTGTTGTTTGAGTATCTGTAGTTATCTCCAAGAAGAAGGAAAAGAGGGAGGAGAATCCAAAGGTCTCCATCTCCATAAAATAGAACTCTATCAACTCCTCCACCTGGTAGGCCTTTCATTCAATCAACAAGGGTTCTAAGGCCAATCAGAATGGCACAAAACAACCCCTATGTCAATTTCACTGACAACAACCCACTTTCTCTCAATGCATAGAATCCAATCCCGGTTGTAGCATTGAATGACATTCCATACTTTACTGGAGAGAATCAGACCACTCCTGGTGATCATGTCAAGGATATTGCTAATATTTGTGCAATCCATGAGATTAATGAGATGCAAGTTGTTGTCAAACTGCTGGCATATTCATTCAAAGGGAAAGATTTGCAATGGTTCAGGAGTCTTGCCTTAGGTTCTATCCAAAATTGGAACCAGCTATGTATAGCCCTCCATGAGCAGTTTGGAGAAAAGGGAGATAACTTGTCCCTTTTGGAACAGTTGACAACCATCAAGAGAGCTCCCAATAAGCGGTGTGACTTCAACTTTAGGTTTCAAATGACTTGCGAGAGAATTCCCGGTGGCAAGAAGGGCGAAGGCGAAGGTGCTTTTCTATATTACCTTAAAGTTTTAAATTTTGATATTTCTATGTTGATTCAATCCATGGGAGGCACAACTATCCTCTGTTGCTTATAGCATTTCCATTAGAGCTGAAAATTGTTTGATTCAAGCTGACAAGCTAGCTCCTAGGCCTCCAATGCCATTGTTTCCAATTTTAGAGAGCCCAAGTACTAGTCAAGTGCCTAATTTAGCTCCTATTCCTGCTCCTAGAAATCAGAATTTAAGTGAAGCTTCTACTTCATCTTCTAGTACCTCAAATGAACTGCAAGAAGTCATGAAGCAATTGCAAAATTTAGGTAATGATCTAATTACACTCAAGAGGCAGAAAGCCCAAGGTTTTAGACCTTCTTTCCAGCCTTAAGCTCAGCCCAACAGGAAGCCATACCAGCCTCAAAGACCACCCAATCTAGCTGCAAATTTAAATCAAACAAGACCTCCTACCAACGGGCCATTTCAACCATATAATCCCAACGCTATATTTTCCTCTAAAGCATTAGTGCAAGTGCAAAAAAACATAGCTCAAGAGTATGATTGGTGTTTCCCATGCAATGAACCTCACAACTAGTTTATGTGTTTCAATGGTGCCTTAAATCAATCATTAATGGTGACTACAAATTGTGTGGAGGGTAAAGGGAGTCAAGGAAATAACCAAAAACAAGAAACATTCTAGCAACAATCAGCTCCAAATGATACTACACTTATGAAGCGGGCAGGCAGAATATTTTTGGCATGAATGAAACAATTCCCCAAAGTTTTGTAGACAACACAAGGTCAAAAAGGAGAAATTTGGGAGAAGAACAGCCATTGGCTCAAAGTAATCCACAATCTTCTATCACTCCACAAATTATTGGAAAACAAAATTCAATTCCAAACACACAAGGGCTGCCTAAAACAACTCCTAGGCCAACTCAAATGCTAGTTATTGCTATCCATATGTAAGGAGTGAAATGCAGGCCAAGGGACAACAAAAAGATGCTTCATCTCCATTAAACATCATTAATTAGATGAAGAAGACAAATGTAAACATATCAATGTGGGATTCACTATCTATCCCCTGTGCCAAAGAGAATTGCTACAAGCTGCCATGAAGGATGGTCAACTTCAAATCAGCAAGTTCGAATGTAAGAGAAAGTGCTCAAAAATTCTACCCACTGAGGGGAATCATGGAGGATAACAAGGTAAAATGTTGAAGCTCCCTCCATTCTATGTTTCATTGATCATTAGAAACCATTTAGTACATAACTGCATGATTGATTATGGGGCAAGTAGTTCAGTAATGCCCAAGCAAATAGCTGATCAGTTAGGGCTTCAATATGAAGTCATATCCAAAGGGGTAGTGCAATTGGATGGGACAATAGTAACAACAATTGGAGTGATAAAAACTTGAGTCTTACCTTGCATGCATGCCCCAATGTGGTTGTTTTGCAAGATGTCTCAGTAATAGACCTTCCACCACTCTTTGCCCTATGTTTGTCAAGGGATTTCACAGCCAAGATTGGAGGTTACTTATCTGCTGATTGGTCACACATGTTGTTTAGAACAAGATATGGAACCAAGGCCACAATCAGATCTGAACCTATTGCAAACTTTCACATTGAGCCTTACACTCCAAGTCAGATCAATACCAATTGTTCAACATTTGATCAAGAGGATTATCCAAGCACTGATGAAACTGACACCAAGGTTGGGAGTATCCCATATCTAACTCTTGATGAATGGGCAAACAAGGTGCATGCTTTTGATCCTTATCAAGAAATAGAAGAATCTGAGCTAGGATTCTATTACATGCATGAAGAAAATCAGCCTATTCCTAACATCACCAAGCCAAACCACAAGGATGACAATGAGGTATGGCAGTTTTTTTTTGATGGATCAAGGAGTAGACAAGGTGCAGAGAGGGGGAGCTATTCTTGTTTCACCTCAAGGAGTTAAGTATTATTCAACTTTTAGATTCCAGTTTGCATGCTCTAATAACACCTGCTGAATATGAAGCTTTGATACAAGGATTGCATTGGTCAATCACGAGAGGAATAAATAACTTGCAAGTCTTTGGTGACAGTGTTGAGTTGATTGTCAACCAAGTTAAGGGCAACATGCTATCAAGAATTATCTACTCAAGTGCTACAAAAATAGGGTATGGGACCTCATTGAAGATTTTGAGGGCTTTGACATCAAATCCATTCCTAGAAAAGAGAACCAAGCTCTTGTGACAAGCTTACAGCGGATTGGAGCAGCCTTTGATGTTGTTAAAAGCATCCAAAAAGACAAATTACAACCAAACATCCATGTGATTGTAAGGCCTTCAAGACTGCACAATAATGTAAGTTGACAAGTGTTTGAAAATGATCAGCGAATCATCCATTTCTTTAAGAAGAGGCTGAGTTCTCACTAAAAATCAAGAAAAATTGGAGCAGCAAAGTATGGTGACCAAGTGGTACAAACCGAGAACCAACAAACTACCAAAGGGACTTATTACTTTGGAGTCCATTTTAAATCTTAATGATCAGTTTAGGAAGGAGAAAGCAAACATCCAAGTCAAGGGAGAAGATTCGGTGTCCATCTTGGTGGAAGAAGGAAAATCACTCCAAGTTGGTAAAGTGACAACTGAGCAAGAAAGGTATGAGTTCATATAGCTTTGTTAAGAATTCCCTGATGTGTTTGCTTGGAGCTATGAAGATTTGAAAGGTTTCAACCCCGAGCTAGCTCAACACACAATTGAATTGGATCCAAGTACTAAACCCATCAGGTAAAAACAAAGGCTAGTCAATCCACACATGGAGCCTCTCATGAGAAAAGAATTGAATAAGTTGATAGAGTCAAGAATCATATTCCCTATCAAGCATTCTAGTTGGGTGGCCAACTTGGTTCCAGTTAGAAAGAAGAGTGGGGAAATCAGATTGTGTGTTGACTTCAAAGATTTGAATAGAGCATCTCTCAAGGATCATTATCCACTTCCTTCTATGGAGTAGATTTTATAAGTTGTTGCCGGCTCTGAGAGGTTTTCATTACTTGATGGCTATTCAGGGTATAATCAGATCATGGTGAAAGAAGAGGATCAGTTCAAGACAACCTTTACAACCAAATGGGGAACTTATGCATATAGGAAAATGCCATTTGGGCTGTCCAATGCTGGAGCTACTTTCCAAAGGGCAATGGACATGGTGTTCAAGGATTTGATTAACAACATGGTGCTGATATATCTTGATGATATCATTATTTTTCAAAAAATTGAGCAGACCACCTCTTTCTTTTGAGACAAGTGTTCCAAAGGTGCGAGAAGATTTGGAGTATCCTTGAATCCTAAAAAGTGTATTTTTCTAGCCCATGAAGGAAAGCTCCTTGTCCACATTGTCTCCAAAACAGGATTAGCAATTGATCCAAAAAGAGTTATAGCCATAAAATCACTACCATTGCTGAGCCACAAGAAGGCCCTTCAAATTTTGTTGGGGAGAATAATTTTTTTTTAGAGATTTGTCCCAAATTTTGCAGCCCTAGTCAAGCCTATCACCAAGATGTTAAAGAAAAGCATGGCCTTCAAATGGATAGTAGAAGGCAAGGAAATTTTGAAGAAATAAAGAAGCCATCTCTCAAGCCCCAACTCTCATTAACTGGATTTCTCCAAGGATTTCATCCTCTATGCATTTGGGGGCGATGATACTATTTTTGTAATTTTGGTACAGCAGAACAAAAACAATGAAGAGAAGCCAATTGATTTCTTTAGCCAAATCCTGGAGGACTATGAGGTGAGGTATTTCTTCATTGAGAAGCATGTTCTTGTAGTAGTTAGGAGCTTGAATAAATTCAAGCATCTAGTCTTAAACAACAAGGTTCAATTGCTGGTTTCTCATGTGGGAGTTAAGGACTTTCTCCTCAACAAAGACCTGAATGAAAAGAGGGCAGGGTGGATTACTCATGTCATGGAGTATGACATCGAGATCAAAGTCACCAAGTTTATAAGAGGAAAAGGGTTGTGTGAGTAGCTTATTTTGAGCAAACAAAAGGAAGCATGCAATGAGAAGGAGGCTGTTTTGGCATTGTAGGACAGCCATGAGCAAGGGTGCACTCAAAAGGAAAATAATGATGTCCTCACTCCTTGCTGGACCCAAGACATAATGCACTTCCTAAGCACAGTCTATGCCCTCCAGAGATGAACAAGACCAAAAGAAGACACTTCAGATTGCAGGCTGTCCCATATGCCCTTGTTGATGGTGTTTTGTTCAAGAAGGACGTGAATGGAGTGTTCTTTGAGATGCATTGGTACACATCAGATTCACAAGGTGTTGGAAGAGTTCCATGGTGGATCAGCTGGTGGTCATTTTGCACCAAGAGTGACAACTATAAATATCATGAGGGCTATTATCATCGGCCCAAGATTTTCAAGTGATTGTTATGCATGGATCAAGAGGTGCAAGAATTGTGCCTTCTTCATAGGTAAAGAGAGGCTAGCTGCCCTTCCATTGCATCCAATTTTAGTTGACCAGCCATTCATGCAATGGGGTTTGGACTTCATTGGAGTCATTAATCCCAATTCAAGCCAAGGGCATAAATGGATTTTAATAGCCACAGATTACTTCACCAAGTGGACTCAAGCAAGAATACATTCAAAGAAGTAAATAAATCTAGCATCCTAGATTTCTATGAGGGAATAGCAACCAGATTTGGCATACCTACTACAATAATATCAGATAATGCATTGGCATTCATTAGGTCCAAGGTGACTGAATGGGCTGTCAAGAATGGGATCTACCTAAGTACTTCATCAAACTATTACCCTCAAGGTAATGGCCAGGATGAATCTACAAACAAGAACTTGTTAAGGATCATTAGGAGAACTCTTGATGAAAATCAGAGATCTTGGCATACTAAGTTGAAATCAGCCTTATGGGCTGATAGGATAACTCCTAAAAGATCTACAGGTAACTCCCCATTCAAGCTTGTTTATGGAAGAGAGGCAATTTTTCCCATGTCACTTGAGTTTCCAACGTTGGAACTCATGAAATAGTTGGAGCTGTTGGAGTTTGGACCCATGGAGGTTAGATATGTAGAATTGATGGAGCTCCAAGAAATCAGAAATCAGGCATCCCAAGCAATGGAGAAGGATCAAGCTTTGATCAAGAAGACCTTTGATAGGAAGGCCAAGGATAGATCTTTCCAAGTTGGAGATCTAATGTTAAAATGGGATCTTGACAAAGCAAAACCGAGAAGGCATTCAAAATTTGATGCCATTTGGAGTGGCCCATACATGGTCACAAAGTGTAAGGACAACAATGTCTTCCAATTGTCTTCATTAGATGGTGAAGAATTTTAGATTCCAGTCAATGGAATCCATCTAAAATATTGCTATTGAAGGGAAATTCTCCACCTTATACATATTAGCTTAGGTTTTCATTCCTCTAAGTGCTTATGTACATTATCTTTGTAGATTAGTTTGCTTTCCTAAGTGCTTTGGCACAAGCTTGTTGTTCCTAGAAATGTGTCTTGCAGGCCTTGCTCCAATCAGATGATGTTCCACCCTCCATCTTCCTCCTTGCAGTGTTCTAGTCAGTTGGGGTACCAAATAGAGAATTTGATGACTCCATGCCCAATAGATTGCTTCAGGAAACTGGTAACTTCATCTAGCAGGTAGATGACCCCTCTGAGTCACCAAAATTGTTATCCAAAATGTGCCCCTTGCTCATTTTGTGGCTAACTCCTTTCATTCTTCCCTCTCTTGTGCCTCAGTCATAATTTTTTGCTTTTTAGGCACTCAAAAATTTCTAGAAATGGCACCATTGGATAGAGCTTTTTCTCATCTTTCCAGAAAGGTAAAGTTTTCCTCCTAACTCCATGTATTTTTGAAGTTATGGCTCGGCAGAGTTTTTGTGGGAAATTTTCCCATGAAAGGCCTCAGCCAATAATATGGTGCCACGTGTCCAAGGAAGTGGCGGGGGTCGGAGGAAAACTTGGATTTTTACCAAGTGTTTGGAAAAATTTCAAAAGGGATATTTCACCCCGCAGGCCCGCCGTCCAATTGGATTGTGCCACGTGTCCAAAGGGGAGAAAAATTTAAAAATTTGACTAAGTGTTGGCACCATGGAAAATTCAGGAGGAAAGGCCCATGCCCAATCACATTTTGCCATGTGTCCTTAGGCCAAGAAGTGGTGGAGGGCAGAGATAAAGTTAGAATTTTGGTGAAATGTTTAGCGAGGTGCAAAGCCAAATTTTTCCCGCAGGGCCCACATCCAATGGCCTCATGCCACATGTCTCAAGACCCACGGACCACGGGGAAAACTTAAAATTTTGGCAAAGTGTTTGGAAAAAGGAAAGGGAAATTATTGGCCCATAGCCCCACCGACCAGTCAGGGCCTGCCACGTGTCCATGGGCACACGGACGGCGGAGCGCGGGGAGATTGGGAATTTTTCCCAAAGGGATTCTTGCAGAGGGAAATGTTCACCCCAAGGCCCACATAAAATAGGATTGTGCCATGTGGCACCCAGAATGGTAGAAGGTAGGGGAAATTTGGGAAATTTTCCCAAAGCAAAATCAAAAATTTTTTAGAGGAAAATTTTGCCCTCCAAACGCTAACCAATGGCATCTTGCCACGTGTCTAGTGGTGTCAAAAAATACAGGATAGGCCCACAGGAGAAAAAGGAAAGGAAAAGCCCATGCCCAATAAGATCATGCCATGTGGCACAGAACGGTGGAGTGCGGGGATTTTTTTGGGAAACTTTCCCAAATGTAAAAAGTGGAAAATTTTAAATTTTTTGCCCCCAATCCGTTTTGTACTGTTTTGCCCTAAAATTTCAAACGGCCATATCTTTTGATCTAGAGCTCAATTTTTTACGTTCTTTATATCAATGGAAAGCTGGTGAAATTCTCTACAATATTCTAGGGTCAATTTTGTATTTTGATGGAGTTTGGAGAGATAAAATTGAAAAATGCCTCTGGCACGTGGTCATGGACAGAAATGACGTTTCAACCACCATTTTTAATGAAGAATGGCTCGCATTCTCTCCCAGATGGTGGAAAATGTCAGGGGATGGGCCTGTAAGGATGCCCATGCTGTTTTATTGCATTTTTGGTTAGTGGTTGAAGCTCTCCCACGTTTTCCCATGTTTCTCTCTCCTAGGGTCATTTCTTGCACTGTAAAAGCCAGAATGGGTTCATTTTTGAAAAGAAGAGACACTTTTTCAGCTCTGCAACTTCCCTTTTCTTCCTTTTTGTAGAATTTGTGGAAATTTTTACCTTTCCATGCAATACAACACCCCTTTTTTCCTCTTGGTCATTGTAATGCATTGTATTGGATCTGGAATGATAATGTATGCTCTGTGATTAAAATCCCTCAATCCTTTCATATATCTACCATTGTTTCCTGATCTTTCATTACATCTTGAGAAATTTGTGCATGCTTTGTGTTGTGTTTTCTTGTGGATTGTGTATGTATTGTAGTATTAGGTGTCTGCTACTCCTTTGGTGCATCACCTCATTAGCATTAGTCTCATTTTTCTTGCATTCCCTATCTTTGTCCCCTTGGAATTTAGAGTAGGAACTAGGAATTTAAACCTATACAACTTGTAAGTGATATATCTGATCAGGGGAGTTGAGGAACCAACCTCTAATATGAAGATTCCTCTCCCATTTTTCAATTCCCACACTTAGGGATAGGATTCAATGTTGTGCAATCACACTAGTTGTCGAAAAGATCAAACTAGAAGCCCGCTCAACATCCAGGGGTGCTACTTGATTTGCAACAACACTTTCTTTTACTACATCTTCCGAGATTTCTCTTTTAGGTCTTGTATCTTACCACGAAGATTCCTTATAACTTCCATGGTTTCCTAATAAACCTAATTCGATAGGTAGGATCGGGTGCCGTGCTTGCAGAACCTCCTCTTTAGTGATGGTAGCCTTTTGCTACAATATACTTCCTTGACACATGTTGCTTCAACATGTGTCATGATCTTCACTTGTAGTTCCTCGATTCTACCTCCGACTTAGGAATCCATTGATTTTCAACAATGCGTTGTATCATAACCATCCATGCACCTTTATTTTCTTGTTTTTATGCTTACTTAGATACTCATATAAGTATGGGCACTCCTCATAGCTATGGTTCTTTCCGCATAAAGAACATGCAATATTTTGAGGGCATTCCCACCTATAGTGGTCGGGAGATCCACATTTATAACATGTTTCGTGAGGAAAATATGGAGGCCGTCAAGGAAACTATGGAGGCTTATGACTATAAAAAGGTTCACGATACTTTGACATCGTAGAAATTATAGAATTGTTAGTGTAAATCTATAACACCCCATAAATGACCTTCAGATTTGTAGTCCAAAATTGGGTCATTTAGTGTGATGGCACAACATTGATTTTTCTCCTAGGTGTAGGACTTTGCAAGGTGAGAAAACTCTCCGAGAGAAAGATGGTTCTTACCCCTATGTTTAGGTGTATGCATGAATTTGTAGAGGTTCAATGTTAAATCCTACTATAAATTCCAAGGAGAAAGAGTTGGAGATGCAAAAAGGGGAAACAAAGCTAAGCTAAAATGGTGATACACCGAAGGAGTGATGAAGTTCTGTCTTGCAAATAAACACAGATCATAAGAGTGTAACACAGAACATGCATAGATTGCCAAGATATAATGAAGGATCAGAAGACAATAATAACACATGAAAGGATTGAAAAAATCATTCACAAATCATACATTATCATTTCTAGTTTTTTAATACGATGCATTATAATGGAAAGGAGGAAAAAATATGTGCTACATCTGCATGAGAGGTTTGAAACTCCTTCAAATCCACACTGTTAAGGAGAAAATGAGAGATTGCAAGAGAAAAACGTCCAACAAAACAAAGGATCAAATCCTTTCCATTTATAATTGAAGCAAAGAAAGAGAAAATAGAGGAGGAAGCAAATCAGATCTCTAGGCTCAACCACCCACCATTAATCCTTTCAAATCGCCCTACAAACCCATCAAATCAAGCTTTATTTCTACCTTGCATGCTGGAGAAACAAAAATAGTAAATAGAATAAAACGTCATCTTTGAAGCAATCGATCTCACATTTATGGCATGAGAAGACATTTTAGGGTTTTCCCCCATCAAATCGAGCTGATTCTCCATCCTTGGCATGTGGAAGAAGGTAACCATGGTGGATCAAGTAGAAAATGACCTGTTCTAAGCAATCTGATACACATTGAAGGTGTGAAAGATGTTTTTAACATTTTCTCCATCAAAACCTGTAAAAATGATGTTTTTATGCCTCCAATGCATAGAGGAGATTGAGATCTTTCCAACGAGTTTGATTTTTCCCAAATCTAATCTTTGGATCGAAAGATATGCCCATCTGAAGATTTAGGGAAAAATTAGGGCATAAATTCGGCACAAATTAGGTCAAAAATGGTGGAAAAATCAGATTTGAAAATGGGTCCATGGGCCCAAATTTTAATTTTTGCACTTTTGGAAAAATTTCCCGAAAATCTCTGTGGGTCCACCACTCGAGACACATGGAACCTTCTGATTCATCTGCGGGCTTCAGAATAACATTCTACCCCCTTTCCTTTTAAATTTTTCATTGGGAAAATTTCCCAATTTACCTCCATGGGTTCGACCTCTGCTATTGACATGGACACATGGTGCCATTTCATTTGTCGATGGGACTATGGGTTCATTTCACGCCTTTGAGTTTTTACACCCAAAAGCCAAAATTTTCAACTTTCCTCGGCCGCCGCCACCGATGACACATGGTGCCTCCCAAAATTTTCCCTTTTGTGATTTTTGCTAAACGCCAAAAACTCTAAAATCAACCCGACGCCCACTGCTCACCCGACACGTGGCATCTTTTCATTAGCTATCGGCATGTCTAGGGAAAATTTCCGTCCAAACCCCGCCTGAGCCATAACTTGAAAATTACAAGGAGTTAGAAGGAATTTTTACCTTTCTGGAAAGGTAAGAAAATTCTCTATTTGATGGAGCAATACCTAGAAAATTTTGAGTCCCTAAAGCATGCAAAAATTCATTTTAAGTACCAGAAAAGGAAAAGGAGGAGGAGTTAGCCAAAAATAAGCATGGGCTTATTTTGGATAACACTTTTGGTGACTCAGAGGGGTCATCTTCTGCTAGATGAAATGAACAACTACCTTGAAGCCTCCATTGGGAGTGGAGTCATGAACTCAATCGCTTTTACTCTCAATTCATTAGAAAATTTCTAAGATGAAGATTGTGAGAGTAGAAAAATCACTTTGACCTAGAACATGATCGTAAAAGATGCATCCTTGGGGCAAAAAAACCTATGCCAAAACACTTATGGAAATGTAAATCTAAGCTACAAAAAAACAATGTGCATAAGCACTTAGAGGAATGAAAATAATCTAAGCTAATATGTACAAGGTGAGAAGTTTCCTTTTAGTAGCAATGCTTTAGATGGATTCCATTAACTGGAATCTGCAGTTCCTCACCATCCAATGTAGACAATTAGAAGGCATTGATGTTTTTGCATTTTGTGACCATGTAGGGGCCACTTCAAATGGCATTAAAATTTGAATGCCTTCCTGGATTTGCTTGGTCTGCATCCCATTTCAACACTAAATCTCTAACTTGGAGAGTTCTAGCCTTAGCTTTCTTATCAAAGGTTCTCTTGATTAATGTTTGGTCCTTTTCCATTGTTTGGGATGCATGATCTCTAGTTTCTTAGAGTTCCATCAATTCTAAATATCTAACCTCCATGGGCTCATACTCCAACAATTCCAAGTGCTTCATGAGTTCCAATGTTGGTAACTCAAGTGATATAGGAAATAATTCCTCTTTCCCATAAACAAGTCTAAATGGAGAGTTACCTATGGATCTCTTAGGAGTTATCCTATCAGCCCATAGAGCTGATTTGAGCTTAGTGTGCCAAGTCCTTTGATTTTCATCAAGAGTCCTCTTGATGATCCTTAATAGATTCTTATTTGTGGACTCAACTTGGCCATTACCTTGAGGGTAATAATTTGATGAAGTGCTCAAATAGATCCCATTTCTAATAGCCCATTTAGTTACCTTTGATCCTATGAATGCCAATGCATTATTTGATATTATAGTGGTAGGTATACCAAATCTGGTTGTTATCCCCTCATAGAAGTCTAGAATACTAGATTCATTTACCTCTTTGAGTGCCACCACCTCAGTCCATTTGGTGAAGTAGTCTGTTGCTATTAGAATCCATTTGTGCCCTTGGCTTGAGTTTGGATTAATGACTCCAACAAATTCCAAACCCCATTGTATGAATGGCTGGTCAACTGAGATTGGGTGCAATGGAAGTGCTGCTAACCTCTCTTTTCCTGTGAGGAATGCACAATTCTTACACCTCTTGATCCATGCATAAAAATCACTAAACACTTTGGGCCAATATTAAATAGCCTTAATGATCTTGAGAGTTGTCACTCTTGGATAAAAATGACCCCCAAATGATCCATTATGGAACTCTTCTAACATTTTTTCAATCTGATTTGTCTTAATACACATCAACAACACTCCATTGATATCTTTTTTGAACAAGACACCATCAACAAGTACATACGGAATATCCTGCAATCTAAAGTGTCTTCTTTTGGCTTTGTTCATCTTTGGAGGGCATAGGCCTATTTGTAAGAAGTGTATTATGTCTTGGGTCCAGCAAGGAGTGAGCACACCACCATTTTATTCTTGAACATCTCTTTGTTCTTGGCTATCTTGCAGCACCAAAACAACATTCTTCTCTTTGCTTGCTTCAATTGGTTGAATCAAGGCCAATTTCTCACACAATCCCTTTCCTCGGACTAGCTTGGTGACTTTGATCTCAATGTCATACTCCATGACATGAGTAATCCACCCTACACATTTTTCATTTAGATCTTTGTTGAGGAGGAAGTCTTTAACTCACACATGAGAAACCAATAGTTGAACCTTGTTGTTTGAAAATAGATGCTTAAATTTCTTCAAGCTCCTAATCACAACAAGAACATGCTTCTCAATGAAGGATACCCTTACTTCATAGTCCTAAAAGATTTAGCTAAAGAAGGTAATTGGTTGCTCTGCATTTTCTTTATTCTATTGTACTAAAATTGTAGAAATTGTATCACCACCGCCAAATGCATAAAGGATGAAGTCTTTGGAGAAATCTGGGTTAATGAGAGTTGGAGCCTATGAGATAGCTTCTTTGATTGCCTCAAAACTTTCCTTACCTTCAGTTGTCCATTTGAATGCCATAATTTTCTTCAACATCATAGTTATTGGCTTGACAAGGGTTGTAAAGTTTGGAACAAACCTTCGAACAAAATTGATTCTTCCCAAGAAACTTTAAAGAGCCTTCTTATGACTTGGAAATGGCAGTACTCTTATTGCTTCAACCCTCTTTGGATCAATTGCTAAACCTTCTTTGGAAACAATGTGGCCTAGGAGCTTTCCTTTATGAGCTAGGAATATGCATTTTTGGGATTCGAGGATACTCCAAATCTTCTACATCTTTGGAAAACTTGTCTCAAATGAAAGAGATGGTATGTTGTACTTTTATAAAATACAGTAACATCATCTAGGTATATTAACACTATTTTTGTTGATCAATCCCTTGAATGCCATATCCATTTCCCTTTAGAAAGTAGCTCCAGCATTAGACAAACCAAATGGAATTTTCTATATGCATAGGTTCCCCATTTTGTGGTGAAGGATGTTTTGAACTGATCATCTTCCTTTACCATGATCTAATTATACCCTAAATAACCATCTAGCAATGAAAACCTCTCAGAGCCAACAATAACTTGCAAAATCTACTCCATAGAAGGAAGTGGGTAGTGATCCTTGAGGGATGCTCTGTTCAAATCTCTAAAGTCCACACACAACCTGATTTCTCCACTCTTCTTTCTAACTGGAACCAAGTTTGCAACCCAGCTTGAATGCTTGATGGGGAATATGATACTTGCCTCTATTAACTTATTCAATTCCTTCTTCATGAGAGGCTCAATGTGTGGGTTGGCCAGTCTCTGTTTTTTCTTGATGGGCTTAGCACTTGGATCTAGTTCAATTGTGTGTTGAGCTAGCTTGGGATTGAAACCTCTAAAGTATTCATAGCTCCAAGAAAATACATCTAGGAACTCTTGGAAAAGTTTCACAAATTCATACCTTTCTTTCTCGGTTACCAGTTTACCAATTTGAAGTGATTTTCCTTCTCCAACTAAGATGGGCTCTGAATCCTCTCCCTTGACTTAGATGTTTGTTTTCTCCTTCCTAAATTGATCATTAGGATTAAAGATAGAATCTAAAGTCACAAGTCCTTTTGGTAGTTTGTTGGTTCTCATCTATACCAATTGATCACAAGATCGTTGTCCCAAATTTTCCGATTTTGGTGAGAACTCAGCTTCCTCTTGCAAGAAATTGATGATTTTTGGTCACTCTCAAACACTTGCCAACTTGCATTATTATCTAGCACTGATGGCCTCACAATCACATGGATGTTTGGCTGCATTTTATCTCTTTTGATACTCTCCACAACATCAAAATTTTCTCCAACTGTAAGCCTATCAACAGCTTGGTTCTCTTTCCTAGGGATGGAGTTGATGCCAAAGCCCTCAAAATCCTTAATGAGATCCCACACCCTATTATTATAACTCTTGAGAAAGTCATTCCTAGTAGCATGCTGTCCTTTAACTTGATTAACAATTAGATCACTATCACCAAAGACTTGTAAGTTTTTGATGCCTTTCTTCCTTGACCAATGCAATCCATGTACCAAAGCTTCATATTCAACAGTGTTGTTAGAACATGCAAAATGAAATCTAAAAGATGAATAATACTTAATGCCTTGAGGTGAAACGAGAATAGCTCCTCCTCCTACACCTTGTCTAATTCTTGATCCATCAAATAACAACTACCATACCTCATTGTCATCTCTATGGTCTGGCTTGGTGATGCTAAGAAGAGGCTGATTTTCTTCATGCATGTAATAGACTCCTAGTTCAGACTCCTCCATTACCTTGTAGGGATCAAAAGCATGTACCTTTCTTTTCCATTCACCAAGATTCAAATCTAGAATGCTTCCAACTTTGGTGTCAGCTTCATGTGTTCTTGGATAATCCTCTTGATCAAACACTGAATAGTTGGCATTGATTGGGCTTGGAGTATGAGGCTCAATGTGAAAGTTTGCAATAGGTTTAGACTTGATTGTGGCCTTGGCTCCATACCTTTTCCTAAAAATCATGTGTGACCAATCAACAGATAGGTAGCCTCTAATTCTAACTGTGAAATCCCTTGACAAACATATGGCAAAGAGTGGTGGAAAATCTATCACCGACACATCTTGCAAAATAGTGACATTAGGGAATGCATGCAAAGTAAGGCTCAAATCTTTAATTACCCCAAATTTTTCTGCTTCTGTCCCATCTAATTACACCACCCCCTTGGATATGACTTCATATTGAAGGTCCAGCTAATTAGCTATTTGCTTGGGCATCATGGAACTACTTGCCTCAGAATTAATCATACAATTATGTACTAGTTTATCCCCAATGATCAATGAAACATAGAATGGAGGGGGATTCAAAATTTTACCTTTCTATCCTCCATGATTCCCCTCAGGATGAGTAGCATTTGTGAGTACCTTCTCTTGCATATGAGCTAGCTGATTTGAGGTTGACCAATTCTTCATGGAAGCTTGTAATAGATCCCTTTGTCTTGGGATGGATAGTGACTCCCACATAGATATGTTCACATTGGTCTTCTTCATTTGTTCAATGATGTTAAATGGGGATGAACCATCTCTTTTCTGCCCTTTAGTCTGCACATTATTTTCTTGTACATGGGCTACAATAGCTGGTATTTGAGCTGGTCTAGAAGGTGGCTTGGGTTGTCCTTGCACATTTGGAACTACATTTTGCTTGCCAACACCTTGTGGAGTGATGGAAGGTTGTGAATCACTTGGATCTAATGACTTCCCTTCACCAATATTCCTCTTCTTTGACCATGTGTTAGCTACTATACTCTGAGAAGGTGTTTGATTTATACCACAAAAATCTTCAGCTTGCTAATTCACAAGTGTAGTCTCATTTGGAGTTGTATCTTGTTGAAATGTCCCTTGTTGTTGGTTTGTTTCTTGACTCGCTTCACTCTCTACACTATTTGTTGTCACCATCAAAGCTTGGTTCAAAGCACCATTGAAGCACATATTTTGGCTATGAGGTTCATTGCATGAGAAACACCAGTCATACTCTTGAGCTATATTATTTTGCATTGACACTAAGGATTTAGAGGTAGATGCAACATTGGGGTTATAGGGCTAAAATGGTCTATTGGTAGGAGTCCTTACTTGATTTTGATTTGCAGTTGGGTTGGGTGGCCTATTAGGCTGATATGGTTGTCTATTAGGCTAAGTTTTGGGCTGATAAGAAGGCCTAAAATTTTGAGGTTGTTGTCTCTTGAGCGTAGCTAGCTCATTACCCAAATTTTGCAATTGTTTCATGACTTCTTGAAGCTCATTTGAGGCACTAAAGGATGAAGTAGAAGTTTCATTTGAACTCTAGTTTCTAGGGGTGGGAATAGAAGCTAAAGTAGGTCCTTAACTAGTACTTGGGCTTCCTAACTTCGGACATAATGGCATAGGAGGCCTAGGTGCAAGCTTACCAGCTTAGATCAAACAATTCTCAGCCCTAATGGCAATGTTGTAAGCTACGGGTAGAGTTTCACCTCCGTAGACCTGGATTAACATAGAAATGTAAGAATTTAAAGCCTTGAGAAAGTATAAGAAATCAGCTTGAGCTATTGGCCTCACCGCCAATGGGATTCTAACAAATGTTCTTTGAAATCTGAAATTGAATTCTATTATCTACTCATTGGGAGATCTCTTGATAGTTATCAGTTGCTCCAATAGAGACAAGTTGTCCCCTTGCTCTCCAAATTGGTTATGGAGGGATGTGAAAATCGGTTCCAATTTTGGATAGAGTCTGCATCAAGGCTCCTAAACCGGTGCAAGGATTTCCCTTTGATTGAAGATGCCAGTAATTTGACAAGTAATTTCCATCTCAACAATCTCATGGATTATACAAACATTAGCATTGTCTTTGACATGATCACCAGGAGTGGTTTGATTTTCTCCGAAAAGTATGGGATGTTCTTCAATGGTGTAATTGGAACTAGGTTTTTACATTGAGATCAATTGGGCTACTACCATTAAAGTTGACATAAGGATTGGGTTGTGCCATTTTGATTGGCCTGAGAACCCTTGTTGATTGGATGAAAGATCTACTAGTTGGAGGAGATGATAGAGTTATGTTTGGTGGATATGGAGACCTTTAAATCCTTCTTCCCCTTTCTCCTCTTTCTGAGGATAATTGCAGATAGTTAAATAATCCCTCTTATTTGGTCCTTAACCTTGTTTGGATCCTTCTCATGAATCTTCAAGCTTGGACTGCTGAAACCAGTTGATTCTATCCTTTTGGAGTCACCATATGTGTAAATCAAGGCTCTTTCAAGTAAGAAACTTACAAAAATTACACATCAAATTTTTGTAATGAAGATGAAGACCTCTAAGGTCCCACCGGGTGTGCCAAAACTGTTAGTGCAAATCTACAACACCCCCTAAATGACCTTTAGATCTGTAGTCTAGAATTGGGTCATTTAGTGTGATTGCACAACATTGAATTTTCTCCAAGGTGTGGGACCTTGCAAGGTGAGGACCTTGCAAGGTGAGAAAACTCTCTAGAGAAAGCTGGTTCTTACCCCTCTGTTTAGGTGTATGCATGAATTTGTAGAGGTTCAATGTTAAATCCTACTCTAAATTCCAAGGAGACAGAGTTGAAGATGTAAAAAAGGGGAAACAAAACTAAGCTAAAATAGTGATACACCAAAGGAGTGATGAACTTCTATCTTGCAAATAAACACAGATCATAAGAGTGTAACACAGAACATGCACATATTGCCAAGATATAATGAAGGATCAAAAGACAATAATAACACATGAAAGGATTGAAAAAATCATTCACAAAGCATGCATTATCATTTCCAGTTTTTAATACGATGCATTACAATGGCAAGGAGGAAAAAATATGTGCTGCAACCTATATGAGAGGTCTGAAACTCCTTCAAATTTGCTGCTAAGGAGAAAATGAGAGCTTGCAAGAGAAAAATGTCCAACAAAACAAAGGATCGAATCCTTTCCATTTATAGCTGAAGCAAAGAAAGAGAAAACAGAGGAGGAAGAAAATCAGATCTCTAGGCTCAACCACCCACCATTAATCCCTTCAAATCGCCCTTGTAAACCTGTCAAATCAAGCTTTATTTCTGCCTTGCATGTTGGAGAAACAAAAATAGTAAATAGAATAAAACATTGTCTTTGAAGCAATCTAATCTCATATTTATGGCATGAGAAGACATTTTAGGGTTTTCCCCATCAAATCAATCGATTCTCCATCCTTGGCATGTGGAAGAAGGTAACCATGGCGGATTGAGCAAAAAATGACCTGTTCTAAGCAATCTAATACGCATTGAAGGCGTGAAAGACATTTTTAACATTTTCTCCATCAAAACCTGTAAAAAATGATGTTTTTATGCCTCCAATGCATAGAGGAGATCGAGATCTTTCCAACGAGTCTAATTTTTCCCAAATATGATCTCTGGATCAAAAGATATGCCCATCTGAAGATTTAGGGAAAATTAGGGCATAAATTTGGGCACAAATTTTGAGGCACAAATTAGGTGAAAAATGGTGGCAAAATCAGATTTGAAAACTGGTCCATGGACCCAAATTTTACTTTTGCACTTTTGAAAAAATTCCCAAAAATCTCCGTGGGTCCACCACTCCGAGACACGTGGCACCTTTTGATTCATCCACGGGATTTAGAATAACATTCTGCCCCCTTTCCTTTTAAATTTTTCATTGGGAAAATTTCCCAATTTACCTCCATGGGCCCGACCTCTGCTACCGATGTGGACATGTGGCACCATTTCATTTGTCAATTAGACCATGGGTTCATTTCACACCTTTGAGTTTTTACGCCCAAAAGACAAAATCTTCAACTTTCCTTTTCCCCTGCTGCTGATGACGCATGACACCTTCTAGTTCATCTGTGGGGGTGCGGCCCAAATTTTTCCCTTTTTCCCTTTTGGCCAAACACCAAAAACTCCAAAATCCTCTCGATGCCCGCCGCTCCACCCTAACACATGACATTTTTTCATTGGCTGCGAGCCTATTTAGCGAAAATTTCCCCTCCAAACCCTGTCGAGCCATAACTCAAAAATTATAAGAAGTTAGGAGGAATTTTTACCTTTACGGAAAGGTAAGAAAATTCTCTATCGATGGAGTAATACCAAAAAAAATTTTGAGTCCCTGAAGTGTGGAAAAAAATCATTTTAAGTACTAGCAAAGGAAAAGGAGGAGGAGTTAGCCAAAAATAAGCATGGGCTTATTTTGGATAACAAGCTTGTGGGTGGAGAGGTAGAGTTTGTAGTTTTCAACATTTTTGCATTGACAAGTTTACATAGAAAAATGGGACTAAGATTCCATTGTGCAAGCTACCCTTCTCCTTCACCGCACAATACTTCCAAGCAGGGGTCAACTAGTTCAAGGAGGCAAAAATGCTAAGGTTTGACCTTAATGAGGTAGACCAAAACCACCACGAGCTACATCGAAAGCTTGTATACCCTAAGAAGTGTGCATACGTGGAAAATTATGTCTCCCATGAAGTACAAATGATGAATCCAATAATGTTGCCGATCATCGGAAGGGCTACAACAAGGGTATATCTACGCATAAGGCCTAAGTTTGAGAAAGGCACCTATATGGAGAGTGATGTCTCCATTCCAGAAGACCCCACAGGTCTAAAAAGGCCTTGCTGAAGAAGAGGGAAATAGAAGAGGTGTAGGAGAAGAAGGCACCAAGTGTGTAAATCACATAATTTGTGGGCGCGCTAGAAGCAATTTCTATTCCTAGCACTTATGCACGCAGGAAGAAGTCCTTGGTCAAAGAAAAGACCCCGGAAGAAGAGGCACTGAGAGCATGAAGGACCCCTCACACATGAAGAATCACTAAGGAAGATGTCACCTATTAAGGAGAAAGAGAAGGAAGAATCTCCTATATTGGAATCACCAGTTAGGAAGAAGTAGAAGGTGGCAAAAAAGGTAGAATCGGAGGAAAAAGAGAGCCTAGAGGCCTACATTAGTGACAGGGATGATGAGAAGCCCGAAGGAGGTCAAGAACATCCAGTATATAATGTACATGAATCTGAGGAGGAGGAAGATGAAAAGGAGAATAATGAGGAGGAAACATAGAATCAAGGCAAGGGGGTGAGCGAAGAGGTAAGCACCAAAAATTAGGGAACCCCAAGCCTCACCAAGGAACAAGTGGAAAAAGCCATAGAGAGAGAAGTAGCGAGGCATCATTAAGGATTTGGTGGAGCAAGAGTTGGAGTAGAGCACGAGATGAAATTTTGAAGGAAATAGAAGAAGAAAGCGTTGGGAAAGAATATGGTAGCATGGGTGGGAATCCCAATTTGGTGGTAAGATTCCCAAAGGCAGGTAGCAAACAGGTGGGAAGGGTGTAGTGGTAGCATAAGGGAAAGGAATGGGATACATCAATGATCCAAGAAAGGTGCTACGTGTGTGCTTCCAAAGCACCATACCAACAGAAAAACTCCTAGATATGACTTTGTTTGATGAAGAAGGTGCATATCCATGAACTAGAAAGATGCTATCTTGGGTGTTTGAGTCCCATGTGGATGAACCTGAGTTTGAAGTAAGTCAGGGAGTGCTAATGAAGGTGCTAGAGACAAAAGGAGTAAATCCCTTGGTGAATTCTCAATAATTGTTAGATGACAGGAGTGCAATGCACTCAACAAAGTTTCAATTTAGATTGAGGCCAAACTATTTGGAAGAAATGATAGAGTGAGATTCTTGGAGGAGGAATTAGAGAGGAAAAAGGAGGATCTCATTGAGAAGAGAAAGTACTTGAAGAAAGAAGAGCTTATTAGTGTGCAGTTAAGGCATGAATTGAAGGAAGAGAAGGAAAAGGTGCATGAAGTCTCTAAGAAGGTGGAGATGATTACAGATGCCATTGTCTTGAAGCATCCCGACCTAGCGCCACTTGAGAAAAAAATGAATCAACCTTGTAATGTCTAGAGGATTTGACTCGCATCCTCATGATGGAAAGGTGACCACTTACCTTAGAGACTACATAAGAAACACCGCGTGTGAGGAGAGAGAAGAGAAGTTGAAGGTTAAAGGGATCGTTACTCAATATACCAAACTCCTTGTAGAGGTAAAGGCCATTGTGTAAGTTGCTGAAGCTGCATATGACAATTGCACTGATAGAGATAGAGTGACAAGCATCCTAGTCACTACACATGAAGTGAAACTCAAGGAGTTTCAAGAGAAGAATAAGGGAACAGGGAAGAAAGGGATAAAATCCTAGCTAAGGTAGAGAAGAAGTTAGAAGCTATCAAGACCTTATGAGGCTCAATCAAAATCTAGCTAAAGGAATTATACCCCTAGATCACCCACAGGATGGATGCACTTGATGACTTGGGAAAAAAATTGGAGGGTATTGTTGAGACAATGAGTGCCAAAGGGGAGAACTTAAGTTTTGAGGAGGTAAGAACCCTAGTCAAAGACCTTTGTTAGTAAGCGCAGAGCAAGGTTGACGCCTAGGAAAATATAGAGGAGAAATAGGGAAGGATTTCCCTCTCCTCCTTCAAAAATAAGCATTGTTCTCTTTCATTTTCCCCATTCTTTCATTCTTTCTCCCAATTCTTCATTCCTTCATTCTTTTCCCCCTATTTAGATCCTGCCATTCTTTATTCATTGAAGAGAAATATTTCTAAGGATAGAGAATAGGCATAGTGTGGGGTGATGTTAGGCCTTAGAATATTGGCTAAGTATAAGAAGGTGTGTGGGCACACGGGACCTATTTGAAGAAGGGCGCATGGGTTGAAGGCACATAGGGTAGGGTTCTAACAAGGTTTAGCAGTAATGCAGACGATGTGTGCATGAGTAAGACAAAGAAATGTTTTGGGACCTATCCATATTCAAAGTGTTCCAGAAGCACACGAGAAAAAAATGACCCGTCTAACATGTAGAGTGGATAAGGTACCAACTTGACGGTTGTATGGTCAAGAATGAAATATTCCATGCATGCAATGGAAGGATCCATAAAGACATCATTGTAAAGAGTGGAGAGCTCAGATTGAAGGAATCATGCTCCATTGGAGGACCACATGGACACTTGGCAACCAATCTGTTATCTCTAGAAAGGCATGGTGGTGGAGACTAAAGCTATATATAGAGATGCTCGGGTAGAAGAAAGAAAGGAGACAAAAGGAGAGACACACCAAGAGGAGCCTCATATAGTCTTTGGATAGGCAAAGCTTTGTAGGAATAATGAAGGATCCTTTGGGTTGGGATTAGGAGAACTATAGGAGTGATGACATATTTAGAGGGATGGGTCTGTAACTAGTTTTGTAATGTGGAAAGCATAGCTTAGGGTCCTGATGCATGACTTTGATCTGCATTGTTATATTGGTCTGTTATGGCCTTAATGAATGTAATGTGGTTATTGAACTTGTTAACATAAATATAAGGTTATGTTCTAAGGTATATATGTTTTTATGATAATAAACCCTAGTGAAAATCCTTTGTGCTATGAATCAGTTATGTATTTTGTTTGATACTTCTCTTTTGTTATTTGAATGGATGCATTAATGTGATAACTCATCCTAATCTCTTAGAATGAATGCATGGTTATTTTCTTTCCTACATCTAAATCTATCTTTAAGGATGTATTCTCATAAGAATCATATAAAGGAGGGGGATCGATGCCCATGCGTGCCTCGGTGAGTGCCTAATGCCCTTTGGGTGATAGGCTGGTGTGCATGGGATTAGATTAATGATCTAGGGGTATAAAAATGACTACATATGGCTAATGTTGTCCTAGTATTACAGAATGAAAAGGGAGAGATAACCCAGGATGAGTTGGAATCCATCACTGCAGATGTTCCAGAGAAGACTAGAAATGTGCTAGATGATTGGCAAGCCTTGGAGGATGAGATTAAAGAAGAATATCTAGAGTTGATTCTCCCAATTGAAGCTAGAGGGTTTTGTAGAATAGAAGTCCATTCTTTGTATAGTAATTCTTTACATTCTTTCCATTCTTATTCTTTTAACCATTAGAAGGAAACCCCATTTTCGGGATGAAAATATTGTTTAGTGTGGGGTAATGTTGATTAGATAGAATATGACACTAAGGAGAGGGCACACAGAAGATTCACATGTGGGAGAAAGGAACATTTGAAGGCGTGGAAGGATAGGGAAGGAAACGCGCGCAAAAGACAAATATTGATTCGAGACTTAGCCATTTTCATGGTTACGGGCTATTTTTGGAGATAGTGTATGAAGCACACAATGGGATGGAGACTTTCCGACATGTAAATTCTATTTTGGGAAGAGCATCTACTAAGCACCATGCATGAGTTTGAGTTAATAATAGGATTACTACTACTAGTTAACTATAAGAGATATATTATTAGCGCACTTGCATGTGTGCATGTTATTATAAAGGTACATGACTATTTTTCAACATGCAACCTATTTTGGGAAGTGCGTAAGTAGTGAAGATCAATTCCTCACCCTTATAAATATATATTAATATATGTAGTTATAGAGACACCGTGTATAAGCTATGGTGGAGTTATGTTGCCATATTTGATGCGTCTTATGATATTATTTATTGTGAGAAGCTTACGATATTTATTGTGTTTAATATAATGGAGTGTATTAGGTGAATAATGGTGTTAAACATGACTGTAACTACTTCTTACATGGTTGATTTCATTATGTTATTGTTTGATTCATGATTTTGTAAAGATCTAGGTTTGGAATATGCTCTGTGGAATTTTTATGCTATTTATGGATCTGAATGCATTATATCTTCATCATGTTCACATCCTACACAAGCAACTCTAAGGAGGGTCCTAGTACCTTTGTGCACTTTGGGTGACCACTCAGCTAAGGATGGGTGATGTGCTAGTGCACCTAAGTTATTCATGGTAAATTATAGGCTGCATTAGTGTGTGATGGTAGAACGCTTGACCTTGCCTAACGTGGAGACTTGTCTTAAGAAAATGGAGGATGAGTTTGCATAAAGATTCAAAACTAGATCTAAGTTTGATGCATGTACATGTGTAGAGGAGTATATGTATCACGAGCTTTATGAGACATTCTATTTCTATTTTCCATTAGAATTGTATGAATGGTTTTCAGTGTATGCATCAAGGAAGATTTGGTATTATTGACCTTATGTTTAGACCAAGAAGATTATCGGGGCTACAAGATGCTAATCTGATATGGACTTGTATTGTTGATCGTTAGTTGAGTGGTGTGTTGACTAGCTACACATTAGAGTATGTGGTTTCTACTTATTATTTACCGAGAGATTGTTGAGTTTTATTTCTTATGAGAACCGAGAGGATATTTCTTACGTGATTTACTATTAGCCATTAAGATCTTGATCATCACTCAGAGATTAGAAGTGTTTCCTATGGATAGTAAAAATCCCACTGGGCATGGGGCACAAAAGTAGGTGTGGTAAGAGATGGCAGATCCTACGGCAGAGGTGAAGAGAGAGGAAATGTGGCTCAAGTATAATTAAGCATGGGAGAGGGAATTGGTGAAACATTGTGAGATTATAGGAGTGAATGACGTATGGAGGCAGACGTTGCAAGAAGGATTTGAGGTTCACACAGAGGATGTGGAACCTAAGTAGTCTATGCTACCCCATCTTGGAAAGCATGAAAGGATAACCCCTTGGATATTGATGAGAGCTTGTTAGATGAAGAAAGGAGATGGACCATAGGTGTGCATTTGAACCCACATGATAACCTAACCCTTACACTTAGTTTTCCAATTCCTGAGACAAGTATTGCTAGTCCGGTTGGTGTTGGTGTTGGTAAGTGAGAAACATTAGGTAGATATCATTTTTCATTGAATTCATCTATGGCCATGTAGACATTTCCTATGTTTTGTGGTATCCTGTCAGGCATGTCATTTAGATAAGGTGTGGGTGCGCAGAATGTGGGTATCATGTCTAGAAGTATTTCAACATCACTGCATCGTTGGAGATCAATTTAACATAATGCTAGGAATGTAGAGTAGCACTACTTCATGCCCTATACCTAATATAGGAGGAGGATCTATAGGATTAGGATTTAGTGGATTTAGTGGATCCGGTGGTGAAGGAAAACAGGAGGGAATCGGGGTTCTAGATTGGTGGGTGAGGACCACAACCCTATCATGTACACAAGTGTGAATTTCTATGGCACACTAAGGGGACCACTACGCTAGAGTGGAAGGAAATTTAGTTTGAAACAACGTTTTAGGGGCATGCACATAGCTGGTATCAAAAGTATGACCCACATTAGATGATGGTGTATTATAATGCATTACGTGATGCCTTCTTGGAAAATTTTTATATTCCTGAATTTGAGAAAAGAGCATCAACGCACTCAAGGAGATTCAACATGATATGGAAGAGAGTGTGTGGGAGTATGATGTGCAATTTAAGACTCTCTCATCAAAGTTATCTTATGATATCCATCCCTCTTAGCATGCCTAATGGTTCGTTGGAGGCTTGATAACACCTTTCAGATAAGCAATTTCACATAATACTTTCATGGATCCATGTGAAGACTTAGAGGCTGATCTACATGCTAAGGCTATTGGAAGCGTTAATAATAGGGTAAGTACCTTTTTGGAGGCATAAATTGCTTCCATGGCAAAATGACTTGAGAAATTATTTGTGAATTCAACACATGAGACTCACAACAGACTTTGGTGTACAAATTATGAAGTAGAAGGAAACACCAAGGATAGTTTACCTCAAAATTTGGTGCACGCCATGTTGTTAGATTATGAAATCTATCATGGGATCATGATTCAAGTAGGTGACAATTGTTACAATGTGTGCTCCATAAGAATGTGTTTTTCTATTGTAAGATTTGTACATCTACTACTCACGATACAAAGTATTTCCGGTTGATAGACTAGATTCATCATGTAATTGATACTTGTGTGCACCAGACTAGCATTGCAAATAGTTATAAAAATGAGGGCATTAGTTTAAAGGGTGCAAAGATGGCAGAGGAAGGGGAAGAAGTTTTCATGGAGGATTCAAAGGTTGTAGTGGTCATGATGGAGGAAGGAGTGACTTCCCCATGGAACTTGTTTCAATTATGGATCTACGTATCACTACAAGTGCGAATGCTAGGATTTTTGTAATGCTTGTGGTGTAGAAAGAATAATAAGTATGAGGAGTGCCATGATTTATATGATCACATGAGAAAAAATCATAAGAATCAGGAAAATGGTGCAAGAATGGTTAGTGTGAAGCATGATGAGCCCCTGTTCATGCCTAAGGTAGCACCTAATCTTGAGTTAGAACCTATATTTGTAACTACACATGTTGAAGCTACACGTGCCAGAGAAATACCGAAGCAGAGGCCTCTCATTACAAGAGAAGAAGTATTGCATGGAAAGTACCTTAATCCAACTTATCAGAAGGAGGCTTACCAGAGACTATTACCAAATAATTCTCCTAGTTATTTGGACAACTTACATACATATTCTAGCTCTAAGATTCTCATTACAAGTTTCACGTACCTTAGTCATCTCCTTGGCACATTCACTTAGTCGTTGTTCCATTACATGTCCTTGTGCGCTTCCCCTTATCCCCTTTCCATTTTCCTTTTCCTCGTTGTTCAACTCTTCCCCTACACGTATGTTTTGTGAATTCTCCTTCCTCCCATAAGTTATTCATCCTACACGCATGCCTTACACTTGCTTAACTCAGCTAAGTCCCTAACCCTCTCGTGCACCCCACACATTCCTTTGTAAGAGTTTCACCTTAACCATGTGGTTTCTTCCTTGGGAATTTCTCCCATTTCTCCTACACATGTCACCTTTGCACACGCCCCTCCTTTATTTTCCTCCCACACTTCATTCTTCTACATGCATACCTTCATGCATTATTCCATGCCATTATATGCCATGTCATCATTTGAAAATATTGAGTGTGCTTCAAACTACCAATCAAAGCATGCCACCTAGGCACCAAATAATTTCAACAAATCGAAGTGACACGTGGTAGAATTGACAAAACACTTTACACAGGCTTAGCTGTATTTTCATTCAATCGGTGTGCACCACGTGTCTTGCATGTGTAGATAGTGTGACAATTTTATGAAAACCATATTTTTGCTACAAAGATTTGATCGGCATGCGCCTAGTATCAATTGATAGCTGTTGACATAGGCTATAATATTTAATATTCAAATTTGAATTCTTGGTGGAATTGGTATGTGAGAAATGGTAAAATGTAAATCTGGGCATTGATGAGAAGATATGATTACTCCAACCACTTGATTTGATCTGATCTACCTTCCTTCCTTCTCCAACACACCAAACAAACTTGGGGAGCACATTTGATAGATTTGTAGGCATTGAATGCTTCTTGTTGGTGGTTGTATTTCAAATTTAGGTTTTCCTCCTTCTCTTCTTATTCTTCCATGGATTCATCTATAAATGTAAGAGCTGGGCTCATTGTTAATGTTGGAAATTTTAGATCCTTACGCATTTTGCTAAGGAATTCATATTTTTGTATTCTGAGTCACAGACCTCTATATTTGGCTTGTGCATGTGGATATCAGCCTCTTTCACCATTGTAATAGTTCTATGCATTTCTGGAAGTAATGGAAGCATCATTTTTGTGACTATTCTCTGTCCTAAGCATGTTTTTATTCTTTCTTCTTGCCTTTCTTTTACATTGTGTGCTTGTTGTGTCACTCTACGTCCCTTACAACTCCATTTTTAGTTGTGTTCCATGAAACTAACTGGTAAATGTGTTTTAGTTATGCTATGCATGCTTAGCCTTATTTAATGCATTTTCCTTTCATTTTCACTCAAAAATTTAGTGTTCATCCCTCTTTTCTAGTGTTATCACCTTCCTTAAATTAGTTTTCCATTCTATTATCCTTCTATCTTTGGTCCCTTGGTTTTTTATCTTATTTTTCCCTTCCGACATTGAAGTAACAATAGTAGTAGAAATAGATAGAGGATGTTGATCGATCGAGACCTTATCACTTTGTAAATAAAATATAGAAGGTTCATGCAAGAGAGTGGAATGCCTTCAAAGGTTTGGAATTATTGGAAAGGATTATGTGTGAGGAAAGAAACAGGTTCGGGACTTATCTCGTTGTCACAATAAGGATATTTTTTTGGAGATAGCATGTAGAGCACTCAAACTGATTGGAGACTTGCGCATCATGCATTGGCTATTTTTGGAGGATTAGCTATGAAGTGATTTGCATGGAAACATGCCGAGAAATAGATCTATTATCGTCAGTTAACTACTAGTAGTCTATGGTTACCACACTTGCATTCGTGGCTATTTTTGTAATGGCACGTGGCTAGTAATAACATGAGACCTATTTTGGGAATAGATAAGCAGTGAAGGGAAAGTCCCGACCCTCATAAGTATGTAGTAAACTATATAGAGAGATATGTATGCATACATGGAGATATAGTGAGATTATGATGCTAAATCATTACACGCATACTACATTTGTTATTGTAATGAAGCTTCGTCAAACTTATTACATTTAATATAATGGAGGATATTGGCTGAATCTAATTGTTAGTTATGTGTGTATCGAATCTAGTATGTTCTTGATTTCATCATGGTTAATACTTAATTTTGTTCTATAACATTCCCATTTTAAGACTTTAGAAACAAGGGATTTTTTTTACACAATGTTCTCTATTCTAAATAAAACATCATTTAGAACACACATTCCATGTCAATCAATCTCATAATAGATAACCATATGCAACTGTAAATGACTCAGTAAACTACCGATCTCTCATTTCATGACTCGATTTCTAACTCGATCTCTCATGTTTGTATTTAAGTATAGAATACTTTATGTATACTACGTATACTTGGTTTTCCTACCCTATTCCGGTACTGAGTGATCTGTTTAAAGAACCTATCTAAATATTTGTTACCAATATTCATCTAACATCACGTTTCTTTAAACTAGGTGACATAGGACAATGCAACCAACAACTTGCGATACTTTGGCCAAAGATTTCCAACATATTGTTCATGTTACTATTCCTAGATGACATATTCATCAAATTAGAATACATCCTTCACCTCACTCTTCTGTTATCTAGAATGGTCTTTACTGACTTTTGTCAGTCCACTTGCCCAAGGTTTGACCCTAACCCTGAGTTAGTGACATAATTTGTTATAGGGAGATGCTCATGATGACTTAGGGTATATGGGCATACTCAACCAACCTAAGTCAATCGAATGTGCCTAGGTACCTTGAGTCATAGAGAGCTACTTCCTATTCAAATCATGCTACTAACTTGACCTAGAGAGAAACTAAGTTCAAGTCTAGATGTGTGTAGATCTAGATGAACAAATGTGGAAGGGTGTTGCCACATGTCAACTACAACATTGTATCCTCGAGAAGTCCTTAGTCTTCTCAAAGGTACAATCCTGTAGTTGGTGTGTGCCAACATCTATCAGAACTGCTTCATCATGATGTACATACCCCTAGGTGGTCATTAACACATAATTAAATTTGGATTAAGATTCAGATTATAAAACCTTGCAAAACCCTAAATCCAACATTCCTTAAGTTCTTCTTCCATATTTAATCTGATTAATATTAATAACTTCATTAACTCATGATTTCTTTTATGTTCATTAACTTTGGCATAACAAGTAGTTATCCAAAACATGACAACAAACATCAAAAGGTTAACTTAATGTAGCTTACCTATCTAAAGAAGGTGTAGCATCCACATAGGTTCAGCCAGAGTAGACTTCATAGAAAACGAAGTACAATGATTAACGATCATAAACACCATTCCTTTTGTTTTTCATTCTTTTGAGAGAGGAAGAGTCTTCCTCTACATGATTAAGTGTTAGGGCTATCATACCCTTTTTATCTTTCACAATTCCTATAGTTTAATTGTATGTCCATTACACATTCCATTATTATACTATAATTGTTTAGATAGAGAATGACATCTTATGCAACTTAGCAAGTTGCACCTTAGTAAGGGAGATTGAACTATTCCCTTCATCCAACTTATTAAATGATAACAATAATAAGTATACAAACAAATATGAAGAATATCGACAAGATAGCATTCCAATTTCCTTCATACAAAGTACAAGAGAATTTACACAACAATTTGAAGTCAGTCTCCAAAATTTTCAATTCATCATGATAAAAATATACACTTTACAAGACTATGCATTTTAGGCATACTGCATGTCAAACAACATTAAGATCATAGAAGAATACAACTTTTATTTTTCAATACAACTCATGAATGAATCAGAATTCTTTACAAAAGAGCCAGACTTTAAATCATCCAATACATCATAAAATTTTTTTCCTTCTTTTATCACTTATGAAGTCCATCTGCAAAAATTGCTAGCATGGGTCAGTTCATTGAACTGAGCATGATAAGCACTAAGCATTAAAACGAAGTGCATTCCACTAATTGTTCCATTAAAAACTATACTTTAATGAAACAATTAATGTATCATACAAATTAGCATAAGTAATAACAATCCTAAAAGAAGTACAATAATAAATTAGAATTCACTTTTAAGAAAAGAACATAATATAATTAGCAACTACTGCATTATATCAGATAAGTATTTTCCTAAACAATTACTTATTTATATCAAACAACAACTCTTGACAATTTAATTATTTCATAATTCTTTCTAAATTTGAAATACAAAATTAACTTTACTACATAAACAAAAAGAGTTACTTCTAGAATCAAATACCTTCTTGTCATTTTTACCAAGTTTCCAGAAATCATGTACAGACAAGTTCATTTCAGCATAGTACATATTTAGGATGATTCATCCAACAACTTAAATAAATAAGAAGAAGAATCAATACGGACTATCCACCACTCACCATTCTTCAAAGAGATAGAAATCAGGTTCAGAAAGTATATAACCGAATACCTACATAACTATATCAGTCAAGGAAACTAATAAAAAGATTCACCATTTAAGAGACAACAACCGTTAACAAGAATTCCAATCCAATCCGAGAAGGGAGAGAAACAAAACAGTCATCATCTTACTTGCAACCCTTATGTATTATTCTACACTATTGGAGATATCAATCAAGTGATCTGAAACCATACGTTCCATAAAACAAAGTAAGACTTACAAAGGATTATTTCTTACTCGTGTCCATCCAGAGAAGAATCATATTTACTATTGAGTGCATAGAGAGGAGTCCCTTAGAAAATAATTTCCTAATAATGCATGACTCAGCCAATCAAAAATAGTTAGACAAGAAATGATTACGTTTTCCTTTCTACAGATAGGCTCAACTAAACACTATCCCGAAGTGACTAGACAATTGATTCTATAAAAATAGCTGAGATTAAGAAAGATCAAACGGGAATGGTTTGGTTTTCCCCTGTACCAAAAATGACAGTCCTAAAAGTTTCTTAAACATTCTACTATTCCCATGAACTTTCCACACGATCAACTAGCAACAAGTTAAGTTTAAACAACCACAAAGAAGTTTCCAGTTCTGGAGAGTGAGTTCTCATTACCTCATCCAAGATAAAAGGACAGAGAATCAAACTTAAGAAGTTGAACAGGCCTAGGATGGTAAACACCCTAACAACTTGGCAAGAGAGAGAGAGAGAGAGTCGATCTACAGAGTAGTTCAAGCAAACAAAACTTCAACCATTGAACAAAACTTAACTTCCCAAAATTTAAAGGAAACTTCAATAGAAAGGAGCCTAACCGAGAACTTATTCACCACTGTTTTATCAATTGAATTCCAAATCCCTTTTAAAAACCAGAAGTTCTTTCGAAAGTTCCAATAGAGAATACAAAACCAAACGCGAAGTTTAATGTCAAACATTACTTCTATTTTCCTTATGAGCTCAAACCGTATCAGTAACATCAAATACCAATACTAACCCAGTTCATATACAAGTAGAAATTTAGGACGCATACAATGCCATAATCCACATTCATCCATTCATCTTTTTTTAACACAAGTTCAAGTTCATACTGTAGAGTAAAGTATACAATACAATCCCAAAGCAAAAGTACTAAATCTTCACAAAACAAGATATAGTTTAAAAGAGTATTCAACTCCCTTTTTAAAACCCAGAAATCCATTAAAAGGTTATGATAGAGAATAAAAAAACCCAACACTAAGTTTAAAGTCAAACATTGTTTCTATATTCCTCATGAATTCAAACTGTAGTAGTGATTCCAACTACAATAACTTACATAACTCCATCAAAAACATAAATTTTGAGTTCATAATGAAGAACAAAGTATACAATACAGTCCGAAATGAAGTACTATATCTTCACAAAACAAGATATAGTTTTATAAAAGGATATTCACCTATATTTCAAAAAAATCAAAGACAGTCAGTTAAAATAACACAGGTTACCTAGAACAGAGGGAAACAAGATATCCTTAACATGTTTTCACGCAAGTTCAAGATCTTAGAATACATTAAATATATATCCATACAGACTGAAAGAGAAATAATATAAATTTTCAAACTCAAAGATGCATCAAAGAGAAGTATCCCTTTTTTTTTTCTTTCAATTTCTAAAGAGACTTCTAGTTCAAAATTCAAACCAAAAACCATTTACTTAAACTCTTTTATGAGCAGACAGTCCAGAATGCATATTTTAATCCAAACACAAAAGTCTCAAAAGTTCTATCTACATTTTCACATTTAAACTTACTCAGAGAGAACACACAAGAACAACTTTATCATGCAATGGATTCATATCCAAAAATCACAGAGATTCCTTCAACATGAAAGTAAATAACTAGAACAAAACAAATAACCATTTATCTCATGAGAGCAGAGTTATTTTAATGAAACATTTAGAGAAAAGAAAGAAATCTTAATGGGTAGAGCCTATCATGCCTGATAGTGCTTCTGCCAATTCGAAGGAGACTTCAGCTGAGATTCCAACTCTTCTTCTCCTCCAAGAAAGATCAACAACTAAACATCTCTTTCCCTAATGCCTCATATACTTTCCCTGAATCAAAAATAGACCAGGGAAACCAAAAATAGCCACAAAGTGAAAATCAAACTACTGGTTCAAAGAACCAGATAGCTCCATGCAGAGAAAAAATCACAAAGCATGCAAGACCAAACAACCCCCAAAAAATCCACCCACATTGTTTCCAAGATGGTTTTCTTGCAAAAATCGAGACTCATTAATGCCATTTACTCTCAAATTCCCACCTATCTCTCCTTGCCACCACCATCCAAAATTGGTGAGACCCAATTGAACTTTTGCATGCATCACTAAACCTTAGTGATGCCTCCATGTAGGCTTCCTCCAAATTTCATGCCTCTGCCTAATCTAGCAGTACACTGTCACTTAATTCCCAAGATCAAATCACATTAATAGCTTAGGAACCACCGCCTAGCTTCCCACTTGCCATACGACCCTTAGGTCCCCTTTCCACACTTCATTAGTTTAGGATAGATACCATTAGCTTAGGATAGACCATAGGCTAGTTTAAAAATATTTACCTTAGGTTATAAACATTACAATAGGTAAATAGTCATCTTAGGTTAGATCATAATTCATAACCAAATAGTATTAGGTATTAGGTTAGAAATAACCTAGCATCACCTTAGGTTATTTCCCCTTATTCCAACTTAGTACAAACAACTTAGGTTAGGATACCATCCTAACAAAATAGACATAGGTAGCAGATAGGTATAATTACCTTAGTTTAGAATCCCGCTAGGATAGATCTCATAGGTCTAGGACTTAGTTTTTTAAAATTATTTTGACAATAGTCCTAACGTAGGCCTCTTTTCACTTAACGCCATTAAGCATCCTACTGAGATCAATCAAGAATATCCAAGCACAAAACATACAACAAAATGCAGGCACGATCTTACAAGACAATAAAGAATTTGTAAACATACAAAAGTTTAGTCCATTATGTCTCTCAACCTCTGAATGTTAGTTTTCTGTTCAGATCGTAAGAAGATTTATAACATACCTTGGATCAATGGAATTGATCCAAGGATGTATTAATTAAAAAGAGATAAGTTTGCAACCATCATTACCAGATTACAACTCACCTATCAGAAGTGAAAATGGATTCTTACAAGCAACAACATTTCAGCCTAACAAATCCAAGAGCAGAAATGATTTATCCATGGAAAGCATGATCTTCAAAAATCAAAGGAACACACCACATCAAGAAAATCACATGTCAACGCTTGCAATGCAAAAGAGAAATATAACAGTTTGTAAAGGGGTTACATGTTCTCCTTAGATATAGATCCGGTATGCTCTGTAGAATGATGTGTTAGTAATGGAACTACATGTGTTAAGTCTTTATCATGCTAACATCCTGCAATAACAACCCTAAAGAGGGAACCGATACTTTTATGCACTTTGAGTGATCTCCCGCCTAGGCCGAGTGATGGGCCAACGTGTCTAAGGTATCATTGGGCTCAGTATTATTTAATTCTAGGTTGCATCATTGGTTTCGTTGCCAAGACCTCTTTTTAGTTATTCTCGGGATGGTTCATGATGAAGACATATCAGTTGACCTTAGCAAGTGTTGAAGAATGGATACACAATTTGGAAGAAGAATACACATGGAGATTCAACACTGGATCTCGAGTTTAATGCACACATGTGGCTGGAAAAAAAAACTTGTATGATAGTTTATATGAGATTTTTTTCGCTATATTTCAAATAGAATTATATGAGTGGCTGATTGTTTATGTATCTAAGCAAAATTGTAGGTATTGTGCACTTGTCTAGATGTAGGAATAATTCCAGGCCCTTTATGATGCTAATATGATTTGGACTCGAGCTATGGATACATGGTTCTATGGTGTCTTGAACAACTATATCTTAGAATACTTAATTTCCACTTATTCGTGTCTAGAGGTATCTGAATTCTAGTTCTTATGATATCCAAGGGGATCATACCTACAAGGCATTCCACCGCGATCAAGCTCTTGATGGTAATTTTTAATTTGGAGAGTAAACTGATGGCTAACAAAACCTCACCATGCATGGGGGTAGGAGTAGGTTTGGTGAAGGATGGCAGACCTAGCGGCAAAAAGGTAGAGAGAGGAAAGGTGGCTTAAGTATAATGAGGCACATGAGAGGGAGATAAATAAGCAATGTAACATTGTAAAAAGTATGGCATTGAGGAGAGAGATGGCTCATGAAATATTTGAAGCTCATGTAGAAGACATGAAGCTAGAGCATCAAACACTCCCCCATCTTAGAAATTGTGAAAGGGATCCATCCTCATCCTCACACAAAGTGTGCCAAGAGAGACTACTTGGGCTGCATGAGGCACGCATCTAAATCCACCGGTAACCTTTCTCTTACATTTGGTTTTCCAGCATCTAGTACAACAAGCAGTCAACAAGCTAGTTTAAGTAGTGGGATAGTAGGAGCGAGTCTTATGAGAGGCACAATGATGGAAACAAAAACAAATTTGTTGTTATATGGGAGTACCTTTTTAGGCGTATCATCAAAGCATAGAATACAAGCGTGATGATTTTTAGATTAACCTCTCGGGAGTAGTAACACTTCGCAAATTGTCGAGGTATAGTTTAGTTCTACTAATGGGGCATAGGGAAGTACTACTTACAGTCCGACCCACCTACAGTTTGGGATCATGAGGAATCAATAGCTCTAGTTTAGGTAGATCAGAGGTTCTAGAGGTAGGGAAAAATAGGAGGTTTTAGATCAGGTGGGAAAGGTCCACACCAACCCCAAAATATTTACATGGAAATGTCTCTTCATCTTCGAGAGTATAGGGGCATAGAAGATACTGTTGAACATGTACATATGTGTGAAATACTGTGGCATGTAAAATGGATCACAATTTATGAGCGTAGGGAAAGCCAATTTGCTACTATGTTACAAGGGTGCGCACACAACTGGTACATAAAATTTTACCTTGATCAAACTTTTGTAGATTATACAACTTTAAAGGATGCATTCCTTAAAGAGTTTCATATCCCTGAGTTTGAGTAGAAGAGTATAAGTGCACTCAAGGATATTAAGCAAGGAACTCCTGAAAGTGTTAGCGAGTATGATGCATGGTTTAAAATGATATTATCAAATCTTTCTTATGACATACATGCAAGAAAACATGCATAATGGTTCGTTGGGGGCTTAATCACCCATTTTAGGAGGGCATTATCACATAAGACACATACTTGATCCACACAAAGTACTTGAATCGGGATTGCACGCCGAGGCAATTGGAAGAATAGATCTTTGGGGTGAGCCTATTTTTAGAAGCACAAATAATAGTCATGGCAAAAAGTTGGAGAAATTATCGAAAATTCACCACATGAGATGTGCACAGGATTTGGTGCATGATTATGAAGTAGAAGGTCACACAAAGGATAGATGTCCTCATAGAACAATATGCTCATTCTTTGATGGATTGTGAAATATGACATTTAAACCATGATGCTAGCCACTACCCATTATTATAACCTGCAATAAGAAAGAATGTTTCAACCTTCGTCAAAATTTACAGTCCACGAATCAGACACAAAAGACTACTGAGATGATTGGACATATCCATGATGCTATAGATATTGGTGTATGACACATAAGAGTTTCAGATAAAGGAAAGAATGAGCATCAGGACCGGGATCACAATCAGGCACACTATAATCAAAATGAAGGGTGTTTTGAAGGAAGTCGCGGTAGAGGCCGAGGATACCATGGTGGATTTGGAGGACGAGGCCATGGTGGTGGAAGAAATGAGTTTCCTCACGGAACATGTTATACATGCGGATCTCCGAGCACTATAGGTGAGAATTTCCTTAGAATATTACATGGCCTTTCTATGGAAAGAACCATAGCTATGAAGAGTTCTTAAACTTATATGAGCATCTTAGTAAGTAACATAAACAAGAAAACAAAGTCACAGGATGGTGAGGATACAATGCAATGTTGAAAATCAATGGATGAGACCATAAAATATTGTCTAAGTACAAAAAAGGCTTGTAGAGTACGCAAAGCATAGTTAAAGAAGGGAACACAAAGAGAAAGTGCGCAAGATGGGGTTCTAGGAGGGTTTATTAGACTAAGTGGTATGTGCGTAAGGAAGAAAAAGGTTTCAGGACTTAGACATATTTGAGACATTAGACGAATAGAGAAAATCATGACCCAATTGTGTATGTGGAGTGGATAAGGTGCTAGCCTAGCAACTTGAGGCCCACAAAAGGAATATACCTCATAAATGAAGATTCCGAGAAGACCATCATTGCAAGGACTAGAGAGCTGGGCTCAAGGAGGATGCCCCATGGAGGACCATATTTGACACTTGGTGATGGATCGAAGCCACAAAAGGCAAGTTGGTGATTCAAGAGGCCTATATATACAAGTGCCCTGCAGAGGAGAAGAGGGGGATATAGATAGTGATGGATTAGTAGAGAGCAGAGCTCTAAAGACATACTATAAGGAACCTTGTAGGGCTAGGTAGATATCTCAGGAAAAGGATGTAATAAGCGGTTGGGATTGTAAATTTTTCTTGAGAACCGAGGGGTATAAATCTAGCTATGATGTATGACTCCGGTTTGCACAACTGTGGTAGTTTGTAATGGATGCAATGGATGTGATGAGGTTACCAAACTTATTTGAATATGATTATTAGTGATTCTAGCCCATATTTGTAGCTTTCAGTTCTAATTAATGAATGTTTATGGAAAAAATATAAATCCTTATGTATTTCCTTTCTATTTTGGTTCCTATCTATAACTGCTAAGTACCATTCGATTTGGGATGACCGCATTTGTCTAGAATCCATTGTGAGTTCTATGATAAATGTATGTCTCATTTCCACTCACTCTTTTTAAGCTCCTATCATAGATGATGTTTCCCACTTAACTCACATAAAAGAGAGACTCGGTGCCCACGTGTGCCTCGGTGAGTGCCTTGTGCCCACTTGGGTGATAGGATAGTGCGCATGGGATTCCCTTGTTTTTTGGTGGGTGTAAAAATGAATACATTTTGGCTCCATTTTTGGGACATATTTTCAAAGTTCTAGTGGGAAATGGTATACATCATGATATGTGCAATGAGTGATAACAGAACATCTAACTTTAGAAAGTGTTGAATCATGGTTCAAGAGCACGGAGGAAGAATTTTCTCAGAGATTCAACATTGGGCCTGAGTTTAGTACGCATGGATGGGTAGAAGAGAACCTCTACCATGAGTTGTATGAAAATTTCTTTTGTTGCTTCCCAATAGAGCTGTATGAATGGATCTCATTATATGCATCCAGATCAAGCTGGTATTATAGATCACATGCATGGAACCAAGAAGAGTACCAAAGGCTGTAAGATGAATATCTGACATGGAAATGTACTATTGATCATTGGTGGAAGAGGGTACTGACTAGCTATACTTTGGAATATGCCATTTCGATGTATTCTTGCCCAGAGATCACTGAGTTTGAGTTTCTAAGGGATCCTAGAGGATCATTTTATGTGCTATCCCTCTGGCTATGAAGATCTTAGTCATTACTTTGGGTTTAGAAGCATTCCCCATTCCCGGCTAACCTCTCTCGAGTGCTAGGAAAAGGAAGCTAGGGTAGAGGAAGATGGAGGACATTATGGATAAAAAGGAAAGGGAGGAGAGATGACTCAAGTATAATGAAGCTCGTGAAAGGGAGATGACTAGACAATGTGAGGTAGCAAGTGTGATGGATCTATGGAGCAGACATTACGAGAAGGCGTTGAATCTCACGTGGAGGATGTGGAGCCTGAGTAGTTTGTGCTACCCAATCTTGGAAAGTGCATAAGAGAATCCCCTTCAACTTTTGATGAGAGTTCGTTGTATGGAGAAAGAAGAGCCGTCAACGTGCATCTAAACCCACCTAGTGAGCAATCCCTAGTGCTTAGTCTTTCCAATTTAGGGAAGAGTATTGTTAACCCAGCTAGTATCGGTGGAAGTGACCGATCTGTGCCTAGGAGATATAATTTATCATTTGGGACTTCTATGGCTACACATACCATTCTAGTATTTGGAGGAATTTTCGGGTAGAGTGTGGATACACAAGCCTTCTGTCTCATGTCTGGGAGTGGCAAGGGATACACTATTGGTAGTGGGAATTTATCACGAGACCATCGATGCACGAAGTTCAGTGGAACTTTGGGAACCCTTGGCATGACCACTACAGGACCTAGTGGATTTAGTGGATCTAGTGGGTTAAGAGGAATATGACCTGGTGGATTCGGTGGATCTAGTGGGTGAGGAGGAATAGGACCTAGTGGGCCTAGTGGATCTAGTAGTAGAGGGAACAACAAAGGAAACACCAGAGGAAAAAAGGCTTTGGATAAGGAGGAAAAGGACCCCACCACCGCCCAAGTGTTTTCTAAGATGTCTTTGCACTTACCAGATTATAGGGGTATTGAAGATGCCACAGATCTTGTGCACAAGTGTGAGTTACTATAGTGCTTGAAAGGGATCACTAGCCTAGAGCGAAAGGCAAGCTAGTTTACAATGATGTTGTAAGGGTGCACATATAACTGGTACCGAAAATATGACCCTCATCAGATGGTGGTGGATTATACTACTTTAAAAATGCCTTCTTGGTAGAATTCCACATCCCGATCTTGAGTAGAGAAGCATCATCACTATAAAGGAAATCCAACACAGAATGAAAGAGAGTGTGTAGGAGTATGATGCATAATTTAAAACTCTCCTGTCAAAATTATCATATGACATTCACCCTTCACATCATGCTCAATGGTTTATTAGAGGGTTGATAATACCCTTTAAAAGAGCATTATGTCATAAGTATTTCACAGACCTGCGCAAGGTGCTAGAAGATGCTCTACATGGTGAAGCTATTGGAAGCATTGATACCAGTGTTAGCTTGTTTCTAGAAGCTTAAATCACTGCTATGGCTAAGTAGCTGGAGAAGTTGTCTGCAAACTCAGCCCATGAAACTCACAGTGGTATGTGGTGTACAGACTGTGAAGTGGAGGGGCATGTAAAGGATAGATGCCCTCAGAATTTGGTATGTGCCGTAGCTGTGGATTGTGAAATTTGCCATGGGGACCATGATGCAAGTAGGTGCCCTCTACTACAACGTGTAATCCATAAGAATGTGTCTTTCTATTGTAAGATCTATACATCTACATCACATGACACCAAATACTGTAGGTTGATTGATCAGATTCATGACACTATTGATCTTTGTGTGTGCCAGACTAGTCTTAAGCGGTTCTAATGGTGATGACCACCACTATGAGGAGCACGCAGATGGAGGCACACATGGAAGGGGTTTTGTAGAGAGGATTTCATGGTCATGGTAACCATGGAGTAAGAAGTGAGTTCCTATGAGGAACCTATTTTAAATGTGGATCTACGGAATGCTAAAAACATGAGTGCCTAGAGCTATTGCGGTGCGCAGTTGCTCATGCTGTGGGAAGACTCACAAGTATGAGGAGTGTCCTAAGTTGTTTGAGCACATGAGTCAACAAAAATGGAAAGAAAAGGGTGCTACAATGGTGAGCATAAAGAAGGTTGACACACAATGGATGCCATGGGTAATGCATGAGTTAGGGTTGGAACCTATTCTAGTAACAACACGAGTAGAAGCAGCACGTGCCAAGGAAATACCAAAGTAGAGGACCCTAGTTTCAAGAGAAGAAGTGGTACATGGGAAGTACCTAGACCCTGATAATCAGAAGGAGGTATATCAAGAAACCATGGATGTCATTCAGAGTCTACAAGGAGAAATCTAGTGTCTAAAAGAGTAGTCTAGGAAGGAGGAGCAAAGGAGGAATGTTGAGGCCCCAAAAGATGACCGAGATGAAGTCAAAGAAGTATGTAAAATTCAAAGGAAAGATAATGTTATTCCCTTGCAAGGAGCATGGTTGCGGGAGAAGGTACCATGCATGAGAGAGTAGAACGTGAGAGGTAGGTCTTGCATGTAAATGTTCCCCCTCACAACCTTGACTATGATAAGGAGATCACCTTAAATGCAGTCGTTGATGGGTGTCTTCTTAGTAATATCCTCATTGACACGTATAGTAGGTTAATGTTCTCACCTTGGATGCATGACATCAAATGGGAAGACCAGTATTACAACCATATTTGGATGCGTTATATATGGAAAACAAGGTGAAGTGCCCATTGGTGTCTTAAAAGATGCGGCTACCACTATTCAAGGGGACAAGTTTACTGGGGACTTTGAGGTATTGGCACTCACTGAGGAAGACAACTTTCCAACATTGCTTGGGTGCCCTGGTGATACCAAAATAATGTTGGCACCGTGGTTCAATAAGGGATACATAAGCTTTGAAAATAAGGAGGAATAGGTCATTAGAGCCCTAGATGATGGTAAATAAACACCCTATACTAAGCCCTTGGGAGAAGAAGTCCTTGATATAATATATGTGTGCTCAATCAGGGATCCTGAGATAATTCATCCCATAGAGGGAGTTATCCAGTTTAAGGATGCTCAGTCCATAAGTGACACTACTAGTATAGCGTGCAATAATTGGTTACATGGGACCTATGAGTTGATCGAGATGTCATTTAAGAGGATCGGTAAACAAGGTGACAAAGGAACCTATATCTCGGCACTTAGGAGGAAGAAAATTACCAAGTTACTTAGGAGGGGCTAATATGAAAGATTTCGTGAAAGAAATGGAGTCCCATTGGAGAAATGAGAAGGAAAGGATGAATTTTTTTAACTCCAACCTACTTGGAACTACTGCGTTCTGGTGGGAAACACATCGGGAGAACCTCTTAGAATGGCGTAAGGTAAGAATTTCCTTCTCTGTAAGGTTTTGTAGGAGCAACGTGCCCATAGCTATAAAATACTACCATGGTAAAGAGACCACTTCCTTCCATATCCAAGCATGTGAGACAACCTAGATGGGAAGCATAGAAGCATTACCACCTTCATTATGGGTTCACAAGTTGTACTCCACCTTGTAAGGTTGTATGCGTGCATGGTATATCCACTCGGAGATACGTCGTCAAACTGGTAATAGAAAGAATTGATGGCTGATCTCATTCAAATGTTCGAGTATCAGAGTGCAAAGCCATCAGTGGATAAGGCATTGCAAGTTGTCAAGTGCCTCACAATAGGAGATAGTGCTATAGTGGAGGATAGAATACAAGAATTTCTAGGTGAACCTAGCCTAAAGGCATGCTTTGAGGAAGAAGGAACATAAGAGATATAGTTTGAGTGTGTGTGTATGGAAAAATAAAAAGGGAATATGGTGTATGTTATTGATGGGGAAGAGGTAGAAAACTTGGATGTTAACCATTCTGTAGGGACGCACAAAGTCATAGATAGTGCTAATGAATGGGCATGTGCCTACCATGAACCCTTAAAGACAAAAAAGGTTAACATCGGCTTAGAAGTAGAACCCAAGGAGGCTATCATTGGAGACTATTGGTTGGAGAAAGAAGTCTCTAAAATCATTGATCTATTATGAGAATTCCAATATTTATTCCCATGCGGATACCACGAGCTTAAAGGCATCCACCATTCCTTGGGGAGATGAGGATAAAGTTGAAGGAGGGTGCGTGCCCAATCAGGAAGAGACCATACCGGATGAATCCCAATTTATGCGTAAAGGTCAAGGAGGAAATAGACAAAATGATAGCATCAGGTATCATTGAGGTTATGGAAGAGTTAGAATGGATAAGTCCAATGGTGATTAGTATCAAGAAGGATGGGAGGATAAGGATCTATGTTGATTACAGGGACTTGAATGTAGTATGTGTCATTGATCCTTTCCCAACCCCATTTACTGAAGAAATATTAGAGGGAGTGGCAGGACGTGAGGTCTACTCTTTCACGGATGGATTCTTAGGCTATCACTAGGTAAGGATTGCAAAGGAGGACCAAAGGAAGATGACTTTCACCACTGAGTGGGGATGTTTTTCCTATATGGTCATGCCTTTTGGGTTGAAGAATGTGCCTCATTGTGTTCTCGTGCATTGTGGTGCAAGATTTTTAGGACTTCATCCATAAATTTACTCAAGTTTACGGATGATTGAATAGTATATGGGTTGGTGAAGGACCATTGTGACAACTTAAGGTTGATGTTTGAAAGGTGTTGGAAATTGAGGATATACCTCAACATTAAAAAGTGTGTCTTTGCTACCCCATTTAGAACCTTGTTGGGACATATCATATGTAAAGAAGGGTTATTAGTAGATCCTACCAAGGTTGCGGTAATTATGGGATTGGGGAGCCTACTAGTCAAAGCACAAAGGTGTCTGATTTTTATACACATGGGTTACTATAGGAATTTCATCAAGAGGTAAGCCAAGATCATCGTGCCTTTAGAAGAGTTACTTAGACATAAGAGTGCATTTCCTTTTGGGAGAGGAACAATATAAGACATTTGACACTCTAAAGGGTAGGCTTGTCACCGTGCCCATAATACGATTCCACTCTTAGGATAAGCCCTTCCATGTTCATGTGGATACTTTAGGAACCGCCATTGAAGTAGTAATTGCATAACCCGGTGAAGGGATTTTCGATCATCCTTTCTACTTTACAAGTAGGAAGTTGACACCAACAGAGCAGAATTATACTACAACTAAGAGCGAGGCATTGCCAATGATCTATATGCTTCACAATTTTAGATAGTATCTATTGGAAACCCCTTTTATATTTTACACTAACCATATGACATTGAAATATTTAGTAAACAAGCCCATTCTACAAGGGCACATATGTTGGTGGGTACTATTATTCCAAGAATTTGAGTTCATGGTGGTTGTCAAACTAGGAAAAAGTAATTTTGGACCTGATCATTTATCTAGAATTAATTTAGGGGAGGATGTGCAAAGCATTAAGGATACCATGCTAGATGCACAACTATTTAGGTTACAACATGTGCCCTCAGACTTAGAAGATATTGTAGTATTTCTCAAGACAAGTGTAGCACGGAAGGAATGAAGGCATTGGATAAAAATTAGTTAGCTATACACTCCGCACCCTACATGTTGATTAGTGGGGATTTATACAAATTAGGATGTGATGAGATTCTACACTAGTGTGTGCTAGAATATGAGTGCCTAACCATCATCAAAGAGGTGCATGAAGGTAGTACAGGTGGGCACTATGCATGCAATGCCACTGCACACAAGATATTGATGGATGGATTATGGTGGGAGACCCTATATCAAGACTACAAGGAGTATTGCAAGGTGTGTGATCATTTCCAGTGAATTGGAAAACTAGAGTAAAGAGATGAAATGCCTTTGCACCCTATTCCCAGTGCCAAGCCATTCGAAAAGTGGGCTATAGACTTCATAGGCCCTATTGCACCAACCACGCATAGGACTGGGTCATGTTATATAATCACTTGCACTGATTACTTGAAAAGGTGGGCATAAGAAATACCTACTAAGGATTTTACAACAGAATGTTTTCATACTTAAAAGATTATCAATACGAAGGGATGGAAGAGTAGAGAGATGAAGAAGGAAGAAAACAACAATGTTTTTAGGAGATATAGGTAGCAGAATATATCCTTACTCACATTGAACCAAGAAAATATAGGAAAAAGATCAATCACTTCATCACCAATGTGAATCTGTAGACACAAAGTTCTAAAGATTACACGGACAAGAACACAAAGTTTCTTTTGAATGCAAAGACAAATGATCCATTGAATCAAGCAAGAGAGAGAGAGAGATATAAAAGAGGAAATGAGAAAGAAATTTTTGTATTGAATTACTTCCAAATTTACAACGTTCCCAGAAAACTAGAAATCTTTTTTCCATGGCCAAAACATGTTCTTATAACAATTGTGTACATCCATACTTTGTCCCCAAGAAAAGAATATCCAAAAGGAATAATGTTTTTTATAGATCCATTTTTGGAAAGTGACATGAAACAAAACACACTCATGAAAACCAGAGGTTCAAAAAGGTGAATATTTCATCATTTTGAGCATGATTACTTTAGCAGGGGCATCTCATGATTTTCTTCTTCATGTGGTCCTGCCATTTCCACCTTTTAACCACTTTCATAGCACTCAAGTGCTTACTTGGTAAGTTTTCCCCTTTTTTATTGCGTATGCCCGATAAACTCTATTTTTTGATAATCAAACTTTACATCTCTTTAAACTTATCAATTTGGCTCCACAACAAACCAAAAATGCATCTCATGAATAAATGACAAGGAAAAAAGAGAGAGAAGAATGAAGAATGGTTCACATTTGTATTCTTTGGAGCTGGTTCGTTAATGGCGTCAAAAACTAGATGAGTGCATTTTGGCCACTCTTTCCCTTTTCATCGGCCTTTGAAATTGACCCCGTGGCATGGCAAAGCTCCAAGAAAATGACATTTTAAGCCTGGGGGAAAAAAATCCACATTTTAAGACATTTGGGAGAAAAAGCGCAATTTCTCATTTTGCTCCGCCGGCCCCCTTGATTTTTTAACATGAACACGTGGCACACCCTGATTGGAAATGGGGTCATGGCTCAAATTCTCATTTTCCTCCACCACCCATCCCGATTTCATTCTTCAACACATGGCATCACCTGATTGGTTGGGGATGTGCTTCACTTTTATACTTTATCTATTTTGAAAAGGGGAAAATTCCAACTTTTCCCCCGAAAGTTCATGCCTCCGCCATTGAATTTTCAACGTAGGCCATGTGTCCCTTTTTGATTTCATAGGCCTCAACTGAATTTATCCCTTCACATGAGTGGGGCCATGGGTCATTTTAGAACTTTTTCCCTTTGTGGAAACAAAGCTAAAATTCCTAAAGTCCCCCGTTGGTCCGCCAAAGCGCATATGAACTGAAAAATGGCCACGTGTCCCTTTGCGTGAGTGGGGCTGCGGGTCATTTTAGAACTTTTCACCCTTTCACCATAATGCCTTAGAGAATAAAATGGATCCATCACCCCGAACTTCCACCAAAACTTCTCCAACCAATCAAGGGACCCATGGGGATGGGGAAAATGACATTTTTTCCAAAATCACCAAAAGTGATAAGTTCAAAAAGGAACCCATCTGGCCACATCCAATGAGAAGAAAACACGTAGCTTCACCTTCTGAGAAAGAATTTGATGGGGAAAAGAACGTAGAAAATTGCAGAGAATGGGAAAATGCCATTTTTGCACCCGATGAAGATTTTCTTTCTACACAAGGTTAATATGTGAAGAATGCAAGTTTCACATCCTTCAAATGCATAAAAGAAGATCATAAACCCCCTCCCATCCATGAGAAATAGATAGAATGTTATAATGGCCGCAAGACTGAGGAAATGCATAAAACGTCATGGGGGATCAAAACGAGCACTTGAGGGGCTCAAAACATGAATTCCTCCATGGCAAGACTTCAATTTTCATGAAATTGGATTTCAAAAAAGGGGGAAAATTGAGGGGACAACAAGCTGGCTCCTTCTGGGGATGATTTGGCAGAGGAAAGATGTAAAATCAAGAACCATAGAGAATTCTGGGGATGAACAGATCAATGCCTTATCCATTGGGAAATGGAGTCAAAAAGCAATATCAACACAGAAGACAATGCACACAAGGAAACAAGAAAAAACAAGAAAAACTAGAAACAAAATGCTATACAAAATGTACAGAGGGACCACCAAAACTCCTAGGTTTTGAACAACTTCAAAAATTTCCCACTATAAGGAAGTGGGAGAGGAGAACCATCCATGTAATCTAGGTAAAAAGAGTTCTCACCAGAAAAATGTCTAATTTTAAAAGGACCAAGCCAAAGGGAATCAAATTTACCATGGCTGCCTCGAGGTTCATGCCTTTTGTCCCAAAGAAGAACATTGTCTCCCACTTGAAAAGTTTGGGTTTAGCCTTTTTGTCAAACAGAGCTTTTACCTTGAGTTGATGAGCTGATATTCTATCAACCACTTGCAATCTATCTTCATTCAACTTCTGGAGGTACATAATTCTTTTGTCCAATGAATTGGTAAAGTTGGCATCCTCAATGGCCTTCATCAAATGTAAGGCTGGTAGTTCCAATGTCACCTGGAAAGCTGAGCTTCAACTCCATATACCACTTGAAAAGGAGACATTCCAATGGCTCTCTTAGGTGTAATCCTATCTACCCATAAAGCATCATATAGTTTCTTATGCCAATTCCTCTGAGAGTCATTAACAAGCTTCCAAACAATGGTGACCAAGTTCTTGTTAGTTGATTTTGCTTGCCCATTCCCTTGGGGATAGTAATATGAAGAGTGGCAAGGGAAATGCCATAGCCATAGCAAGAAATCATCATCTCAGTAGAAGAAAAATTGGAAGCATTGTCAGTGACAATCTTGTTTGGTATCCCAAACCTTATTAAGATGTGCTCCTTGATGAAGTTGCATACTACTTCAGAAGTAGTACTTTTAACTGGAATGGCTTCCACCCACTTGGTGAAATAATCAGTGGTAGTCAAAACATGAGTATGCCCTACACTTGAAGGTGGATTGAGTGTCCCAATGAAGTCCAAACCCCATTGTTGAAAAGGTTCCTCAATCACCACTGGTTTGAGAGGTAAAGCAGCCAATTTGGGTCTTCCAACAAAGGTTTGACATGCTTCACACTTGCCTACCCACTTTGATGCATCTTTGAACAAGGTAGGCCAATAATATCCAAACATGGAGGATTTTGTGGGTCATGTGACAAAGAAGAGAAATGACCTCCATAGGCCTGGTCATGAAAATGAGAACAATTTCTTTTGTTGCTCTTTGTCAACACATTTCAAAAACCTTCCATCTATGCCTCGTTTGAACAATGCATTTTCCCACAACACATATTGTGTAGACCTTAATTTGATGGCTCTCTTATCCTTGGCACTCAAATGGGATGGACATTCTCCATAAGTAAGAAAGTGTGCAATGCCAACATACCATTCATCAGTTGAGCTGAGGAAAAGAACAACAGGGATATCAACTTCCTCCTTGGACAATTTGGCATCAGCTCCTTCAACAATGAGTTCACATAAGCCCTTTCCTCAAACTAGCTTGGTGGGTTTGATGTCAAGATCATACTCCTAAACTTTGGCTACCCAATTGCCTCTCTTGGTTCCAAATTCTTGTTGTGTAAGAATGGATTTAATAGTTGTATCAGGCACAAGCACAATAGAATGAGAGTTGAGGATGTAAAAATGAAACTGCTTCACAACTTTGACCACTACAAAAGCATGTTTCTCCATCATGGTGTACTTCAGCTCATGGGATTTCAAAATATAACTCATGAATGCTATGGGGAGTTCATGACCTTCAACATTCTCCTGGGTTAACACAACAGCTAGAGTACTTTCAGTAGCATAGCAATAGATAATGAAGTCTTTGCTATAATCAGGGCATGCCAAGATTGGAGTCTTTGCTATAGCTCTCTTGATGTCTTCAAATGCAACCTTTCCTTCAGAGGACCAACCAAAATTCTGCTTCCCTTTCATCATGTGGGCTATGTTCAAAGTAAGTTCAGAAAAATCAGGTATGAATCTTCTTAAGAAGTTGATCTTGCCAAAGAAAGAGTGCACACCCTTCTTGCTTGTGGGGAGAGGGATCTGCTGAATTACCTGGACTCTTTCTGGATCAATCTTGATTCCCTCCTTGGAGACAATGTGTCCCAATAATTTTCCCTCGGTGACACAAAAGATATATTTCTTGGGATTCAAGGAGATGCCATGCTCTCTACACTTTTGGAGGATAGTTTCAAGGTGTTGGAAATGATCAGCTCTAGTTTTTGAAAACATAGTCAGATCATCAAGGTATACAACTATGCATTTTCCCTTGAGACTGCCAAAGGCCAGGTCCATTGCCCTCTGAAAGGTGGCACCAACATTGATGAGGCCAAAAGGCATTCTCTTGTAAGAAAAGGTGCCCCAAGGAGTGGTAAAGGTAGTCTTATGCTGATCTGCAACACTTACTTCTACTTGATTATATCCTGAGAATCCATCAAGCATGGACAACATTTCTGAACCTGTAACAACCTGCAACACTTGATCCATTATGGGGAGAGGATAATTATCCTTCAAAGAGGCTTGATTCAAATTCCTAAAATCAACACAAATCTGGATCTCACCATTCTTCTTCCTGACAGGCACAATATTAGCAATCCACGTTGAATGGTGAATGGGGAAAATGATCTTAGCCTTCAATAACTTTTGGATCTCTTGAAAGATTGTATCAACAATTTTAGGGTTATACTACCTCTACTTTTTCCGGAAGGGCTTGATCCCAGGTTTTAGAGGAATGAAATGTTGCATCTCTTTTGGCTGAAAAGCCTTGAGATCATCATAAGAATATGCAAGAACATCAACATACCTTTTCAAAAAATTTTCATTGCTTTTTCCCTCTCCTCTTGTGTGCAACACTTTCCAATGTTTACCAACATGGGTTCATTAAGACTCCCAATGTTTATCTTTTCACATTCAGCAGACTGCTGAGCTCCTTTGGAAGTTTTGGACTTGATGTACCTATCATGTTTATCAAATAACTCTTCCAAACTTACCAGCCCTTTAGGTATCTTATTACCTTTCAGTTTTATGCAGCCATCATGATCCATTTCTTCTTTGTTATCTTCTTCATTTGGGGGCACACACTCTCTAGGAAGATTTCCACTTCCTTCAAAGTACAACTGGTCAAAATTATCTCTGAGTTCAAGGAAGGAAAGCAAGTGTTGATCATCATTAAAGACCTTGCCAATTGTTTGCATTGTCAGGCACACTAGGCCTATGAATCATCTCAATGGTGAATTTATCTTGGGAGAAATCTAGATGAGGGATCAGTAGAGACCCCGAGACAGCCAAGGAATCAGCCCTGGTGTTTCTTTCCCTTGGCATGGCTTCAATGGAAAAGGCATCAAGGAACTCAATGGAATCCCAAACCAGATTCTTGTAATGTTTCAACCTTCTATTCTTCACTTGAAAGAGATCTCTGACCTATTTTACAATCAGCTCTGCATCTCCATGAGAAAGGAGATTCTTGATCCCCATCTCTTTTTCCATGCTTAAACCGAGGATGAGAGCCTCATACTCAGTTGTATTATTTGTGTTTTTGAATTGGAGCTTGAAGGAGAAAGGATGAATTTTCCTTCAGAGAAATAAGCACCACACCAGCTCCAGAACCAGCTGAGGAGAAGCTCCCATCAAATTCCAAAATCCAAACACCATTAGGATCAAGAAGCACTTCCTTAGGATGGTTAGCCTCATCTTGTGACATGATCATGTAGTTACCATGACCAATGTCCTCATAAAGTATTTGTGCCTTTGGGTCATCTATTTTTTTGCATGATATATTTAGTTTGTTTCTCAGGAAGTAGCTTCTTCATTTTCCCATTCACTGGAATAAGAGCATGTGACCAATCCATCATGATTTCTCCTCCAACATCTTTGCAAAAAATTTCTACTCAGCAGCATGCCATAGGAAGGGGGAATATCAGCTACCAAAATGGTGGCTAAAACTCTCTTCTCTGGAAAAGCAGCAAAGGCTACTTGTGCATCCTTGATCCTTCCAACCAATGGCACTTCTCTACTTTCCATTGAGTAACATGAACCAAAAGTGTGGGTTAGGGTTAAGCCTAGGGCATGAGCTACCTTAGTAGGCATCACATTATCTGAAGCACCAGAATCAATAACACAATTGTTGAGTTTGTGGCCAAGCTATGAGGAGAGTGACATAAAATGGTTTGATCTTCTCATCAGATGAAGTGACTACTGCCACAAGGCTTGGTTGAGATGAAGGAGAAGGAGTGGGCAAGAGACCTTTAGAACTAGGGGATGAAGGCTTGGATTTGGAATTTACAAAGTCTACCATCTTAGCAAAGGCCTTGGGATGGGTTTGGTAGAATTGGCTTCTGAGATCTGGATCTTAGTTTTCTTGAGATGGTCAATAATGTCAAAAGAACTAGAGGTAGATGGAGCATCATTGATAGGAGTAGATGAAACTTTTGACTTATCAACTCTATCATTTGAAGGAAAAGTTTTAGGAGTAGAAAAAACAGAGGAGGAAGGAACAACAAAACCTACCTTGGGTGTGGAAGAAGTTGGAATAGGAGCTCCTCTCCTTGCAATCACTGGAATGGCTGTAGGAGGTTCCTTAGATCTTTTAGCAGTAGGCTGCACCACTTTCTCCTTCTTGTTGGCTTGCTCATGAGTCATGACAACATATGATTCATTGTTCATCTCTACAACTCTTTCTTCATAATCATCCTCTTCATCTATACCTTCAGTGGTGAGAAAATGGACATGAGATCCACTCAACTCTTCTAATTCTTCATCAGCTTCCTCTTCATGTTCTTCACATATTTCATTCTCCTCCTCATCATCAGGCTCCAACACTTCACATGTTGCATTGACTGGAACTTTAACAGGTGGGCCTTCAATTCCAATCTGGTCTGAGGAGAGGGAAACCGATTCCTGGGCTGAAAGTTCTTCCTAGGAACATCCTGATAAGGAGCATGCTGGGCTAACTACTTCTTGAGAGAAATGAGATCATTAGCAAGTTTTTGTACCAACTGATCTACATTAGCTCCAGGAGAAGATGTGGAAGAAGGAGATGCTTTGGATTTGGATGATTCTCTCCTTAGCTTGCCAGACATGATCAGATCATCTTCAACACTGACAAAAATCTCGATCAACATCTAAAGTGGCAAGATTATCTCTTCTAAGTGCATAGCTCACTTCAGGAAGTTGGGCATTAAGGAAGAAACATTTTTGAATCTGATCCATAGGGTGTGTTTTGTGGGATCTTGTTAACCAACCTGTTGAATTTGGCCACAAATTCCCTCATGGGCTCATGTGACTCTTTCTTGATTTGAGAAATCTGGGCCAAGAGGGCATGTACATCCTCATCACATTGAAAAATGCTACTCAAACTGGGTCATCATGGTGTTCCAATTGGTGATGGATCCAGTAGGGAGATGATAAAACCAATCAGCAACATTATCTTGCAATGTCTCTACAAAAATTCTAACAGAGATATCCTCATGTTCAACTCCGAGAACACCACAAGCAACAATGAAGGCCACAATATGCTCATCTGGATGAACCTTCCCATCACCTCTGAATTTAGGGAAATTATTTCTATTGCCTCTAGGAAATTCATGCAATGGTTGGGGAAGAGCAAGAGGCCCAACCCTTTGGCCCCAAGGTAGAGGAGCTGCCATCCTTGGAAAGATTGTTTGGAGAGGAACTGAAAACACCAATGAGAATCAAAGCATGCAAATTAGGACTGATTTGATCTTGAGGGATGTCACTCCAGAAGTTTTGTCTCTAGTAGGAGGAGTGCTTGCAGATCTTGTTCCTCTTCTTTTTCTTGATGAAGGGAGAGAGAAACCTTGATGATCCAGAAGTTGGAAATGAGGGTCTTCTTCCCCAAGGGTTCTTCTACCCCGAGTGTATCTTGGAGTCACCAGATCAAAGATGATCAAGAAGTTGTTATTCAAAAACTGGAATCCATTTGCAATGAATTCCCCAGTGGAGTCACCAAAAACTGTTGGGTTTCAGAATGGAACATGGCTAGAAACCACAGTCAAGGGGACAAACGTGTCCCTCCTCTTTAATGGGAGAGGTTCCCTTATTGAAAAGGAAAAAAAAATGTACAAATATACAACTCTCAATGTTTGGACCCTGATATTCTGGAATGTTTTCATACTTAAAATATTATCAATATGAAGGATTAGAAGAGTAGAGAGATGAAGAAGGAAGAAAACAACAATGTTTTAGGAGATATAGGTAGTAGAATATATCCTTACTCACATTGAACCAAGAAAATATAGGAAAAAGATCAATCACTTCATCACCAATGTGAATCTACAGACACAAAGTTCTAAAGATTACATGACAAGAACACAAAGTTTCTTTTGAATGCAAAGACAAATGATCCATTGAATCAAAGCAGAGAGAGAGAGAGAGAGAGAGAGAGAGAGAGAGATATAATAAGAGGAAATGAGAAAGAAAGCTTCTGTATTGAATTACTTCCAAATTTACAATGTTCCTAGAAAACTAAAATCCTTTTTTCCATGGCCAAAACATGTTCTTATAACAATTCATGTACATCCATACTTTGTCCCCAAGAAAAGAATATCCAAAAGGAATAATGTTTGTTGTAGATCCATTTTTGGAAAGTGACATGAAACAAATGCACTCATGAAAACCAGAGGTTCAAAAAGGTGAATATTTCATCATTTTGAGCATGATTACTTTAGTAGGGGCATCTCATGATTTTCTTCTTCATGTGGTCCTACCATTTCCACCTTTTAACCACTTTCATAGCACTCAAGTGCTTACTGGTAAGTTTTCCCCTTTTTTATTATGTATGCCCGATAAACTCTATTTTCTGATAATCAAACTTTACATCTCTTTAAACTTATCAATTTGGCTCCACAACAAACCAAAAATGCATCTCATGAATAAATGAAAAGGAAACAGAGAGAGAAGAATGAAGAATGGTTCACATTTGTATTCTTTGGAGCTCTGGTTTGTTAATGGTGTCAAAAACTAGATGAGTGCATTTTGGCCACTCTTTCCCTTTGTCAGCTTTGAAATTGGACCCTACGTGGCAAGCTCCAAGCAATGATGGGCCTGGGAAAAAAATCCACGTTTTAAGACATTTGGGAGAAAAAGTGCAATTTCTCATTTTTCTCCACCCCTCCGCATCCCCAAAGGTTGACACATTTTAACCATGAATTGGAAATGGGGTGGCACACCCCTTGATTTTTGGAAATGGGGTCACCCTGATTGGAAATGGGGTCATGGCTCAAATTCTCATTTTCCTCCACCGGCCCACGTTATCCCGATTTCATTCTTCAACACATGGCATCACCTGATTGGTTATGGGGATGTGCTTCACTTTTATACTTTATCTATTTTGAAAAGGGGAAAATTCCAACTTTTCCCCCGAAAGTTCATGCCTCCACCATTGAACTTTTCAACGTAGGCCACGTGTCCCTTTTTGATTTCATGGGCTTCAACTCATAATTTATCCCTTCGCATGAGTGGGGCCATGGGTCATTTTAGAACTTTTCACCCTTTGTGGAAACAAAGCTAAAATTCCTAAAGTCCTCCCTTGGCATGAACCAAAGCACATATGAACTGAAAAATGGCCACGTGTCCCTTTGCATGAGTGGGGCCATGGGTCATTTTAGAACTTTTCACCCTTTCACCATAATGCCTTAGAGAATAAAATGGATCCATCACCCCAAACTTCCACCAAAACTACTCCAACCAATCAGGGACCCATGGGGATGCGGGGAAAATCTGACATTTTTTCCAAAATCACCAAAAGTGATAAGTTCAAAAAGGAACCCATCCGGCCACATCCAATGAGAAAACACATGTAGCTTCACCTTCTGAGAAAGAATTTGATGGGGAAAAGAACGTAGAAAATTACAGAGAATGGGAAAATGCCATTTTTGCACCCGATGAAGATTTTCTTTCTGCACAAGGTTAATATGCAAAGAATGCAAGTTTCCACATCCTTCAAATGCATAAAATAAGATCATAAACCCCCTCCCATCCATGAGAATTTAATGCATTTTTATTTTCTTGTGTTTCCCTTTCTCGTTGTTGTTTTGTGTTGTGCCTTGGGCACCCGATAACCTCATTACTTTTTAAAGGTTGTGAATGCATAGAGGACCGCACATCATTTAAGTGTGGGGTGGAATAATGTGAAAGAAAGTGCAAGATGTGAAGTACTAGGAAGGATTGTGTTGGAAAGACTGGTTGAATGACCCTATGGAAGGGAGCACATGGAAAAGGAGAATGAGGATGGTTGGTATCAGGATAAGACTACATATTAGTTCCATGTATAAGGGAGGAAGAAGTACCTTTCAAGTGCTGGTAACGCGCGTGCATAAGATTTTTACATTAGATTGATTGTGCACCATAAGGTTGTAGGATTGTCCGAGCAAGGTTGGGCACATGAGTGGGGGTGCTAGAGTCCCGCTTAGTGGAAAAATCCATAATAAGTGTTAAAGTATGGTGGTAGGTGAAGTAGAATTTAATTCTTAAAAGAAGGGAAAACTATAAATAGGAGGTTGGGCACTTCATTTTTGACATTGCGAATATGAAAAAAAAAGAGCTCTTGTGGACTAGGGTTTCTAGAGTTGATCTGTGTGAAGAAAAGTTTGAGGAATTAAGGCGTGAGTGACTAGATTTGACCCTGTAAACTAGAAGGAAAGAAGTTCACGGGCATAGAAAAAAATTGTGGAGAAGTGCCATCTTGTGAAAGAGGTTATTCCAGTTAGGGTTTTGCAGTTAGGGCACGGGCTGAATAGGGTTTCTTCACAAGTTTGAGGTCTGAGCTTGGAGAGGGTAGAAAAGTAGAGCAAGCAAGAGAAGATTGAGTGCTAAGATAACCTAAACTATGGCACCTAAGAAACCAAATGTATTACCTAAGAAGATGAAGGGAAAGGGCAAGGGAAAACAACCAAAAACCCCCATAAGCATGAATGAAGAATGGTACGTAGAGATGTAGTACCCGGATGGGGTTTTTCTCGGGAAGGAATGGGAGTCCCACTTAAGAAAAATGATGGTGAGTGATTACAACCATCACACAAACATGATAGAAAAGGAAATGGCGTTGGAGTTAGTGTGCCTAAAAATAAGAGGACACCAGATGGTTTACCTATCTATAGTGACAAGGTAAAAGTAAAGTTGGAGAAGGTGGGATTGTTGCAACTCTATGAGTTACCTTATTTTGGAAAACATGAGATCCTCTACTAATGGATAATGCATGTATACACAAGGACCACTTTTACTTCGTGGGGCACAAGATGTGCATAACTCCTCAACTGATTTCAAAATTCATAGGCCTCATCTGTGAAGGAGAGAGTATAGATGACGACCTGAGTGACAAGGAAGCCATCAAAGAAACCGTCACCACATATGATTATAAGAAGGGGTCATGATACTTTGATATCACAAAGATCCCAGACCCTATCATGAGAATGGCCACACACCTGGTGACAAATCTAAATGACCAAGAAAGGTGGACGTAGGTAAATAAGGCCTAGTTAAATGTGTGTAAGAAAATATCAGAAGGCACCATCTATAATTTGTTTTCCTTCATCACAGATGAAATTATCAAAGCAACACATAGGAAGGAGACAAGATACTCTTTGGCAATGTCCTCTTGACAATTGTGTTTTAAGAAATTAGAGTGCCAGATATAGCAGAATTTTTTTTTGGGAATATCCAGAGGAAGACCCCTTGCCCATGAAAAGATTCACAAAGTACACTTGTGACAACATAATTGATGCTCACAAGGCATGCCTAGATAAATGGTATAAATTCTTAATTGATGCATTTGGGGTGGAATGGAGGATCCCGAACAAGCGCCAACACTTACAGAGAGAGAAGATGAATTCATAATATACCAACACTTATGCATTAATAGGTTCTAGTTAGAAGATGAAACCATGAGCCCATGGTGTAAACTCCCCTTTTCCTTCACCTCTCAATACTTCCAAGCAGGAGTAAACATATTCAAGGAATCTAAGAACCTAAGGTTTGACCTTAGCGAAGTGGATCGGGACCACAGGGAGATGCGTAGGAAGCTGGTCTACCCCAAGAAGCATGCGTATGTGGAAAAGTACGTGTTGCATGAAGTTAAAATGATGAGACCCCGACTCTACCAATTAGAGGGCAGACCGTGACATGTGTATATCTTCACATAAGGCCAAAATTTGAGAAGGGAAAATATCTAGGAAAAGATGTCTCTATACCCGATGACCCCACGGGAAGAAGGAAGACCATACCAATAAAGAAAGGAAAAGAAGAGGTGCAAGGTAAAATGACACCAAGTGTTCAAGATACACCAATGGTGGGTGGCCCAGGGACAAGCGCTAGGACTAGTACTTACACACGTAGGAAGAGGTCCCTAGTTAGAGAGAAGACACCAGAACAAGAAAATCCTATCACAAAAGAGAAGTCACTAGAGGAGGAAGAAGAAAGATCATAATATCCTATATTGGAATCCCCAATTATGAAGAAACATAAGGTGATGGAGGAGGTTGATGTGGAGGACACAAAGAGCTTGGAAGCCTACAGAGGTGAGAGGGATGATGATGAAGAAGATGAACCTGAAGGAGCCCAAGGACCACCAGTGTTTGAGGTGCATGATTTAGAGGAAGAGGGTGAAGAAGAGGAAAATTAATTTCTCTTCATGCGGAGGAAGGGTAGCCAAGAGGAGGAAGGTGCCCAAGATAATCAAGAAAGAAAAGAAGTGAGTACAAAAAATTAGGCTCCAAGCCTCACACAAGAGTAGATAAACGAGGCAAAAGAAAATAAAGTGGCAAAAATCATTGAAGCCTTGGTAGTGCAAGAGTTGGAGCGCAACACTGAATTAATAATAAATGAAGATAAAGAATAAAGTGTGGGAAAATATCATGGTAGCATAGTAGGAGGACCCATTTTGACGATATGTATTCCTAAGGGCATATGCACAAGAGGAAAGCACATGGAGATTGTGATACCAAGAATGAACTATGTTGATGATCCAGATAAGGTGTTGCACATGCTTTCTAAAGAACCATTCCAACAGAGCAACTCATGGCCATGAAATCATTTGATGTGGAAGGTGCATACCCACGGAATAGGAAAATTATTTCATGGGAATTTGAGTCCCACCTCGATGAGCTAGAGTTTGAAGTGAGCCAAGGGGAATTAATGCAAATGCCAGAGTCTAAAGGAACCAACCCCTTGGTAAATACCCAAAAGATTTTGGATGAGTAGATCTGTAATGTACTTAACAAAGTCTCGGTTGAGGTAGAAGCTAGGATTTTTGGGAGAAATGATAGAGTGAAGGATCTAGAGGTAGAGTTGGAGAAGAAGGATAAGGAGCTCCTGGAAAGAGCTAGGAGTTAAAACATGAAGAATTAGTCGGTTCTTAGCTAAAGCGTGAACTAAGGGATGAAAAAGAAAGGGTGTGTGAGGTATATAAGAAATTATAATCAATCACAAATGCCATTATTTTAAAGCATCCGGACCTAGCACCACCTGCGAAAAAGTATGGATCTACCCTAGAGTGCTTAGAGGACTTAACATGCATCCTCACCATGGAAAGGTAGCCACTAGCCTTAGAATCTATGGAAGAAGTATTAGCACACTGGAAAAGGAAGAAAAGCCGAAGGCTGTAGCAACCATTTCGAGTACAACAAAGTTCTTGCCGAACTAAAAATTGCTACCCAAACTACTAAGGCCATGTATGACAACTGTGCAGATAGGGATAGAGTGGCGAGCATTCTGGTCACCACTCACAAGGCAGAGCTCAAAGAATTCAAAGAAAAGAACAAAGGGAATAGAGTAGAGTGGAATAGGATCTTAGCCGAGGTTGAAAATAAGTTAGAAGCCATTGAAGCCTTATGAGGTTCAATCAAAACCAGCTGAAGGAGTTATACCCACAAATCACAAAGGGGATGGATGCGCTTGAGGATGTGGGAAAGCAACTGGAAGGAGTGGTTGAAATGATGAATACTCAAGGAGACAGACTGGGTTTTGAGGAGGTAAGTGCCCTAGTCGGTGACCTCTTCCAAAGAGCACAAAATGAAGTCAACACCTGGAATAAGTTGGAGGCTGACTTAACAAAATATTTCCCTCTCCTCTTGTAGAAATAACCATAGTTCCTCATTCTTTCTTTCTCCCCCAAGATTCTTCATTCCTTATTCTTTCCCAAGCCATTCTAAGAATGGTCATTCTTTATTCTTTGAGGAAATGTTCACATCGGAAGAGAATAGGTGAAGTGTGGGGTGATGTTAGGCCCCTAAAATATCGGCTAAGTACAAAAATGCACGTGGGCATGCAAAGCATAGTTAAAGAAGGGTGCGAAGGGAGAAAGTGCATAGGATGGGGTTCTAGGAGGGTTTATTAAAACAAGTGGTATGCACGCAAGGAAGAACAAAGGTTTCAAGACTTAGCCATATTTGATGCATCAGGAAGAACATGAGAAAAGCGTGACACAACTGCACATGCAGAGTGAATAAGGTGCCATCCTGGAAACTTGAGGCCCATGAAAGGAATATACCTTGAAATAGAATATTCCAGAAGACCATCATTGCAAGGAGTGGAGAGCTCGGTCTTAGAGGAGCATGCCCCCATGGAGGACCACATTTGACACTTGACAATGGATCTAAAGCCACAAAAAGGAAAGATGGTGATTCAAGAGGCCTATATATACAAGCGCCCACAGAGGAGAAGAGGGGATATTGACAAGGGTAGATTGGTAGAGAGTGGATCTCTCGTATACATCTGCAAGGAAACCTATAGGGTTGGGTAGATATCTATAGGAAAAGGATGTAATAAGGGGTTTGGATTGTAAATTTTATCTTGAGAACTGAGGGGTATAAATCTAGCTATGATGTATGACTTCGGTCTGCACAGCTGTGGTAGTTTATAATAGATCCAATGGATGTGATGAGGTTAACAAACTTATTTGAATATGATTATAATGACTTTGGCCCATATTTGTAGCTTGTTCTGATTCATGAATTTTTATGGAATAAATATAAATCCTTATGCATTTCCTTTCTGTTTTGGTTCCTATATATAACCTATTAAGTACCATTTGGTCTGGGATGACTACATTTGTATAGAATCCGTTCGATTTCTATGATAAATGTATGTCTCATTTTCACTCACTCTTTTAAAGTTCCTATCATAGATGATGTTTCCCACTTAACTCACATAAAAGAGAGACTCAGAGCCCATGCATGCCTTAGGTGAGCACCCTGTTCCCGCTAGGTGATAGGCCAATGTGCATGGGATTCCCTTGTTCTTTGGTGGGTGTAAAAATGACTACACATTAAAATGATGAATTTAATTATATTGAATCCTCCTAATCATTCCTAAGCTCCAAGACACTCTTCCATATCAGCTATTTCATTTTCATTGAAGGATTTTCACTTAAAATCTTCAATATCAAACTTTACAATTATTTGGGTGATAACACACAATTGGCGGGTTTGAAATCTTCAATGTTTTAAATTGTTGTTCATGATTCAAATTAAACTTTACATCTATTCAAGCATGAAATGGTTTGAATAACATGTTCAATAGATTCCATATGTCTTTGGTAAAGAATTTGTATGGAAAGAAACAAAAACTTGACCATGTGCCATTTTCATGGATTTTGATTTTTGTCAACTCATTCTCTTACCACACCAAATGAAATCTTGAAATTATTTTTACAAGAGCTTTGTAAATATTCCATATATATTAATGTGAAGTTTCATGAATTTTTATCGGTTGGAACTTCTTATTCGAGCCAAAGAGTTTAAAAAAACCTTAGGTCGGGGTTAGCTTAATAGAGAGGGCTTGTGATTATAGAAAGGAAAGTTGGCGATTCAAGAGGCCTATATATACAAGGGCCCATAGAGGAGAAGAGGGGATATAGACAGAGATAGATTGGTAGAGAGTGGAGATCTACAGACATACTACAAGGAAACATGTAGGGTTGAGTAGAGATCTACAAGAAAAAGATTTAATAAGGGGTTGGGATTGTAAATTTTCTCTTGAGAAGCGAGGGGTATAAATCCATCTATGATGTATGACTTTGGTTTACACAACTATGGTAGTCTGTAATGGATCCAATGGATGTGATGAGGTTACTAAAATGATTTGAATATGATTATTAATGATTTGGCCCATATTTGTAGCTTACATTTCTAATTCATGAATTTTTATGGAATAAATATAAATCCTTATGCATTTCCTTTTATTTTGGTTCCTATATATAATCTGTTAAGAACCATTTGATCGGGATGATTTGCATTTGTCTAGAATCCATTCTGAGTTCTATGATAAATTTATGTCTTGTTTTCACTCACTCTTTTAAAGTTCCTATCACAGATGATGTTTCCCACTTAACTCACATAAACGAGAGACTCAAAGGCCATGCATGCCTTGGGTGAGTGCTCAGCACCCACTGGGTGATAGGCCAATGCGCATGGGATTCCCTTGTTCTTTGTTGGGTGTAAAAATGACTACAAATTCAAATGATGAATTTAATTATATTGAATCGTCCTAACCATTCCTAAGCTCCAAGACACTCTTCCATATCATATATTTCATTTTCATTGAAGAATTTTCACTTAAAATATTCAATATCAAACTTTACAATTATTTGGGTGATAACACACAATTGTGAGTTTGAAATATTCAATGTTTTGAGTTGTTCTTCATGATTCAAATTAAACTTTACATCTATTCAAGCATGAAATGGTTTGAATAAAATGTTCAATAGATTCTCGTATGTCTTTTGCAAAGAATTTGTATGGAAAGCAACAAAAACTTGACCATGTTGCATTTCCATGGATTTTCAAATTTGTCAACTCATTCTCTCACCACACCAAATGAAATCCCAAAATTATTTTTTCAAGAGCTTTGTAAATCTTCCATAGAGATTAATGTGAAGTATCATGAATTTTTATCGGTTGAAATACCTTATTCGAGTAAAAGATTTTGAAAAAACCTAGGCTAGGGTTAGCTTAATCGAGAGGACTGCGAGTATAGAAAATTGAATATATGACACAAAACCTCATGGAAACTAATGATCTCACTTTAAAAGGAGGTGTGAAATTTGTCTAAAACTATCCCCATAATTAAATGGTCATACAAGACCTTTAAATTCACCTAGCCATGAAGAAAGCAAAGTTACTGATGAAGAAAACAATGTTTGGAGAAAATTGTAGGCACTAAATGACTTTGAGGTTATCAAAAATGTTGGAGATTTTCCCAAAATTATAAAATCCATATGGAAACCCTTCCTTAAACCTTTTTATAAAGAACAACTTAATTACATACTTGTGTATGAGAAACGTATGACTCAAAGAGTCCTGTCAACAATAAAATAGACCACAAACTCTATAATTTTTCTCAAATGCTTCATAATTATGATGTGAAGAGTTTTTTTAGCCTATAAAAATTATGTACAAGATTATTAAGAACAAGAGATATAGGAATACACCTTAGAGTAGTGATTTCAAGTGACACGTTTCTAGACACATTCTCTAGGATAACATAAAGAACCTAAGATCACCACATGACCTTCAACTAGAAACCATTCCAAATGATCAAACATCTTATAAATTACATGTGAAGATATTATTTTCACTCAAATATTGATTAATTAACACAAACACTCAACATGATCCTAAAGACTCAAGACACATGCCAGGAAGGAGAAGAAGCCTGTCTGAAAAATGCTCACAACTTTCTTAAAACATGTCCAAATGTCCTGAAACATTTTGCACTATCTCAATATTAGAGTCATCTACAAAAAATTATTATATGATTATCTTAAGGATGCAATATATTTTTATTGAGTGTTAAGAAGTCAGGTAGCTTTTTATTCAATTTCTAAAAATCCTTTTTAGAAAAGCTAACATAAATTCCACATACCTTCTCAAAACTTGATGAATTTTGGCTTGAAGTACCAAAAATCACCCCTTTGCATGATCCATAATATCATTTTACAAATATATGCATGTACTATTCTATCTAATCTCATTTACACCAGACTAAACTGTCAGCTCTTAAAGCCATTTTTTGTGAACGTAGAAAATTTTCCTTCAGGAGCTAAACTAACCTTAGTTATTGTTCCAACATTCACTAGAAAACATTCCTAGGATGATACTATGCTCACATGACCATGCCATGACCTATACCAACTTCTCACACCTCATCAGACACTAGAAACAAACCTAAATGAGGCGGTTTCAACCTGCCACTTTGCAGAATGACACGATACTCTCTGTGAGACATCTTGCTCATACTTGTAGGATCTTTCCTAACTTGTAGACCAACTGAAACTAGAAATCCAACCTATAATCTACCTCTAGTAATCAAAACTAGATTTCCTGCTTTGGTTTGAGTGGATTCTTAGCTCTGGAATGACTTGACTTGACCCATACAATTCATGACTGGACTATATGGACATGTTACAGACTCATTGACATCTCTCACTCACCTCATGGACCTTGTTTGACCTTCATACCACCTTTGAGAGACACAAGCCACACAAATGCACCTTTGGAGACTCCTAGATCACCTAACCAACATACCTAGATCACCTACCCAACATACCTAGTTCACCTAGACCACTTACCATAAATAGACTTGACATCAATGGCAACACAAGTTATACACACTTCCAAAAAATTCCCCCTTTTTCATTGATGGAAACCATCCTAGAAACATTGATGGAAACCATGAAATCACACACTTAGATGAACCTCATTTACATGTTTCTTGTTACACTTCTCCCCCTTTGACATCTATGACAAAGTTATTTATGGACTTGACTTGGAAACTAATGACCCATAATGTCAACCAAGCCCATTAAGATAAAACCAAGTATAAATGACTTGTAATGAAAAGCGAATGACTCATAATGATAACCAATGACTCATAAGGACTTTGAAAGCACCTCAACTTCTAATTTTACCTTTTTTTCAAGAATGTAAACAATATGCTCCCCCTGAGACAAGTAACTCTAACATCCTTCTCTTTAGGAGAACCCACAAAAAAAAGACTATCTATCTTCAATGCATGGCTTGAATGATAGAAAACCACCAATACATATCCCTAAACCTTTTCTCAGTCCTAACACTCATATTTGGATGAGGAAATGCATTTATGAACCATAACTTTCTTGTCACTAGAAAAAACAGCCAAACCATACCTTCAATACCTTGATATCATCACTATCACCTTCTAGCAAAAGATACCATGCTTCCCTTGACATGAAGTCCTCTTACACACTTTGCATAATATTTTTTATATTTGTAGGAGCATCTCTTGATATTATTTCTCCTATATTTTACTTAATCATGACTAATATCAAGTCAAGGGACAATTTACCACATTTTATAGTCTACTTGAACCTTGAAAAGTAGTGACAATGCTAAAACAAATCATATATGAAAAAATCACTCACATTATGCTCTTCACAATTTCTAAAATCTATAGGTGGAAATTTTGTATTATGAGAAAATAGATGTACTCCCTTTGACTATATGCTTACCACTTTGGCATTTATCTCATCAAAAAATCATTCTCTAGGTCTATTTGTGCATAATATCAACAACCTTTGCCACTAAATCCTTCCTTAGGACACAAGGACCTAAAGTACTTCTTTAGTGTGATTTGAACAAATTTCACAACCTTCTATAATTTCAATCTTATCATGACACAACTCTTTATGAATCCTCTTGAGCTTGTACTATCAATCTCATCTAGACAACTCAAAGTTTATACTTCTTACCTTGTTACCTTGCCAACTTAGAGGTTTAATAAACTTACCACATACTCTAAACCAAAATTTCAGTCTTTCCAACGTCTTTTGTCTTCCAACATAAAAGTATGAGCATGTAACATTCATTATACACTTATAAAATTCCCGATGCAAGGTCTAGATTAAATCCTCTTCATCTTTAGACATCTTATCAGACCTCTTACCTTTGAGTGACTAAAAATTCTCCCCTTTTTGATTTAGAGTGTGGGAACCTTACACACCTGTAGCTGCTCAAAAGTCCTTTGAGATCACAACAATCTATGGGAAACATAATTTTTTCATAATTTATAACCATGTTCATTGAAATAATTCTATAGTGTCTTATGGCATTCTCAAACTTATAGAATTTTATCTTCACCTTAATCATAGACCTCTACATTTTGTAATTCTAATTACCTCCTTAAAATCAGATTTTTCTTCTTATTTTAAACCTTTTGGATCAACATCACTGCACCTTTCAACATATCAAATGGGTAAACACACCATGGATATCTATGATAATTGATCAAGACATTTAGTATCATGAAAACTCAGTTTTCTCTAGATGTAATCCTAAGTTAGGTTTTGATTCAATCCTTGATCATTTTTATTGACCTATAGCTTACCATTACAAGACCATTCAAACTGATCTCATACCAAACTCCAGTAACAAATTATTTTGATCTTCAAACTTTTGATGCCCTACCTTCTTCAAATTACTTTCATCAACAAGATCCACACAACCTCAAACCTCATTCATACTGGCTTTGACCTTCTTAAATGACTACTCAAATTCTACAAACAATACAATCATCTACCCTATATGTTAAATATATCATATTCAATAATGGAGGTCAATTATTGAAGATAATCAGACTTATATAGTCTCTTAAGGTAGTATTCAAAAAGACTGTAAAAAACTTTCCACAATCAAACACATAATACTGAGTCCTTCACATCAATTCACCAAAAATAAAGATGAAAAACACATGAATGTGCTCTGTTTAATCCATTTGAAGATTATCAAGTCCTTAATGACAAAGAAAAAAAATACTTACATTTGATTGAATTTTTTGTACATTGGAAGATCCACCATTTTCATATGCTCTTACGAGATTTTTTTGTAATCATAGCTCAGGATTTTGACACTTGTACTATTTAAAAATTATAGGTCACCATTTTCTTCCTAAACTATCATTTCATACTAGTTGATTGTTGGGGTTAGAACACCTGTTATACGAGATAATATATCAGATCTAACCATACATGCAAATAAAAGTGAATATTCTACGAGAAGAAATATACAAAACCAAAGACATAAATCAACACGCATTTAACGTGGTTCACCAAGTGTGGGCTACGTCCACCAAGAAACAAGGCAATCTATTATCCAAAGCTTTGACAAGATATACAATGAAGATTTACAATCTTCTACACCTCTCATATGTATAGTACTTTCTTTCTCTCAATCTTTTGCTTCATCACTAATAATTCTCTCTCTCACCAAATTTTGCAAGTTCTTTCTAATTCTTGTTAATCATTACTTTTAAACCCTATATTTTATGCTTATATATTCGTTTATAGACTTAGGGAACTTAGGAATGCAATTACAATCAATAGATATAATTTAATTCTAAACATAGATCTAATTCCCAAGAGTTAATTAAAACATCCTCACACGGAGTAACGGATCTTTGGTTAGCCTTAGCACTCTTTGGTTCCTCCTTGCATGACCGATGCTAATCATACGACCGATGCTGGTCATGGGTGACCGATGTCAGTTCCCCCTAACCGATGATGGTTACTGTATTTTCTAGCAAGTTTCCATTACATGCTAAACTGAAGTAATTAAGCTCCACAACTCAACAATCTCCCACTTGGAGATTAATTATTGAACCATACCTATAAATCATCATTCTTGGATCCTTCCTTATCTTTGTTTCTTCCTCTTCAAGTCTCAAACTTGAAGACCAATAGAAGTGGAGTGTAGCTCCAACTTCTCCTTTTCTAATGGCTTCGTTAGCATATCCACAGGGTTCTTTCTCGTATGAATATTTTCTATATTCAACTGTCTATCCTACAATACCTACCATATGAAGTGATACCTCAAATGAATGTGTTTTGTTCTCGAATGAAACACATAATTATTTTCCAAATGAATTGCATTTTGGTATCGGTGAACAATTTACAATCACCTTGCTCCTTTCCTAACTCTTCCATGAACCTTCTCATCCATATCATCTCCTTGCTAGCCTCTGTAGTTGCAATATACTCTACCTCTGTAGTAGAGAAAGCCACAACCTTCGTAATATTGAAATCTAGCTAAATACCATTCCACCCTCTTTGTGAAAATATATTAAGTAGTGCTCCTACTACCATCCAGATCTCCACCATATCGAATCAACATAGCCATATAATGAAATATCCAAACCTCCATAGCATAAATGCATGCTAGATGTCCCTTTAAAATACCACGAGTATCCATTGGACTACTTTCTAATGCTCTTTCTTAAATTGGCCATATATCTACTCACAAATCCCACTACCGTGTAATGTCTAGTCTAGTACAAACCATAGCATACATGAGACTTCCAATTGTTGAAGCATATGGAACTCATGTCATGTATTTGACCTCCTCATGTGATGAAGGACACCGATCTTTAATATATTTGAAGTGTCTAGCAATAGGTGTACTAACAAGTTTAGAATTTTGCATGTTGAACGTTTCTAACACCTTGTAGATATAATCCTCCTCGACAAATACAATTTCTTGTTTTTCCTATCTCTATGTATTTACATGGAAAGGATTCTTTTCACAGCTCCTAAATATTTCATAGAAAATGTGTGAGCTAGCTTTACCTTAAGCTCACCAATGTCTTGCATACTAGATCCCGCAATAAGCATATCATTCACATATAATAACAAAATAATATAGCTCCTATTTTCAAGCTTCTTGAAATAAACACAATGGTCAGATTCACATCTCAAGTAACAATGCTTATGCATAAAACTATCAAATCTCATGTACCATTTCCTTGGAGCTTGCTTGAGCCCATATAGGTTCTTTTTCAACATGCACACTAATTTATCCTTACCCTTGACTTCATACCTAAGCGGTTCTTTGCACATAAATCTCTTCATCGAAATCACAATGAAGGAAACTGTCTTCACATCTAGTTTCTCTAAATGTAAATCTTCTACTGCAACTAAGCTCAATATAGTATGAATATAATTCATCTTAACAATAGGAAAGAAAATTTCACCAAAGTCAATACCTACTTTCTATGTAAATACCTTTAGTACAAGCCTTTCCTTGTACCTTTTCTATCCACCCTCTTCTTCCTTAATCCTGTAAACCCACTTTTTCTACAATGTTCTCTTACATGATGGAAACTTAACCAAATCCCAAGTTTGGTTTTGTTCCAAGGAGTCCATCTCCTCATCCATGTCATGCTCCCACTGAGCGTGAGTCTTATCCTACATTGCTTCTTCAAAGCTCTCCGGTTCATCATTATCAGTCAACAATAAATAAAATAGATAAGGTGTAAATATTTCTAGAGGTTTACTTACCCTTTGTGACATTCTCACGAAGTTTTGGGTATCGGAGGCTCAATCTCAACCTCTGGACTGTAACATTCCCATTTTAATGCTTTAGAAACAAGGAATTTTTTTGCATGATTAATGTTCTATGTTCTAAATACATAATTTAGAACACACATCTCATAAAAATCATTCTTATAACAGATAACCATATGCAGCTGTAATGACTCGAGTGTACCACCGATCTATTCATTCCATGACTCGGTGAACTACCGATCTATTCATGTGTAACATTGAGCTTGGATTTTCTCTTTGAATGCTTCATATTCATGGTTCTCTTACCCTATTCAGGTTCTGAGTGATCTACCCAAGGAATCTTTCGAAAAATTGTTACCAATATTCATTGGCATCACGATCCTTAGACTAGGTGACATAGGACAACGTAATTAGCAGCTTGCGATACTTTGGCCAAAGATCTATAACATACTGTACGTATTACTTATTCCTTGAAGGCATACTCGTCAATCTGGAATAAATCCTTCACCCCACTCTATTGTTATATAGAACTTCTTATACCGATTTCTGTTTACCCCTTGTCCCAAGGTTTCACTCTAGTTGATTAACATCATAGTCCATGATATGAAGAGGCTCTTAAATACTAAGGGTAAATTGGAATCTTTGGGTCAACCGGGTTAACCCCATGTGCTAAGGTGCCACGAGTCTCAAAGAGCTTCCTCATAACCTAATTATGGTCCTAACCAGTCTGGAGTGAAATCTTGATCAAGTTCAGGTGTGTAAATCTTAACGATCAATGCAGAAGGGTGTTGCCACATGTCATCTGCATTGTTGTATCCTTAAGAAGATCCTAATCTTCTCAAAGGTACAACCTTGCAGTTGACGTGTGTCAACATCCTACAAGACAGCCTCAAAAAGATGTACATACCTCCAAGAATTTACTTACGTTAAGTTATATTTGGGTTACAGAACTACATATTTTGGTAGCCTTCCCTAACCCCGAGTCCAACACTCTTTAAGTTACCTTTTTGTAATTAGGGTTCAACTTTACAAAAGGGTCTTAATTAACTTAAGGTTGCTTCTGGTTGTCGGTTGGGACCTAACAACCTTTTATCCAAAAAAATAGGACAACAATTTAAGTTTCGTTATTTTTAAATAACTTATCTAACGAAGGAAATGTATCAACCTAATAGGCTGATACATATCAGACTTAATACTATTAAGTCTTAGTGATTTATAACCATATATTCCTTTTCTAATTAGTGCATTAATAGAGAGGAAGTCCTCTTCTTATTATAGTTACATTTTAGGGCTTAACTCACTCTCAATGTTCCTTATAAATGTAGTGATCTTATTTACAATTTTAATCACAATCATAAGTTATAAAGAATCACTGATCAAGAATGTAGTATTCAGCCACATAATTAGCTATGGCTTACTTAAGAAATTCACCTATATTCCATTGTATAATAACAATAAGAATCCAAACTCATTCATATAGATAATAAGAATATCATCCCAACAAGATAAGTTACACAATCCACATAAGTGATTTCTCACTATTTCATTCATTTCCAAACCCATACAATTACAACTTATGCACTTAGGCATACTTTAAGAAAATATCCTTAAAACAAAAGAGATAACTTTTCTTTTCACAATACAGTTTAGAAATCAAATCAGAATTCTTCATAAGAACCAATTTAGAATAGTCAATGCATCATATCAGATTTTTCCTTCCTTTACCACTTACAAAGTCCATCTGCAAAAATTGCTAGCATAGGCCAGTTTAATGAACTGATCATGATAAGCACTAATCCTTAAAACAATTTCATTCCACTAATTGTTTCAATTAAACAACCATGTTATAATGACATCAATTACTTCATACTTTCTAAACTTAAAGTGAAGTCAATATAAAGAGTCCTAGTACACTGTTAAAACAAAATGGACAGAAAGAATATTCTATTTTACTTGCCCTAAATTTAAAGTATAATTGATTCAAACAATTACCTTCACAATCCAAAATCATAATACACTATGAGTTTTCCTCATATCAATTATAATACAACTTCATATCATAACTTAAGTTACAAACGTAATTTCAACTTAATCTATTTCGGATGATTCATCTCATTTCTTGTAAGAAAGTAAGAAGGAACAATCTGTTTACTATGCACCTAATCATCAAAAAAAGATGAAACAGTGTATATCATGATTTGATAACCTTTTATTTAACACTAAACCACTTGAAGTATTCATCCCAATAGGTTCATACAAAAGTAATTTAAACAGAAGGAATGGAATACTCCCACCTGCAAGTTCTCCTACCAATCTATCCTTCATCTTATTATACTTGATTTTCAATCAATGACAAGTATGCAAGGTAATAAATACCAAATTACTATGCAAATAGAATAACAAACAGTAAGTTTAAAACAAGATCTTAACATGTTGTAAAATGAAAGGAGTCTTCCAGATTAGGATCCCTAATCCTAATGTTTCTTTCATCTTAATATAATAATCTTCCATCCCATAACTTTACTGATTGAGTTCCTTAAATAATTCTAAGAAAGAGTATATTAACATTCAAGAAGAGATCAATATAACTTTATTTCTTTTAAAGCCCCTTCCCAACCTTCTTTTTCAACTCAAAGATAAAACAGAGATGACCAAAACACTGTTGTAACCAAGTTTTAGAACTAAATCCAATTTCCAAGAAATAATAACCATTTAATAAATCTAATCAAGGAAGAAGAATCTATTTCTAGCACTTAAGTATACTCAACAGTTCGGTTCAGGTAGAGCCACCATATTGAATTACCCTTAGATCCCTATAGGATCTACCACTATACATCCAATTAAAACAATATCAACATTTAACATAAAACATTACAACCTATCAAACTCAATATAAAGCTGATCCAAAGGAAATCGACTACTTTCCTTCATATGCTCAAACCATTCAAGATTAAAATCAAGTTAGGTTAACTTAACATTTTCCTTTGATTACAAAGTAATCCAATACTAATCTAGTTGGACCAATTCATCATCCGGTGCCATTTCAATATAATACACTAAACAAGATTGAATATTCAGTATTTATAAACGTATTCAAATCCTATTTTCAAAAACACCCAAGGTCAAAATGTTCAAACCATTATAATACTTATATAATAATAGTCAGATTAAAAACCTTTCTTCTATATGCTTCAACCCATTTCAACTCTAATGTCAATTCCTAAGTATGTTTAAAAACCTAGAATTGATAAACACAATTTCTTTTTACAACTTTTCCAAGACCAACCAAGAATTCACAAGAAGAGCACAAAATCCATTTAGCGACTAATCTTTCAAGTATATACCCGTATTTCTAACATTCATGGTTACCTTAAAAATAACAACTAAACCATAAACTCGTATTACTCATAAAGATCACTTGTAAATTTAAAAAGCAATCAAACCCCTTCTCAAGAGGAGATACAGATTTAAATAATTCAATAATTCCAAAACACGCAACTTGTAACAGTCAAGTTTCACAAAGTATACCAATAACCCATCCATGAAATCATTTACCAATTTCCTTGAACATGAACTTGTTACAGTCAGAGTTTCTCATGGTGAAGCAAACAATCCATTACTCCATTCATAGCCAAAGCAATAAGAGATTACCATAGTATTAAAAACACGTAGTCTTTAAAACATTTCCTTCCATGGAACAAGTTTTTAATCTAATAAATCAGTTAGATAAGAGCTTATAGTAGTCACTAGTGGTTTACCCAAATGGGTATGAAAACACAACTGTTCACAAAAAAAACCCATATAAATGATTACAACTAGATCATTAACAACAACAAGGATCTTAAGAAATCGAATGCATTCACCAATTTCATCACCAAGAAAACCCTACGGAGTCTAGTATTGTTCACTTAGTTACAAATACACAACAAAGAAAGGTAATGCGACAGTTCCAAATGGATTAAGAAACTCCAAGTTTAATCCACAACAAAGGAACAAAAGAACAATGAAAACAAGTTTCATTCAGAACCCAAAATTTCCACGTTCAACCCAGAACCCAAGTTTACACAAAACCCACAAATCATTTTTACTAGTCAAGAAAAAATGCACATATATCATCAGAACAGAGTTCTTTTAATAAAAACATTTAAAGGAAAGCAAGATTTTAACAATTAGGGCCTATCATGCCTGATAGTGTTGCTAAAAAGTCGAAGAAGACCTCTGGATGAGCTTGCCCTTTCTCTTCTTTTCCATGAAAGATTAAACAACAAAATATTGCTTCCTCCATGCCTTATATATTCCCCACAACACAGAAGTAGGTTTGAAACTTTCAAAATTTCCATGCAATGAAGAGTAAACTGTTGGTTCGAAAAACTAGTGCTCATGCAGAGTGAAAAATGGAAAGCATAAAAAGAAACAACCAAACAAAATTCCCTTTGCATGTCTCCCAAAGTGGTGGGCTTGAGGACCCATGCAAATTAATTGCATTAAATTCATTTCTCCCACCTATTTTCCATTGCCACCACCCACTAAAGTTGGTAAGCTCCATGTTAATATAAACAAGAGTTACCATTTTTAGAGATCTTTGCCACGTAAATCCCCACTTACCAAATTAATCTCTGCTAACCTTAGCAATACTCCTTGTCCTCTCAACCTTATCCCTGCCTTAAATGCCATAGAAACCACCGCCCAAAAGTTGTGACCCTTAGGTTCCCATTCATAGAACTAGTTTAGGATAGGTTAATGACTTAGGTTAGATCATAGGTAAATTTAATTTTAACACCTTAGGATATAAAATTAGTCACTCACCTTAGTATTAGGTTTAGATAACCCTTAGGTAATATCAAGTACATAGTTTAGGACTAGGTTAGATTAACTAACCATTGCAACAATAGGTTATAGTTTAGATTTAAAACTAATAACCTTTCAGATTCTAGCTTAGGTCCACTTAGGCTAAAATCATCATTTAGAATTCAAACAAAATACAACGTTCCCGGACGATTCTAGATTTGCATCAAATAAAATAGATTTAGAAGGAAACTCACATATCATACGGATTAAGGTCCAGGTTCTTTCGATGCCAAAATGACTGAGAAACCAAATTTTGATTGTAATGACCTGTTAGGATTAATTTCCAGAATCCAACAAAACTTTCCACTACGGAAATATTTTCATATGAAGGAGGTTTACAAGAACTTATATATTTTAATTTCAGTCAGACTTAATAATTCACGAAATGTCAATACATAATTGCTCATCCCGAATATAATTAAAACATCCCTTAGATCATTACAATTGATCCAAGGATGAGTCATAAAGATAGATAAGTCTACAATCTCCCAGAAATCAGATTGTACTCATATGCGAGAAATGAAAGAAAATGAATCCAAGCATATTCCAGTTCAATCAAAGATCTTAAGAGTAGAAAAAACACAACCAAATCAAGCATGAATTCCCGAAACCAAAAGAACATATCCTCATATGGGAAAATCACATATCAACACTTGAATGCAAAGGAGAAAGTAACAATAGTTCAGGGTGTTACATGACATTCCTATCCAAATCTCGACACCAATCACCTCTAAGCGACATTGGTTCAGCTAATTGATGCCGATTTGGATCTTCGTAACCAATACTAGTTTGTTTGACCGGTGTTGGTTAGGAGTCAATAGATCTTTGATTCTTTGTGTAATACTGTCGGTAATTCTTTTAAATACGAGAATTCATTTTCATTCATAAACTTCTCAACCCATTCATCCTTGAGTACCATAATTTTATCCTTGTACATTCTCTTTTCATTTTATTCAACATCACGACTCTTAATAATTTTATAATTCTCTAAATCCCAAAAATGGAAACTAAAATCACTAGATCCATAACCAATGAAAGTGCATCTCTTGGATTTTGCATACAACTTTTTCTATTTTCCTTATCAATATGCACAAAATCTTCTAAACCAAAAAATTTAAGAAAAGAAATATCTACCTCTTTTCCAATCCAAGATTCCTCTAGTATTCCTCCATCTAGTGAACTTGAAGGCCCACGATTAATCAAATAAACCGATGTATCAACTACTTCCACCCAAAATTGTAAGGGTAGTCCAAAATGTATTCTCATACTTCTAGCACGTTCCATGATTGTCCTGTTCATTCTTTCTATAACACCATTCTCCTGTGGTGTTCTTGGAACCATTCTTTCTCTACGTATCGCATTATTTGAACAATAACCATTGAAATCCTTGCTACAATATTCACCACCATTGTCGGATCTAAGGAAATTTAACTTATAATTTGATTCATTATCAACAAGAGCTTTCCATCTTTTAGAAGTCTCAAAACATCAGATTTATGTTTAATACAATTAACCCATACCTTTCTTGTAGCATCATCAATGAAAGTAACATAATACTGGGATCCTCCACGAGAAGCTACAGTGGTCCCCACACATCGAGTGTACAAGCTCCGATTTCTACTCCTTCTTAGTTGCCCCAACTTTTAGAAATCTCACTCTCTTTTACTTTCCAAAGATAAAATGCTCACAAAAATCAAGATCTAAATCTTTCAAATATGATATCTTACCCTTAGCCTTTAAGATCTACATTCCTTTTTGGCTCATATGACCAAAACCGGTTATGCCACATGCATGCATTTGAATCTAAAGTAGATAACATAGAAAAGGAAGTAGTAATATAGGTAGATAAATATAGCGTTCCTACCTTCTTACCTATTGCCACAATAAAATCACCCTTAGTGACTTTCCAAGAGTCTCTTGTAAAAGTAACTATGCAACCAAATTCACCTAGTTTCCCTATAGAAATAAGATTCATCTTAAGGCTTGACACATGCCTCACATCTTTCAATACCCATGTATTTCCATTTTGCAATTTTAGATGAACTTCCCCTTTACTAGTAATACTGCAAGGTTCATCATCACCCAAATAAACATGCCCGAAAATTTCCTGGACATAATTTCTGAAATAACCCTTATTAGGGGTTGCATGGAAAGAAGCTCCTGAATCTAAAACCCATGATTCAATTCTATTATCTAAATAAAGAATAAGAGCATCTTGCATTACCTATGATGCAACAATATTTACTTCTTTACCTTTGTTTGGTTGTTGGTTCTATTTATCCTTTGACCAACAATATTTATTTGCATGTCCTTTCTTTCCACATTTCCAACAAGTAATTCCCTTACTTCTAGATTTAGATCTTCTATCCCTTGACTTTGATTTCCCATTACTCTTACTCTTGGATCTCTCCTTCTACCTGCCCCTGCTTTCTACATTCAAAGAATTTCCAGATGATGATTCCTTTGTACTCTTCCTACGAATTTCTTCATTCAAGATTATACTAACCACATCATCAAACTTCAAAATATTATTAGCAAATGTTGTATTACTAATAACCATTACCAAGTTATCCCAACTATCAGGCAAAGAACATAAGAATAAAAGTTCTCTTACTTCATCATCAAATGGTATAGCAAATGATTTTAACTGATTTACAATTGATCGAAATCATTCAAATGATTAGATGCGATCAAACTTCATGCATCTTAGAACCAAATAGTTTCTTCATCAAATAAAATTTATTTGAAGCACTAGGTTTTTCATATAAATTAGCAAGATATTTCATTAACTCTACCATAGAAGTCACTTCTATAATATTGGAAGCCATAGATGCTGCCAAGCTCAATCTTATAGATCCCAAATCCTTTCTGTCAAGAATATTCCATTCTTCATCAATCATCTTTGTAGGTCTAGACTTCTCATCCAACGATAAATATAAATCTCTTTGATATAGATAATCCTCAATCTGCATCTTCCATAATTGATAATTACGACCATTAAATTTCTCTACCTTGTATTTTTTTCTTCTACCATTACTTGTAGCTCCCACTCAATCAAGAAACCCTCTATGACTAAATCACAACACACAAAACCTTCAAACAAATTTACGATACCGGTTGTGGGGTTAGCACCTTTGCTGGTTGTATAGACAATATATCAGATCTAACCATACATGAAAATAAAAGTGGATATTCTAATGTGAAGAAATATACAAAAGAAGAGACATAAATCAACACCATATTTAACGTGGTTCACCTAGTGTGGGCTACTTCCACCAAGAAACAAGGAAATCTATTATCCAAAGCATTGACAAGATATATAATGAAAATTTACAATCTTCCACACCTCTCAAATGTACAATACTTTATTTCTCTCAAGCTTTTGATTCATCACCAAGAATTCTCTCTCTCACCAACTTTTGCAAGTTCTTTCTAATTCTTGTTAATAATTACTTCTAAACCCTAGATTTTATGCTTATATAGTTTTTATAGACTTAGAGAACTTAGCCATGCAATTACAATCAATAGATATACTTTAATGCTAAAAATAGATTTAATTCGCAAGAGTTAATTAAAACATTCTCGCATAGGTAACCGATGCCGGTTAGCCCTAACCACTTTCGATTCCTCCCTTTCGACCAATGCCGGTCTGGGTGACCGATGTCAGATTCCCCTTAACCAATGACGGTTATTATATTTTCCACAAGTTTCCATTACATGTTAAACTACGTAATTGAGCTCCACAACTCAATACGATACATTGTCCATATATTTCTTCTAGAACCATAACCAAGCACCTACAACCTATGTCATGATGTAGATCACAAAATTTGCACAACATTGAATTATTTTTTAGTTCGGACTTGTAGTCTTCGGGCTCGAATCGGGGTCACCCTTTAAGATATCATACACATGATACTGAACATGTTCTAGGTGATTATACTATTTACAAAGACTGTGAAAGTATACAATGCATATTTGTAGATTCTTCCAAACACCTCTGTGACCATTTTTAACCTAGGAACCCTAAATGGTTAGCTACATACCTTGTCAACTAAATATAATACCCCGAGATAACATACAAAACCATGTTCATAACATTTATGAAATCTTCATCAACTTTCAATTTGATAAAAGTATTTTTAATGGAATCAAAACTGTGGCTTTCATAATTTTCCCTTCTTTGTTGAACCACTTTCATACACCACACAAGAATCAATCTACTATCTTACAAGTTCATGACACAAGTCTCAATGACATATACTGAGATCAATACCGATGTCTAATCAAACTTGTTTGGTGCACGTTTCCTTTCCTATCATTCCATACCTTCAAATGTTCCTTGTTCAGTAGTACGAATCCTATGTGTGTCTTATCATTAGGACAACACTATGTTTTATCAACATTACCCCACACTAAAGTACATTTCCATCTCGGTAATGGGGATTCTTTTCGATGTTCCCAAATAATTAAGAATCACTATACAAAAGAATGGGTCTTTACTCTCTGACTTCCTCTTCTTCAAATAGAAGATCAACTATGGATATTCACTTTTATTCTTAGCCTCCAATGTCTGCAATCATCCAACACGGTCCTTGTCTTCTTTGGAATGTATGTAACGATGACATCTAACTCGCCCTTAGTAATATTTTCCTTCTCATTTTGTAAAATGTGGACAACATTGGCCATCAGGAACAACATTGGCCATAATGAGACATTATTCCCTCTAGAAGATTCATCTTCTGAGCTATGAGCCTCCCAATCTCATCTAATCTCTCCTTATGTGGATCTTGGGTTGCTGCAAGGGCTTCATGCTTCTATTTCACTAGTGCCAATATTTCTGCGTGCCCTCATCCTTCATTGCTTCCGGAACTTCATTATCCTCAACCAGAGTTTTGGTTCTTATTACTACCTACTGAGCTGCACAAAAAAATTCGGTGCTTGGCCTACTTTCTTTAGCTTATCCTTCAAAGTATAGAGAAATGCCTAAAACGTTGAAATTTTTCTGATTATAGAGGCCCTTGCTCTCTTTTCTTCCTTTTAAGCATCATTTGGTGTAGGAATTCTAAGTGATCCATCTTCTAGCACCAAATAAACCAAAGTGCGAACATAATGCATTGCGAAAGAAAATTCTCGTGTACCTTTGGTTCTAGATGAGGCATTTCTTTCAGAATGTAATCACCAAAATCCTCCACCATGTTAATGAAGGCCTCATTATTTATTCACTCTCACTCCTTCTCTTCCTTTAGGCACACTATCTCTATAGTTTTATCCTTATTATCTTTCATCAATTCTCTAATGGTGGTGGCCTTACCAATATTCCTACACATCACCTTAGCGAGATAGCTTGATTAAGGAATTATTGACCTACTCATCGGACATAAGTGTTGGTTTTATGGTCATGTGAATGCTATGAGGTGCCTTCCTTACTCTCCTTGTTACACAAGAATCCTAACATACATAAAAATATGGTTCATCCATGTGAGTTTGCATAAACCAAGATAGTTGTTTCCTTATACATGTAGTGGTCATATCTAGGTCCATCATCTCCCACCCATATAACTCCTTAATGTCCACTGTACTTTGAAATTAGGTGTAGATGGTTCTACTTGTGTCCTCAGCATATCTCATACTTGGCATAACATATTCCTCATTTCTCCTCATCCTTGGTCCCTTAGGAACTATAGTGCCAAGGTTTGGAGTTGGCCCTTCTCCTATCTAAGTTGTAACTAGTGCGTTAGTTTTCTCACGCTCAGTTTCTTCTGCTTCTTTCACCCCTTCTTCTTCATCTTTCATTTCTTCATCCCTAGGCTCCTCCACATCTTCTGGTTACATTGGGGTTCCAAGCATGCTCTCTTCGACTCCTTCACCTCCTCATTAAGTCATCTTTATCCTTCTCTTCTTATCAAGTGCTTCTTTTTGAGGGGAGAGTTGAGGTGATCTCCTTATAGGCTATGGTGTTCCTACACCTTAGGTCCTGGTTCTTCTGAATACCTTCTTGAATTGACACTCTTCAAGGAATGCATCCATATCCAAGTCATCTTCTACTTCTTGCACCTATGGTGGAGTATCTGTGCACTCACTCTCCACTCTGTCTATGGGCTGCCTCCGGCCCCTATGATCCAAGCCTCCACTATCTTCATGTTCTTCTTCTTCCTCATCTATCTATATGGTCATGGTAGGATTTGGAGCTGGCACATTCTCCATTGTATGTTTTCCCTTAGGTGGCCCTAGGAGCATGAACTCATTCTCCACATACTTATTATTCTCTAGCCTAGGCTTAAGCTAAAGATATATGAGCACGGATCCACTATCCCCAATAGCCAAGCTTACTAGATTTATTTTTATGACATCTGAAATGAGCCTCTCAATGTAGGAAGATTGACCCAAATATATATATGTTTTCTTGAGGGTATGGTAGTCACAATCTACCTTATCCATGTTGTAGTTCAACCAACGTGCATTAGTAAATCTATGTGAAGCCTGGAAGTAGCAAAGCTGTGAAGTCATAAGGTAGTTTACACCATGGACGCCATGTAGAATCCTTCATGGAAATCCATGCGATGCATAAGTGTTGATACAATATGAAATGTAATTCCTTTCCTACTCTGCGGATATCCTTTAGATTGCACCACTCCTCCTCAAACACTGTGCGTAGTTAGTCATACCACAATTATGCCCTTTTCTTGAATGGACCACTCATTGATCCTTCACATAAATATTTCTTGAACCTTTCCATGAAGGACTTCTTCTCGAGTGGGGTATTCCCAAAAATTTTCTTTAGCCCATCGGGAACTCGATTCTACAAAAACAAGGGATAATAGGATAACACCAAAAATTATATTCTCACCTGCCAGCCAAGTTGTATATTTCTCCCCTTGTCATTTTATTTGCAATGTGTAGCCACATGGTATTTACCTATGACCATCTCTCTTGATCATTTAACTTGGTGAGAAGATGCGCGACTACCTGCACTACAGGAAACTTCTTCAATTTTTCTATGTCCATTCCATGAAAACCTTTAGATTATCCTAACTTATTTTTGGTGGCTATAATAGCTACCTTATCTATCAGATCACTCATGATATTTTTCCCTGTGCCCTTCAGTCTTTTCAATGTGGAAATCAGGGCTACTATGATCCTTACTCTCCATCTAGTGAAATAGAAAAGTCCTCATGGACTCTGCTCATAATCCATTGGTATAAAGCCTCTAGTTTTCCAAAGTATGGGAGTTCATATAATTGATAAACCCCTACCTTCTTCAGAAACTTCTCTCTAACATCATCATATACTAGCATATCATCCATTGTGCACTTGTTGGTCTTCTTGTTCAACAACGCATCTAATTATCCGTTGTTGTCGGCGGTGTGGTGATTGTAATAACTTAATTTGCATCGGTGAATGTGGGAATATAAATTCCTTCCAAGTATCACTCCTCGATACTACATTTATAAAAGGTTTCTCTTAGGTGTAACTTTGACCTCAACCTCCACCTTTTTCTTTCCCTTTGTTCCTATTGCTAGGTGCTTTCTTTGGTTCCATCATAAAAATCCCACCTTTTTTGTCTCAGATCTTTGAGTAAAATCAAACACTAGCTTGAAATCCCATGCACTATCTCCTCTTAATGCTTCTACTGCACTCAAACCCTTCACCAATGGGGAAGTAAGCAACTTCCCCACATAAATCTTCTCTCCACATCTGGTTTCATAGTTCTCTGCACCTCAATATGATTTACTTAGCTCGGTCACACTTATCTTTCTTGAATACTTATGATCGAAAAGGTAAAAATAAACCCTCATCATGTCCTTATATAGATTTTTAAAAAGTTAGTACATTTATTACTCCTTCACCTACCAATAATCCTTTCATTAATTGACCATTTTCCCAATTTTTTGTGGTACACCTTTGCACCCCAACTATAACCTTCTCGGCATGAATTCCTACCTTCTAGCTACATAATTCTCTTCGTGAACTTCCATGTGTGAAGTACCTCACTATTGCGCCCTCTTACGGTAGTTTGCATGGTTGCTACTTACCTTGCCTTATACTATTCATTCATTCATTTCCATTTATGGTCTTGTTTAGAAGTAATCACCTTTTAAACAACTCCTTTCCATACTTGAATAACACATGTAACATTTTGTTCTCATGTGTACCCATTTGTGAATAACAAATAACAACCACCACAATGTGTAATGCTTTGCATATAAAAATACTTTATATTGTAATTATCTTCTAATGCGTAAACACACTTATTACAAAAAACAAAAAAATAAATTGATAAAGCATAGTGACAAAGAAGGAAATACAAAAAGGGAAACCTATACTAAATGGAAATGCTACCTTATTACATAAACCAATAATACTTATTCATAGTAGGGCTTCACTTACTCTCTTTAAAGTAACTATATAACCACATTCCATCAAGTGCTTCTAATTGAAAAGTTCTGATTCAAGTATATGAGTGATAACATATGGTCCCATCCAATGCACCTTAATCTTTCCTGGATGGTGTAGAAACTTAGAATCATAAAGTAGTACCATATTCCCAACCTCAAGCTTCTTTTCCCTAATGTGTCTATCATGTCATGCCTTCTACCTGGCCTTTTCCTGCTTCTGACTCCAACGTGCTATGGTGCACCTCTCATCCAACTATATTAACCTATCAATTATTTCCTCTAATGCTTTCTCATCAGCTAGACCTCCAGTGTGTGCAATACACAATGATGGTAACATGAATTCCATTAGAATAACTACTTCTGTGCCAAACACCAACTGAAAGGGCGTGGCCTTATTCAACCTCTTGTAAGTTGTTCTATATACCCAAAGCACAACATAAAACTTATTATCCCAATCCTTCCTTCCAACTTCAAATTTTTTTGTCAGGTCTAGCTCAATATCTTGCTAAAGGCCTCTGCATTCCCATTTTCCGAGGATGATAAGGTGGTGTCTTATGGTGCGCAACCATAAATTCATCCAATAATATCTTGTTTGTATCATTCAAGAAGTGTGTGCACCTATCACTTTTCAAGATCAATGGGCACTCGTATATCGTAAGAATATTTTCCCATAAGAACCTAGCTATTATAGTTGTTGTATAATCCTTTGTAGGAACTGCTTCTACCCACCTTGTAAGATAATCTGTAAGTGATGATATAGTACGATCTATTTCTACATGCAGATGGTGAAATAGGACCCAAAATTCTATAGCCCATTTCTCAAATGGTTCTACACTAGCAATAGGCCTTAAAGGAATTTCATCTCTCTACCTAGGTTTACCAAGATGCTGACAATGATCAAATAGCTTACAATACTCTTTACAATATTTGTACAAGGTCTCCCACCATAATCCAGTGAGTAGAATCTTGCACATAGTGGCATCACTTGTATAGTGCCCACCTGCAATACCACCATGATCCTCTTCCATGATATTTGTGTGCTCATGCTCTAGTACACACTAGCACAATACTTGATCTCGGCCTAATTTGTATAAGTCACCATTGATCAACATAAAGGGTGTCGCATGAATTGTAAATTATTTCTTCTCTAATTCTTTCATTCCTTCTAGTGTCATACCTGTGCGTAAAAAGACAAAAATATCCTCCAATTCTGAAGGCACGTGATGTAACCTATATAATTATGCATCTGACAGTGTATCTTCAATAGTCTACATGTCCTCCCTTGATTGAATCCTTGATAAGTGGTCCGGGAAAGAATTGATTTTACCTGGTTTTACCATTACTGTAAAGTCAAATTCTTGGAATAAGAGCACTCATTGATGTATGCAACCCTATATAACGGTCTTATTTGCCAATTATTTTAATGCCATGTGATCAATATAAAATAAAAACGGTGTTTAGAAAATGTTGTCTAAATTTATGCAGCATGTAGATCATTGACAAGGCCTCGTGCTTTGTAGTTATGTAATTATGTTCTGCAGGAGTCAACTTTCTACTAGAAAAATAGATAGGATGATCTATAATACCTTCTCCAGGCTGAGCAAACAATGCACCAATGGTCATGCCAAAGGCATCCACATGTACGTGAAATGGCTAGTTGTATGAGGCAAAACATAGAATAGGCATTGTAGTAAGTCTCTCCTTCAATGCCTCAAATGCGTGCTAGTGCAGTTTTCCCCAATAAAATTTCCTTTTCTTTGTTAGTAAATATTCGGGGTGTGGAAATATTCACATAAAACTTGATAAATTTTTTGTAATACCGTGTGTGACCCAAAATCCATGTGCCTCACTTTGATTGGTAGGTTCCTCTAAGCCCACAATAACTACAACCTTAGCTGGATCTACTAACAAATCTTCCTTGCAGATGATATGCCCTAGCCGAGTTCCAAAAGGTGTATCAAACACAAAATTCTTGATGTTTAAAGAGATGGTCAACTGTTTCCATCTTTCAAACATTAAGTGCAAATTGTGACAATGATTCTCAACAAGCCCATATCTTGTCTAATCATCCAAGTAAACTGTAATAATTTGTGAATAAAATCCTTGAATTCTCAAACAATTATGTGTGAAAATACAATAGGTGCATTTTTCAAGCCAAAGGGCATCATAGTATATGTAAAAATTCCACATTCAGTGGGGAAAGTCATTTTCACTTGATATTCTTGTGAAATTATAACCTAATGATACCCGGAGAATCCATCTATAAAAGAGTAAACTTTGTGCCAAGCAACCCCTTCTAATATTTCCTCAATGAAATGCATAGGAGAAGGATCAATCACACATGCAACATTCAACTCCCTATAATATGAAAAGAGTTTGTGAGAATCAAATCGAAACGAGGCACCATGAAGTAGTTGCACTCAATAGAATCATGATATCTCCAGCGATAACAAGGAAAAAATTAATCAAGTAATGGAAGAACTTGCTCAACAAAAACAAAGATTGCATATAGAGGAAAGACAACGAGAATGTCTTGGCATGCTCATAAATGAATAGAAAAGGGGTACATATAGGGTGCTAAGTAACCCTAGTGCATGACACACATGAAACCCTAAACCTAACCCTAAACCTAACCCATGTGAGATGACCCTCCAACATGAGAGGAGGACACATAGGATAACTCACACTAACACCCCCCTTCATCAAAGTTGGGGTAGCGGCTGCGATGAGTCAGACAGAAGAGGAAGACACTCCTAAACAACTAAGAAAGATGTACCAATGGGGCCCGGTAACTAAAGGCCTGATAAGGTGCCCATATACAAACACAATCTTCCTAGAAGAAGAAGAAGAAAAGGACTACATAGCTTGAAGAAGATGGGTAGCTATAGAAGACCTCACCCCAAGAAGAGACTGTAAGTGAAGAAAATTCATCTCAGTGAAGGACTTGGTGAATAAATATACAATCTGATCAGCTATCTGAATGTACTGAATGTCGATGATACCATCATGAATAAGCTCCGTATGAAGTGCATATGGATCTCAATGTGCTTTGTTTGCTGATGCTGAACTGGATTTCTACAAATAGAGATTGTGCTTGTGTTATCACAGTAGATAATGGTAGGTTGTTGAAAGTGGATGCCAAACTCTGTCAGAATACCTTGTAGCCAAATAGCTTATGTGGTAGTGTTAACTGCTCCTCTGTATTCTACCTCTGTAGATGATATCGCAATTGCATTCTACTTCTTGCTAGACCAACTAATAGGACCCGAACCAAGAGAGAAACTGTAGCGTAAGTAGATTTCCAATGATCTAAGTCACCGGCCCAATTAGAATCTGTGAATCCAATCAAGTCAATATCAACCCCTCCATGATAGTGAATTCCATCAGCATAAGTGCCACAAACATAATGAAGGATCCATTTAGCTACTTTCTAATGCAGCTCATGTGGCTCCTGCATGAATCTGGACATGATCCCAACAACATATGATAAATCTAATCGAGTGTGAGTCAAGTAAATCAAGCTCCCCACCAACTATCAATAAAGAGTACCATTAACCAAGGGAGTATAGCGATCAAAACCAACTTAACCCTGGAAAGAAAAGGAATAGGAGAAGACTTGCAATTGGACATCCGAAACCGAGCTAGAAAATCAAGAGCATACTTAGGTTGCAAAATCAATATTCTGAGTTAGATTGTGAAATATGGATCCCAAGGAAGTAATGAAGTAGACATAATTCAGTCATGGAAAACTTGTTGGCTAAGGTATCTTCACAAAATCAATAATAGAGGAAGAGTTTCTGTGATAAAAAGTCATCAACATATAGAATAAGAATGAGTATGGAGTCATCTTGCCATAGAATATAAACATTTGGATCGAGTGACACCTAATAAACCCGATGTAAGTAAGAAGGATTCCATATTGGCATACCAAGCCGAGGGGATTGTTTAAGGCCATAAAGAGACTTCTTTAACTTACAAACAAGGGAGGAATCTTAGACATAGCCCACAGGTTGTTCCATATAGATATTTTCCTCTAGGTCACCATGAAGGAAGGCACTCTTAACATCCATTTGATGGAATTTCCATCTGTTTGCTGCGGAAATGGCTAGGGTCAGTCGAATAGAAGTCATCTTTGCAACTGGAGCAAAGGTTTCTGTATAATCAACCCCAGCTATCTGGGAGAAACCCTTAGCTACTAATCACGCTTTAAAATTTTTGACATCTCCATCTACTCCATACTTTGTTCAGAACACCCACTTACACCGAATGATTTTTCTTCCTTTCGGAAGAGTGGTGAGATCCCAAGTATCATTCTTCATGAGAGAGGAATACTCCTCATCCATGGTAGAATCCCACTCAAGAATACCAAAATCCTCCTGGAAAGACTATGGATCAGAAGAAGAGGTGAAGAAAGAGTGGGGTCTAATGAAATCTAAGTGAGTACGTCTCATATCCAAAGTATCTCCAACTAAATCTCCAACACTTTGCAATGTTTTCTTGGCCCAGAGGGGACTAGGAGGATCAGGCTCAGAGTCAAAAGATTCTTCACTTGAGTGAGAAGGGACATATTCCTTGTCATCACTACTATCGAATCAAAAGATTCAAGGGTCTCGATGGTTAGGAGGATCGAAAGAGGAGCATGCTCAATAGTATCATCATCGATGAGTTAGAATCCGAATCAGCGAGTGAAGAACCTCAATAGGTGGATCGGTAGAAGTTAAAGAAAACTCATTGAACTTAACAATTCTCAAAATATATAGCTCATGAGAAGTAGGATTCATCAATTGATATCCCTTCACGCCATCAGAATACCCTACAAAGATACAAGGTTTGGATTGTGGTTCCAAAGCCTTGCGTTTCTTCTTGGGAATCCGAGCCATAGCCTTAGATCTGAAGACTCGAAAGTGCTCAACATCAGGCTTGCATCCAAACCAAGATTCAAAGGGTGTCATCCCTATTACGCCTTGTGTGGAATGCGATTATGAATGTAATTTGCACAATTCACTGCTTTAGCCCAATATTGCGGAGGAAGAGACTTTGATTGAATCATACAAGTGGCCATATCCTTCAGAGTATGATTCTTTCTTTCTGCGACTCGATTTTGTGAAGGGCTATAAGAAACTATATGCTGCAAAGAGATCCCTTCAGAAGTACAGAAATCCATGAACCTATTGTTTACATATTTGCCTCCATTGTTAGTTCGAAGAACCTTGATAGACCATTCCGCCTATTTCTCAGCAAGAGCCTTAAAGTCCTGAAAATGTTCAAAGGCTTCAAATTTAAGCTTAAGAAAATATACCCAAGTATATCGTGAATAGTCATCAATGAAGGTTAGCACATAAAGAGCTCTAGTAAATGAAGGAGAAGGAAATAGACCAGAAATATCACTATGAACAAGATCTAAAGGACGAGTGGCTCTCCAGGCTTTTCCTTTGTTAAAGTTCTTTTAGGATGATTTCAAGGGTACAACCCGCAAATACCTTTAGAAAACTTGACGCGAGGAAACCCATTGACCATTTCATTTTGACTCAATTGTTCAAGGTAGTGATAATTTAGATGTCCAAAAATCTCATGTCATAGCTTACTAACCTCATTTGCATGAGTGAGCAAGGCAGTGGGCATAGAATCGAAGTGAAGTGGGAGAAGGTGTACAACCATGAATGGCTATCTACCTTTCCCTTAGCCCACCGTAGTGTCATTGTTAAGCTCATGAATAATCACTGAGTTAGGACCAAATTCCACTTGCATTCTTTCACCAAGGTGAGTAATTTGGTAAACCGATAGGAGATTGGTAGAGAGATTAGGAACACTCAACACTTGGTTAAATGTTCCCCATCCATCTCTACCAATCCATTACCGGAAATTGACACTATTGTGTCATTACCCATCGTGATTTGGGACATACCACAAGGTTCAATGTTGGAAAAATCAACATGAAAAGAACCCATGTGGTGTGAGGCATTGAAATCTATAATCCATGTTAATGAATGAGCAACTCGCTACAAGGTCCTTTCCTTTCTTCTTATCATTTTAGCACTTTTTGCAGTAGAAGACTTGGCCTTCGGAGCACTTTGTTTTATGGATTCAGGAACACTTATTTTATTCTTCTCAAGTAAATGAGATAAGTGATCAATCTATTTCTTAAAACAATGTTTCTCATCATGACCAGAATTCTTGTAATAGGAACACAAATACTTACTTTTCTATGCCTTAGGCTCAGAAGTCGAAGTGTTTGTGTCATTTTTAGGTTTGGTCTTGGTTTATTTCTTAGGTTGATCCTTTGTTTATTTCTTCTTTTTAGTATTCTTTCCCTTACTATTACTTGCTACAAGGGCATGTGATTTGGACTTGAGAGACCCCATTTGAATGAGTTTGTCCTGTTCTCGAATGAGTTGGGATGAAAAACAGTCAAAGGAGGGCATAGTCCAAGTATCTCCCAAAGTAACTTTTATAGCATAGAAAGTTGACACGAAGATAGAATATTCACCTAGCTTAGAGAGAATCAACAAGATCAGTTGAGAATATTTATTTTCTACTTGACATCCTTTTAACAATAATCTAATGTGGAGAAATTTTGATAAGAAAGCTTATAGGTTTTCAACGTCACTAGGATTTAACCTAGTAGTTCATTTTCCAACTTATGTACTCTCATGTCATCTAGTTATCCAAACATCACATCTAGTGTTTTCCACATAGATTTAGGTGTTTGAGATAGCTCAATGTGGAAGAGTAAGTTAGGAGAAATGAACATGTAAAGAAGACCTAAAGCTTCATCACAATGGTTTAACCACTTAGATTTTTCAGGTTCGTCATCTGGTTCAGTCTCAGTTCCTATGGTGATGCGGGATAACCCTTTACCCCTTAGTTTCATTATTATTTTCAATCTCCATTCGAAAAATTTGAACAACGTAAGGAAGGGAATTAAAAGTGCATCCATAGAGAGAGAGAGAAAGAAATGTAGAAAATAAACACAACCACCACCGGGACAATAAACACCCCTGCTTTTGACACTTTATAGTTTAGTGTGTTGATTACAATCAGGTCCATGCATGTGGTTTAAAAGACTTGGTAACTTGTCTTACAATTAGTGTAATAACGCACAAGAGAGGAGACCACTGTGAGTGTTTCATGGAGCACAAAAAGGACACCGTAAACAAGCACAAGCAAAAAAATAGAAAGGAGGCAAAAGCCAACCCTGGTGGTGAGAAAAAACATCTCACGTCGTAAAAGGAAACCCCCTTGCTGCAGACTATGGAAGATGCACTCACTAGTCGCAAGAAATAATAAGGGTGAAATACAAGGTTTGGGAACTCAAGGAGTTCAGATGGCCTTCAAAAATGCCAAAAAAGAGCTTGGAAGGCAAGGAGGTGCTTGAAGTGTCATAAAAATTGTAGACCACGGCCGAGAGAAGAAAGACGGAGGGTTTTTAAGGGTTGGAGACCATGTGATAGTAGGGTTGGATTTTGTTTGTAGGTCATGAAAAGGGTAACAATAAAAAGAAATGGGTTTTGTTTGTGTAGATGCGATGGCATGGGTGCACGGGGCGCTAAACGGTGCGAGGCGGAGGGCATGGGATGTGGTAGAGTTTGAACAATCCACGCAAACTATTTTTGTAAACAGTCCACACAGACCATGCACAAAAAAATGTGAGCTCGCCAAAAAAATGCCACATGTCAACCTGCAAACAAACACAGAGCAAAGCCAATTTTTCCAAAAAAATTGAAAAAAAAACAGAGATCTTAAAAAATTTCACTTCCATTTTAACAATTTATTTAAAAAGGAAAGAAATGAGATTAATCTCTATTTAAAAAAACCACATAGATGCTCTATTTTGATTTTAGCTGCAGCCAACTAAAAATGGTGGCAAACCCTTGATTGCTCAAGGTATGATGAAAACCTGCACATGCACAAAAAGGCACAAAAAACGTCACAACTTTTTGAGAAATCTTGTTAGAGAGATTAGCAAAATAATTCCAAAAAATAGTGATCAAAAAATTTGCATGAAAAGTAAAAAAACGAAACCAAAAAGAGTAGTTGCAGAACTAAAAATAACGAGTGCATGTTTACCCGATCTCATCTCTGATACCATGAAAAGAGTTTGCGAGAATTGAATTGGAAACGAGGCACCACGAAGTAGTTTCACTCCAACGGAATTGTGATAGCTCTAGCGATAGCAAGGAAAAAATTGATCAGTAATGGAAGAACTTGCTCAACAAAAACAAAGCTTGCATATAGAGGAAAGACAATGGAGTGTCTTGGCATGCTCATAAATGAATAGAAAAGGGGTACATATAGGGTGCTGAGTAACCCTAGTGCATGACACACATGAAACCCTAAACCTAACCCATGTGAGATGACCCTCCAACATGAGAGGAGGACACATAGGATAACTCACACTAACATAATCCACACAAATCCTAATCGACCATGTTTATTTATATTGATCACCAAGGGCTAACCTACTCGATTCACCTAGGGGCTTGATGACTCCGAGTTCATCATTTTGTCAATTTCTTCTTTAACTTTTATGTGTAGGTTCGGGTTCATTCGCAAGGTCTCTTTTCGACCAAGGGTGCTCCTTCCTTTAGCTTAATATTTATCTCACCTAATGACTCATGCACTCCTCTTAACTCATGGTAGCCCCTAGGAACAAATCCTGAAAATATCATAGTAACTCAATTCTCTTTTCCACTTTAAAATCAAATTGATTATCCAAAAACTATGGCCTCCTTAGGTCCAACATCTATGCCAATGTTCACTTTCTTAGTCTTCATAGGTTCATGATAGGCGCACAAATTCTTATCCACAGTGTCTAACACTTCGTGCATACCTTCTGAATGATCTATGTCCAAATTTTCTACTTCTTCATCATCCACTATGTAGACCATATTTCTTTTATCCTTCTCACGACAAACATACATAAATAGTTTGAAATTTGTATCATCTACTTCATCAAAACATGCTCCTTGTTATTCTTCATCAAATAACTCTGAATGAGTTCCTAGGCCTTGGAACTATTTCCCATATTCAAATGCTCCATAACCCATAATTCCTCTCTTACTGGAGGTTTAGTAGAGAAGTACTCAATTTTTGGGTCATTCCTGCAATTAAGTCTTGCCAATTTCTAGTCTCCCTATGCAGTTCTACATAAACATACCAAGCGCGTGCACAACCTTGTAAAGTGGAATAAATTTTGTGCACCCATAGTGAAGGTGGTAAAGCTTCCTAACCCTCTATCTAGAGTCTCTCACACTTGAATGTGGTGCTGAATAGGTTGATTACCATGATACATGAAGATTGTAGTAGGTGCATTTCTCCTGAAGAACTGAGTGGTTAGAGAAATTATGAATTCATTCCATTCCATGAGATTATCCTTGCAAACCATCCAAAAGCACATTGCCATCCTGCATAGGGTATACACTAACATATTTCTTATTTCAACTTCATTCCTCCACTTCTACTCCATGGCGCATAGGAATACCATAGGGTCTCCTTCTCCAATGCATCAAGGTACAAAATTACCTATCCTCCTAATACAACAAGATTTGATTGTCCGAGAAAATGTACTTCGACTTCATACCCAAGCATCTCATAGGTTCCATGCTCCTAATTGTCACAAAAAATAATTTTAGTATCACTAATAGATTGTGCATATTCCCACTAGATGATTCCTTCCTTAGATGGCTTAAGTAATTTCGGGTCCCAAATGATGCGTACATAAATTCTATTCAGGTCTTCCTCTCTCAAATGTTCAACATAAGGTACAAATTTCCCATTTTTCAAAGGGATAATCACTCTTTCTTCCTTGTTCTCAAAACTTATATACCACTTATTTAATGATAGATCAAAATTATTTTCATAACACCAAGGGTGTCAAAGTAGATATGGGAAGTTGTCTTCTTCTACAAGTGCTAAGACCTCAAAGTCCCAGTGAAATTTGGCCCCTTGTATAGTAATGGATGCATCCTTTAAAACTCCTATGGGAGTGGCCTTAATTCGATTAGACATAAACAATACATTAGAGGATAAGCTGTAATGGAGGTCTTCCCATCTATACCCATGCATCTAAAGTAAGCACATTCACTTCCGTTCTTTGTATTAATCAATATATTTCTCAAGAGCCACCCATCCAAAACAACATTCAAAGTGATCTCCTTGTCATAATCCAAACTATGAGGGGGAAGATTAGTATGCAGGATCTTTCATCCATTCTCATTACTTACACGTGGAGTGTTTATTTTTAGCCAATTCCCTAATAATGGAATGCTATTCTCCTGGCACAACATCTTGCATACCTCTTTTAAGTCATCAATTTCTGATTAGAATGTCTCTCTACCGCCTTCTTCCATTCTAACTTCCTTGATTTTTCCTTTAAACACTATATTTCCCCCTAAATATTTATGAGTACCTCCATGGTCTCCTGATAAACCTCCTTTTGATGTGTAGGATTTGGGTACCTTGCATGTAAAAATTCCTCCTTAGTGATGGTAGGATTTTCTTTGTAAGGTCTCTCTCAGCATGCACAAATTTAATGTGTGTAGTAATCTTCATAGGTACTACCTCAAGTTCAAGTGCCAACTTTGGTATCCACTAATTCTATATGGCATGTTGTATTCTAGCCATCCCTACACCCTTGTTCTCATGTTTATGATGCTTGATTAGATGATCATATAAGTTTGGGTATTCCCCATAGTTGTGATTTTTCCAACAAAAGGAACAAGTAATATTTTGAGGAAATTCACTCCTATAGTGGTCGGGATATCCACATGTAAAATACGTTCCATGAGAAAACTCACCTCGTGCACCACCATGGCCTCAACCTCGATATGACTTCCTTCAAAATGCCCTTTGTTATGATCATAGCACCCTGGGTTTCCATCACGATCATGGTGCTCACTTTTACTTTTAGAGTTATCAGTTACTCTTATCTATCACACACCAATATCTATGGCATCATGGATTTGATGAATCAATCGATAGTATTCTATATCATGAGTCATGGTCTGAAAAATATTACAATAACAAGATACATTTTTTCTTATCGTACATTGTAATAATGGGAAATGGCTTGCATCATGGTCTAAATGACATATGTCATAGTTTATAAATAATGAACACACTGATTTGTGGGGAAAACTATCTTTGGTGTGCCCTTCCACTTCACAATCTGTACACCAATTCCCAATGCACTTCTTATGTGCCAAATTTGTCGATAGTTTCTCCAATTGATTTTCCATAGCTGTAATTTGTGCCTCCGGGGAATGGGATCACTCCAATGTGTATACTTTTGACTATTTTAGTGTGCAAAATGGCTTCAAGTGCTTCACATGGGTCTATATATGTATTATGTGATTACCTTCTAAATGGTGTAATCAACCCCCCAATGAACCATTGTGCATGATGGTTTTCATGAATATCATATGAAATTTTTGACAATAATGTTTTGGAATGAGCATCATATTCTCAAAAACTCTCCATAGTGCCCTACCTAATATCCTTGAGAATTCTTATAATCCTTTGCTCAAACTCGGGGATATGAAACTCCTTGAGGAATTCATCCTTTAATGTTGTATAATCTATGTAAGTTTGATTAGGGTCAAACTTCTGTACTAACCGTGCTGTGTGCACGTTCTTGTAATGTAGTTTCAAAGTCACTTTCCTTGCGCTTAGAATTCATAATTCCTTTTTTGAACCACAATATCTCACACATGTGCATGTGTTCAACAATATATTTTATGCCCCTATACTGGAATACGAGATACATCTCCATGTAAATATGATGGGGTTGATGAGGACCCTGCTCACACGATCCAAAACCTCCTATGTTACCTCTTACTCTAGACCCATCAGATCCACTAGAACTAGAGCCACCTATGCCCCCGATCCTCTTCATGTAGCTAGAAGTGGACCGGTGGATGTAATTCCCTATGTCCCAAAAGTGGTACTAAGCCCGAACTCCTACAATATGCGAAGTGGTACTACTCCCTAAAGTTAGTCCAAAATTCTACACACTTGAGTTATGTCTTGACAATACACACGATAAGGTACCTCTAAACAAAAATAAGACATTTTATTGACCATATATGCACTTTCTACTTGATTAACTCATTTTCTACTACTCCCCAAACTAGCTTGTTGATTATTGGTTATATTATATATTGGAAAACCAAGCACAAGGGATAGGTTGCTAGGTAGATTCATATTTGTGCCCATGGCCCATGTCGTCTCTGTTGGTACACTCCCATGTGAGGCTGAGGAGGGTTATGCTTATCCAAATGGGGGAGTTTCAAATTCTTTGGCTCCACCCTTCTGCGTGAGCTCCAAATCCTTCATGAGCCATCTCTCTCCTCAATGCCATCTTCTCTGCAATATAATGTTACTTCTCTATCTACCTCTTACACACCTCATTATACTTAATATGCCTTTCTTCTCGCTACCTCTCTACCACTAGGTCCACCATCCTTTACCAAACCTGCTCCTTCCCCCATATGTGATGTGGTTTAGCTAGCCATTGGCTTCTCTTCCAAATTTAGGGTTACCATCAAGATTTTGATCGCTAGTGGAATGCCTTGCAAATAAGTTCCCCTTAGATAACGTAAAAACTAGAACTTAGCTACCTCTAGGAAAGAATAAATGGAAATAAATTAATCCAAAATATAACTATTAGAACACCTCGGAACTAAGCTGTCCATAATGTGTATCCAAATCGGATGAGCATCATAGAGGTCCTGAAATTCTTCCTGCATCCAGACAAGTGTGCGATACCTCCAATTATTTTTAGATGCATAAGAAACTAGCCACTCATACAACTCTACTGGAAAGATAGAAAATAATCTCTCATATAAACAATCATACAAATTCTACTCCACCCACACGCGTGCATCAAACTCAGATCTAGTGTTGAACCTCTAAACGTACTCTACTTCCAAATCCTTTATCTACTCCTTAACACTTGCTAAGGTCAACCAGTACATCTTCATCATGATCCATCCTGAAAATAGTTGTAAAAGAGGTCCCAACAATGGAACCAATGATGCAGCCTAGAATCCACTATATAAAATGCAAGCGTGCTAACAAATCACCCATCCTGAGCTGAGTTCTCACCTAAAGCGCACAAAGGTATTAGGCCCTTATTTAGAGTTTCTTGTGCGGGATGTTAGTGTGATGAAGATAAAGCATATTTAGAACCGTAAATAACCATAAACATTCCAAAAATCATATACGAGATCTATATCTTAGAGAATCATGATTTAAATAATAACTATATTAAGATCAACCATACAAGAACTATTTACGGTCATGTTTAAAACCATTATCCATTTAACATACTCCATTACATTAAACACTTTAAAATATATAAGCTTCTTACATTATACAAAGTATCACCATAAGTCATACATGTACCGGATCCAAAAGCATAACTCTCTGATAATTCACTACATATTTATAGGGGTGGGGACTTTCCCTTCACCTCCTATGCACTTCCAAAAATAGGTCACGTGAGGATAATAACTATGTACCTTTAAAATAACATGCATATATACAAGTGCGCTAATAATATACATTCTATAGTTAACTAGAAGAAGTAATATTATTATTAACTCAAGATCATACATGTCACTTATCAATCACTCATTCCAAAATATCATTTTCATGTCGTGTAAGTCTCCATATTGATGTGTACTCCACACGCTATCTCCAAAAATAGTATGTATCCATGAAAATGGCTAAGTCTTGAATCAAACTTATTACGGTGTGCATTTCCTTTCCTATCATTCCACACCTTCAAATACGCCTTGTTCCCCGCAGCGTTATTCCTATGTGTGTCTTATCCTTAGGAAAAAACTATGTCTACTCAACACTCTTAGAGTGATATTCTTGAATCTTCTATTTGCAATCTTCTTTCTTTTCAACCTCAAGACTACACATACTAGCCCTATGACCATAAACACCACACTTGTAGTAGTTACCATGAAAAGAAACATACATGTATGCATTTGGATTTCTAATAGGTGATATTCCATGAGGTGAAAGCCTTGTACTATCTCCTTTTCTTGTGACCTTTCCATTTGATCCTTGAATTGATTCGCCTTTTTTTTCTCTATACTGCATGAATCTTCTATGAAACCTAGGCCTATTCTATCACCATATGCCTTTTGTTTTCCTAACATCTTATTTAAATTTTCTGATATCTCTTGAAAATATGATACCTTACTTGTCATGATGCTTAACTCTTTCTTCAGTTCTTCATTCTCTTTCTTCAATTCTTCTTTCTCTTTCTTCAGTTATTCTTTCTCAGCTAGGGCTTCCTTGAGTTGAGTCTATACACACTTGAGAAATTCCTCTTATGATTGAATCACTTTTTCCATCTTCTCTTTACATATCTCTACTACCCATACCATGTGATAAATATCTCCCATCCTTGTCACAAAAGATCTACTTCTACTTGTTAAAGTTTCTTCCAAGGGCCTTCTCTGATACCAATTGTTAGAAATGACAAAGGACTGGGGGGGGGTGAATCAGTCCCTAATAATATTTTTCACTTTTCTATTTCAACCATCAAACACACACACCCTCATAAACTACAGACATGAATGCTTGATCATCAATAGATATAGTTTGTCATGAAATGCATACATGAAAAGAATACAAGATATGCTCAAATCCCTTCTTTATTGATATTCACAAAAATCAAAATGATTTGATACTTAATCATCATCAACAAACTACAAGATACAAACAAAGGCTCATAAATACTATACCAAGATCAACATACTGTGACACTAGCGTTCAACTACGGTAAAAGTTTTCACTTTTTCATAAAATTAAATTTATAAACACTCCATCATCTTCATTCCACTACAACTAGATAATGACCTGAAAGAATATGGTTTCTACCAAATGGATCTTGGGGTTTTTCTTTGCAACAAAGGTTTCTTCAAGTGAAGAGAAAAGGGATTTTCATCAAGTTGGTTTCTACACACTATCCCCTTTTGTAGACAAGACAAACTCCTCACTTGACCATTAAAATTCAAAAGACTCTTGAATTTTTCCTACATAATATGTTTTAGTTTCACTTTTTACATGACATTATCACTAACGAAATAATGGTTTAGTTACTCTTTGTCTCTATGCAAAAACTCTTCAAACTTCAAGATCCATTTGGTAGTCTTTTGAATGTTCAAATCTCCTTTGTAAGCCCAAGAATTCTCACCTTGTTTGTAAGAGACAAATAACTATATTTCTAAATTCCATGTCGAGATCTCAAGGTATTTCAAGAAAATATGATTGTTTTGAGATCTTCAAATTCCATACACATCCATTCAATTTGAATTGAAATGACTTAGCACCATTCAACTTCACAAAAATACGAGAACTTGATGATTCATTGTGTCACAAAGCTGTAATTGTACCAAATCTTGCATTCAAATGATGAATTACATTATATTGAATCCATCTTACCATTAATAACCTCAAAGACACTCCTCCATACTGACTATTTCATTTTCATTGAAGAATTTTCACTTGAAATTTTCAATATAAAACTCTACAATTATTTAGGTGATAACACACGGTTGGTAGGTTTGAAATATTTAATGTTTTGAGTTTTTATTCTTGATTCAAATAAAACTTCACGTCTATTCAAGAATGAAATGGTTTGAATAACATGTTCAATAGATTACATACGTGTTTGGTAAATAATTCGTATGGAAAGAAATGAAAACGTCAACCCTATGACATTTCCATTGATTTTTAGATTTACATTAACTCGTTCTCTCACCACACCAAATGAAATCCCAAAATTGTTTTTGCAAGATATTTTTACATTTTCCACAAATATTAATGTGAATTTTCCTAAATTTTGATTGGTTAAAATTCCTTATTCGAGCAAAAGAGTTTCCGAAACCCTAAGTTAGGGTTAGTACAATGAGAGAGGGCCCATGAGTATTGAAAATTGAATATATGACACAAAACCTCATGGAAATTGATGATCTCACTTTCAAAGGATTTGTGAAATATTTCTCAAACTATCTCCATGATTAAATGGTCATGAAACACATTTGAATTCACCCATTCGTGAAGAAACCATAGTTACTGATGAACAAAACAATGTTTGGAGTAGATTCTTGAATTACAAATGAATTTGATTGAGGTGCTAAATGGATTTGAGGTTGTGAAATTTTTTGAGCTTTTCCCAAACTTATAAAATCCATCTGGAAACCCTACCTTAAACCTTCTTTATGAAGAACAACTCAATCACATACTGTGTATGAGAAAAGTATGACTCAAGAGTTTTATCAAAAAGAAAATAGACCACCAAATATATATTTTTTCTCAAATGATTCATACTTATGATGTACTGATTTGTTTTATCCTCTAAACATGATATCCAAGATGATTAAGAACAAGAGATAAAGGAAGACACCTCGAGTAGTGACTTCATGTGACATAGTTTATAGACACATTATGTAGGACAACATAAAACACATAAGATCACAACATGAACTTCAACTAGTAACCATTCCAAGTGATCAATCATCTTATAAAAGAACTATTAAGAGAGTATTGACACTCAAATATTGATTAATGAAAAAAACACTCAACATAATCCTAAAGACTCAAGACACATGTCAGGAAGGAGAAGAAGCATGTTTGAAAAATGCTCACAACTTTCTTAAAACATGTCCAAATGTCTGAAACATTTTTCACTATATCAATCCTAGAGTCCTATAAAAATTACTATGATTTATGCAAAGGTTATACTATATTTTTGCTTGAGAATTAAGAATCCAGGTAGCTTTTTATTTAAGTTCCAAAAATCCTATTTTAGAAAAGCTAACATAACTTCCACATACCTTCTCGAGAACTTGATGAATTTTGGCCTAAAGCACCAAAACTCACCCTCTACATGATCCATAAGATAATTTTTGATAGAAATTTCTATAATATTCTATCCAATCTCATTTTCTTCAGGATCTAAAATAACCCTGGTTATTATTTACACATGCCCTAGACACCATTCCTAGGTTGTTCATATTCTCACATGACCATACCATGACTGTACTAACTTCTCAAACCTCATCAAGCACTAGAAATAATCTTGAATGAGCCAGTTTCAACTACCAATTTGACCAAATGTGATTCCTCTGCCTTATCTATTATCCTTGAACACTTACGTAATTGAAGTAACATCGTTGATAGGTGATTTTAAATTGAATATGGGTACTCTTTAAGAACGAATAATCATGTTGTTGTAGGGGATAAAATACATCTTCTAAAATGGGATAACTTCATATCATGATAATTATAAATTTATTAATGAAGTATTCTTATACTTTTTGTGCTAAACATTTGATTGTAATCTGCATATGGATGAGGAAATAAATTTGGGTTAAAGGTTTCATTTCCTAGTTTGTAACACTGAACCTTTTTTTCAGTTTGATGTTTGCAAAGTCCAACATTAATCACCTTAGATCAATTGCGGTGATCGAAGGCATGTTCAATTTTTTTGATGGTATTAACATCTTGGCTGAATTGGTCAGAATATTTAACCTCTGCACCCAAGCTTGCACTGGGGTCACGAGGGCATCTTATAGCATATGTGGACTCCACCCTTCTTAGTGACGTGCTCATCATTTTAGTGAACTATGGAAGGTAATGTTCTATGATTAATTATTTGGACCTAATTAATCTAAGTGTTGTTATAAACTTATCCTATTCTAAACCTATGCTAATGTGATTATTTTAATTTTTGATTAAATCCTAATGGGATACTATCCTAAGTTTTGTACATTAAATAATCCTAAGCTCTAATGAACTATACCTAAGATCCTAAACTAAGGTTTCTAACCTATTATTAAGGGGACCTAACCTATTGACATCAACCTAATCTAAGGAAATGGGGGTTGGCATTGTTGGCAAGTAGATTGGGATGGCGGTGGCACCATTCCAAAGGCATTGATAGTTTTAAATGTGGCATTTAAATTTTGTACCACCAAATTCGTCCAAGGTTTGGTGGAAGGTGGAAGGTTTCTAGATGGAAACTTTTCTATTTTGAATGGAATGTTTTTTTAAATTGCTAGTTGTAACTAGCGAGATGACAAGCATGGGAGGAGATTTTAGAGGGACTATGTCAGTCATATTGGAATTTATTATCTTTGGTGGAGAGAAAACTACCTGGGGAATAGTAAGGAGGTTGGAGGAAAAATAAATAGTTTTTTTAATTTTTCATTTGCATTTTTCAAGATTTTGAGCTCTACATGTTGTTTTTGAACCTCTAGTTTGAATCACTTGCATGAATAATTTTTCCCTTGCATGGTAGAAATAATGGAAAAATATGAGCATGGAAGCTTTAAGAAGATAATGGGAAGATTTTAACTAGACCATTTTGGCATTATTGATAGAAATCTTGATGTGGGAGTTTTGTAAGAAAAGGAAGACATGAGCACTACCAGCCTTGATAGGCCCTATCTCTTTATAATATTTCGCTTTTATTTAATATTTTCATAAAATGATCTTGCTCCTTTTGAAAATGTCTCGAATGTTTTATTGAATTAATGTTTCCTCCTCCTTGCTTTATATGTTTATTTGAACTTGGTTTCTTGGTTTGGATATTCTATGAAATAATGGTGTTTTAATAAGAAACATGGTATGAGTTGCATTTGAAAAATATAGGTGTTTTTCCTTGCTCTGTATCCTCTAACATATACTCATTTATGTAGTGATCTTGTTGGAAAAATCTTTAACATATAAAATCGGGTGGTTTATCGGTTTATAGGTTAAATTTATTTTTAAGATGAAATTGTGACTTTAATGATACTTATGTTTCAAGTCGGTTTTACATTTTCATTGGGTTATCTTTTAATTCTTGTCACCATGTCGATTAGGCCAGTTTTGGGACTTGTTTCGGTTTTACTACCCTTTGTTTTGGCTTAGTAGGTTTTAGATCTTGAGATATTTTCATTGATTTTTAGAGGTCTTGTTTATCTCTCCCTAGGTAAATACGAAGGAAAATATCATGCAATTTCAGCAGATTATTTTCAAGCACTTTAAGTGCATACTATAATGATGAATGATTGTTATTGTATTTTCCCTTATTTAGTTCATATATATTTTAGATTAACTTTCTGGGTGGTCTTGTTTGGGAAACTTGGTCTCGAACATTTTCATCTTTTATTTTTGGGCTTGATCATAGTTGAATGTTTACCCTTCATAGGTTGCCATACACTCAGGGAACTTGGTTGTTATTTATGAGAGGATTGCTGGTTGTATAATTTTGAGATGGACTTGTTTTAATAGTTTATGTGTCGTTGATGAGTTTCGATCAAGAAAGTGTTATGTTGGGTATTGAAATTCATTTTCAAATTGTGTATAGTTTATGGTTCATTGCAGGAAATCCTCATTATTTTTATTGACAAAGATTGCGTGTTCTATTATTTCTTGATTATTTGAAACATCTCTAAATCTTTCTCGCATCCGGGAATTGTTATAATGTCTCTATGTGCAATCCTTGGCTCGTATTTTGATTTCTCTAAAATTAATGGATGGCACGAGTTCTATTTGTTCATGTGAAGGAGATTTCACTTCTTAAATTTTAGAACTTTTTCATTTTGAATATGATAGTGCTTTGGATTATTTTTGGTTCTGAGATTATGTTGTTTGCATCCTTCTTTTATTTGTCTATAGAGGACACTATGTATTCTAGAAATGTAGTTTGATGATAAAAAAATTTTCTAACAAATTTATCCTAGTCGTATTGATTGAAAATATGTTTGGAGCTAGTTGTGATAATAACCGATTATTCTGGAACATTATATCATGTGAGTGTTTAACCTGGTAAGCTTGTAAATTTATCTTATAGATAAATCTATGGTTCTATTAATATATTTGAGATATTATTTTCCAAGTATGGCAAGGTTGTTAGGATAGTGATGGCCATGCTTTGGTCTTTACATTGATATCATTCCTTTTTAGTTTTAATATGATGGTGTGTATTTTAATGGAATAGTATTCTATTCTTATCTCTACTTGTGCTTCTAGATCCCTTCCTTTTGATTGCTTAGTTGGGAGATAACTATGTTCTAAGTGAATCTTGCTTGGTGAATTAATTTGAAACTAATCATGAATGGAATTAATTCTTTCCTTAATTTTGATGTAATTGAATGTTGTCATGTTGAAATGATTGTCATTACTGTGAATTAGATGGAATTAAATTAAAATGAAATGTTTAATTTATTTTGGAAAATTGATTTTATTTTTTTATTATTGGTAAATAGTTTTGAAGGGACTATACCCTATTACAATAAGGGCTCAACAGCCAAATAGAGCTATAGAGGGATAACAAAAGAGGATCAAAATCCAGATAAAGCATTATGCCCAACAATAACCAAAAGATAGTTACTAGTAGAAAGTGAAATAGAACAGAAACTGCAACAAGACAACAAAACAACAACAGAAAACAACAAAAAGACCAAAATATAACAACATCTAGAACAAAGCCTTGTAGATCGAGGGAGGTTATTTCTTGGAATCTCTTTCAATCCTAGATTTAATTTTTGTAGAAAAGTGAAAAACACAAAAGTGGTGATGTGCATGGGGTCACTTGCATTCAAATTCGATATGGTCGACTTCTCTCCTTGTTAGTCCCCCAAATAGTTTGGGAACCCCGCTAAGCATGGAAATTCTATGAACACGTTGTTCCAAAAATTCACTAATGGCATTGAAGATAGCCATGTTATGATCATGCCTATCTTTTTCTCTCCCCAATCTATTGTCTAAAGAGTTCAATTTCTTGTAGATGTCTATAATCTGATCATTCCCATTACTAGTTTCATCATCGGCCTTTATTTTTCCCTACGTTTGGCAATGTCTTTGTAGGTCTTTCTTTAACTTCATCATCTCATTTTCCAAAGAATCCAACCTATGAGGAATATTATTCCCCTCCTATTACAAGGTTGTATCCTAGCCAAAGCATTACTAATATACAGTAAGATTATGCACAACTTCTAGCTCTTTAGTGCTTCTAAGAACCCGGGTAGAGTGAGGGATGTCAATTTTAGGAAGTTTTGGGTTCTTAGTCTTGGGTTTGGAAGAGGTGTTCAGGATGGAAGTGGGAGTAGTGATGGTAGGGATGTGCGGATCACTGGGAGAGGGTGGGAAGCTGGGAACTTAGAGACACAGAGCTTATGAAGTAGAAAAATAAGGCCTTGGTGAAGAGGAATGGCATGAGAGTGCTTATGGAATTCTAAAATGGAGCATTGAAGGGAATTTAACAAGTAATGCGGGAAGCAGACCGCAAATTATCTTCTAAAGTGGTTAAGAAAGACCAGGTGCTTGACAGGGACTGTTTTGTAGTGTCCTTCTAAAGAAATGTACCTAACCATCATTTTTGTAACCTCATCAAAAGGCTTGGGGATAGATCTTACCCTAACAACCGTCAGTTACAAATTCGAGCTCCTCACCATCGTCAGAGAATTTCTTTTCCTCGGCAGTCCTATCGATCTTTTTATGAAAAATGATATCCCTCCAACTCGAGGCCTATTGCCTTAGCTATCAATTCTTCATTTATAATTACTTGGTGACCACCATACTCCACCTTTCTATCCTTCCAGTCCATTGCGAAATGAACTGAAATATTTTTTCATGCCCCTGAATGTGCTCTATGAAGTTGGAAATGCCTCCCTTTTGAAGGAGGTTTCATAGCTCCTCATTGTTCTTCCAAGCTAGATCACTGCAAGGCTCCAATTGGCATGAGGCACCTCCCATCTCCTTCTCCCTACTACTCCTGTAATTTTTCTACTCAAAACCCTCGTTTGAATCATTACTTTCCTTATGTCTGTCCCATTTTTTAAGAACCCAGCCACCTGTTCGAGAATCATGGGAGTTATGGCCGTAGTTAGGATGATATTTCTCACATGTGTGATCTTTCACACTTGCTAAAGCCCACGCCATCTCATTATAATTCTTAATCCATGCATGATTGCCCATATTTATCCACATTAATGCTATTATGAACCTCCTTAGGGATGTAATTTTCATTATCCCAAATGGTTAGATTATTATTAATGCCGAGAATTGGCCAAGGTATCTGCTACCTTATTCCCCTCCCTATAAGTATGCCTAATGTTGATATTATTGAAATTTTGACAAATATTTATGGATTCCATAATGAATTCCTTAATAGTCTAGCTAGGAGGAGAAAGTTGATTAAGGTGATTGATAATGTTTAGTGAATCTCCTTCCAAAATGATGTTTTGTATGTTATAATCCTTAGCAACCCTTAGCCCCCATAGAGCAGCTAGGGCTTCTACATAATGGTTTGTTTGAATCCCCATTTTTCTAGCATAGGTAGCAACTAAGCAGCCTTTATGATTGCAAATTACACCTCCCCAGCAAAAATCCTAGGATTACCCTTGGAGGCACCATCAAAGTTTAGTTTGTGCCAGTTAATATCAGGAGGGTTCCAATGAATCAAAGACCTATCAATGTTTGAAGTATTCCTATTCTACAGATTTGCAACTCCAATCTTCCAGTTGGAAAGAATATATTCTTCATTCTCAAGATATTTCTTATTCTTGGGAGGTTTGAATCTCTCAATATTTTCTTTAATAGCATGAGCAATCTTAACAAAGCTAATCTTGCAATGTTGTTTATTGTTTCTAAAAATGATGTCATTTCTATCTTTCTAGATCCTCCAGATAATATGGGGCATGACTAGTTTCCAAAGTCTTCTCACAACACAATGCTTAAAAGGAGGATTCATTGTGTCCAAAACTAGATGAAATCCTTTGGCACAGTCCAAAAAACATTGAATTTAGAAAAGGCATAACTCCAGATCATTGAAGCATACTCACAGTGGACAAAAAGATGATTAATATCCTCAAACTCTTTTTTGCAAAGGTGACATCTATTTGAAATTATGAATCCTTTCTTCATTAGGTTGTCATTAGTAAGAATTCTAACTCTGAGAATAAGCCAAAATAAAAAAATAATTTTAGGGGTTAGTTCAGTCATCTAAATATTGCTCCAATTAAAATCACTCTGGATATTTTCAAAGTAAGAGTTATAACCAGATTTGACCATGTAATCTCCATCTCTAGAATTGTGCCAAACAATTTCATTCTTTACTTCAATTGATTCAAGGGAATGAGATCCAATTGTTTCGTAAAGAGGACATCATGAAGCTTAGTTCATTCCTATCCACTGAGAGTTGTTTCCATCTCTTCTTGTTACCATCAATTTCCATGTAATCAATGACCTTAATAATATACTTATGTTCAAGACTATCTTTGAATGCACCAAATATGTCATTGAGGCTGAAATTAGACCAATTATCCCCCAAAAATGATGTCTCTGCCATTTCCCACTTTCCATCTACATCCTTGCTTGATGAAATTCCTAACTTGAATCAAGTTATTCCAGAAAATGGAACCTTGGGGAAGTTGTTCATCATGAAGGAAAGAGATAGTTGTTTGTTGATCAAGATACTTGGCCTTAATTAGATCAATCTAGGGTTGTTCCTCTAAGAGCATTCTCCAACCCATTTTTACAATTAAGGCCATATTCATTTTTTTGATATCTTTTATGCCCAGTCCCCCAATTATTTTAGGAGTGCACACTTGATCCCAAGCTACTGGTGATATTTGAATTTTCCTCCATTCCCTTGCCATAAAAAGTTCTTGAATCCTTTCAATTTTTTCTCTGAAGGTAGAAGGAATATTATAAAGAGACATAATGTAGATAGGTAGATTTTGAAGAGTGCTTTTGATAAGTAGACATTTACCAACACTGGAAAGAATGACCCCTTTCCAACCAGCCATTTTCTTTTGGAATCTTTCTAGTAGATCATTCCTAACTTTGTTTGAGACTTTTTAGTACAAGAGGGTGTCCCAAATAAGTAGTGGGAAGTGAATTGATTTACACCCCTTTATTTTAGTAATTCTATATTGTCTTTCCATAGGAGTGTTGAAAAGGAAAATTGAGATTTTTTCAAAGTTGATCTCTTGCCCAGAAGAAACCTCATAAAAATTTAGAATGGACTTGATCGCCTTAGCTTCGAGGATAGAGGCCACTAAAAGTAGGATTGTATCATCCGTAAATTGTTGATGAGAAGCTGTTTGATTTTTAGAAGTAGGCTTAGTGCCTTTAAGAAGACCATCTTTAACTACTTTGTCAATTTTTCTATTGAGGCTATCCACCATAATAATGAAGAGAAAAGGGGATATAGGATCCCCTTGTCTTAAACCCCTACTGCTGGTAAAGAATCCCATCGGCTCACCATTGACCACCACAGATAATCTAGTAGTAGAGATGCAAGCCTTGATAATTCTTCTAAATTTTTTGAGAAAACCAAATTTGGCCAGAACCTTATCAAGAAAAGACTAGGAGACTTTATCAAAGGCTTTATTCATATCAAGTTTAAGGACCATGCTTGCTTTTTTATTATTATCCATAGAATGTATAATCTCATGCACCATGATCACACCATCTTGAATTATCCTTCCTCTGATGAACCCACTCTACTATTTTGAGATTAAATCATTCAAAATGAACTGAAGTCTAGTAGCAATAATCTTAGTAAAAATTCTATAGACAACATTAACTAGGCTAATGGGTTAGAAATCCTTGAAATATTTAGCATCCATTTTTTTGGAGCAAGCACAATGTGGGTATTATTTAGCTCTTTCAATAAATCACAGTTCTAAAGAATTCATTTACTTCCCTAAGGAGATCATCAAACAAATTTCTCAAAACTTCTGAAAATAATTGACAGAGAAGCCATAAGGTCCCGGAGCCTTATCCCCTTTAAGAGTAAAAATTTTTTTGAAGCTCCTCCAAAGTGAAAACTTTAGTAATGTCTTTAAATCTCTGTTCCTCAATTTTGTCTTGTGGAATAGCCTCTAACATAAAAGAGGCAGCCACATCATTAGTAGCACTCTTCTCATTAAGCAATTTTTCATAGAATCTGAGAGCTTCATCCTTGATGATCTGCGGATCTTTTATGATGATGCCATTTCCTTTAGAAACTTCTGCAATCCTATTATAGGCTCTATGCTTCAAAGTGGTCATATGGAGAAATTTTGCATTTCTATCACCATCTTTCAACCTTGATTTCCCTAGATTTAAGTCTCCATAAGGATTCTTCCTTGCTACAAACCGTGTGTAGATTTGAGAGAATATTTTTTCCGCTGATTGATCCTCCAAAGACCTCCCCTTTGAATTTATTTTGATTTCCAAATCCTGGAGTTTCTGTTTTAATTCCTTTTTTCTCACAAAAACATTCCCAAAGATTTCTTTATTCCAGATTTTAACCTACTTTTTGACATTTTTAAGCTTCTGAATAAGTCTAAATTGAGAAGTTCCCTCACCATCCCAATTCCACCATTCCTTAATCTTATCAAATATGTCATCATGCTCCATCCACATATTTTCAAATTTGAAGGAGCTCCTGGTGGGCTTAGCCCAATTGAAAAAATTTAAAGCTATCGGATTGTGATCAGATCCAATTCTGGGCAGAGAAGTGAGATGAAAGTCTTGGTGTAGAATCCAACTAGCAGAGATAAGAGATCTATCCAGTATGACTTGAATCATATCCCTACCCAACCTTCTATTTTTCTAGGTAAACTGATTGCCATGAAGATCCACATCCATGAGATTTAAATCAACAATGAAATCAGAAAATTCATCCATGCCAGTGGAAAAACTAGAGTTTCCCCCTTGTTTTTCCTCTGGATTTAAAGGAGAGTTGAAGTCACCCATAATAAGCCAATTGTTAGTACTATGCTGATTTCTGAAATCTTTAGATCATTCCAGAGTTTCCTTCTCCCAATAACCGTATTAGGCGCATATATATTAGAAAGGATCCAAGTACAGTTATTTTCAATAGCATGGAATTTAACAACAAGATGGTTACTAGTTTTAGAGAGAATCATACCAGTATAATTATTTTTATCCCAAAAAGTAGCCATGCCACCTGAAGCTCCCTAAGAATCCACAACAGCCATGTCTAAATTTTCCCAGAAATTATTTTTACAATTTTCAAGTACCTTAGAGTTCATCTTGGTTTCCTGCAGAAGCAGAATGCTAGGTCTACTAGAGACTCTTAACTCTTTGATTATTATTTTTTAGAGTTCCCATTTAGACCTCGAGATATTCTAGGAGATGATCTTCATCTAAATGATATAGGTGTTGAAATTACCTGATGGCTTGATTGGCTTTGAGTTCCATTTGCAATATCTTTGTTCTTTTAGTTCTCGAGTGTCTTCTTTGAGGGTCTTCCTCTTTTAGAGCTACTTCCAAAATCAACTATTCTTCTAGCAGATGATCTAGTAGTTCTGGATGTTAAAGCTCCCTAGTTATCAATTTTCTTTTTTTTTCATTATAAAGTGAATCTAGGATCTTCTCAAATCCCTTCAATCTTTTCTTTTTTTTAGAGTTAACCTCTAAAAAACCATTAGTCGATTCGAATCTCCATCAAAAATCATATTTTCTTTGAGTGGCATTACTTCCCCCTCCTCTTTCTCTCCCTGCTTATTGTCAATGAGTTGTAAAGTTGCTAATTTGTTATTGGGTTCCCACTTTTAGGTGAAAAGTTTTTAATCAACGAAGAATTTTTCTTCAATGAGGCTTCTGATTTTGCATTTTCTTTTTCCTCATTGAAGAAGTATCCTTTCTCGAGTATCCTAATTGATTAAAAGAAGTATCCTTTCAATGATGAACAATGGATCGGGATGAACTTTCTTTTACTTAAATCATAAAATCATAAATATGTATGTAATATAGTTGAGTATTTAAGTTTAAATCAGAAAGGGAGATTGGATGTATGTACTTATTAGTAAAAAAATGCAAGTAGGAAGCTTACAAGTATTAATAATATGGATTTAGGTAATATGACATAACTTATTCTATTATATAAGCTTTAGTTTTGGATCGTTTACAATGTTAACTATAATATGAAAACTTAATGGTTTTAAATACTTATTAACGAATTCAAATTTATCGATAAATGGATATAATGGTTAGAATTGAAGTGTTCATATTCATGAACGTATATTTTATCTACACACCTTCAATTGATGTAAAATTACCTTTCAGATCCTTCTTTGGATCATTTGTGCTTAAATGAGCCTTTAGGTGCGTTGTTTAATGATAACTTAATCAAGATAACAACTTGAAGGGTTAATAATATAATGGTATTAAGTATGTTGGTTTAGTTAAAGGAACCTAGTAGGATGTTGCAATATGGGGGCTGCAACGGAGTACCCTTGTAATGAAGAGAGTCATTACGAGGATACTGTGATGCAAAAATCTATGCTTCAACACCCTACTTAGTTCAATTAACTCGATTAACATAAGAGGAAATTTGGTTCATAGTTCTACTCTAAACAGAGATAGACATATGGACTAGTGCAAAGATCAACTCATGTTGACTTAGGGTATCTAATCACACAAAATCAAAGAAATTTGATTAAGTATGTCTATGTATCTTAAGTCATCAAGAGTAGTCTTCCACACTAGTGCATGTAAGCTGCCCTTGTTTATTGTGAAACTTTGACTTGGTTTTTGTTGACAATAGTCAAGGAAGACCAATCTAGATAACAGTATGAGTGTGGTGAAGGAGATATTTCTATCAACGAGTATGCCATCTTGGAATGTAAACATGGTAAACATGTTTAAAAACTTTGGCAAAAGTATCACAAGCTATTGGTTACGTTGTATTATGTCACCTAGTCTAAGTTGCAAGATTTCAAATTAATATTGGTAACATATATTCAGATAGGATTCTTAGACAGAACACTTGTGTGACCCATGAAGGGTAAAATAACCAAAGTATACATGGTATACACTTGAACAAGTTAAAAATGGGAGATCGGTTAGATACCAAGTCATTAAATGAGAGATTAGTGATTCACCAAGTCATTATAGCTAAATGTGGTTTTCTATTATGAGATGGACTGTAGTAGCAGAATATGTGTTATGAATTATATGAATTTAGAACAGAGAACATTATGTAAAAAAATTCCCTTATTTTTAAGTCATTAAAAGTGGATGTTACATTTTTGTATCAGAGTTGAAGGTTGCAACTCTTAGACTTATTGAGTCCATATCTGATAAAAACTTAATTTCTTGTTAACAAAAAAATGTTAGAATAAGGGGACATCCTGAAAATAATCTTCCTCTAGGTGGAGAGGTAGCTACCACACAAAAACTTGATGAGATCCTTGCTACCCTGTTGGACACAAGAGATCATCTTGCTATACTTGAACAAAAAGTAATGGGTAATGAAGAGGAGGAAGATAATGCTGATAATAACAATCAACCACCTCTAGGAAACAACATCGATGCTAGAAATTTGGGTGTTGGTAATGAGAATAATGCAAATGATAATAATAATGTTGTGAATGCACCTAATCTGCCTAAAAATAAAAAGGCAAGATTAGCAGCTAAACTTACTAATGACATAAAGAGGATAAGTCCACCAAATTTTGATGGCACTACACTAGGGGATGGGGTTGAGAATTGGCTCAGTGAAATGGAGAAGTAATTTACAATAAGAAATTTCTCGGAGGAAACAAAAGTAATATGGGAGCTTACAAGCTTTTACGTGAGGCATCCTACGGTGGGACAATCCTAAGGCTAAACCGAACCTTGATGAAACCAACATTACGTGGGATAAGTTTAAGAGCTATTTTAGACAATGTTGGCTACCAAAACTTTATTATGATTATAAAATGATAGAATTTCATAACTTAGTCCAAGGAAAGTTAACAATGATTGAGTAATGGGAGAGGTTTACCAAACTTCTTAAGTATGTTCCATAGTATCAAACTAACGAAAAGTTCAAGATATGTAAGTTTATCATGGGATTGAATCCTATCATAGGAGGAGAGGTAGATGTACACATCCCAACCACTATGGAAGGGGTTGTAGAAAAATCCATAAGGTAAGAATAGAAATTGAAGGAAATTTCTACTCATAAAGAAGAGAATCGAAAGAAAATTTCTAATTATTCTTCATCACTTGCACCCAAGAAGGTGGCATGGAAAAAGTTTGGAGAGATTTTTTTGTGACTGATAGAAATAAGAAAACAACAACAAATAAACTGTTGCGAATATTAGAAACAATTTTGTGAAGAACAATAATAATGGGTAGAAACGTTTTGGAGGTCAAAATAGTAATTTCAATATTGGAAATAAGTTTAAACCAAAAAGAGGACCTGTAGGGGGTTGTTTAAATTGTGGAAAGCATCACTATGCAAACAGTGCCCTGTAAAGAAAGATGATAGCAACCAACATCATAAAATACATGTTGTAGTAGTTGATAAGCAAGCTAAAAAGCAAGTTACACCCATAGAAGTGTTAGGTAAATTATTTGGTACACCTGTTACTATAATTTTTGATACTGGAGCTATAGAATGTTTTATTTCTAGTAAATTAGTTGCAAAATTAAAAATAAAAGAAGGAATAATGGAAAAATATTGGACTGTACATTATGGTAATAATGTTGTCCATACTATTAGTAAATGTATTTTTGGAGCAGTCTTAGAATTACCAAGTTTTTCCACTAAAGTAGATATTTATGTTACTCCTTTGGGGTCATATGATGTCATAATTGGTGTTAATTGGCTTATGATCATAAAGAAAAAGTTGATTGTTTTGAAAAACACATTAAATGCCTTGATGATCTACGAGAAAACAACAAACATTCAAGGGGTAAAATGAGAAATTTCAGTTAGGAAATTGTCAGCTATGCAGCTTAAGAAGTCCAAAAACAAAGGTTGCATATTATATGTAGTAAAAATTTCTGAAACAACAAAAAGGATAGTGATTTCTTGGAAAAGTATCGATGTTAAAAGATTTCAATGATGTGTTTCTAGATGAACTACCCGGTCTTTCACCAAAACTCTAATTTGACTTCACAATAGAAATCAAACCTAGAACTAAACCTATTTCCAAGGAACCATATCAGATGACTACCATTGAACTGGTAGAACTTAAGGCATAGTTACAAGAACTATTTTCTAAAGGTTTGATAAGGTGAGTGTCTCACCTTGGGGAGCACCAATAATTTTTGTGAAAAAGAAGGATGGAACACTTAGACTTTGTATTGATTACAAAATGTTAAACAAAGCAACAATCAAAAACAAATATCCACTTCCTATAATTGATGATCTGTTTGATCAGATGTGTGGTGCATCAAGTATATTCCAAGATAGATCTTCATTTTGGATATCATCAATTGAGAATTAAGGATGAAGATATTCATAAAACAACTTTTAGAACAAGGTATGGACATTATGAATTCATAGTTTTACCTTTTGGTTTGACAAATGCACCTAGAACTTTTATTAATCTAATGAATAATATATTTTAAGAATACTTAGACAAGTTTGTACTTGTATTCTTGGACAATATTATTATCTATTCCAAAATCATTAATAAACACCATGAGCATTTGAAAATCGTACTTGGAATTTTGAGGAAGAGAAAATTATATGGTAAGTTGTCCAAATGTTCTTTTTATGAAACAAAAGTACACTATTAATGACACGTCATAAGAAAGGATGGAATAGCAGTGGATCCATCAAATATTTCTTCCATAACTGAATGACCTACACCTAAAAAATGTACATGAAGTCAGGAACTTCATGGGGTTTGTTGGTTATTACAGAAAATTTGTTCAGGACTTTTCAAAAGTCGCCACCCGATTACTTCATTACAAAATAAAGACAAAAAGTTTATGTTGAGTGATAAATGAAAATCAAAATTTAAAAATATGAAAGAATAGCTAACTTCTGCACCTATTTTGGTTGTATTGGGCCCAAATGGAAGCTTTATGGTAGTTATAGATACTTCTGGTAAAGGACTAGGAGGTATAGTGTTACAAGATAATCATGTTATTGCATATGAGAGCAGGAAAATCAAGTTTCATGAGTTGAATTATGCTCCCCATGACCTAGAGATACTTTTCATAGTTCATAATTATGGAGACATTATCTCTTGGGAAGGCCTTTTGAGTTAAAAACTACTCACCTTGTCTTTGAAGTATATTTTCACTCACCAAATCTTAATGCAAGATAACAAAGATGGTTATATTTTTTGTCACAATATGATTATGACATAAATTACATTAAGGGTAAAGAAAATAGAGTGGTAGATGCACTAAGTCATAGGAAACATATTTCTACACTTGTAACTTTGAGAACTCAGTTTAAGGATCAGGTAAAGAGTATCATGGATTCTTATTTGTATTTTTAGTAGGTAAAAACAACACTTGTTGTAGATCCTAATGATGCAAAATACAAAGGTTTTAACTTTGATAATGAAGGAATTTTAAGATATGAAAAGTGAGTGTATATACGTTTGGGAAATGATTTAAGGAAAAAGTTAATGATATAATTTCATAATTCACCTTATTTAAGACATCTCGGTGTTACAAAAATTCTTGTTGATGTAAAACAACAATATTTTTGGAAAGGAATGAAAAGGGACATAACTGATTTTGTTTCACATTTCTTGGAATGTCAGCATGTTAAAGCTAAGCATATGCACCCAGAAAGTTTAATGTATCCTCATAACATACCGCAATACAAATGACAAGTAATAAGTATGGATTTTGTTCAGGGGATGCCTATGTCTAAAAATAAACATGATGTTATTTTAGTTGTGGTTGAAAAATTAACAAAATTAGCACATTTTATTGTTGGTAATCTATAATATTATTCACCTATTTTAGCAAAATTATTTGTGCATGAAATTTTCAGATTACATGGAGTACCAAAATTGATTATATCGATAGAGACCCTCATACAACCTCTCATTTCTGGAAAATGTTAATTGAAACCTTAGGAAGAAAACTAAATTTTAGTTCCGCGTACCATCCGGAAATAGATAGCCAAACAAAGAGATTAAATCAGGTTTTCGAGGACATGTTAATAATGTCTTGTATGAATCAACGAAGACAAATGGGAAGAGTACATTATTTTAGCTGAATTTGCTTACAATAATAATTATCATTCCTCTTTACAAATGGAACCTTTCAAAGAAATGTATGGAAGGAAATGCAGAAATCCAGTTAGGTGGGATAACATTGAAGATAAAGAGGTAATTAGACTTGAAATGCTTACTGAAATGGAACAAGTGAAAATAATTTGTGAACGATTAAAAGAAGTTGTTGATAGGTAGAAAAGTTATGTAGATCTGAAAGGATCAATAAGAAATATAAACTTGGTGAAAAAGTCTTTTTACATGTTAAGCCTAAAAAGAGCTCTATTACCTTTGACAAGGTAGCCAAATTATCACCTCATTTTGTGGGACCTTTTGAGATTGTTGAAGTGATTAGCCCTGTAGCTTATCGCTTAGCATTACCTCCCACTTTATCATGAATGCATGATGTTTTCCATATTTCTTTTCTTAAGAAATACTTTTTTGATATATCTCATGTGTTAAATTGGGATTCCTTATAGGTCCAAGACCCATGAATAATCATGGTTGAACCTATAAGAGTGTTGGAAACACGCCAATTGCACTTGTGAAATTGTGAAATCAATCAATGTAAGGTCCAATGGGACCAGTTTAATGAAGAAAGTGCAACATGGGAAAATCGAAGGATATGAAAACTACTTTTCCTCATTTGTTTGAAAAAATTAATTCGACTTCCGAGACAATTAAAGAATTTTTAAAAACTATCTTTAATTTCTACCAAGTTTTGGAAAAGTAATATAATTTTAAAATAATGGGACAATAATTATGATGCTGTAATAAGTTATGAGAAATTTAAAATTTCTGCAAACCTAATTGTTTGAAAATTTTATGGAAATAAGAATTATAATTATGATTATTTTCTTGTTTATGTTTTTGGATTAAGTAAATCATCAAGACGATGATGTTTTTTAGAGGAGGTATGTAATGCCTATTCCTTATTTGTTATCCTTGATCACTTCCATAATTGAAGTAACAACATTGATAGGTGATTTTTGTTCAAAGATGGTGTACTCTTTAAAATAGATAAATCATGTTGTTGTAGGGGATATACTATATCTTCTAAAATGGGATAACTTCATATCATGAAAATTCTAAATTTATTAATGAAGTATTCTTATACTTTTTGTGCTGAACTTTTTATTGTAATCTACATATGGATGAGGGAAATAGATTCGGGTTAAAGGGTTCATTTCCTAGTTTGCAATACTGAACTTGTTTTTCAAGTCTGATGTTTGCAAAGTCCAGGATTAATCACCTTGGATCAATTGTAGTGATCCAAGGCATGTTTGGGATTTTTCAATGTTTTGAACATATTTCTTGAGTTGGTCAAGTATATTTAATCTCTGCACCCAAGCTTACACTAGGGTCATAGGGGGCATCCTATAGCATCTCGTGGACTCAACCCTTCTTGGTGACCTGCTCGTCATTTTAATGAATTGTGGATGGTAACATTCTATGATTAATTATTTGGACCTAATTAATCTAAGTGTTGTTATAAAATTATCCTCTTCTAAACCTATGCTAATGTGATTATTTTAATTTTTGATTAAATACTAATGCAAGATAACCTAAGGTTTGTACATTAATTAACCCTAAGTTGTATTGAACTATACCTAAAATCCTAAACTAAGGTTTCTAACCTATTATTAAGGGGACCTAACCTATTGACATCGACCTAACCTAAGGAAATGGGGTTCGAAATTGTTTGCAAGTAGATTGGGATGGTAGTGGCACTATTCCAAAGGCATCGACAATTTTAAATGTGGCATTTAAATTTTGGTATTACCAAACTTGGCCAAGGTTGGGGAAGGTGGAAGGTTACCGAGTTGACAACTTTGCTATTTCGAATGGAATGTTTTTCTTAACTACTAGTTATAACTAGTAGAGGATAAGCATGGGAAGGAGTTTTTGGAGGGAACCTATTAGTCATATTGGCATTTATTATCCTCAACCTGGAGTAAAACCACACGGAGAATAATAACGAGGTTGGATGAAAAATAAATGTTTTTTTATTGTTTCATTTGGATTTTTCGAGCTTTTGAGCTCTGCATGTTGTTTTCATTTTCTCTAACCTCTAGTTTGAATCAGTTGCATGAATAATTTCAACCTTACATGGTGGTAATAATGGTAAAATCTAAGCATGGAAGCTATAAGAAGATAATGGGAAGTGTTTCAGTGGACTGTTTTGGCATAATTGATAGAAATATTGTTGTGGGAGTTTTGCATGAAGGATTGAGGCAAGAAAAGGAAGACATGAGCACTACCAGACATGATAGGCCCTATCTCTTTATAAGATTTTGTTTTTATTTAATATTTTCATAAAATGATCCCTGCTCCTTATGAAAATGTCTCTAAATGTTTTCTTGCATGAATTTTTCCTCTTCCTTGCTTTATATGTTTATTTGAACTTGGTTTCTTGGTTTGGATATTATGTGAAATAATGGTATGAGTTGCATTTGAAAAATATAGGTGTTTTCCTTGCTCTGTATCCTCTGATATATATTCATTTTTGCAGGGATCTTGTGGGAAAAATATTTAACATAGAAACTTAGGTGGTTTATAAGTTTATAGGTCAAATTTATTTTCAAAATAAAACCGTGCCTTTAATGATACTTGTTTCAAGTTGGTTTTACGTTTTCATTGGGCTATCTTTTAATTTTGGTCACCATGTCGGTTAGGACAGTTTTGGACTTGTTTAGGTTTTACTTCCCTTTGTTTTGGCTTAGTAGGTTTCAGATCTTGGGATCTTTTCATTGATTTGTGGAGGTCTTGTTTCTTTCTCCCTAGGTAAATATGAAGGAAAATATCATGCACTTTTAATAGGTTATTTTCAAGCACTTTAAGTGCATACTATAATAATGAATGATTGTTATTGTATTTTCCCTTATTCAGATTCATATATATATTAGATTACCTTTCCTAGGTGGTCTTCTTTGGGAAACTTGGTTTGGAACATTTTTTTCCTTCTTTCTTTTTAGGTCTGATTATAGTTTAATGTTTACCCTTCATAGGTTAGCATACACTCAAGGAACTTGGTTGTTATTATTGAAAGGATTTTGGGTTGTATAATTTTGAGCTTGACTCGTTTTAATAGTTTATGTGGTAGTAATGAGTTTTAGGCTGCGAAGTGTTATGTTGGGTATCGAAATTTGTTTTCAAATTAGGTATATTTTGGGGTTCATGAAGGAAATCATCATTATTTATCTTGAAAAAGTTTGATTATTTTTTTGTGTTGATTATTTGAAATGTCTCTTCAATACTTCTCTCACATATGGGAATCAATATAATGCCTCTCTGTGCAATCCTTGGCTTCTATTTTTATTTCTCTAAAATTAATGGATGCCATGATTTCTATTTGTTCATGTGAAGGGTATTTCACTTCTTAAATTTTTGAATTTTTTTCATTTTAAATATGATAGTGCTTTATATTTTTTGGGTTTTGAAATTTTATTGTTTACATCCTTCTTTTATTTATCTATAGAGGACACTTTGTGCATTCTGGTAATGTAGGTTGATGATAAACAAAATTGTCTAAGAAATTTATCATAGTCGTATTGATTGAAAATATGTTTAGAGCTAGTTGTGCTAATAACCAATTATTCGGAACATTATATCATGTGAGTATTTAACCTAGTAAGCTCGCTATAAATTTTTCTTATAGATAAATCGTGGTTCTATTCGATATATTTGAGATATTATTTTCCAAGTATGGCAAGGTTGTTAGGAAAACTATTTTCCATGTTGGTGTTTGTGTTGATATCAATCCTTTTTAGTTTTGATATGACGATGTTTCTTTTAATGGAACAATATTTTTTTCCTATATCTACTTGTGCTTCTAGATCCCTCCCTTTTGATTGATTAGTTGGGAGACAACTATGTTCTAAGTGAAGCTTGCTTGGTGAATTAATTTGAAACTAATCATGACTGAAATTAATTATTTCCTTAATTTTGAAGCAGTTGAATGTTATTATGTTGAAATGATTTTCATTATTTGTGACTTAGATGGAATTAAATTAAAATTAAATGTTTAATTTCTTTTCGGAAGATTGATTTTAATTAATTAAATGTCTTCTTATTTATTTTGATATTGTAACTTTTTAGGTAGTTTACTTAATTGTTCTACTTTTTGTATTTGGAACCTTTTTGTAAATAGAAGGGTTTCTTGTATGAAAAAATTAGATAAAAGTATTTTTTTGAAGTTATAACACTTATCATTCTCATTTCTTGTGAACTGACCCATGCTAACAATTTTGTAGATGGATTTCATGAAAAGTGAAAGGAGAAAGACTTATAAAAAGCTGTATTTGTTTTATTAATGAAATCATTTTCGTATTTGATTCCCGATATGAATTTTTGGAACATTTTCTTTTGATATGTGAATTTTTGTAAAGGTGATTGATGATTTCTAATTATTCTAAAGTCTTATTTGACTTAGATTTGTTTAATATTCTTAAATTGGTAATATGCTTAGTTATATTTTATTGATGTACTTCACATTTAACCATCATAGCCTAACAAATTGTAAGATATAAATTATTTCTTCTATAAAGGACTATTTATATAAATACTTGATGCAGTTCAATTTGGGAAATGATATAATGAAGATGACTATGATTGTTATATTTTCTTTTGGGAAAAAGGGAGAAAGATAGTAATTCGGATGAATGTGTCAATATTTTATGAACCTAACCTTATGATATCTGATTTCATTATTAGGACTATAGTCCATAATAAGAAAGATAAAGGATACTTCCTTTAATCATTAAATCATAAATATGTATGTAATATAGTTGAGTATTTAAGTTTAAATCAGAAAGGATGATTAGTTGTATGTACTTATTAGTAAACAACATATGGTAGTGGGAAGCTTAAAAGAATTAATAAGATAGATTTAGGTAATCTGGAATAACTTAGTCTATTATATAAGCTTTCAATTCGGATTATTTATAATGTTAATCGTAATATAAAAAATTATTTGTTTTAAATACTTATTAACAAATTCAGATCTATCGATAAATGGATATAATGGTTAGAATTTAAGCGTTCCTATTCATGAATGTAAATTTGATCGCACACCTTCAATTGATGTAAAAGTACCTTTCAAATCCTTATTTGGACCATTTTGCTTAAATGAGCCTTTAGGAGCATTGATTAACGGTAAATTAATCAAGATAACAATTTGAGGGGTTAATAATCTAATGGTGTTAAGTGTTAAAGGAACCTAGTAGAATGTTGCAATATGGGGGTTGAAACAAAGTACTCTCATAATGACCAAATTCATTACAAGGATCGTGATGTAACTAGCTATGATTCATCACCCCATTTAGTTCAATTAATTAGATTAACATAAGCAGAAATTTGGTTCATAGTTCTACTCTAAACAAAGATAGACACATGGACTAGTGTAGTGGTCAAATCCTGTTGACTTAGGGTATCTAAACACACCACATATATGAAATTATATTGAGTATATCTATGTATCCTTAGTTACACGAGTATTCTTCCAAAATAGTGCATGTGATCTTCCCTTGTTTAGTGTGAAAATTTGACTCGGGTTTGGTTGACAATAGTCAAGGAAGAAAAATCTAGATAACAGTATGAGTGTGGTGAAGGACATATTATTATCAACGAGTATGCCATCTTGGAATGTAAACATGGTAAACATGTTTAAAACTTTGGCCAAAGTATCACAAGCTTTTGGTTGCATTGTCTTATGTCACCTAGTCTAAGTTACAGGATTTTAGATGAATATCGGCAACAAATATTTAGATAGAATTATTAGACAAAACACTTGTGTGACCCTTGAAGGGTAAAATAACCAAATTATACGTGGTATACACTATAAAAATTTAAACAGGAGAGAACGGTTAAATATCGAGTCATGAAATGAGAGATCAGTGATTCACCTAGTCATTATAGCTGGAGATAGTTTTCTATTATGAGATGGACTAGAAATGGAATGTATGTTCTGAATTATATGAAATTAGGATAGAGAACATTATGTAAATTTTTTTTCCCTTGTTTCTAAGTCATTAAAAGTGGATGTTACACGGATGACCGATACTCCCTATGAGACATCTTTCTCATGCTCATAACATCATTGTTGATCTGTAGACCAACTCAAACTAGTAATCCAACATGTACTCTACCTCTAGTGATCTAAAATATCTTTCCTTGCTTTGGTTTGAGAGTATTATGATCCTGGAATGACTTGAATTGACCCATAAAATTCATGACTTGACTATATGGACATGTTACGAGACTCATTGACATCTCACACTAACCTCGTGGACCTTATTTGACCTTCATACCACCTTTGAGAGACACAAGCCACACAAACATACCTTTGGAGACTCCTAGATCACCTAGCCAACATACCTAGTTTACCAAGACCACTTGACATCAATGGACTTGACATAAATGATAACACAAGTGACACACACTTCCAACAAGATGCCCAACTATAATAGAAAGCATAATATAGCCAAAATAATTAGGAACTCGATATGAGATATTAGAAAATGGAAATTTGATAGATAAAAGGAGTGCAATAGAGCAGACATTGATAGGATCCAGTGGATATATCATAGTGTTATTGACAATAGAAGAACCAATAGAGGAATTGATGTGTAATGAATCAAACGTAAATTTAACATGATAATCGTGATATGAGAATGTAATGACTAGTGGAGATACATTAAATGTATTAATGAGAAAATCAAGAGGCCTCGATGAAGGAGGAGACACAACATAATAGGCATGATTAGCAGAAGAATAAATAGCTTACTTGTCATTCTTGGGAAAAGGGTCATCAAATATTTTTATCTTTTTGTTATCATTGGTAGTTGAAGCATATGGCTCAGGAGATCAATTGCATTATTGTCAATAAGATCTTGAATAAGATGTTTAATCTTGAAACATTAATCATTATAATTCCCAATGCATTGGTGATAGTCACATCTAGTATTTTCATCATAATTACGGTCGGTGAAGCGAGATGCATCAAGATTGAGTGGTAGAGGAAGAGTGATAAGATTTCTTTCAATGAGTAGAGGAAATAGAAATAAGGGTGCATAGGGTAATTTGGTGAAAGTGTGCTTTGTGGGTTGCCATTGAAGATTTTCAGATGGATAAATGACATTAACAATTTCCTTCACTTAGGTGGGCTTAGGAGGTGGATTGAAAAAATATTTAGCTTGAAACCTATTAGAAGAGGATAAAGGAGAATCATGATATTTTAATTTTACCATAGATAAAAGTTTGACTTCATGTATTTTGAGAGCATGACATAATTGATAAAAATATGGAGAGGTCTCAAATATAACACTCTCTTGAAGTGGTGGTAGGATGCTTTGAGTAAAAAGATCTTGCAATTCTAAATCAGTGAGGACATTGGTCATCTTACCTAGGTTGTTCTTGTAACACAAAACATAGTCAGCTAGATTCTCATTAGAGAAAGTTGAGCATAAGAGACCTTGGTTCCAATATTGATGAGAACGTGAGAAATAAAAGAATCGCTATATGTGTAAAATAAGTTACCGAATGAACATGTAGATAAGAAAACTAGTGCATGCCATAATCTTAAAGACTTATAGGAAATAACATAACGAGCAATGTATGATCATCCGCATAGTCAATAAATTCCACATGAAAAGATCAAAGATTATCTTGAGGTTCACCATGACCATTGAAGGTGGGCAGCTTAGGGGTGAAAAAATTAGGAGGAAGTTGATAAGCGAAATGGTGGGTGTGAAAGGGGTATGAAGGAGTAATGAGGAATCAAGAGATGGAGATGAGTGTGAAGTAGTTTTATCTCAGTAATTGGTGGATTTGAACTTGTAGGTTCTAGTATAAGGAAGCTAGATCTTGCATGGAGGAAGATGATAGTTTCCATGTGTGAGAAATAAGAGGTGGAGTGAAATGGTTGGTAGGATTAGGAATGGAAATGGGAACAATAGAGGTAGGTGGAAGGGTAGAATTGGGAGGTTGTGTTAATAGGAATGGAAGTAGTATTAGAGGTAGGAGGGTTGAGCTCAACTAGGTTATTGGCCTCCTAATGAATAACAAATAAAATAAGATATAGGTCTTGTGAATATTCAACAATAGGAGCTTAAAGATAATGAAGGTATTCATCAATAAAGAGGTAATAGGTTTCAACCATGATAAAAAGATGAAGTAATGCCTAGAAGAAAGGTTGGGTTCAAGTGATGGGTCCACTAAATGATTTAATAAAAATATAATTAAATATATTTATAGATTAACGAATGTGATAAAAGATGCACAATTGCTAACATAAAATAAGACAAAAACAAATAAGCATTTAAAGCATAAAACCTTAAGAAAATGAGGTAGGCAAAATGAATTACCTAGTTTCCGCATGATTTGGAAGTGATCTAGGTAGGGTAAAGTGATGGAAAATATGAAAACAATTTCATAGTTGATCTCTCAAATTTTGAGCTCACATATAATGTTAGATAAGGCCTCGAAATAAGATAGGGAACCCGGTAGGACATGGGTGTTTGGGTGATGATGACTGGATTTGGGCACCCGTGACTATGTAAATGCTCGAATATGGTTTCTTCTACGTTGCAAATTCTTCACTATTGGTTCATGTTGATCACCGATGTTTTCTCCTTGATCGCTGAAGGTACCTATAACCTTAAAAAATATATGTTCACCTACACAAGCCCATAAACCACATCAAACCTAAAAGTAAAATGTAGAACAAGGAATCAAATTGACCTCGATGGTCACCCTAAGATTGAAATTATGACTGTGAGTCACACTAAATCTCAGAATCCATGTATTTCTAGTGTGTATTTGTAGAAATTATGCCCTAAGAAGCTCTTGTGCAAGATGTACTAGATAGTGGGCTAGATTTTCTCTAAGATGCAAATGTGTGGATGGAATAAAATAAACTTCCCTTTCCTATGTTTTGTATGAATAATATGTAGTCCCTTGTCCCTTGAATGGATGTTAGATGAATTCCTTGGAGTGCTTTAGGTTCCTTTTGAATTAAATCTTAGGCAGTAATAATAATGCTTAGTGCTTGGTCCTTTATTTTGAAAACATAACTATGTATTTATATATTCCTTTAGTTGAGTTTTGTAACTGAAAACCTGGAAGGATGACCCATAGTTAAAAAATATGCCCAAAAGATAAAAGAGACCCAAAAATAGTGATTGAGGTAGAAAATAGTTAGGGGCACCTAGGGGAGACATGAGCACTGGGCGATGCTTTGTACATGATGGGTGTTGGTGTACGAAGCCATGAAAGATAGAAAATAAGGTTCAGAATTAGGTTGTAGGGTGTGTAGGATCAAATAGAAAACAAGAGACAAAGAAAAGAGGCCAAAGATAGTTGTCAACCACTAGTTTTATTTCTTAGGAATCATGTAAATGCTAGCATGCTTTTAGGACCTAGAAATGTACCTAAGTTCATGATTTTGTGTATACACCTAGATCCGATTATCGGTGCCAGTGCCCTTGTCTTACAAAATGCGGGTGCCCCTATCTAACATTATTCTCGAGTTTTAGAATTTCCAGAGAGCATTTATGACACTCTTATTAGTCTATTCAGAACATTACCCTACCCAAATCACTTCCATATTGTGTGGATATCAACTAAATATTCTTATATCCCTCCTTTTCTTAGAGTTTTATACATTACATGCTTATTTGTTTGGGTCTTATTGTATATTGGTAATTATACACCATTTATTATAATAGTTACTCTGCAATTAGATTTAATCTTATTTTTATTAAATCCATCCTCTTTACCCTCCTCTTATCAAGCCTTCAACGATATTACCGTACGTCGAGAACAAAACATGATTCCTAGATGTACACGGCGTCCTGAGGTCGTGTTGGGATAACCATAATGTGTAAGATTGTAAGAATACTGATGGGAAATTATAGGATAATCAGGGACTAAGATCGGGAAGTGTGAGTTCCTAGTAGTTGAATTGGCCAAAGGGGAATTAGAGGCTATGTATGGGTAGCATAAGTTCCCTATTGTTTAATTGTTTGATTTGATTTGTTTTCTAAACTATGTTGAAAGTTCATTTTAAATAAATAAAGAAAGTAAATTCAACATAAATAAAAGACAAATGTGTTTAATCTTTTAATTAACCAAATTCATTCCCAATTAATTAAATAAAACAAAATGAAATACCATCTATTCTATTTGTTTGAACAAGAAATAAATTAAAATAAAATTAATTAAATGGCTAACATATTTTTGTATTTTTCAGAATTTAGATAAAAACTATTCTACAGACACATGAAACTAATTAAAATAAAATACTACTACTTCTAATAAAATAAACTAAAAAAAAAGAATAGCTAGATGTGGTTATTCCTCTGTTATAGGGTTGTCTGACAATTCTATTCTAAAAGAATGTATTTGAAAATTATTAATCTAAATAAAATAAAATAAACTTCTTCTAGAAAAGCTTATGCCTCAAGTTTTGGAAAGGAAAAGCTTCTTAGAAGTAATTTCCTCTTTTCCATATGAACTTTCCCTAGAAGAAGTAAATCTAAAATAATTAAAAGAAATAAAATATGTGCAAGGATTTCTTCACTTCTTCCTCCAACTAATTTCTCGAGAATATACACATGGATAAGCTGAGAATAAGTTATAAAGGGAATATGTATGTAAGAATTTTTTTGAAATAAATACTAGAAATGAAATAAATACATTTATAAAGTGATGAAATCTTCCACTTCTATGATTATACCAACTCAATACGAGATGCAATATTTTTATTCTAACACATATGAATTAATTAAAGCTTCAAATAATTCAAGCACAATCTCAACCTGGTTACCATTTTATTGTGGTAGCTTTCCAAATATTAGATGTGCTTTTTGTCTCCTCAGATTTGTATCTTCTTCCAAAGATGAAGTCTAATAGATCCAGGAATGCACTGAGATCTTTGGTGACAGCAAAGAAAAATAAAATAATGGTTGTGGTTGGCTTGGTGCAAGAAATGAATGAAAGTAAATGGTAGGAAATAATAGAGCAAAGAGCTGGTTTTCTATGTGGTTCCTCTCAAAATTTCAGTAGCATAACTTAACCTCAAGAATGTGAAAAATCCAACCCATCATATAGGTAAAAGTTTGATTTTTATAAAACCTAGGAAAGAAGAAGTCAAATACATATGTCAATGAAGAAGTGACAATTTATAAAAAGGAGAGGAATTCATCATTCTAAACATAGCTAAAGAGTAAGAGAAAATAAACATGATTCCAAAGAGTCTAAAAATAGGCAAAACAGTTGAGAAACGAGTGAGAAAATAAATTTTAAAATCTAAACATGCGTAAAAATGTGTGCTTTAAGTATATGATTTTAAGTAATAGGACTGCCAGTGAACACAAAGGGGTGGTTACACAACCTTTGAGGTGGTTATGCAACTGCAACTCGGGACAAATAAAAAGATAAAAAGTGGTCTTACAAGAAAATTAAAGTTTGGAAAAAAATAGAAGGGTTGATTTGAGTCAAAGGAAGGATGGAAAAATAAGGGGGAAGGATCTGGACCTTATTTTTACTTTGGAAGAAGTTTTTTTCATCATTGGATATTTTACTATTCTAAAAATATAGCACCATGAAATTTTGGGTGGGTACATATTTCCCCCTAGGAGAATTGTTTTAGCCATGAAGAGGTGTAAAATTTGCAGTCCGAGTATGGTGCTCCCAAATGGGAAAGTTAGAAATTATACCTTATTTTCCAATGTGTTAAAACCACACCAATCCATCCTTCTCGCCACCTACAAAATAAATATGAGAATCTATTGCAAATATAAAACATGATTAGAAAAATACTTTGAAATAAAATGACAGGATTACGTACCATATCTGTGAGGGTGAGAAATATACCTACTCTAGTGCATGCTATCCCTACACACGCAATGTTAGAAAATAAAAATATTTATTATATATGTCATTTTCACTATTTTTAGAAATCATTTATGTTTTGAAAGTTTGTTGAATTTAGAGATCTTGGTTTCTTGCGACTATTTCATTTGTGAGTACGGTTAAATTGGAAGGGATTTAGAAATAGTTGATATGAGACCCAATAGAAGTATAAGGGGCTCGAGAAAGGGGTTAGATATGACACACTTGGTCTTTTGCATTAGGCTTTGGCATTTGAATTTTTGAATGCAATTAAGAAGATGTTATAGGAAATTATGAAGCTGAAGCGGTCGTAAGGGGTCTCAAATAGGTGGATAGGTAGAGTACCTTTATTGCTTAGTCTCATTTTTATGTATTAATTTTTTTATATTTTGGTATTTTTGGATCATGGTTGAGCATTTTGACCACACTTTTCTGATGGCTTTATGGAATTGTGCATGAGAAGCTTGACATTATATATATATACATATAGACATTTTTTGGTTCAACATTCCTTGAAAAAGTTGACTTCATTGTAGTTTTCTTCATCTGTGTAATCTTAGATGGTTTGTAATTTCCAATTCTTTTTATATGTTTTATGGATGATGCTAATGAAAATGTGTAAAAATAATGAATTCTTTTTTTCTCTCTTTTTTATATGATGCATATGAGGAAAAATTGTAATTTGATACTTTGGTTTTTAAGCAATATTTATCACCTTTATTTTATTGGCAAAATATGGTGAATGTAATATAATAATAAAATGAATTCACTCGAATCCTAATCCCATGCAACTGGTAAGATACGAGGGCTCATCATCAAGATCCAGGAGGGATGCAAGTTATATGATTTTGATGAGTGAAAATGGTGAGATAATGTAGTCTTATTTTATCACTCAATATCCTAGACACGCCTGACACATCACTCAAACAAATATGAGAACTCACCCGAGTGCGCAAAGGTGCAGGTACCTCTTTGCTACTATTTTACCAAGATGCTAGAATGCAAGTTCATAATATCCACAATCAAAGTGCATATTTCATTCAACCAATCAGATCCATGAGCTCAATTTGGAAACACACATAATAAGTCATCATATAGATCACATAGAGATTAATACCAGACTCACCATACAATAACCATGAGAAGTAACATAAACAATAAATATCCATCCATAACGTTCCATTATATTAAGTCATCATAAAAAATAGTAGCTGAATACATCATAAGTACCATCACAAATTCATGCGCGTAAAATCATACCACCAACATAACTTTGTTTCTTTTTCTCTCAAAATCATCCAAATCGATACATATACATACATATATATATATATATATATATATATATATATATATATATATATATATATATATATATATATATATATATAGTGGTGGGAATTTCCCTTCACTATCCATGCACACTCAAAATAGGATGCATGCTCAAAAATATCCATGAGCCGCTACACAAGAAACTAAGGAAGCATGCAAGCTTCTCCTAATAATATACCATCTATTAATAATACTAGATCTACATCTTATTATTAGCTCATATTTTCATAATGCTTGAACTTATTCTTGTTCCCAAAATATCTTTACGTGTCCTCCAAGTCTTCTTGCCTCATTCCAAGTTGCGCTTAGTAATCCATCCTATTTTCAGCCCGCAACATGCAAAAATGGCTAAGTCTTCAACTTTATCCTTCTGGGTGTGAAACCACATGGCGCAAATCATCACACCCTCGTGCCTAATTACGCACCCCTACTTTCGTGCCACTATCATCTGTGCTCTTAACATGTAGGAAATATTTCATTAGCCGAACATTACCCCACACTAAAATCAATTTCACCTTTGGCTATGAAGTTTATTTAATTTATACCTCCAAATAATAAAGAATAAAGAATGAATTATGAAAGAATGTCAATACTGAAAGAGTGATCAAATAATCATTGCACTTCTTCTTCTATAAGCAACAAAATCTCAGGATACTCATTTTTTATGTCTGCTTCTAACTCTTCCCAATTGACAAGTCCCTTCTTCACCCTTATGGGAACATCTTTGAGCACGATATTCATTTAATCTAAAGTCATGTCTTTGCCCTTATGCTTCAACACCCTTAACACATTTGCTAAACCTAAGATCATGCCATCCATAACATCCATTCTTCATGCCATCAACTTCCCCAATTCCTTAATTCTATCACCATGAGGATCCTGGGCTGCTTTGAGCATGGCGTGCTTTTATGCTAACATCACTAGCCTCTCCTCACACCCCAAAGTCTCATTATTATTTACTACAAGGATTGCATTCTCTTCTTCTAATGTCCTTATTTTAATAATTTTCTCAAGATCCTCACACATTTTCAATGCCAAACTTGCCATTTTCAACTTATCCCTCAATGTATCAAGGATGACATCATACTCAACTATCTTCCGTGTTATCTGCTTCTTTACTCTATCTTTTCCTACCGTAGCCTCTTTCTCCTTTTCGTGGCTATTTCTTCCGTACTTGGGCCATGCACACTGGTTCCTTCATCCAATAGTAAGTGCACTAAGGTTTGTAAATAATGCAGGGTTGAGGGAAACATACCACTTACATGTTTCTCATATTGTGGCCGTGCCTTCAAAATTTCCTCCCCAATCTCCTTAGCCATCTCAAGGAAAATCTCCACTTTATTCTCTACCTTCTCTTTCACTTCCTTTAGGCTCACCATTTCCTCTTCCTTATCCTTCTTGTCCTCAAGAAAATTTCTTAAGGTAGCCACCTTATCAACATTTCAAAGGCGCGACCTATGTAGCTATCTTTGTTAATGCATTGCTTGCTTGTTCATCCGAGAACTCCATTAGCTTGATGGTCACATGTCTAGAATGTAGAGCCTTCTTTATTATTTTTGATGCACATGACTCCTCGCACACATCAAATACATGCTCATCCATTTTATTCTCGCATAATCTATGATAATTGCTTCATGGTGTGCATGTTCACCATCTCCAAATCCATTAGCTCCCATCCATATAATTGTTCCTTCATAATAGTACTCTAGAACCGACATGCATGATGTTTGTAGGGTTGCTGATGTATCCAAGATTATGTGTCTATACCATCTCTTCATATCTTTTCTCAATAGTGTGTTCACCTTTACGTTCTTGTGTTCCAAAGTGCCCTCTTGATTATCTTCTCCAATTTCCCCCTTAGGTCCACCAGTCGGGTGTGCAACATTGTCTTCTATCTCTGTATCTCCACCAACGTAGCTCTCTTCCTCACACTCATGTATGCTTCAGACTTGGGACTTCCGTCTCAAGATTTAGTTTCTCATCAATGACCCCTTCATCTCTCCCAACTTCAAGGCTAGGTGTAGAAACCTCATTGTGCGTACCCCCACCTGATGACTTCTCCTCATCACTATCCTTCACGGGATGTACTTGTTCCTCTTGTTCCTCTCTTCCTCATTATTCTTCATGTGTGGTGAAATTCTTATAGGATGGGAAGTCCCAGTTCCCAAATCTTCATTCTTACACCCTTGCACAATTTTCTTCTGCCATGATCTAGCATAGTACTATCCTCATGTTCTTCTTCTTCGCACTCAAGTACATTCTCTAAGTCTTGCTTTACCTACCTAGGGGTGTCTCTTCAAGTGGCCTCTTTGTTCCCACATTTTGTTTACCTTTTAGAGGACCTAATAGTGACAAGTCCTCACTTGCAATGAATTTTCCTTCCTTGAACCTCGACCTTAAATACACATATACATGCGCGGATTCAGTCTTCCCTACTTTTGTGATCTCGGAGTGATATAAATATTATTTGATTCCAGTGTCTTCACATACACCTTATTAGAGTAGAAATATGTTTTACACAAAATATGGATATTTGTGTCTACTTTATCGACATAAAATTTCAATTTTCATGTGTTATGTAGTTGATTCACTGAGTATTTAAAATAATGTGCTGTGAAAGTGAAAGGTAACTTAGACCAAGGACTCTGTTTTCATGTCTCGTATGTAAAATATGACCAAGCATAAATTTTAATAAGCTGCAAACTTTGCTTTCCCCTCCAATACACCAAACAATTCTCATAGTATGTGTCATCCTCCTTCAAATTCCTGACGCATCCTTCTATACCATTTCTCCTGGTGATGCTTGTAGGTATTGTTATCCAAAATTCACCCCCAGGTTAATTTGATAACATGCATCGTAATTCTCAAGTCCGTGCAAATGGATTGATTCAGGGCAAAAATCATGTTTCTAGGGTCCCCTCGAACTTTTTCTAACTCTCCTGTCTGAGTTGAAAAGAGCAAGTTCTGAGGAAAGGTGAAAAAATTGGCAAAAACAAGCTTGGGACAGGAAAAATTGTGAAAATTGGCTAAGTCCTAGTCCTCGCAAAAGTTGGAATAGTTGGGACATCGAGGTGCGGATCGGTCGAAAAGCCTCCAGGTGGCCCACAAAGCAAAGGGACATCTGGGACATCGGGATGCATGGGACGTGGAAAACCGGTTCAGCCGAAGGAGAAGAAAATCGACTAACTGCTCTGGGACATTTGGGACATGAAGATGCGAAGGGCGCGAACCGCCCGGTTCAGCCGAAAAGGAGAACTTTCGCACTAAGAATTTGGGACATCTGGGCCGCGAGGACGTGAAGGACGCAAAAAGGTAAAGCGGCCGAGAGCAAAGGAAGCCCATTTCAGGCGGTTCGGAAGAATTTGTCCCTGCATACCGGAGACAATTGGAAAAAATGGACACAAAGGGCGCTGAAACACCCGGTTCGGCCGAAATGGGAACTTCAAGACCGGGACGGTTGGGACAAAGGGACGCGGATAGTGAAGGAGCTGAAAGCCAATCAAGAACGCCACGTGTCATCGGCCGAATGAGGGGAGGAAGCCCATTTTGGGTGGATCAGAGGTTTCTGTCCCAAACAAAGCACTAGGACATCGGGACAAATGGATGCGGTGGATGTAAAAAGCGGCGAGACCGAATACCAATCAAATCACGACACGTGTCACAAGGGAGAAAGTCCAGAAGTCAAAAGGTGAGGTTTCAAGCATTGACCTGAACCAATGAAATAGTGCCACGTGTCCAAGTTTAAGGGCCCACAAGGAAATTTCAAAGAAAATCCCGCGGAAAGGTGGAGGAGAGATAATTACGCATCCAATCAGTGCTTGACACGTGTCGTCCAGGTGGCAGAGCGTGGGAAAAGATTTCAAAATCCGTTTTGGCCTGTTTCGTGCCCTAAATCTTCAGATCGTCATATCTTTCGATCCAGAGCTCGGATTTGCACGTTCTTTATATCAACGGAAAGATGTTGAAATTCTCTACATGATTTTGGGATCAATCTTGCATTTTGGTGTAGTCTAGAGAGAGAAATTTGAGAAAACGTCCCTGATGCATGGTAATGCCAGAAGTGATGCTTCAACAACCAGCTTTAATGCAGCAGACAGGTTCATCGCTTAGATAGACCCCCATCATTTTGCCAGGATCTCGCCACTTCGCCATTATGAGATGATTTAAAATATGACCTAAAAGTGGTTGGGGCAGATTCTGAATTTCCTCCTTTTCCCTCTCTCATTCTTCTTATATATTGTAAAGAGGAGTTTCTTTATAAAGGTCGAACATTTTTCTGTTTTGCCTCCCTTCTTCTCCTATCAGGCGAATTTGTGGAGTTCGAACCTCTCATTTGAATTGTAATATGACTCGCCTCTTGGCATTCTCGTAGTGTATTGTATCAATCTTTGGAGCAAGTAATACATGGTGTGGATGATTCTCAACCCTTTGTGTGTTCATTTTGCATCCTCCTGGTCTTTCACTACAATTTTTGTTATCTGTGCATGATCTTATATCACATTTGAATGGTCTGTGTTTATTGGCAAGATAGGTGTTCTTCATTCCTCGGTGCATCACCTCTATTAGCTTAGATTTATTTTTATGCATCTTCTTACCCTATCTCCTTGGTAGATTAGATTAGGTTTCGAGCAAACCCTCTGCATATTTCGTGTGCATCTGAACAGAGGAATAGGAACCAACCTTCTTTGGAGAATCCTTTCTCACTTTTCAAGTCCCACACTTAGAGAAAGGATTCAATGTTATGCAATCACACTGGGTGATAGTTTGGTCAACCTAGAAACCTAACCAGCATCCAGGGGTGCTGTGATTTTGCACTAACAGTTTTGGCATGCCCGGTGGGACCTAGAGGTCTCATTTTTATCGTAGCAGGGTTGATGTGCATCTGCTGCATTTTTCTTGCTTAAAAAGAGCTATTATTTGCATATCTGGTGACTCCAAGGGAAAAATCAACTGGTTTCAGCAGTGCAGGCCTGAAAACTTATGAGAAGAATCACAAGGTCAAGAGTTGGAGAAGAAGAAGTGTTGTTTGAATACCTGCAATTATCTCTGAGAAGAAGGCAAAGAGGAAGAAGGATTCAAAGGTCTCCATCTCCACCAAACAGAACTCTCTCAACTCCTCCACCTAGTAGGCCTTTCATTCAGTCAACAAGGGTTTTAAGACCAATCGAATGGCTCAAAACAACCCCTACGTCAACTTCATAGGTAGCAGCCCACTTGCTCTCAACGCACAACATCCAGTCCCTATTGCAGCCTTGAAGAACATTCCCTACTTCACTGGAGAAAATCAGACTACTCCAGGTGATCATGTTAAAGATATTGCTAACCTTTGTGCAATTCATGAAATCAATGAAATGCAAGTGGTTGTCAAGTTACTGGCATCTTCCTTCAAGGGTAAAGCATTACAATGGTTTAGGAGCCTTGGAGCTGGTTCTATCACAAACTGGAATCAGCTGTGTATTGCACTTCATGAGCAATTTGGAGAGAAGGGAGACAACTTGTCTCTTTTGGAGCAGCTGACAACTATCAAGAGGGCTCCCAATGAGCAGCTGACCGATTTCAACTTCAGATTTCAAAAAACTTGGGAGAGGATTCCAGTGCTTGATCGTGCCAATGTTAGAAGGTGCTTTTCTATACTATCTCAAAGCTTTAAATTCTGATATTTCTATGTTGATTCAGTCCATGGGAGGCATAACTATCCCTATGGCTTATAGCATTGCCATTAGGGCTGAAAATTGTTTAATCCAAGCTGGAAAACTTGCCCCTAGGCCTCCCATGCCATTGTTTCCAAGTTTAGAGAGTCCAAACACTAGTCAAGCACCTAATTTGACTCCTTCTCCCACTCCTAGAAATCAGAGTTCAAATGAAGCTTCCACTTCATCTCCAAGTGCCCCAAATGAGCTTCAAGAGGTCATGAAGCAATTGCAAAACCTAGGCAATGAGCTAGTTACTCTCAAGAGGCAACAAGCCCAAGGTTTCAGACCTTCTTATCAACCCCAAGCTCAACCTAATAGGCAGCCATACCAACCACAAAGGCCACCTAATCCAGCTGCAAATGTGAATCAAACAAGGCCTCCTGCCAATAGACCATTCCAGCCCTATAATCCAAATGTCATATCTGCCTCTAAAGCATTAGTGCCAACACAGAACAACATTGCTCAGGAATACGATTGGTGCTTTCCATGCAACGAGCCTCATAACCAATCCATGTGTTTCAATGGTGCCCTCAATCAAGCATTGATGGTGACAACTACTGGTGTGGAGGGTGAGGGCAGTCAAGGAAACAGTCAACAACAAGAAACATTCCAACAGCAATCAGCCCCAAATGACACCACATTGGTGAACTGGCAAGCAGAGGATTTCTGTGGCATGAATCAAGTGGTTTCTCAAGGTGTTGCAGCCAACACAAGGTCAAAAAGGAGAAATTTGGGTGAGGAGCAGCCACTAGCTCCAACCAGCCCACAACCTTCTATGACTCCAGAAATGATTGGCAAGCAAAGTCCCGTTTCAAATGCACAAGGGCAGCCAAGAACAGCCCCTAGGCCAACTCAAATGCCAGCTGTTGCTGCCCACGTGCAAGGGGTGAATGTGCAAACCAAGGGACAACAAAAGGATACTTCATCCCCATTCAGTATCATTGAACAGATGAAGAAGACTAACGTCAATATATCAATGTGGGAATCCCTATCCATCCCAGGACAAAGAGATCTGCTGCAAGCTGCCATGAAGGATTGGCCAACTTCGAATCAGCGGGTTCAGATGTAAGACAAAGTGCTTACAAATGCTGCCCAGCCTGAAGGAAGTCATGGAGCACAACAAGGTAAAATTTTGAAGCCCCCCCTTTCTATGTTTCGTTAATCATTGGAAATCAGCTAGTACATAATTACATGATAGACTCCGGGGAAAGTAGCTCAGTGATGCCTAAATAGATAGCTAATCAGCTAGGGCTCCAAAGATGAAATAACATCTAAAGGGGTAGTGCAAATGCTAGATCGGACAACAATTGCAATAGTTGGAGTGATTAGAAATTTGAGTCTTACCTTGCATGCATGTCCAAATGTTGTTGTTTTACAAGATGTATCAATCATAGACCTTCCACCACTCTTTGCATTGTGCTTGTCAAGAGACTTCACTGCTAAAATTGGAGGCTATCTTTCGGCGGATTGGTCTCACATGTTGTTTAGAACAAGGTATGGAACTAAGGCTACAATTAGGTCTGAACCTATTGCAAACTTCCATATTGAGCCTTACACTCCAAGTTAGATTAATGCCAATTGCTCAGCATTTGATCAAGAAGATCACCCTAGCACTGACGAGGCTGACACCAAGGTTGGAAGTATCCTGGATTTGACTCTTGATGAATGGGCAAGCAAGGTGCATGCTTTTGATCCTTATCAAGAAGTAGAAGAATCTGAGCTAGGGGTTTATTGTTTACATGAAGAGGATCAACCTCTCCCCAACATCACCAAGCCAGATCATAAGGACAAGAATGAAGTATGGCAGTTGTTCTTTGATGGATCAAGGAGTAGACAAGGTGCAGGAGGAGGAGCTATGCTCATTTCACCACAAGGTATATCTTGTATTACTCAACATTGTTTCAGTTTTCCTGTTCAAATAACAAAGCTGAATATGAAGCCTTGGTGCAAGGGATACATTAGGCAATCAAGAAGAAAATAAAGAACTTGCAAATCTTTGGTGATAGTGAACTAATCGTCAATCAAGTCAGGGGACAACATGCTACAAAGAATGAACTGCTAAAGAACTACAAGAACAGGGTATGGGACCTCGTTGAGGATTTCGAAGCTTTCAATATCGTATCCATACTTAGGAAGAAAAATGAAGCCACGGATAGGCTCACAGCTGTTGGAGCAATGTTTGATGTGGTTGACAACATCAAAAGGGAAAAAACATAGCCACATGTCCATGTGATTGTGAGGCCAGCAGTTCCAGATAATAACACCAGCTGGCAGGTGTTTGAGAACGATCAACAGATCGTCAATTTCTTACAAGAAGAGGCTGAATTCTCAGCTAGGAATCAGGACAGATTAGAGCAGCAGTATGGGGATCAAGTAGTGCAGCTGTGGAAAACAAGCTTCCTAGGGGTTTAGTAACATTGGAGTCTATCTTCAACCCTAATGACCAGATTGTAAGGAAAAGGATAACATACAGGTCAAAAGAGAAGATTCAGAGCCAATTCCGGTTGGGGAAAACAAAACACTTCAAATTGGCAAGGTAGCCACTGAACAGGAGAAATCAGATTTCATACAACTTTGCCAAGAATTTCCAAATGTCTTCGCTTGGAGCTATGAAGACTTGAAAGGTTTCAATCCCAACCTGGCTCAGCATACCATAGAATTGGATCCAGATGCTAAGCCCATCAAGTAGAAGCAGAGACCAGTCAACCCTCACACTGAGCCTCTAATGAAGAAAGAGCTAAATAAGCTAATAGAAGCAAGCATTATATTCCCGATCAAGCACTCAAGCTGGGTCGCAAACTTAGTTCCGGTCAGGAAGAAGAGCGGAGAAATCAGGTTGTGTGTAGATTTCTGAGACCTAAATAGGGCATCTCTCAAAGACCATTACCCACTTCCTTCAATGGAACAAATATTGCAGGTAGTATCCGGTTCGAAGAGATTCTCTCTCCTAGATGGCTACTCAGGGTATAATTAGGTAATGGTGAAGGAAGATGACCAGTTCAAGATGGATTTCACCACCAAATGGGGGACCTATGCCTACAAGAAGATGCCATTTGGGCTATCAAATGCTGGAGCCACTTTCTAAAGGGAAATGGATATGGCATTCAAGGGGTTGATCAATAAAATAGTTTTGATATACCTTGATGACATCACTGTATTCTCCAAAAATGCAGTGGATCACCTCTTTCATCTGAGGCAGGTATTTTAGAGGTGTAGAAGATTTGGGGTGTCATTGAATCCCAAAAAATGCATATTCTTGGCTCATGAGGGAAAACTTCTTGGCCATATTGTTTCAAAGGAGGGATTGATGATTGACCCAGAAAGAGTTGAAGCAATTCGAGCGTTGCCATTGCCAAGTCATAAGAAGGCTCTTCAAAGCTTCTTAGGAAGGATCAATTTTGTCTGCAGGTTTGTTCCAAACTTTGCAGCTCTCGTAAAGCCAATAACACTGATGTTGAAGAAGAGCATGGCATTTAAGTGGACATCTAAAGGTAAGGAAAGTTTTGAGGCAATAAAAGAAGCTATATCTCAAGCTCCAACTTTCGTCAATCCAAAATTCTCCAAGGATTTCATGCTATACGCCTTTGGTGGTGGAGATACAATTTCTGCAATCTTGGCACAACAAAACAAAGAAGGATTAGAACAACCAATTGCTTTCTTCAGTCAAGGCTTGGAGGAATACGAAACTAGGTACTCTTTCATTGAAAAGCATGTACTTGCAGTGATCAGGAGTTTAAAGAAATTCAAGCACCTAGTCTCAAACAACAAGATCCAATTATTGGTCTCTCATGTGGGATTCAGGACTTCCTTCTAAACAAGGATCCGAATGAGAAACGTGCAGATGGATAACTCGTGTCATGGAATATGACATCGAGATCAAGGTCACCAAACTAGTACGTGGGAAGGGACTATGCGAAAAACTAGCCTTGAGTCAACAAAGTTGAAGCGGTGTAATGAAGAAGATGTTGTCTTGGTACTACAAGATGGTCAAGAATAGGAAAATGATAATGTGCCCACTCCCGTTGGACTCGAGTATGATACATTTCCTACGAGACATGCCTATTCCCTCAGAAATGAGAAAATCAAGAGGAGATACTTGGGTTGCAGCAGCTGTTCCATATGCCATTGTTGATGGAGTTTTATTCAAGAAATATGTGAATGGAGTGCTCTTGAGATGCATTAGCACAAATCAGATTCAAAGGGTGTTGGAAGAGTTTCATGGTGGACCAGTGGTGGTCATTTTGCACCAAGAGTTATAGCTCTAAAAATCATGAAGGCTGGTTATTATTGGCCTAAAATCTTCAAAGTGATTGCTATTCATGGATCAAGAGGTGTAAGAATTGTGCATTCTTCATAGGAAAAGAAATACTTGCTGCCCTTCCATTACATCTAATCTCGGTTGACCAGCCATTCATGCAATGGGGTTTGGACTTCATTGAGTCATTAATCCCAATTCAAGCCAAGGGCACAAATGGATTTTTTGACACCACGGCCTACTTCACCGGATGGACACAGTAAACGTAGCACTCAAAGAGGCAAATGAGTCTAGCATCTTAGACTTTTATGAGGGATAACTACCAGATTTGGTGTACCTGCTACAATAATCTCTGATAATGCATTGGAATTCATTAGATCTAAGGTGACTGAGTGGGCTGTCAAGAACGGGATCTACCTAAGCACTTCATCAAACTATTACCCTCAAGGTAATGGCCAGGCCAAGTCTACAAACAAGAACTTGTTGAGGATCATTAGGAGAACTCTTGATGAGAATCAGAGGTCTTGGCACACCAAGCTGAAATCAGCCTTATGGGCTGATAGGATAACTCCCAAAAGATCCACAGGTAACTCTCCATTTAGGCTTGTCTATGGAAGAGAGGCAATCTTGCCCATGTCACTTGAGTTGCCAACATTGGAACTCATGAAGCAGCTGGAGTTGCTAGAGTTTGGGCCCATGGAGGTAAGGTATGCAGAGTTGATGGAGCTGCAAGAGATCAGAAATCAGGCATCCCAAGCAATGGAAAAGGATCAAGCTTTGATAAAGAAGACCTTTGATAGAAAGGCCAAGGATAGATCTTTTTAAGTTGGAGATATAGTGTTGAAATGGGATATGGATAGAGCAAAACTGGGAAGGCATTTAAAATTTGATGCCATTTGGAGTGGCCCATACATGGTCACAAAGTTCAAGAACAACAAGTGCTTTCCAATTGGCCTCATTGGAGGGTGAAGAACTGCAGATTCAAGTAAATGGAATCTATCTCAAGCGTTGCTTCTAGAGGGAAGTTAACTACCTCTGTAAATATTAGATTAGATTTGCTTTCCTCCAAGTGCTTGTGCACATTGTTTTGTTGTAGGTTAGTCTTGTTTTCCCTAAGTGCTTTGGCACAGCTTGCTATCCATGGAGATGTTTAGCAGTCCTTGCTTTCATCAGGTGATATTCCATCTTCCTCCTTACACATTCTTAGTCAATTGGGATTCTAAACTTAATGTTTGATAACTCCATGCCCAATGAATCGCTTACGCTCTTGGTCTTTTCACCTAGCAGGCAGGTACCCCCGCTGAGTCGCCAATTGTTATCCAAAATTCACCCCCAGGGTTAATTTGATAACATGCATCAGAATTCTCAAGTCCCAGGAAAATGGATTGATTCAGGGAAAAATCATGTTTCTAGGGTCCCCTCAGAAATTTTTCTAACTCTCCTATCCAGGTTGAAAAGAGAAAGTTCTGAGGAAAGGTGAAAAAAGCGGCAAAAACAAGCTTGGGACAGGAAAAATCATGAAAATTGGCTAAGTCCTAGTCCTTGCAAAAGTTGGAACAGTTGGGACATCGAGGCACGGATCGGCCGAAAAGCCTCCAGGTGGCCCGCGAAGCAAAGGGACATCTGGGACATCATGGGACGCGTGGGACGCGGAAAGCCGGTTCAGCCGAAGGAGAAGAAAATCAACTAACTGCTCTGGGACATTTGGGACATGAAGATGCGAAGGGCGCGAACCACCCGGTTTGGCCGAAAAGGAGAACTTTCGCACTAAGCATTTGGGACATCTGGGCCGTGAGGACGTGAAGGATGCGAAAAGGCGAAGCGGCTGAGAGCAAAGGAAGCCCATTTCGGGTGGTTCGGAAGAATTTGTCCCTGCATCGGGGGCAGATTGGAACAAATGGAAGCGAAGGACACGAACCGGCTGGTTTGGCGAAACAGGAACTTTAGCAGACGGGATAGTTGGGACAAAGGGACGCGTGGGATGCGGATAGCCAAAGGAGCCGAAAGCCAATCAAGAACACCATGTGTCATCGGCCGAATGAGGGACAGGGAAGCCCATTTCGGGCGGATCGGAGGTTTCTGTCCCAAACAAAGCCTTTGGGACATCCAGGACAAATGGACGTGGTAGACGCAAAAGCTGGCAGACCCGAATACCAATCAAATCATGACACGTGTCACGAGGGAGAAAGTCTAGAAGTCAAAGGGTGAGGTTTCAAGAACTGGCCCGAACCAATGAAATAGTGCCACATGTCCAAGTTTAAGGGCCCATAAGGAAAATTCAAAGAAAAGCCCGCAAAAAGGTGGAGGAGAGATAATTACGCATCCAATCAGCACTTGACACGTGTCGTCCAGGTGGCAAAGCGTGGGAAAAGATTTCAAAATCCGTTTTGGCCTGTTTTGTGCCCTAAATCTTCAGATCATCATATCTTTCGATCCAGAGCTCGGATTAGCACGTTCTTTATATCAACGGAAAGCTGTTGAAATTCTCTACATGATTTTGGGATCAATCTTACATTTTGGTGTAGTCTAGAGAGAGAAAATTGAGAAAATGTCCCTGACACATGGTAATGCCAGAAGTGATGCTTCAACAACCAGCTTTAATGCAGCAGACAGTTCACCGCTTCTGTTAGACAGCCCGCCATTTTGCTAGGATCCGCCACTTCTGCCATAATGAGATGATTTAAAATATGACCTAGAAGTGGTTGGGGTAGATTCTGAATTTCCTCTCTTTTCCCTCTCTCATTCTTCCTATATATTGTAAAGAGGAGTTTCTTTATAAAGGTTGAACATTTTCTGTTTTTCCTCCCTTCTTCTCCTATCGTAAAATTTGTGGAGTTCGAACGTCTCATTTGAACTGTAATATGACTCTACCTCTTGGCATTCTGTAGTGTATTGTATCAATCTTTGGAGAAAGTAATACATGTCTGTGGATGATTCTCAACCCTCTCTGTGTTCATTTTGCATCCTCCTGGTCTTTCACTGCAAGTTTTGTTATCTGTGCATGATCTTATATCACATTCAAATGGTTTGTGTTTACTGGCAAGATAGGTGTTCTTCATTCCTCGGTGCATCACCTCTATTAGCTTAGATTTATTTTTATGCATCTTCTTACCCTATCTCCTTGGCAGATTAGATTAGGTTTCGAGTAAACCCTCTGCATATTTCGTGTGCATCTGAACAGAGGAATAGGAACCAGCCTTCTCTGGAGAATCCTTTCTCACTTTTCAAGTCCCACACTTGGAGAAAGGATTCAATGTTATGCAATCACACTAGATGATAGTATGGTCAACCTAGAAACCTGACCAACATCTAGGGGTGCTGTGATTTTGCACTAACAGGTATTATAAATTAAGTCGTGACACGTATAATTTGTGAAATTTTTGCTAGGGATTGTTCTTAATGGAGTACTCATATACCATCTCCTTCGCCCATCAGAAAACCAATCTCACAAAAAAAAAAAAGGAGTAAAATGGCACCTCGAGTTATCTTATCACCTATATCTTCTTGGATACACTCTTCTTCTACTAAGATCTCTACAATTTACCTTGCAATATTATAATACATATTTCCTACCATTTTATGTGCTACATATAACCCACATTTGTTCACCTCCTTCCACCTCTCCTAGGTTCCCAAACTAAAATCGACTAGTCACGCCACTACCCTTGTAGCTATTTATTCTATGTTTCCAACATTGAAAGCCCGACCTCCCTTGTGGTAATGGAATGTGGTGGCCATTTCCTCTACTCCCTCATCATCGAGAAAAATATCTTATAATTTATGAGCATGATTCACACAAACCTGTTACTTTTCCAACCAAATTCACTATAATTCACATTTGTCTCATCCTCATGTACTCGTGACATCAGCCACTGGTACAAATAATCGGCTTGCCAAAGAATGACAACTCATACAACTGAATTACTCCAACACTTCTAATAGTTTTTATATTGAATTATCCATCACCCTTTTCCAATCAAAAGTCCTTGATTTATCTTCATTATGGTCTCTACATTTATGTCCTTCACAGTTTTCTCGGTTCGGTGATTGAAATCACTAATCTTGCATTTGACCACCTAGGATGTCTATGACCTTCCTTTAATTAATTATTATAGGTATTACATCTCTATATACCATTCATGTGGCACTTCCTCGAGACTCCTCTCAATGAATATACCTATACTTGGTTCTATTTACTTTGCTCAAGTAATAATGTGCTCTAAAAAATATAATATTTCCACTACCTTTCCCTTGCAATCCTTGATCCCATATGGTTCTTCACATTTCCTATGCCCTAGCATGCCATAACCACACATCCGCCTCCTTGACACCCTAACCATGTGAACCTTCCTTCCTCACCCACATAAAAATCTCAAACACACCTTCATATGGATCCTCGTCAATATTGTGTCAGGAATTCACCTATTTATCCATTCAACTGATCACTCTTTTCTCTTTGCACTTTGTCACACTTCTCAAATCGATAACTCAAAGGATGAAAGTTAAGAATAACAATGAAAACACCATTTTTTATAGGTTTTTCGAAATTCCCTACAATAATTACTCCTCAACTACCACCATACGTGGCATTAATTCCGTTCCTTTTCTCTTCCACACGTCACACAATATCATTCCATTCCCTAGTCATAACCTTTTGGTGTGCCCACTACTTCTTGGCCACAAACCTCCTTACATGTGCTTCCTTGTGCCAAAGTACTTCACCACTGTGCCTCATACCAAGTAGTCTCTTATGATGCTTCCTACCTCACGTTACACTTAACATCCATCCATCTACACATGGTCTTTAATACAAGAAAAATTCATTGGAATTCTCTTTAAAGCCACCTTCACTTTGAACACATGTATTTTCATAATGCACACCGATTTATTTCAAGGCACCAATCACTTATTCTTTCCAGTCCACCCCACACTAAAAGTATGTGTTGTCCTCTCGTACATGAATTTACTTAGATAGAAATCATCTACTAGCATGTAAGCACACTCATTACAATAAAAACTGAACTAAATTGATAAATCATATCAATGATGAAAGGAAACCCATCTAAAGAAAATGCATTACAGGAAACCTAAGATAATTGACAATAATGCCTTATTACAAACACCAAGAAGAATTATTTATAGTAGGGCTTTATCCTAATCCCATTAAAGTAATCGGGACATAGATTGTTAGGTTGTGGAGCTAACTAGCTTCACCGGAGCACACATTACAAATTGATTGGGTTACATAGAGACCGACATCGGATCGAGGAGAAACCGCATCAATCAAAGTCAATAGGGAGTAACCGACATTGGTTACCTTTGTGGGAGTGTTTAATTTATAAGTCATAGGATTCAATATAGATTTTGTTTTAAATCAAATCTATTGGATGTAATTACATGGCTATTGTGCACTAAGTTTTTCTAGGCTTATATAATCTAGAAAACTAGGGTTAGAGGTGTTAGATGAGAAGAAGAGCATAATCCTTGTTTGAAATGATGATGATGAAGAAGAAGAAATAATAGATTGCATGGAAACATGAACTTTCATAAAGAGAAGGTGAACAGAAGAAAAGTGCAGGTACATTGTTGGTGAGAATATGGTATTATCTTCTATTGTATTTCCTTTGTATTATTTAGTCTCATGTAATGGATTGCATAGTATGCAAAGCACTTAGTGTTTCTTATTTTTAGATCCACAGGTTTTTGTGAGATCTTGTTATTGTTCATTCTTGTAGATAAACATGTTGTGAGATATTATATTATAGATCCATGAGATCATGATGTATATTTCATCCATAGGAATTTAGTATTATAGAGGAAGTTGTATCCATGTCTTCACAAAGTTGATGCAATGATGGAGGAGATACTTACTTCATGGTACATGGTTATAATTACACATTGGTAGACCCTTCCGAGAGGTCTTGTATATAGATTCATAGTGAGAGCTTGGTTACACAGTGGCGGATGCATGGCATCTTCTTATATGAGAGATCGATGGTGTTTTAGAGCCACGATTGTAGTGCACTCAGGTAGATCCAGTTAGATATCTGGAGGAGACACATGTGGTGGTATGGAGGAATGATTTAGTGTACTCAAGTATATCTAGTTGGAGATATTGAGGAGGAGATACTCTTGTAGAGATACATGTACTCTTGTGTAGAAGAGTTGGTTTTTAATCTCTTGCTTATATGTTATATATATGAGATCTCTATCTTTGGTGGATGTAGCCCACATTGGGTGAATCACGGTACATGTTGTGTTATGTGTGTGAACTTTTGTGTGATTTTGATTATTCTTGTTGATACTTTTACTTGTTGTATATTTTTTTGGAATTTTTACATCCATATTTACATGTATTGAGTTTTATATTCAATGTTTGTAATGTTTCTACATAGGCCCATCCCCAACAATGGTGTCGAGCTTGATTATTTTAGAGAAAGGGTTTTCTTCATGGTGTTGTTAAGTAGTTATTAATAAGAGGTGTATGAGAGTAAGGTTTGTTTTTTCTGATGTGAAAATTTTATGAAGAGGTTTAAATATCAAGTGGATGCTAGAAATGTGAGGTTCTTTGGAGAATATAATGACCAACATCGGTAGGGTGACCATGATCGATTCATTGGGAAACCTAGTTTTAAATAGAAAATCGTAGTTCGAAGAATTTGAGAGATGCAAGGAATGTTCCTTGTTTGATAAGGAGTCCCTGGTTCTTGGAGGCACAACATTTGTGGTTAGATTGTAGATCGGGTTATAGAGCTATGGTTTTATCTTGGTTTTGGAGTGATTTGTGTTTTGATTGCACATGCATGTTTCGGATTGCACATATAAGGTAGAGGAGTAAGTTTTTCATCCTTGGTGCAATTCGATGTATAGGATTGTGAGAGAGGATATAACATAGAAAAATATGGGGCATCCTTCAAAGAAGCATGTACTTGATCGAAGATGCGATTGAATATATTAGTCTTTGGTAAGGTGATGTATTTCATCTTGATGTAATTTTATAGCATGGATTATTTTTTGTATGAGATTTGGGTGCTTCTTGAAATGACTAGCTCGGATCAACTATTGGATGTGGTTGAAATATGCACTGGTATGGTTTTCTATACCAAATTGTGTGGCTTTGGGTTCATTCCAGAAAGAACGACATTGATTCTAGATACAATCTCAATCTGAGAGGATAACCGGTACTAGTCATCCGATCATGGTCGGTATTTGTGGAAACTTATCCGCATAGGGTTTTTGTAGTAGAAGAGGGCATGGTGGTTTTATTTCCTATTTTGGAGGATCTAGTTTCTTGCATAGAGTGTACATGGAAGAGGCGGTGTAGATCACCTCAATATTTGTATTAGAAAGAGAACAAAGTTACCTTGGCTAGTCATGTGAGACTTTGATCTCAGGTATCTCTATATGGTTCATGTTTTATTTCTTTGGTTTGAAGTAACTGGTATTATGTTTAGATAATGTGCATATGTAACAAATTTAGACCATGGATATTTTTGTGTTTGAATTTTATTTTTGGGATGTTTTGGAATCTTGATGACAAGGGTATTTAGTCTAAGGATGAGATCCTTAATGAAAATTCATGTTTAGAAAAATAGTTGTAGGTAACAGAATAGAATTAGTACACACGGATAAAAATAAGGTGATTCATCTACTTCACAAGAAGTCCAAACTTATGTGATGTAGAGGTATTCTTGGTTAAGATGGGAATCAATTTATATTTCTTTCATCTAGTTTTATTTCTGATTGATATATATATATATATATATATATATATATATATATATATGAGCTTTTGAGCTTATTATCGGATGTAGTACATGGGAGTTCATGTTGAGTAGGAGCAAGCCATGGTTGTTGGCATTGTAGGTTGGACAAAAATACACATGTAGAGTGAGAGGAGGATGTTACTATTTAGAGTGGCAGGAGGCACAAAGCATTTATGAAGGATAGTCATGTTTTTTTAGGTATTTAGAGTTTATTGCAGAGTGATGTCACTTGTATTTTATTTTGTGGTGTCTAGATATTCCTATGGGATTGTAGTTGGTGGTTTATTCAGCTAGGGTTTAGATGATAGAGAAAATTTTCAGAGTTTGAAGGGTGTAGAAAAGAAAATATGACTGTTACAGAGACCGGTGTCTATTAGGGGTAACTATGGTTGGTCATCCAGTAATCGTGGTCAGTCAAGAGTTGACCATGGTCAGTTGAGAAACTATGGTCGGTTAAGTCACATGTTTGACAAAAAAATTTATTTATCATTTTAGGATAGTGCCCTTGTTTTTCTTTCATCTTGGTTGATTGTACAGAGTATGTTGATAACATGTTTGTTAGAATTTTCATTTGGTATTAGTGTCATGGTTTAACATGGATGTTTTTTATTAACATTGATGAGCACAAGATTCATATTCAGATTTGGAGTTAGTCGGTGGAAGACTTGGAGATTTTGGAGAGCCTAGTGATATGGATGGATGTACATGGTGAGTTTGTACATGTGGATAGATTCAATTTTGTGATTTTATGATGATGTAGATATTTGATTTGCACATGGATGCCTTGAGCATGAGTAAGGATGTTTGTATTTCCTCTTGATTACTATGTTACTCCATGGGAGATGTTATCTACAAATGATTGTCTTGGACATGCTAGTTGTTTATGTAGGGTTAGATTTGTAGATTGCAGTGTTTGGATTCTTTGAGTTATGAAGGCTTTTGGATTTATCACCCACTATTAAAGGTAGAAATTATTAGGGCTATCTTTACCAAGGATCTTGTTTTGTTTTGGCATATTCCAGTTCAACTTGTCTTGGTGATTACATATTGGTGGTTGCATGGAGACATGGATAAATGGATGGAGAACATGGTTGGTTATTCATGTATGGCTATGGATGCGATAGAGGATAAATACTTCATTTTGAGTGGGAGATATTAAATGTGTGTTAGTCATGATCTTTTATTGCATGAGGAGATTGGTTGGCTTGATTTCCTAATACTAATAATTGGTATGGTGTTAGGATTCAGTGGGAGCTTAAGGCTAGGTGTCATAGATCAGTTATATCTTCATGTAGATTTGGTGAGCCATGGTTTATATTATTGGTTTTAAAATATGGTTTGATATTCCTGGTTTTTTATTTTTTGAGAGAATTGTTGAAGGAAATAATAGATGGTATTCACAGTGTGTAGAGGATGGTGATGTATAGGTATAGGTACAAAGGTTAAACAATTTATCTCCAAGTGGGAGATTGTTAGGTTATGGAGCTAAATAGATTCACTGAAGTATGCATTACAAAGTGTTTGGGTTACATAGAGAGTGAAATCATTCAAGGCTTGACCAAAATCAATAAGGGAGAAAATGACATCAGTTAGGTCGATAGGGAATAACCGACATCGGTTACCTATGTGGGAGTTTTTTATTTATAAGTCGTGATATTTAATATACATTTTATTTTAAACAAAATCTATTGGATGTAATTACATGGCTATTGTGCCCTAAGTTTTTCTAGGCTTATATAAGCTATAAAACTAGGGTTAGAGGTGTTAGATGAGAAGAAGAGCATAATCCTTGGTTGAAAGGATGATGATGATGAAGAAGAAGAAAAGATTGCATGAAGACAGGAGCTTTCATAGAGAGAAGTTGAATAGAAGGAAAGTGTAGGTACACTGTTGGTGAGAAGATGGTATTATCTTCTATTGTATTTCCTTTGTATTATTTAGTCTCATGTAATGGCTTGCATAGTATGCAAAGAAATTATTATTTCTTCTTGTTAGATCCACAATTTTTTGTGAGATATTGTTATTGATCATTCTTGTAGATCCACATGTTGTGAGATCTTGTATTATAGATCCATGAGATCATGATGTATTGTTGACCCATAGGAATATAGTATTGTAAAGGAAGTTGTCTCCATGTTTGTAAAGTTTGATGCGGTGATAGAGGAGAGAATTACTTCTTGGTGCATGGTTATGGTTGCACATTAGTAGATTCTTCGAGAGGTCTTGTTTGCATATTCACAAAGTGAGAGCTTGGTTGCATAGTGGTAGATGCCAGCTAACTTTTGGTATGTGAGATATGATGGTGTTTCAGAGGCACGGTTGTAGTACGGTCAGGTAGATCTAGTTAGATAGATGGAGGATACATAGGTGGTGGTATGGAGGCATGGTTTAGTGTACTCAAGTAGATCCAATTAGAGATCTATAGGAGGAGATACTCTTATAGAGATACATGTACTCTTGTGTAGAATATTTGGTTTGTAATCTCTTGCTTATATGCTATATATATGAGATATGTCTCTTTGGTAGATGTATCCCACATTGGGTGAACCATGGTACATGTTGTGTTATGTGTGTGTACTTTTGTGTGATTTGGACTATTATTGTTTATAATTTTACAACTCTAGAGTTTTTAGGGATTATTAGATTCATATTTGTATGTTTTGAGTTTTATATTAAATGGTTGCAGAATGCTTCCGCATAGAACCATCCCCAACAACCAGTATCGAGCTTGGTTAGTTAAGAGAAAGGGTTTTCTTCATGGTTTTGTTAAGTTGTTATTACCGATAGGTGTATGAGAGAACAATTTATTTTTCTTGATGTGAAAATCATAGGAAGAGATTTAAATCTCAAGTGGAAGCTAGAAATGTGACGTTGTTGGAGAATACGGTGAACAACATGTTGGGGTTAGAACACACCGGTTGTACAAATAATATATCATATCTAAGAATACACGAAAGTAAAAGAGGATATTCTACCGGAAGAAATACGAACAAGAGATATAAATAAACACCATATTTATTATGGTTCCCCTAGTGTGGGCTACGTCCACCAAGAAACAACACAATCTATTATCCAAAGATTTGAAAATATATACAATTAAAAATTTATAATATTCCACACCTCTCGGATGTACAATATTTTCTTACTCTCAATCTTTTACTTCTTTTCCAACAATTCTCTCTCTCACAATTATTCTCACAATAATCATCAAATTTTACAAGTTATTCTTAATTATTACTTCTAAACCCTAGATTGCATGCTTATATAGGCGTATACAAACTTAGGGAACTTAGCCATGAAATTACAATTAATAGATTTACTTTAATGCTAAAAAAAGATCTAATTCCGGAGAGTTAAATAAAAACTCCTACATAGGTAACTAATCTTTGGTTAGCCCTAACCGATGAAGGTTCCTCCTTGCTTGACCGATGCCGGTCATAGGTGACCAATGTCGGTCCATCTTTAACCAATGATGGTTACTGTGTTTTCCAGCAAGTTTCACATTGCATGCTAATCTAAAGTAATTGAGCTCCACAACTCAACAATCTCCCACTTGGATATTAATTACTGCACCATACATGTACATCATCGTTCTTATATCCTTAGATTTTTTTCTTCCTCAAGTCTCAAACTCGAAGACCAACAGAAGTGGAGTGTAGCTCCAACTTCTCATTTGCTAATGGTTTTGTTAGCATATCTATAGGGTTCTTGCTCGTATGAATCTTTTCCATATTTAACTGGCCATCCTCCAATACCTACCATATGAAGTGATATATCAACTGAATGTGTTTAATTATCAAATGAAATTGTTGTATATATCTTTTCCCCGGGTAGATATAGACAAGCAGGAGAATGGAGAAATCAAAGAAGCTCAAATCCCTGACATGCCCAAGGTGCACAGAATGGGCGCACGACGACACGAGTGTCGACAGAGGAAATGGTGTGCCCAAGGTGCACAGAATGGGCGCATGACACAGAGTGTCGACAGAGGAAATGGTGCACCCAAGGCACATAGAATGGGTGCATGACACGAGAGTGTCGACAGAGGAAATGGTGCGCCCAAGGCACACAGAATGGGCGCACGACACGGAGTGTCGACAGAGGAAATGGTGTGCCCAAGGCGCACAGAATGGGCGCACGACACGGAGTGTCAACAAGGTAAATGGTGTGCCCTTGGTGCATGGAAGAGGATGACGACACACACATGAATGCGCCCTTGGCGCACCTTCAAGAGGCGCAACATTTTGAGCGCTGACAGGAAGCAGACCCTGGCGCAGATATTCAGATGGCCATAACTTTTGACTGGGAGCTCGGATTCATGCAAGGTTGGACTTTTCGGAAATCTTACGAGGTCCTCTATCCAACTACGATTGGATATCTTTAATTGGATGAGAAAAATTCTTAAAAATTCAAAATACAGTTCGCCACTTTTGGGTTCGCTGGGTTCTCACCTACCATCATTATGAGATGAGTTAAGTGCATTCTGGAGGTGGTTGGGGCAGATTTCAATTTTCTCTCTCTTTTCTCTCTCATTCTTCCTATAAATTGTAGGGAGGGGCTTCTTTCTAAAGGTTGGACATTTCTGTTTTGCCCCTCCCTTCTTCTCTTTGGCAGGTGAACTTGTGGAGTTAAAACCTCCCATTTGAAACTGTAATGCAACCTTGCCTCTTGGCATTTTGCAGTGTGCGTTGTATCAATCTTTGGAGAAAATTAATGCATGTCTGTGGATAATTCTCAACCCTCTCTGTATTCATTTGCATCCCCTTGATCTTTCACTGTGAATCTGGCTATCTGTGTATGATCTTGTATTGCATTTTAATGGTCTGTGTTTATTGGCAAGACAGGTGTTCTTCATTCCTCGGTGCATCACCTTTGTAGTTTAGGTTTTATTTTATGCATTTTATTACCCCTGTCTCCTTGGCAAGTTAGATTAGGTTTTTAGTAAACCCTCTGCATCTTCTACGTGTGCATCTGAATAGAGGAATAGGAACCGGCCTTCATCCAGGAGAGCTTTTCCGATTTCGCAAGGTCCCACACTTGGGAAAAGCTCCATGTTATGCAATCATACTGAGAGTCTCAACCCATCGTGTTGTAGACATTCATGGTTGCTGCGATTCTACATCAACGAAACACTAAGTTCTTTGCACAATGAATTGCACACTCGACTTTCACTTTGAACAGGTTTACAATCATCTTGATCCTTTCCCAACTCTTCTATGAACCTTCTCATCCATATCATCTCCTTAGTAGCCTCTATAGCTGCAACATAATATTCCTTTGTATTAGATAAAGACACAACCTTCTACATCTAGAAATCTAGATAACTACCGTCCCACCTACTATGAAAATATATCCAAAGTAGTGCTCCTCTTACCATCCAAATCTCCACCCATATCCGAATCAACATAGCCACATAATGAAATATCCAAACCTCCATAGCATAACTACATGCTAGATGTGCCTTTCAAATACCTGAGTATCATTGGATTTCTTTCCATTTCTCTTTACCTGGATTGGCCATATATCTACTCACAACTTCCACTTCTTGTGTAATTTCTGGTCTAGTACGAACTATAACATACATGAGACTCCAAAATGTTGAAGCATATGGTACTCATGTCATGTATTTGACCTCCTCATGTGATTAAAGACATTAATGTTTGATCAATTTGAAGTGTCCAGCCATAGGTGTACTAACGGGTTTTGCATTCGTATATTGAACCTTTTAACACCCCTGTAGATATAATTCTCCGAGACATAAAATTTCTTGTTTTTCATGTCTTTATCTATTTGCATGTCAAGGATTCTGTTTATAGATCCTAAATCCTTCATAGCAAATGTGTGAAATATATTTCCCTTAAGCTCACCAATGTCCTACATACTAGATCCTACAATAAGCATATCATCCACATATAGTAACAAAATAATATATCTCCCATTTTCAAGATTCTTGAAATAAACACAATGGTTAGATTCACATCTCAAGTAACCATGCTCATGCATAAAACTATCAAACCTCATGTACCATTTCCTTGGAGCTTGTTTGAGCCCATATAGGCTCTTTTTCAACCTGCACACTAATTTATCCTTACCCTTGACTTCATACCCAAGTGATCGCTGCATATAAATTTATCCATCCAAATCACCATGAAGGAAATCCCTCTTCCCATATAGTTTCTCTAAATGTAAATCTTCTACTATAACTATACTCAATACAACACGGATAGAAGTCATCTTTAAAATAGGAGAAAATATTTCACCAAATTTAATACCTAGTTTATGTGTAAATCCTTTTACTAAAAGCCTTTCCTTGTACCTTTTCTATCCACCCTCTTCTTTTCGAACCCTATAAACCCACTTATTCTCGCAATGTCCTCTTACCTTGTGGCAACTTAACAAAGTCTAAAGTCTAGTTTTTTTCTAAGGATTCCATCTCCTCATCCATGTCATGCTCCCACTAGACGTGGGTCTTATCCTACATTGCTTCTTCAAAACTTTCTGGTTCACCATTATTAGTTAATAATAAATAAAATAAAGAAGGTGTAAATATTTCTGGATATTTACTTACCCTTTATGACCTTCTCATAGGTGTTTGGGGTACCAAAGGTTCATTCTAGACCTCCGGAAACTTGTATTCAAATCTTTCAGTGATCAATTCTAGGATCCTATAACCGACGTTGGTTCCGCTCTTCTCGTAATCGATGCCAATTATCTGCTGACCGATGTCGGTTAGGGGTCAACCGACATTGGTTACTGTGTAACTGTCAATATTACTTTTAAATCCGAGAGTTCATTTTCATTCAAAAAATTCTCAATTGGTTCATACTTGGGTATCAAATTTTGATCCTGTACATTCTCTTTTCATTCCATTCAACATCATGACTCCTAATAATTTTAGAATTATCTAAATCCCAAAAATAGAATCTGAAATCACTAGATCCATAACCAATGAAAGTGCATCTCTTGGATTTTGCATCCAACTTTTTCGATTTTTTAATCAACATGCGCAAAAGCTTCTAAACCAAAAATTTAAGAAAAGAAAGATCTACCAAATTTCCAGTCCAATCTTCCTCTGGTATTCCTCCATCTAGTGAACTTGAAGGCCCATGGTTAATCAAATAAATCACTGTATCAATTGTTTCTACCCAAAACTGTAAGGGCAATCTAGAATGTATCCTCATACTTCTAGCATGTTCCATGATTGTCCTGTCGACTCTTTTTCGTAACACCATTTTCCGTGGTATTCTTAGAACTATTCATTATCTTCATATCCCATTCATTGAAAAATAATCATTGAAAGCCTTGCTAAAATATTCACATCCATTTTCAGATCGAAGACACTTTAACTTTAAACTTGATTCATTCTCAACAAAGGGATTTCCACATTTTAAAAGTCTCAAAAACATCAGATTTGCATTTAATATAATAAAACCATACCTTTATTGTAGCATCATCAATGAAAGTAACATAATATTGGGATCCTCCATGAGAACCTACTTGAGCTTGTCCCCACACATCTGAGTGCACAAGCTCTAATTTATGCTCCTTAGTTGCCCCAACTTTGAGAAATCTCACTCTCTTTTGATTTCTAAAGACACAATGCTCACATAAATCAAGATCTAAATATTTAAAATATGATAACTCACCCTTAGACTTTAATATTTACATTCCTTTTTGACTCATATGGCTGGCCCGATTATGCCACATGCATGCAACTAAATCTGAAGTAGATAATTTAGAAAAGGAATCAAGAATACACGGGTAGATAAATACAATGTTCCCACCTTCTTACCTATTGCCACAACAAAAACACCCTTGGTGAATTTCCAAGAGTCTCCTTTAAAAATAACCATGTAACTAGCGTCACCTAGTTTCCCTACGAAATAAGATTCCTCCTAAGGCTTGGCACATGCCTCACATCTTTCAATACTTGTGTATTTCGATTATGTAATTTTAGATGAACTTCCCCTTTACCAATAATACTTTGCAAGGCTCATACTCACCCAAATAAACATGACCAAAATTGCCTTGGAAATAATTTTTGAAATAACCCTTATTAGGGGTTGCATAGAAAGAAGCTCTGAATCTAAAACCCATGATTCAATTATATTATCTAAAGAAATAATAAGAGCATCTTGCATTACCTCTCTACAACAAGAATTGCTAATTTAAATTTTTATTTTTGTTGGTTCTCTTTATCCTTTGACCAATAATCCTTATTTGCATGTCCTTTATTTCCACATTTCTAACAAGTAATTACCTTAGCTATGGATTTAGATCTGCTATCTCTTGACTTTGATTTCCCATTACTCTTACTCTTGTATCTCTCCTTCTTCCTTCCCTTGCTTTCTACATTCAAAGCATTCCCAGATGACGATTCCTCTGTACTCTTCCTACGAATTTATTCATTCAAGATTATACTAACCACATCGTCAAACTTGAAAATATTACTAGCAGATGTTGTATTACTAAGAGCCATTACCAAGTTATCCCAACTATCAGACAAAGAACATAAGAATAAAAGTTCTTTCACTTCATAATCAAATGGTATATTAACCTATTTTAATTGATTTACAATAGATCCGAAATCATTCAAAATACTAGATGAAGATCCACCTTCATGTATCTTAGAACTAAATAGTTTCTTCATCAAATAAACTTTATTTGAAGCACTAGGTTTTTCATATAATTTAGTAAGAGATTTCATTAACCCTACCGTAGAACTTTCTTCTATAATATTGGAAGCCATGGATGTTGCCAGGCTCAATATTATAGATCACAAAGCCTTTCTATCAAGAATATTCCATTCTTCATCAATCATCTTCATAAGTCTATAATTCTCATCCAACGGTAAATATAAATCTCTTTGATATAGATAATCCTCAATCTGCATCTTCCATAATTGATAATTTCAGTTATCAAACTTCTCTACCTTGTATTTGTCTTCTTCTGCCATTGTTATAGATCCCACTCAATCAGAAAACCCTTTGTAAGTAAATATGTCAACACACAAAACCCTCAAACAAATCTTTGATACCATTTGTTGGGGTTAGCACACCAGTTGTATAGATAATATATTAGATCTAAGCATACATGCAAATAAAAGCGGATATTCTACCAGAAGAAATATATAGAACAAGAGATATAAATCAACACCAAATTTATCGTGGTTCACCTAGTGTGGGCTATGTCCACCAAGAAACAAGCCAATCTATTATCCAAAGCTTTGATAAGATATACAATTGAAGATTTACAATCTTCCACACCTCTCAAATGTACAGTATTTTCTTACTCTCAAGATTTTGCTTCTTCTCCAAGAATTATCTCTCTCATAATTATTCTCACAATAATCATCAAATTTTGCAAGTTCTTCTTAATTCTTACTTCTAAACCCTAGCTTTCATGCTTATATAGGCGTATACAAACTTAGGGCACTTAGCCATGCAATTATAATTAATAGATCTACTTTAATGCTAAAAATATATCTAATTCCTAAGAGTTAAATAAAACACTCCCACACAAGTAACCGATGTCGGTTAGCCCTAACCAATGTTAGTTCCTCCTTTCCTGACCGAATGTTTGTCATAGGTGACCAATGTCAGTCCCTCCTTAACCGATGACAGTTACTGTGTTTTCTAGAAAGTTTCACATTACATGATAATCTAAAGTAATTGAGATCCACAACTCAACATCACATCGGTTAGGTGGAAAGCGATATCGGTAGGGTGAATGTGGTTGGTTCAAGGTGACCTGGAAGTGGTTGGTTCTTGGGTAACCTAGTTTTAAACAGAAACTTAGAGATCTGAAGAAATTAAGATATTCATGGAATGTGTCTTGTTTGTTGAGGTTTCCCTTTCTCTTGGAGGAACAAACAAGGTGATCGGATTGCATATCGGGTTATACGGGTATGGTTTTATCTTGGTTTGTAGTGTTTTATGTTTTAATTGCACATGCATGTTTTAGATTATAGATCTCGTGGTAGAGGAGAAAGTTATGCATCCTTGGTTTAGTTAGATGCATGACCTTGTAAAGAGGTCAGTAGCACATAATGAAGATGAGGCTTCCTTCAAAGAAGCATGTACTTCAGTTGAAGATGCAATTGAGTATCTTAGTGTTGGTAAGGTGATGTATTTCATCTTGATGCAATTTAATTGCACCGATTATTTGTTATATTATTTTTGTACGAGATTTGGGTGCTTTTTGAAATTATTGGCTCATCTTAGCTATAGGCTTCAGTTAGAGTAGGCACTTGGTATGGTTTTCTATGAAAAATTTTGTGGCATTGGGTTTGTTCCAAAGAACACCGATGTCAGTCCTAAAACTAATGTCGGTCCACAGAGGGTAATCAATATCATCTATGATAACTTATCCGTATAGGGTTTTTGCAACATAAGAGGGCATGGTTGTTTTATGTCCTTTTTGGAGGATGTAGTTTCTTGTACATAGTGTATATGACAGAGATCGTGTAGATCAATTCAATATTTGGATCGAAAGAGGATAAAATTGGCTCAATTAGTCTTGTGAGGCTTTGAGTTAGGTATCTCTATATGGTTCATGTTATATTTCTTTTGTTTGAAGCAATTGGTATTATGTTTTGATAGTGTGCATAAGTAAAAAAGTGACACAATGGATATTAGGTGGGTTTGAATTTTATTTATGAGATGTATTGGAATCTTGAGGACAAGGGTATTTAGTCTAAGGATGAGATCCTCAATGAAAATTCATTTTTAGACACACGGTTGCATGTAATGAAGAGGCTTAGTATACACAGATGAAAATAAAGTGATTCACCTACTTCACAAGAATTCCAAAATTATGTGATATAGAGGTATTCTTGGTTAAGATGGGAATAAATTTATATTTCTTTCATCTAGTTTTATTTCTCACTAATATATCTATTGGATCTTTTGAGCTTATTATCAGATGCAATGTAGGGTATTTCATGTTGAGTAGGAGCAAGCCATGGTTGTTGGCATTGCAGGGTGGACACAGATACACATATAAAGTGAAAGGAGGATGTTAATATTCAGAGTGGCAGGATCCACAAAGTGGTTATGGAAGATAGTCGAGTTTTGTAGGTATTTTAAGTTTATTGCATGGTGATGTCACTTATGGTTTATTTTTGGTGCTGGATATTCCTATCGGATTGGAGTTGATTGTTTATTCAACTGGGTTTTAGATGATAGAGAAAATTTTCCATCCAATGCTTGTAATTGGAAAATGTCTAATTCCAATATATTTGTTACAAAAAAGGGTCACAACCAATGAACTTTCAACTTTATAGGGTGGTGTGAAAACTTTGAATCATATAAAAGAACCTTATTTCTAACCTCAAATTCCTTATTCTGAATATGTCTATCATGTCATGCCTTATGTCATGCTTTTTTAATCTTCTAGCTCCACCGAGAAATAACACACCGCTCATTCAATGGCATCAATTTTTCTATGTGCTCCTCAATATCTTGTTCATCATCCAATCCTCCTACACATGCAATACACAGGGATGATAACATGAATTCCATAAGCAATACAACCTCCGCGCCAAACACCAAATGAAATGGTGTGAATTTATTCTATCTTTTGTAAGTCATCTTGTATGCCTAAAGTACATCGATACTTTATTATCCCATTCTTTCCTCCCAACATCACATATTTTTGTCAATATATGTCCTAGAATCTTGTTAAAATCCTCAGTAGTACCATTGGCCTGTGGATGATAGGGTGTTGTCTTGTGGTGTGCCACCATAAACTCAACCAAAATAATTTTGATGGTCTCATTAAGAAAATGAGTGCCCCTATCACTTTTCAAGCTCAATAGACATCCATACATGCTGATAATGTTTTCCCATAGAAATCTTACTATTGTAGTTGTCATGCAATCCTTTGTAGGTGCTTCTTCTTCCCACCTTGTAAGATAGTTTTTATAAGTTATAATGTAGTGTGTGCTAGTCCTACGTGCGAGGTGGGGAAATAGGACCCACAAATTCAATCACCCATTTCTCAAAAGGTTCAACACTTGCAATAGGCCTCAAAGGCATCTCATCTCTAGATCTAGGCTTCCCAAGGTGCTAAAAATGATCACACACCTTGAAATATTCTTTAATATCCTTGTATAAGATTTCCCACTAAAGGACAACCATCAAAATCTTGCGCATGGAAGCAACTCCTGCATAATGACCCCTATAATTCCATCACGATCTTCTTCCATTATTTCCTCATGCTCATGTTCTAGTGCACGTCAATGCAAAAATTCATCACATCCTAACTTATACAAATCTCCACCAAACAACTAGTAGGGTGTCGCACGTATTGCAATTTGTTTCTTCTATAATGTTTTCATTCCCTCGTGGTGCTTGACCAATGCACAAAAATAGTACAATATCTTAAAAAAATTTAGGCATGTGATTCAATCTAAAAATATGTACATTTGATATTTTATCCTCAATGCTCTTCACATCCTCACCAGAATTGATCATTTACAAATAAGCGAGTGCCATGAGTTGTTTTTTCCTAGTTTCACAATCATTGTAAACTAAAACTCCTAAAATAGTAGTATCCACCTATAAATGTGCCCTTGTAAGACATGCTTATTAACTAAATACTAAAGTTCCATATGATCTATGAAGAAGATAAACGGAGTAGTTAATAAGTATTGATTGAACTTGGGCATCACGTAAATCATAGAAAAATCTTCGCACTCAATAGTGGTATAATTATGTTCACTAGTGTCAACTTCTTTCTTGTAAAGTAAATAAGGTGGTCTATAATTCCATCACTTGGTTGTGCTAACACAGTGCTAATCGCCATCCCAGAAGCATCCACATCAACAAGAAATGGTTTGTCCCATAAAGGAAAATGTAAAATAGGTACGGTGGTAAGCCTTTACATGCCGGTGTTTCAAATGCTTGTTGTTGCACCTCACCCCAATAGAATTTTCCCTTAGCCTCCAACAGTTCCTCTAGGGGCACATAAATCTTTACATATCCATGAATGAATTTCTTGTAGTACCTGCATGACCAAGAAATCCACACACTTCACTTTTATTGTTAGGTTATGTTATCACCAAATCATTGCACCCTACGAATGGCCGAATGTGAACAAGATCTTTTGTCGATTGGGTAACATAGGGTCACCTCTCAAGATGTGGGAATTGGGCTCAAGTGAACCTCCAAAGAAGTTTGACTTCCTCTTCCTAAACTAAGTGCTATACTACTCCTAGTGCAATAAAAAAACTAACTAGACCTATACTAACCTGTCATGGGATTAGGGAAAGATATTTTGCAAGAAATAAAACCTACACTAAGGATGGTGATGCACCAAGAAAATGGTGTTGCTAGACAAATTTCTGATCTTCAAACAAAGAAGGGTTGATTTGGAGAGGGTGAGAAAATACACCACAGTCCAATTTCACCTACTGCAACTTAGAAAGGGTAAATAAGATACCACAGACTATAAAGCAAGCATTCCCTTTGTTAAAATCAATTAAACAAACAAGTTTTTGGTCTTCCAATGAAGAAGGATGAAATTGAGAAGGATGAGAAAGCATCACAACCCAACCACATACAAAAATCCACTACTAGATAAGCACAAAACCTCAAAAAAACTACAGTGAAAACTTGAATTTTCATAGTGTACTTGCAAGTATAACAAAGGCACGACGAAGTAGATAAAATGATGAAAGGAGCAATAATAGTCACAAAACACACACTTTTATTACTTCAATCACATGCACAATGCATCAATACATTTAGGAAGAGGCAACATTTTCCATTAAAATATTGGAAGAGAGGTTTGAAAGTTCCCCAATCCACAAAACTAGTAGAAAGAGAGAGGATTCTTGAAAAATGTGCACTTGTTCAATTGTCCAACCCCGATTGTCTAACCCATTGGAATGAAATACTCTATATTTATAGAAAAATACCTATGAGAGAAGAGAGGAGATATTCCTAAATTCTTGGGCATGAATAATGGCACATGATGGCCTTCATTAATTACATCATTAGTTGCACCACTTAGGAACATTCCATCATGCCTCATTAATTCAAAATTTGAACTTATTCACTTTAAATAATATTTTTAATAAAATATTTTTAAAATAATAATATTTTTAATAAAATATTTTAATAAAAATAAAATGTGCTTTTGGTGGGACCCCTACTATACACTTTGTGCTTTGAAGGGGTCTCATATTTGATACGTTAGCCAACCGGTTGGCCAACTAACTCACGAGTTGGTTGGAGAGTTCCACATTGGTCACCCTCTCTAAATTAACTCGGTGGTTCTTTAAAATTTCCTTAATAATCGAGCCTATTTGTATTCACTTTCCGGTGTTGGAATGGCTCCTTGAAATGGTATTCAAACTTGCAAGATTAGTTTAAATGTATGACACACTCATTAACTTTAGGGACCACCATGAAACAAGTTGTCCGAGCTTCATTTTGATTAGATGACACTTAAAGTCCAACAATTAGACCTTACTTATTTTGCATTGGGTTCATCACATATCCAACCTACCAAGTTTCCTAACCACAATGAATTCTCTTTTGTTTTACATGTAGGTGCACGATCAATTATTGGCTATGAATCGACCGAGTTCTTTACCCTTGACGCCTTACACTTAAACTTCATCAACCTTCATGTTCTACACATATCTTTTGACACATCCTTGGAATACCCAATGACACTCGCTCGTCTTGCAATGGAGAGATACCCATGGTAATATTTTCTTGAGCTACATGAATCATCTCGAACACCTCTCCCTGGACCTTCACATCATTTGACCCTCATGATCGTTTGGATAAAATTTTTGAGCCACAAGAATATAAAGTGCCACCAGATTTAGACATACTACTGTAGAAAATGAAATTGTGTCACACCCTCGCAAGTCCCATTTTATTAACATACATCTAACCATGACCCCTCCTCACATAATTATTAATTTAATTACCTAAATTTAATTAATTCCCACCTCACCTAGCCACCTCATCTCTCCACCTCATCCTAGACCTATTCTAAGCCTATTAATTAACCTAGACTAAGTCCCCACTCCCCTTAACTAACTAGGAATCATTCTAACCCTAACCTTAATTTCCTATCATTCCTCCAACCAAATTTCCAAACCATTTAGCGCCATTCCACACTCTTGACATGGAATCAATTGTAAATCACGCCAAAATTTGGGACGAAAAGGCTATTTTTGGTAAAGTATGACCTTTTCTCCATAACTAACGCTGATTATTCCTCATCGATGCGATCACCTAACCAACATCGTTTCCCTTAAATAAATATTTCCAATCCTTTACCTAGGTTCCGAACCTAACATCTTGAGTTTTGTCTTTTGCATCCTTGCATCATTATTCTCAAGTTATCCAGAGATTTTATGACACACAAGAGACCATTAAAGCATACATACATCATACCAATCACCAACAAGTTGTTCTAGAGATTTTTGGTGCACTCACAAGGAAACACCATCCCTCCTACTATTACATTCAATCGGGACCAATCTCTCCTTAAAATAACACCGCCATCTACTACTCACCTTCATTTAACAAGTAAGTAATCTCCTTCTTTGTCGTTTGCTTTCAGTAGATTAGTTTTTTATCAGTTATTTTCTTCCTTCCAACTTCCTCCATACCCATATTTTCTCCACAAAGCACCTTCACCCAACCATTTGTGCAAAGAATCTTTATACCTCATCCAAATACCTATATTATTATCTCTAGGTCTTCATAAAAATATCACGTTATTCTCTAAGCCTCCATCATTCTATGTGCAATTACAGAGAGTTAAAAACCTCCCACTTTCCATATTTCTATCTCAATGCCCCTACGACACCGGTTACCCAACCGACATTAGTCATTACTAAATACCGACATCAATCGCTAACCAATACCTGGTCTCTCGTGATCGGTAATTTATCCCGAACAATAAGTTAATTTACCTACCCAAAACCTCTAAAAACTTCCTAATATTTCCCAGGACCTCATTTATAGCCTCTTTTAGACTGTGACCCTAGACTAACCTACCAACCCTCCAAATTTAATGATAACTTGCATGTTAGATTAGATTTAATTATTGTGTTTTATATGAGATGCATAAATCATATTAAATATAGTAGGATTCATTTGTTTATGATTTTTCCTCGCATTAAATTGTTAAAAAATGTTGATTGACAACCTTTCCGGGAAGTTACATGCCTCCCGTAACTAACATATGTTAGTAAGTCCATTGTAATGTGTTGTTTAATATTATTTGGTGGTATTGTGTTGCTTCTATAGGTCGTTCCTCCTAGCCAAAGGGAAGCTCTTCACAATCATCTTGGTCAACATTCGACGATGTGCAACCTTCTTTGAATATCATAGGTATTCCTCCTCACCTTTACCTCTTATTTATTTTATCTCTACTTTGCGGTGAAACATTTTGGCATGCTCGGTGGGACACCATCTTGTGGGTTATTTTATTTTCAAATATGGTGTATTTTTGTGTTTGTTTCTTTCTGAAATATTCACTAAAATTCTCTCTCAGTAAATCTTCTTTTCTTCATATTTGTCTAAAAGAAATTTGTCTTTTAGTTCTTAAAAAGATCACTTCTTATTTATTTTATCTTTGCATAAGTGAAAACCATTCCTCTACATGTTCTCTTATTTTCTACATTGAATATCGTTATCGACTTGGATTTTAAAATTTGTGCATTTCATCCTTTGAGTGCTGCATTAGATCACATGGATTTAATCAAAAATCACACAAAGGAGGTCATGACCACTTGGTGATTGGATTAGATTAAGCATAGTTCACATTTGTACACACACTCCCAAGCCAAACCAATTACACAATTTACAAATTTCTTAAACATCACTTTTCTAGGAAGAATTCGTTAAGGATTTAACACCCCGTTGGTGGTGGGACCCACCGATGTTTTGGCTGGTTTATCATATCAGAGCTCGGACCTCACATACTAGAAGGTATATTGAGGACTCTTTAGCCAAAACTAACCTGAAACAAGTCATAGATTGCTTTTAGGGCACCTTTGTTATCCAAACACTATATTTCATTCATAGTCAGTTTAAAAAGGCATAAGCCACTAAACACTAAAATATAACACCTAGGATTTACGTGTTTTGCTAGTTTTTGCTTGATTGAATTGTGTTTTGAGTTGTGAGGATGATTCATCAATTTTTCTTCTCTTTCACACTCCACGCTCACAATTCACTCCAAATTCAAAAATTTCTTCATCTTCTCAAAAATCTCAGTAACCGACATCGGTTTAGCAACCATTGTCGGTTCCTTCATCATACTACCATTGGTTAACCGACCGACATCGGTTTCTCACGTTTTTAACTATTCTATGAAAAACAACATTTTCTTCTTACATACCAAATTTATGTGTTCTAATTATTTTAATACACTTATTTTTGAGTCTCTATCACCCTTAACATGACCTAGTTATACCCATTTTATGCCTTTCTTATTCATATTTCCAAATTTCTTGGTTATCCACAGGAATCGGAATTGGTCACATGACCAACATCGGTCTTCCCGCCTAAGCGGCACCGGTTAACTAGCCGGAATCGGTCTGTGTTTTTTATTTTTATCATAAACAAAAACCTATTTCTATTCTCTAGACTTCACCAAACATTTGTTTCTGAGTTTTATCGGTTCGCAGAGCCTAGAATACCTCTTTTCCACCTTTCATATGGTTTAGACTCACCAATAAGTGTGAGCCCTTTCTTTTCATGCTAGTTATGTACCCTTTCCCACTAGCCCTTCACCTCCATCCATCTCATCTCCGATGGATCCTAATATCGTGACTATACTTGTAGGTGATGAGGATTTTTCTAAATTCCTTGATCACAACCTCTTGGCCTTGCAGCATTACCTCACCCACTCTTCTACCCATGATTCATCAAGCTAGCTATTATTTGGTATGCCTACCTCTATGCCCCCTACCATATATGTGAATGCTACTTCAATGTTACCTACTCCCATGTCAATGTCACCTACTGCACCCTCAACATTCGCCACACCTTTGGCATTTGTCACTCCCCCGACCTCTGTTAGCACCTCAACATCTACCATATCTTCATCTATGGCTCCTAGTATAGGTATTCCCACATCATTAGTACCTATAAATTTGCAACTACTAATGGTGTCGTGCTTATATACTCCCTTTCATAATTTGGTCCTTTCTATACCCCAAACTCTTTTGCCCATATCCATGAGGGTATCTAGATAAGATCCTCCCACCTACACCATGCCTCAACAACCACCCATCACCTTCACTCCTTATTTAGGGTGCATTCCTTTGTCATCCATTCCCTCTTACATACCCCCATCTAAGTTTTCTTAGTCGGCACCATAAAACACTAGTGTGTCATCGATGACTTATTCATCTCATCCACCCCCTTATACCACAGGGGGTGCTCCTCAATCTAATCCTATGATGGATCTTATAAATATGATGATGGATAAGATGTAGACCCTCAAAGCATATATTTCTAGCTCTCACAATGCCTTGAATTATGATGAAATATGTAATGATCCTATTCATCCATCCATACCCATTCACCCTTATCTTGCACATTGGGAGTTTCCTAAGTTTAATAGATTTAATAGCAATGAATACCCTCAACAACATTTGTGATCATTCAAACACATATGTTATTTTATCACCCATGACGATGCCTTACTCCTTTGAACTTTTCCCATGTCACTGTCAAGACCTTCCCTAGATTGGTATAGTGATTTACCTAGGCACTCAATCTTTTCCTTCAACCAATTGGCCTAGACTTTCTTAGATCACTTCTCCATCAATATATCTAAGAAGGTCTCCATGACTGATTTATACTCTACTTGTCAGTACGATGATGAGTTTATCATTGAATTCGTTGCATTGTGGTGGGGGCTCATTAATCAGCTCACCTTTCACTTCCACAAACCGAGATGATAGATTTTTTCACTAGAGCTTGTGTTAGGAACATTTCCCCAAATCTTCAGGTAAAAACATTCCAAACGTTTGACGAGGCATTCACCATGGCTTAGAAGCTAGAGATCCATGCCCTTAAAGAGGAAAATATTAAGTTATGCAAAAATATCTCTTTGTTTAAGTTGAATGACTCCTCTTCTTCTTCTAAAATACAAAAAAATCATTCTAAGGAAAAAAGATCTCGACAACATGGTGGTCCTGAAATCTAGACCCTCTCATCCATCAAACCAACTAAAACCTCCTCCTAATTTGTCCCCTATTCATAATTTCCAGTACAAGTATGAACATAAATGTTATACCCCCATAGGAGAGCCTTACTCATTGGTGTTGGAAAATATTTTAAAAGAAGGATCCATCACCCTTCTACCTATCAAACCACAAAATGGTTTCAACCCTTCCCTCCATGTACCCACATGGTATAAGGAGAATGACTATTGTAACTATCACCACATTAGGGGACATAGTGATGGCAATTGAAAACCTTCAAGAACATTGTCCAAGAAATGTTAGATAATGGAGATATCATCCTGGAAAACCCTAACATGCTAGAAAATAAAAACCTTCATGTCTTTAAGAAACCTTTTCCAAACCATACCCATTCATCAAACCAAGCTAGTGAGACCTCTAGCAATGACACCAATGTTCATAAGGTTCATGCCATCTTTGACACAATACTGTCCCTTCTTCTCAATTTCCTCCCATCCCATCTATTGAGGAAATTCTTGCATGAGATCCTCTACCCATGGAGGAGCCTATTTCACCTACTCCTCTACCCATGGAGGATCCTACCTCACCTACTCCTCTACCCATGGAGGAGCCTACCTCACCCACTCCTCTACACATGGAGGAGCTGACCCTACCCACTATTTTACCTACCAAGTAGCCTACCTCACCTATTCCTTCATCTACAGAGGATATTACCCCACTTATCCCTCCACCTATCAAGGAGCCCACACTACCCATGCTTCTACCCATGGAAGATCCTATCTTATCCTCTTCTCTACCTAAGGAAGATTCTACACCACCTACCGTGATCCCTCCTCGATCCATAGAGGAGCCACTTTTATATCCTCTTCCTATAAGTGATACTTCTCCCAGGGTCTTCTAAGATCTTGTCAACCTTCTTACATCACTTCTACCTATATATTCCAAAGCAAAAACTTCCCTATCTCATAGACCTCAAAATTCTTCATGGGGATTACCACCAATTCGTCGTCATCTTCCTCTACCTCTAAGCAAATTTCTCATTTTTATGATCACTTAGAGTATGTTGGTTACTCCACACTTTTGGGGTGATTTCAACTTCCAAGTATCCACCCAAATGCAGATGTTATCCCCAAATACTTCAACTATCTATCCTAAAGTATTGAAGGCAACCAAATCTATCACACTGAGCCAGTTATACCATCCTTTTCTTCATCATCCTTTCCTTCACAACAATGTTCACTCGACCCCAAACCTCCATCCATACCCAAACCTTCACATACACCTACACCTACCACTACATTAGGGGTCTTTCTGATTCCTAGTCTAGTCCATCCCCCTATGAAGATAGATTTGACCACCTCTTCACAAACCGCCACCAATTCTATTCCCACACCTAAGAGGAAGACCCAACCTCTTAAGCCTCACACCCTAGTTTCTCCCATGCCTTCTTATTCACCTTCTCCTCTTCCATCAATCTGAGGCCCACATACATCAACCTTGGTAAAGGTCACTCTCCCCAAGGAAAACTTAAAGTAAGGAAACCCACACCCTTACTTCGATATTCTATTCTACCCATGCCTTCTTCATCACCCATGTCTTTACCTTATCTTTTACCTATACCTTCTACATTAACCTCAATGATGATCTTATCCACACCTCCATTATCACCTTGGTTGACTCACACACCTACACCATCTGTATCCCCTTCTTCTTCATGCACTACTCAAGAACCTTTACCCAAGAAGGTGCAACCTAAACCAAAAACCACACTACCTACCAAAAAGGTAGTTAAACCGACTCAACCCCCAACTCCCCCTCTTTTAGGAAAATAAACATGTAACCAAAGAGGAGAAAAGTAAACGAGGCTAGTTTTCTCCTAATGGGCTTGGACCCTATATTTTCATCCATACCTATGGATCAGGAGCTTATCATTTATCCTCTCTTGAGGGTAAACTAAAACTGAGCCCCTTAATGCCTTACATCTTCGACCATTCTATTATTGAGTAAATTACTACATCACTTTATGTAACTTATATGCTTATCACTTGAGCAAACCTTTCCTTTTACCTACCTCTTTTAAGGACTAACAACTCAAACATAATTGTGTGATAATCCTTCACCCTTTTAGCCTTGTCTTAAATATGAGTACCATAGCTCTACTCATGAAATGATTCTTATGGATACTTTTCATCCTTTTCAGGATGGAATCCCATGGTCATTCATCACTTGAAACCCCTCTTTCATAGCTAACCTTTTCGTGCTATGGTTTTTGCCTTCATAAAAGAGGCCTATAATCCTTTATAGTCTTTTCCATGACTTCAAGTACAAAAATATAAAATATATGGGATGAAAAAAATTTACTCCTCGAGTCAAAATTCTTGAAAATAGATGATTCACTCAAAAATGATATCTATCTTTCTCTCTCATCTTTGTTATAAGTAAACTTATCCCTCGAAGGACAACTATAAAAAGATAGACATCTATTGCACTTAGTCTATCCCCAAAATAAGACTAATATGTATCTCTTAAATAAAATAATTTTTGAGCTTCCCACATTCATCATCTTCATGAAGACCTCAAGGATAAATTAGTTATCCTAATATAGACTTCCCACATCGATCAGTATATACAAATAAGAAAAAGAATCAAGAAAAATACAATCTTTCGGCCATGGAATTGCTTATTTTGGTTTTGGTTATCTTGGAGAAGGGGCATGTTGTGTCATAACAAGGTTACGCTTAATGAACCACTCCACCCTACCTTCATTTATTTACTCCAATCAACTTAAGGGATGTGGTGTATCTTTTACACATTGTGATCACAGATCTTCTTTCAACTCTAGACCCATCTCCCACAAAATATATCTAGGGACTTATGTTTAATAATTCTATGGGTATGACAATTATGGTCCTTGCCAAATATGGGCATGCCACTTCCTCTTGGTTTGTTATCTATTTTCTCATTTTTTCTTCAAACAAGACAAGACTCCCTAAATTGAATCAACCATAATAATTCCATTTATGCCTACGCCTAATTCACCTTACCTATTACCTATTCAACATTCAAACTTGCCTATTTTCAAACATACCTTACCCAACCAACTTATTCTAATCTACTTGCCCAACCTACCTACCCAACTTACTTACCCAACCTACCTACTAAACTTACCTAATCTAATCTCATTATTCCATGATTTAAGGGATAACTACATCAGTATGAGGCCCTCTTACGGTGTGTTATGTAGGTAGCACTCCGAGTGCATGGGGCCCTAGGAGGTTAGCTCAGACACTCTTTTACTTTCATCATTTTCCACTATTTTCCCCACCATTCTTCCCCCATAACCAAAAACCTATTTAGTTAGTTTCCATAAAAACAATAACTTGGAAAATTAGTCACCTTGCCTAAACCAATTATACCTAATTTACCCAACTTGCTACTATAGGATGTCATTTCTTGCTTCACCAGCCTTACCACCACCTTCTAGGTTCACCTAATGGCCTTATCACCTTACCCTCTCCCTAAATGTACTTAGGGGCACATTTTTTCCTACACTATGGCCTTACCTACGACCTTACCTATACACCCACACAAACCTCACCCATGGGACACTCAAATTTTCTTACTCGTTGTACCTTACAATGATGTCATTTATGTTATTTAGCCTACCAAACTTTCCTTTACTTATGTCATGATGTTTATCTTGACCAGACCAAACCTTTTGGTGTTTGGGAACATACCTAATTCCAGTTCGCACCTAACCTCATTGTGTTTCCAAGACCGTATCATATAACTTGGATACCTGGACCACATCCACCTTGTTTGGATAAACTATTGACCTTTGATGATGTAGATTTTGTGAGCTCTTTAACCTGGTGCCTTATCACATTCTACACATGTGCATGCGTTTGAATGCCCCCACCTATTACCCACACCGATATCACCATTACCTATACCCACACCTTACCACATTTTTCATCACCTACCACTTTATCAAACCCATCACCTGATTATGCCTACTACTTCATTAGTTCCTAGTTTGAGGGGGATCACCTCCACCCATACCTAGGGCAACCTAACCTTCACCCATACCTAGGAAACCACCTCCTGTTTTTGTCATCGTCACTTATCAATACAAGATACATGATAAAAAGGGGAAAATGTAGACACCCAAATTAGTTCACACCCTCCCAAGTTCCTTTGATTAACATACATCTAACCATGACCCTTCTTCACATCATTATTAATTTAATTAGCTAAATTTAATTAATTCCCACCTCATCTCTCCACCTTATCCTATACCTATTCCAAGCCTATTAATTAACCTAGACTAAGTCCCCCACTCCCCTTATCTAATTAGGACTCATTCTAACCCTAACATTAATTGCCTAGCATTCCTCCAACCAACTTATCACTCCATTTAGTGTCATTCCACACTCTTGACCCGAAATCAATTTTGAATCACACCAAAATTGGGAAGAAAATGTTATTTTTGGAAAAGTATGACCTTGTATCCCTAACCGATGACGGTTATTCCCAGCCTAGTTCCAACCACCTAACCACCATTGATTCCCTTAAATAATGATTTATGATCCTTTACCCAAGTTCCGAACCTAGCATCTTGAGTTCTATCTTTTACGTCTTTGCATCCTTATTCTTGATTTCTCCAGGTGATCTTATGACACACCAGAGACCATTACAACATCCAAACATCATACCAATCACCAACAGGTTGTTCCAGAGATTTTTGGTGCACTCACAGGGAAGCATCTTGCCTCCTGTTTCTATGTTCAATCAAGACTAACCTCTCCTTCAACTACCACCACCATCTGTTATTCACCTTCATTTCACAAGTAAGTAATCTTCTTATTTGTCATTTTCTTTCAGTAGATTAGTTTTTTATCAGTTATTTGATTCCTTCCAACTTCTTCCATACCCAAATCCTCTCCATAACACCTTCACCCAACCATCTACCTAAATAACCTTCATACCTTGTCCAAATACCTATTTTATTGTCTCTGAGTCTTCATAAAAATCCCATGACCTTCCCTAAACCTCCATCATTCTCTGTGCAATCAAAGAGAGTTCCAAACCTCCCATTTTCCATATTTCTACTTGAGTTTCCCTATTGACACTAGTTACCAAACTGATGTTAGTCATTACCAAGTACTAGAATCACTCGCTTAACCAATACCGATCTCTATGACTAGTAATTTATCCCAGACCAGCAAGCTAATTTACCTACCCAAAACCTCTCAAAACTTCCCAAATCTTTCCCAAACCTTATTTATAGCCTCTATCAGACCTATAAGCCCATACCAACCTACCAACCCTCCAAATTTAATCATAACTTTCTGTTAGATTATATTTTCTTATTGTGTTTTATATGAGATGCCTAAATCATATTAACTACAATAGGATTCATTTTCCTATTATTTTTACTCATACTAAATTGTTAAAAATAATGGATTGACAACCTTTCTAGGAAGTTACACACTTCCTAAAACTAGCATGTGCTAGGTAGTCCACTATCCTATGATGTTTAATATTATTTTATGGTATTATGTTTCTTCTACAGAGTCATTCCTTCTAGAAAAGGGAAGCTCTTCAAAATAATATTGGTCAACATTCGATGGTGTGTAACCTTCTTCAACTACCACAGGTATTTCTTCTCACCTTTACCTCTTATATGTTTTATCTCTACTTTGTGGTGAAAAAATTGTAGTTGAAAGTGTGAATTTTTTTCTACCATGTTTTCACTAAGGGGGGAATGTTAGGAATACCTTTTTAGTGTTCACATGTTTAATAAAATAATTATGTAGGTATAATATATCATAATGTGAAATTAGTTTAATGTGAGGAAAATAGTGAGTGGGTTGTTGGAAATAACTCATAGATATAAGCAAGTGAGTAAGAGTGGTTTGATATGTGGTTGATTTGTTTAAACAACTCATATATTTTTATAGAAATTTTTTTTCTCTCCTATTTTATAGGAAACATATTTCCTATATAAATCTAAACGTATTCGGAATGAATGTATATAAGATTATTATTATGCATGTTTTTTTATTCTTACAATATGAACCAAATTTCAGAGAAGATCCTAATTTTAGGGAAGCATATCATGATTGTAATAATCCAGAAGCATAGATAAAATCCCATGTATGGAATACATGATTCAAGGACCAGTATTCAAAGGAAATCAAATATGCATACCATAAGGGTCTATGAGAGAAAATTTTCCAAAAGAGAAACATAGTGGAGGTTTAACAAGACATTTTGAAAGAGATAAAAAAAATTCTCATCTGAATGAGTGATGCAGAGAAAAATTTAAAAACATGCCTATATTAAAATTTTCAAGTGTTTTCAAATAATAACTTAACTCAATCTTTGCATAAGAGGATCATTCACTAGGAAAATGGCTTAAGGAACTTGTTAAAACTAAGTTATTGTTACCCATAGGAACCTTACCACCTCAATGTACTAGTTTACACTAATCCATATGCTTCCTCACATCACCATTCCATTCATTAGATATCTCATCCATCACCAAAATTACCTTTCACTTATCTCCCCTCACTTACTCTCTCCTTTTGCTTCACTAGCTCTCTAGTTCAGAAATACAAAATTTTAGCTTCTTTCTCTTTTATTGCTCCTTAGTTATCCTACCATGTTTAGTCACTTCACCCAATATTATATCCACTTAACAAATTCATTAAAACAACTCAAAATCCACAATACTCTCCTTTACACAAGACTTCCCTCAAAGGGCCTTAATACAAGGTTGTTTGTTTCACTCATGCCAATAGGTTTATAAAGATACCAGAAAGTTTAAAAAATCAATTAGTGAAATTTTTCTATCCCCGATATTCTTAAAAATATTAAGACTTAACTCCTTGCATAACTCTCTCTATCTCACTTTTTTATTTTGGCTCTCGAGACCCTCACTAGGTCTCGCTTCTAGCCTCTCTGTCATGTATAGATTCACCACCCTAAGGTTTCAAGGCTCAAGATATACATTTATGAGGACCCAATTTTTTTCATTTAACCTTTTGTAAAGCTTCAAACTTGAGCTTTTATTCTATCTCCTACTTCCTTTGGAAAGCAACCCTCTAGACTAGGCCTCTTAAGCGTGTGTAATCACTTCATTCTAGAATGTCATGAGAATATGGAATTCTAACCTTTAGATTGTCAAAATTTCCTTAAAATCCCCTTATTTGATATGTTGGCATGATAACATGAAATATTCAGAGAAAAATACCTTAGCTAAGTGCCTCAAACAACAAAACCCTAGTTTTATCTTAAATGTGTAACGTAGAGTAGCCCGAGAGGTAATAATTAGTTATAACTTTCACTAAGCTTTGATGTAAGGCTTAAAATTTTTCACAAAGTTATTTTTGGAATATTCATTAGGTTCACTTACCATTACGGTTGATCTATGCCTCTAAACCTTGGAATTCTTACCATTTATTCTCAACTAAACTATGTAATCTGTAGGTGAGGGTTTGCAAGTTTCTAACACGGGAAATTGAGAAAAGTATATCATTTTCACTTCTTATTCACATTAGAGAAATTTTTACTCATATTCTCTTAAGAGAAACAATAAAAAAACTTACATAATAATTTTCCACGAGTTTGTCACAATCATACATATAAAACATAATAGAGTATCAAGTTCCTTCTAACACACTAGAACTGAGCTAGCTTCACTAAACATAGTATTCACATTCATCATTTTATTAGAAAGGTATCCCTGAGATAATATGTACTTAAACCTTTCAAATAAGATAATAAGTTTTACAAACACCATGAAAACTCATAGTTTAGTCATGCACATATTTGACAGAGCATGGTATACCTTCATCTACTAGAGCATTTCCAAAGCAAGCCATAAAATCTTTCCATTAGTCACTCTAAGATGATTTACTACTCACATATCAACCAAAATTCCTTTTTCAAAATGCAATAACTATGCAATTTTCAAACTAGATATACAGTTTCCATACACAAGACCAAATTCTTCATTCAAAAATGTAATTTCATACCAAGCTTGATGCTCCCTTTCCTCATCCCAAGAGGATTGAGATTTCAACTCACTACCATCAACCTATATTCGAGCTTCATCATTGTATCTCACATAATTTTGAGTGTGTAACTCCTTCTTACATGTCTTACCCAACCTACAAGTCTTACATTTTATGATGTCTTAACTTCCTTACCTTATAGATGTATAACTACCCCATTTTCACATTATTTCAAGAATAATAATGAGTAACAAGAACAAAATGACTCAACACACCCATCTACCACTTAAAAACACTTAAAACCACCTAATCAAACACTTAACATTATTTGACATGTCCTTGTAGTTGCATTACATCCTTTGGAGATAAATTGCCATTTTAAATTCAAATTTTCTCACTCTCGTATCTCTCTCTCTCCCATGACTTCACATGACCTCATAGATAGGAAAATTGATACTTGGATGCCTCTTTATGATGCTTCTACATCAATGAGTACTATTTTTGGCTAAGAATGAAAGATGACGTTCTGATTTGTGGAAAGATTACTTATTTCAATATGATAAAATAAGAATCCAAAATACATGACTGTACTCAAACATTACAAATTCCAAGTAGGCCATTTGATGCATTGAGCATGGATTTTTGTTGGGTTTGCTAAAAAATAATGAGGTATTGAAATTATTTTTTATTTTTATTTTTGATAGATTCTCCAAGATGAAACATTTGATAGCTTGTAAATAGAAAAGTGATGCCTTTTGGAAAATAGGACACTGAGAGGGGTGTGAATTAGTGTCTATTCAATTTTTACCTCAAAAAATAATTCACTTAGTTTGTATCATCAAGATCAAATCAACATCCACAAGAAGCTAAAAAGAGAGATAACACACAAAGATAGAATTTAATGTGGGAAACCCAAATGGGAAAAAAACCCATTGAAACCAAGAACTAGCTTAGGAAAAGAATGTCCTATAAATGTTACATGATTTCATGGTTGAGCTTCAACTCAACTTGGAGCTGCAACTCCAAAATTTAACCAAGATTCTACTCAGTCTTTGACAAGATGCTACTTTTCTTGAAGCTTCAACTCCCAAATTTGGTCCAACAATAACTGACCTTTAGTAAGCTTCAACTTACAAGGAAGCAACAACTCCCCACATGCTAAGCTACAACTTACACTTTTGAAATAAAATGATTGTACTTGATTTGTTGTCTCAAAAAACTGATGGTGACCTTTAAATTAGCTCACAATTTTTATGTTTTCTCTCCTCTCTCATTATCCCCTAATCAACATTCAAGATGTTTCATACAAGGTTCATTACACACATATCTTTCATGTCACTTTCTCCACCCCAAATAACATAGATAAGATTCTAATTTTTATTCATGCTCATACATTATACCTTCTTCATTAACTAAGTTTTATACATGCTTAAAACTCTATTCTCATCAATTTATCATTCATGTGCTCTCTCGATTTTTCAATTTAGATATCAAGTCTTCATACATTATCCTTCATGAGAATAAGTCTTCATGCCTCACTTTCTCTCTATTCAAATTTCGTCTTCATACATTTTCTCAATTTCACATCACTCCATCACCAATCCATTATATTTTTCAACAAGCATATTTAGAAATTTTCACATGATTCAACTTATCTCGGCCACCCTATGTGGTTCAAAAATAACTTCTTATTATGAAAGAATTGTTTTTGTAGATAACTTAGACACCTAAACCTAATTTTTCAAATTTTACTTCAAGGAACCTCCACCTAACTCCTCTTTTCCATATGTACAAAGAAGTGTAACTGACCATGTAAATGATATATAGAAACGATTACAAACACCGGTACCATACATTCTAACCATATATAATCGACATCCTGTTGGGCTTATAGACATTTCCCAATCTGAATTGTAACAATCATTCAATAAAAACTGATCTTATATAAGGAGTTTACATGTTGAGGTACATTACTTATAATTCAACCCTTCATCATCATCTCTTTCATTCATTCCTTTAACCTCACTATTTATACTTCACTTATTCATTTGAGTTCATATAAACACTCTAAATACAAGCATTGGATGATACAATGATGCAACCTAGAATCTACTGTGAAAACCTAGGCACGCTAGCACATCACGCAACCTGAGATGAGAACTCACCTGAAGCATGTAAAGGTACCATGCCCCTCTTTAAATTTTCTTGTGTAGGATGTTAGTGTGATGATGATAATACATATTCAGATCCATAATTAAACATAAACCTTCCACAATGCATAATCCAGATGTAGATCTTAGAGAATCATGAATTAAACAATAACTATAATAAGATTAACCATACATGACAAAGATTCAGTTACCTTTAATACCATTATCCATCTAATATTATCCATTGCATTAAACATTGTAAAACACAAGATTATTACATTATACTATATATCCATAAGGCATGCACGCATCAGATCTAGTAACGTAAATCTACAATAATTCATCCCCTCTAAAATACATAGTTCAATACATATTTATAGAGGTGGGGACTTTCCCTTCACCCCTATGTACTTCTCAAAATAGGTTGCATGCTGATAATAGACATGTGCCTTTACAATAGTATGCATACATGTAAGTTTTATAATAATTTATGTCCTATAGTTAATCGGAAGAAGAATTCCTATTACTAACTCAAATCATGCATGGCGCTTATTAGTCTCTCATTACCAAAATACCATTACATGTATCATAAGTCTCGGTCTCCATTAGTGCTCCACACACTATCTCCAAAAATAGTCCTTATCCAACAAAACAACTAAGTCCTGAGCCAAATTGTTCTCGGTGCATATTCCATTTCCTATCTTCCCGCACCTTCAAATGTGCCTTGTTCTCATGTGCACATATTTTATGTGTCTTCTCCTTGGATAATATTTTGTCTTCTCAACATTACCCCACACTAAATTACATTTCCGTCCAAGTGTTGGTACAAATTTCGAGTTTGCACACTTTGCCCTAATTTTTTCATTTATACGGGTTGTGTCATTTTTCCATTTTCCAAATTGTGAAAAACTCGAAGTGGATCGAATCGAGTAATTTGAGGTTAAAATCCTACTCCCTGGGTCAAAAAAATGTAAAATCATGTTTCATTTGATTTAAAGCCAAGAAATCTGTCTTCCTTGTGAAAAAATTCCATTTCTAGGGCATCCTCTGTATTTTTTAAGTTTTGACGGGCATACGGGTGTCATTTGCTCGTCAAATTAGTCATCGCAACCTTTTGGTGATGTGGTGAGCTTCTATTGGCTGGGGGCGGTCAGAAAATGTTATAACTTGTCACTTTTTGATTTTTTGGCACAAGGAAAATTTTGGTCCTCGGCCCCGCATTGCTATAGTGATGTGCCTACGTGGCAAAATTTGATGGGCTGGAGGATCGGCGGGTGGTGGAGGTCACTTAGAAATCTTGCCTTCATTTTTTTAAATTTCTCAAAATCAATTTTTTGCCCAAAGGTCCGCCTCCAATAAGAAATGGACACGTGTCTAGGAAAGTCAACATGGAGGGGCGGAGTTTGTGAAAATTTTGAAGTTTTTAACTTCAAAATGTTAAAGTTAAAATTTGGCCCGAGAGCCCGCGACCAATTAGAGGAAGACACGTGTCCAGGAGGCGAGATGGAAGAAGGGGCCGAAGGAAAATTTTATGAAATTTTGCCTTTATGTTTGCAAGGTAAAAAATGAAAAATGGGCCCGCCTCTAATGAAAAGTGGACACGTGTCCAGGAAGGTCAAACGGAGAAGTGGGAACTTAGAAAAATTTGTTGTTTTTGGGCTCAAAGTTACAAAGGAATTTTTTTCCCAAAGGCCCATGTCCAATTGAAGGAGGACATGTGTCCAAAATTTGGTGGAGGTTTGGGGCATGGAGGAAATATTGAAAATCTTACAAATTTTGGTGAAATTTCACAAAGTCAAAAATTGATCCATGGCCCCAACAGGAAAATTTGGAAGGGTTCCCCCGCATCTAAACAAGGGATGGCACGTGGCACATTAGAAAGGGAAAAAGAAGAGTGTGGGCCCGCAAAAGGTTGTAGTGTTTTCGAGAGGTTTGAAGGCAAAACTTGGAGGATCGGCTCTGTAGCGAATGGGAGACCCCCACGTGGCAAGGGAGTGAGCGGGTGTTCAGCCTACGGGGAATTTTGAGAAAATTTTCCTTTTCTCAAAAAAGTGGAAAAATTCATCAAATTGGCCCGTGGTTTTTGTGGGGCCCACCTAGGGATACGTGGTAGGTTCAGGAGGCAAGTGGGGAAAATTTTCAAAATTTTCCAAAGGTCAAAAAGGGTTAAAAATGCATTTTTTAAGATGGGGACCCGCTCCAATCATGTTTGGACACGTGTCCACCTTATCCAAAGGAAAAAGAGGGAATATTATTGAATCTCATCCTCCACGTGGAGGGCTGACATTAAAGGTTGACTAAAATCAATGGTCACTATGTAATTTCATTTTTGGGTGCCATGAGAACTCCAAGAAACTTGGAAATCAAATTTCTTCACCGAAATTCATCGAACCTTATATGATTTTGAGTCCCCTCAACCTTCTGAGAAAAATGGAACAATTTTTGGGAGTTAATTTGATGGCTTATGATTTTTTTGATGAAATTTTTCCTAGACCCGTGAAAAAATGTGAATAGTGAAAATGATGAAGTAAAAGGTGGAAAATGATTTCAAATGCATGTTGGCATGTCTAAATGCCAAAAATGTAACCCTGGATGGATAAGGATCTGAATTCATGTACTATTTTAAAATATTTGTGCATCCCTGGCATTTTACAAGTTGTTTTATAGTTTAATGTAATTTTCATGAAATGGATAAGGTTTCTTAAAACAAATTTGATCCCTAAGCATATTATTTTCTTGGGAAGCAAGGATCCAAGCTGGCATGAGGTATAAAATATATTTTTAAGCATTTGTGAGGGGGAGAGAAGAGAGAAAAATACTTAGAATTTTCAAGAAAAAAAAAAGCTGGAAGAAATTCATTTCTCTAGAGAAAACCACCTGAGAGTCATTTTTAATTCCATTTTGTATCGATTTCATCATGTTGAATTGGTTTCAGTTGTAAAGCCAACAAAGTTCTGAGATTGTTCTTATAGCATTCCCCTACTGATGTATTTGATCAAATTTTGGATTATGTGGTGTTATCTCTTGGAAAAATTTGCATATACTTATGTCTCAGAATGTTATCAATTTGTGTTTCTTGCTCATGTTGCAATCTTGTGTTTAGGATCTCTTTGATCATACAGGTCTCATTTCTTGTTGATGGTTTAGTGGCATTTGCAATATTGTTTTCAAGAGCTTTCATCGATAGAAGATAAATAGATTTAAAATCATTTTATTGTCCTTGAATAATGAGACTGTTTGTAAACTTTTGGGTGCACCTTAGGTCATGATTAAATAGGGATTCCTGGGTACTTTGTTGGTATTTTGCTTCAAGATTTTGTGGTAGGTTATCAAAGGTTGTGTGGAAGAGTGTAGATCTGGGCCTCCATTTGTGTGCACATATCCTGGTTTAAGGATCACTTAAAACCCATGGAAACATTCCTTTTGTGTAGATATTGTAAATTTCTTGCAAAGGTTCTCAAACAAGTTGGTAATTCCCAACTAGTCTTATCTAAACATATCCCCACAAAAATTTAATTCATACTAACTCATCCTATCAATACTACCCCTACATTGCATTGTGTGTCAACAAAAGAACACAATCCTTCCACAAAAATGCACAAATTATATCGTGGTTTTATCATGTCTTTAGCAGCGCTAGATTTGTTTTGAGAATATTTCCATCATTTAGTAGTGACAAATCCTGTGAGTTTGGATAGTGGATGCTTGATCATGTTTTCACAAGGCCTCTTCCATACCATATGCAAAACACAAGGATATCTCCATCTCCTTTACCATATAAGGGCTGCAATATAGGTTCTCTTGCCTTGGTTGATAGGCACAACCTAAAACAGTGAGGGTTAGATCAAAACCCTTTTGAAGGTGCTATCCACTCCCTCAAATATTGAATGCAAACAAGTAGATAGGTGTGCTCCCTAGCTACAAATGACATACAAACCATCTATCTATCCTTGAGTGTCTTGTGTAAGTTCATGATGTTGTTCAAGTTGTGAAGGAGATTAAATCTAGATACCAACACCCGAGTGGCACCATTGCAAGGAGTTATTTGAATTTCTTGGTGGTTTTGAAGTGTTTGAAAGGTTTGATCATTTGTGTGATCAAGTATTTGAGCTGTTACATTCTTGAGATATCATTTCATACTTCAGATTTGCATATTTTGGGTAAAATTTTCAAAGCTCAGCCTTCTCTTCTCATTTACCAGCAGTTTATGTAATTTGGCTCTGCGTTGTTTTTGGTTGAATTAAGAAGAAGAAGATTTGATTTGTATGCCCTTGCAAATTTTTCAGTTATAACATACATTTGATAGAATATTTTAGTACTTTCTTGCACAACTAAGGTGGAAATCATTAGTGGCGACTCCATGTTGTTAAGATCTTGAAATACCAGTTCTCTTATGCATCTCTGTCATTTGAAACTTGTTTAAATCTATCAAGCAGAGGGAAGCAGATCTCTCTTCATCAAGGACTCTTCTAAGAAGTTGCTCAATGAATCAAGAAGATCAGAACTAGAAGAAAGAAGAGTGTGGAAAGTTGTTGATGATTCGGTTGCAAGAAAAGAAATCCCCATAGTTGAATTTGAAGTGGAGCAAACTGTTATTATAGATTATAATTCTTTGTCAAGTAGATTTGATTCGTAATTTTCTTACTGATCTGCATTCTCCATCAGGTGAGGGGCATCCTTGTGTATTTAAAAAACTTTCTCCTAAATATTCTTTGTGGTTCATAAGTTTTCTAAAGTTTATCAAGAGAAAGAGCCTTTGGGGGGTTGCCATTTTAAAGATCACTCATCTATTCCAATCAAACCCATTACTACTCCTCACCAGCTTGTTTCACCTCCAAGATCACCCCCACCAAACAATATGGCTCAGCCTAGACCTCCATTTATTATTAACACCTTTGGTCCTATAAATTTTAGAGGAATGGATGGTTATCCAAATGCTGTCCCAGAATATGTGAGAAATAGGTTACAAAAATTCCAAGGTAACAATGCCATTACCGGTGATCAGCATCTCAAACTGTTTGATAATATGATGGAGGATTTTGAGATAGAATTTGAGGATGTGTATGTCAAGTTGTTTATCCATACACTTGAAGAAGATGCTAGGGATTGGTATAAGGCTCTACCTAATAACTCTATTGATTCATGGACTGAGATGAAAAATGAATTTAGGTTGCAATATGGTGACAGGACTGATCCTAGATTTCTTTTGTCTGAATTTGAAAATATCAAGAAGAACCCAAATGAGACAGTCCATGACTTCAATACAAGATTTAATAAAACATTGAGAAGGCTTCCTATCATTTTGAGGCCTTGTGATGAATCTTTCTTGATCAAATATGTAGATGCATTTGATAAAAAGGCAGCCTATTACTTGAGAGACAAAAATCCTACAAACTTGAGGCAAGCTTTCACCATGGCACTTCAAATTGAAAATAATATTAAAGCTATTGGTAAACCACTTAAGAGGGATGGTGTGAAGCTGATAAACCCTAAGAAGCCTCAAGCTAGCAAGGGTGCTGATTTAGAAGATGTTGTCAAGACTTTGGCAGGGGCTATCAAAGAAATTTCTTACAAATTAGCTCTGGGCTGAGAAAGGAATTGGGAAAAGTTCACAAGGACAGCAAAGAACTCAAAACCATGATAGATTTGGAAATCATAATAGGGGTAATCAAAGACAAGATGATAGAGGTAAAGGGCCTATTGGATCTGTAAACAGACAACCTCAAGCTTGTGAAAATAGAGTGGTGCTTGACCCTTTAATCGCAAGGGTTGTTCTTATTCAAAAAATTGCTGATATGGATTGGTGTGATAGATGTTTTCTTCCTCATCCTCCATGTGAAATGGACCAACAATTTATTGAAGATGATAATGAGAATTAAATGGATGATGAAATTTGTATGATGGGCAGATCTTCGAAGCTCACAACAAGCAAAGCAACATCACAGATGTGATAAGTGCAAGGACTCGCTGCAACCTTTTGGGATTGCATAAAGAGGGTACTGTTGTTACATGTGCTCACAAAGACTTGGATGAAGATCGGGATTCTAGGGTGATCACTCTAGCATCCAGTGTGATTGCACAACATGGAAACCTCTCTCCAAGTGTGGGACTTATGAAAATGAGAGAGGAATCTCTAGATTAGAGGCTGGTTCCTCAAAATCCTCTGATTTAGATCTATATTTGCACAACTACAGAGGTTCAGATCCTAATCCTACTCTAAATTGTAAGGAGACAGGGATAGAAGTGCAAAAATTGAAACTAACTAAAGATGGTGATGCACCAAAAAGGAGTGGTGAATATTTTTGTCAAGCAAATAGACACAAACCAGAGATTGCAACATAAAACATACACAGGATGATAAGATATAATTTAGGATCTGAAATGAAGCAAATAATACAAACAAAGGACTGAAACTCATTCACAAAGCTTGCATTATCATTTCCAGTGTCAAAATCACTGCATTACAACCTCAGAGAGGTAAAGATAGTTACAGTCTTTGGAGAGGTCTAATTCTTGCAACAATCACTTGCTGGAGGTGAAAGAAGAAGATTGCTATGCCAAAAAAGTTCCCCCTTAGAAATGAGCCAAAACTGGCTTTTACATGCATGGGTTGAGCCCAAGAGATAGAAACGACAAAAACATGAGAGCCCATTCCTCCTTGACTGCAGATGCATTAAAATGGCATGGGAGACCTTACAAACCCATACCCTATCATTTTTGACCGAATTGCAGGAGAATGCGACCCATTCTGCGTTAAATTTGGTCGCTGAAATGTCACTTCTGGCCATGAACATGCGTCAGAGATGTTTCTTAACTTTATGTCTCAGACTACACCAAAATTCAAGATTGACCTTGGAATCATGTAGAGAATTTCATAAGCTTTCCGATGATATAAAGAATGTGCAAATCCGAGCTTTGGATCGAAAGATATGGCGATCTGAAGATTTAGGGCACAAACAGGTGAAAATGTGTTTTGAAATTTTTTCCGCGCTCTCGCCACTGGATGACATGTGTCAAGCGCGATTGTATGTGTAATTCTCTCTCCTTTCACTTACTTGTGGGTTTTCCCTTGAATTTTGACCTTTTTGATGATTTTGGAACATTTTTCACTTTTCCCCTCAGCGCACCCGCCACTGGGACACGTGGCATGCATTGATTGGTCGACGTGGGGCGCGGGAAGACCTTAGCCTTTTAGCTTTTGGCCAAAACTTGGCCAAAATTTCCAAATCCTCCCCGAGCTCCACGCTTCCGCTCCATTGGACATGTGTCCTATTTCGATTGGCTTGGGCTGACTCTTCAAACCTCACCCTTTAAAATTTTTGACGCTTTCCCTTGTGACACATGGCGTGATTTGATTCATCCGCGGCCTCGCGGCCACGGCCCCTCACGTCCCTTTGGCCCGGCTGTCCCAAACTATCTGGGACAAAAACTTCTGATCCACTCAATTTGGGCTTCCCTATCCCTCTTTTGGCTGATGAAACGTGGCGTAATTTGATTGGCTTTCGGCTCCTTCGGCTCCCCGCGTCTACCACGTACTTCTAGCCCGACTATCCCAGTGCTAAAGTTCTCTGTTCCGGCCGATCCGGGTGGTTCGCGCCCTTCGCGTCCTCACTGCTCGGCCGTCCCAAACTGCCCCTGTGCAACAGTTAGTCAATTTTCTTTTCTCCTTCAAAGTGGAACGGGCTTTCCACGCCCCATGCATCCCAACCTGCCCTAGTGCTCGCAGCCCGCCTGGCGCCCTTTCAGCCGATTCGCGCCCGACGTCCCAACTGTCCCAAGGACCACCTAGACTAGGACTTAACCATTTTTATTCTTTTTTTTTTGGCCCAAGCTTGTTTTTGCAACTTTTTCACCTTTTCTCGTAACTTGCTCTTTCAACCCGGACAGAGAGTTAGAAAAATCTGAGGGGACCCTAGAAACATGATTTTTTTCCCTGAATCAATCAATTTTCCTGGGACTTGAGAATTTAATGCATGTTATCAAAATTACCCTGGGGGTGAATTTTGGATAACAATTTGGTGACTCAACGGGGTTACTCTGCTAGGTAGAAGATACCAATTTCTGAAGCACCCATGGGCATGAAGTCATCAAATATTCTCGTTTAGAACCCTTACATCGACTCAAAAAGTGTAAGGAGGAAGATGGAATATGACCTGATGGAAGCAAGGACTACAAAACATCTCCATGGACAGCAAGCCGTGCCAAAGCACTTAGGGAAAATAAAACTAACCTACAACAAAACGATGTGCACAAGAACCCGGAGGAATGAAAATCTAATCTAATATTTACAAAGTAGTGAACTTCCCTCTAGAAGCAATGCTTGAGATAGATTCCATGACTAGAACCTGCAGTTCTTCACCATCCAATGAGGCCACCTGGAAAGCATTGCTTTTGTTCTTACACTTTGTGACCATGTATGGGCCACTCCAAATGGCATCAAATTTTGAATGCCTTCCCGGTTTTGCTCGTCCAAATCCCATTTCAACACTAGATCTCCAACTTGAAAAGATCTATCCTTGGCCTTCCTATCAAAGGTCTTCTTGATCAATTCTTGATCCTTTTCCATTGCTTGGGATGCCTGATTTCTCATCTCTTGCAGCTCCATCAACTCTGCATATCTCACCTCCATGGGCTCAAATTCAAGCAACTCCAGCTACTTCATGAGTTCCAATGCTGGCAACTCAAGTGACATGGGCAAGATTACCTCTCTTCCATAGACAAGTTTGAATGGAGAGTTACTTGTGGATCTTTTGGGAGTTATCCTATCAGCCCATAAGGCTGATTTCAATTTGGTATGCCAAGACCTATGATTCTCGTCAAGAGTCCTAATGATCCTCAACAAGTTCTTATTTGTAGACTCGGCCTGACCATTACCTTGAGGGTAATAGTTTGATGAAGTGCTTAGGTAAATACCATTCTTGACAGCCCACTCAGTCACCTTAGATCCAATGAATGCCAATGCATTATCAGAGATTATTGTAGTAGGTACACCAAATCTGGTTGTTATCCCCTCATAAAAGTCTAAGATGCTAGACTCATTTGCCTCTTTGAGTGCTACTACTTCTGTCCATTTGGTGAAGTAGTCTGTGGCTGTCAAAATCCATTTGTGCCCTTGGCTTGAATTGGGATTAATGAATCCAATGAAGTCCAAACCCCATTGCATGAATGGCTGGTCAACTAAGATTGGATGCAATGGAAGGGCAGCAAGTCTCTCTTTTCCTATGAAGAATGCACAATTCTTACACCTCTTGATCCATGCGTAGCAATCACTGAAGATTTTAGGCCAATAATAACCAGCCTTCATGATTTTTAGAGATGTCACTCTTGGTGCAAAATGACCACCAGCTGGTCCACCATGAAACTCTTCCAACACCCTTTGAATCTGATTTGTGCTAATGCATCTCAGCAGCACTCCGTTCACATCTTTCTTGAACAAAACTCCATCAACAATGGCATACGAGACACCGCAATCTGAAGTGTCTCCTTTGGGTCTTGTTCATCTCTGAGGGCGAGGCTCCGTACCTAGGAAGTGTATAATGCCTTGGGTCCAGCAAGGAGTGGGGGCAGCATTGTCTTCTTCTTGATTGCCACTTGGCTCATGGCTGTCCTAGACTGATCACAAAGCAGCCTCTTCTTCATTGTATACTTCTCTTTGCTTCCCCAAAACTAACTCGCCGCACAATCCTTTCCCCTTACCAGCTTGGTGATCTTGATCTCAATGTCATACTCCATGACACGGGTGATCCAACCTGCCCTTTTGTCATTTAAATCCTTGTTGAGGAGGAAGTCCTTAACCCCAAAGCATGTGAGACCAGCAATCTGGACCTTGTTGTTTGAGACTAAATGCTTGAATTTCTTCAAGCTTCTACTGCAAGTACATGCTTCTCAATAAAAGAGTACCTCACCTCATAGTCATCTAGGCTCTCGGCTGAAGAAGGCAATTGGCTGCTCATCATTATCCTTGTTCTGCTGTACCAAAATGGTAGAAATAGTGTCATCACCTCCAAATGCATAGAGGATGAAATCCTTGGAGAAGTCCGGGTTGATGAGAGTTGGTGCTTGGGAGATGGCTTCTTTGATTGCTTCAAAACTCTCCTTGCCTTCTTCTATCCACTTGAAAGCCATGCTCTTCTTTAACATTTTGGTGATGGGCTTGAAAAGGGCTGCAAAATTTGGGACAAACCTCCGAAAAAAGTTTATCCTTCCCAGGAAACTCTGAAGGGCTTTCTTGTGGCTTGGCAATGGTAGTGTTCTTATGGCTTCAACCCTCTCTGGATCTATTGCTAATCCTTCCTTGGAGACAATATGGCCAAGGAGCTTTCCTTCATGTGCAAGAAAGATGCACTTCTTAGGATTCAAAGACACTCCAAATCTCCTGCACCTTGTGAAGACTTGCCTCAAATGAGAGAGGTGGTTTGTTGCATTTTTGGAAAAAACAGTGATATCATCAAGGTAAATCAGCACCACATTGTTAATCAAACCTTTGAATGCCATGTCCATTTCCCTTTGGAAGGTAGCACTAGCGTTGGATAGCCCAAATGGCATTTTCTTGTATGCAAAAGTTCCCCATTTGGTTGTGAAGGCTGTCTTGAACTGGTCCTCTTCCTTCACCATAATCTGATTGTAGCCTGAGTAGCCATCAAGCAATGAGAACCTTTCTGAACTAGCTACAACTTGCAATATTTTCTCCATGGAAGGGAGTGGGTAATGGTCCTTGAGAGAGGCTCTATTCAAGTCTCTGAAGTCAACACACAATCTAATCTCTCCACTCTTCTTTCTGACTGGAACTAAGTTGGCAACCCAACTAGAATGCTTGATTGGGAATATGATCCTTGACTCAATCAGCTTGTCCAATTCTTTCCTCATGAGAGGCTCCATGTGTGGATTGACTGGTCTTTGTTTTTGCCTGACAGTGTTAGTATTTGGATCCAATTCAATGGTATGCTGAGCTAAGTTGGGATTGAAACCTTTCAAGTCTTCATAGCTCCAAGCAAAAACATCAGGGAATTCTTGACACAGCTGTATGAACTCATACCTTTCTTGATCAGTTGTCATTCTTCCAATCTACAATGGTTTGTTCTCTTCTACCAAGATGGATACTGAATCCTCTCTCTTGACTGAATGTTTGCTTTTTCCTTTCTATACTGGTCATTGGGATTAAAAATGGACTCTAAAGTGATAAGTCCTTTGGGCAGCTTGTTAGTTCTCAGCTGTACCACTTGGTCACCATACTGCTGTTCCAACTTTTCTTGATTCTTAGCTGAGAACTCAACTTCTTCTTGCAAGAAATGGATGATTTGTTGGTCATTCTCAAACACTTGCCAACTAACATTGTTATCCAGCACTGAAGGCCTCACAATCACGTGGATGTTTGGCTGTACCTTGTCTTGTTGAATGCTTTCCACAATGTCAAAGGCTGCCCCTACTACTGCAAGCCTATCAGCAGCTTGATTCTCTTTCCTAGGAATGGATTTGATGCCAAAACCCTCAAAATCTTCCATGAGGTCCCACACCCTATTCTTGTAGCACCTGAGAAGATCATTCTTGGCAGCATGCTATCCCTTGACCTAATTTACAATCAATTCACTGTCACCAAAGACTTGCAAGTTCTTTATTTTCTTCTTGATTGCCCAATGCATCCCTTGCACCAAGGCTTCATATTCAGCAGTGTTATTGGAGCATGCAAACTAAAATCTAAAAGCTGAGTAGTACTTTACTCCTTGAGGTGAAACAAGCATAGCTCCACCTCCTGCACCTTGCCTACTCCTTGATCCATCAAAAAACAACTGCCATACCTCATTGTCATCCTGGTGGTCTGGCTTGGTGATGCTAGGAATAGGCTGATTTTCTTCGTGTATGCAATAGACCCCTAGCTCAGATTCTTCCACTTCTTGATAAGGATAAAATTCATGTATCTTGTTTTCTGATTCATCAAGAGTTAGATCTGGGATGCTTCCAACCTTGGTGTTAGCCTCATCAGTGCTTGGGTGATATTCTTGATCAAATGCTGAGTAATTGGCATTAATCTGACTTGGAGTGTAAGGCTCAATGTGGAAGTTTGCAATAGGTTCAGACCTGATTGTAGCCTTAGTTCCATACCTCGTTCTGAACAACATGTGTGACCAATCAGCAGACAAATATCCCCCAATCTTGGCTATGAAGTCCCTTGACAAGCAAAGGGCAAAGAGTGGTGGAAGGTCTATGACTGATACATCTTGTAAAACAACAACATTTGGACATGCATGCAAGGTAAGAATCAAGTTTCTAATCATTCGATCATTGTTGCTTACGCTGTCCCATCCAGCTGCACTACCCCTTTGGATATTGTTTCATATTGGAGCCCTAGCTGATCAGCTATTTGTTTAGGCATTACCGAGCTACTTGCCCCGGAGTCTATCATGCAATTGTGCACTAGCTGATTTCCAATGATTAATGAAACATAGAAAGGAGGGGGCTTCAACATTTTACCTTGTTGTCCTCCATGATTTCCCTTAGGCTGGGCAGCATTTGTAAGCACTTTGTCTTGCATCTGAACTTGCTGATTCGAAGTTGGCCAGTCCTTCATGGCAGCTTGCAGCAGATCTCTTTGGCCTGGGATAGATAGGGATTCCCACATTGATATATTAACATTTGTCTTATTAAATCCGATCAATGATGCTTTGAATGGGGATGAAGTATCCCTTTGCTATCCCTTTGATTGTACATTCACTCCTTATATGTGGGCAGCGAAAGCTAGCATTTGAGTCAGCCTAGGGGCTGTTCTTGGCTGCCCTTGTGCATTTACAACCGGATTTTGTTTGCCAACCACTTGTGGAGCCATGGAAGGTTGTGGATTGGTTGGGGCTAATAGCTGTTCTTCACCTAAATTCCTCCTCTTTGACCTTGTGTTGCTGCAACACCTTGAGAAACCGCTTGATTCATGCCACAAAAATCCTCTGCTTGCCAATTTACTAATGCGGTGTCATTTGGGGTAGATTGCTGTTGGAATGTTTCTTGTTGTTGGCTGTTTCCTGGAATGGCCTCACCCTCCACACCAGTATTTTTCACCATTAGTGCTTGATTCAAAGCACCATTGAAGCACATGGATTGGTTATGAGGCTCATTGCATGGAAAACACCAATCATACTCCTGGGCAATGTTGTTTTGTGTTGGCACTAATGCCTTAGAGGTAGATATGGAATTTGGATTATAGGGCTGAAATGGTCTATTGGCAGGAGGCCTTGTTTGATTCATATTTGCAGCTGGGTTAGGAGGCCTTTGTGGTTGGTATGGCTGCCTGTTAGGCTGAGCTTGGGGTTGATAAGAAGGTCTAAAACCTTGGGCCTACTGCCTTTTGAGAGTAACCAGCTCATTGCCTAGGTTTTGCAATTGTTTCATGACTTCTTGAAGCTCATTTGGGGCACTTGGAGATGAAGTGGAAGCTTCATTTGAACTCTGATTTCTAGGAGTGGGAGAAGGAGCTAAACTAGGTGCTTGATTGGTGTTTGGGCTCTCTAAACTTGGAAACAGTGGCATGGGAGGTCTAGGGGCAAGTTTTCCAGCTTGGATCAAACAATTTTCAGCCCTAATGGCAATGCTATAAGCCATAGGGATAGTTATGCCTCCCATAGACTGAATCAACATAGAAATATCAGAATTTAAAGCTTTGAGATAGTAGAGAAAAGCACCTTCTGTTGTTGGCCTGACTGCCACTGGAATTCTCTCCCAAGTCTTTTGAAATCTGAAGTTGAAATCGGTCAGCTGCTCATTGGGAGCTCTCTTGATGGTTGTCAGCTACTCCAAAAGAGACAAGTTGTCTCCCTTCTCTCCAAATTGCTCGTGAAGTGCTATACACAGCTGATTCCAATTTGTGATAGAACCAGCTCCAAGGCTCCTAAACCATTATAATGCTTTACCCTTGAATGAAGATGCCAGCAACTTGACAGCCACTTGCATTTCATTGATTTCATGGATTGCACAAATGTTAGCAATATCTTTAACATGATCACCTGGAGTAGTCTGATTTTCTCTAGTGAAGTAAGGAATGTTCTTCAAGGCTGTAATAGGAATTGGATGTTGTGCATTAAGGGCAAGTGGGCTGCTACCTGTGAAGTTGACGTAGGGGTTGTTTTATGCCATTCTAATTGGTCTTAAAACCCTTGTTGATCTGAATGAAAGGCCTACCACTGTGGAGGAGTTGAGAGGGTTCTATTTGATGGAGATGGAGACCTTTGAATCCTTCTTCCTCTTTGCCTTCTTCTTGGAGATAATTATAGGTATTCAAATAGCACCTCTTCTTCTCCAACTCTTGACCTTGTAGTGATTCTTCTCATGAGTTTTCGTGCCTGCACCGCTGAAACCAGCTTGATTCTTCCCCTTGGAGTCGTCGATATGCAAATAATAGCTCTTTTCAAGCCGTAAAATTACAGCAGATGCACATCAACTTTGCTGCAATAAAAATGAGACCTCTAGTGTCCCACCCAAAAGCGTGCCAAAACTCTTGTTGCTGCAATAAAAATGAGAGCTCTAGTGTCCCACTAGGCGTGCCAAAACCGTTGTTGCGCAGGCTCACAACACCCCTGGATGCAGATCAGGCTTCTAGGTTGATCACTCTAGCATCCAGTGTGATTGCACAACATGGAAACCTCTCTCCAAGTGTGGGACTTGTGAAAATGAGAGAGAAATCTCCAGATTAGAGGTTGGTTCCTCAAAATCCTCTGATTTAGATCTATATTTACACAACTACAGAGGTTCAGATCCTAATCCTACTCTAAATTGCAAGGAGATAGGGATAGAAGTGCAAAAATTGAAACTAACTAAAGATGGTGATGCACCAAAAAGGAGTGGTGAATATTTTTGTCAAGCAAATAGACACAAACCAGAGATTGCAACATAAAACATACACAGGCTGATAAGATATAATTTAGGATCTGAAATGAAGCAAATAATACAAACAAAGGACTGAAACTCATTCACAAAGCTTGCATTATAATTTCCAGTGTCAAAATCATTACATTACAACCTGAGAGAGGTAAAGACAGTTACAGTCTTTGGAGAGGTTTGATTCTTGCAAAAATCACTTGCTTGAGGTGAAAGAAGAAGATTGCTATGCCAATAAAGTTCCCCCTTAGAAATGATCCAAAATCGGCTTTTACATTGCATGGGTCGAGCCCAGGAGACAGAAACGACAAAAACGTGAGAGCCCATGCCTCTTTGATTACAAATGCATTAAAATGGCATGGGAGACCTTACAAACCCATACCCTATCATCTTTGACCAAATTGCAGGAGAATGCGACCCATTCTGCGTTAAATTTGGTTGCTGAAATGTCACTTCTGGCCATGAACACATGTCAGAGCCGTTTCTTAACTTTCTCTCTCCAAACTATACCAAAATTCAAGATTGACCTTGGAATCATGTAGATAATTTCATAAGCTTTCGATGATATAAAGAACATGCAAATCTGAGCTCTGGATCGAAAGATATGTCGATCTGAAGATTTAGGGCACAAAACAGGTGAAAATGTGTTTTGAAATTTTTCCGCGCTCTGCCACCTGGATGACACGTGTCAAGCACTGATTGGATGCGTAATTCTCTCTCCTTTCACTTACCCATGGGTTTTCCCTTGAATTTTGACCTTTTTGATGATTTTGGAACATTTTTCACTTTTCCCCGCGCCCGCCACTTGGGACACGTGGCATGCATTGATTGGTCGACAGGGGCGCGGGGAAGACCTTAGCCTTTTAGCTTTTCGGCCAAAACTTGGCCAAATTTTCCAAATCCTCCCCGAGCTCCACACTTCCCTGCTCGATTGGACACATGTTCTATTCTGATTGGCTCAGGTTGACCCTTCAAACCTTGCCCTTTGAAATTTTTAGACACTTTCCCTTGTGACACGTGGCGTGATTTGATTCGTCCCGCGAGCCTCGCCGGATTTTCACATCCCTCGCATCCCTTTGGCTCGGCTGTCCCAAACCGTCTGCGGGACAAAAATTTGATCTCGCCCGATTCGGGCTTCCTTGTCCCTCTTTCGGCCGATGACACGTGGCGTAATTTGATTGGCTTTCAGCTCCTTCGGCTCCCTCGCATCCACCGCGTACTTTTGGCCCAACTGTCCCAGTGCTAAAGTTCTCTATTCCGGCCGATCCAGGCGGTTCACATCCTTCGCGTCCTCACTCCTCGGCCATCCCAAACCGTCCCTCAGGTGCAACAGTTAGTTGATTTTCTTTTCTCCTTCAGCCGAACCGGCTTTCCACGTCCCGCGCGTCCCAACTATCCCAGTGCTCTGTGGCCCACCTAGCGCCCTTTCGGCCGATTCGTGCCCCGACGTCCCAACTGTCCCAAGGACCGCCTAGACTAGGACTTAGCCATTTTTCATGATTTTTCTGGCCCAAGCTTGTTTTTTGCAACTTTTTCACCTTTTCTCAGAACTTCTCTTTTCAACCTGGACAGGAGAGTTAGAAAAATCTGAGGGGACCCTAGAAACATGATTTTTTCCCTGAATCAATCAATTTTCCTGGGACTTGAGAATTTAATGCATGTTATCAAAATTACCTTGGGGGTGAATTTTGGATAACAGTACCATTTCTTTCTCTTCCTCAAGCTCATAATTTAGATGTAGGTCAAGCCTTTGAAATTCCTAATAGTGACTTTGAATATCTAAGGGCTTTAATGATCAAGAATTATGATGGTGGTATTCCTTCTGAGGAAGATAGACAGTTGTTAATGAATGTTGTGGTTGGACAAGAGAAAGAGCACAATACTAGAAGTAAAATTGTTAGAGGAGCTGGTCCTCAAGAAAATCCAAAGACACCCTTGCTCACAAGCATTCTCAAAGATAATCCTAGAAAATAAATAATTGCCAAGAACCCTACTGTCCCATGCAAAAATATCAGTCCTCTTCATGCCTAGGCTGCCAAGAATACTTCTCCATCTAATGAACCTTCTTGTTTCCCTTCCAATGTTATTTTACCAAAGAGTGTTCCATATGATATTTCCCAAGTATTAAGCCAAATTAAAGTGAGTTTTCCCATCATTGAGTTGCTTAGGATACCTGAGCATAAGAAGAGAGCATTTGAGTACTTGGGATTGAAAGAAGAAAAGATTACCCCAAGCAGAAATGTAAATGTTGTTGAGACTCCTCTTTAAAGCATTGCTAGCCTTGAAACACCACCACCAATGGAAGATTTTGGAGAGGCACCTAAAGTATATTTGGGGACATCCTTGGTTGATTCCCATTTGAATATTGATCCATTTTTCACAACTTTACTCATAAAAGATAGGTTGCTTCACAATTGCATGTTTGATTCTGGTGCATCATGTAATGTCATGCCTCTAGAAGTCATGAATGAGTTGGCTATCAATGTGCAGTAGCATATGGGAAATGTACAACCATGGATTCAAGGGAAGTGGTGGTTATTGGTTGTGTGAAGGGTTTAGTAGTGCAACTTGCAACATATCCGGGTAAGAATTTAAAACTTGATGTTGTAATTATTGATTGCCCTACCAAATGGGGTATGCTTTTGTCAAGAAAATGGGCTGCAAGTGTTTCTGGTAGTGTTCAAATGGACATGTCTTTTGCCACCATTCCCATTGAGGGCAGCCTTGTCAAACTCTATGGTGAAAAGAAGATGTTACACTTGATTGAAGATCCCAACAATGTTTCTTATGAAGTGTTGTTTGCTGATGTAGATGTGGAAAACTTCATTGGTTTTGCTGATGGAAAGGAGAAAAAGATGGAAAAATTAGAATTCCTTGGTATGGTAGGTTCTCCATGGACCTTGCTATTTGATGAAGCTTTTCTAAATTTGGAAATGGTGCTAGTATAGTGTTGGTTTCTCCTAGTTTGGAAGAGTTTCCTTTTTCCTTCAAACTTAATTTTAAATGCACTAACAACATAGCTGAGTATGAAGCATTATTGTTGGGGTTAAGAATTGCATGGAAGTATGGAGTAAAGGACATTGTTGCCAAAGGAGACTCAGAGCTGGTTGTCAAACAAATAAGAAAATTGTATGCTACAAAAAATCAACGTATGAAACAATATAAGCATGTTGTTTGGGACTTGATTGAAATGTTTGATTCCTTTAACATTGTTTACCATGATAGAAGTCTTAATGCTACTGCTGATAAGTTAGCTATCCTTGGTTCTAGATTTGACAATTGCACCGTTTCACCTTTTTGTGAATATAACATTGAAGTGCTAACAAGGCCAATTGTCCCAGATAATGTGAAACATTGGCAAATTTTTGATAATGATGCCCAAGTATTGAGATTCTTACAATTCCAAGGTGAGTTTTCTGGTCAGAATATTGATTGGGAACTAATGGTATGCATGAATGAAGGTAGAAGAACTTTGTTTGACAAGAATATTATACAATTGAAGACAAACACCATTCCTAAAGGTCTTGTTGCACTTGAATCAAGGATAAGCCAAGGAAGATCTAGTTGGGAAGCCATCTCGGCAAAGAGGAAAAATAGTCCTATTCCCAACTTTTAAAGAAGTATCAAGACTGCCTTGCCTGGTCTTATTCAGAGCTGAAGGCATATAGAGAAGATTTATTTCAGCATGAGATTCCTCTTGAGGCCAAGACTAAGCCATTCAGAAAAAGACAAAGGCCTATCAATCCACTTCTTTCTATGAAGATGCAAGAAGAGTTGAAGAAATTGAGAGATGGTGGTATCATTCAGCCTACTAGATACTCATCTTGGGTGGCAAACCTTGTGCCAGTTAGAAAGAAGAATGGTGATATCAGAATTTGTGTGGATTTTAGGAATATAAAAAAATTATCTATGAAGGAAAACTACCCCTTTCCAAACATGGAGAATATGTTACAGCTTGTAATGTGGTCGGAGATTCTTTCTACTTTGGATGGTTTCTCTGGATACAATCAAGTAGTTGTCATAGAATCAGAAAGACTTAAGACAACCTTCACTACTCCTTGGGGGACTTATGTTTTTGTAAGGATGCCTTTTGGATTGATGAATTTTGGTGCTAATTTTCAAAGGGAAATGGATGTTTCCTTTGCTGGTTATATCAATGACTTTATTGCAGTTTACCAAGATGATGTGATTGTTTTTTCAAGGCAGTGAGGAGACCATTTGCAACACCTAGAGAAGATGATAATCAGATGTAGAGAGTATGGCATTTCCCTTAATCTAAAGAAGTGTCATTTTGGCATACAAAAGGCTAAGCTGTTGGGACATATTGTGTCTAAAGAAGGTGTTATGATAGACCCTGAGAGAGTGGAAGTAATCAGCAAAGTGCCCATTCCAAGAACCAAGAAAGGTATTCAATCTTTCTTTGGCCAAATCAATTTCATTAGAAGGTTTGTTTCTAATTTTTTTGAGCTAAATCTTCCAGTCACAATCATGCTAAGAAAGGATCAAGTTATCAAGTGGGAGGAGGCTGCCATTCAATCTTTTGAAGGAATAAAGGATGCACTTAAGCATGCACCTGTTTTAGCAGCCCCAAACTACAAGAGACCTTTCCAAATCTTTTATTTTGCCTCTGAATTTACTATTGCTTTAGTCTTGTTGCAAAAGGATGAGAATGGAGCTGAGAGGCCTATTGCTTTCTTTAGCAAGGCTTTACAAGCAGCTAAGTTGAAGTATACAATCAGGAAAAAATAAGTGTTTGCACTAGTAAAAGCAACAAATATTTTCAGGCCTTACATATTGAGTTCAAAAGTTGTTGCTTATGTCCCCCACACCATGGTTAAAGACATCTTATCAGAAATGGAGATATCAAGCAAGACATGTAGATGGGTCAAAAATTACAAGAGTATGATATGGATATCCAAACAACAAAGCTAGTAAGAGGTTTGGGTCTTGCCAAGCTCATGGCTGAGAGCAATTTACAAAATGTAGAAGTGAATCAGCTAGGGGAAGAAAGGGTAGATCTTCTTGAGAGATTGATGAGTTCGAATGGTACAAGGATGTAGTCTTCTACCTCAAACACCTATGCTGTCCTAGTCATTTAAATAAAAATAAGAAAAGAGCCCTCAAGCTAGCTTCTCAAAAATATATCATAACAAACCTTGGGCTGGCTTGGAAGAACCCTAAAGGTGTCCTCTTGAAATGCATAACTGAAGATGAAGCTCCCAAGTTGATTGCTAACTTCCATGGGGGAGTTTGTGGAGGACATTTTTCTAGGAAAGTGACAACACATAAGATTTTAAGAGCTGGTTATTGGTGGCCTACTCTTTTTAAAGATGCAACCCAGCTGGTTAGAAAGTGTGATAGTTGCCAACGTTTCTTTGGAAGACTGAAAGCTTCAGGCTCCCTTCCTTTACAGCCTATATCAATTGAAGCTCCTTTCAAACAATGGGGAATGAATTTCATTGGTGAGATTTCAGATCCTTCCAGTTCTGGTCATAAATGGATCCTTGTAGCAACTGATTATTTTACAAAATGGGTTGAGGCAATTCCATCTAGAAAGGCAACACACCAAGTGGTAATGGATTTCTTATTGAATCATATCATATGCAGATTTGGAGTTCCAGTTAAGATTGTATCTAATAATGCCATTTTTTTAGAGCCAAGCCTTTGATGGCAATGTGTAATGAATATGGGATAAATCGGCTTATTCTTCAAACTATAATCCACAAGCCAATAGACAAGTTGAGTCAAGTAACAAGAACTTGCTCAAGATCATCAGAAGGAACTTGGAAATCAACAAGAAGAAGTGGGGAGAGCAATTAAAATTTGTAGTTTGGGCTGATAGAATAACTCCTAAAAGAGCAACTGGTAAGAGCCCATTTGAATTGGTGTATGGAACTCAGGCTTTACTTCCTTACACTTGCAATTATCCACTTTTCAGTTTTCCCAATAGTTGGAAGATCAAGAACATGGCCCATATGAATCAAGGATCAATCAGATCATTGAGTTGGATGAAGAAAGGAGAGCCTCTCATCAAAGGCATATCAGATTTAGAGATAAATTAAAGAGGTTGTTTGATAAGAAGGTCACCCCTAGAGCCTTCAGTGTCAGAGATCTGGTTTTTCTGTGGGATAGTAGGCATGAAGACAAGGGCAGGCATGACAATTTTAATGCTCTATGGATGGGCCCTTATGCCATTGATATTAGGATTGGAGAAAATACATTTTTTCTCAAGGATTTGGATGGGGATTTGTTGGAGCTACCTATTAATGGTAGACATTTAAAACATTTCTTGGATTAAATCCCCATGTGAGGTATGCACAAGTTGTACATTTTGTATAGTCCTTTTTTTTGTTTTGTATTTTCCTATTGTTGGCTCGTGGTTTGCCCTTTTGTCCTTGGCAACCATTTTTGGTTTGGTTTTCTTGGTCTATTTCTTGTGAAATTTCTAGTTTTTGGGGCTGTTCTACATTTTTACTCCTTTCCCAATGGATTTCTATCACTTGGTCTATGTTGTGATCTTGTGGCACTCGCTGGGAGTGCCCATCCCCAAGTAGGAGCCAATGTGGGTGCAAATTTTGAGTTTGGACACTTTTCCCTAATTTTTCATTTATACGGGTTGTGTTGTTTTTCCATTTGCCAAATCGTGAAAAACTTGAAGTGGATCAAATCTAAGTAATTTGAGGTTAAAATCCTGCTCCCCAGGTCGAAAACAATGTAAAATCATGTTTCATTTGATTTAAAGCCAAGAAATTTGTCTTCCTTGTGAAAAAATCCATTTCTAGGGCATCCTCTAGTATTTTTACATTTTGACGGGCATACGGGTGTCATTTTCCCATCAAATTAGTCATTGCAACCTTTTGGTGATGTGGTGAGCTTCTATTGGCTGGGGGCAGTCGGGAAAATGTTATAACTTGTCACTTTCGATTTTTGGCACAAGGAAAATTTTGGTCCTTGGCCCGCATTGCTACATGGTGATGCGCCTATGTGGCGAGAATTTGATGGGTTGGAGGATCAAAGGGTGGTGGAGGTCACTTAGAAATCTTACCTTCATTTTTGCAAATTTCTCAAAATCAATTTTTTTCCTGAAGGCCCACCTCCAATAAGAAGTGGACACATGTCCAGGAAAGTCAGCATGGAGGGGGAGTTTGTGAAAATTTTGAAGTTTTTAACTTCAAAATGTTAAAGTTAAAATTTGGCCCGAGAGCCCGTGACCAATTGGAGGAAGACATGTGTCCAGGAGGTGAGATGGAAGAAGGGACCGAAGGAATTTTTTTGAATTTTTGCCTTTATGTTTGCAAGGTAAAAAATGAAAAATGGGCCCGCCTCCAATGAAAAGTGGACACGTGTCCAGGAAGGTCAAACGGAGAAGTGAGAACTTAGAATTTTTTTTTGTTTTTAGGCTCAAGTTTACAAAGGAAATTTTTTTCCCAAAGGCCCGTGTCCAATTGAAGGAGGACACGTGTCCAAAATTTGGCAGAGGTTTGGGGTGTGGAGGAAATATTGAAAATCTTACAAATTTTGGTGAAATTTCTCAAAGTCAAAAATTGATCCGTAGCCCCGACAGGAAAATTTGGAAGGGTGCCCCGCATCTAATTAGGGGATGACACATGGCACATTAGAAAGGGAAAAAAGAAGAGTGCGGGCCCACAAAAGGTTGTAGTGTTTTCAGAGGTTTGAAGGAAAAACTTGGAGGGTCGGCTCCGCAACGAATGGGAGACCGCCACGTGGCAAGGGAGTGAGCGGGTGTTTGGGCCCATGGGGAATTTTGAGAAAATTTTCCTTTTCTCAAAAAAGTGGAAAAATTCATCAAATTGGCCCGCGGTTTTTGTGGGGCCCACCTAGGGATACGTGGCGGGTCCAAGGGGAAGCGGGGAAATTTTTCAAAATTTTCCAAAGGTCAAAAAGGGTTAAAAATGCATTTTTTAGATGGGGACCTGCTCCAATCATGTTTGGACATGTGTCCACCTTATCCAAAGGAAAAAGAGGGAATATTCATGAATCTCATCCTCCACGTGGAGGGTTGGCATTAAAGGTTGACTAAAATCAATGGTCACTGTGTAATTTCATTTTGGGCGCCATGGGAACTCCAAGAAACTTGGAAATCAAATTTCTTCATCGAAATTCATCGAACCTTATATGATTTTGAGTCCCCTCAGCCTTCTGAGAACAATGGCACCATTTTTGGGAGCTAATTTGATGGCTTATGATGTTTTTGATGAAATTTTTCCCTAGACCCGTGAAAAAACGTGAAAGGTGAAAATAAAAGGTTGCAGAGGTGAAAAATGATGAAGTAAAAGGTGGAAAATGATTGAAAATGATTGAAAATGCATGATGGCATGTTTGAATGCCAAAAACATGACCCTGGATGAATAAGGATCTGAATTCATGCAATATTTTAAAATATTTGTGCATCCCTGGCATTTTACGAGTTGTTTTATAGTTTAATGTCATTTTCATGAAATGGATAAGGTTTCTTGTAACAAATTTGATCCCTAAGCATATTCTTTCCTTGGGAAGAAAGGATCCAAGCTGGCATGAGGTATAAAATGTATTTTTCAAGCATTATTGAGGGGGGAGATAGAAGAGATAAAAATACTCAGAATTTTTAAGAAAAAAAAAGCTGGAAGAAATCCATTTCTCTGGAGAAAACCACCTGAGAGTCACTTTTAATTCCATTTTGTATCATATTTCATCATGTTGAGTTGGTTTCAGTTGTAAAGCCATCAACAGGTTCTGAGATTTTTCTTATAGCATTCCCCTGCTGATGTATTTGATTAGATTTTGGATTATGTGGTGTTATCTCTTGGAAAAATTTGCATATACTTATGTCTCAAAATGTTTTCAATTTGTGTTTCTTGCTCATGTTGCAATCTTGTGTTTAGGATCTCTTTGATCATACAGGGTCTCATTTCTTGTTCATGGTTTAATGGAATTTGTAATCTTATTTTTAGAAGAGCTTTCATCTGATAGAAGATAAATAGATTTAAAATCATTTTACTATCCTTGAATAATGAGACTGTTTGTAAACCTTTGGGTGCACCTTAGGTCATGATTAAATAGGGATTCCTGGGTACTTTGTTGGTATTTTTCTTCAAGCTTTTGTGGCAGGTTATCAAAGGTTGTGTGGAAGAGTGCAGATCTGGGCCTCCATCTGTGCACATATCCTAGTTGAAGGAGCATTTAAAACCCCTGGAAGCATTCCTGTTGTGTAGATATTGCAAATTTCCTGCAAAGGTTCTCAAAGAAGTTGGTAATTCCCAACTAGTCTTATCTAAACATCTCCCCACAAAAATTTCATTCAGACTAACTCATCCTACCAATACTACCCCTGCATTGCATTGTGTGTCAACAAAAGAATACAATCCTTCCACAAAAATGCACAAAGCATATCAGGGTTTTATCATGTCTTTAGCAGCCCTAGCTTTGTTTTGAGAACATTTCCATCATTTAGTAGTGACAAATCCTTTGAGTTTGGATAATGGATGTTTGATCCTATTTTCACAAGTTCTACTCCATACCATATGCAAAACACAAGGATATATCCATCTCCTTTACCATATAAGGGCTGCAATAGAGGTTCTCTTACCTTGGTTGATAGGAACAACCTAAAAAAGTGAGGGTTAGATCAAAACCCTTTTGAAGTTGCTATCCACTCCCTCAAATATTGAATGCAAACAAGTAGATAGGTGTGCTCCCTGGCTAAAAATGACATACAAACCATCTATATATCCTTGAGTGTCTTGTGCAAGTTTGTGATCTTTGTTCAAGTTGTGAAAGAGATTAAATCGGATACCAACACCGAGTAATGGGAATTATTTATGATGTTCCCAAATAATAAAGAATAAGTGATGAAAGAATTAAAGAATCACTATACAAAAGAATGAACCTTCACTCTACCCTCTTCTTCAACTAGGAGGATCAACTCTGGATACTTAGTTTTGATTTCAGCTTCCAATGTCTACCAATCACTCAACGTAGTCCTTGTTTTCTCTGGAATGTCTGTGGCTATGGCATCTAGTTCATCCTGAGTGATATTTTCCTTCTCATTCTATAGTACTTAGACAACATTATCCATACCTGACATCATTCCTTCCAGGAGATCCATCTTCTGTGCTATGAGCTTCCCAATCTCATCAATCCTCTCCTTATGCAGATCTTGGGCTGTTATGAGTGCTTCACATATTTGTTTCACTAGTGTCAATATTTCTATGCCCCCTAATGTCTCATCTTTCATTGATGCTAGAACTTCATTATATTCTACAAGATTTATTGTCCTTATTACTACTTCTAGTGCTACACACAAATTAAGAGCTTGATCTTCTTTCTTCAACTCATCCTTCAAGGTCTAGAGCAATGCCTTGTAAGTTGAAATTTTTCTAATCATAGAGGCCCTTTCCCTCTCTGCTTCCTATGGGGGAGATCTCGCACGCTCACTCTCTAATTTTTTTATGGGTTGCCTTTGACCTCTTTGGTCCAAGCCTCCACTATCCTCATGTTCTTCTTCTTCCTTTATCTCTATGGTCGAGGTAGGCTTTAGAGTTGCCACATTTTCAACTGTGTGTTTTCCTTAGGTGGCCCTGGTAGCATGAACTCATTCTCCACATACTTGTTATTTTCCAACCTAGGCTTAAGCTGGAGATAGAAAAGCATGGCTCCACTATCCCCAATAGCCAAACTAACTAGCTTCATGTTTATAACATCAGAAATAAGCCTCTCAATGTAGGTAGACTGACCGGATAAACATAAGTTTTTTTGAGAGTATGGTAGTCACAATCTACCTTGTCTGCATTAAAGCTCAACTCGATGTGCATCAGTAAACTTGTGTACTAAGGCCTGGAAATAGCATGTTGTGAAGGCGTATGGAATTTTTACCATATACTCCATGTCCCATCCTTCATTGCAAAACGCACAATGTAAAAATGATGGTACACTACAAATTGTACTACCTTACCTACTACTAATGGTAAATCCTTTAGAATGTGCCATTCCTCCTCGAATTCCATGCCCATTTGATCATACCATAGTTCTTCCCTTTGTTTGAATGGGCCATTCATTGTTCCTTCACAAAAATACTTCTCAAATATCTCCGTGAGGGACTTATTCTCCGTTGGGTATTCCCAAATTTTGTTCTTTGGCCCATTAGGCACTCTAATTTCTACAAACACAAGAGATAAAAGGATAATGCCAAAATTTATATTTTCACTTGTGTGTCCTTCCTTAGTAATTTTCTCAAATATATAGCCTGCTAGATCATAGACTTCTCCTTGTGACATCTTCTTTGAAACATGTATCCACATAGTGTTTACCTGCAACCATCTCTCTTGATCATTTAGATTAGTGACTAGATGTGCGGTTGCTTGTAACACTAGGTACTTCCTTAATTCATAGATGTCCATTCCACGCGGACCCTTAGAGTATCCGAAATCCTTTCCTATGGATATAACAACTACCTTATTGGTTAGATCACTAATAACATCTGTCCTTATGCCCTTCATTCCAGTCAATGTAGTAATTAGGGCCGTTGTGATTCTTATCCTTCATCTATCAAAATAGAATAAGTCCTCATGGACTCTGCTCATAAGCCACTGGTATAAAATGTCTGGTTTTCCAAAATATGGGACTTCATAGTTGATATACCCCTACCTTCTTGATCAACTTCTCCCCAACATCGTCATATACTTGATATGTCATCCACCATGCACTTGTTGCTCTTCTTATTCATAAAAAAATCCAACTCTCCTGGTTTTCGATGGTGAAGTGGTTGTAATCACTTGATTTGCATCTATGGATATGGCAATCCCAATCCTGCATGAAATCACTCCTTCTCAATCCGCATCTCTGAAAATTTTCTCTTGGGAGCATCTTCTACCTCAACTTCCACCTTTTTCTTCCCCTTTGTACTTGATACAAGTGCTTTCTTGATGTCATGGCAAAAATCTTGCGTTTTATTCTCTTTCAATTAAGCCCTCATGCCTGTTATCCAAAATGTTCCCCTTGCACATATTGTGGATAACTCCTTTCATTCTTCCCTCTCTTGTACCTCAGTCATAATTTTTGCTTTTCAGGCACTCAAAAATTTCTAGAAATGACACCATTGGATAGAGATCTTTCTCACCTTTCCGAGAAAGGTAAAATTTTCCTCCTAACTCCATGTATTTTTGAAGTTATGGCTCAGTGGATTTTTTGTGGGAAATTTTCCCCTGAAAGGCCCGCAGCCAATAAGATGGTGCCACGTGTCCAAGGAAGTGGCGGAGGGCGGAGGTAGACTTGGAATTTTACCAAGTATTTGGAAAATTTTTCACAGGGAATATTTTCCTCACAGGCCCATTGGTGAATTGGATCTTGCCATGTGTCCAGGGGGAAAAAATTGAAAAATCGACTAAGTGTTGGCGCAAGGAAAATTTTAAAGGGAAGGCCCACGCCCAATCATGTTGTGCCACGTGTCCTATGGCATCGGGATCAAGTGAGGGTAGAGGAAAGATTGGAATTTTGGTGAAGTGTTTTGGTAAAAGGGAATAGAGGAATTTTTTGGCCCACTACCCCGTCGCAGCTAGTCAGCGAAGGCCACATGTCCCCGGGGTCAGAGTTTCAGAGCGCGGGGGGAGATTGGGATTTTTTCCCAAAAGCTAAAATGAAAAGAAAAATGTTTTCCCTAGAAGGTCCACGCCCAATCAGCACGTGCCACGTGACACCCTGACCGATGGAAGGTGGAGGAAATTTGGGAAATTTTCCCAAAGAAAATCGAGGAAATTTTAAAGGAAAAACCGCCCCTCCAAATGTGAGCCAATGGAATCTCGCCACGTGTCCATGTGGCGGAAAAAATTACGGGACAGGCCCGCAGGAAAAAGGACCATGAAAATCCCACAACCAATGGGGTTATGCCATGTGTCCGAGTCAAAAATATGCCCAAAAGTGATGGAAAAAATCAGGAGGAAATGCCCACACCCAATCACCTACTGCCACATGTCCTCAACTCATTGACCGGTGGAGTTTTTCTGGAAAATTTTCCAATGGCCAAAACGAAGGAAAATTAAGCATAGAAGGTCCGCACCCAATCAACATGTGCCACATGGCACCTAGAATGGTGGAGTGCAGGGATTTTTTGGGAAATTTTCCCAAATGCAAAAAGGTGGGAAATTTCAAAATTTTCACTCGCCAATCCGATTTGTCCCTGTTTTGCCCTAAAATTACAAACGGATATATCTTTCGATCCAGAGCTCGTTTTTTCATGTTCTTTATATCAATGGAAAGCTGGTGAAATTATCTACAAGATTCTGGGGTCAATTTTGTATTTTGATGGATTTTGAAGAGAGAAAATTGAAAAGTGCCTTTGGTATGTGGTCATAGACAGAAATGACGTTTCAACCACCATTTTTAATGAAGAATGGCTCGCATTCTCTCCCAGCATGGTGAAAAATGTCAGGGAATGGACCTGTAAGGATGCCCATGCCATTTTATTGAATTTTTGGTTGGTGGTTGAAGCTCTCCCATGTTTTCCCATGTTTCTCTCTCCTAGGGTCATTTTTGGCACTATAAAAGCTAGATTTGGCTCATTTTTTAAGGGTTGAACATTTTTATGTATTGCAGCCCCCTCTGTCACTTTAAAAGTATTTTTGGTGAAAATGCAACCTATTTTTCCTCTCAGGTGTTGTAATGCAAGTGTTTTTTATGTTAAAAATGACAATACAGGCTCTGTGAATGAGTTTTAATCCTCTGTTTGTGTTGTTTGATTCATTTCTAACCTTACATTACAGTTATCAGTTTGTGCATGAAGTTTTGTTGCATTTTTATGAACTGTGTCAATCTACAGAAGTAAAAATGCTCACCACTCCTTTGGTGCATCACCTTATTAGCACTAGTTTCAGTTTTCTTTTTTGCATTCCCTATCTTTTCCCCTTGGAATTTAGAGTAGGAACTAGGAATTTAAACCTCTGCAACTTGTAAGTGATATATCTGATCAGGGGAGTTGAGGAACCAGCCTCTAATCTAGAGATTCCTCTTCCATTTTTCAAGTCCCACACTTGGGAAGAGGATTCAATGTTGTGCAATCACACTAGATGTTCAAAATGTCAAGCTAGAAGCCTGATCAACATCCGTGGGTCTTTGCTGATTTGCAACAACAATGCCCTAGCTCAAAAATGTGTTCCCTAGCTCGAAAATGTGAGCCCTAACTCCTTATAAATTCTTCTTCTTCACTCAAACCCTTTTCGAATGGGGATGCAAGCCACTTCTCGCACAAATCGTCTCTCCACATCTAGTTTCATGACTCTCCGAACCTCAACATGTTTCTCTTGGCTTGATCAAAACTATATTGCTTGAATACTTGTGATCACAAAGGTAAAAATAAACCTACATCATGTCCTTATATAGATTTTGAAAAGTTATTACATTTATTGCTCCTTCACCTACCACCAATCCTCTCATTAATTGACCATTTTCCTAACTTCTGCGTGGTACACCTTTGCACCCCAGCTATAACCTTCTAGCGTGCCTTCCTACCTTCTTGTTGCATAACTCTTTTTATGCGTTCCCATGCACCAAATTTCCTTTCCATTATGCCTTCCACAGTAGTTTCCATGGCCACAACTTACCTTGTGTTATATTGTTCATTCATTTATTTCCAACTATGGTCTTCTCTAGGATCAATATTCTTTCTAGCAGCTCCTTTCCATTCTTGAATAACACTTGTAACAATATGTTCTCATGTGTTCCCTTTGTTGAATAATAACCACCCCACACCAATGGTATGTGTAGTCCTCTGTGCATAAAAATACTTCTAATTTTAATTAGCTCCTAACGTGCAAATGTTCTTATTACACAAAACACCAAACTAAATTGACAAAACATATCAACAAAGAAGGAAATACACTAAAATAAATGTAGAAAGTGAAATCTATACTAAATGGAAATATTGCCTTATAAAAACACCAAGAAGACTTATTTTAGTAGGGATTTAGCCTACTCCCGTTAAATTAACAAGGTATACATGTTCCATCAAGATCCTCTAACCGACAAGCACTTGATTACAGGATGTGAGTGATAACATATGGTCCCAACCAATATACCTTAGGTTTTCCTAGATGGCGTACAAACTTGGAATCATAAAGAAGTACCATCGTCAACCTTAAGATTCTTATCCTGAAGTGTCTATCATGTCATGCCTTTTCCCTGGCCTTTTCCTACTTTTGACTCCAACATGTTATGGTGTGCCTCTCATCCAACTGTATTAACTTGGCAATTCTCTCTTCTAATGCTTTTTTATCAGCTAGACCTCAGCACACGCAATATGTAAATAAGGTAACAAGAATTCCATGAGAAGAATTGATTCAACACCAAACAAAAACTGAAAGGGTGTAGCCTTATTCAACCTCTTGTAGGTTGTTCTATATGCCCAAAGTACAATAGAAACTTTATCATCCTAATATTTCCTTCCAACATCAAAATTTTTGTCAAGGTCTGGCTCAATATCTTGTTGAAATCCTCAACAGTCCCATTTTCTTGAGGGTGATAAGGTGTAGTCTTGTGGTGCACAACCATAAACTCATCCAAAAATATCTTGATTGTCTCATTTAAAAAGTGTGTACCATTATCACTTGTCAAACTCAATGGACACCCGTACCTAGTAAGAATATTTTCCCATAAGAACATTTTTGTTGTAGTTTTTTTACAATCCTTTGTAGGTATTACTTCTACCCACCTTGTAAGATAATTTATACAAGTGATGATGTAAAGAAATCCATTTTTATCCACGGTTGGGAAAATATGACGCACAAAGTCCATTTACCATTTTTAAATGGATATGCATTAGGAATATTCCTCAAATGCATTTCATCTCTTTTCCCAAGTTTACCAAGGTGCTAAAAGTGATCACACACCTTACAATACTCTTTACAATCCTTGTATAGGGTCTCCCACCATAATCCATTAAGTATAATCTTACACATAGTGATTTCACACCGTATAATTCCCACATTCAATAACGTCATGAGCCTCTTCCATGATATCTATGCACTCATGTTCCAGTTTACACCAGTGCAATACTTCATCTCATCCTAGTTTGTATAAGTCACCACTAATCAACATGAATGGTGCAGCATGAATTGCAAGATTTTTCTTCTTTAAAGGTTTCATTCCTTTTAGAACCATACACGTGTGTAAAAGATAGCAATATCTTCCAATTTTGATGGTGTGTGATGCAACCTATACAACTGTGCATATGACATTGTATCTTCAATTGTGTGTGCATCCTTCCTGATTGAATTCTTGATAAGTGGTGCGGGAAAGAATTACTTTACCTAGTTTTACCATGTTTGTAAAGTCAAATTATTGGAATAAGAGAATCCATCAACATATGAACCGCTAAAAATGGTCTTATTTACCAATTATTTTAATGTCATGTGATCCGTATAAAATACAAAGGGTGTTTTATATAAAGTCTTGTATGAACTTATGCGGTGTGTAGATCATCAAAAAGGCCTCGCGATCTGTAGTTGTATAATGTTTTTCGTAGGAGTAATATTTCTACTATAAAAGTAAATAAGATCATCTATAATACCTTCTCAGGCTGAGATAATAGTGTGCCAATGTCCATGTAAGAGGCATCCACATGTACGTGAAATGGTTAGTTCCATGATGGAAAACAAATAATCGACGTTGTAGTAAGTCTCTCCTTCAATGCCTCAAATGCACACTACCGTAGTTCTCTATAATAGAATGTCCCTTTTCCTTTAAGTAACTCTTCCAGGGGTGTGGAAATATTCACATTTCCTTTGATGAATTTTTTGTAATACCTTGTGTGGCATAAGAATCCACACAACTCACTTTGATTGGTAGGCTCCTCTAGGCCTACAATAACTGCAACCTTAGCTAAATCTACTAACAAAAATTCCTTACAAATGATGTTCCCCATCAAAGTTCTAAAAGGTGTAGCAACACACACCTATTGATATTTAAAGAGATGACTAACTATCTACATATTTCAAACATTAAGCAAAAGTTGTCATAATGATCCTTAATGAGTCCCATATACCATCTAATAATCCAAGTAAATCTGTAAGAATTTGTGAATAAAATCCTGAAATTATTGAAAACGTATGCACGAAAATATAGAAGGTGCATTCTTTAAACCAAAGGGCATCACTTTGTATATGAAAAGATTCCCCATTTAGTGGAAAAATTCATTTTCTCTTGATCTTCTTGTGTAATTCTAACCTAGTGATACCATAAGAATCCATCCATGAAAGAGTAAACTTTGCAGCCTGTAACTCCTCCTAATATTTCCCCAATGAAAGGTGTAAGAAAAGGATTAGTCACACATGTAGTATTCAGCCCCTATAATCTACAAAAATCCTAATCCAACGATCTTTCTTTATACCGATTACCTTGGGGCTAACGCACTCGATTCTTCTAGGGGCTTAATGATACATTTCAACATTTTGTCAATTTCCTCTTTAAATTTTACATGCATGTTAGGGTTCATCCTATAAGGTCTCTTCCTGATTTGGGTATGATCCTTCCTTTAACTTAATCTTCATCTCACCTAATGACTCATGTACCCCCTTTAACTCATGGTATCCCATAGGGAATAATTTCTCAAAATCACATAGTAACTCAATTATCTTTTCTACTTTAGAATCGAAGGGAATAATTCCTCAAAATCACATAGTAACTCAATTATCTTTTCTACTTTAGAATCAGACCAATAATCTCCAATTATGGCCTCTTTGGGGTCAACATTTGTGTCAATGTTGACTTTCTTAATCTAAATAGGTTCATGATAGGTCTGCGCATTTTTATCTACAATATCTAAGACCTCACACATACCGTAGAATACTATATGTCAAAATATTCTACTTCTTCATCATCCACTATGTAGACAATATTTCCTTTCTCCTTCTCAAAGTAAGTGCGTGTAAATAGTTTGGAATTTGTATCATGTACTTCATCAAAACATGTTCCTTGTTCTTCCTCCCAAATAACTTCTAAATGAGTTATGTAGCCTTTGCACTATCTCCCATAGTCAAATTCCTCATAACCCATAATACCTCTTTTACCAAAGGTTTAGTAGAGAAGTAATAAAAATTATGGGTCATTCCTGCAATCAAGTCCTACCAATTTCTAGTCTCCCTATGTAGTTTTACATAAACATACCAAGTGAGTGCACAACCTTACAAAGTGGAATAAAGTTAATGCACCCAAAGTGAAGGTGGTAAAGCTTCACGACCCTCGTCCGAGTCTCTCACAGCGATGAACGTGGTGTTGAATATGTTGATTACCATGATATATGTAGATTTGAGTAGGTGCATTACTCCTAAGAAATCGAGTTGTCAGAGAAATTCTTACTTCATTCCATTCTATGAGTTTATCCCTATGAACCACCCACCAGCATGCTTTGTAATCCCATGTAAGGTATATACGACATATTTTTCTCTCCACTTGATCTGTCCATTTCTCCTCAATGGCATGTAGGCATACCGTAGGATATCCTTCTCTAGTGTACTAGGGTATAGAGTTGTTAGCTATCCTCTTAATGCAATGATATGTGTTCCTCCATGAAAATGCACTTCTTACTTCATGCCCAACCATCTCATAGGTGCCATGTTCCCAACTATCACAAGAAATACTTGTAGTATAAATAATATATTGTTCATCTTCCCACCGGAGGATTCCTTCCTTAGATGGCTCAAATAATTTTGAATCCCGAATGACGAGCACATAATTTTTTTCCAAGTCTTCCTCACTCAAAGGCTCAACATAAGGTGTAGATTTCCTATATGTCAAAGGGATAATAACTCTTTCTTCCTTGTTCTCAAAACTTGTATACCACTTGTTAAACCGAAGATTAACATTATTTTCATAATGACAAGGGTTCCAAGTAGATCTGGGAAGTTATTTGCTTCTCAAGTGCTATGACATCAAAGTCCCGGTGAACTTGACCCATTGTATAGTAATGGATGCATCCTTTAAAAAACCAATTGGAGTGGCCTTAGTTCAATTAGCCATAAATAGTACCTTAGAGGATGGCTATAATGAGGGTTTGTCCATCTGCACCCATGCATCTAAAATAAGTGAATTCACTTTCACACCTTTGTTAATCGATATATTACTCAAAATTCACCCATCCACAACAACATTTGAGTGATTTCCTTGTCATAATCCAAGCTATAAGGGGGAGATTCGCATGCACAATATTTCATACATTCTCAATACTTACACACAAATTTTTCCCTTTAGCTAATTCCCTAGTAATGGAATTATATTATCTAGGATTAGTAACTTGCATACCTCTTTCAAATAATCAATGTCTAACTAGACCATCTCTGCTACCTTATTTTGCTCCAACTTCCATGTTATTCTTTTAAACATTTTATTTCACCCCTGAATATTTCGAGTACCTCCATGGTTTCATGATAAACCTCATTTTGGTGTGTAGGATATGGGTACCTTGCATGTAAAAACTCCTCTTTAGTGATGGTAGGATTCTATTGTAACATCTCTCTGGTGTGCATAGCTTGACGGATGTAGTAATCTTCACAATTACTACCTCGGTTTTGAGTGCTAACTTTAGAATCCACTGATTTTCTATGGCACAATGTATCCTAACCATTCTTACACCCTTGTTTTCCTCTTTATACTTCTTTCTAAGATGATCATATAAGTTTGGGAATTCCTCATAATTATGATTCTTCCCATAAAAATAATAAGTAATATTATGAGGATGTTCACACCTGTAGTGGTCAGAAGATCCAAATGTAAAACACGTTCCATGAGGAAACTTTCCTTGCCCACCACCATGACCTCCTCAACCTCTACCATGACCTCCTTCAAACCGCCCTTATTTCGATCATAGCACCCTTGATTGTGATCATGATCATGGTGTTTACTTTTACTTTTAGAATAATCTAATACTCTTATATTTTGTACACCAATATCTATAACATCATGGATCTGACCAATCAACCTACAGTCTTCTATATTGTGAGTCATGGACCAAAAAAATACAATAGTAAGATACATTCTTTCTTATCATGCATTGTAATAATGGGCAGCGGCACTGCATCATGATCCGAATGACATATCTCGTATTCTAGCAGTAATGAATGCACTAACCTATAGGGACAACTATCCTCGTTTATCCTTCCACTTCATAATATCTACACGAAATCCCGAGTGCATGTCTCATGTACTAAATTTTCCAATAGTTTTTCTAACTACTTTTCCATAGCTGCAATCTATGCTTCTAGGAATGGGCTCACTCCAGTGTCTATACTTCTAACTTCCTTAGTGTGCAACACTACTTCAAGTGCTTCGTGTGGGTCTATATATGTCTTATGTGATAAAGCCATCCCGAAAGGTGTCATCAAGCCCCAAAAACCACTATGCATGCGACTTGCATGAATATCATACAAAATTTTAGACCAAATCATTTTGAAATGGGAATCATATTCCCAAAAACTCTCAGTAGTGCCCTACTTAATATCCTTGAGCGCACTTATACTCTTCTACTTGAACTCAGGGATATGAAACTCCTTAAGGAAAGCTTCTCATAGTGATGCATAATCTCACGCAAGTCGATCATGGTCAAAATTCATGTACCACTTTTAGCACATCCATGCAACGTAGTTACAAACTGACTTGCATTACACTCAGAATTTGTGATTCCTTTTTCATGCCACAGTATCTCACACATGTTCACATGCTTAGTAACATCTTCTATTCCCCTATACTCTGGAAGACAAAGTGACATATCCATTTAAATGTTATGGGGTTGGTGAGGACCATGCCCACCTGATCTAGAACCTCAAGTATTACCTCTTCCTCAAGACCCACTAGATACACAAGAACTAGAGAAACCTATTTCCCCTAATCCTCCACATGTATCCAGAGGAGGATCGGTGGATGTACTTCCTTGTGTCCCAATAATGGTACTAAACTAAACTCCTACAGTCTGCAAGGTGGTACTACTCCTAGAAGTGAGTCCAAAATTCTACGCGCTTGAATTATGTGCTAATGATGCACTGAAAAGGTACCTCGAATAACAAAGAAGACATTTTCCCAACCATAGATGCACTTTCTACTTGATTTACTCCTTTTCTTTTACTCCCCAAACTAGCTTGCTAACTACTAGTTGTACTAGATACTGGAAAACCAAGTGCAAGGGCTAGGTTTCCAAATAGATTTAGATGCATGCCCATGGCCCATGTTATCACTTTTGGCATTCTATCATATGAGGCTGAGGAGGGTTACCTATCATCTTTGCCAAAATGGGGAGTTCTAGATATTTTGGCTCCACGCCTTCTGCGTGAGCTCTAAATCCTTCATGATCCATCTTTATCCTCAATGTCGTCTATTCTCCAATATCATGCCGCTTCTTTATCTCCCTCTTGCGCACTTCATTATACTCAAGCCACATTTCTTCTCTTTGCCTCTCTACCGCTAGGTCCTCCATCCTTCACCGAAACTATTCCTGCCCTCATGCGTGGTAGGGTTTAGCTAGCAATCTAATTTTCTTCCAAGTTTAGGGTTACCATCAAGATTTTGATCTCCAAGACAATGGCTTGAAAATAGGTTCCCCTTAGATAATTCAAAACCGGAACTCAGCTACCTTCGGGAAAGAGTAAGTAGAAATTGATTACTCTAAAATATAGCTATTTAGAACACCACGAAACCAAGTGTCCACAACATGCATCCAAATCAGATCAACATCATAGAGGGCCTGAAATTATTCCTACATCTAGACAAATGTGCAATACCTCTAATTCCTTTTAGATGCATAAGCAACCAACCACTCATACAAATCTATCGGAAAGATAACAAAGAATCTTTATTACAAATAGTCACAAAAATTTTCTCTACCAATGTGCGTGCATCAAACTCAGATCCAATATTGAACCTTTGAGTGTATTCTTCTTCTAGATCTTTTATCCACTCCTCAACACTTGCTAGGTTCAATCGGTATGTATTCATCATGAAACATCCTGAAAATAGCTAAAAAAGGTCCTGACAATGGAACCAATGATGTAGCCTAGACTCTACTGTGAAAAGCGAGGCACATTAGAACATCACCTAGCCCTAGCTAAGCACTCACCCAAACCACAAAAAGGTACTATGACCCCTGTTTATAGTTTCTTGTGTAGGATGTTAGTGTGATGATGATAATACATATTCAGATCCATAATTAAACATAAACATTCCACAATGCATAATCCAGATCTAGATCTTAGAGAATCATGAATTAAACAATAACTATAATAAGATTAACCATACATGAACCATATTTAGTTATGTTTAACACCATTATCTAGCCAATATTATCCATTGCATTAAACATTGTAAAACACATAAGATTCTTACATTATATGGTATATCCATAAGTCATGTGCGCATCATATCCAACAACATAACTCTACAATAATTCAGTCTCTCTAAACTACACAGTTCAATACATATTTATAGAGGTGGGGAATTTCCCTTCACCCCTATGTACTTCTCAAAATAGGTCACATGTGTATAATAGCCATGCACCTTTATAATAGCATGCATACATGTAAGTATTCTAATAATATATGTCTTGTAGTTAACTAGAAGAAGCATTCCTATTATCATCTCAAACTATGCATGGAATTTATCATTTGCTCATTCCCAAAATAACATTACGTGTAGCAAAATTCTCCATCTCCATGTGTGCTCCACATCCTATCTCCAAAAATATCCCTTATCTAATATAACAGCTAAGTCCTGAGCCAAATTGTTTTGGCACGCGTTTCCTTTCCTATCTTCCAATGCCTTAAAATATGCCTTGTTCCTGTGCGCACATATTTTATGTGCCTTCTCCTTAGGATAATATTCTATCTTCTCAACATATAATCTTTATGTCTGAGGAGAAGAGGTTTATGAGATCAAACAAGTTAATGCCAAGATGATTAAGATACGTACACTTTATTTAACACAATCACCAATAATTTTAAGGTTAGGAAGAGACAAGGTTAGTTCAATCAAATTCTTATTCAAAGATTAAACTTTCTCTATCACGGTGATCTCAAAACCTTTAATAAATTCAATGCCATAAACAATTTTTTTCTCATATATCAGGTATGAGAAAGGATCTTCGACGAGTGTGAAAAATCTTGAACAAGCATACAATTACAAGAGAGTGTATACATTCCTTTCTTCAAAGCTCTCACCATTTTGACATTGTATAGCACTATTGAAATATATCACAGAATAATAATCCTCTTATCATGATATAGGGGTACATAGAATATGGAAATGATGTTGTACAACTTCTCTAAGACATTGGAAAACTTGATATTATGCCTACACACTAACATTTACCAGATTTCCACACTTTGGCGCATTTAGGATTTCAACATCCAAACCCCATGACCACTTGAAGGATTCTAATGTCTCATATCCCATGTTTTACACTCACATAACTGGGTGATCACATCAAATAAGGAAAAAACTACATTTTTATGCACTCAATAGCATGGAATAAGGGGAAATGATAAGAATTTATAGGCACTAATTTAATGTTCCATGACTCTCAAAGAGATAGTCACTTTGTCCTAAAAATTAAACCAAGTTAGAAGATGAAAATACAATATTACATCTCTATAGAATATATTTGATGGATCCTTTTATTTGGAACTCCTCCACAATAACTTGAACCAACCACTGAAGTAATCTTGTCTAGAGAAATGATCCTTTTAAGATTGAGCTGCACTTTTCTTGCACCAACACATGACATTCTCCATTTGATAGCCCTTACTATTTGAACCTTCATTAAAATGACTAATCATTGTCACTAGTCCTTCAGATGACATACTTATCCTCTTTCCATTCTCTTAAGAGCAAACATTGTGAAGTGATATTTCCACAAGTGCACACCACTTTCAATTTTTTCCAAAATACCGATCAGTGGTACTTTTGGAGTAGGATAAACTAAGAATGTTTTGCTTTATCAACACCATAATAGGCTCCAAAATTCATTATGGACCAGTATAGGCTATTCATCATCATTTATCACTTCAAATCTCAAGAGAAAACACAAATATGACCTTCAAGAGCCTTCAAGAACCTTCATAACTTTATTTACATAACACCTTGGTGATATGAGAAGTAAAGAATGAGTTTACACAAAAATAAGAGAAAATAATATTGAAAACCTTTTAGAGAAATGAATAGACATTTAGCACAAGATTTTACACCTGATGGTTCACCTTGGAGTCTTCAAATACACACAAAATATGCAAGACTTGCAAGACCAAAGAAATTCATACAACACAACCATGCTTAAAAAACACACATACCATTGTTTTGTCTTAGAGAGTCATTTAAAATTTTGAGGGGTTTCATCATCTTGCACACAATATTTGGAATAAAAAAACATTTTATGCTTACTGCTTTAAGAAGAAGTCTTGAGAAGAGATAAACCATATTAGAAAAATGCTCATAACTACTTTGTTTCTCAACCAATTTCCCTCAAATTTTCATAAAATTTCAGGATTCAATTACTCTTAAAAAATAAATTCTATGATTTATCCGAAAAAGTATAGAATATGATGCATCCTAGAATCCACTATATAAAACCCAAGTGCATTGGCACATCACTTAGCTTGAAATGAGTGCTCACATGAAGCACACAAAGGTGCCACACCCCTCTTTAGAGTTGCTTTTGTATGATGTTAGTGTGATGAAGATAAAGCATATTCAGAGAGCGAAATAACCATAAACATTCCACAAAGCATATACCGGATCTAGATCTTAGAAAATCATGATTTAAACAATAACTATATTAAGATCAACCATACAAGAAATATTTATAGTCATGTTTAACACAATTATCAAGCCAACATACTCCATTACATTAAACACTGTAAAACATAGAAGATTCTTACATTATAAAGTATCACCATAAGTCATGCATGCATCAGATCTAGTAGCATAACTCTACAATAATTCACTACTACTAAACTACATAGTTCACTACATATTTATAGGGGTGGGGACTTTCCCTTCACCACCTACACACTTCCCAAAATAGGTTGTATGATGATAATATCCATGTGCCTTTATAATAACATGTACACATGCAAGTGCGTTAATAATAGACATCTTATATTTAACTAGAAGAACTAATCCTATTATTAACTCAAGCTCATGCATGGTGCTTATCAGTCACTCATTCCCAAAATATCATTTGTGTGTCATTTAAGTCTCCATCCTAATGTGTCCTTCGCATATTATCTACAAAATAGCTTGTATCCATGAAAATGGCTAAGTCTCGAATCAAACTTGTTTTGGCATGTGTTTCCTTTCCTATCACTTTGTGCCTTCAAATGTGCCTTGTTCCCATGCACGAATCCTATGTGTGTATTATTCTAAGGAAAACACTATTTCTCCTCAACATTACCCCACACTAATATACATTTCTATTCTAGAATGGGTATTATTTTTCATGTTCCCAAATAATAAAGAATAAGAATTGAATGCATATAAAGAATCACTATACAAAAGAATGGGTCTTTACTCTACAGACTTATGTTGGGCCCCTAGTTTATTTTCTAAGTATAGAGAGGTGAGTGGGCACACAAGGCCTATTTAAAGAAGGGTGCATAAGGAGAAATCATGTAGTATAGGATTCTAGGAGGTTTTAGTGGAACAAGTGGTGCATGCGTAAGGTAGAGCAAAGGTTTTGGGACTTAGCCATATTTGGCGTATCAAAAAGAACACGAGAAAAGTGTGACCTGACTATGCATGTAGAGTGGATAAGGTTCTAGCACAGTAACAGGTGGCCTATGAAAGAATATACCTTGCGATGGAAGATTATATAAGGCCATCATTGTAAAGAGTGTAGAGCTCCTACTGAAGAATTATGCTCCCATAGAGGACCACCTTTGAAACTTGGCAATGGATGTGCAACTCCCATGAAGGCTTGAAGATGTTGAGAAAGGCTATAAATATAAGCACCCGACAAAGAAAAAAAAAGAGACAGGAGAAAGAGGCAAAGCCATGTAGGAATATTGGAAGATATCTATAGGTTGGGTTTAGATGATCTATAAGAGGTATGTTGTACGAAGGGGATGGGTTTAAAAACACTCTCTATACTATGAAGGGCCTAAGTCCAGTTCTGATGCATGATATTGATCTGCATTATCATATGAATATGTGATTGCCTGAGTTAATGTAATGTGGTTATCAACATGCTTAATATGAATATATGTGTGGTTCCAGTTCTACTACATGGTTATATATATATATATATATATATTTCATATGAGTGGGTGTAAACCCCTATGCATTCCTTTTTTATGGTTCAGATCTATGTTCTATAATTCTTTTCTTATATGAATGAACACATTGGTCTAGAATCCATTCTGAGCTCTAAGATGAATGTATGGTTCCTTTCCAATCTGTTCACTTAAGTTTCTGTCATAAATAATGCATTCTCACACAACTCACATAAATGAGGGACTCGACACCCACACATGCCTCGAGTGAGTGCCCAACACCCGCTGGGTGATAGGCCGATGCACATGGGATTTCCTTGTTCTTTGAGAAGGGCATAAAAATGAATACATCTTGGTTCCATTTTTGGGACCTCTTTTTAAAGTTATTGTGAGAAATGGTATACGTTATTTTCTTTGTGATGTGTAATGACTGAAGGCCCGACCTTAGAAAGTGTTGAAATGTGGTTCAAGAGCATGGAGGTTGAGTTTTCTCCAAGATTCAGATCTGGAATTGAGTTCAAGTATGTGTGGATGGGTAGACGATAACCTATATAATGAGTTATATGAGACATTTTTTTCCTACTTCCCAGTAGAGCTATATGAATGGCTCTCAGCATATGCATCCAAATCAAGCTAGTTCTTTAGATCATGTGTGTGGACCCAAGATGACTATTAGAGGATGCGGGACGTACATCGCGTAGACATGTGTTATTGATCACTGGTGGAAGAGGGTGTTGACTAGTTATACTTTCGAATATGCCATTATAACGTATTCTTTCCCAAAGATCATTGAGTTTGAGTTTCTAAGGGAGCCTAGAGGATCATTTTTGTGTGTTATTCCTTTGGCTATGAAGATCTTGGTCATTACTTTGAGTTTAGAAGCATTCCCCATGGTTGGCTAAGTTCTCTGAGCATTGGGAGAGGAAGCTAGGGTGGAGGAAGATGGTGGACATTGTGGCTGAAAAGGAAAGGGAGGAGAGAAAACTCAAGTATAATGAAGCTTGTGAAAGGGAGATGAATAGACAATGTGAGGTATCAAGTGTGATGGATCCATGGAGGTAGATGTTGTGGGAGAGTGTGGAAGTCCACATGGAGGACATGGAGCCCGAGCAACTGTGTTACCCCATCTTGAAATCGCATAAGAGAAGCCCTTCACTTCGATGATATTTCTTCATGTGGAGAGAGAAGAGCCATTGGCATGCATTTGAACCCCGGGTGACCGATCCTTGGTGCTTGGTTTTCCAGATCAAGTTAAGAGCATTGTTAACCTAGTTTGTATACGTGGAATTGACCGATCTGTACCCGGAGATATAATTTCTCATTTGGGACTTCTATGGTTGCACATACCATTCTAGTGTTTGAAGGAATTTTTGGGAAAAGTTTGGATACACAATCCTTTGGTATCACATCCGGGAGTGACGCGGGGTACACTATTGGTAGTGGAAAATTATCATAGACCATCAACACGTAGTTCAACGAGAAAATTGGGAACCCTTAGTGTGACCACTTGAGGACTTCTTTGGATCTGGTGGATCTAGAGGGTAAGGAGGAATAGGACCTGGTGGACCCAATAGATCTAGTGGAGGGAAAAATGGAGGAAACACCAAAGGAAACCGAGGCTCTAGATCGGGAGGAAAAGGACCCCAGCCACCCCCAAGTGTTTTTTGAGATGTCTTTGCACTTACCATACTATAGGGGTATTAAAGATGCTACAGAGCATGTGCACATGTGTGAGTTGCTATGGTGTTTTAAAGGGATCACCGACCAACAATGGAAGGCAAGATAGTTTATAACTACATTGCAGGGTGCACACATAGTTGGTATAGGAAGTATAAACCCCATCAAATGGTGGTAGACTATACAACATTGAAAAATTCTTTCCTCACAAATTTCCATATTCCATAGTTCGAGCAGAAGAGCATCAGCACTTTGAAGGAGATCTATCAGGGAATGGAAAAGATTGTGTAGGAGTATGATGCATGGTTTAAAACTCTCCTATCCAAACTATCATTTACATCTACCCCTCGAGCATGCTCAATGGTTTGTTGGAGGGTTGATCACTCCATTTAGGAGGCCATTGTTACATAAAAGTTCACTAACTCGCGCGAGGCTTTAAAGGCTACCTTACACGCTGAAGTTGTTGGAAGTGTGGATACTAGTGTCAATCCATTTTTGGAGGCCCAAATTACTAAAATTTCCAAGAAATTGGAGACGTTGTCTATAAACTTAGCGCATGAGGTTCATAGTGTGCTTTGGTGTATAAAATGCAAAGTGGAGGGACATGCAAAGGATAGTTTCCTTAGAAGTAGGTATGCGTTATGATAGAGATCTGTGATATCTTCCATGAGGATCATGATGCAAGTAGATGCCCTCTACTCCAATGTGCAATTTGCAATAATGTTTCTTACTACTGCAAGATATGCACCTCTATAACCCATGACACCAAGGACTGCATACTGATTGATCAGATCCATGATGCTATTGATCTGGGTGCACCAGAATAGCCTTGCTGGTAGTTCTAAGGATGATGACTGATGTTATGAAGGGAACGTAGATGGAGGGGAACATGGAAGAGGTTTTTACAGAGGATTTCATGGTCATGGCAACTATAGTAGAGGGATAAGTGAGTTCCTACAAGGCACATGTTATAATTGTGGATCTATAGAGTATTATAAATGCAAGTGTCTTGATCTATTACCATGCTTGTGGAACGAGAAGAAGCACAAGTATGAAGAGTGTCAGAGAACTCTATGAGCATATAAACCAAAAAAATCAGAAAGATAAGGGCACCACTATGGTGAGCATCAAAAAGGTTGATTCACAATGGATGCCAAGAGTGGTGCATGAGTTAGAACTAGAACCTATACTGGTGACAATGTGAGAAGAGGCCACACACGTGAGGGAGATGCCAAGAACAAGAACACTAGTTTCAGGGGAGGAGGTGCTACATAAAATGTACTGGACCCTATCCATCGAGAAAGAAGTGTACTAAGAAACTATGGACGTGATTCAAAGTTTACAAGGGGAGATGCAGTGTCTCAATGAGTAATCAAGGTGGGTGGGGCATTGGAAGGATAACGAGGTTCAAGGAGTGACCTAGATTAGGTCAAATAAGTATGTAAAATGTTGAGGTAAGAGAATATTATTCCCTTGTTGGGAGAATGATTGAGGGAGAAGGTACCACGTACGAGTGGAGTGTAAGAGATAGGTTTTGCATGCAAACCTTTCTCCACACATCCTTGAATATGACAAGGAGATTACTCTGAATATGGTTATTGATGGATGGTTTTTGAGAAATATTCTCATCGACATGGGATAAGAGGTGAATGTTATTACCTTAGATGCCTAGCATCAGATGGGAAGGCCCGCGTTATAGCCATCTTCAAATGTGTTGTATATGGAAAACAAGACTAAAGTAATGCCCATTGGAGTCTTGAAGGATGTAATTATCACCATTCAAGGGGCCAAGTTCACTAGAGGCTTCAAAGTCTTGGCACTCATCGAGGAAGACAAATTTCAAGCATTGCTTGGGTGCTCATGGTGTTACAAAAATAATGCTGACATAAGGTTTAACAAAGGATATATCAGTTTCAAAAACAAGGAAGAACGGGTGGTCATCCCTTTGACAGATGGGAATTCAGCACCCCACATAGATCCATTGGGAGAAGAAATCCTTGATAGAATCTATGTGCACTCCATTATAGATCCTAAGGTAATTCACCCCATGGAGGGTGTAGTCATTTTTACTCCTATCACAAAAGAAGAACCCCATGCGGGCCAGCCTATCACCCAACAGAAGCTGAGTGCTCACCGAGGCACACATGGGTGCCGAGTCTCTCTTTTATGTGAGTTTAGTGGGAAGCATTAACTATGATTAGTGTAATAGTATTTAGGAAAGAAGTTGAGGAATACAAGAACCATAGGGCTCAGAATGGCCTCTAGATCCTTGTAGTCACTTCAAATCAAGTGGTTTAATGATTCCAACATATACTATAATAGAAAGAAAGATACAACCATTCATTCGTAGCATGAAAGGAAAGATAACTCATATGACTGAAATATACATTAAACCCATTGATATTCATATCTATCTATAACAGGTAACCTCAATATGTTCATTGGTTCATTACAGAGTGTCACAGAGAGCAGACTGCAGTCATGCACATCACTAGACATATGTTACTAAGCTAACATAAAAGAAAAATAACAACTCCATGCTTAGGAAATCATTTCTAGAACGAGAATATCCAATCATAGCAGTTATACATATCTTCACTTACTCTCTAATCCACTATTCCCTATGTATATCCAGATGATATATCTCTCTCTATGTGTTTATATCTCTATATCTTTTCCCGTGGCAGGAACTTGTATTTATCACTTTCTCGGGCTGCCAACTTGCCTTGCCGTGCCCTCAGATCCATTGCCAAGTTTCAAATGTGGTCCTCCATGTGAGCATGTTCCTTTATGCCTAAGCTCTCCATTCCATCTCATGATGATCTTCTAGAATATTCCATCTAGGGCATGCTCTTTCCTAGGCCAACCTATTGCCAAGTTGACATCTTATCCATGCACAACCAATCACACTTTTCACATGTTCTACCTTGGGTGCTCAAATTGGCTAATTCCCAAACCTCCTTTCACGCGTGCTATTTACTTCCTTAAGCCTTTATCTTGCACACTTTTTCCTTATGCGCGATTCTATAACTAGGATCTTGCGCGTCTAAGTGCCTTCATACTTGGTCAATATTCCAGGGGACCAACATCACCCCACACTACACCTATTCTTCATCCTCAGAAACATTTTACTTGAACAAGATGCAAGATGTTGTATGGAACCAAGATGTATACTTATACTTTAAAAATGAATAAGGAATGAAATAATAGGGGAAAGAATGAAGAATGGGGGAACATCAATTCAATAGGTTGGGAAAGTCCTTTCGCATATATTCCTCCAACTTGTTCCACACTTTGACCTCACCCTTCACCTTCTAGAATAGGTCACCCACCAGGGTGCTCACTTCATCAAAGCTTAGGCTAATTCCCTAGGTGCCCAAAGTGTCCACAATCTACTCCATTTCCTTACCTAGTTTTGTGAGTTTATCCATTCTTTTGGTAATTTGGGGGTATAGTTCCTTTAGTCAGGCCTTAATTGAGCTTCTTAAAGCCTCAGTGCTCTCGATTATTTTTCTACCTCAGCCTGTAACCTTGTCCCTCTCTGCCCTATTCCCTTTGTTCTTTTCTTGGAACTCTTTTAGCTCTGCTTCAAGCATGGTGACCAAGGAGCTCGCCACCTTATCTCTATCCACGCATGTGTCATATGCAGCTTTTGCAGACTGGGTAGTGACCTTAATCTCTATGAGTACTTGGAAATAAGTTCTACCACCTTTGACCGGTCTTCCTTTTTCAAGTGCATAGCCACTTCTTCTACAGATTCTACTGCTAAGGGTCACCTCTCTATAGTGATCATTAGGTCTTATAATAATTCCAAGGTTGAGGTGTACCTCTGAGGGATTGGCATTAGGTTTGGGTGCTTTAATATGATGGTGCTCTTGATCGACTCCACCTTCTTGTAGACCTCGTACACATTTACTTTTTCTTCCTTTAACTTGTTCCTTAAGTGCGCGCTGATTAATTCCTCCTATTTTTAACTCTTTTCCTTCTCCGCTAGATCTTCCTCCATCTTCCCTAACTTCACCTCCAATGCTCGATTCTATCATTTCACGTAGACAACCTAGCCTTGGTCTCGACCGCAACTTTTTTCAAAGCATTAAATACTTGCTCGTCTAAAATCTCCTGAGCATTTACTAAGGGGTTGTCTCCCTTAGACTCTAGCAATGAGATGAGCACTTTCTAGTAGACTTCAAAGTCTAGCTCGTCAATGTGTGACTCGAATGCCCAAGAGAGCATCTTCTTGGTCCTAGGGTACATGCCATCCTTTTCAAAATACCCCATGGCTAGGATCCTTTCCGTGGGTACGGTGCTTTGGAACCATGCGCGTAACACCTTCTTCATGTCATCCACATAGCCCATTACCTATCTCTATTATGTATCTAGAGTTCTTCTACCTAAGCGTGCACCTTTGGGGAAGCTAACTATTAGAGTAGGGCCTCTTAGGCTATCATGTTCCTTTTTAATGCTCTCCTCCTTCCCTTCCTTAAGCACTATGTCGCGTTGCACTCTAACTCTTGGTCTACAAGGGCTTTGAGCATCTTTTTCACTTCTCACTCTGCTACCTCAGTAATATGCTCTTTTGTAAAACTTATGGCTCCCTTCTCCTTGGCATCCTTCTCATCTACCTTCGTGTCTTTGGTGCCTTCCTCATCTTGTGCACCCTTGCACCACACAAATACAAACTCTTGCTTCTCCTCTCTACTTTCTTCCTCCGAGTCATAGACACTAAACACATGTGGCTCTTTGTCCTTCTCAGGCTCTTCTTCCTCACCGCCACCTCCTTCACTCTCATCTTCTCCTTCTCTTAAGTAATTCTCCAAGTTTTGGTCGCTCCGAGTCACTTATTCATCCACCCTCTACTTCTTCCTGAGAGGTGGCTTTAGATCAAGAGATTTGGCCTTCTCTTCTTCCTTTGGTAATTCTTCCATGGTGGTGGGTTACTCAGAACCTCTACTTCGGTGTCTTCTCCTTTCTTTGGAGACTTATTTTCTCTGTATGTAGGTGCTTAGCTTGGCTCTTGTAGATGGCATGCTCACCATCTGAGCAGTCGACACACTTGGTGCTCCTTCCTCTCCTTTGCCTCTCTTCTTAGATGCTAGATTTTTCTTCCCCAAGGGGCTCTTGGTATGGATATTTCATCCTCCAAATATGCACCCTTTTCAAACTTCAGCCTTATGTGCATGTACACATGTGCCACGGATCCTCCAGTGATGGGAAGCATCATCAGCCTAGTCATTTGGATCTCATGCAAACGTACTTCTCTATGTACGTGTGCTTACCACCAGGGTAATTCAACTTCTTCCTCATCTCCCTATGTTCCCGGTCCAACCTTCCTAGTTCTAACCTTAGCTTCTTTGATTCTTTAAATCTGTTTACTCCCACTTGGAAGTATTGGGTAGTGAACACGAAAGGAAGCTTGCACCAAGGGCTCCATGATTCATCAATAAGCTTGAATCTACCCAAGCAGTAGTGCTAGTACACCACGAACTCAGCTTCTCCCTCAGTGGCTACTGGGAGTTGTTTAGGGATCCTCCACTCTACCTCAAATGCATTCCTCAAGCATGTATACCACTTTTCCAGCCACGCTTTGTGGGGATCCATCATTGTATCACAAGCATACTTCTCGAACCTCTTCACAGAAAAGGGTCTTTGGTTGGGTACTCCCACACGAACTTGTCTGATGCATCCGGCACTCCAATTTCTGCAAACACTATGGTGAGCAAGACATTGCCAAAGAGGATCATGTCCCCTTCCTTTGTGCACTTAACAATCTCCTCTGCAATGTACGTGGATAAGTTGTATATCGTCCCCTATGTAATCTTCCTACGAAATGTAGCCAAGGTTTGTTGACCTACGTCCATCTTTCTTGGCCATTCAGCTTAGTCACCAGATGTGTGGCCATCTTCATAACGGGGTCCTTGATGTCTGAAATATCATAGTACCATGACCCTTACTTACAGGGATACTTAGTGGCAGTCTCTTAAATAGCCTCCTTGTCACCAAGATCATCTTCTAGGTTATCTCCCTCACGTATGAGGCCTATAAATTGTGAAATCAACTAGGGATTCATGCACATCTTGCACCCAACAAAGTGGAAATAGTCTTCATGCACATAAGACATCAACCACTGGTACAAGTGATCTAGATTTCAAAATAAGGCAACTCATAGAGTTGCAATAGCCCTACCTTCACCAATTTAACCTTAACATCATTGTCATATGTGGGCAAACCTTCAGGTGTTCACTTGTTGGTGGAGCATACCAATTCCAACACCATTTCTTTCTCTATGGTCTTTGTGTGGTGATTATAGTCACTAACATGTATGATTCTCAAGTGGGATTCCCATTCCTTTCCCATCATCACCCATCTGGGTATTGCATCTCTACATACCATTCTTTATTTGTGTCTAGTTTGGGTTCTGGTTGTTTAGCCTTAGCTTTACCCTTTCCTTTCTTAGGTGTCATGGTTGAGGTATTTTTATCACTCCTACCCTATCTTTGTTACTCTACCTTTCTTCTCCCAACCTTTGATCTCGGATCCATGATATAACTCTTCTAAACCCATACCCTAGTTTTTGAATCGTAACTTGGATAAACTTTTCACAAGATAGTGCCTTTTAAATCCTTCCACGCTGTGTAATTCCTTCTGGTTCATAATCTCAAACTGGCTCTTCACATTTTAATCACATAGATCTTCCACTCGATCGAATCTGAAAACCCTAGTTTATAACACTCACTTATATCTCCAACTCTTCATTTTTGCAAAGTAAAAATGAGAGTGCCCCCTGACCCTTTATTTATAGTTTTTCCTTTTTCTAATCATTAAATGCTACTTTACCTACCCCTGTACTTTGTTCATTTAATGCAGCTTTTTCAAACAAAGTCCATCTTCAGTGCCTTCACTCACGTGCCCTTCCTACGTGAAAAATTCTCCAACCTTCCTGGCACGTAACCAAACCAACTGACAGGAGACTCTTGCACATGCTTAACTGCGCCGAAGGTAATTCTTCTATACTGATTCTCTATTTTGCCTACCTCATGTTACTTTAACTGCACTTCCTTTTCCTTTGTACATGGGATCTATTAGTAGCTTTATCCTAGCACCAACCATTCTATCATTTCTCTTCATTTACCTCTTTCAACCAGGATACACAAAAAGGCTCTTCAATATAACTTCCTTGGTACTTTTAATCACGTGCTTCTTTACTTTTCTCCACCCCACACTTAAACAATGTGCGGTCCTCTACGCACTCACAAATTCTCCAAAAATAACAATAAGGTTACCGGTGCCCAAGGTGCAAAACCAAAACAACAACATGAAAGGGAAACACAAGAAAGGGAAAATGCATAAAGGAAACTTCTAAACTAACTGGAAAAACTACCTTATTTACAAACACCAAGAAGACTTATTTACGTAGGGCTTTAGCCACCGCCATTAAAGTGTCCAAGAAACTTCATCCCATCCAACACTTGTAATGGGAACATGCCTAAATCAAGGATGTATGAGATTGTGTAGGGACCCAACCAATGGACTTTCAACTTCCCAGGATGGCGCAAAAACTTGGAATCATATAGTAACACCATCTGCCCAACCTCAAAATTCTTATTTTTAATTTGGTGATCATTCCAAGCCTTTTTCTTTTCCTTTTCCATTGTTTGGCTCTAACAGGCAAGTGATTGTCTCTCATCCATTTAATTAGTTCATCAATTCTTTCTTCCAATGCTTTTTCATCAGATAATCCTCCTATGTGTGCTATTCATAGAGAAGGTAACATAAATTCAACTAGTAAAATAGCTTCGTGCCAAAATCCAATTGAAAAGGTATGGCTTTATTTAGTCTTTTATACGTTGTTCTATAAGCCCATAACATTGCCAATACTTTTTCATCCCAATATTGTCTTCCAACATCATAGATTTTGGTCAAGGTATGACTCAATATTTTGTTGAATGCTTCCACGGTTCCATTTTCTTGTGGGTGATAGGGTGTAGTCTTGTGATGAGCCACCATGAACTTTGATAACAAGATCCTCATGGTCTCATTCAAGAAATGTGTACCCCTATCACTGGTCAAACTCAATAGACATCCATACCTCATGATAATGTTCTCCCATAAGAACCTTGCTGCTATTGATGTCGTGTAATTTTTAGTTAGGGCTGCCTCTGCCCACCTTGTGAGATAATCCGTGCAAGTGATGACATAACGTGACCTAGTCCTGTGCGCTACTGGTGTAATAGGTCCCACAAAATATATTGCCCATTTTTCAAAAGGATCTGCAATAGGGATAGGGCGTGAAGGAATTTCATCTCTCCTTCCTAGTTTGCTAATGCACTGATAGTGGTCACATGCTTTACAATAATCTCTACAATCCTTGTACAAGGTTTCCCACCATAATCTTGCCATTAATATCTTGCACGTGGTGGCATCACCTATGTAATGCCCACCCACACTTCCTCCGTGTGCTTCCTCCATGATGGCCAGGTGCTCATGATCTAATACACACCTATCCAAAACTTCATCACATCCCAATTTGTATAAGTATCCACTAATAAACATGTAGGGCGTGGCGCATATGGCCAAATGCTTCTTTTCCAATGCCATCATTCCATCTGATGCCACACCTTTTTTTAGGAATACTATAATCTCCTCCATATCCGAGGGCATGCACCGTAATCTAAAAAGTTGGGTGTCTGGCATTGCTTCCTCAATACTTTACGTGTCCTCTCCTGAGTCAATCCTTGACAAATGATCAGGCCCATAGTTGCTTTTTTCAGGCTTCACTACAACGGTGAATTCAAACTCTTGAAACAACAACACCCATCGACATATGTGCCCTTGAAGAATGGGCTTGTTCACTAAATACTTTAATGCCATGTGGTCGGTGTAGAATACAAAGGGTGTTGCCAACAAATACTATCTAAACTTGAAGAGCACATAGATCACTAACAATACCTCACACTTGGTTGTGGTATAATTCTACTCTACTGGTGTCAACTTCCTGCTTGTAAAATTGAGAGGATGATCAATAATCCCCTCACCTGGTTGTGTAAGCATTGCTCCAATGGTGGTCCCTGAGGCATCTACATGGACATGGAAGGGCTTTTCCCAAGAGGGAAAACATAAAATAAGCATGGTAATAAGCCTATCTTTTAATGTATCAAATGCCCTCTGTTGCGCCTCACCCCAATGGAAGGAACTTTTGTGTCTAAGAAGCTCCTCTAAAGGCATAGCAATCTTGGCATATCCCTTAATGAATTTTTATAATACCCCGTATGCCCAAGGAATCTGCACACTGCACTCTGGCTAGTAGGCTCCCTTAACCCCACAATAATTACAACCTTAGCGGGATCTACTAGCAAGCCCTCCTTACATATGATATGCCCCAATAGAGTCCCAAAGGGAGTAGAAAACACACATTTCTTAATGTTGAGGGATATCCTCAACTACCTACACCTTTCAAACATTAATCTCAAGTTGTCACAATGGTCCTTAACTAGACCATATACTATCCAATCATCCAAATATACCTGAAGAAATCTATGGATGAAGTTCTAGAATGCTTGCACCACTATGTGCAAAAAAATAGTAGGCGCATTCTTCAACATAAAGGGCATGACTGTATATGAAAAAATTCCCCACTCGGTGGTGAAATTTGTCTTGTTCTAGTCCTCCTTTGCAATCCAGACTTGGTGGTATCCTGAAAATCCATCCGTAAAGGAATAGATTTCATGCCCAACGACTCCTTCAAAAATTTCTTCAATGAAGGGGGTCATGTTAGTGCAAAATCACAGCACCCCTGGACGCACATCAGGCTTCTAGGTTGATGTTCAGGCATCCAGTGTGATTGCACAACATGGAAACCTCTCTCCAAGCGTGGGACTTGTAAAACCGAGAGAGGAATCTCCAGAGAAGGCTGGTTCCTGCTCCTAAACTACCTGCCACAAGCTATTCCAGTGTAGGCAAGCTAATCTAATCCTAATCTAACCATGCCAAGGAGACAAAGAGAGAGAGAGAAGGGAAAAACAGCAAAAGCCTACACTAAAACGGTGATACACCAGAGAAGGAGGATGTTGGACATCTATCAAAACTACCATGGGACAAAGAGAGGTGAGCCATTGGGAAGGATGGACAGAAGCATCACAAACCCAAGGATAGATTTCACACAGAAAATGTCCCAAAACTCCATGAACACAGCTCCAAACCTGCAATGAACATTGAGACATGCACAGATACCTGCAAATGAAGAGAGGCAAGGAGAGAACAAGCAAAAACGAGAAAGGATGGACGGATGCATCACAAAACACGTTTTGTTGCTCCGTAAGTCTGCATGAGAACATCATTCCATTAATAAGAGGCAAAAACGCCATTACAGAGCAAGGGAGGAGGTTCTAACTCCATTTTTAACCCTAGGGAAGAAAAGAAGGGAGAGAAGAGCAGAAAGAATGAACAACCTCCTCTTTTCAAAATGAGCCAAATCTGGCTTTTACATTACATGGGTCGAGCCCAGGGGACAGAAAACGTGGGAAAACGTGTAAGCCCATTCCTCATTGAATGCCAACGCATTAAAATGGCATAGGATACCTTACCAACCCATACCCTGCCATCTTTGACCAATTTGGAGGATAATGTGACCCATTCTGCATTAATTTGGCCGCTGAAATGTCACTTCTGGACGTGCACAAGAAGAATGCGACCCATTAGCATTAAAACGGGTTGTTGAAAGGTCGCTTCTGGCCATTACCACACGTTAGAGCCATTTCTCGATTTTCTCTCTTCAAACTGCACCAAAACTTGAGGTTGATACCAGAATCATGTAGAGCATCTCAACAGCTTTCCGTTGATATAAAGAACGTGGAAATCCGAGCTCTAGATCAAAAGATATGGCGATCTGAAGATTTAGGGCATGGAACAGACCAAGACAGATTTCGAAATATTTTCCCGCGCTTCGCCACCTAGACGACACGTGGCAGGCTCTGATTGGTCACGCAATTCTCTCTCCTCTACCTTTCGGCAGGTTGTCTTTTGAATTTTCCTTGTGGGCCCTAGCTGGGACACGTGGCGCTATTTCATTGGTTTGGATCGGTGCTCGAAAACTCACCCTTTGACTTTTTGACTTTTCTCTTGTGAGGACACGTGGCAGCTTCTGATTAGTCCGCGGGCCTGCCAGCTCCTTCGCGCCCTTCGCATCTTTTTGTCCCGGATGTCCCAAACCGTCTGGGACAAAAACTTCCGATCCGCCCGAAATGGGCCTCCTTGTCCCTCATTTGGCCGATGACACGTGGCACAATTTTATTGGCTTTCGGCTTTTCGGCGATCCGCGTCCCGCGCATCCCTTTGTCCCATTTTGCTCAGTGCTTCTTGTGCTGATTTCGGGTGAACCGGCCGGTTCGCGTCCATTTGTCCCGCTTGTCCCATTTGATTTTGGACCCTCTGGACTCATTTCGGCCGATTCGCCGGTTCGGGCATTTTTGGCCCGCTTGTCCCGAATCGCCCCTCGGGCGGTTAGTCAATTTTCACTCTCGGTCGAACCGGCATTTCAAGCGCCGCCGCGTACTTTCGTCCCACTTGTCCCAAATGCTTAGTGGGCCGCCTGGACTCATTTCGGCCGGTTCGGGCGGTTCGCGTACCTTTGTCCCATTTGTCCCACCTTGTGCTGGACTAGGACTTAGCCGATTTTCACAATTTTTTTCTGGCCCAAACTACTTGCTTTCTGCAACCTTCTCCGAACTTTCTCAAAGCTTGCTCCTTCCTTCTTCGGCCTGGGGAGTTTAGAAAGATTCCTGAAGGGACCCTAGAAACCTGATTTTTGCTCTGAATTAACCAATGTGCCTGGGACTTGGATATTCTGATGCATGTTATCAAATTTACCCTGGGGGGGTGAATTTTGGATAACAATTTGGCGACTCAACGGGGGCATCTGCCTGCTAGATGAAAAGGCCAGCTGCCTGAAGCAATCCATTGGGCATGGAGTCATAAGTAATAGCCTGAAAACTGATCTGAACTTTGAAAATCTCCCCTCTGAGCCACTTGGAAACCCACCGGGCATGGAGTTGTTCTCACCAAAAACCATTGAAACGAACTGTGCAAGAGCAAAACCAGCAACACCAAAAACTATGTACAGAACTGAAAATCATACATGTCCCAAATGGAACATGCAGAGTGTGCACGAGCACTTCTTCTACTGAAAGCAAATCTACCTAATCTACTCTAGCTGGAAGCAAAGGCAAGCTAAACAAACCCTGCAACAGGTTGTGAGAAATAGCTTCCTTTCTTCAAAATTGGCAGCCATGCAATTGATTTGGCACTGATCATGGCTGTTTGGATGGATGGAAAATCAACAAGAAGCTGGTCTTCTATCCAAATCATCAAGGTATCAACTGAAAAATCCAATACCTCTTTTAGTTGCTCTGCATTTGGATTGGAGAGGTATGGCAGCTGATCCTTGGTACTTTGTAGCTCATCCTCATGCTCAGAAGCAAGCATGACTGGTTGTGGCTTCTCCTTTGGCTCCAATGAAGCCAAATACCTGATTGGGCAAAGTATGGTCCTTTGAGTATGCCCATTGCTGTGATTTTCAACTCCAAGAATGGAGTCTTCTTGTAGGCCCTCCTGAATGGATGATGTGGAAGAAATGGTGGGATTCTTCTGTCCTTTCTCTTCCTCCAATGAAGAACAGGGAAGATTAGAATCTTCTAATTTTGATTCCAAAGAGCTGCTGTAAGATGCAGGCTGCTGCAAATGGAAACTCTCCTTCATGACAGCAGGCTCTGGTGTTTGGAATGTGGATGATGAAAGAGAGAATGGTGAAAACTCAACTGGCTCTTCTCCATCAAAACAGTCCTCCAAATCTGACAGGTAAACTGCCTCATTGTTGTCCCGCTGTTCGTGTTCAACTTCCTCCATGGTGTCCTCTTGATCTGCAACTTGACCACCATGGTTTCCTTCACTCTCCAACATTGAGTTTGAGAGATCAAACTCCTTTTCAGTACCAGAACTTGAGAGAGATGAAGTGGAAAGAAGAACTGAAGGTTCTTCTGTAACTTGCTTTGTGCTCAAAGCCCTTGGATCTGCACTTTTCTCCTTCACAGCTAGATTGTGCTCTTCTTCTTTTGGATTTGGAGCAGCTTCTCCTTCCTCCAATGTTTGAAGGCAATCTTGCTCTTGGTTGAACTCTTCCTCCAGCGTGAAGTTTGTCAAGTCAAACTCTTCATTCTGCTGCTCTAGAGGGCAAGTTGGGGCTGCAAGATTTTCTTCTTCAAAAAAATCAGTCCTAACCACCATTTGTTGAACCTTGGCCTCTTCCGTAGGATTAACCGTCAAGGGAATCTTTGCTATCCCAAATTTGGCAGCCCAAACCTTCAAGCTGTCTGTCATTTCTTTTCTGTTGGGCTCCTCTCCTTGCTGTCCTTTATGACTGATTTTTACAATTTCTTCTTCCCCACATGGAATTGGGAATGCAAAAGGAGGGATAGGTTGAAACTCCACTAATTTGACAATTTTTTGTGGTGGAGGTGAAAACTCTTGTTTCTTTGGAGGAGGGGGTGTTTCTGTTAGCTCTTGTGGAGGGGATAACTGTTTGGAAGGAAAAAGGAAAGAAGAATCGAGGTGTGGTGGAAGACTGAGGGGTGGAGAGATGGATTCAACACTTGGGACAGCAGATGGAGGGTTTAAAATTTGCAGGTCCAGATGAGATGATGCTGCTTGAGTAATGGGAAGAGAGAAACCAGATGATGGTGTAGAACTTACCCATTGACAAGGTTGTTCAACACCGACTGTATAGGCCTCAATTTCTGCTGTCCATTGTGCAAGTTGGGGCAGCATCTTTATCATGAAGTCCAGCTTCTCTTGAGGGCTGAAGTGTCTTGGAAAAGGGCCTCCCCATGGACAAGGAGTCCTATGCAACCACCTCGAAAGCTCTCATTTGAGTGTTGCTTTCGGATGCTGACATCCCCACCTCCATCTTTTGGATTTTCTCCAACAGACCAGCATCTTGGATCTGATGGTCTTCGTTGTATGCACACCCTTGCTCTTGGAAAGCTCCATAGCCAAACTGACTTTGGCACTGCTGTTCATATGAGTATGCATGCTGATCTGGAGGATTTGTAAAACATGTTGGAAGTGGAAAATACTGCTGTTGTTGATGTGAATTCCATGATGGAAATGAAGTCATGATTGCACAACTTCATGGAATGGAAAAGAATGAAGGGGATGGAAAGGAAGATGGATGAAAATGGATGGAAATGAATGGAAAGGAAGGTCTGCAACTTCAGAGATGGGTTGTTGACCAGATGGAGTCGCCAGATGTGTTTGCAAGTGCCTCCAAAGGCTGAAATCTTCACAGGAACACATCAACCTGCAAAAGATGGAGTGAAAGACCTCTAAGGTCCCACCGGGCGTGCCAAAACTGTTAGTGCAAAATCACGGCAGCACCCCGGACGCACATCAAAGCTTCTAGGTTGATGTTCAGAATCCAGTGTGATTGCACAACATGGAAACCTCTCTCCAAGCGTGGGACTTGTAAAACCGAGAGAGGAATCTCCGAGAGAAGGCTGGTTCCTACTCCTAAACTACTCCGCCACAAGCTATTCCAAAGTGCGAGGCAAGATAATCTAATCCTAATCTAACCATGCCAAGGAGACAGAGAGAGAGAGAGAAGGGAAAAAACAGCAAAAGCCTACACTAAAACGGTGATACACGAGAGAAGGAGGATCTTTGGACATCTATCAAAACTACCATGGGACAAAGAGAGGTGAGCCATTGGGAAGGATGGACTGAAGCATCACAAACCCAAGGATAGATTTCACACAGAAAATGTCCCAAAACTCCATGAACACAGCTCCAAACGTGCAATGAACATTGAGACATGCACAGATACCTGCAAATGAAGAGAGGAAAGGAGAGAACAAGCAAAAATGAGAAAGGATGGACAGATGCATCACAAAACACGTTTTGTTGCTTCAGAAGTTTGCACAGAACATCATTCCATTAATAAGAGGCAAAAACGCCATTACAGAGCAAGGGAGGAGGTTCGAACTCCATTTTTAACCCTAGAGAAGAAAAGAAGGGAGAGCAGAGCAGAAAGAATGAACAACCTCCTCTTTTCAAAATGAGCCAAATCTAGCTTTTACATTACATGGGTCGAGCCCAGGGGACAGAAAACGTGGGAAAACGTGTAAGCCCATTCCTCATTGAATGCCAACGCATTAAAATGGCATAGGATACCTTACCAACCCATACCCTGCCATCTTTGACCGATTTGGAGGATAATGCGACCCATTCTGCATTAATTTGGCCGCTGAAATGTCACTTTACGGGCGTGTACAAGAAGAATGCGACCCATTAGCATTAAACGGGTTGTTGAAAGGTCGCTTTCGGCCATTACCACACGTCGAGCTGTTTCTCGATTTTCTCTCTTGAGACTACACCAAAACTCGAGGTTGATCCGAGAATCAAGTAGATCATCTCAACAGCTTTCCGTTGATACAAAGAACGTGGAAATCCGAGCTCTGGATCAAAAGATATGGCGATCTGAAGATTTAGGGCATGGAATAGACCAAGACAGATTTCGAAATATTTTCCCGTGCTTCGCCACCTAGACGACATGTGGCAGGCTCTGATTGGTCGCGCAATTCTCTCTCCTCTACCTTTTGGTGGGCTGTCTTTTGAATTTTCCTTGTGGGCCCTAGCTGGGACACGTGGCGCCATTTCATTGGTTTGGATCGGTGCTCGAAAACTCACCCTTTGACTTTTTGGCTTTTCTCTTGTGAGGACACGTGGCGCCTTCGATTAGTCCCAGCGGGCTTGCCCGGCTCCTTCGTGCCCTTCGCATCTTTTTGTCCCAGATATCCCAAACCGTCTGGGACAAAAACTTCCGATCCGCCCGAAATGGGCCTCCTTGTCCCTCATTTGGCCGATGACACATGGCACAATTTTATTGGCTTTCGGCTTTTCGGCGATCCACGCCCCGCGCATCCCTTTGTCCCATTTTGGTCGCTTGCTTCTTGTCTTTGATTTCAGCGAACCGGCTGGTTTGCGTCCATTTGTCCCGCTTGTCCCATTTGATTTTGGACCCTCTGGACTCATTTCGGCCGATTCGGCCGGTTCGGGCATTTTGGCCCGCTTGTCCCGAACGCCCCTGGGCGTTAGTCAATTTTCACTCTCGGTCGAACCGACATTTCGCGCCCGCCGCGTACTTTCATCCCACTTGTCCCAAATGCTTAGTGGGCCACTGGAATCATTTCGGCCGGTTGGGAGGTTCGCGTACCTTTGTCCCATTTGTCCCCCTTGTCTTTGGACTAGGACTTAGCCGATTTTCACAAATTTTTTTTTTTGTCCCAAACTACTTGCTTCTCTGCAACCTTCTCCGAACTTTCTCAAAGCTTGCTCCTTCCTTCTTCAGCCCTGGGAGTTTAGAAAGATTCCTAAAGGGACCCTAGAAACCTGATTTTTGCTCGAATTAACCAATGTGCCCGGGACTTGGATATTCGATGCATGTTATCAAATTTACCACAGGGGGTGAATTTTGGATAACAGTCAAAAATGGATGAATGACACAAACTACATTCAATTCCCTATATTCCACACAAATCCTAATCCACCCATCCTTCTTGATGCTAATTTCCATCAGACTTATCCACTCCGATTCCTCCACTTCCTCAATGATCCTAGAAGCTATCATTTTTCTATCTCCTCCTTAACCTTCACGTACAAATTGGGATTCATCCGGTAGGGCATTTTTCTAATCAGGTGCACACCCTCCTTAAATTTTATCTTCATCTCCCCCAAGGAATGGTGAACACCTTTGAGCTCATTGTACCTGCGTAGGAATAAATCCTTAAATTCATGCAGTAGATCAATGATCTTTGATACTTCCTTCTCTATCTAGTAATCCCCAATAATAGCTTCCTTAGGTTCTTCTTCTAAACTGATGTTAACTTTCTTCATCTTTAAAGGCTCATGGTAAGAACGTATGCAAGCATCTGCATTTATGCACTACCTCTCATGTTCCTATAGAATGGATAACATCTAAGATTTTTGATTCTTCTCCATTAATCACATATACCAACTTTCCCTTCTCTTTTTCCAAACATGCGCACTCAAGCTGTAACTCTTATGTTTCTTAAAATTCTTCAAAGCATGCCACTATACCTGGTTCAAATAGTAATTCCAATAGCCTATCTTTCATTTTGGCACTATCCCCCATGGTAAGGTTCTTGATACCCTACAAGGCCTTATCAATTGATGGTTTGGTACTCCAATACTCAAAGGTTTGAATAAGGTCAGCCACAAGCTCTTGCCAATTCCTTATCTAGCGGTGTGTCCCTGAATGAATGTACCATGTGTGTGCACAACCTTGCAGTGTATAATATAACTTGTGCACCCAGAGGGATGGTGGTAAAGCTTCGCACCTTCTCTCAAAACTGTTCATATTCCTCGATATGGAAAGAGGTGGGCTCCTTCCCATGGTAGTCCTTGATGATGGTGGGTATGTTACTCTATAAAATCTAACAGAGAGAGAAATTATTACCTCACACCACTCTACAAGGATCTCCTAATGTGTGGCCCACCAACAAGCTACCTGTGTCGAGCCGGACATAACTCAACATCTCCCTCCGTTCCTTCTCCTTCTTCCACTGAGCTTCTACCTCCTACAGAAATATCTCAGGGAAGGCTCCTCCTGAATACTTGGGTAGTTATTTTCCTCCAAGGTACCTAATAGTGCATTCCTTTGTTACCTTGGTCACCGAACCTCTCAACTGCCACCCCATTAATTCGTAATTTTTATGCACTCAATTGTCACAAGCTAGAATGGTGGTATCACTTACTGACCGAGCATCTTCAAACTGGATAACTCCATTAGTAGGGTGTACCATCTCAGGGTCTCTAATTGAGCACACATAAATCTTGTCCAGAACTTCTTCTCCCAATGGTTCAATATAGGGCATCAACTTCCCATCAACCAGGGGTATAATGACCCATTCCTCTTTGTTCTTGAAGCTAATGTACCCTTTGTTGAACTAAAGGTCTGCATTATTCTTGTAACACCAAGGGTGCCCAAGTAGTGCTGGGAAATTTTCCACCTCGGCAAGCACCAAGACTTCGAAGTCCCCAGTAAACTTGGCTCCTTGGATAGTAATAGCTACATCCTTTAAGACACCGATGGGCATTGCCTTAGTCTTGTTTTCCATAAATAACACATTCGAAGATCACATGTAATACAGGTCTTCCCATTTGATGACATGCATCCAAAGTTAGAACATTAACCTCCATGCCAATATCAATGAGTATATTGCTTTGAGGATTCATTCATCTACAACTTCATTCAATGTAATCTCCTTGTCATAGTCAAGGAAATTTGTAAGGGGGAAGGTTTGCGTGTAAGACCTCTCTCTCACAATCTTCTCCAGGTTGCATGGTACCTCCTCTCTCAACCAAGATCCTAACAAAGGAATGATGTTCTCCTGCCTTAGCATTTTACACACCTCCTTGACCTCATCCAAGTCATCCTTTTGCACCTCGACTCTCCTTCCTTGTTCCTCCCTCTTGAATTACTCCTTTAGACACTATATATCCCTCTTAAGCTTTGAATAACATCCATGGTGTCCGATATATCTCCTTCGATGCACGGGTGCGGATACTTTCCATGAATGACCTCTTCTCTTGAAACCAGGTTCTTCTGTCTTGGTACCTCCCTTGTGCACGTGGCTTCTACCCTTGTTGTTACTAAGATAGGATCCAAACCTTCATCCCATGTTACCCAAGGAATCCATTGTATGTCTACCTTCTTGATGCTAACCATCGCGGTGCCTTTTTCCTTCCGATGCTGCTGTTTGATTCATATGCTCAAATAATTCCAAGAACTCCTCATACTTATGCTTATTTTCACACCACGAGCACTGCAACAAGTCTGGGAACTCATGCTTGTAATGTTCTATAGATCCATATTTGAAACATGTTCCACATAGAACTCACTCCTTCCTCCTCCGTGGTTACCTCAACCATGAAATCCTCCTCAAAAACCACTTTCACGCATGCCCCCATCTGCGTGCTCCTCATAACGATGATCATCATTTTTAGAACCACTGGCAATGCTGGTTTGGTGTACCCCATGATCAATGGCCTCATGGATCTGATCAATGAGCCTACAAATCCTTCGTATCATGGGTTGTGGAGGTGCAAATTTTACAATAACAAGATACATTCTTCCTGATCATGTGCTGCAACAAGGGACATCTACTTGCATCATGGTCCCCATGACAAATCTCACAATCTACCATCACAACATGTACCGTCCTCTAGGGAAATTATCCTTAACGTGCCCCTCTATCTCACAATCTGTGCACCATAAACCACTACGAGTCTCATGGAATGAGTTCGCAGATAATTTTTCCAACTGTTTGGCCATAGCAGCAATCTGAGCCTCTAAGAATGGGCTAACACCAATATCAATACTACCAATAGCCTCAAAGACACAAGGCAACTTCCAATGCTTTACGTGGATCTATAAAAGTTTTATGAGACAAGGCCCTTATAAAAGGGGTGATCAATCCTCCAAAAAACCACTGTGCATGATGTGAAGGGTGAATATCATATGACAATTTAGAAAAGAGAGTTTTAAAATGTGCATCATACTCCCACACACTCTCTGCCATTCCTTATTGAGTCTCCTTCAAAGCACCGAAGCTTTTCTGCTCAAACTAAGGAATGTGGAACTCGTTAGGAATGCATTCTTTAAAGTAATGTAGTCTACCACCGTTTGATGAGGTTCATAATTTCTATACTAGCTATGCGTGTACCCTTGCAACGTGGTTACAAATTGACTATCCTTTAGTGCAGGGTTGTGATACCCTTCGTGCACCATAGTATTTCACACTTGTGAACATGAACATGTTTCACGTAGCATCCTCAATGCCCTTGTAATCTAGCAATTACGAGAGAAATTTCAAAGAATACTTGAGGTGGTGGTTGGGGTCCTTGTCTTGAACCCGAGCCTTGGTTCCCTCCAAAGTGTTTCCTCCACCACCGATCCACCATGTCCACCGGAGTTACGTACCTCCAAAGCCACCAAATCCATCGAAACACTAGGTCCAATAGGGCCTATAGGAGCTATGCCAAGGAATCCCATGGTCCCACCGAACTATGTGCCGATGGTTTTTTGATAGTGCCCCACTACCACTATTGTGTCCCACACCAATTCCGATGCGAGTCCGAAAGCTTGTATACTTTCCCTTGTCAAAAATTCCTCCAAATAATGGAATATGTGCAGCCATAGAAGAAGGAAATGAAAAATTGTATATCCTAAGCACGGATCTGTCTCTTCCACTAGTTTCAACTAGATCAATACTTCTTCTGGTTCAGAAAACCAAGCACCATGGCTAGGTCTTGAGTGGGTTTGAGATATGTTCCAACAACTCTCCTTTCTCCATATGACGAGCTCTCACCAGAATCCAAAGGGGTCTCCCTTACGCACTTGCTAAGATGGGGTAGCACATACTGCTTAGGTTCCATGTCCTCCATGTGAACCTCAACTCCTTCCTGTAACATCTATCTCCATAGATCCATCACACTAGCAGCCTCATGTCATCTAGTAATCTCCCTTTCACACACTTCACTATACTTGAGCCATCTTTCTTCCCTCTCCTTCTCTGTCATATCATCTACCATCTTCCTCCACCCAAGCTTCCTTACCCAACACTCAGAATGGTTTATCTAGCCATTAGGAGTGCCTCTAAACTCATGGTAACCATCAATATATTCATAGCTAGAGGAATAACACATAGAAATGTTCCTCTAGGTTCTCATAGAAATTCAAACTCAACAACCTTTGGGCAAGAATACATAGAAATGGTGTATTCCAGAGTGTAGCTAGCTAGTACTCCTCTCCACCAATGATCTACAACATGGGTCCACATTAGATCTTGCATCTTATAACCTCTAGTTGTCTTCTTTCGTATTTGCGATCCATAATGCCAACTTGATCTAGATGCATAGGCTGAAAGCCATCCATATAACTCTACTAGGAAGTAGCAGAAAAAAGTCTCATACAGATCATGGTAGAGGTTCTCTTCTACCCATCTACATGTATTAAACTTAGGTCTAGTGCTAAATCTCTAATAAAATTCATCCTCTCGAGCTCTTGAACCATGATTCAACATTTTCCATGTTAACTAATGCATCATTACTATTTACATAGATTATGATGCATGTTATATCCCACTACAACTTCGAAAAGAGGTTCCAGAAATGGAACCAAGATGTAGTCATTTTTACTCCTATCACAAAGGAGGAAGAACCCCATGCACGCCAACCTATCACCAAGTAGAAGATGAGAACTCACCGAGGCATGTGCGGGTGCGATTCTCTCTTTTATCCGAGTTTAGTGGGAAACATTATCTATGATTAGTATAAGAGTATTTAGGAAATAAGTTGAGGCATATAAGAACCATAGGGATCAGAATGGCATCCAGATCCTTGTAGTCACTTCAGATCGAGTGCTTTAATAGATTCAGAACATATGCTATAATAGAAAGAAAGATACAACCATTCATTTGTATCATGAAAGGAAAGAGAACTCATATGAATGAAATATACATTAAACCAATTGATATTCATATCTATCTATAACAGTAACCTCAATATGTTTATTGGTTCATTACAGAGTGTCACGAGAGAGTAGACTGCGCAGTTATACGCATCACTTTGGGACGTATGTAACTAAGCTAAAAGAAAAGAAAAATAACAACTCCATGCTTAGTACATCCTTTCCCTGAACCAGAATATACACTCGTAGTAATTATGTAGAGCTTCACTTACTCTCTAATATACTATTCCCTATGTATATCTAGATGATATATCTCTCTTTGTGTGTATATCTCTATATATTTTCCGTGAACTTATATTTATCACTTTCCTAGGCTACCAAATTGCCTTGCCGTGCCCTCGAATCTGTCACTAAGTGCCAAATGCGGTCCTCCATGCGAGCATGTTCCTTGAGCCTTATCCCTCCATTCCATCTCATGATGATCTTCTAGAAGATTCCAACTAGGGCATCCTCTTTCTGAGCCAACCTATTACCAGGTTGGTATCTTATCGATACACAACCGATCATGCTTTTCATGTGTTATTCCTTGGGCACTCAAATTGGCTAAGTCCTAAACCTCCTTTCATACATCATGCACACTATTTAATTCCTTAATCCTTTCTATTGTGCACTTTTTCCTTGCACACCATTCTATAACCGGGATCTCACACGCCTAAGGCCCTTCATACTTGGTCAATATTCCAGGGGCCCAACAGAGAGGGTCATCTCGATTTGAAGATACTCATTCCGTGAGTGATACCACTAGCGTGGCATGTGACAATTGGGCACACAGAACCTATGAGTTAATTGGGTGATAATTAAAAGAACTCATAAAAAGGGTTATAAAGGAATTCTCAGTCAGAACCTAGGAGGAAAGAAGTTACCTAGCTACTCGGGGGCATTCCTAATATTTTCCTACCGAAATGGAAGCTCGGTGGACAAATGAGGATAAAAGAAGTAGAATGGTCAGCTATAACCTACTCGGGACTACATAACATTGGTGGGCTACACATCGAGAGAACCTCCTAGAGTGGCGTGAGGTAATAATGATGCTATTTTTAAGGTTTTCAAGGATGAACGCACCCATGGCTATACAAGACTACCATGGGAAATAAACCGCTTCGTTTCATATCCAAGCATGAGAGGAATCCTAGATGGGAAGCGTGGAAGCATTACCACCTTTGTTGTGGGTACACAAGTTGTACTCCACCTTGCAAGGTTATGCATGTGCATGGTACATTCATTCGGAGATTCGTCACAAAGCAGGTAATTAGTAAGAGTTGGTGGTGACCTCATTCAAGCATTCAACTATAGAACCACTAAACCATCAATGGATAAGGTGTTGCAAAAAATAAAGTTCCTTACGGTGGGAGATAGTGCCATGGATGAGGATAGGCTGTTGAAATTACTATAAAATCTTGATATGGAGATGTGCCTTAATGAGGAAGAATCGGAGGAGTACATTTTGAGTGCGTGTGTATGAAAAAGAAAAAGGAAAATAGGTCTATGTCATAGATGGGGAATATATGGAGACATTGGATGTTGATCATTCGGAGGAGTGCGCGCAAGGTCATAGACAATGCTAATGAGTAAGCACATTCCTACCATGATCCTTTGAAGACAAAGAAGGTTAACATTGGGATGAAGGCCAAACCTAAAGAGGCTATCATTGATGACTATTGGAAGGAAAAGGAATTTTTGAAGATCATTGATCTATTGCATGAGTTCAAAGATTTGTTCCTCGCAGTACCATGAACTCAAAGGAATATACCATTCCTTGGGAGAAATGAAGATCAAGTTAAAAGAAGGTGTGTGCCTAATTCGGAAGAGACCTTATTGGATGAATCCCAATTTGTGCTTATGGGTTAAGGAAGAGATAGACAAAATGATAGTGTTAGGTATCATTGAGTTGGTTGAAGAGTCAGAATGGATAATCCCAATGGTCATCAACATCAAGAAGGACAGGAGGATCAAGATTTGTGTTGGCTACAGGGACCTAAATGTAATATGTGTCATTGATCCCTTCCCTACCCTTTTTACTGAAGAAATATTAGAGGTAGTGGCCAGGCGCGAAGCCTACTCCTTCATGGATGGGTTTTTAGGGTACCACCAGCACGGATTGTGAAGGAAGACTAGAGAAAGACAACTTTTGCCACTAAATGGGGAATTTTTTCCTACACGGTCATGCCTTTTGGATTGAAGAATGTTCTGCTAGTTTCTCACGCATTTTTGTGCAAGCCTTCAAGGAATTCATCCATAAATTTAGTCAAGTCTATTTGGATGATTGGAGTATGTCTGGTCTCATCAAGGACCATTGTGATAATTTGAGAATAATGTTTGAAAGGTGTTGACAGTTGAGGATATCCCTCAACATCAAGAAGTTTGTCTTTTCTACCCCATTTGGAACCTTATTAGGGAATATCATATGGAAAGAAGGCTTATTAGTAGATCCCGCCAAAGTTGCAGTCATTGTGGGTTTGGGGAGCCTACTAGCCAAAGTGTCATACATGGATTCCTTGGACACACGAGGATATTACGGGAATTTTATTAAGGGGTATTCCAACATCTTTGCACCTTTAGAGGAGTTTTGAAACACAAAAGTGCCTTTCATTAGTAGGGAGAGGCGTAGCAGAAAACATTTTCCACTTTAAAGGAAAGGCTCGTAATGGCGCTCATATTACATTTTCCTTCTTGGGATAATCCTTTTCATGTGCATGTGGATGTCTCAGGGACAACAATGGGGGCACTACTAGCATAACCTGGTGAAGGGATTGTCGATCATCCCTTGAGCTTTACAAGTAGGAAATTGACACCAAAGAAAGTAGAATTACACAACTACTGAGCATGAAGCATTGTCAATGATCTATGTGCTACATAAGTTCAGGTAGTATCTCCTGAAACACCTTTCATATTCTACATAGACCACATGGCATTAAATTACTTAGTCAACAAACTTGTTCTGCAAGGGCACATATGTCATTAGGTCCTTCTATTTCAGGAATTTGAATTTATAGTGGTAGTGAAGCCAAGAAAGAATAATTTAGTGCCTGACCACTTGTCAAGGATTGATTCGGGAGAGGACATGCAAAGCATTAAGGAGACCATGCCAGACATGTAACTATTTAGATTACAGCGTGTGCCCTCAGACTTGGAAGATATCATAGTGTTCTTAAAGATAAGTGTGGTGCTAGAAGGGATGAAGTCTATGGAGAGAAAAAAATTGTCCATACGTGTCACACCTTACATGATTATTAGCAAAGATCTATACAAATTAGGTCATGATTATTTTTCGCACCGATGCATGCTAGAACATGAACGCATTGCAATTATAGAAGAAGCACATGGTGGGATGGTAGGAGGAAACTATGTAGGAAATTCCACCACGCTGAAGATTCCACTCACAGGCTTTGGTGGAAAACAATTTATCGAGACTGTATTGACTTTTGTAAGGCTCGTGACCATTACCAATGCATTGGAAAACCTAGAAAGAGGGATGAAATGCCCTTATGACCAATAGCTTGTACAAAACCATTTGAGCTGGGCTATCAACTTTAAAGGACCAATCTCACTAGTGGCACGAAGGACCTGGTTCGTGATATATCATCACTTACATGGATTATTTGACATGGTGGGAGGAGGCAAGCACCTAAAAGTATTACACCATGGCAATAATTTCTAAATTCTTATTGGAAAATATAATTAACGAGATATGGTTGCCTTTTGAGTTTATCAAGTGATATGGGTACACACTTCCTCAATGAAATAGTCGAGGATCTTATTGGCAAAATTTATGGTGGTCCATCATAAGACTACCCCATATCACCCTTAAGTAAATAGGACTACTGAGGAATTTAACAAAAGAATAAGTCATATGTTAACTAAGATCGTAACATCGAGAAGATAGGATTGGGACGATAAGGTATTAGTTTTTCTATGGGCATATAGGAAAACCTATAAAAGGTTGAATAAGGTCACATCATTCTGATTGGTGTTTAGCGTAGAGGCTATTTTACCAGTGGAATTCATGTTACCATTGTTGCGTATAGCGCATGCGGGAGGTTTAACCAATGAGAAAGCATTTGAAGAAATACTTGATAAATTAATGCAGTTGGATGAAAGGTGATCACTTGCTAGGTGGAGTCAAAAGATAGAAAAAACAAGACAAAAATCATGGCATGATCGTCATATCAAGAACAATAAGTTTGAGGTTAGGCAGTTGGTATTATTGTATGATTCCAAGTATCTGTGCCATCCTGGGAAGTTGAAAGTCCATTAGTTGGGACCTTACCTCATATCATACATTCTTGATTCAGGCACTTTCCGATTCAAGTGATGGATGGAAAAAGATTATGAGGTCACTTGAATGGGAGTAGGCTGAAGCCCTACTATAAATAATTCTTCTTGGTGTTTGTAAATAAGGTCGTGTTACTAGTTAGTTTAGGTTTCCCTTTATACAATTTCCTTTTCTATGTTTCCCTTTCTCATCATTTGTTTTGTTGTTTGTTTTGCGCCACAGGTGCCTTTGTAATCGCATTAATTTTTGAAGGTTGTGCATGCGCAAAGGACCACACATCTATTTTAGTGTGGGGTGGAGTGATGCAAAGTATGGGCCTATAATACAAGTGTGTTGGTAGTAGAAGTTGCGGTGAATGGCCCGGTTAAAGAAATAAAGGTGCGTAAGGGTAATAGGTGCATAAAGAAGAGATGGACATAAATGGTTGGTGTCAAGAAATCCTTGAAGAAACCATGTATAGAAAAAGGAAGAGAACAGGGAATAACATGAGGTAGGTGATGGAAAAAAAAGGAAAAGGACAAAAGAAGTGCCTTCGGTGCTATGAACATATGCATAAGAGGCTTCGAGTTGGGTTGGAATTTTTACTCGCTTGAGGAAGATTGTAAAGGGGTTTGCGTGTAAGATATGACACGCGGGAAAAAGTGATTAAGACTATCTTAGTTGAAAAATCCACATTTAAGATCAAAGTATGATAGTAGGTGAGAGAGCATTTAATGCTAGGAAAAGGGAAAAACTATAAATAAAAGGTCAAGCACTTCATTGTTTGCATTGTGTTTACGAAGGGAAGAAATCTCTCCCAAACTAGGGCATCCAAAGCAATATCTTTGCGTTGAAGGAAACATTTGAGAGATCTGAAGTGCATAGCTAGGGTTAATTCATAAACCATTAGAAAAGGAGTACACAGGTGTGGAGAAGTAAAGTAAGCAAGCATCATCTTGTGGAAGGGTTTTTCCAGTTAGGGTTTGGTGACTAGGGCACAGAGTTAGAAGGATTTTTCCACAAAGATCGAGATTGGGGATGGATAAAAGGGTAAATTAGAGCAAGAGGGAGAAGTTCTAGGTACTAAAACTAGTTAGAAAGATGGCACCCAGAAAACCAACTATCTCACCAAAGAAACAAAAGGGAAATGGTAAAGGAAGCAAACGGATGTAAATCACGAGCAAAAATAAAGAATGGTATGCAGTGATGTAGTAACCAAATGGGTGTTTCTAGGAAAATATTGGGAATCACACCAAAGGAAGATGACTGTGTCTGACTATAATCACTGCACCGATGTGACAAAAAAATAAATGGCTTTGGAGTTGGTTCACCTAACCAATAAGAGAATTCCGGAAGGCATGCCCATTTACAATGACGAGGTAAAGGTTAAATTGGAAAAGGAATGGTTGATGCAGCTTTATGAACTATCATAATTTATGAATGGCTAATGGCTCGAATTCACAAATACTACATTTATTTCATGGGGCACAATATGCGCATAACTCCCCAATTAATTTCCAAATTCACAAGCCTTATCTACGAAGGGGATAACATTGATGATGACCTAAGCAATAAGGAGGCCATCAAGGAAATTGTTGCTGCATATGACTATAATAAAGGATTACGATGCTTTAACATCACTAATATTCCAAACCCCATGACGAGGATGGTTGCGCACTTGGTAACCAAGCTCAATGACTAAGAGAGATGGACTCAAGTGAACAAGGCATGGCTGAACGTGTGCCGGAAAATATCTGAGGGGACCATCTACAACTTGTCCACTTTCGTTGTAGATGAGATCATCAGCAACGCGCAAGAAGGTGAGAAGATACTATTTGGCAATGTTCTCCTCACAACTTTCTTCTCAAAAATCGGAGTGCCTGATGGGCAAGAAAGGTTTGTTTGGCAGTACCTATTAGGCCCCTAATATAGCTTCCAAATCTTAAATGTGCGTAGGCGCACATGGCCGGAGGAAGTGCACAATTTAAGGTGCGCAAGGTAGGATTCAAAAAGGGGTTCTTGGAGAACCAAGGATGCGCACCCACAAAGTACAATTCGGGACTTAGCCATTTTCAGCCTTTTGGACAGAACACATGAAGAATGTGTTCCATTTTGGATAAGGTTCCAGCCTGGCAACAGGGTGTCCTGGGAGGAATTACCTTGTGATAGGAAAATCCAAAAATCTAATCATGACATGGAGAGGCATGCGCCTAAGGTGATCCACACCTTGACACTTGGGGCGAGTTGAGGTTGCAGATGATTTTGTCGAGCTCGATTCCTATTTATACACGTGCCCTTGGCAAAGAAAAGAGACATAAGTAAGGAAGCGGAGCTCTACAGAATTACTGTGAGAACTATGGGATAAAATGGGTAGATGATTATAGGAAGGATGTACTAATGGAATGTAGAATCTAAATTTTGTTTCGAAATTCTTTATGTATGGATCCAGATATGGAACGTGATTACGGTCTCCCCTTTTGTGATATTCTATAGTAATTCTATGAATGAATATGATAAGGTTACCATGACAATTGTATTAAGATATTCTCTCTGTAGTATCTACATATTTCTATTATGCTTTTTTCTTGTATAATAATGAACCGATTTGAATGTTAAGTCTATTTGTGGATTTACAACATCCTAGTTACGTTAATTTTGTTAAGCGCTTTTACTTTTGATATGATTGAAAGGGTATAAAAGTTGTTCTAAGCTCTATAGCATTTTCATGTCCTTAAAATCACTAAGTCAAGATCATGAATGATGCACCCAAAGACCTGGGTGATAGACTCCACGCGCATGAGGTTCCCTTGTTTTTGGTGGGTGTAAAAATGACTACATCTTAGTTTCATTTTCGGGACCTCTTTTTGAAGCTATAGTGCAACATGGCATACATCATGGTCTATGCAAAAGTGATGATGGAGAGCTTAATCCTAGAAGGTGTTGAAGATTTTTAAAAATCACGGAGGATGAATTCTCTCAAAGATTCAATATTGGACTTGGGTTTGACACGTGAAGATGGGTGGAAGACACTCTTTATCATGAGTTGTATGAAACCTTCTTCTGATGTTTCCTATTAGAGTTATTTGAATGGCTCTCAGCTTATACATCTAGATCGGGGTGGTGTTATAAGTCACACCCTTGGACCCAAGAAACATATCAGAACTTGCAAGATGCTGATATAATGTGGACCCGTGCTATACATCATTAGTGGAAGGGAGTATTAACTAGATACACACGGAATATGCTATTTCCACGTATCCCTATCACTAAGTTGCTGAGTTTGATTTTTTTTCGGGAGTCCAGAGGATCATTTTTGTGTACTATCCCCTTGCTATCAAAATATTGATGGTAACCATGGGTTTAGAGGCATTTCCTATGGCCGGCTAAACTACTCTAAGTGCTTGGTGATGAAGCTAGGTTAGGGAAAGATGGTTGATATAATGACTGAAAAGGAAAGGGAGGAGAGATGGCTCAAGTATAACAAATCCCGTGAAAGGGAGATCAATAGACAACACAGGATTAAAAGTGGGTTATGGAGCCATACATGGTGGAAAGGAGTTGAGGTTCATGCGAAGGATGTGGAACCTGAATAGTTTGTGATACCCCATCTTGGTAAGCATGGGAGATAAAACCTTGCAGATTTTGATGAGATTTCATCACATAGAGAAAGAAGAGTCATCAGCACACATTTAACCCCACCTAGTGACCGAACCTTAGCACTTGGTTTGTTTAAACGAGGGAAAAGTATAGTTAATCTATTTGATATCGTGGAAGCAACCAATTAGCACCCAGAAGATACAAATTCTTGTTTGGGACTTCTATGGCTTCACACACTATTCCAAAGTATTTGGTGGAATGTTTGGACAAGGCACATATATAGCTAGTTTTGGGAGTGCATTAGGAAGTGGTGGACGAAATATGATTAGGAGTGACACTAGTTCACAAAATGTCAGCACACAATTTAGTGGGATGATGGGAGCATTCAGCATGACAAACACATGCCCTATACTTAACATAGGAGGATCGGAGGTGGAAGTGGTGGAGCTGGTGGCTCAGGATCTAGTGGGTCTGGTGGAGGAGGAAAAATTAGAGGAAATTGAGGGACTGGGTCAGGAGGACAAGGGCCTCAACCACCTCCTTAAGTAATTTTTGAGATGTCTCTACACTTATCATTTACAAGTAAGATAGAAGATGCCATAGAGCATGTGTATAAGTGCGAGCTGCTATGGCACGCGAAGGGGATCATGACCTAGGATCGAAAGGCTAGTCAATATGTAATGACCTTGCAAGGACACACACATAGTTGGTATAGAAAGTATGACCCTCATCAGAATATTGTGGATTATATCACATTGAAAAATGTGTTCTTGGTGGAATTCCACATACTTGAGTTTGAACAGAAGAGCATCAACTCTCTTAAAGAAATCTAGCAGGGAATGGCAGAGAGCGTGTGGGAATATGATGCACATTTTAAAACTTTATTGTCTAAACTATCTTATGATATCCACCCCTAACAACATGCTTAGTGGTTTTTCAGAGGGTTGATCACACCCTTTTGGAGGGATTTGTCTCATAAAACATTTATAGACCCGGGAGAGGTGTTGGAAGCTACTTTATGCACTAAGGCGAGTTGGTAGTGTTGACACTCGTGTTAGCCCATTTCTAGAGGCTTAGATCACTTCCATGGTTAAGTTAAGGTTGGGTAAATTATCTACAACACGTTCCAGATACTCGTGGTGGGATGTGGTGCATAGATTGTAATGTAGAAGGACACACAAAGGATAATGGTGGGATATGTACTCAGAAGGCGGTACACGTCATAGCGGCAAATTACAAAATATGTCATGGTTACCATGATGCAAGTAGGTGCCCCCTTTTATAGCACATGATCCACAAAAACATGTCTTGTTATTGCAAGATATGTACCTCAACCACACATGACACCAAGGATTGTAGATTGATTGACCAGATTCATGAGGTAATTGATCTTGGTGTGTTCTAGACTGGCATTCCCAGCAATTCCAAAGGAGATGAGCATTGGTATGAAGAATGCAGAGATGGAGGTACATGTGGAAGAGGATTTCATGGCCATGGTAACCATGGGGGAAGAAGTGAGTTCCTGCGTGGAACATGCTTTAATTGTGGAGCCATAGACCATTATAAGCACGAATGTCCAGATCTTCTACAATGCTCTTGGTGTGCAAAAAAACATAAGTATGAAGAGTGCCCAAATTTATATGAACATATGAGTCAGCAACGGTGGAAGGATAAAAGTGCTACCATGGTGAGTATTAAGAAGGTTGACATGTAATGGATCCCACGAGTAATACGTGAATCGTAACTAGAACTGTTATGGTAACAATAAGGGTGGAGTCTGTGTGTGCAAGGAAGCACCTAAGTAGAGACCTCTCGGTTTAAAGGGAAGTAGTACATGGGAAGTATCCAAACCCGGCTCACCAGAAAGAAGTCTACCAGGAAACCATGGATGTAATTCAAATTTTACAAGGGGAGATCCAATGCTTAAAAGAGAAAACTAGAAAATATGAGAGGAGAAGACCACTAGAAGCACCCAAGGATGACTTGGAAGAGGTTAAGGAGGTGTGTAAACTATTAAGGTAAGAGAATGTTATTCCCCCGCTAGAAGCATGCTTAAGAGAAAAGGTACCACGCCCCGGGGAAGAGCATGAAAGGCAGATCCTACATGCAAACCTCCCATCTCACAACCTTGATTATGACAAGGAGATCACCTTGAACACAGTAGTGGATGGACGGCTGCTTAGCAACATCCTCATTGACACAGGTGTAGAGGTTAATGTTCTTGCTCTGGATACGGCATCAAATGGGAAGACCTACATTACAACCATCTTCAAATGTGCTATATATGGCAAATAAAACAAAGGAAATGGCCCTAGGTGTCTTGAGGGATGTGAGCATTACCATTCGTGGGACTAAGTTCATTGGGGATTTGAAGTCTTAGTACTTTTTGAGGTAGATAATTTCCCAACGTTACTTGGGTGCCCGTGGTACTATAAGAATAATGTAGATCCCCAATTTAACAAGGGGTACATAAGCTTTGAAAACAAGGAAGAGAGGGTGATTATACCACTTGTTGATGGAAATTCCACACCCTATATTGAACCCCTTGGAGAGGAAGTCCTAGATAGAATATATGTGCACTCTATAAGAGATCTAGAAACCATCCACCCTACAGAAGCAGTCATCCAGTTTGATGATTCTCAATCTGTTAGTGATACTACCAGTATAACATGTGATAATTGGGCACATGAGAGTTATGAATTGATTGGGCAACGTCGAGGGGGATTGTTAGCCAAGGTAACCATGACACATATAGTTTGGTGCCTAGGAGGAAAGGCAATAACCAAGTATTCTAGGGATGCATACCCTAAGGTATTTTTGAGAGAAATGGAAGCTCAATGGAGGGAGGACGAGTGACAAGGTATGCTAGGTTATGTTTTGATAGGCACAATAGTGAGGTGGTGGGCCGCTCATAGTGAAAACTTGTTAGAATGGCGGGAAGTTAGAATTGTGCTCACCATGTCGATTCTTAAGGAGCAATATACCCACTACTATCAAGGATTACAATGGCAATGAACTGCCTCTTCCCACATCCAAGCATGTGAGAGGGTCTCGGGAGAAGGAATGGAGGCTTTACCACCCTCCCTTTGGGTGCACAAGATATATTCGACACTACAAGGTTGTGCGTGAGCTTGGTATATCCATTATGAAATTCGACACCATACGGGAAATTGGCAGAATTAGCGACTAACCTGGTTCACACATTTGAGTCTTGAAGTACCAAGAAACCGATTAAAGAGGTGTTGTAGGCTATCAAGCACATCACTCTAGGGGATTGTGCCATGGTGGAAGATAGATTAGTAGAATTACTTGGTGGACCTAGCTTGGAAGCGTAGTTCAAAGAGGAAGAACCGAGAAGACATATAGTTTGAGTGTGTGTGTGTGCTAAAAGGAGAAAGGAAATATGGTATATGTTATTGATGGAGAGGAGATGGAGATCTGAATGTCAACCATTATGTTGGGATGCATGAGGTAGTTGATAGTGTAGATGCATGTGTGTGAACGTATCATGAACCACTCAAAACCAAGAAAGTTAACATCGGCTCGGAGAAGGAGCCCAAGGAAGCTATCATTAGGGACTACTAGTCAGACAAGGAAGTATCAAAGATCATCAATATCTTGGGAAAATTTGAGGATTTATTCCCACGTGGATACCATGAGTTCAAAGGTGTCCACCATTCATTGGGGGAGATGAGGATAAATTTGAAAGATGGTGTGCGCCGGTCAAGAAGAGGCCTTACAGGATGAATCCCAACATGTGCGTAAGGGTTAAAGAAGAGCTAGACAAAATGATAGCATCCGGTATCATTAAGGCTATGGAGGAATTAGAATGGATAAGTCCAATGGTGATCAACATAAAGAAGGATGGGCAGATTAGGATATGTGTGGATTATAGGGAGTTGAACATTGTTTGTATCATAGATCCTTTTCCCACCCCCTTCATTGAAGAAATTTTGGAAGGAGTTGTTGGGCGTGAGGTCTATTCCTTCATGGATGGATTCTCAACATATCACCAAGGATTACTAAAGGGGACCAAGAAAAGACAACTTTTTCCATCTAGTGCGGAAGCTTTACATACACGGTCATGCCCTTTGGATTGAGGAATGCGCGCGTTGTATTTTCGTGCATAGTGGTACAAGCATTTTAGGACTTCATCCACAAGTTCCTTCAAGTATATTTGGATGATTGGATAGTGTATGGGTTGGTTAGGGACCATTGCAATAACTTAAGATTGATGTTTGAAATATTTCAATAGTTGAGGATTTCCCTCAACATCAAGAAATGTGTCTTTTGCAACTCCTTTTGGAATGTTGTTGGGCATATCATATGCAAAGAGGATTACTGGTGGATCCCACAAAAGTTGCAATTATTGTGGGATTAGGAGAGCCTACCAAACAAAGTGTTGTGCACTGATTTCTTAGACACATCGGGTACTATAGAAAGTTCACTAAGGGGTACGTTAGGATCATCGCGCCTTTGGAAATATTTCTCGAGACATGAGAGTGCCTTTCAAAGTGGAGAGAGGCGCATCAGAGGGCATTTGACACTCTAAAATAAAATATTTTCACCACACCTATTGTAAGATTACCATCATGGGATAAACCTTTCCATGTCCATGTGGATGCCTCTCGTACAACAATGGGATTTGTTCTTGCTCAACCGGGAGAGGGATTATTGATCATCCCTTGTGTTTTTCAAGTAGAAAGTTGACACCAGCAGAACATAATTATACAACGGCCGAGTGCAAGGAATTTTCAATGATCTACATGCTCCAAAAATTTAGACAATATATGCTGGTGACTCCCTTCATATTCTACACTGACCATATGGCCTTGAAGTATATAGTAAACAAAGCAGTGTTGCAAGGGTGCATATGTCATTGGGTACTTTTATTTTAGGAATTTGAATTCAGAGTGGTGGTAAAACCTAGAAAGAACAATTATGGGTTGGATCATTTATCAAGGATTGATTTGGGAGAGGATGCACAAAGTATCGAGGAAACCATGCCGGATGTGCAACTATTCAAGTTGTGGCATGCACCCTCAGAGTTAGAAGACATTATTATTTTTCTCAAGGAAGGTGTGGCACCCGAAGGGATGAATGCTCTGGAAAGGAAAAGGTTAGCCATATGTGTCATGCCCTTCATGTTGATCAATGGGGATTTATATAAAATGGGTCATGATGAGGTTTTGTGCCGGTGTGTATTAGAACATGAATGCATGGCCATAATAGAAGAAGCCCATGGTGGGATTATTGGAGGAAACTATGCGGGAATGCAACCACACGTAATATCCTAGTTCTCAGACTATGGTGGGAGATGATTCACTAGGATTGCATTCAGTTTTGCAAGGCTTGTGACCACTGCCAGTGCCTTGGAAAACCTGGAAGAAGGGATGAGATGCCCTTGCACCCCATCACCAGCGTAGAACCTTTTGAGAAATGGGCAATATATTTTGTCAGACCAATCTCACTAGCTATGTGAAGGACTAACTCGTGGTATATCATTACTTGTACTGATTATCTGATAAGGTGGGTAGAGGCTGCGCCCACTAAGGATTGCACCGCAGCCACACTGCTAGATTTTTGTGGGAGAACATTATAAGTAGGTATGGGTTCCCATTAAGTTTAAAAAGTGATAGGGGCACTCACTTTTTAAATGAAACCATCGAGATTCTATTAGCGGAATTCATGGTATCCCATCACAAGACTACCCCTTATCACCCCGGAAAATGGGGCAGAGGCATTTAATAAAATCCTTAGTCACACATTGACTAAGATATGTGATGTAGGTAGGTAGGATTGGGATGACAAGGTGTCAATAGTTCTTTGGGCATACGAGAAAAATGCATAAAATATTGAACAAGGCCACACCATTTCATTTGGTGTTTGGCGCGGAAGTAGTTTTTGCTAGTAGAATTCATCTACCATCTCTACATATATCACACGCGCGGGAGGGTTGGACAATGCACAAGAATTGGAAGAAAGAATATATGAATTGATAAATTTGGATGAAAGGCGTTCACTAGAAAGATGGAGCCAAGCAATTGAGAAGGCAAAGCAAAAGGCATGGCATGAGATCCATATTAATAAAAAATAGTTTGAAGTGGGCCAGATGGTATTGCTATATGATTCAAAATTTCTACACCATCCTAGAAAGTTGAAGGTGCATTGGTTGGGTCCTTATGTAATTTCATACATCCTTGATTGGTGCGTGCGATTACAAGCTATTTGGATGGAACAAAATTACCAGGACACTTCAATGGGAGTAGGTTGAAGCCCTACTATAAATAATGCTTCTTGGTGTTTTTAAATAAGGTAGTTTTTCTAGTTAGTTTAGAATTTCATTTTATTCTTTTCCTTTCTTGTATTTCCCTTTCACATTGTTTTTTGCTTTGTGCTTTGGGCACCGGTAACCTATTACTTTTTGACTTTTGAATGCGTAGAGGACCATGCATTGTTTTAGTGTGGGGTGAGGTGATAAAGAGAAGCATGGAGTTATTCTACCAAGAGGATTGGGTTGGTAGACCATTTGAATTGTCCCTAATGAAAAGATGCATTAGGAGAAAAGAAGGCAGATGGGTGGCAAGATAAGCTTACATTGGAAATCCACGTACAAAGGAGAAAAAGTGCAAAAACATGAGGTAGGCAAAATCAAGAATCGTGAGGATGGAAGAAGCGCCTTTATCGATAAATCATGTGCAAGATTCTTCCATCAAGATGGATTGTTTACACGCTAGAAGGTTGGAAAAGTTTTCACGCAAGGATTTGGCGTGGGTGGAAAAAAATTTCGTGTAAGGATTGGGCTGGTGGAAAAATTTTCATGCAAGGATTTGGGCATGGTGGAAAAATTTTTGTGTAAGGATTAGGCACATAAGGAGAAGCACTAAAGTTGGGTGTTGTTTGATAACATCACATTAAACATTTTCATACGGTAGTAGGTAGCCTAGCCTTTAATGTGTAAAAGTAGGAAAATCTATAAATACAAGAGTGGGCATTTCATTATTTTACTTTGCGAACACAAGAAGAGTGATTTTATTTCAAGATCTAGGGTTTCAAGGACTGACTCATGCAAAGGAAAATCCCAAGAACTTAAGAAAAATCAATCCATTGGATCTACAAACTAGAGAAAAAGTGATTCACAGGTGTGAGGAACGTTGTGAAGAAGCACCGTGATTAAAGGAGATTAGGGTTTATGTTTTAGGGCACGGGGCGTACGAAGAAAACTTTCAGACAACTCGCAAGATAACCTAAGAATAAAAGCAAAGGGTGCAATGATAACCAAAAAACCAGTAGATAAACTTGTAGAACAATCCAAGAAGGGAAAGGGTAAAGGAAAAGGAAAGAAGAAACAAGAAGAAATACCCTTGGATACAAACGAAGAATGGTACTTGGAGATGCAATACCCAAATGGGGTTTTTCTAGGGAAAGAGTGGGAGTCCCACATAAGAAAGATGTCTGTGATCGACTAAAATCACCAGTTAGGAACAATCACGAAGGAAATGGCACTGGAGTTGGTGCACCCCACAAATAAATGAACACCTGACGGGTTACCAATTTACAACAATGTGGTCAAGGTGAAAATGGAGAAGGCAGGGCTTCTCCAACTCTTTGAGTTACCATATTTCAGGAAGCCCGAGTGCTTGTACCAATGGTTGATGACGCACATACATGAAGACTTCTTCTGCTTCACAGGGTGCAAAATGTGCATAACTCCCCAACTAATTTCACACTTCACATGCCTAAACTGTAAAGGGGACACGCTCATAGATGACCTCCTAGATGAGGAGGTAATCAGAGAAACCATAGCATCCCAAGAATTAAAGAAGGGATCAAGGTACTATGATGTCTCAGATATCATCGATTCGGTGATGAAGATGGATGCGCACCTTGTCTCCAAGATGAATGGACAAGAGAGGTGGACCCGTGTGAGCAAGCTCAAGCTAAATGTCTACAGGAAGGTCACGAGAAGGCACCATATACAACATCTCCTAATACATAGTAGATGAAATCATAAGTAGTGCGGAGAAGGGAGGAAAGATCCTATTTGGAAACATTCTGTTGACAATTGTGTTCTCAGAAATTGGGGTGCTAGATGCATCTGAAAAATTCATGTGGGAGTACCTTGCTAAAGACCCTTCACCCATGCAAAGGTTTTAGAAATAAACATGTGAATCAATGACAGGGGTACACAAGGCACACTTAGATAAATGCTATACGTGCCTTAGGAATGCATTCGGGGCTGAATGACGAATCCCTAAGCAACTCCCGCGGTGACCAAAGGAGAAGCAGAGTTTGCGAGTCTACTAGCACTTCTGCATTGGCAGGTTCATTTTGGTGGATGGAAGTTAGAGCCCATGGTGCAAACTCCCATTCTCGTTTACTGCCCAATTTTTCCAAGAGGGAGTAAACAGATACAAGGAGTCAAAGAAATTAAACCTTGAGTTGTCCACTCTTGACAGAGAGCATAGGGAAATGAGGAAGAAGTTGGTCTACCCAGAGAAGCGCACATATGTTAAAAGGTATATGTTTCATGATGTGCACATTGTAAGGCATTTAACCTTACCTATTGCTAAGAGCATTGTTGTTAGGATCTACATGTGCATAAGGCCAAAATTTAAAAAGGGTGTGTATGTTGAGAATGAGATATCCAGGTTGAGCGACCCTATTGACAAAAAGAAGTCCATGCCAAAGTGTAAGGAGAGGGAAGAGAAAGAGGAACAAAGGGCAGTGGAGAAGTAGAATGTAGATACCACGGGGCCAGGTACCTACATCTGGAAGAAGAGGAGGACGGTGGTCAAGGAGAAGACCCCAAAACCAGCAAAGCCACCACCTCAGGAAGAATCCTCAGATGATGAGAAAACCACATCTCCCAAGCCAAAGTCTTCAGTGGAAGAAGAAGAAAAGAAGGTAGAAGAGACAGAAGGCACAAGTGCCTTTATAGGTGAGAAGGATGATGATGAGGGAGAAGAGATGGAGGTGAATCAAGAGTTGATTAATGTAGATGACTCAGGGGAGGAAGGAGAGGAAGAAATTGATGCATTCATCTTTACATGGAGGAAGGGCACCTAGGAGGAGGAAGGGCATGCAAAATGAAGAAAGGAGTGAGGGGGCAAGTACCAAGGAGCCAAATATGCCCAAGCTCACTCAGGAGGAGGTGGATGAGAAAGTAACAAGGGAGGTGGAGAAGATGATTAATGCCTTGGTCGATGAGGAATTAAAGCACAACGCGGGCTTGTGCTTGGTGAGTTCAAGGAAGAACAAAAGGAGAAGAGCCTCAGTAGCACAAAAGGCCCATTTCTGACGGTAACCATTCCTAAGGGTGTGCTCATTGGGAGTAAACACGTGGAAGGGGGAAGAATAATGATGGGTTGTTTTGATGACCCCAACAAATTTTTACGTGCACATTTCTAGAGTATCGTGCCCACCAAGGAGCTAACCACCATGGAGTCCTTTTATCCTTAGGGTAGATACCTGTGCACAAGAAATATGTTATCATGGTCTTTTGACTCCCACATTGATGAGCTGGAGTTCAAGGTAAACAAAGGAGGGATACTAGCATTGTCTGAAGGAAAGGAGGACAACCCCATTATAAACACACAACAACTATCAAATGAGCAAGTAGGTAATGCACTCAACAAAGCCTCCATGGAAGTTAAGGCTAGGCTCTTCTACAAAAGTGATAGGATTAAAGCCCTGGAGGATTTGATGGAGAAAAAGGAGGAGGAAATAACTAAGCTAACAAAGGACCTCAACCTTGAGAAACTAATCAACACTCAACTACAAAGGAGCTTCAGGAGGAAAAGGCCAGGGTACACAAATTTTCCAAGAAGGTGGAGCTCATCTCCCAAGCTATTATCATGAAGCACCTAGACCTTAACCCCCTACGCAAAAGTATGGATCCTCCCTGGAGTGTCTAGAGGACTTGACTCGAGATCCTCACCATGGAAAGACAACCTTTGGCCTTAGAGTCGGCAGAGGAGATAGTTACGTGATTGGAGAAGGAGGACAAGCTGAAATTCATTGCTATTGTAGCTGAATACAAAAAGGTGCTTACTGATGTGAAGATAGCTGCACAAACCGTAGGGGTCACCTACGACCATTGCACAAATTAGGACAAGGTGACAAGCATGCTGCTTGCCAATAATGAGGCTGAGCTAAAATACTTCAGGGAGAAAAACAAAAGCAATAGAGTGAGCGAGAAAATATCCTAGCCGAGGTAGAAATAAAATCTGAAGCTATTGAGACCCTATGGGTCTCAATTAAAACCTAGCTTAAAGAGCTCTATACAGTCATTACAAGAAAGATGGATGCCCTGGAGGACCAAGCAAAGGAATTGGAGATGTTGGTAGAGATAGTTAACACAAAATGGGAAGGGTTAACCTTCGATGAGGTGAGCACATTGGTTGGCAACCTTTGCACAAGAGCACAGGATGAAGTCAGCACTTGGAATACGTTGAGGCCGACCGTGGCAGGGTAAAATTCTGCCTTCTTCTTCTTTAATCATTTCTCCTTCTATTCTTTCTCTCCCCATTCTTTATTCTTTCCCTCCATTATTTTCCAAGGAAAGGCCTTGTCATTTTTGTACTACATTTTTGAAAAGGTTCCCAAGGGTGGAGAACAGTGAAGTTTGGGGTAATGTTAGACCCCCTAATATAGCTTCCAAATCTTAAAGGCATTTAGGCGTGCATGGATGGAGGAAGTGTGCAATTTAAGACATGTAAGGTAGGATTCAAAAAGGGGTTCTTTGAGAACCAAGGACACATGCCCACTAAGTACATTTGGTACTTAGTTGTTTTCAAACCTTTTGGACAAAACACATGAAGAACGTGTTCCATTTTGGATAAGGTTCCAGCCTGGCAACAGGGTGTCCTGGGAGGAATATACCTTGTGATAGGAAGATCCAAAAAGCTAATCATGACATGGAGAGGCATGTGCCTGAGGTGATCCACACCTTGACACTTGGGGCCAGATTTGAGGTTGCAGAGGAGTTTGTTAGAGCTCAGATGCCTATTTATATGTGTGCCCTTGGCAAAGAAAAGAGACACAAGTAAGGAAGCGAAGCTCTATATAATTACTGTGAGAACTATGGGATAAAATGGGTAGATGATTATAGGAAGGATGTACTAAGGGAATGGGGAATGTAAATTTTTTTTTGAAAGTCTTCATGTATGGATCCAGATATGGTGCGTGACTATGGTCTCCCCTTCTATGATATTCTATAGTAATGCTATGAATGAATGTGATAAGGTTACCATAACAATTGTATTAAGATCTTCTCTCTGTAGTATTTGCATATTTCTATTATGCTTTTGTTCTTGTATAATCATGAACCTGATTTGAATGTTAAGTCTATTTATGGATTTACAACATCCTAGTTATGTTAATTATGTCAAGATCATGAATGATTCCTTCCATTAAAATCACATAAAAGAGAGACTTGGCTCCCTCTCATGTGCCTCGGGTGAGCACTCAGCACCCGTTGGGTGATAGGATGGCACGTATGAGGTTCCCTTGTTCTTAGTGGGTGCAAAAATGACTACGGTACCCTTAAGAGGACCCCTCACCCGTGAAGCAGTTCATAAAATATACTTGTGAGACCATGACAGCCACTCACAAGGAAGGTCTAGAAAAATGGTACAAGCGCATGAGGGACGCATTCAGGGTAGAATGGAGGATTCCATAGTAGCTACCCGCGCTCATGCAAGGAGAAGTAGAATTCATGGTATATCAACACTTTTGCATTGGCATATTTAGGTTGATAGATGAAACAATGAGCCCATGGTGCAAGATTCCCTTCTCCTTCACCGCATTATACTTCCAAGTGGGGGTGAATAGGTTTAAAGAGGCCAAGAGACTAAGGTTCAACCTTAGTGAAGTAGATCAAGACCACAAAGAACTATGTAGGAATTTGGTTTACCCCAAGAAGTGTGCATATGTGGAGAGATATGTCTCCCATGAGATACAGATGATGAAACCAATGACTTTTCCAATCATTAGAAGGGATGCAAAAAGATTATAGCTTTGAATCAGGCCAAAATTTGAAAGTTTGTACTTATAAAATTATGTATCCATCCCTGAGGACCCCACAGGAAGAAATAAGCTCATACTAAAGAAGAGGGAAAGAGAAGAGGTGTAAAAAGCACCAAGTGTTCAGGCTACACAAGTGGTAAGCACACGAGAGACAAACACTAAGCCTAGTACTTACATGTAGAGAAAGAAGTCCCTGGTGAAGGTAAAGACTCTAGAGGAAGAAGCATCAGAGCATGAAGAACTCTTCACCCAAGAGAATTCACCAGAGGCAGAGGAAAAGGAATCAAAATATCATGTTAGGAAGAAGTAGAAGGTGATAGAAGAAAATGACTTGGAGGACATAAAGAGCTTGGAGGCCTATAGAGGTGAGAGAGATAGCAATGATGAAGATGAACCAGGAGGCGAGGACCATCCTATCTATAAGGTTCATGACTCAAAGGAGGAAGGCAAGGAAGAAGAAAATGAATACATCTTTGCTAAGAGGGAGAATAACAAGGAAGAAGAAGATACTCAGGATAGGGGGGTAAGTGAGGAAGTCACTAAAGAATAAAGGACCCCAAGCCTCACTAAGGAATAGATATATGACGCCGTGAAGAAGGAGGTAGACAATATCATTGAATACCTAGTAGAGCAAGAGAAGGAGCATAACGTGGACCTAGTGATGAAGTAGAGGAGGAAAGTACGTAAAAGAAATATGGCAGCATGGGAGGGAATCCCAATTTGGGCCGTGAGCTTTCCTAAGGCCGTTCACTAAGAGAAAAAGTGTAGAAGCATCACAGTTCAGAGGATGGGCTATATTGATGATCCAAAAAAGGTGTTGTGCACACACTTTCAAAGCACCATACTAACGGAGAAACTCTTGGCTATGGCATCATTTGATGAGGAAGGTGCATACCATCAGACATGGAAGATGCTTTCTTGGGAATTTGAGTCCCACATTGATGTACTTGAATTCAAAGTGATCTAAGGAGAAATAATGAAGGTACCAGAGTCAAAAGGTGACAATACTGTAAACGCTCGGTGGCTATTAGACAAACAAATCTGCAACGACCTTGAATAAAGTTTTAGTGGAAGTAGAGGCTAGAATCTTCGGGAGGAATGATAGAGTGAAGTTTCTAGAGGTAGAGCTAGAGAATAAGGAAGAGGGGATGGAGAAAAGATCTAAGGAGTTAAAACATGAGGAACTATTAAGTTAACACACCAGTTATATAGATAATATAACAAATCTAAGCATACATGTAAATAAAAATGGATATTCTACTAGAAGAAATATACAAAACAAGAGATATAAATCAACATCAGATTTAACGTGGTTCACCTAGTGTGGGCTATGTCCACCAAGAAACAATTCAATCTATTATTGAAAGATTTGACAAGACATACAATGAATATTTACAATCTTCCACACCATTCAAATGTATAGTACTTTCTTGCTCTCAAGTTTTTGTTTCATCACCAATAATTCTCTCTCTCACCAAATTTTGCAATTTTTTCTTAATTCTTGTTAATCCTTACTTCTAAACCATATATTTCATGCTTATATAGTCATTTATAGACTTAGGGAACTTATCCATGTAATTACAATCAATAGATATACTTTAATGCTAAAAATAGATCTAATTCCTGAGAGTTAATTAAAACATCCTCCCATAAGAAACCGATGTTGGTTATCCCTAACCGATGTTGGTTCCTCCTTTCCTGATTGATGTTGGTCCTAGGTGACTAATTCTAGTTCCCCTAGCTGATGATAGCATTGTATTTTCCGCAAGTTTTACATTGCATGCTAACTCGAAGTAATTAAGCTCCAAAACTCAACAGTCTCCCACTTGGAGATTAATTGATGCACCATACCTATATAATATTATTCTTAGATCCTTCCTTAGCTTTGTTTCTTCCTCTTCGAGTCTTAGAATTGAATACCAATAGAAGTGGAGTGTATCTCCAACTTCTCCTTTGTTAATGAATTTGTTAGCATATCCATTGTGGTTTCGCTTATATGAATCTTTTCCAGATTCAATTTTCCATCCTCAAATACCTACCGTATAAAGTGATACCTCAACTGAATGTGTTTCATTCTTGAATGAAACACTGAGTTATTTTCCAAATGAATTGCACTTTGACTATCACTGAACAGTTTACAATCACCTTGCTCCTTTCCCAACTCTTCCATGAACCTACTCATCCATATCATCTCCTTGCTAGCCTTTGTAGCTGCAACATACTCTTCCTCTTTAGTATACAAAGACACAACCTTCTACAATCTTGAAATCCAGCTAAATACCATCCCTCCTACTATGAAAATATATCCAGTAGTGCTCCTTATACCATCCAAATCTCCAACCATGAAAATATATCCAGAGTGCTCCTTCTACCATCCGGATCTCCAACCATATATGAATCAAAGCATAGCCATATAATGAAATATCTAAACCTCCATAGCATAACTTCATGCTAGATGTCCCTTTCAAATACCTAAGTATCCATTAGACTACCTTCCAATGCTCTTTACCTGGATTGGCCACATATCTACTCACAACTCCCACTACCTGTGCAATGTTTGGTCTAGTACAAACCATAACATACATGAGACTCCTAACTTCTGAAGCATATGACACTCATGTCATGTATTTGACCTCCTCTTGTGATGAATGACATTGATATTTTCTCAATTTGAAGTGTCCAACCATAGTTGTACTAACTGGTTTTGCATTCTCGCGTGTTGAACCTTTCTAACACCTTGTAGATATAATCCTCCGAGACAAATAAAATTTCTTTTTTCCTATATCATGTGTATTTTCATACCAATAATTCCTTTTGTAGCTCCTCAATCCTTCGTAGCAAATATGTGAGCTATCTTTCCCTTAAGCTCACCAATTTCATGCATAGTAGATCCCTGTAATAAGCATATCATCCACACATGGTAACAAAATAATACAGCTCCCATTTTCAAGCTTCCTGAAATAACCACAATGGTCGATTCACATCTCAAGCAACCATGCTTTTACATAAAACTATAAAACCTCATGTACCATTGCCTTAGAGCTTTCTTCATCCCATACAAGCTCTTTTTCAACCTACACACTAATTTCTTCTTAACCTTGACTTCATACCCAAGTGGATGTTGCATATAAATCTCTTCATCCAAATCACCATGAAGGAATGTTGTTTTCACATCTAGTTGCTCTAAATGCAAATCCTCTACTACAAATAAACTCAATACAAGATTACGAATAGAAGTCATATTAACAACAGGAGAAAATATTTCACTAAATTAAATACCTGTTTTCTATGCAAATCCCTTTACTACAAGCATTGCCTTGTACCTTATATGTCCATGCTCTTCTTCCTTGATCCTATAAACCCACTTGTTTTGTAATGTTCTCTTACTTGTTAGAAATTTAACCAAATCCCATGTCTGGTTCTTTTCCAAGGATTCCATCCCCTCATCCATGTCATGCTCCCACTAGATGTGGGTTTTATCTTGCATCGCTTCTTCAAATATCTTTGGTTCACCATTATCTATCAATAATAAATAAAATAAAGGTGTAAATATTTCAATAGGTTTACTTACCCTTTGTGACCTTATCACGGGAGTTTTGGGTATCGGAGGCTCAATATGGACTTCTTGGACATTTGTATCCAAATCTGAAAGTGACCGATGTTGGTCACCTCTAACCGATGTCAATTCCAGTAATCGAGGCGGTTTAGATATTCTATAATTGACACCGATTCTGTTTAGCCGATGTCCTCACAATGGTCAGGGTCAACCACACCTGAGTTCTTTGTGTAACCATATAGGTAATACTTTAAAATGTGAGAGTTTATTTTCATTCACAAAATTCTTAACTGGTTCATCCTAGGTACAAAAACTTGATCCTGTACATTCTCTTTTCATTTTATTCAACATCCCGACTCCTAATTATTTTATAATTCTCTAAATGCTAAAAATGGAAACCGAAATCACAGATCCATAACCAATGAAAGTGCATCTCTTAGATTTTACATCCAAATTTTTCCTATTTTCCTTATCAACATGTGCAAAAGCTTATAAACCAAAAAATTTAAGAAAATAAATATCTACCTCTTTTCCATTCCAAACTTCCTTTGGTATTCCTCCATCTAGTGAGCTTAAAGGCCCACGGTTAATAAAATAAACCACTATATCAAACTGCTTCCACCCAAAACTATAAGGGTAGTCTAGAATCTATTCTCATACTTCTAACACGTTCCATGATTGTCTTGTTCATTCTTTCTGCAACACCATTCTCCTATGGTGTTCTTAGAACCATTATTTCTCTATGTATCCCATTCACTGAACAATAATCATTGAAATCCTTACTACAGTATTCACCACCATTATTAAATCTAAGGCACTTTAACTTAGAATTTGATTCATTCTCAACAAAGGGCTTTCCATCTTTTAAAAGTCTCAAAAACATTAGATTTACATTTAATACAATTAACCCATACCTTTTTGCAGCATCATCAATGAAAGTAACATAATCTGGAATCTTCCATGAGAATCTACCGAGTTGGTCACCACACATCTAAGTGTACAAGCTCCAATTTTTCTCCTTCTTAGTGGCCCAACTTTGAGAAATCCCACTCTTTTTCTATCCAAAGATACAATGCTCACAAAAATCAAGATCTAAATCTTCTAAATTTGATAATACCCTTAGCCTTTAATATCTACATTCCTTTTGAATCATATGACCCAACTAGTTATGCCACATGCATCATCGAATCTAAAGTAGATAATGTAGAAAATGAATTAGTAACACAGGTAGATAAATATGATGTTCCTACCTTCTTACCTCTTACCACAAAAAGAGCACCCTTGGTGACTTTCCAAGAGTCTCCTATAAAAGTAACCATGCAACAAGATTTACCTAGTTGCTATGCAAAAATAAGATTTATCTTGAGGCTTGACATGTGCCTCACATCTTTTAATACCCATGCATTTCCATTCTACAATTTTAGATGAACTTCCCTTTACCAAGTAATACTTCAAGGTTAATCGTCACCTAAATAAACATGTCCAAAATTGTCCTAGACATAATTTCTGAAATAACCCTTATTAGGGGTTGCATGGAAAGAATCTCTTGAATCTAAAACTCATGATTCAATTCTATTATCTAAAGAAAGAACAAGAGCATCTTGCATTACCTTTGATGTAACAAGATTTTCTTTTTTACCTTTTTTGTGTTGTTGGTTCTCTTTGTCCTTTGACCAAAAATCTTTCTTTGCATGTCCTTTCTTTCCACACTTCTAACAATTAATTACCTTACTTTTAGATTTAGATCTATTATCCCTTGACTTTGATTTCACATTACTCTTACTCTTGGATCTCTCATTCTTCCCGCCCATGATTTCTACATTCAAAGCATTTTCGGATGATGATTCCTCTATACTCTTCCTCCAAATTTCTTCATTTAATGTTATACTAACCACATCATCAAAATTCAAAATATTATTAATAGATGTTTTATTACTAACAACCATTACCAAGTTATCCCAACTATCGTGCAAAGAACATAAGAATAAAAAAAATTTTACTTCATCATCAAATGGTATAGCAACCAATTTTAACTGATTTACAATAGATTGGAAATCATTCAAATGACTAGATGTAGATCCACCTTCATGCATCTTAGAACTAAATAATTCCTTCATCAAATAAATTTCGTTGAAGTACTAGGTTTTTCATATAAATTAGCAAGAGATTTCATTAAATCTACCATAGAAGTCACTTCTATAATATTTGAATCCATGGATGCTCCTAGACTCAGTATTATAGATCCCAAAACCTTTTTGTCAAGAATCTTCCATTCTTCATTAGTCATCTTCATAGGTCTAGAATTCTCATCCAATGGTAAATACAAATATCTACGATATAGATAATCCTCAATCTGCATCTTCCATAATTGATAATTTCAGTTGTCAAATTTCTCTACATTGTATTTGTTTTCTTCTTCCATTGTTGTAGCTCCCACACAATCATAAAAACCTCTTTGATTAAATCTCTTAACACATAAAACTCTCAAACAAAGCTTTGATACAAGTTGTTGGGGTTAGCATGCTGATTATATAGACAATATATCAGATCTAAGCATACATGCAAATAAAACTAGATATTCTACCAGAATAAATATACAAAACAAGAGATATAAACCAATACCATATTTAATGTGGTTCACCCAAAGTGTGGGCTACATCTACCAAGAAACAAGCCAATCTATTATCCAAAGCTTTGATAAGATATAAAATGAATATTTATAATCTTCCACATGTATCAGATGTATAGTACTTTCTTTCTCTCAAGATGTTGCTTCATCACAAAGAATTCTCTCTCTCACCAAATTTTGCAAGTTATTTTTAATTATTGTTAATCCTTACTTCTAAACCCTATATTTCATGCTTATATAGTATTTTATAGACTTAGGGAACTTATCCATGCAATTTAAATCAATAAATATACTTTAATGCTAAAAATAGATCTAATTTCGAGAGTTAGTTAAAAATCCTTGCATAGGTAGCCGATGTCGATTAGCCCTAACCGATGTTACTTCCTCTTTGCCTAGCTGATATCGGTCTGGGTGACGGATGTCGATTCCCCTAACCAATGATGGTTACTTGTATTTTCTAGCAAGTTTTACATTACATGCTAAATCGAAGTAAATGAGCTCCACAACTCAACAAGAGCTGGTCAATGCTCAACTAAGGTGTGAATTAAACTAAGAGAAGGCAAGGGTTCACGAGGTCTACAAGAAAGTAGAGATGTTCACAGTGTCATTTTCTTGAATCATCAAAATCTAATGCCACATGCGTAAAAGTATGTGTTAGTGCAAAATCACAAAGCACCCTGGATGTTGATCGATTTCTAGGTTGATCACTCTAGCATCCAATGTGATTGCATAACATGGAAACCTCTCTCTAAGTGTGGGACTTGTGAAATTGAGAGAGGAATCTCCAGATTAGAGGCTGGTTCCTCAAAATCCTCTGATTAGATCTAATGTTTGCACAACTACAGAGGTTCAGATCCTAATCCTACTCTAAATTGCAAGGAGACAGGGATAGAAATGCAAAAATTGAAACTAACTAAAGATGGTGATGCAACGAAAGGAGTGGTGAATATTTTTGTCATGCAAATAGACACAAACCAAATATTGCAACATAAAACATACACAGGTAATAAGATATAATTTAGGATCTGAAATGAAGCAAATAATACAAACAAAGGACTGAAACTCATTCACAAAGCTTGCATTATCATCTCCAATGTCAAAACTGCTGCATTACAACCTCAGAGAGGTAGAAAACCTATTAAAATATTTGAAGAGGTCTGATTCTTGCAACAATCACTTGCTGGAGGTGAAAGAAGAAGTTTTTGCTATGCCAAAAGTGTTTTTCTAGAAATGACCCAAATCTGGCTTTTTACATTGCATGGGTCGAGCCTGTGAGAGAGAAAATGTAAAAATGTGGGAGCCCATTCCTCATTGACTACAAATGCATTAAAATGGCATGGGGACCTTACAAACCCATACCTTGTCATTTTTTACGACTGGAGGAGAATGCGACCCATTCTCGCATTAAATTTGGTCACCGAAATGTCATTCCGGCCATGGACACACGCCGAGCCGTTTCTTAACTTTCTCTCTCCAGATGAACCAAAATTCAAGATTTACCCTAGAATCATGTAGAGAATTTTATAATATTTAAAATGATATAAAGAATGTGTAAATCCAAGCTCTGGATCGAAAGATATGGCGATCCGAAGATTTAGGGCAAAAAACAGCAAATATGGGTTTTGAAATTTTTCCGCGCTCCGCCACCTAGGCGACACGTATTGGGCATCGATTGGATGAGAAATTCTCTCTCCTTCCCTTACCCACGGGTTTTCCTTGAAAGTTTTGACTTTTTGTAATTTTGAAAAATTTTCCATTTTTTCCCAGCATCCCCGCCACTTGGGACACGTGGCATGATCTGATTGGAGGATAGGGGTGCGGGGTCATCCTTCACCTTTTAGTTTTTGGCCAAAACTTTTGCCAAATTCTCTAATTCCTCCTCGAGCTCCATACTCCCCTTCTCCTTAGGACACGTGTCCTCCTTTTATTGGCTCGGGCCAACGCTTCAAACCTTTCCCTTTGAAATTTTGGATGTTTTCCCTTGTGACACGTGGCATTTCCTGATTCATCTGCGGGCCTGCTGGATTTTCACATCCCTCACATCCCTTTGGCCTGGTTGTCCCGAACTGTCTGGGACAAATTCCTCCGATCCGCTCGATTCGGGCTTCCCTGTCCCTCTTTGAGGTGAAGACACGTGGCGTTATTTGATTGGCTCTCGGCTCCTTCGGCTCTCCGTGTCCCACGCGTCCCTATGTCCCAACTGTCCCAGTGTGAAAGTTCTCTGTTTCGGCTGATCTGGGTGGTTCACGTCCTTCACGTCCTCACAGCCCAGATGTCCCTTTATTACGCGGACCGCTAGCGGCCTTTCGGCCGATTCGCGCCCCGATGTCCCAACTGTCCCAAGGACTGCCTGGACTAGGACTTAGCTGATTTTCATGATTTTTTTTTAGCCCAAGCTTGTTTTTTACAACTTTTTCACCCTTTTTTAGAACTTGCTCTTTTCTCCTTGGACAGGAGAGTTAGAAAAAATCTGAGGGGACCCTAGAAACATGATTTTTTTGCCTTGAATCAATCTATTTGCCTAGGACTTGAGTATTCTGATGCATGTTATCAAATTTACCCGGGGGGTGAATTTTGGATAACAGTATGTATCCACCTTGGAATTCCTAGAGGACTTGACCTGCATCTTCACAATGGAAAGATGACTACTAGCCTTGGAGTCTACAGAGAGGCATCAGTGCGCAAAGATAAGGAGGAAAAGATGAATATTGTGGTAATTATGGCCCAATATAAGAAAGTCCTCTCAGATGTGAAAGTCTCCATCCAATTCATTGAGGCTACTTATGATAGCCTGACTGATAGAGATAGAGTGGCAAGCATTCTGGTCACCACCCATGAAGTGGAGCTCAAGGAGTTCTGGAAGAAGAACAAGGGGAATAGAGCAAAACGTGATAAAATTCTAGCTGAGGTTGAGAGGAAATCAGAGGCTATTAAGACCTTACAAGGATTAGTTAAGAACCGACTAAAGGAGTTATATCCTTAGATCACTCGTAGGATGGACGTGCTTAAGGATTTGGGAAAACAATTGGAGGGGATCGTGGAAACAATGAATACCCAAGGAGAAGGGCTAAGATTTGAGGAGGTGGTCTCCCTAGTTGGTGACCTTTGTCAATAGGCACAAAGTGAAGTCGATACCTAAAATAAGTTGGAGGCATACTTAATGAAATATTCACATCTCCTCTTTAAAAATAATCATAGTTCCCCATTCTTTCTTTCTTCCCCAAAATTCTTCATTCCTTTATTCTTTCTCCAAAATATTCAAGAACAGTGATTCCTTATTCTTTGAGAAAATGTTCCTAGAGACAAGAGAAAAACATAGTGTGGGGTGATGTTGGGCACCTAGTTTATTGTCTAAGTACAGAGAGGAACATGGGTGTGCAATGCCTATTTAAAAAAGGGCGCACAAGGAGAAAGTGTGAAGGATATGGTTCTAGGAGGGTTTAGTGGAGAGCAAGTGGTGCATGCGTAAGGTAGAGCAAAGGTTTTGGGACTTAGCCATATTTCCTATATCATACAGAACATGAGAAAATTATGACCCAACTACACATGCGGAGTGGATAAGGTGCCATCTTAGCAATAGGGTGGCCTAGGAAGGAATATACCTTGTGATGGAAGATTCTAGAAGGTTATCATTGCAAACAAGTGGTGAGCTCAAGCCACGAAGAAGCATGCTCCCATGGAGGACCACCTTGGACACTTGGAAATAGATCTACAACTCCCACGAAGGCTTGAAGATGTTGAGAAAGGCTATAAATACAAGCACCCGATAGAGAAAAAAAGAGAGAAGGAGAAAGAGGCAAAGCCATGCAGGAATACTATGAGAGCTCCATAGGTTGGGTTTAGAGGATCTGTAGGAGTATGTTGTATGAAGGGGATGGGTTTAAACATTTTTCTTTATACTATGAAGGGCGTAAGTCCAGTTCTGATGCATGATATTGATTTACATTATCATATGAATATGTGATTTCCTAAGTTAATGTAATGTGAATATCAACATGCTTAATATGAATATATGTGTGGTTCTAGTCCTACTACATGGTTATATATATATATATTTCATATGAGTGGGTGTAAACCCCTATGCATTCCTTTTTGTTATGGTTCAAATATATGTTCTATAATGCTTTTCTTATATGAATGAACACATTGGTCTAGAAGCCGTTTTTAGCTCTAAGATGAATGTATGGTTCTTTCCAATCTGTTCACTTAAGTTTTTGTCGTAAATAATGAATTCTCACACAACTCACATAAAGGAGGGACTTAGTGCCTATGCTTTCCTCACACGAGCACTCAACACTCACCTGGGTGATAGGCCAACACACATGGTATTTCCTTGTTCTTTGAGAAGGGCATAAAAATGACTACAACTTCATCTTCTTCAACTATGAGGATCAACTATGGATATTCACTTTTAATCTCATCCTCCGATGTTTGTCAGTCATCTAGTGTGTTCCTTATCTTCTCTAAAATGTCGGTAGCGATGGAATCTAACTCATCCCGAGTAATCTTTCCTTCTTATTCTATAAAATGTGGACAAAATTGGCCATAACAAACATCATTCCTTCCAAAAGATCCATCTTCTATAGTATGAGCTTCTCAATCTCATCTATTCTCTCCTTATATGGATCTTGGGCTACTGCAAGGGATTTTTGCTTCTATTTCACTAGTGCCAATATTTTTGCATGCCCTAAAGTCTCATCCTTCATTGTTCCTAGAACTTCATTATCATCAACCATAAATCTGGTCCTTATTACTTCCTATGGAGCTGCACACAATTTGAGCTTTTTCTACTTTCTCCGGCTCATCCTTTAAATTGGAGCAACACCTCATACATCAAATTTTTTTGATTAATGAATCCCTTGCTCTTTTGCTTCTTTTTCAGCATCTGTTGGTGTAGGAATTCTAAGTGGTCCATCTTCTAGCACTAAATCAACCAAAGTGTGCACATAATGAATTGTGTATGCAATGGAAAGTTGCAAAATCTATGGAATGAGGTTAAAGAACCTCAAATCTTTGCTAACTCAACTATGCACCATGAGATAAGAGCTAAACAAGGGAAACTAACATGAAAGCATTATAAATTTGATAAAAACATCAAAAACTAACATGATAAAGCTACTCTCTACTCTTTTGAAAGCTTAATGAAAGTGAACCTAGTTAGATTCTAAGCAATCAAATTGTGTGTTGTTTACTCCCAAACATAGTGAAGAGATCTCTCCAAGTTGGCTACATGGCCAAGCTTTAGATCTTCCCTTACTAACTATATTTGGAATGGATGGATGCAAGATGGAGGAGCTCTCAACAATGGAGTATGGCCAAGATCCAAATGTTCTATAGCTTAAAGCTATCACAAATGATTTCTAATGCCTTTCCAAAGTGCTTGAGAGAGAAGGACCATTTGAAAGGAAAGCCTTAGGCTTGTATTTATAGTTTCTAGTTTGGAAGAGTTTGGAATTTGGGTGCATGTGGGACTAAATATTTTAGATTAGATTAGGATAAACATGCTTTAGGCTTAGTTAATCTTGATTTAGGCTAGTTAACTAGGGTTTAGGCTAGTTAAACTTGATTAACAAGTGATTAGAGACTCATTGAGAGTTGGGAGGGGTCTGGATAACCAATTGTGACTGATAGATAGCCTACGAAGCCAATAGAAGTGGTCTAGAGAGAACTAGGGAGGTTATGAATGGTTGAAAGGAGGAATGTTTAGCTAATAAGAGAGATATTAGCCAAATAAGTTGATTATAGGAGGAATACGACTGAAAGAGTGTCGTGAATGGGCATCCGAGAATGGAGTGAAGAAGGGTTGATTAACAAAGTGTCGTCAATTGGTTGAATTGGATGAAATGCTAAGTGTAAGAATATTTTAGGTTTCTACATTTTCCCCTCTTTGAGGTGGTATAAGTGACATCACTTCAAAGAAAGTAGACAAGCATAAAAAAGTAGAAAATTTTGATGGGATAGAAGAAAAATGAGTAGAATGGAGGATTCCCATCGATTGTCAATGGGGTGATATAAAAACTTGATCGATGATTAAAAATATGAAAGGAAAAGAAATATGAGGAAGGGGGAATGAGATAACATCCATCCAATGCCTTTCAAAAACTTTATTTTTCTTCATATTGGTAGAGGTCTTCATCATTGGTCCTTATTAAAAAGAATGAACAAAAGTGTAGTATGACATGAAAATCCATATACGAACAAATGTCCATTGCTAAAAACACAAAATCCATGCAACATACAAAATGAAATGCTATACGAGAAATTAAACAAGCTAACCTAATAGAGAAACAAGTACCATGTTTTTTATCAAGTTTGATTCGACTGTGTGAATTAACGACAAGGGTTGATTGATGGTTCCCAAGCAAGGATACATTAAAGGGAATAATGGAGGACACTTGGGTCTTATGAAAAAGTAATGTTCACTATGAAACAGTACTAGGAAACTTGTTTTTCCTTAGAATACAAATGAAGTAATAAGCCTAGCTTTTGTTGATGGAGGTAGATCAAGATGATCCATGAGTTGCACACGTGAATAGGTGATAAATAGAAGAGTGACATTTTATAGGATGATTTTAAATTTTTAGAAGTTTTCTAAAACATATTTGAATGTTTTTGGGATTTTTCTAACATATTTGAATGTTTTCGATGATTTTGAAAGTTTTCTAAAACTATATACAGGAAGAAAAAGAAATGTGGGTGCCCCTAGCAATAGATGGGATGTACAATGGATGAATGCCACACACGTATGAGAAAGGCAGAGATGAAAAACTACCCTAGTGATTAGGTGGGAGTATTCAAAGGTAAACTTTTCATGGGTAGAAGCAATACCCAAGGCCATTATGGATAAGTTCAACATGATGATGAACGTAAACCAATGAAGTACTAGGAAGAAGCAAGGATTCCCCAACGTAAGTTGGCCTAAAAGAAAATAATAGAAAGGAAGGAGAAGATTGTTTTTTTGAAAGGTGACAAAGGTGTCGAAAACATGGTAAAAGAAATATTATACACATCCTACAAAATGTCATGCTTCAGTTCTCATCTATTCACATGTATGACTCTTGGATCATCTTGATCTACCTCCATCAACAAAAGCTAGGCTTCTTACTTCATCAGATTACGAGGCACATTGATTTTCTGGTATTGTTTCATAGTGAAAATTGCTTTTTCATAAGACCGAAGTGTCCTCCATTATTCCCCTTTCATGTATCCTTTCTTAGGGAACCATCATCAACCCTTGTCGTTAATTCAGATAGGTTGGAACTGAAACTTGATACAAGAAAGTAAAAGATTCCTAAATCCATATAACATACAAAATGTAATGAAATACGAGAAAGTAAACAAGATAACCTAATAGAGAAATAAGTACCATGTTTTTGTTATCAAGTTTCAGCCCAACCTGTGTGAATCAATGAAAAGGGTTGTGATGGTTCCCAAGCAAGGATACATGAAAGGGGAATAATGGAGGACACTTGGGTCTTATGAAAAGTAATGTCACTACTATGTAAAGATTTCGGGCAACTCATTGTGCCTCGAATATAGAAGAAGTAAGAAGCCTAACTTTTTTTTATGGAGGTTTATCAAGATGATCGTGAGTCACGCACGTGAATAGATGAGAACCAAAGAGTGACATTTTGTAGGATGATTTTCAATTTTTAGAAGTTTTCTAAAACATATTTCAATTTTTTTATGATTTTTCTAACATATTTGATTGTTTTGGATGATTTTGAATTTTTTTGAAACTATATACAGGAATAAAAAGAAATGTAGATGCCCCAGTTATAGATGGGATGTATAATGGATGAATGCCACACATGTATGAGAAAGGTGAAGATGCAAAACTACCCCCAGTGATTAGGTGGGATTATTCAAAGGTAAACTATTCATGGGTAGAAGTGGAACCCAAGGCCATTATGGATAAGTTCAAGATGATGATGAACATAAACCAATGAAGTACTAGGAAGAAGTAAGGATGCCCCCAATGTAAGTTGGCCTAAAATCACATGATAGAAAGGAAGGAGAATTTTTTTTTGAAAGGTGACAAAGGTGTCCGAAAACATGGTAAAAGGAATATTATACACATGGATGTTTTGAACAAAGTAGAAGAAAAATGTGAATGATATGAATGTAACTTAGAAGCCTCGAGATGAAGAAGTGATTAGCCAATGGCACAAATCATGAGATGAGATAAGGAATAAAGCAATAGTTTGAACAAGGTAAAAAAATACACTTGGTAACATACTAATCATGTTTACTCATAGAGATCCAGTGTGTGCACATGGAATTTATTACCTCTTGAAGGGAAGATTTAATAGACAAACAAGTGAGGACACCCTAGCCAATGTGTAGGAATGATTTTTTTATAGGTGGTAGGTGATTTGTGAATGGATGGTGGAAGGAAAGCCATACATTGCTCTGTTGTCACTAGGCATCCATATCCCTGATGGAGATGCATTTGATTATAATCACAACATTTCTCTACTACCAGTCATGCATTCATATCCTTGATAGAGATTATTGGAAATACCCCAAGAGAGAGTTATATATAAATTTTCTTTTGCTTTTAGCTTTTAGCTTTTGATTGATTGATCTTATTTTTTTTTCTTTCTAAAAAATTATTTCAGCTCTCTTGTTTGACAAGGGGTTAAGAACCAAAAATGGCTTGATGGAAGGAAAGAGAAGTGAATGTGATGACAATATTGGCTAGTGTCAAAAATATGTCAAAAATTTCTTCACAATAAGTTTATTAGCTATTGATTGTGATAGGATCTCCAAGAGGTCAGTAGTTCTTTAATTTACCAAGGTGATAAAAGACCAAGGACAAACAAATACCATAGAGATAAATGTCACAAAATGCATGTGAATAGGATAACCAAAATATCACAAAAGGGATGAAAATGGTAGGAAGACTTGTAGAATTAATAGCAAGGAAAGGAAGAAACAACATCCATGTGTACACAATACCCGATTACAATGTTTGATCTTTGTACCTTTGATATTTTTTTGTGTTTTCTCAATGTTTTTGTATTTTCACATTATTTTTTATTTTTATGTTTTTGATAGTTTTGGAAAGGTGGGACCAAAAAGTCACTCTTTGTGGTAAGATCTAACAACGATGTTTGTGACTTCCTTGATAAGGAGACTAGGCTTGTTTTCTTATCAAGCATAATATATTCTCTCGATCACGATGATCATGGTGAGATTGTACTCAACAAGTGACCGAAATTTATCTTTAAACATGGATTTTGTATGTGTTATCTTGAGTTCCTAATCCATAGGTTTCTACACTTTGCACCATACTTGATGGTTACATTGATGTGCATTCTTGAATTGCACTTATTTTACAATTTTGAGATTGTTCGATTTCTTTGGGGATTTTGAGTTCTTGGAAGTTTTGACCTGAGCTTGATGAAGAAACTATTTGGGTTTCTTATAAGTTGATGCATGACTTGTTTGATCTTGAGAAGGAGAAGAAAGTGAACACATTTAGAACTGATGTGAGAAATGACCGCGGGATTTCCATGACCACCGATAGAAGAAAGATGTGATGGATGAAAAGGATACGGTCCAAGAATTGAAGAGGATGGGCTACTAGGAGGTGAGCCATTGATAGAAGATGACGAAGGGCTACTAGAATATGGCCCTAAGATGGAATAAGTTGGGCTACGAGGACATGGCCCAAGAATAGAAGATGATGGGATACCCAGAGGTTTCCCATAGATAGAAGAGGATGAAGGGCTACTAGGATGTGTCCCAAGAATAGAAGGGAATGGGATACCAGGAGGTGACCCACAAGTAGAAAATGGAGGGATACTAGGATGTGGCCCCATAATAGAAGAAGATGATGGGATACTCAACGGTGACCCAAGGTGAGATTTTGATTGAGGAATAACGATAGATAAGGAATGATTGGGTAACGAGAAGATAGGTCATGGCTCAATGCTAGACCCTAACATCTCATCATGCTCAGAAGAAGGTGAAGATGGAATAGAATAAGAATCAAGTTCCATGAACTTAGGCTCCTCATCTATATTATGACAAAAGGGATAAAATTATTTTCCCCAATACCTGAGCGTATCAAGTTCTAGAAAGAATCCTTGTTTACAAGATATCATCGCGTAGTCTAATTGTTCCTTCATTCTGAGAGAAATCAATTAGTATAGGTTATTTTCCTTTGGTCATATAATTTTGAATAGAAGAAACATGTCCAATAAGCATGGGTGCTTGATTGATAGAAGAAGATGAGTCAAGAGAGGAAGTAGGATTGGAGGAAAGCGTCTCATGAATGGACAATTTAGATTTGGACCTATGTCATTTTTCTAGAAGACAATGTAATGTAGGTTGGAAAGTAGGATCACATAGGCATCCATTAAGTTGTGAAGTAGGAGTTGAATTAGATGATTGGCTAGAGGTAACCCGAGTCATGGAAATCTTCGATAGAGGAAGAGGTCATTGAGATGAGTGATGAAGGAGGTCTTGTGAAGAAAGGGAGGACTGTGATTTAAGATTTGATCTAGGGGTATTTGAACAATAGTTGGGATCCGAGTCTTTAGAAGAAGAGTGGGAGTCTGAATGGTAGTTTGGATATGAATTAGAAGAAGAGTGGGGAGAACCCAAATAATAATTTGGATCAGAAGCATCCAAACCATACCACCGACTATGAGCTGAAGGTGGGGAACAGGGTACCCGAATGGGCCCTCTAACATGAAGAACCAAATTAGGTTTATTCGTAATGGGAATATTTTGATTTGAATTCCTAAACCTAGGTTCCACATTGTTGTATGTATGAGGAACTTCGTGATAGTCATTCATTTTTGGCATCATTTAAGCACAAATTTCTAGACCTAGATAGTGTAATGGAACTCCTTCAAAGGGAAGAAGGCTCCATATCGATTCATGGAAGCATAATGACATCCAATTAGACATTTTTTAAGTATGGAGATGCATGTGTGATTTTTGAAGAAGGTATAAGGAAAATATACATTGTGATGACACAATCTCGATGAGATCAAAAAGGATTTGTCTTATAAAACAAGTTTTTCCAGATGAATGATCACAAGGAACAATCATACAAGTGTAAAACACAAAGCCAATCCATAAGGAAATACTCCCTAAAAATGTGTGTGTAAAATGATAGTTCGATGCAAAGATGATCAACACAATGTCAATACTTACGTCAAGCTTAAAATGAACAAGGCATAAATATTAACAAAGGGTAGATGTGACTCCCAATCAAAGGATACCACAATGATTTTAGCAACCAACAAGGCCTAAATGTAAAAGGGAGAGGATTACAAATGTAAGCCACGTAACCACACCAATTTGACATGTTAATCAAGCTTCATGAAGAAGTGAGATATTAGTGCCAAAGTGGTATCGAAACGATGTAAATAAAATAAGTGACACTCTTCAATATTTTGGACAATGTTTGAAGTAAAAATAAGTCAAAGTATACTAAGGATTTGCTAAAATGTGGGTAGTGTAATGCTAGAATGTAGAAACTTAGATCATATTTACAATAAATGTGACATATGTATCTTAATTGTGTTGAGACAATGCAAACAAGGTAACACATCAAAGGGATATCAAATGATGACTCAATACGAACTATGATGATGATCTTTAGATAAAGATCAAGTGGCCATCAAAGATATGAGGATGCATCCATGCACTTTAGACATTTAACAACTCAGCCACAAACATGGATGAGCATAAACGAACAAAAAGTGGTGAACACTATCTATGACAACACTCCCGAAATATGCCCTCTCTTGCCCCAAATGAGAAACAAGAATGCAAAGGTGTAGATAAAAAGATGGAAATAAACTAAGCATTACTTAGGCAGAGTTTCACCTCGTCCAAAGGTGAGAAAGAAACCAAGATAAGTAACACGTTGTAAAATTTGTGATGAGATACACTTAGATCTAACTTAAATGGATTTGTTACCGTGTTCAAAAAACAAGGTTTTAAATCCAAAAAAATTATCAGTTCATGATGGATTGACACAATAATGGAATAGTAAAGTGGGCTCCAAGATAGAATGATCTCCTTAATAAGTTCTCTCAACTAGGTGTCACAAGCCATCTTAAGCGAGCTCAATTTACCCAAATATTCACAATGAATGATTTGGGAGTATCCCGGATTTACTTTACCCCCTTCTAATACAATGAGAAACTAGTGCATTTAGTTGTACCATCATTGGGGTTGCCATACAAATAACTTGTGACTCTAACTCACAGTGTAAAACTAGTCAAGTGGGTAAGTGGAGTGCTTCTTGTTTCATCCACGATGTTACTCGGTGTCGATTACTTTAGGGTTCTTGGAACCACCCCCATTGTTGTAGCTTAAGGTGTTATGCCAAAGGGGTTATGTTCTAGTTGAGTAGATAGGGACGTACCCTTTTTTGAAACCTGCAATACAATGTGATGAAGAGTGGTGTGTTTTTTATCTTTTTAACTTAAATGTGGTTTTAAGTAGCACACCATTTGGCAACCTATATGAAAACATGTGTTAGAAGGTTTTTTCTTTTTCTTATCTCCTCCTTTCTTTGACATGTGATTTTGGTCCTACATACCAAGATTATTAGTTTTCCACAAAATATCATGATATCAAAATAGATTTTGCGTGTTGCTTTTGATTCCTAAGATCACCAAAAGGTGCGAAGGAAGAGCATACGCAACGTGAAAACTCAACTAAAACAAGTTTATGGAAAATACATTTTTGTAAAATTTCAAGTTCATTTTAACCAATTTTGAAATGTTCATCCATTAGGAAGTGTAAAGTAAGTGTTTTTGAAAGCAATAAGAGGGTTTTGAAAGTGTTTTTGGTTCCCAAGATCACCTAGAAGGTGCGAGGGAAGAGCATACGCACTTCAAAAATACCTCTATCAACTAAGAAATGAAACACTTAACTAAGTAAAAAAAGACCAAAATAAAGCTACAAACTACTTATTAGTGTCACAAAACCTTTCAAAGCATAAGAATGGCCAAGAAAACAATTTTTTAGACTTTAAGATACGTTAGAAAATGAATATTTACCTAATAAAGTAAACCATAAATTTTTGTAATTAAAAATCTTATTATTATGATTTCATTATCTATTTCTCTTTAATACCTTCCCAACACAAAAAAATGGAGTCATTTTGAGCTCGGGAGCAAAAGTTATGGCCTCAGAGAAGATATGCGGTGAATACGATTCGACGCAGACACGCCCATAATGACACCTACGTGCACTCCCGTAAAACCTATAAAAATCATGGAATTTGAAAATTTCAAAAGAAAAAAGGTTATAGGTTAGTCAAAGAAGCCTATTTTTAGCTCAAACCCACAAAATATATGCAAACAAGGGTGATTTAACTAGTTTTAGAAATGGAAATAAGCAAATAACAAGTTGTTTCTTCTAAAAAACTTGAAAGTGAACTTTGAAAAACTTTAAATACCTCCATTAATGGAGGATGGAAATAAGCGTCCCCTTTGGGCATGTCAAATTTATGCAATGGAAAGTTGCAACGCTTATGGAATGAGGTTAAAGAACCTCAAATCTTTGCTAACTCAACTATGCACCATGAGATAAGAGCTAAACAAGGGAAACTAACATGAAAGCATTATAAATTTAACAAAAGCATCAAAACCTAACATGATAAAGCTACTCTCTACTCTTTTGAAATATTAATGACAAAGTGAACCTAGTTAGATTCTAAGCAATCAAATTGTGTGTTGTTTACTCCCAAACATAGTGAAGAGATCTCTCCAAGTTAGCTATATGGCCAAGATCTAAATGCTCTATAGCTTAAAGCTATCAAAAATTATTTCCAATGCCTTTCCAAATTGCTTGAGAGAGAAGGACCTTTTGAAATTAAAGCCTTAGGCTTGTATTTATAGTTTTTGGTTTGGAAGAGTTTGGAATTTGGGTGCATGTGGGACTAAAGCTTTTAGATTAGATTAGGATAAACATGCTTTAGGCTTAGTTAAGCTTGGTTTAGGCTAGTTAACTAGGGTTTAGGCTAGTTAAACTTGATTAACAAGTGATTAAAGACTCATTGAGAGTTGGGAGGGGTCTGGATAACCAATTGTGGACTCGATATATAGCCTAAAAAGCCAATAGAAGTGGTCTAGAGAGAACTAGGGAGGTTATGAATGGTCGAAAGGAGGAATGTTTAGCTAATAAGAGAGATATTAGCCAAATAATCTGATTATAGGAGGAATACGACTGAAAGAGTGTTGTGAATGGGAATCTAAGAATGAAGCAAAGAAGGGTTGATTAATGAAGTATCGTCAATTAGTTTAATTGGATGCAATGGTAAGTGTAAGCATATTTCAGGTGTCTACACATTGTAAAAGGAAACTTCTCTAGTACCTTTAGTTATAGATGAGACCTTGCTTTGAGAATGTAATAACCGATCTCCTCTTCCATTCTAGCAAGGGCCTCATTCTTTGTTCGTTCTTGCTCCTTTTCTACCTTTAGGAAATCTATCTCCATAGTTTTATCCTTGTTATCTTCCATCAGTGCTCTAATGGTGGTATTCATATCAATATTCCTATGTGCCACCTCAGTAGATACCTTGATTAAGGTGTTGCTTTGACATTCTCATCGACAAAAGTGTGGGCTTTATGGTCATGTGCCTTCTCTGAGGTGCCTTCTTTACTCTTCTTGATACACAAGACTCCTCACATACATAAAAATATGGTTCATCCATGTGAGTCTGCATGGACTAGGATAGTTATTTCCTTATATGTGTAGTAGCCATATCTCGGGTCCATTAGATCCCACCCATATAACTCTTTAAGGTTCACTTTGTACTTTGAAACCGGGTGTGGAAAATATTTCTTGTGTCCTTAGTGTATCCCATACTTGCGAGAACATATTCCTCACTTCTCCTAATCCTTGGCCCCTTAGGAATGTGAGCACTAAGGTTTGGAGTTTTCCTTCTCCTATCCGAGTCAGTAATTAGTGTGCTGGATTTATCATGCTCTGTTTCTTCTACTTCTTTCACCCCTTATTCTTCATCTTTAATCTCTTCATCTCTGGACTCCTCCACATCTTATAGTTGACCTTTGGGGTTCTAGGCGTGCTCTCTTGAGACTCCTCTTCCTCCTTGTTAAGCATCATTTTTATTCTTATCTTCTTCTTAGGTGCTCATTTTTAGGGGAGAGTCGATATGATCTCCTTCCGTGCTATGGTGTATTTTCACCTTGGGTCCTAGTTCTTGAATACCTTCTTAAACTAGCAATTTTCAGGGACTACATCCACATCCAAGTACTCTTCTACGTCTTGTGCCTATGGTGGAATATCTATGTGCTCACTCTCTACTGCTCTCGTCAGGCTACCTTCGGCCCCTATGATCCAAGCCTCCACTATTTTTTTATTCTTCTTCTTCCTTTTCTATATGTATGGTCATGGTAACATTTGGAGCTTAAACATTTTCCATTGTATGTTTTCCTTAGATGGCCCCGGGACCATGATCCCATTCTCCACATACTTATTACTCTCTAGCCTAGGATTAAGATGAATATATATGAGTGTGGCTCCATTGTCCCCAATAGCCAAGATTATTGACTTTATGTTGATGACATCTAAAATGAGCCTCTCAATGTACGCAAAACAACCTAGATAGATATATATATATATATATATATGTATATGTATATTCTTGAGGGTATGGTAGTCATAATCTACCTTGTTTGTGTTGAAGTTCGATCGACGCAAATTAGTAACTTTGTGAACTGAATCCTAGAAGTAGCACGTTGTGAAGGCACTAGAAATTTACATCATGGAATCCATGTCCCATTCTTCATGCAAACCGAGTGATACGAAGTGTTGATACACCATAAAATGTACTACCTTGCTTACTACCACAGGTAGCTCCTTCAGAATGCACCACTCCTCCTCAAACATCATGCGAATTCGGTCATACCACAGTTCTTCCCTTTGCTTGAATGGGTCACTCATTGATCCTTCATATAAATATTTCTCAAACCTTTTTGCGAGGGACTTCTTCTCAGTGGGGTATTCCCAAATTTTGTTCTTTGGGCCATCGGGAAATAAAATTTCTACAAAAACAAGGGATAGGAGGATAACACCAAAAATTATCTTCTCACCTTTGCGCACGTCCTCAATAATAGGTTTTACAATGTAGTAAACTAAGTTGTAGATTTCTCCCTATGTCATTTTCTTTGTAATGTGTATCCACATGGTATTTACCTATGACCATCTCTCTTGATCATTTAACTTGGTGAGTAGATGTGCAACTACCTGCATTAGAGGAAAATTCTTTAATTTATCTATGTACATTCCACACAAACATTTAGATTATCCTAACTCCTTACTATTGGCTATAACAACTGTCTTATCTATCAAATCACTCATGATATTTGTCCCCGTGCCCTTCGGTCTTGTGAATGTGACAATCAAGGTTGCTATGATCCTTACCCTTCGTCTAGAAAAATAGATAAATTCCTCATGGACTCTACTCATAAGCCATTGGTATAAATCCTTTGGTTTTCAAAAGTATGGGAGTTCATATAACTGATAAACCCCTACTTCCTTCAAAGCAAATTCTCTCCGGTGTCATCATATCTTTGGCATATAGTCTACCATGCACTTGTTGGTCTTCTTGTTCAACAATGCATCTAATTCTCCCTGTTGTCGGTGGTGCGGTGATTGTAATCACTTACTTTGCATCGGTAAATGTGGGAATCCCAATCCCATCCAACTATCACTCCTTTTGGGTACTACATTTATGGAAAGTTGCTTTTGAGTGAAAATTTGACCTCAACCTCCACCTTTTTCTTTCCCTTTGTGCCTGCTGCAGGTGGTTTCTTCGGTGTCATCGTAAACATCCCACATTTTATCTTATATATCAAGTAAACTTAAACCCTATCTTGAAATCACATGCCCTAGATTGAAACCATGTGCCCTAGCTCCTTCTCAATGCTTCTGCTACGCTCAAACCCTTCACCAATGGGGACGTAAGCCACTTCCACACACAAATATTCTCTCCATGTCTAGTTTTGTAGCTCTCCACAACTCAATATGATTCACTTGCTCGGTCACACTTAGATTGCTTGAATAATTGTGATCGCAAAATTAAAAATGAACCCATGTCACGTATTTATATAGATTTTCAAAAATTTAGTGCATTTAATTCTCCTTCAACTACAAAAATCCTCTCATTAATTGACCATTTTCCTAATTTCTATGCGGTACACCTTCATGCCCTAGCTATAACCTTCTAGCGCACCTTCCTACCTTCGGCTATAGACTTATCTTCGCATGCTTCTATGCATGAAGTACCTCATTACTATGCCCTCTTCTAGTAGTTTCCACAGTCATTACTTACCTACCTCATGTTATACCGCTTATTCATTCATTTCCATCTATGGTATTTTTAGAAGTAATCACCTTTCAAACAGCTCCTTTCCATACTTGAATAGCACTGTAATGTGATTTGTTTTCATGTGTACCCATTTTTGAATAAAAATAACAACCACCCCACACCCATGGTATGTGCAGTCCTCTACGCATAAAAATACTTTAGATTGTAATTAGCTTCCAGCGTGCATAAATGTGCTTATTAGAAAAAACACCAAACTGAATTCACAAAGCATAGAGATGAAAACGCAAATACATTAAAGGAAATATAGAAAGGGAAACCTATACTAAATGGCTATACTACCTTATTAAAAAACACCAAGAAGGCTTATTTATAGTAGGGATTTAACCTACACTTGTTAAAGTATAGGGTAGCCGTATTCCATCGAACGCTTGAACTGGTAAGCACCGATTCTAGTATATGAGTGATAACATATGGTCCCAACCAATGCTCCTTAAGATTTCTTGGATGGCACAAAAACTTAGAATAATAAAGTAGTACCATCTATCAAATGTTAAACTTCTTGTACTGATATGTATGTCATTTCATGCATTTTGCTTGGCCTTTTCTTGCTTTTGAATCCAACGTGTTATGGCATGCCTCTCATCTAATGGTATTAACCTGTTAATTCTTTCTTTTAATGATTTATCATCAACTAGACCTCTAGTGTGTGTAATACATAATGATGGTAACATGAATTCCATTGGAAGAAATTATTCTACACCAAACACCAGCTGAAATGGTGTGGCATTATTCAACCACTTGTAGGTTTTTCTAAATGACAAAAGCACAAAAGGAACTCTATCATGTAACATCTTTGACAAAACTATTATTGTGATTACTTTCCCTCTTGACATTGCAAATGTTGACATGTGATTTGTCTTAGGAAGGTGTACTCTTATGAATTTTTGAAATCATGTTTGCAATGGATAAATTATTACTGTGAAGAGGTTCACTTTGTTGTGATTTCTTCTTACTTGAAAATGAGGCCATTCATCTTTTTGTATAGCTTTAATTCATTTTTTAAAAAGAATTATGAGCTTATGTTGACAACAAAACCTTGGATCAATTCCATTGATCCAAGGTATGCTTCAGTTCTCCTTACCTAATTCGTCTAGTTGACTTAGCATTCTGAAATGGAAGGTGAAGTGGGACTGAGTTTTTTTTTATTTATAAATTTGAAGGACCCGGTTTCAGGTGTCCTTGCTTTGCATCATGCTTTGTAATTAGTAAGCCTAGGCCTTCTTGTTAAAAAAATAAAACGTTGAAGAGTGTAATAGAACCTAGGATCTATTACTAAACTACTAAGGTTGACACCCTAACCTAAGTTGGTATGTTTTATGGTTGTGGAGTTTTGAAACAACCTAAGGAAAATAATATTTACCTAAGGACTAAGGTTGATTTCTAACCTAATGATAATCTAACCTAAACTAATACTAATCTAAGGGGTACCTAAGGACTACTTGGAAAGTGGTAGGGGCGGTGGCATCGGTTTTCAAGGCATTAATGAGAATTGATTTTGGTTTTAATACCCTCTGAACTACCAGTTTTGGTGGAGGCATGGGGAGTTAGGGGATGCCTAGTTGGCATCACCACTAAATGGAAATTGCATGTAAATTTTGAATTGAAGGTTCACCAAACTTAGATGGCGGTGGCATGGAGAAATAGGAGGGAAAAATTGAAAGTCCTTGCATTAATTAGTCTTGGTTATGGTGAAGAAACCGCCTACGATATGCAAGGTGGATTTTGGAAAGGTTGTTTGATCTTTTGTTCTTTTTAATTTTTGCTTTGCATGGATTTTTTAGTTCTTTAAACCAGCAGTTCTATTTTTGATCCATCGATATTCTTGGCATTCTTGAGCTATTTTTGGATCCTGTGGAAGTATAAGAGGAAGTAGGAAGATTTGAGTTGATGTTGCTTGGAAAAAAAAGAGACTATGGAGGCTCAACTAGAAATATTCTGCAAATCGATAAGAAGCTCTATCAGGCATGATAGGATCTACCCATTAAGTTCTTATGCTTTTTCTTTTCCTAAGTGTTTTAATTAAAACAAATTTTCTCTTAGGGAAAAATGGATTTTTATGTGAGGATTATCTTGCATTAATGCTTGTATATTTTTACTGTATACTTCGATTGGGTTCACTATTTGAGGAAATAAGATCTAGGTTGTTCCTTGTTGGATAAATGAGTGAATCATGCTTTAACCATTGTTTGAACTGGAATGTTGACAAATTTTGTGAACTTTTGTTGACTGTGTAAAATGGAATAGAGGGGTTCACTATTTGATAAAGATAGGAGCTGGGTTTGTTTCTTTTATTGGGTGAAATTTTGAAATGTGTTACCTTCTGTTGAGCTCGAGATGATTTCAAATCTTATTACATATGTTCAAACTATGCTAAAATAGATAGTCTGATTCAATGTTTTGGGAGTCATTTTTGGTTGGAAAATAAGTGTAACATGTTCTTATTGTACTAAGTTTGAGATGATTTGATTCTGGGAACTCCTGTGGGACTGTTTTGAAGTTAGATAGTAGAAGTTAGTACTATGGAAGAATTATGTTTTAGGTTTTGGTTCTCCCTTGTTTAAAATTTGATTAAATCATGTTAGCTTCTACTTGAACTTATATGACATCAATTTTTTTGCTTGCTCCTGTAAGTTGTGAGAATATTTGTTGATGACTTATCTGATTCTAGGTCTGAATGAATCTCCTTGTTGTAATCTATCTAATAGTAGGGTTGATAGTTATCCTGTTGTCATGATTCTGGAAAGGCTTATTGAATGTTTATGCATCTTTTTGAAATGAGATTTTGTGCTACAGGAATTACCTTATCGGTTCATCTTGTTGGATTTACTGGATCCTTACATTTAAATTTGATATATATGATATTGTAGGAATGGGATATCTAAGTTGAATTATGGATTAGTTCAGTCTTGACTATCTTAAGGAAATGGGTTGGAACATTTTTGGTTTTACTCTTCTCCTTTTGGGCTTGACTTCGAGCACCTGACTTGGGGTCATGTCACTTTTTTTGTTTTTCCTTGTGGCTAAATTTGGGTTGGGTTCTTTCCTTCTTGAACCTGTAGCTTGTTCCATTGATTCTTGTGAAGTAGGGGATTTGGGTTGGCTTGAATGTAAGTTGCGACTGTCAAATATTGTATTCGTTTATCTTCATTTTTATGTGTGTTGACACTTGAAAAGGAATCAGGATTGCATAAGGATGACTTACTTCAATGTTGCTCTATCTCTCTCTTGTTTGGGAAATTAGAGAACTTCTAGGCTGATGTTGTTAAAGTTTGGAAAGAATTTAATGTTCAGTTGTTGTTATTCTTCTATTTCTTAGGGAACTATTTTTAAAATAAGGCATTTGATTAACCATTTGTAGTTGTAGCTTCTGTGCTACAGTGGTTGTTCTCATTGTATGATGGGAAAACTTCACTTTCAGTTTCTGAATTCCTTGTTTCAGTCGTATATATCGATTCAATATCGACTAGTTATTTGTGTTACAATGGTTGTTAGAGTGAATGTTTCTTGGTTGGATCTATCTCAGTTCTTTAATTCCGGTTTGTATTCCTCTTCTTAGGAAGGAATAATGAGATCCTATCTCACCCTTGTTTGTTGACATCCTTTTCCTCTGTTTTGAGTTAAGGTATTCACTAAACTGTCCTCTTCGAATTCTGAAGTAGATATAGGTTGTTTCCTTTCCCTCTTATTGTTCATTCTCTCTTTGGTATTACTCCTTTGTAAGGAGATGACCTTCTTTCAGTTGTATTAGTTTGAAGGAAATTGTAGAGTGGGTAGTTGGAGGATAAATATTTATCTTCTTCTCCTTGACTAATGTTTTGATAGGGATCTAATTATGGTGATGTGTGACCAATTCTAGGTGCATGTAAATGAAAAATATCCTTTATCAAACCTGTTGATGCTTAACCCAAACTTAGGCTAGAGTTTGGCTTTGAATTTGGATGTAGTATCTTAAATAGGAAGCTCTTACTTTAAGATGTTGATGGTTCATCCTAAATTTTTTCTTAAAGATTGAATGAGCTTTGCCTTAGATATTTTAGGATGGAGTAAGTAATGTTGAGTATTGTGGATCATTGCTTCTTAAAAATAATTCTATTTTTATGAATTATTAGAGTTAGTATCTTTCTTTGATTTAGATAGAATGAATCAAGAGATGAACTATAAATATCTATAGTAGAAATGTGGTAAGTAATTTGGATGGAATATTACTTATCTGATATAATTATTTATGAAATCATTGGCTGAACATTGTTTTGATTACACCAAGATCTCTACTTAATGATAATATGGTTTAACACTTTGTTCTTCCTTTCATGACTATTATTTCTTTATGATGTATCTTTCTGTAATGCTTTAATTGTTTCTTAAAATCAAAGTTATTTTTATGAAACAGTTAGTTGAAATCACATCGTTTTAATGCTTAGTGCTTATCATGCTAAGTTTAATGAATTGACCCATGCTAGCAATTTTTGCATATGGACTTTGTAAGTGATAAAAGGAGACAAGTTATTTTATGATGTTACTTTTGTTTACCTAAAGACTGGAAATTTTATGAGGAAATATGATTCATTATTGAAATGTATTTGTAAGAGGAAAAGTTGTATTTCTTAATTGAGCTTATTGATGTTGTTTGACATTAAAGATGTCTGAAATGTTTGGACTTGTAAAGTATGTATTCCACTTAGATGAATGGAAAAGATTGTGGGTTTATTTGTACTTGATGTGCCATTCTCTTTGTACATTATGTGAAGGGAATTGCAAGATTATATTTATTCTCTCATATTCATATATATATGGAACCCTTTTAGTTGAATTAAAATTAATTAGGTGGTAAGGGAATTAGATGCACTATCCATTTATTAAAATGCAACTTAACAAGTTGGCATTCATGGCTGATCATTTAACTAAATCACTATGGTTTATTAAAATGGTGATAATGGAAGTGCAAATTCATTATGATATCTTGAATAATGTAAGGGGTTGCAATGAACCCTAATTCTTAATAAGAAAGAGGAAGACAACTATTCCAAAATGATAATCTGGATTGTTTTAGAATCCTTTTGAGTTAAACCTAATGTCGTCTGGGAAAGAGGAAGATGAACTACCTCTTGACCAATACCTTTAAAGGTATAAGACAAATGAAAGGTAAACATGAACATTTAATAAGTAGACTTCATCTCAATGAAGTCTAATATAAAGGAATCTAATTCAGAACTTAAACAAGCTAAGAATGGTTGAGTAAAATAAGTGAACCATATTATTTGATTATTACTTCTGTTTTATTAAATTGAATCCTAAAGTAGGAAGTTAATGATTAAAAAATCAATCTTGATGTTTCCACAAAGCAATTACAACTCAATTATGGTTGGAAACCTTAGGGGTTAATGAAACTAGGATTTAACAGGGTTGTTGTAATTAGACCTTAATTATAGAAAATAATTAAGTAATTAACTTATTTGTGGATATGTACATCCAGATGGGATAACTCAGATGGATGTTGGCACATGCCAAATGTAGTATAATAACTTCATGAACACTTGGGTTTTTACGAGGATACTATGTTGTAATTGACATGTTGCAATTCCCTTTAGAGTTAAATCACCTAGACTTACATAACTTGGACTTGTCCTTAGTTATACCCTAGGTTAGGTTAGAAGCATGATTTATTGTCAGGGACATCTCGATGACTTAGGATAACTAGACACATGTGATTGAATTAGGTTGATCAAGTATGTATATGTATCCTTAGTCATCGCAAGTAGTCCTCTACAATAAATGATGTTGTTACCCTTGGTTAGAGTAAAACCTGGAACAAGTGGAGTGACAGGATTCATTAAAGGCCATTCTAGATAACAGATGAAGTGGGGTGAAGTACATATTCTGTTTAATGAGTATGTCATCTAGGAAATTAATATGAACAGATTATGTTGTAAATCTTTGGCCAAAGTATCACAAGTTGCTGGTTACGTTGTCCTATGTCACCTAGTTTAAGAAGTGATATTTTATATGAATATTGGTACCAAATATTCAAATAGGCCTTTTAAAAAGAACACTTAATACCCAGAAAAGGGTAAGAGAATCAAGTATACCTAGTATACAATTCAATCAATTAACATGAGAGATTGGTATGATACCGAGTCATGAAATGAGAGATCGGTGTTTCACCGAGAGTCATTACTGAGCTTACATATGGTTATCTGTTATGAGATTGATTGGCATGGAATGTGTGTTCTAAATTTTGATTATTTAGAAGAGAGAACATTATTATAAAAAAATTCCCTTTTTCTAAAGTTTTAAAATGGTAATGTTACATCTTGGTATCAAAGCGAGAAGGTCATAGCTCTTAGACATATTGTGTCAATAATTTGATAAAACTTAAATTTTCTTGTTAAGAAAATGGCTAGAACAAGATGAAATGCTACAAACAACCCACCACCGGGTTGAGAATCAATTCACCGCCGAAAAAAATTGATGAAATCCTTTGCCTTGTTGGACACAAGAGATTGTTTGGCTATACTTGAACAACAAGTAATGGGTGATGAGGAGGGGGAAGAAGATGTTGGTAATAAAAATTAGCCACCTCCTGTGGAAAACACTAATGTTGGAAATTTGGGCATTGATAACAATAATAGAGCTAATGCACCTAATCAACCCGAGCTGAACTCACTAATGATATAAAAAGGATAAGTCCACCTAATTTTGATGGCACTACATTAGGAGATGGAGCTAAGAGTTGGATAAGTGAAATGGAGAAGTAATTTGCAATAAGGAACTTCTTAGAGGAAATAAAGGCAATATGGGGAGCTTATCAGCTTTCCCATGAAGCATCTTCATGGTGGGACAGCCGTAAGGCTAAGCTAAACATTGATGAAAAAAATTACTTGGGATCAATTTAAAAGTTATTTTAGGCAATGATGGCTGCCACAACTTTATTATGATCAGAAAATGACTAAATTTTAGAACTTATCCTAGGAAAATTAACTATAATAGAGTACTGGGAGTGGTTTACTAAACTCCTTAAGTATGTACCTCAGTATCAAATTGATGAGAAGTTCAAGATATGAAAATTTATCATGGGATTAAATCCCATTATAGGTGGTGAAGTGGATGTTCACAACCCAACCACTATAGAAGGGGTAGTTGAAAAATCCATAAGGTAGGAACATAAATTGAAAGCAATCTTTTCCCATAAAGAGGAAAATAGAAACAAAATGCTAGACTCTTCGTCATCTCTTACACCTAAAAACGGGCCATGGAATAATTTTATTATGAAAAACAAATTTGTAATCGAAAAAACAACAACAAATAAACCTGCTGCTAATGTGTGAAATAACTTCATCAAGAGCAATAATAATGAGACAAAATTCCTATGGGGGTCAGAATGATAACTTTAAGGATGGAAATAAATTTGAGCCTAAAAAGGGACTTATAGGAGGCTATTTCAATTGTGAAAAGGATCATTATGCAAATCAATGTTCTTTGAAGAAGGATGACCATAATTAGTAGCACAAGATACACGCTGCAGAGCCGACAAACAGGATAAAAAGTAAGTCACACCCATAAAGGTTCGGGTAAGTTATTTGGTATACCTATGACTATGATTTTGATGATCTGGAGCTACCGAATGTTTTATTTATACTAAATTAACATCGAAATTAAAAAGAAAAGCTTGAAAAATAGATAAATCATGGGTTGTACATTATGGAAATAATGTTGTACACACATTTAGTATGTGTCTTTTTGGAGCAATCCTTGACTTGCCTAGTTTTTCCAATGAGGTTGACCTTATTGCCCCTTTGGGGTCTTATGATGTAATCATAGGTGTAAATTGGCTAGATAAACATAAGGAAAAGGTTGACTATTTTGAAAAACATATTAGTTTTTTGGATGATCTGTAGAAAACAATAAACATTTCGGGCATAAAACATGAGATTTTAGTTAGGAAATTATAAGCTATGCAACTTTAAAAGGCCAAAAAAAAAGGTTGCACTTGTATGCAATAAAAATTTCTGAAACAACCGAAGAAAGTAGTGACTTCATGGAAAGATATCCGCTGTTACGAAATTTTAGTGATGTGTTTCAAAGAGTTACTTGGTCTTCCACCCAAACAGGAGTTTGACTTCATAATTGAGATCAAACTAGGAACCAAACCTATTTCCAAGGCACCTTATAGAATGACTACCATTGAGTTGATAGAACTTAAGGCACAATTACAAGAAATTTTTTCTAAGGGTTTGATAAGACTGAGTGTCTCGCCTTGGGGAGCACCGGTAATCTTTGTGAAAAATAAATATGGGACACTTAGATTGTGCATCGATTATAGGATGTTAAACAAAGAAACAATTAAGAACATATATCCACTTCCTAGAATTGATGATCTGTTTGATCAGATGCATGGTGCATCAAAGTGTATTCTAAAATATATCTTTGATCTAGATATCATCAGTTATAAATAAAGGATGAGGATATTCATAAAACAACTTTTAGAATAAGGTATGGACATTATGAATTCACAGTTTTACCATTTGGATTAACGAATGCACTGTAGATTTTATGAATTTAATGAATAATATTTTTCAAGAATACTTAGACAATTTTTTTCTTGTATTCTTGGACAATATTCTCATATACTCTAAAAGCATCGAAGAACATCATGAGCATTTGAAAGTAGTTTTGGAAATCTTGAGAAAGAGAAGGTTGTATGGTAAGTTTTCCAAATGTTCTTTCTATGATATGGAAGTGCACTATTTGGGTCATGTCATAAGAAAATATGGAATAGTGGTAGATCCCTCAAAAATTGTTGCAATAACTGAGTGTCCAGCACCAAAGAATTTATATGAAGTTAGAATCTTCATGGGTCTTGTTGGTTACTATATGAAGTTTGTTAAAGACTTCTCTATGGTTGTTGCACCAATAACTTCATTACAGAAGAAGAATAAGAAATTTGTATGTAATGAAAAATGTGAATCTGCATTTAAGACTCTGAAGGATAAATTAACTTCAGCACCTATTTTGGTTGTGATTGATCCTAATGGAGACTTCAATGTTGTAATGATTCATCCGGGAAGGTCTCAGAGGTATTCTATAACAAAACATTCATGTTATAGCTTATGAAAGTAGAAAACTCAAGTTACATGAACTGAATTATGCCCCACATGACCTAGAGCTTGTTACCATTATTCATGCACTTTAGGTATGGAGGCATTATCTTCTTGGTAGACCTTTTGAACTAAAAATTGATCATCTTGGGTTGAAGTATATTTTTACTCAGCCAAATCTGAATGCAAGACAACGAAGATGGTTAGAATTTCTATCTTAGTATGATTTTGACATAAGTTATATTAAAGGCAAAGAAAATAGATTTGCAAATGCTCTAATTCATAGGAAGCACATTTATGCTCTTATAACATTGAGAAATCAATTTAAAGATGAAGTAAAAAGTGTCATGGAATCTGATTCTTATTTTCAAGCAAGTAAAGATAGCACTTGTTGCAGATCCAAATGATGTGAGATATAAAGGTTTTCACTTTGAAAATGAAGGAATCATGTGGTTTGAAAATAGGGTATACATACCCTTGTCAAATGAGTTAAGAAATAAATTGTTAACTGAATTTCATAATTCACCTTTTTCTGGACACCCTGACATTACGAAAATGCTTGCTGATATAAAACAATAATATTTCTGGAAAGGGATGAAGAAGGATGTGATAGAATTTGTGACACACTGCTTAGAGTGTCAACATGTTAAAGTTGAGCATATGCATCCAGCTAGGTTATTATATCCTCACAGCATACCGTAGTATAAATGGAAAGTAATAAGCATGGATTTTGTTCAAGGGTTGCCTATGTCAAGAAATAAACATGATGTTATTCTAGTGGTTGTTGATAAACTAACAAAGGTAGCTCATTTTATTGTTGGTAATCTTAAGGATGATTCACCTATTTTAGCAAAAAGATTCATGCATGAAATTTTTAGATTACATGGAGTACCTGAGTTGATCATATCTGATAGAGACCCAAGGATGACATCTAGATTTTGGCAAACACTTAATGCAACCCTAGGAACTAAGCTAAATTTCAGTTCTGCTTACCACCTAGAAATGGATGGACAGACTAAAAGAGTTAATCAAGTTTTAGAAGATATGTTACAAATGTATTGCATGGATCAATAGTATAAATGGGAAGAGTACCTTCCATTAGTGGATTTTTCTTATAATAACACGTATCATGCCTCTCTAAAAATGTCATAGTTCGAAGCATTATACGGAAGGATATTTTGAACTCCTATTAGCTGGGACAACATAGAGGATAGAGAGATGATTGGACCTGAAATCCTTACATAAATGGAACAAAAAGTTAAAATTATTCTTGAATGCTTGAAAGAAATAGTAGATAGACAAAATAATTATGCATAATTAAAGTGAGTTGATTAGAAGTTTGAACTTGGCGAGAAGGTCTTTCTTCAAAGCTAAAACGAAAAAGAGCTCTATAACTTTTGGAAAGGCTATCAAATTATCACCTTGTTATGTGGGACCCTTTGAAATTGTTGAAGTAATCAACCCTGTAGCTTATTGTTTAGCTTTACCTCCTGCTTTATCACAAATGCATGATGTTTTCCATATTTCTCTACTTAAGAAATACGTTTCAAATTTATCACGTGTTAAATTGGAATTCCTTGTAGGTCCAAGACCCAAGAATAATTGTGGTTAAACCCATTTGAGTGCTGGAAACTTGTTAGTTGCACTTAAGAAATCATGAAATAAGCCAATGTAAGGTCCAATGGGATCAATTTAACAAAGAAAGTGCAACCTAGGAAAATCTTGAAGATATGAAAACTACTTTCCATACTTGTTTGAACAGAATTGATTTTGTTGATTGATAAAATTTTAATATTTTATTCATGTTATGTCAATAAATCTGCCAATCTCGACAGATACTACACTACTTAAAAATGGATAACTACTTTAATGTTGATTATGGAATTTGAAAATCCAGTTTTGTTATGAACATATGAATGGAAGTATAATAATTTGATTTTGTCCTAGATGCAAATTGTTTGACTAAGTTAATCATCGGGACGATGATTCTTTTTAGGAGGGAAGTATGTAACATATTTGACAAAACTATTACTGTGATTACTTTCCCTCTTGACATTGTAAAAAGTTGACATGTGATTTGTCTTAGGAAGGTGTACTCTTATGACTTTTTGAAATCATGTTTGTAATGGATAAATTATTACTATGTGAAGAGGTTCACTTTGTTGTGATTTCTACTTACTTGAAAATGAGGCCATTCACCTTTTTATACAACTTTAATTCATTTTTAAAAAATAGGATTATGAGCTTGTGTTGTTGTTGTCTAAACTCATCTTGTGTTGATAGCAAAACCTTGGATCAATTCCATTGATCCAAGGTATGCTTCAATTCTCCTTACCTGATTCGTCTAGTTGACTTAGCATTTTGAAATGGAAGGTGAAGTGGGACTAAGTTTTCTTTTATTTATAAATTTGAAGGACCTACTTTTAGGTGTCTTTACTTTGCATCATGATGTAATTAGTAATCCTAGGCCTTCTTGTTAAAAAAATTTAAGACGTTGAAGAGCGTAATAGAACCTAGGATCTATTACTAAACAAATAAGGTTGGCACCCTCACCTAATTTGGTATGTTTTATGATTGTGGAGTTTTGAAACAACCTAAGACAAATAATATTTACCTGAGGAATAAGGTTGATTTCTAACCTAATGATAATCTAACCTAAACTAATACTAATCTAAGGGGTACTTAAGGACTACTTGGTAAGTGGTAGGGTGGTGGCATTAGTTTTCAAGGCATTAATGAGAATTTAATTTTTTTTTAATACCCTCTGAGCTGCCAATTTTGGTGGAGGCATGGGGAGTTAGGGGATGCCTAGTTGGCATCACCACTAAATGGAAATTGCATGCAAATTTTGAATTGAAGGTTCGCCAAACTTGGATGGTGGTGGCATGGAGAAATAGGAGGGAAAAATTGATAGTCCTTGCATTAATTAGTCTTAGTTATGGCAAAGAAACTGCCTAGGAGAGATGCAAGGCAGATTTTGGAAAGGTTATTTGATCTTTTGTTCTTTTTGATTTTTTCTCTACATGGAGTTTTTGGTTCTTCAAACCAGCAGTTCTATTTTTAATCCATCGATATTCTTGGCATTCTTGAGCTATTTTTAGATCCTATGGAATTATAAGAGGAATTAGGAAGATTGGATTTGTTGACATCGCTTAAAAAGATACTGTGGAGGCTCGACTGGAAATATTATGCAAATCGATAAGAAGCTCTATCAGGCATGATAGGCTCTACCCATTAAGTTGTTCGATTTTTCCTAAGTGTTTTCATTAAAAAACTCTACTCTTAGGGAACAATGGGTTTTTATGTGAGGATTATCTTACATTCATGCTTGTATATTTTTACTGTATACTTATGATTGGGTTCACTGTTTGAGGAAATAAGATCTGGGTTGTTCCTTGTTAGATAAATGAGTGAATCATGCTTTAACCATTGTTTGAATTGGAATGTTGAAAATTTTGTGAACTTCTATTGACTGTACAAAATGGAATAGAGGGGTTCACTGTTTGATAAAGATAGGAGTTGGGTTTGTTTCTTTTATTGGGTGAAATTTTGAAACGTGTTACCTTCTGTTGAGCTCGAGATGATTTCAAATATTATTAAATTTTTCAAAATATGCTAAATAGATAGTTTGATTTAATGTTTTGGGAGCTGTTTTTGGTTGGAAAACAAGTGTAACATGTTCTACTTTTGTTGAGTTTGAGATGATTTGATTCTGGGAACTCCTGTGGGACTGTTATGAAGTTAGATAGTAGAATTCACTACTATGGAAGAATTATGTTTCAGGTTTTGGTTCTCCCTTGTTTGAAATTTGATTAAATCATGTTAGCTTCTGCTTGAACTTATATGACATCATTTATTTTACTTTCTCCTGTAATTTGTGAGAATATTTCTTAATGACTTATCAAATTCTAGGTTTGAACGAATATCCTTATTACAATATGTATGATAGCATGGTTGATAGTTATCTTGTTTTCATGATTCTCGAAGGGCTTATCAAATAAGGCATTTGATTAACCATTTACAGATTGTGGGCTTCTATGCTACGGTGGATGTTCTCATTATATAATAAAAAAACTTCACTTTCGGTTTCTGACTTCCTTGTTTCAGTCGTATATATCGATTCAGTATCGACTAGTTATTCATGTTATAATGGTTGTTAGAGTGAATGTTTCTTGGTTGGATCTGTCTCAGTTCTTTAATTTCGGTTTGTATTCCTCTTCTTAGGAAGGAATAATGAGATCCTATCTCATCCTTGTTTGTTGACATCCTTTTCCTCTTTTCTGAGTTAAGGTATTCACTAAACTATCCTCTTTGAATTCTGAAGTAGATATAGGTTGTTTCCTTTCCCTCTTTTCATTCATTCTCTCTTCGGTATTACTCCTTTGTAAGGAGATGACCTACTCGGTTGTATTAGTTTGAAGGAAATTACAGAGTGGGTAGTTGGAGGATAAATCTTTATCTTCTTCTCCTTGACTAATGTTTTGATAGGGATCTAATTATGGTGATGTGTGACTAATTCTAGGTGCATGTAAATGAAAAATATCCTTTATCAAACCATTGATGCTTAACCCAAATTAGGCTAGAGTTTGGATTTGAATTTGGATGTAGCATCTTAAATAGGAAGCTATTACTTTAAGATGTTGATGGTTCATCCTAAATTTTTTTCTTAAAGATTGAATGAGCTTTGCCTTAGATATTTTAGGATGGATTAAGTAATGTTGAGTATTTTGGATCATTTCTTCTTAAAACTAATTCTTTTTTTATGAACTATTAGAGTTAATATCTTTCTGGGATTTGGATATAATGAAACAAGAGATGAACTATAAATATCTATATTATAAATGTGGTAAGTAATTTTTATGGAATAATACTTATCTGATATAATTATTTATGAAATCATTAGCTAAACATTGTTTTGATTACACCAAGATCTCTACTTAATGATAATTTGGTGTAATGTTCTTCCTTTCATGATTTTTATTTCTTTATGATGTATCTTTCTGTAATGCTTTAACTGTTTCTTAAAAGTAGAGTTCTTTTTATGAAACAGTTAGTTGAAATCACATCGTTTTAATGCTTAGTGCTTATCATGCTTAGTTCAATGAACTGACCCGTGCTAGCAATTTTTGTAGATGGACTTCATAAGTGATAAAAGGAGACAAGTTATTTTATGATGTTACTTTTTTTTACCTAAAGACTAGAACTTTTATGAGGAAATATGATTCATTATTGAAATGTATTTGTAAGAGGAAAAGTTGTATTTCTTAATTGAGCTTATTGATGTTGTTTGACATTAAAGATGTTTGAAATGTTTGGACTTGTAAAGTATGTATTCCACTTAGATGAATGGAAAATATTTTGGGTTAATAGTACTTGATGTGCCATTCTCTTTGTACATTATGTGAATGAAATTGTAATATTATCTTTATTCCCTCATATTCATATCGTATCATACCCTTTCAGTTGACTTAAAATGAATTAGGTGGTAAGGGAATTAGATACACTATCCCTTTATTAAAATGCAACTTAACAAGTTGGCATTCATGGCTGATCATTTAACTAAATCACTATGGTTTATTAAAATGGTGATAATGGAAGTGTAAATTCATTATGATATCTTGAATAATGTAAGGGGTTGCAATGAACCCTAATTATTAATAAGAAAGAGGAAGAAAACTATTCTGAAATGATAATCTGGATTGTTTTAGAATCCTTTTGAGTTAAACCTAATGTCGTCTAGGAAAGAGGAAGATGAACTATCTCTTGACCAATACCTTTAAAGGTATAAGACAAACGAAAGGTAAACATGAACATTTAATAAGTAGACTTCATCTCAATGAATTCTAATATAAAGGAATCTAATTCAAAACTTAAACAAACTAAGAATGGTTGAGTAAAATAAGTGAACCATATTGTTTGCTTGTTGCATATTTTTAATTAAACTGAATCCTCAAATAGGAAGTTAATGATTAAAAACTCAATCTTGATCTTTCCACAAATCAATTACAACTCAACTGTGGTTGGCAACCTTAGGGGTTAATGAAACTAGGGATTCAACATGGTTGTTGTAATTAGACCTTAATTATAGAAAATAATTAAGTAATTAAATTCTTCATGGATATGTACATCCAGATGGGATGACTCAGATGGATGTTGGCACATGCCAAATACAATATAATACCTTTGTGAAGACTTGGGTCTTCACGAGGATATTGTGTTGTAATTGACATGTTGCAACACCCTTCAGAGTTGAATCACCTAGACTTACATAACTTAGACTTGTCCTTAGTTATACCCTAGGTTAGGTTAGAAGCATGATTTAGTGTTGGGGACATCTCAATGACTTAGGATAACTAGACACACACGATTGACTTAGGTCGATCGAGTATGTCTATGTATCCTTAGTCCTTGCAAGTAGTCCTCTACACTAAACAATGTCATACCCTTGGTTAGGGTAAAACCTGGAACAAGTGGATTGATGACAGGAGTCAGTAAAGACCATTCTAGATAAAAGATTAAGTGGGATGAAGGACGTATTATGTTTGACGATTATGTCATCTAGGAATAGTAATACGAACAATATGTTGTAAATATTTGGCCAAAGTATCGCAAGCTGTTGGTTGCGTTCTCCTATGTCACCTAGTTTAAGAAGCGGGATTTCAGATGAATATTGTTAACAAATATTTAGTTAGGCCTCTTAAATAGAACAATTAATACCCTGAAAAGGGTAAGAGAAGCAAGTATACCTAGTATACAATTCAATGAGTTAACATGAGAGATCGAGTATGATACCAAGTCATGAAATGAGAGATCGGTGTTTCACCGAGTCATTACAGTTACATATGGTTATCTGTTATGAGATTGATTAGCATGGAATGTGTGTTATAAATTATGATTATTTAGAACAGAGAACATTATTATAAAAAAATTCCCTTGTTTCTAAAGTCTTAAAATGGGAATTTTACATATCATCCCAATCATTCCTTCCAACATCATAAATTTTCTTTAAGGTCTAGCTCTATATCTTGTTGAAGGCCTCCATAGTCCCATTTTCCTAAGGATGATAAGGTGTTGTCTTATGGTGTGTAACCATAATTCATCCAAAAATATCCTAATTGTCTCATTCAAGAAGTGTGTGCCCCTATCACTTATCGAGATCAATGAGACATTTCTACCTAGTACGAATATTTTCCCATAATAACCTTTTTTTGTCAGCTATTATACAATCCTTTTAGGTGCTTCTTCTACCCACCTTGTAAGATAATCTCTGTAAGTGATGATATAGTGCGATCCATTTCTACGTGTGGCTAGTGAAATAGGACCCACAAATTCTATAGCCTATTTCTCAAATGGCTCTGCACTAGCAATAGGCCTTAAAGGCATTTCATCTCTTTGCCCATGTTTTCAAAGATGTGACAGTGATCACACACCTTACAATACTCTTTAAAATCTTTGTACAAGGTCTCCCACCATAATATAGTGAGTAAATGCTGCATGCGGTGGCATCACCTACATAGTGTCCACCTGCAATACCACCATGAGCCTCTTCCATGATATCTATGTGCTCATGCTCTAGTACACACCTAAGCACAATACTTCATTTTCACCCAATTTTTATAAGTCACCAAAGTGATCAACATGAAGGGTGTCCCGTGAATGGAAAGTTTTTTCTTTTTTAATGCTTTCATTCCTTTCGGTGCCATACCTATGCGTAAAAAAGAAATCAATATCCTCTAATTCGAAGGTGCATGATGTAACCTATGCGAGTATGCATCATACAATGTATGTTCAATTATTTTTGGGTCCTCCCCGATTGAATCCTTGATAAGTGGTTTGGGATATAATTACTTCTACCTAGTTTTACCACGATCGTAATGTCAAATTCTTGAAATAAAATCACCCATAGAAATATGCGCCCGTAGAATGGGCTTATTTACCAAGTATTTTAATACCATGTGATCAATATAAAATACAAAGGGTGTTTCTATCAAATACTATCCGAATCTATGCGGGCGTAGATCATTGATAAGGCCTCATGCTCGTAGTTATGTAATTATGTTATGTAGGAATCAACTTTCTACTAGCAAAATAGATACGATGATCTATAACACCTTTTCTAAGATGAGCTAACACTACCCCAATGGCCATACTAGAGGCATCCACATGTAAACTAAATGGTTGGTTCCATGAGGGAAAATGCAAAATAGGTGATTTAGTAAGTCTCTCCTTCAACACCTCAAATGCACGTTGTTGTGGTTCTCCCCAATAGAATTTCCATTTTCCTTTTAATAACTCTTCCAGGCACAAAAATATTTACATACCCTTTGATAAAAAATTTATAATACCCGTGTGGCCCAAGAATCCGCACACCTCACTTTGACAGTAGGCTCCTCTAGGCCTAAACTAAATACAACCTTAGCTTGATTTACTAAAAAACCTTCCTTGCATATGATATGCCCTAACAAAGTTCCAAAAGGTATAACAAACATGCACTTCTTGATGTTTAAGGAAATGCTTAACTATCTGCATCTTTCAAACAATAAGTGAAAATTGTAACAATGATCCTTAACAAACCCATATACCATCCAATCATCTAAGTAAACTTGCAAGAATTTTTGAATAAAATCCTGGAATGCTTGAACAACTATGCACAACAATACAGCAAGCACGATTTTCAAACCAAAGGGCATCACAATATATGAAAACCTTCCCCATTTAGTGGTGAAATTCATTTTCTCTTGATCTTCTGTGTAATTCTAACCTAATGATACCCAGAGAATCTATCTATAAAATAGTAAAATTTGTGCTCTGTAACACCTAATATTTCCTTGGTGAAAGGCGTAGGAAAAGGATCAATCACACATGCAACATTCGGCGCCGTAATCCACACAAATCCTAATCGACTATTGAGAAGACATACTATTGTGCTAAGGAGAAGACCCACATTTGATTTTTTCTTGAGAATAAGGTGTACTTGAAGGGGCTTAAGGATAGGAAAGGAAATGTATGCGAACTAGTTTGATTTGGTACTTAGCCATTTTTATGGATACATGCTATTTTTGGGACATAACATGTAGAGTACACATTGGGATGGATACTTGTGCAACACGCAAATTCTATTTTGGGAATGAACATCTGATAAGTGCCATGCATGAGTTCAAGATAATAATAGGAGTGATTCTCCTAGTTAACTATAGGATGTCTATTATTAGTGCACTTGCATGTGTGGATGTTAATGTAAATGTGCATGGTTATTACAAGTATGTGACCTATTTTGGTAAGTTTTTAGGAGGTGAAGGGATATTCCCACCCCTAAAAATATGTAGTGAAATATGTAGTTTAATGGGTGGATTATTGTAAAGTTATTCTGTTGGATCCGAGGCACGCATGATTTATGGTCATACTACTTATTGTAAGAAGATTCTATGTTTATTGTGCTTAATATAATGGACTATATTGGCTGGATAATGGTGTTAAACATGATTGTAATTGGTTCTTGTATGGTTGATTTCATTATGGTTATTGTTTAATTCATGATTCTCTAAGATCTAGATATGGAATATGCTTTGTGGAATGTTTATGGTTAGTTATGGTTTTGAATGTATGCTTTATCTTCATCACACTAACATCTTGCAAAAACAACTCTAAAGATGGGCCTCGTACCTTTGTGCACTTTGGGTGAGTGCTTAGCTTAGACTGGGTGATGTGCTAGTGCACCTAGGTTTTTTTGGGTTTCATATGGTAGATTCTAGGCTACACCATTGGTTCTACTGTCAGGACCTCTTTTTCATCTATTTTAAGGATGTTTCAGGATGAATATGTACTAGTTGACCTTAAAAAGTGTTGAAGGTTGGATAAAGGATCTGAAAGGAGAGTAAACTTAGAGCTTCATCACTAGATCTGAGTTTGACGCACATATGTTGGTGGAGAAGAATTTTTATGACTGCCTCAGTATAAGATTTCTTTGCTATCTTTCAAGAAGAGTTATATGAGTGGTTGGTTGCTTATACATCGAAAATAAATTTGAGGTATTACACACTTGTCTAGATGTAGGAGGAATTTCAGGCCCTTCATGATGTTGATCTGATTTGGATGTCTTTTGTGGATACTTGGTTTCGTAGTGTTTTGAATATTTATATTTTGGAGTACTCAATTTCAACTTATTCTTTCCCGGAGGTATTTGAGTTCCAGGTTTTACGTTATCCAATGGGAACTTATTTGTAAGGAATTTTATTAGTGATCAAAATATTTATGGGAACCATTAACTTGGAAGAAAAATCGATGGCTAGCTAAACCCCATAACACATGGGGGCAAGAATAGGTTTGGTGAAAGATGGCAGACCTAGCAAGCAGAGATGAAAAGAGAAGAAAGATGGCTTAGTTATAATAAGGTGCACACGAGGGAGATAGAGAAGTAGCATGACATTATAGAGTGGATAACATTTAGGAGAGAGATGGCTCGTGAAGGATTTGGAGCTCACATACAAGGTGTGGATCTAGAGCATCCTGGAACTCCCCATTTGGAAAAGCACGATAGGGAACCCTCCTCAACCTCACAAGGAGCATGCCGGGAGAGATGACATGGGCCATGGGCACACATCCGAATCTACTTGGTAACCTAGCCATTGCACTTGGATTTCCATTATATAGTATAACCAGTAGACAACAAGCTAGTTTGGGTAGTATAATAGTAGGAGTAAGTCGGATAGCAAAGCACATCTATGGCAAGGAAAATGTATTCTTTTATTTAAGAGGTACATTTTTAGGTGCATCATCAGCATAGAACTCAATGACACAAAGCCTTGGACTCACTTTTGGGAGTGGTACCAATTCACATACTATAGGAATTTAGTTTAGTTCCATTGTTTGGACATAGGGCAATACACCCACTAGTCCGCTTTCAGCTATAGGTGGAGGATTAGGGGGCATAGGTGGCTCTATTTCTAGTGGATATAGTGGTTTTGGAGGTAGACGTAACACATGAGGTTCTCGGATCGAGTTAGGTAGAGCCTGAACCAACCCTATAATATTTACATGGATATGTCTCTTCATCTTCCATAGTATAGGGGTATAGAATATGCTGCTAAAAACGTGCACATGAGTGAGATACTTTGGCGCATAAAAGGATTTATGGATTTCGAGTACAAGGAAAGCTATTTTGCAACAAAATTTTAGGGACATGCACACAGTTGGTATAGGAAGTTTGACCATGATCAAACTTGCATAGATTATGTAGCATTAAAGGATGATTTCCTTAAGGAGTTTCATATTCCCGAGTTTGAGCACAAGATTATAAGGGTGCTCAAGGATATTAAGTAGGCCACTACTGAGAGCATTCAAGAATATGATGCCCATTTTAAGATGTTGTTATTGTAGTCATTTTTATGCCCTTAGAAAAACAATCTAATCCCATGTGCATTGGCCTATCATCCAGAGGGCACTGGGTGCTCACTTGAGGCACACATGAGTGTTGAACCCCTCCTTTATGCGATTCTTGTGAGAATACACTTGTTATTGTGAGAAACCTAGAATCAAATGGTAAAATAACCATTCATTCATTCTCGAGAGCTTAAGATGAGTTATTATATCATTATACCTAGTTCGATAACAGGAGAAACATCATATGAATAACAAATATGATCCATACCATAAAGGAAATGCACTATGTTTTACACCCATGAACAATACATATTTAGAACAGAACCATATATTTCATATTGATCATAGTTCAGAAACCATATTACATTCACCAAGGCCATGACAAGCCAATATATCAATGCAGATAAGATTCATGCATCATAAGTCCTAACTATGCTTCCCATATTACAAAGAATTTATCACAACCCCATCCCTTTGACAAGCTATCACTCCTACAGTACTCTAAATGAGAACCCCAACTCTTTGGAACCTCCTACTATTTATGCAAATATTTTCCCTTCCATTATCTCTAGTCATTTTCTCTTCCTTGATAATGTCTCTCTTATTTTACCTAAGCATCTCTATATATAGTTGTATTTCCCACTGTCATGCCTTTTTGAAGTAGCAGATCGGTCGCCAAGTGTCAAGGTGGTCCTCTAATGGAGCATGTTTATTCCCATCTGGGCTCTCCACTCTCTGTAATGATGTATTTCTGGATCCTTCCATCACATGGAATATTCCTTTCTTGACCACCAAGTTTCCAAGATGGTACCTTATCCACTCCGCATGCTTAGTCGGGTCACACTTTTCTTGTGTGCTCCTGGAACACCGAATATGGCTAAGTCCTGAAACCCTTTGCTTTTCCTTGGGTGTGTGCCATGAGTTCTACTAAAACCTTCTAAAACCCCTATCATGTGCGCCTTTACCCCACATGCCCTTCTTCATATTGGTCTCGTGCACGTGCACACCTTTTTGTACTTAGCTAATATTCTGAGGCCCAACATCACCCCACACTAAGCTTGTTCTCCTTCCTTAGGAATATCTTTTCTTCAAATGATAAAGAATGGTGGAACTCTGAAAGGTTGGAATAAAGAATGAAGGAATGAAGAATTAGGAATGAACGAATTAAAGAATGGGGGAACAAAGAAGAATTTGTTTATTATTAAAGGAGGAGTGGGAAATCCTTTCTTATATCCGCCTCAAGCTTCTCCTAGGAATATACCTCATTTTGTGCTTGCTAACAGAGGTCACCTACTAGGGTACTCACCTCCTTAAAACTTAGCTCATACCCTTTGAAACTCATCGTATAAATAATACCTTCTAGTTGTTTGCCAAAATCATCAATCACGTCCATTCTACGGGTGATCTGGGGGTATAATTCCTTCAACTAGTTTTTGATCGAGCCCTGCAAGGTCTTGATAGCTTCTGATTTATTCTCCACCTCAGCTAGGATCTTATCCCACTCTTCTTTTTCCCCTTATTCTTCTCCTAAAACTCCTTGAGCTCCACTTCATGTGTAGCAACTAGAATGCTTGCTACCCTATCTCTATCAACGCAATTATCATAAGAAGCTTCAACAATTTACACGGTAGTCTTTACATCATCGGGAGTTTTGTATATCAAGAAATGATATCTACAGCCTTCATCTTTTATCTCTTTCTTGGTACACTAGCACCTCTTCGAGGACACCAAGGTGAGTGGCCTCCTTTCCATTGTGAGGATGCAAGTCAAATCCTCTAGGCACTGCAAGGTTGATTCGTACTTTTGTTCGGGTGGTGCTAGGTCGGGATGCTTTAAGACAATAACATTTGTAATCATCTCAATTTTCTTATATACTTCACACACCCTTTCCTTTTCCTCTTTCATTTCATGCCTTAATTGTGCACTGATTATATCTTCTTGCTTCAGGTCCTTTCTCTTCTCGAGGAGCTCCTCCTCCTTCTTCTCCAATTCCCCTTCTAGGAATCTCACCCTATCATTCCTCCCAAAAATTTGGCCTCAACCTCAACTGAAACCTTGTTGAGTGCATTACAGACTTGCTCATCGATAAATATTGAGCATTCACCAGGGGTTTATTTATTTTTCCTCTAGCATATAAATTAGCACCCCTTGGCTCACTTCGAACTCAGGCTCATCAACATGGGACTCAAATGCTAAAGATAACATTTTCCTCGTCTATGGTTATGTGCATTATTCATCAAATGAAGACATTAGCGAGAGTTATTTTGTTGGCATGATTCTCTAGAAGTGTACGAGTAGCACCTTTCTTATATCATTGATATAACCCATTCCTTCCCCTTGTCTGCTACTACTCTCTTCCCACCTTTTCGCATGACCTTTGGAAAGCTTACATTGCTAGGCCAAGGTCTCCACCCATGTTGCCATACTCTTTTCCAATGCTCTCCTCTTCTATCTCCTTAAACACTTAATTCACACCGCACTCTACCTCCTATTCTACCAAGCATTTAATGATTCCAGCCACTTCTCTCTCTGTGGATCCCTCTATTTTATTATTGGTGAGGTGGGGGGTTCTCTAATCTTTGTGTTTGCCTCTTTTCTCACCCCTCTACCTTGAGCATCTACTTCCTCTTCTCCATCCTTATCTTCATTTCCTTCTTCTTTAGAGTCATGTACCTCATACACAGGATGGTATTGATATTATTCATACTTGTCATCATATTTTTCACCTATATAGGCCTCTAGGATCTCTATCTCTTTTGATTTTGCCTTTCCTACTATCTTCTGCTTCTTCCTAACTAGTTATTCTAGTATAGGAGACTCTTTCTTTTCTTCCTCTTCAACAAGAAACTCCTTCCTTAGCGATTATTCTTGTGTGGGAGGCTCCTCTTGCTCCAATGCTTATTCTTTTGGGGTCTTCTCCTTAACTGGGGAATTATTCCTGTGTGCGTAAGTGCTTATCTTAGCACTTGTTTCTGACGCACCCATAAATTGTTTTGTTTGTACACTTGGTGCCTTCTTCTCCTACACTTATTCTCTCTCCCTCTTCTTCCTCCTTGTTGGGTCTTTTGGAATGGATACATCATTCTCTAGGTAGGCACCCTTCTCAAAATTTGTCTTGATGTGCAATTATACTCTCATTGCAGTCCTTTTGGAAATTGGCAACGTCAATGGCTTCATCATCTGTACTTCATGGGATACATACTTCTCCACATATGTGTGCTTCTTTGGGTATATGAACTTTCTGCGTAACTCATGGTGGTCTTGGTCCACTTCACTTAGGTTGAACCTTATCCTTTTTGCCTCCTTGAAATGGTTGATCCCTACCTAGAAATATTGTGTGGTGAAAGAGAATAGAAATTTACACCATGGAATCTTAATCCCATCTGTCAGAGTGAACCTTCCAATGTAGAAATGTTGATATACAACCAACTTAGCCTCTCCGTATACAAGTGTGGGTAGTTGCTTAGGTATCCTTCACTCTTCCCCGAATGCGTTGTGCATTTGATTGTACCATTTCTCTAGGTGCACCTTATGGGTGGTCGTCATGGTATTGCAAGTATAATTCTCAAATATTCTCATGTGTGAGGGATATTCATATGGATACTCCTATACAAGATTCTCTAGCCCATCGGGCACTCTAATCTCTGAGTAGATGATGGTGAGGAAAATATTTCGAACATTATTTTTTCACCCTCCGTGCACCGATAATGATTTCATCTACAATAAAGGTGAACAAGTTGTAGATGGTTCCTTCTGAAATTTTCCATCATACATTTAACCATGCCTTATTTACTTGTGTCCACATCTCTTGGCCATTCAGCTTTGTAACCAAGTGCATGGCCATCCTCACTACAAATTCAAGGATATATGTGATATCCAAGTAGTGTGAACCATTTTTGTAGTCATAGGCTTCCACAGTCACCTTAATGGCCTCCTTATCCTCCAATTTATCATCTATGGAGTCCCCTTCACAAACTAGGCTAGTAAATTTTGATATGAGCTGAGGGGTTATGCACATTTTTCGGCCTACAAAGAATTTTTTTTTCTTCATGTACACATGACATTAACCAATGGTATAACTGCTCATGCTTTCCAAAATAAGGAAACTCATTTAGTCAGAAAGCAACCCGGCCTTACCCAACTTCACTTTCACCTCATCATTGTAGATCATCATTCCTTCTGGTGTCCTCTTATTAGTTAGATGAACCATTTCCAACGCCATCTCCTTATCTCGTGGTACTTTTGTGATGATTATAATCTCTCACGGTCATCTTCCTGATGTGTGATACCCATTATTTCCCTAGAAACACTCCATCTGGGTACTGCATCTATGCATACTACTCATTAAAACTAGTTGTGGCAGATTATTTTCCCTTTCCCTTCTTCTTCGGTGAAATGGTCACCTTCTTTGGTGTCATTTTTTACTTATCGGGTTATAGCCTAAACTCTTCTTGCTCCTCTTCCTTTCTCTACTCAATCTTATGGCTCAACTCCATGGAAGAATCCTTCTACTCCTATGCCCTAGCTGCAGAACCCTAACTTGGAAAAACTCTTCCACAAGATGGCGTACTCCTTTGAAACTCTCTTCCCTATGCCCATGTACTCCTTCCACTTTGGTTTGCAAATCAACCCTAGTCGTACTTAAATATCTATGATTCTCTCTTCACATAACTCTCTTTTCACAGATTCCCTAGTTCGTAAGAGCTCTTTAATATCGTAATAGCAAGGTAAATAATAACATGCCCGACTTCATACTTATAGATTTTTCCCCCTTCTAGCAATAAATGCTACACCACCTACCAATGTACTTAGCATTAAATGTGGCTTTTTCTCGCTAAATCTGACCTTAAGCACCCTTACTCACATGCCCAATCTTGCATGAAACCTTCTATAACCTTCTAGAGCATAAAAATCCTTACCGACCGAAGACTCTTATGTGCACATCTGCATCGCTGAAGGCACTTCTTCTATCCTTGACCTAATTTTTCCCTTTCCTACCTAATGTTGTTCCTACACTTCTTATCCTTTGTACATGGTCTTTGTTAATCTATCTTGACACCAAAATTCTTATCCACCATTTCCATGTACGTTCTTCTATATTTCGCACCTTTAATCCTTTTATCTAGGCCATACAACTTTTACTACCAGCTTGTATCACACTTCACACTACTCCCTTCACATTACTCCACCCCACACTAAATCAGATGCATGGTCCTCTATGCATACACAACCTTTTGAAAGTAATAAGTGGTTATTGTCACATAAGGTGCAAAACATAACAAAAAGAAAGGAACAAGCAACGAGAAAGGGAAACATAAGGAAAGGAAATGCATAAAGGGAAATCCTAAGCTAACTAGCAATACCACCTTATTTACAAACACAAGGAAGGTTTATTTATAGTAGGTCTTCAGCCTACTCCCATTGAAATGGCTAAGTATTTTCATCCCATCCAACTCTTATAACTGGCATGTGCCTGACTCAAGGATGTACGAGGTGATATATGGGCCCAACCAAAGTAATTTCAACTTCCCATGATGGTGCAGAAAATTGGAATCATACAACATAACCATATACCCAACCTCAAACTGATTATTCTTAATATGATGATCATGTCATGCCTTTTATCTGGCCTTTTTAGTCTTCTGACTCCATCTAGTAAGTTATCTCCTTTTGTTTAATTTCATTAACTTGTCAATGATTTCCTCAAGTGCTTTCTCATCACCAATCCTCCTATGCACGCTATACATAATGATGGTAATATGAATTCAATCGGTAAAATAGCCTATACACCAAACACTAATTGAAATGGTGTGGCCTTGTTCAACCTCTTATAGGTTCTTCTATGTTCCCATAGAATGGCATATACCTTGTCATCCCAGTCTTGTCTTCCAACATCACAAATTTTAGTCAATGTGTGACTTAGTATCTTGTTAAATGCCTCAGCTATTCCATTCACTTAAGGGTGATAAGGGGTAGTCTTGATAGGCCACCATGAAATCTTCCAACAAGATCCCTGATTGTTTCATTCGTAATATGTGTTCCCTTATCACTAGTTAAAATCAAAGGACATCCATATCTCGTTGATTATGTTTTCCCATAAGAATCTTGTTGTTGTCATTACTATGCAATCCTTTGTAGGTGCTACCTCTTCCCATCTTGTGAAGTAATCAATACAAGTGATGATGTAATGTGAGCCAATCCTTCACGCAACAGGTAAAATTGGTCCTACAAAGTCAATTGCCCATTTTTCAAATGGTTCAACACTTGCTATCGGTCGCAAGGGCATTTCATCCCTCCTTCAAGGTTTTCTAAGGCATTGGTAGTGGTCCCAAGCCTTGCAAAACTCAATACAATCTTGGTAAATAGTTTCCCACTAAAGCCCCGAGATTAGAATCTTCCACATGGTGGCATTTCCTACATAGTGTCCTCATATGATCACACCATGTGCTTACTCCATAATTACAACACGCTCGTGTTCTAACATGCATCGGTGTAAAACCTCATCATGGCCTAACTTGTACAAATCTCCACTAATCAACATGTAGGGTGTGATGTGTATAGCCAACTACTTCCTCTCCCAAGACTTTGTTCCTTCCAATGCCACAACCATTTTAAGAAATACCACAATAACCTCCAAGTTAGAGGGTGCATGCCACACCCTAAATAATTACACATCCGACATGGTATCCTCAATGATTTTTTTTCCTCTCCCGAGTCAATCCTTGATAAGTGGTCAGGTCCTGAATTACTTTTTCCCAATTTTACCACAACTGAAAACTCAAATTCTTGAAATAATAGAACCCAATGACATATGCGCCCTTATAAAACAAACTTATTTACCAGATAATTTAGTGCCATGTGATCTATGTAGAATATAACAGTGTTTCAGAGATATTGACCTGAACTTATGCAGTATGTAGATCATGATGATTGCCTCATGCTCAATAGTTGTGTAATTTTGTTTTTGGTGTCAACTTCTAACTTGTAAAATAAAGGGGTGATCAATAATCCCCTCACTATGTTGTGCTAGTATTGCTCCAATGGTTATCCCTGAGGCATCAACATGAACATGGAAAGGCTTATCCCAAGAAGGGAAATGTAGTATGGGTGCAATAACAAGCCTATCCTTCAAAGTGTTAAACACCTTCTGTTGCACTTCTCCCTAATGAAAGGTACTCTTGTGCTTAAGTAATTCTTCCAAGGGCACAATGATCTTGGCATATCCTTTGATGAACTTACTGTAGTACCACGTATGCCTATGAAATCCATGCAATTTTCTCTCGAATAATAGGCTCTCCTAATCCCATAATAACAACAAATTTAGCAGATCCACTAACAAGCCTTCCTTACATATAATATGTCCTAACAGGGTTCCAAATGGAGTAGCAAAGACACACTTCTTAATGTTGAGGGATATCCTCAACTTTCAACATCTTTTGAACATCAGCCTCAAATTGTCACAATGGTATCTTACCAGCCCATACATAGTCCAGTCATCTAGGTAGAATTGAAGAAATTTATGGATGATGTCCTAAAATTATTGTACCACGATGTGTGAGAATTGTTATCCAAAATTCACCCCCAGGTAATTTTGATAACATGCATCAAATTATTCGATCCCAGAAAATAGATTGATTCAAGGCCCAAAATCATTCTCCTCGGGTCCCCTCGGCTTCTTTCCAACTCTCTGTCCCAAGAAGAAAACCTAGCAAGTTTTTAAAAATGTGAAAAATTGCAAAATCCAAGCTTGGGGCTGAAAAAAGCAAGAAAATCGGCTAAGTCCTAGTCCAAGCGGTCCTTGGGATAGTTGGGACATCGGGGCACGAATCGGCCGAAAGGCCACCAGGTGGTCTGCGCAGATTCATTCGGGACCGCTTGGGACATCGGACGCTGGGGTACGGTGCCGAATCGGGCGAAAAAAATAAAGAAAATTGCCTAAGTCTTGTTTCGCCATGATTAGGGAAAGTTGGGCCAAAAGTATGTGCGGGATGTGGATCGGCCAGTTTGGTGCAAGTCAGTCCATTTCAGGCAGTTCGGAGATATTTGTCCCAGGCAGTCCGGGACAGTTGGGATAAGAATATGTGAAGGACGCGAACCGGCCGGTTTGGCCGAAACAGAGGACTTTCGTTTGGGACATCCGGGAAAAAGTACACATGGGACGCGAAAAGCTGAAAGAGCCGAGAGTGAATGGAATCTTGCCACGTGTCTTCGCCGCAAACAGGAACAAGGAAGCCCAAATCGGGCGGTTCAGAGAAATTTGTCCCAGACAGTTTGGGACATCCGGGCCAAAAGTATGCGTGGGATGCGAAAAGGTGAAGTGGCCGGAAAGAGACAAGGAGGCCCGCGGATGAATCACAGCGTGACACGTGTCACAAGGGGAAGCGCAATGGAAATTGGCTAAGTGTTTTTGGCAAAAATTTTCAAAGGGCAAGGTTTGAAGGGTCGGCGCGAGCTAATAGACGCAGGACACATGTCCTAAGGGGGCAGTTCGGAGCAGGGGAAAGACTTAGGAAAATTTGAAAAAGTCTTGGGCCAAAAATAAAGAGACAAGGATGACCCACGCCCCTGTCCTCCAACAAGATCACACCACGTGTCCCAAGTGGCGGGGGCGCAGGAAAAAATGGAAAATTTTCCAAAGTTATAAAAAGTCAAAATTTTCAAAGGAAAACCACAGAAAGGGAAGGAGAGAGAATTACTCATCCAATCAGCACCCGACACGTGTCATCCAAGTGGCAGAGTGCGGGAAAAATTTAAATATCCGTTTTGGCCCATTTTTTTGCCCTAAATCTTCAAATCGCCATAACTTTCGATCCAGAGCTCAGATTTTCATGTTCTTTATATCAATGGAAAGCTGGTGAAATTCTCTACATGATTCTAGGGTCAATCTTGCATTTTGGTTTAGTTTGGAGAGATAAAATTAAGAAACGTATCTAGCACGTGGTAATCGCGAATCGACATTTCAACAACCAGTTTTAATGCACATGGGTCACATTCTTCTTCAACATGGCCAGAACTAACGTTTCAACAACCAGTTTTAATGCACATGGGTCGCATTCTTCTTCAGCATGGCCAGAAGTGATGTTTCAACCACTCGATTTTAATGAAGAATGTGTTTTGGTCAATGGTTGGGCTGCTTGCATGTTTTCCTACGTTTTCTCTCTCCTGGGCTCGACCCATGCATTGTAAAAACCCAGATTTGGCTCATTTTTAAAGGGTGGTTCATATTTTCAGCTTTGACCTCCCTTCTTTTCTTATCTAGGGTTGAAAATGGAGTTTGAACCTCCTCCCCGCTTTCTGTAATGGCGTTTTTGCCTTTTAATATTGAAATGATGTTCTATGCAAACTTTCAAGCAACAAAAATGCGTTTCGTGATGCATCGTCCATCCTTTCTCATTTTTCACTTGTTTTCTTCTTGCCTCTCTTCATTGCAGGTATTTGTGCACATTTTAATGTTCATTGCAAGGTTGCAGTGTTCATGGAGTTTTGGGACATTTTCTATGTGAAATCTATCCTTGGGCCTCGTGATGCATCCGTCCATCCTTCCCATCGCTCACCTCTCCTTGTTCCATGGCGCTTTTATAGATGTTCAACATTTTCCTTCTCGGTGTATCACCGTTTTAGTGTAGGCTCTGTTCTTCCCTTTTCTCTCTCTCTGTCTCCTTGGCATGGTTGGATAAGGTTTAGATTAGCTTGCCTCGCACCGGAATAGCTTGTGGCAGGTAGTTTAGGAAGAGGAACCAGCCTTCTCTCTGGAGATTCCTTTCTCATTTTCATGAGTCCCACACTCAAAGAAAGGATTCAATGTTATGCAATCACACTAGATGCTAAAGTGATCAACCTAGAAATCTGATCAACATCCGTAAGTCTTGTGATTTTACATCACAGCTTTTGCACGCCGGTGGGACCTTAGAGATCTTCCACTTCATCTTTTTAGGTTGGTGTGTTCCCGTGAAGATTTCAGCCTTTGGAGGCACTGGTAAACACATCTGGTGACTCCATCTGATTAGCAACCCATTTCTAAAGTTGCAGACCCATTTTCCATCCATTTTCATCCATATTTCTTTCCATCTCTTTCATTCTTTTCCAGTCCATGAAGTTGTGCAATCATGACTTCATTTCCATCATGGAATTCACATTTTCAACAACATCAGCAATGTTTCCCACCTCCAACATGTTTTTTAAATCCTCCAAATCAACATTTTGAACAAATTCAAAATCAGCATGCATACCCATATGAGCAGCAATGCCAAAATCAGTTTGGTTATGGAGCTTTCCAAGAGCAAGAGTATGCATATAATGAAGACAATCAGATGCAAGATGCTGGTCTGTTGGAGAAAATCCAAAAGATGGAGGTAAAGATGGTGCAGTCCAGAGAAATAACTCAAATGAGAGCTTTTAGAATTGGTTGTAGGACTCCTTGTCTATGGGGAGGTCCTTTTCCAAGACACTTCAGCCCTAAGGAGAAGCTGGACTTCATGATGAAGATGCTACCTCAACTTGCACAATGGATAGTAGAAATAGAGGCCTATACACTTGTTGTTGAACAACCTTGTCAATGGGTAAGTTCTACACCATCATCTTGTTTTTCTCTTCCCATTACTCAAGCAGCACCATCTCATTTAGAATTGAAAATTCTAAACTCCCCATCTGATGTCCCAAATGTTGATCCCATGTCTCCACCTCTCAATCTTCCACCACACCTCAATTCTTCTTTCCTTTTTCCTTCCAAAAATTCATCCCCTCCACAAGAGCTAAAAGAAATACGCTCTCCCCAAAGAAACAAGAGGTTTCACCTCCTCTACCACCACAAAAATTGCCAAATCAATTGAGTTACAACCCATCCCTCCTCTTGCATTCTCAATTCCATGTGGGGAAGAAGAAATTGAAAAAATCGGCCATGAAGGATAGCAAGAAGAGGAGCCCAAAGAAAAGAAAGGACAGACAACTTAAGGGTTTGGGCTGCTAAATTTGGGATGAAAAATATCCCCTTGATGGTTAAACCTACAGAAGAGGCTAAGGTTGAACAAATGGTGGTTAAGACTGATTTTGTGGCAGCGTAAGAAGAGCAAAAGAAGAAGCGAGATCAGCTGGGTCGGTTGCTCGAGAAATTAGTGTCCGTGTTGGCACTCTATTTGAAGGAATGCTGATTCAATTCAAGTTGCACAATCAGCCATAAAGGAAGAAAGCTCAAGAAGATCTTACAGTCCCAACTTGTCCTCTAGAGCAAAGCAGATTGAAGAGTTTGACTTAAAAAATTCGTGCTTTAGAGGAAGAGTTATATCAAGAGAAAGATTGTCTTCAAGTAGTAGAGAAAGGAGAAGCTGCTCCAGATCCAAAAGAAGAGGAGTACATTCTAGTTGTGGAGGAGAAAAGTGCAGATCTAAGGGCTTTGAGCACAAAGCAGCTATAGAAGAACCTTCGAGTTCTTCTTTCTACTTCATCTCTTTCAAGTTCTAGTCTTTGAAGAAGAGTTTGACCTCTCAAATTCAATCTTGGAGGATAAAAGAAACCATGATGATCAAGTTACAGATCAAGAGGACACCATGGTGGAAGTTGAGCATTTGGAGCAGGACAACCATGAGGTAGTTTATTTGTCAGATTTGGAGGACTGTTTTGATGGAGAAGAGCCGGTTGAGTTTCCACCATTCTCTCTTTCATCATCCACACTCCAAACACTTGAGTCCCATTTGTCATGAAGGAGAACATTCATTTACAACACCTACATCTTATAAGTAGCTCTTTGGAACAAAGATTGGAAGATTTTAATCTTTCGTGTTCTTCATTGGAGGAAGAGAAAGGACAGAGGAATTTCACCATTTCTTCCACACCACCCGCTCGTGAGGGTCTACAAGAAGACTCCATTTTTGGAGTTGGAAATCAGAATTATGGGCATACTCAACGGATCAAGCCTTGCCCAATCAGGTATTTGGCTTCATTGGAGCCAAAGGAGAAGTCACAACCACATGCTTGCTTTCGAGCATGAGGGTGAGCTAAAAAGTACCAAGGATTAGCTGTCATACCTCTTCAATCCAAATGCGAGCAACTAAAAGACGTATTGAATTTGCCTTCACCGATACCTTGATGATTTGGGTGGAAGACCAGCTTCTTGTTGATTTTCCATTCATCCAATCAGCCATGTTCAATGCCAAATCAATTGCATGGCTGCCACTTTTAAGAAAGATATGTGATTTCTTTTGTAAAAAGGATGTGTTCCTTTGGTTGAGAAGTCATGCTTGATATGTATCTTGTATCTTCTTTGCAGATTGCGAGATCTTTGGTGAGTCTCGAATATGATTAGACTCTTTTATTTATTTCATTTGCATCCGAGTTTAATCGATCTCGGAATGAATTATAGAGTTATCCATCTATAAGATCTAGCCTTGGATCAAAGTGGAATTGATCCAAGTATTGCTTTAAGTTATTCGTGATGAATTAAAAGAAAATTATAAACCTTTCACAGGTTGTAAGGTCTAAATTCGTTGAATAAACTAGTCCGGAGTATAACTCAGGTTGATCATGTGAAATGGATTGGTACCCGATATCGAAGTATATCTGGAAGGTCTCGATCGTGGGCCAGGTAATAATTCAGTTACATAAGATTCTGTATCCTAAGGCAGAACAGAGCTAACCCTGTTCAAGAATGCATGTTGTAAGTCTTTTTCTGAGCGTGCGGAATCTAGACCTGACTGGAATTATTAATGTTAGTAACCTAAAACTAAACTTAATCTAGGGGTTAGATTAGTGTTAATCTAACCTAGACCTAGGCTAAGAGCTAATGTTCTAAGTTAGTATCTATGTGTAAAGTGGTTAGACTAGGTGTTATCCTAAATTCTAACCTAAGTTACTAACCTAACTATTGAACAAGGATTTTGGGGACCTATGGAGGGTGCGAACCATGGGCGGCATTTTCTATGTCATTAAATACAATGGATAAGTATGAAGGACAGGTATTGGCGGAGGTTTTAGAAATGGCTAACCTAAGCCGACGTGGCAGGTCACCAAAACTGAAAATGGTCTTGAGATTTTATATGTCTATCACCAACTTTGGCGGTCGGTGGCAGTTGAGTTTGAGCGGGAAACTTGGAGTAAATGCAATTAATGAGCTTGGTAGTCGAGCTCGGAATTCGCGAGAAGGCATGCAATGTGGAAAGTTGTTGTTTTGTTTGGCTTATCGCGAATTTCGGTTTTCTTCTGCCTGTTCACTGGTTCTTCACACCAGTCTTCTTTGTGTTGCATGGCAAGTATGAGCTTATCTAACTCTTTTCTCTGGCAAGGAAAATATATATGTCATGGGGAAAGCAAAATTTTGTTGGTCGCTCTAACTTGGAAAAGGAAAAGGAAGTCCGAGCTCTTTCAGTGGTCTGCTTCGGAATTTTGAGCAAATATCCAGGCATGTTAGGCCCTAACCTTTAAAAATCTTGCTGTCTTTCAAGTGATTTCATTAGAACAACTCTGTTCAAATGATTTATGGAAATAGATGATTTTCTATGGATGTCATTGTGTGATTTTGGCACTGTATCTTCATGATGGTTTGATTTTTTCATTTATCCTTTGATGGGTGTTTATTAAATTCGAACTGTGGCTTTATTTCTTTGTGTTTGCATTGGTTAAAATACGAAATATATGAAAAGAATGTATGCTCGGCCTGCTCGGCGAGAGCCCATAAATTGTTCTTGTGAGGAGTGCAGAGCAGCCTTTGTTATGCTTGTCGATTTTGTCGTCAATGCTTGTTGTGGAAACTGTCGGAAGGGATACTGATGGACATTGTTTGATTGTTCAGTTAATTGACCTTTCTTCTTTTATAAGCTCTGTCGTGGTTGTTATCTAGTGGTGATAAAGGATTCTGGTTGGGTTTCGTTATAAAATTTTATAGTTATTGTGAAAGGTAACTCACTGTGTTACAGTATTCATTTACGACCTTGCTGGAGTTGTTTTTCCCCTTGCGTGGAGGTTATGGGGATTCAACCCATTGATAGTATTGATATATAAATACATATGATTATTGTATTGAAACGACTCTTTGCAGTCCTCTGAAAGAATCGTATATTATGATCCGTTGTTGAGGAATTAGATACATCTTGAATATTGATAAATTGAATTCCGTGGGAGTCTTGTAGAAGTAACAGGTCATACGACCTCTGTTATTTGTAATAAATTTTGGTACAGACCCCCTGGGTATGCATTTACGTTTCCTTATGTGTAAGCTTGTTCGAGAATTTTGACGAGGTTCAGTTGAATTCCTTGTTATGAAATCGGTATTTGATTTGCTTACACTTGATTTTGAATGCTTACTATAGTTGGCATAGATAGAATCATTAACTATTTTTATCTTATACTGTTGTTGGGACTCAGTTGAATTCTTGACAGATAAACAGTGTAACTGCTTCAATTATGACTGTTGGGTTTACTCTATTATTTGACCCTGTGGATTCCTTGAATATGGGATGATATCTTGTTTTTTTGGCTTCTGTATAAGCTATCTGCGAATCTTTGTTTGCATGGATTTAGTTTAAAGTCCTTGAGTGGTAATCTGTGTCACATTTTCGTATAAGCACGAGATTGAACATGTGATGTTTATTTGGCCTTGTTGGATTTCTGTGAATAGCTTGACATCTTGTATAATGGCTTTTATGAAGTAGGTCATGGATACCATACTTTCTACTCTGATTTCATTCAGAAGTAACTACGATATTCTATGTTGTGTTTTCTTTAAGATTACATGCCAGTTGATGTGGCTGTGCGTGATGCGTGGTTTTCGTTTAAAATTCTCTCTGCTTAAGTCGTAGGGAGATGTCATTGCTCAAAGGAGTTCGAGTTTCTTGTTGGCTGTGGCAACAATTGAGTTCCTTTGAATTCGACCTTGGGTATAAAAGCCTTACAGTGTTGAAAAGGATTGAAGGGGCTGTAGATTGTTATTGGGATTGTAGGCGTGTTACGCCTTCCTTGCTTTGATATCCATTTTTGAGTATGAATGAATTTAGGAGTTAACTGTACCTAAACAGGTAACGGTAGTAGTTGTCTTCTTGCCTGTCGCTTCTTGCGTGAGGTCGTTCTGAGTCTGCTTGGTAGATAGACACCGTTGTTTGGCATGGGAGCTACTGTACTGTAGTTGCATTGTTGTAAGTTTTAAACAAAATAGTGGTGCTGATGATGGACTCGACTGATTTATTTGCATGTGTATTAAGTGAATGCCTTGCTTTTGGAAAGACGGTACAGTCATGAGCTAGTTCAGAGGGAAATATGTACAATTGTTTATTTCTCTTCTGTTGTAAATTATAAGTTGATATAATTGTTTAACTAACATCTGTAATCATTTTTACATAATGACGGTTTCAGGATTGATATGATATTCCTCTTTTTAAGTTGAATATAATGACTGCCTGATGTTTGTGCATCTTGGGATTTACAATGAATAATTGCTTAGGACACTTTTGTTCTTCTTGATTTCTAATATGTTGATGAAATATTTGAGAAGTGTTTAGGACTATTCTGTAACGATGATAAAGTTACACATTTGTAGTCATTTTTGTATTACAAAGGCATAGTCTGAATATGTTTACTTGTTTGGTGAATTGATCTCATTTAAACAGGGTGTTTAATGAAAACAATTGATGGATTGCAATTGTTTTAAGAGTTAGTGCTTATCATGCTCAGTTCATCGAGGCGACTCATGTTGACTATTTTTGCGAGATGGTTGCCGTAAGTGGTAAAAGCATGTATATCGATAGGATAATCAGATTGATTAAATTTGATTTATAAGTGAATTACATCTTGATTTTCTAAATGTACCATATAAGGAAAGATGTTCCTTTTTCAGTTGAGTAATGTATCAAGTATGCGGAATGCATACAATGTATTTGATTAGTTCTGAAGGAATGGAAATTGATATTGTTACTTATGTGTCTATATTCTTATCTTGATAGTTTGACCTTCTTCGGTTCAAATGATCTAAAGAGCATTGTTATTATTATATAATTTGGAGACTTTTGTGATTATCAATGTAAGCTTTGCAAGAATATAAGACTGAATTCTTATGATTGTTTAGCAGTTCTGGTATGTTCTATCATAAGCTAAATTGAAATTTAGGTAACTGTCTTTGGAAGATAGGATTAAAATATACCTAAACAGAATGCTAAACAAACTGAATTAAATTATTAATCCCTAGTCCTGATTATGACAGGACAACATTTAATTGGATTCTGAATCATTTATATTTGATGCTAATAAGTATGATATAAATTCAGTTATGAGAACTGATATAAATCTAATGGGGTTCAGATGGCTATCTCATGAGAAATTTATGAGATATCGACCAATTCCGTTGTTTTAGAATCATATATATTCTAAGAGCTCCGTGATGAGACCTTGGTCTTAATAACTCATCTGTGTAGTGGGTTTAATTGAGAAAGATCATACTTTGATGAGGAATCCCGGGTTTGGGAAAGGCTAACCTTAAGGGAACGTCTTTATTGTAATTTAAACTCAACGTGCGTAATGCATTGTATTAAGTAGATCTTTTCGAGGCGGATTTAAAGGTTGACGGCACAAGTCAACTGCAGGGTTGTACCTCCGAGAAGATTAGGATCTTCTCGAAGTTACAACAATGCAGGTGACTTATGATGACACCCTTTGCATTGATCGCTAAGATTTACACTTGATCTCGTACAAGTTACTTTTGGACCGATTAGGTATGTGGTCACATTATATGGCTGCCTAGGAGACTCGGAGTATCTTGACACACTGGTTTAATTAGGATTGACCCAGTATGTCATCTTATCCCTAGTCTTCGGGAGCATCCATATAACGTGGTTACCTTACTAATCCGCTCCCGAGTGATTAACTGGGATAAAAGGGACTGACAGAAGTCGGTATAAGACATTCTACATAACATGGGAATGGGGTGAAGGACGTATTCAGATTGACGAGTATGCCGTTAAGGAATACGAGACATAAGCAGTATGTTTCAAATCTTTGGCCAAAGTATCGCAAGCTGCTGATTGCGTTGTCCTAATTCACCTAGTCTAAGGGATGAGATGCCGATGAATAATGGTAACAATTATTCAGTTAGGTTCCTTGGACAGAGCATTCTGAATCCCAGAATAGGGAAGAGAACCGCAAGAGTGATGTGTTAAATAAAAATGCCAACTCTTATTTCTCATGAATAGATCGGTAGATTACCGAGTCATGGAATGAATAGATCGGAGGTACTCCGAGTCATTACAGCTGCATATGGTTATCTGTTATATGAATGGTTATTTGAATTGTGAGTTCTAAATTATGTATTTAGAACCAGGATGCAATTATCAAAAAAAAAAAAATTGACTTGTTCTATTGTCTAAAATGAGGATGTTACATCTTGGTATCAGAGCTGAAGGTTGCAGCTCTTGGACCTATTGTGTCCATAATCTGATAAAAACCTGAATTTTCTTGTAACAGAAAATGGTTAGAACAAGGGGGAACGTTGCGAATAATGCTCCACCTGAAGGAGGAGCGGCAACAACCCAGAAACTTGATGAGATCCTTGCTGCCCTGTTGGACACAAGAGATCGCTTAGCTGTATTGGAACAGCAGGTGATGGGAAATGAGGAGGATGAAGAAGCTGATAATAATAATCAGCCACCTCCTGAGGACAACCCCAATATGGGTGTTGATGTTAATGTTGTGAATGCACCTGTCCAACCAGAAAACAAAAAGGCCAGATTGGCAGCAGAACTCACTAATGATATAAAAAGGATAAGTCCACCTAAGTATGATGGCACCACATTAGGAGATGGAGCTGAGAACTAGCTCAGTGAAATGGAGAAGTACTTTGCAATAAGGAACTTCTCAGAGGAAACCAAAGCTATTTGGGGAGCCTATCAGCTTTCCCACGAAGCATCTTCGTGGTGGGATAGCCGTAAAGCTGAACTAAACATTGATGAGACCAATATTACTTGGGATCAATTTAAAGGCTATTTTAGGCAACGTTGGCTGCCACAACTTTTCTATGATTAGAAAATGACAGAATTTCAGAACTTAGCTCAAGGGAAGCTAACAGTAACTGAATTCTGGGAGCGGTTTACAAAACTCCTCAAGTATGTACCGCAGTATCAAACTGACGAGAAGTTTAGAATATGGAAATTCATCATGGGATTGAATCCCGTGATAGGGGGAGAGGTCGATGTTCACAGTCCAACCACTATGGAAGGAGTTGTTGAAAAGGCCATAAGGCAAGAACAGAAATTAAAGGCTATTTTTGCTCATAAGGAGGAAGTGCGGAAGAAGACTGCAAACCCTTCTTCAACCTCTCTTGCACCCAGAAAAGGACCATGGAAAAAGTTTGGAAACAAGAGTAAGTTTCCAGGAGATAACAATAAGAAAGCAGTAGTAAATAAGCCTGCTGGAAACGTAAGGGATAATTTTGCTAAAAATTATAACAATGGGCAGAAGCCCTATGGAGGACAACGTGACAATTACAAGGCTGGAGGCAATTCTGAGCCTAAAAAGGGACCTGTAGGAGGCTGCTACAATTGTGGCAAAGATCACTATGCAAATCAGTGCCCTTTGAAGAAGGATGATCGTAATCAGCAGCATAAGATACATGCTGCAGTAGCAGACAAGCAAGCTGAAAAGCAAGTGACACCTATAGAAGTTCCGGGTAAGTTATTCGGCATACCTGTCACTATTCTTTTTGATACAGGAGCTACTGAATGTTTTATATCTAATAAACTTGCTTCTAAACTTAAAAGAAAAGCTGGAAAAATGGATAAATCTTGGACTATACAGTATGGTAATAACTCTGTTCATACAGTGAGTATGTGTCTTTTTGGGGCAGTCCTTGACTTACCTAACTTTTCCACGGAAGTTGATCTCTATGTTACACCTTTAGGATCGTATGACATTATCATTGGTGTCAATTGGTTAGCTGACCATAAGGCAAAGGTAGATTGCTATGAAAAGAACATAAAGTGTTTAGATGATCAGCTGGAAAGCAAGCAGAGATTCAAGGGGTGAAACGGGAAATTTCAGTTAGAAAACTGTCAGCTATGCAGCTTAAAAAGGCTAAAAATAAAGGATGTACTCTTTATGCGGTAAAGATATCTAAATCTTCAGAAGAAGATGGTGATTACATGAAGCAAATTCCTCTGATACAAAGTTTCAGGGATGTTTTTCTGAAGAATTACAGGGTTACCACCCAAGAGAGAATTTGACTTCACCATTGAAATCAAACCGGGAACTGAACCTATTTCCAAAGCACCTTATAGGATGACTACTACAGAGTTAGTCGAGCTTAAGGCACAGTTGCAAGAACTTTTGACAAAAGGTTTGATCAGACCAAGTGTTTCACCTTGGGGTGCGCCTGTGATATTTGTGAAAAAGAAGGATGGAACACTTAGGCTGTGTATTGATTATCGGATGTTGAACAAAGCAACAATCAAGAACCGATATCCACTTCCAAGGATCGACGATCTATTTGATCAGATGCGTGGAGCAGCGGTTTATTCTAAGATAGATCTTCGATCTGGTTATCATCAGTTAAGGATTAAAGAAGAAGACATTCATAAAACAGCTTTCCGAACAAGGTACGGACATTATGAATTCACGGTTCTACCCTTTGGATTAACTAATGCACCCGCAGCCTTTATGAACTTAATGAATAATATTTTTCAAGAATATCTGGACAAGTTTGTACTTGTATTCTTGGACGATATTCTCATTTATTCTAAAAGCGTTGAGGAGCACAATGAGCATTTGAGGATAGTTTTGGGAATTCTGAGAAAAAGAAAGTTGTATGGTAAGTTATCCAAATGTTCTTTCTTTGATTCAGAAGTTCACTATTTGGGTCATGTCATAAGCAAAGAAGGAATTGCTGTAGATCCTTCAAAAATAGTGGCAATAACTGAGTGGCCTGTGCCAAAGAATGTGCATGAAGTAAGAAGCTTCATGGGTCTTGCAGGTTACTATAGAAAATTTGTAAAGGATTTTTCTAAGGTAGCTGCACCAATAACCTCATTGCAGAAAAAGGATAAGAAATTCTTATGGAACGACAAGTGCGAAGCGGCTTTCAAAAGTCTGAAAGACCAGTTGACTTCTGCACCTATATTAGCTGTACCAGACCCTAATGGGAATTTTACTGTTGTAACGGATGCTTCTGGGGAAGGCCTTGGAGGTGTTTTGCTACAAAATGATCAGGTCATAGCATATGAAAGTAGAAAACTTAAGATACATGAGCTGAATTATGCCCCTCATGATTTGGAACTTGCTGCTATTGTTCATGCACTTCAAGTCTGGAGACACTACTTACTTGGGAAACCTTTTGAGTTGAAAACTGATCACTTGGGACTGAAATATATTTTTACTCAGCCCAATCTGAATGCCAGACAGAGAAGGTGGTTAGAATTTTTATCACAATATGACTTTGATATTAGCTATATCAAAGGGAAGGAGAATAGAGTAGCTGATGCTCTAAGTCGTAGGAGGCACATTTCTGCTCTTATAACATTAAGAACTCAGTTTAAAGACGAGGTAAAAAGTGCCTCAGAATCAGATGCATACTTTCAACAAGTAAAAGCAGCGCTCGCTGCAGAACCTAAGGATATAAGGTATAAAGGTTTTCATTTTGATAATGAAGGAATCTTGCGTTATGAAAACAGGGTATATGTACCTATGCTGAACGATTTGAGAAAGAAGTTGTTAGTTGAATTTCATAATTCACCTTTCTCTGGACACCCAGGTATCACAAAAATGCTTGCTGATTTGAAACAGCAATACTTTTGGAAAGGTATGAAAAAGGATGTAATTAATTTTGTGACTCATTGTCTGGAATGTCAGCGGGTGAAGGCAGAACATATGCACCCTGCTGGACTGTTATATCCTCATAGCATACCGCAGTACAAATGGCAAGTAATAACCATGGATTTTGTACAAGGACTACCCATGTCCAGGAATAAACATGATGTTATCCTGGTAGTTGTAGATAAACTGACTAAGGTAGCTCATTTCATCGCTGGAAATCTAAAGGATGATTCACCAGTGCTGGCCAAAAGATTCGTACACGAAATTTTCAGATTGCATGGTGTACCAGAATTGATTATATCTGACAGAGATCCAAGAATGACGTCAAGGTTTTGGCAAACACTTAATACAGCTCTTGGAACAAAACTAAACTTCAGTTCTGCATATCATCCGGAAACGGATGGACAAACTGAGAGGGTAAATCAAGTGTTGGAGGACATGTTGCGTATGTATTGCATGGATCAACAGTATAAATGGGAGGAGTACCTTCCATTAGTTGAGTTTGCCTACAACAATACTTATCACTCATCTCTTAAAATGGCACCATTTGAAGCACTTTATGGAAGAAAGTGCAGAACCCCTGTTAGTTGGGACAGTGTCGAGGATAGAGTGGTAATTGGACCAGAAATTCTCACAGAAATGGAACAGCAAGTTAAGCTGATTCGTGAACGATTAAAGGAAGCAGCGGATAGACAGAAGAGCTATGCTGACCTTAAGCGGGTTGATAGAAGGTTTGAGCTTGGTGATAAGGTTTTTCTTCGTGTTAAACCCAGAAAAGAGTTCTATAACTTTTGGCAAGGCTGCCAAATTGTCACCTCGATTCGTGGGACCTTTCGAAATTGTCGAAATAATCAATCCTGTAGCTTATCGTTTAGCTTTGCCACCTGCTTTATCTCGCATGCATGATGTTTTCCATATTTCTTTGCTTAAGAAATACGTTTCAGATCTGTCACATGTTTTAAATTGGAATTCCTTGCAGGTCCAAGACCCAGGAATAATCGTGGTTAAACCCACACGAGTGTTGGAAACTTGCCAATTGCATTTAAGAAATCGTGAAATACAGCAATGTAAGGTCCAGTGGGACCAGTTTAACGAAGAAAGTGCAACTTGGGAAAATCTGGAAGAGATGAAAATTGCTTTTCCTTCTCTTTTTCAACAGAATGAAATCTGTTGACAAAACATTCTTTTATGAACTTATTTTTTTAAGTATTTATGAAAGCCAGATGAAGGCAAACATTATTCAGGTTGAATAAAATGTGTTGTGACATTGATTTCTGGAACTATTCAAGTTGGAAAATAGTCGCATTGATTTGAGAACTAATAAATTAGTTGACCTGAAGGTTAATTGAATATGTGATCATCGGGACGATGAATCTTTTTAGGAGGGAAGCATGTAACACCCTGAACTGTGTTACTTCCTCCTATGCATACAAGTGTTGATATGTGATTTCTTTTGTAAAAAGGATGTGTTCCTTTGGTTGAGAAGTCATGCTTGATATGTACTGTATCTTCTTTGCAGATTGCAGATCTTTGACTGAGTCTGAATATGATTAGACTCTTTTATTTATTTCATTTTGCATCTGAGTTTAATCTGATCTCGGAATGAATTATAGAGTTATCCATCTATAAGATCTAGCCTTGGATCAGTGGAATTGATCCAAGTATTGCTTTAAGTTATTCGTGATGAATTAAAAGAAAATTATAAACCTTTCACAGGTTGTAAGGTCTGAATTCGTTGAATAAACTAGTCCGGAGTATAACTCAGGTTGATCATGTGAAATGGATTGGTACCCGATATCGAAGTATATCTGGAAGGTCTCGATCGTGGGCCAGGTAATAATTCAGTTACATAAGATTTCTCGTATCTAAGGCGAACAGAGCTAACCCTGTTCAAGAATGCATGTTGTAAGTCTTTTACGGCGTGCGGAATCTAGACCTGACTGGAATTATTAATGTTAGTAACCTAAAACTAAACTTAATCTAGGGGTTAGATTAGTGTTAATCTAACCTAGACCTAGGCTAAGAGCTAATGTTCTAAGTTAGTATCTATGTGTAAAGTGGTTAGACTAAGTATTATCCTAAATTCTAACCTAAGTTACTAACCTAACTATTGAACAAGGATTTTGGGGACCTATGGAGGGGTGCGAACCATGGGCGGCATTTTCTATGTCATTAAATACAATGGATAAGTATGAAGGACAGGTATTGGCGGAGGTTTTAGAAACGGCTAACCTTAGCCGACGTGGCAGATCGCCAAAACTGAAAATGGTCTTGAGATTTTATATGTCTATCGCCAACTTTGGCGGTCGGTGGCAGTTGAGTTTGAGCGGGAAACTTGGAGTAAATGCAATTAATGAGCTTGGTAGTCGAGCTCGGAATTCGCGAGAAGGCATGCAATGTGGAAAGTTGTTGTTTTGTTTGGCTTATCGCGAATTTGGTTTTTCTTCGCTTTTCACTTGGTTCTTCGCTTTTGATCTTCTTTGTGTTGCATGGCAAGTATGAGCTTATCTAACTCTTTTCTCTGGCAAGGAAAATATATATGTCATGGGGAAAGCAAAATTTTGTTGGTCGCTCTAACTTGGAAAAGGAAAAGGAAGTCCGAGCTCTTTCAGTGGTCTGCTTCGGAATTTTGAGCAAATATCCAGGCATGTTAGGCCCTAACCTTTAAAAATCTTGTTGTCTTTCAAGTGATTTCATTAGAACAACTCTGTTCAAATGATTTATGGAAATAGATGATTTTCTATGGATGTCATTGTGTGATTTTGGCACTGTATCTTCATGATGGTTCGATTTTTTCATTTATCCTTTGATGGGTGTTTATTAAATTCGAACTGTGGCTTTATTTCTTTGTGTTTGCATTCTGGTTTAAATATGCGAAATATATGAAAAGTATGAATGCTCGGCCTGTTCGGCGAGAGCCCATAAATTATTCCTGTGATGGGTATGAGCCCTTTATGCTTGCTTATCGATTTTTGGTCGTCAATTCTTGTTGTGGAAACTGTCGGAAGGGATATTGATGGACATTGTTTGATTGTTCAGTTAATTGACCTTTTTCTTTTATAAGCTCTGTCGTGGTTGTTATCTAGTGGTGATAAGGATTCTGGTTGGGTTTCGTATAAAATTTTATAGTTATTGTGAAAGGTAACTCACTGTGTTCTGAGTATTCATTTACGACCTTCTTTGGAGTTGTTTTTCCCCTTGCGTGGAGGTTATGGGGATTCAACCCATTGATAGTATTGATATATAAATACATATGATTATTGTATTGAAACGACTCTTTGCGGTCCTCACGAAAGAATCGTATATTATGATCCGTTGTTGAGGAATTAGATACATCTTGAATATTGATAAATTGAATTCCGTGGGAGTCTTGTAGAAGTAACAGTCATACGACCTGTTATTTGTAATAAATTTTGCAGTACAGACCCACAGGTATGCATTTATGTTTCTTATGTGTAAGCTTGTTCGGGAATTTTGACGAGGCTCGGTTGAATCCCTTGTTATGAAAATCGGTATTTGATTTGCTTACACCTGATTTTGAATGCTTACTATAGTTGGCATAGATAGAATCATTAACTATTTTTATCTTATACTGTTGTTGGGACTCAGTTGAATTCTTGACAGATAAAGAGTGTAACTGCTTCAATTATGACTGTTGGGTTTACTCTATTATTTGACCCTGTGGATTCCTTGAATATGGGATGATATCTTGTTTTTTTTGGCTTCTGTATAAGCTATACTACGAATACTATTTGCGGATTTAGTTTAAAGTCCTTGAGTGGTAATCTATGTCACTGTTTCTGTATAAGCCTGAGATTGAACATGTGATGTTTATTTGGCCTTGTTGGATTTCTGTGAATAGCTTGACATCTTGTATAATGGCTTTTATGAAGTAGGTCATGGATACCATACTTTCTACTCTGATTTCATTCAGAAGTAACTACGATATTCTATGTTGTGTTTTCTTTAAGATTACATGCCAGTTGATGTGGTGTGCGTGATGCGTGGTTTTCGTTTAAAATTCTCTGCTTAAGTCGTAGGGAGATGTCATTGCTCAAAGGAGTTTGAGTTTCTTGTTGGCTGTGGCAACAATTGAGTTCCTTTGAATTCGACCTTGGGTATAAAAGCCTTACAGTGTTGAAAAGGATTGAAGGGGCTGTAGATTGTTATTGGGATTGTAGGCGTGTTACGCCTTCCTTGCTTTGATATCCATTTTTGAGTATGAATGAATTTAGGAGTTAACTGTACCTAAACAGGTAACGGCAGTAGTTGTCTTCTTGCCTGTCGCTTCTTGCGTGAGGTCGTTCTGAGTCTGCTTGGTAGATAGACACCGTTGTTTGGCATGGGAGCTACTGTACTGTAGTTGCATTGTTGTAAGTTTAAACAAAATAGTGGTGCTGATGATGGACTCGACTGATTTATTTGCATGTGTATTAAGTGAATGCCTTGCTTTTGGAAAGACGGTACAGTCATGAGCTAGTTTAGAGGGAAATATGTACAATTGTTTATTTCTCTTTTGTTGTAAATTATAAGTTGATATAATTGTTTAACTAACATCTGTAATCATTTTTACATAATGACGGTTTCTGGATTGATATGATATTCCTCTTTTTAAGTTGAATATAATGATGCTTTGATGTTTGTGCATCTTGGGATTTACTGATGAATAATTGCTTAGGACACTTTTGTTCTTCTTGATTTCTAATATGTTGATGAAATATTTGAGAAGTGTTTAGGACTATTCTGTAACGATGATAAAGTTACACATTTGTAGTCATTTTTGTATTACAAAGGCATAGTCTGAATATGTTTACTTGTTTGGTGAATTGATCTCATTTAAACAGGGTGTTTAATGAAAACAATTGATGGATTGCAATTGTTTTAAGAGTTAGTGCTTATCATGCTCAGTTCATCGAACTGACTCATGTTGACTATTTTTGCAGATGGTTGCCGTAAGTGGTAAAAGCATGCAGATCTGATAGGATAATCAGATTGATTAAATTTGATTTATAAGTGAATTACATCTTGATTTTCTAAATGTACCATATAAGGAAAGATGTTCCTTTTTCAGTTGAGTAATGTATCAAGTATGCGGAATGCATACAATGTATTTGATTAGTTCTGAAGGAATGGAAATTGATATTGTTACTTATGTGTCTATATTCTTATCTTGATAGTTTGACCTTCTTCGGTTCAAATGATCTAAAGAGCATTGTTATTATTATATAATTTGGAGACTTTTGTGATTATCAATGTAAGCTTTGCAAGAATATAAGACTGAATTCTTATGATTGTTTAGCGATTACGGTATGTTCTATCATAAGCTAAATTGAAATTTAGAAGCTTGTCTTTGGAAGATAGGATTAAAATATACCTAAACAGAACGCTAAACAAACTGAATTAAATTATTAATCCCTAGTCCACGATTATGACGGACAACATTTAATTGGATTACGAATCATTTATATTTGATGCTAATAAGTATGATATAAATTCAGTTATGAGAAGCGATATAAATCTAATGGGGTTCAGATGGCTATCTCATGAGAAATTTATGAGATATCGACCAATTCCGTTGTTTTAGAATCATATATATTCTAAGAGCTCCGTGATGAGACCTTGGTCTTAATAACTCATCTCGTGTAGTGGGTTTAATTGAGAAAGATCATACTTTGATGAGGAATCCGGGTTTGGGAAAGGCTAACCTTAGGGAACGTCTTTATTGTAATTTAAACTCAACGTGCGTAACGCATTGTATTAAGTAGATCTTTTCGAGGTGGATTTAAAGGTTGACGGCACAAGTCAACTGCAGGGTTGTACCTCTGAGAAGATTAGGATCTTCTCGAAGTTACAACAATGCGGGTGACTTATGACGACACCCTTTGCATTGATCGCTAAGATTTACACTTTGATCTCGTACAAGTTACTTTTGGACCGATTAGGTATGTGGTCACATTATATGGCTGCCTAGGAGACTCGGAGTATCTTGACACACTGGTTTAATTAGGATTGACCCAGTATGTCATCTTATCCCTAGTCTTCGGGAGCATCCATATAACGTGGTTACCTTACTAATCCGCTCCCGAGTGATTAACTGGGATAAAAGGGACTGACAGAAGTCGGTATAAGACATTCTACATAACATGGGAATGGGGTGAAGGACGTATTCCAGATTGACGAGTATGCCGTTAAGGAATACGAGACATAAGCAGTATGTTTCAAATCTTTGGCCAAAGTATCGCAAGCTGCTGATTGCGTTGTCCTAATTCACCTAGTCTAAGGGATGAGATGCCGATGAATAATGGTAACAATTATTCAGTTAGGTTCCTTGGACAGAGCATTCTGAATCCCAGAATAGGGAAGAGAACCGCAAGAGTGAAGTGTTAAATAAAAACGCCAACTCTTATTTCTCATGAATAGATCGGTAGATTACCGAGTCATGGAATGAATAGATCGGAGGTACTCCGAGTCATTACAGCTGCATATGGTTATCTGTTATATGAATGGTTATTTGAATTGTGAGTTCTAAATTATGTATTTAGAACCAGGATGTAATTATAGAGGAAGTTCTCAAAGTTCGAGATCAGTTTTAGGCTACTACTCATGACTTCATGCCCAATAGATTACTTGAAGCACGATCATTCATCTAGTAGGCGAGATGACCCATTGAGTCACAAAAGCTGTTATCCAATATTCACCCCGGGGTAATTTTGATAACATGCATCAGATTATTCGACCCAGGCAAATAGATTGATTCAAGGCTCAAAATCATGTTCCTAAGGTCCCCGCCTTCTTTCCAACTCTCTGTCCAAGAAGAAAACCCAGCAAGTTTTAAAAATGTGAAAAAATTGTAAAAGCCAAGCTTGGGGCCAAAAAAAGCAAGAAAATCAGCTAAGTCCTAGTCCAGCGAGTCCTTGGGACCGGTTGGGACATCGGGGCACGAATCAGCCGAAAGGATGCCGGGTGGTCTCGCGCAAAGCATCTGGGATAGTTGGGACATCGGGACGCATGGGGTGTGAAAAGCCGAACCAGCCGAAAAAATGAAGAAAATTGCCTAAGTCTTGTTTCACGTAGTTAGGGACAGTTGGGCCAAAAGTACGCGCGGGACGCGGATCGGCCGGTTTGGAGCAAGTCATTCCATTTTGGGCGGTTCGGAGATATTCGTCCCAGTCAGTCCGGGATAGTTGGGACAAGAATACGCGGAGGACGTGAACCGGCCGGTTTGGCCGAAACAGAGGACTTTCATTTGGGACATCCGGGCCAAAAGTACGCGCGGGATGCAAAAATCTGAAAGAGCTGAGAGTGAATGGAATCTTGCCACGTGTCTTCGCTATGCAACCAGAACAAGGAAGCTCGAATCGGGCGGTTCGGAGAAATTTGTCACAGACAGTTTGGGACATCCGGCCCAAAAGTATGCGTGGGACGCGAAAAGGTGAAGTGGCCGAGAAAGAGACAAGGAGGCCCGCAGACGAATTGCAGCGTGACACATGTCACAAGGGGAAGCGCAATGGAAATTGGCTAAGTGTTTTTGGCCAAAAAATTTCAAAGGGCAAGGTTTGAAGGGTCGGCCCGAGCTAATAGACACAGGACACGTTTCCTAAGGTGGGGGAGTTCGGAGCCAGGGAAAGACTTAGGAAAATTTGACAAAAGTCTTGGGCCAAAAAAATAAAGAGACAAGGATGACCCCATGCCCCTGTCCTCGAACAAGATCACGCCATGTGTCCTAAGTGGCGGGGCACGGGGAAAAAATGGAAAATTTTCCAAAGTTATAAAAAGTCAAAATTTTCAAAGGAAAACCCACGAAAAGGGAAGGAGAGAGAATTTCTCATCCAATCAGCACCCGACACGTGTCATCCAAGTGGCAGAGCGGGGAAAAAATTCAAATATCTGTTTTGGCCTATTTTTTGCCCTAAATCTTCATATCGCCATAACTTTCAATCCAGAGCTCAGATTTTCACGTTCTTTATATCAATGGAAAGCTGGTGAAATTCTCTACAGGATTCTAGGTCAATTCTAAATTTTGGTTTAGTTTGGAGAGAAAATTAAGAAACGTCTCTGGCACATGGTAATGGCTAGAACTAACGTTTCAACAACCAGTTTTAATGCACATGGGTCACATTCTTCTTCAACATGGCCAGAACTGACATTTCAACAACCAGTTTTAATGCACATGGGTCGCATTCTTCTTCAGCATGGCCAGAAGTGATGTTTCAACCACCGATTTTAATGAAGAATGCATTTTGGTCAATGGTTGGGCTGCTTGCATGTTTTCCTACGTTTTCTCTCTCCTGGGCTCGACCCATGCATTGTAAAAAGCCAGATTTGGCTCATTTTAAAAGGGTGGTTCATCTTTTCAGCTCTGCCCTCCCTTATTTTCTTCTCCAGGGTTGAAAATGGAGTTTGAACCTCCTCCCCTACTCTGTAATGGTGTTTTTGCCTTTTACTATTGAAATGATGTTCTGTGCAAACTTCTGAAGCAACAAAAACGTGTTTCGTGATGCATCTGTCCATCCTTTCTCGTTTTTCACTTGTTTTCTTCTTGCCTCTCTTCATTGTAGGTATTTGTGCACATTTGAATGTTCATTGTAGGGTTGGAGCCGTGTTCATGGAGTTTTGGGACATTTTCTATGTGAAATCTATCCTTGGGCCTATGATGCATCTGTCCATCCTTCCCATCGCTCACCTCTCCTTGTTCCATGGCAGTTTTGATAGATGTTCAACATTTTCCTTCTCTGGTGTATCACCATTTTAGTGTAGGCTCTATTTTTCCCTTTTCTCTCTCTCTGTCTCGTTGGCATGGTTAGATAAGGTTTAGATTAGCTTGCCTGCACTAGAATAGCTTGTGGCAGGTAGTTCAGGAAGAGGAACCAGCCTTCTCTGGAGATTCCTTTCTCATTTTCATGAGTCCCACACTCAAAGAAAGGATTCAATGTTATGTAATCACACTGGATGCTAGAGTGATCAACCTAGAAATCTGATCAACATCCAGGGGTGTTGTGATTTTGCATCAACAAGAACATAACGAGGCACATTCTTGATTCAAAAAGACATGACCGTGTAAGTAAAGCTACCACACTCAATGGAAAAATTTGTCTTTCTCTAGTCTTCCTTTGTAATCATGACTTGGTGATACCCTAAGAACCCATCCATGAAGGAATAGACCTCGCGCCTAGATACTCCTTCCAGAATATCTTTAGTGAATGGGGTTGGAAAATGGTCAATGACACACACTAAATTAAATTCTTTTTAGTCAACACAGATCCTTATTCTTCCATCCTTCTTGATACTAATGACCATTGGGCTTAGCCACTCTGATTCCTCCACAAATTCAATGATTCCCAAAGTGATCATCTTTTCTATCTCTTCCTTGTCCCATACGCCCAAGTTTGGATTCATCCAATAGGGTCTCTTCTAAATTAGGCACTCACCTTCCTTCAAATTGATCCTCATCTCCCCCAAGGAATATTGAACACCTTTTAGCTCATGGTACCCACATGGGAATAAGTCCTGAAATTCATGTAATAGATCAATGATCTTTGAAACTTCTTTCTCTGACCAATAATCCCTAATGATACCTTCCTTAGGTTCTTCCTTTGACCCAATGTTAACCTTCTTCATTTTCAAGGGATCATGGTAGGTGCATGCTCTACGATCGGCCATATCTATGAATTCACACGTACCTTTAGAATGGTTAACATCCAAACTTTCCATTTCTTCACCATCTATTACATAGACCATTTTTCCTTTTTCCTTTTCAATGTACGCGTGCTCAAGCTGTATCTCTTCTTATTCCTCTTCATCGAAATGAGTCACCAAACTAGGCTCACCTAGAAACTCTAGTAACCTATCTTCTATCATGGAACTATCTCCCATTGTAAGGCACTTAACAACTTACAAAACCTTATCTATTAATGGCTTGGTACTTGATACTAAAAATCTTGAATGAGATCACCCGTTAACTTTTTCCAATTCACTTTCTAATGACATGTCTCTGAGTGAATATACCATGTGCATGCACAACCTTGTAAAGTGGAATATAATTTATGAACCCATAATGAAGGTAGCAATGATTTTGCTCCTCCCATCTAGGCTCCCTCACATGCTTGGATATGAAACAAGGTGGGTTCCTTTCCATGGTAGTCATATATGACAGTGGGCACATTTCTTATGGAGAACCTAACAGAGAATGTGAATCTCACCTCATGCCATTCTATGAGATTCTAATGATGTGTATCCCAAAAATGTGCTACAGTCTCGAGTAAGTTATAACTTAGCATTCCTCTTTTGTCATTCTCATTTTTCCACCGAGCCTCCATTTCTCATAAGAAATCACCAGGGTTGGATCCTCTAGAGTAAGTTGGCAACTTATTCCCTCCCAAGTGCTTGACTGAGCACACCTTTATTACCCTTGTTATAGATCCTCTCAATTTTCACCCAATCAACTCATAAGTCCCATGCACCCAATTATCACATGTTATGCTAGTTGTATCACTCATTGATTAAGCATCTTCAAATTGGATAACTCCTTCTATAGGATGAATTATCTCAAGATCTTTGATGGAGTGCACATAGATTTTATCAAGGACTTCTTCTCCCAAGGGATTGGTATAGGGTGTTGATTTATTATTTGTTAAAGGGATGATGATCCATTCTTCCTTTTCCTTGAAATTGATATAACCCTTATTAAACCATAGGTCAACATTGTTTTTGTAACACCAGGGGCACCCAAGTAATGTTGGAAAGTTATCCACCTCAGCTAGTGCCAAGACTTCAAAGTCCCCAGTGAACTTGGACCCTTGAATAGTGATAACTGCATCCTTCAAGACACTAATGGGCATTGATTTTTCTTGTTTTCCATATGCAACACATTTGAGGATGGTTGTAGTGTGCACCTTCACATTTTATGCCATGCATCCAAGGTGAGTACATTGACTTCTGCGCTGTGTCGATCATAATATTTCTCGAAGCCTTCCATCTACAACAACATTCAAGGTTATTTATTTTTTCATCTTTTGAAGGCTATGGGGAGGAAGGTTAGCATGCAACACTTTCCTCTCATGCTCTCTCTCGATATGTGGTACCTTCTCTTGTAACCATTCTCCTAGTAAGGGAATGATATTCTCCTACCTTAACATTTTCACACTTACCTGACCTCATCCATATCCTTCTTCAGAGCTTCATCATTTTTCCTTTACTCCAATTACCTTGAATAATCCTTTAGACACTAGATCTCCCTTATAAACTCCAAATTACATCCATAGTCTCTTGATACACCTCCTTCTAATGAGTAGGGTCTAGATACTTCCCATGTACCACTTCTTCCCTAACAACTAGTTTCTATCTTGGCATCTCCTTTATGCACGCAACCTCTGCTTTGCGTTGTAACTAGGATAGGTTCTAGTTCTAGTTCATGCACCATCCTTGGCATCCATTGAGAGTTGGATTTCCTTATGCTTACCATCCCAACACCTTTATCCTTTTGGTGTTGTTGGCTCATATGTTCAAACAACTCAGGACACTCCTCATACTTATGCTTCTTTCCACACCACAAGCACTACAATGATCAGGACACTCACATTTATAATTCTCTATCAATCCACAATTATAACAGGTTCCATGTGAGAACTCACTTCTTCCTCCACCATAGTTCACGCAACCACAAAATCCTCGTCGTGAAAACCTCTTCATGCACCCCTCCATCTACATTCCCTTTATAAAAGTGATCATCATCCTTGGAACTACCTACAAGGATAGTCTAGAACACACCAAGATCAATGACATCATGAATTTGGTCAAATGCCTACAATCCTTGGTGTCATGGGTCATAGAGGTACATATATTGCAATAGAAAGACACATTCTTATGGATCACATGCATTGTAGTAGAGGAAACCTACTTGCATCATGATCCTCGTGGTAAATTTCACAATCTACTGACCATGGTGCGTATTTATTTCTGAGGGAAACTATCCTTTGTATGCCCCTCCACTTCACAATTTGTGCACCAAAAACCACTACGAACCTCATGCATTTAGTTTAAATACAACTTCTCCAACTACTTGGCCATTATAATAATTTTAGCCTCCAGGAAAGGGATCACACTATTATTAATGCTCCCAACAGCCTCAACACGCAGGGAAGCTTCCAAGGATTTGTGTAGCTCTATTAAAATATTGTGTGACAGTTCCCTTCTAAATGATGTTATCAATTCCCAAGAAAACCATTGATCATGCTAAGAGGGGCGTATGTCATATGATATTTTTGACAAGAGAGTTTTGAAGCGTGTGTCGTACTCTCACACATTCTCTATCATTCCTTGTTGGATATTGTTCGGATTGTTGATGCTCTTTTGATCGAATGTAGGGATATGGAACTCGATAGGAAGGAATTTTTCAACACAAAGTGTAATCCACGGTATCGATGGGGGTCATACTTGTGGTACAATCTATACATGCACCCTAAAACATTGTTGCAAACTAACTTGCCTTTCGATCGAGGTAGTGATCCCGTTGCACATCATAAAAATTCACACTTGTGCACATGCTCGTAGAATTATCAATACCTATGTAGCCGATAGATGTAAAGAAATATCAAAATATACTTGCTAGGGTGAGTGAGGACCTTGTCCACCGACCTAGAACCTTGGTTTTTTCCCTGTGTTTCCTACGACACTAGATCCATTAGATCCACCATATCCTCTACATCCACTAGTTCCACAAGGTCCTCTAGCCCCTACAACACCAAATCCCCCTCCTATAGATGAAAAATGGCTTGAATTGCTCGTGCCTAGTGTTCCCAACATCCCACTAAACTATGCACTGATGGTTTGTGATATTTCCCCATTTTCGAGTTATGTTTAACATGTCACTCCCGGACATGATACCAAAACTTTATGGATTTTCCCCTTGTCCAAAAATTCCTCCAAACACGAGAATTGTTTTCACAACCATATATGTCCTAAACAAGAAATTAAATCTCTTAGGCATAGATTGTTTACTCCCTCCGATACCAACAAGATTAACAATACTTATCTCTTGATCTAAAAAATAAGTGTCAAGGGTTGGTCACGGGTGGGTTTAGATCCATGCCAACAACTATCCTTTCTCCACGTAATGAACTCTCATCAAAAGATAAAGGGGATTCTCTTCGTGCTTTCCAAGATGGGGTAACATAGAATGCTCATGTTCTATTTCCTCTGCGTGAACCTCAACTCCTTCCCGCAACGTCTACCTCCATAAATCCATCACTCCCATAACCTCGTGTTGTCTAGCCAACTCCCCTTCACCTACCTCATTGTACTTGAGTTGTATTTCCTCCCTTTCCTTTTTAGCCATAATATATGCCATCTTCCTCCACCCTAGCTTCCTTGTCCAAGCACTTAGAGAAGCTTAGTCGGCCATAGGGAATGCCTCCAAACTTAATTTAATGATCAATATCTTCATAGAAAATAGGGTAGCACATAAAAAATGATCCTCTGGAATCCCTTAATAACTAAAACTCAACAACCTCTAGATAAGAAGTAGAAATGGTGTATTCTAGAGTATAATTGGTCGAGCACTCATTTCCACCGGTGATCAAAAGAATGCATCCAAGTTAGATCCACATCCTACCACCTTTGGTAATCATCTTGGGTCCACACGCGTGATCAATAGTACCAGCTCGATCTCTATGCATATGCTAAAAGCCATTCATACAGTTCTACTAGAAAGTAGCGAGAAGAAGGTTTCATATAACTCATGAGTACGGTGCTCTTCTACACATCGCATGTATCAAACTCAAGTACAACATTGAATCTTTGAGAAAAATCTTCCTCCATACTCTTGAACCATACTTAAACAATTTTCAAGGTCAAACACTCTATTATCAATGGAACCAAGATGTAGTTACTTCTCACAACAACTTCAAAAAGAGGTCCGTATAATGGAGCTAAGATGTAGTCATTTTTAGTCCCTTAGAACAATAATCTAATCCCATGCGTGTTGGCCTATCACCCAACAGGCCGGGTGCTCACCGAGGCACGCACGGGCATCGAGCCCCTCCTTTATGTGAGTCTTGTGAGAATACATTGCTATGGATATAAACTTAGATGTAAAGGGTAAAATAACCATGCATTCATTCTGAGAGCTTAAGATGAGTTATTATATCATTATACCTATCTTGATAACAGGAGAAACATCATATGAATAATAGATATGATCCATACCATAAAGGAAATGCACTAGGTTTTACACCCATGAACAATACATATTTAGAACAGAACCATATATTTCATATTGATCATAGTTCAACAACCATATTACATTCACCAAGGCCATGACAGGCCAATATATCAATGTAGATAAGATTCATGCATCAGAATTCCTAACTATGCTTCCCATATTACAAATAATTTATCACAGCCCCATCCCTCTAGGAAAGCTATCACTCCTACAATCCTCTAAATGAGAACCCCAACTCTCTGGAACCTCCTACTATTTCTGCAGAGCTTCACCCTTCCATTCTCTCTAGTCGTGCTCTCTTCCTTGATAGTGTCTCTCTTATTTTACTTGAGAATCTCTATATATAGTTGTATTGTTGAGCTCTATGCCTTTTTGAAGTAGTAGATCGGTTGCGAGTGTCAAGGTGGTCCTCTAATGGAGCATGCTTATTCCCATATAGGATCTCCACTCTCTGTAATGATGTCTTTATGGATCCTTCCATTGCATGGAATATTCCTTTCTTAACCACCAAGTTGTTAGGCTAGCACCTTATCCACTCCACATGCTTAGTCAGGTCACACTTTTCTCATGTGCTCCCTGGAACACCAAATATGGCTAAGTCCTAAAACCCTTTTCTTTTCCTTACGCACACACCATGGGTTCTAATAAACCCTTCTAAAACCCCTTTCCTACATGCCTTTATTCCACACGCCCTTCTTCATATTGGTCTCGCGTATACACACACCTTTTGTACTTAGCCAATATTATGAGGCCCAATGATTGTCTAAAATTTCTTATGGTATTCATGTGAGTCAAAGCATTTACATTGGTTTATTGGGGGTTTATTACACCTTTTAGAATAGTGTTGTCACATATGACTTATATGGACCCACACGAATCACTTGAAGTAGATTTGCACCATGATGTAGTTGGAACTATAGACACTAGAGTAAACCCATTCCTAGAGGCACGAGATCGTAGCTATGGAAAAGCAATTAGAGAAAGCCGTCAGAAAATTCAGCACATGAGATGTACACTAGGGTTTGGTGTATAGATTGTGAAGTGGAAGGGCACACCAAAGATAATTTTCCTCATAGATCAAGACGTTCATTATTGTTTTACTTGTGAGATATGCCATTTGGACCATGGTGCAAGTCAATTCCCATTATCACAATGCACGATAAGGAAGATTGCACCCTATTATTGTAAAATTTTCCAAACCATGACTCATGTTACATAAGACTTCCATTTGATTGGTCGAGAACCATGATGCCATATATATTGGTGTATAATAGATAGGGGTAGCGAGATAATTCTAAGGGAAAAAGTTAGCACCATGATCATGATCACACTCAAGCATGCTATGATCGGAAGGAAGGGAGCTTTAAAGGAGGTCATGGCATAGGTCAAGGATACCATGGTGGATTTAGGGGCCAAGGCCATGGTTGTGGATGAGATGAGTTCCCTCATAGAATGTTCTTTACATGTGGATATCTTGACCATTATAGGCACAAATGTCCTTAGAATATCACCTTTTTGTGTGGGAAGAATCAAAACTATGAGGAATTCCCATATTTATATGAGAATCTTAGGAAGCAGCATAAATAAGAGAAAAATGTCCATGAATGGTTTGAATACAATGAACTCTGAGAATCGGTGGATGCCAAAGCTAGACCTTTGGAACATGAGGTATTACCTATGAAGATTACTTCATGTCTTTGAAGCTATGCGCACTAGATACATTTTACAACAAAAGCATACCATCACCAAGGAGGAATTCTTACATGCAATGTACCCAGATTCTACACTTGAAGGAGGTTTATCGGGAGACCATCGAGGTACTCGAGAAATCTTCGGGGTGATATAAAGTGTTTAAAGGAACTATCACGAAAGTTAGAATAAAAGAAGGAAGTAAAGACAATTCAATCGGATATTGATTACTTAAAAGAGGTATGCAAGAGGTTTCTTTATGATAACATCATTCCATTACTAGGGAATTGGCTAAAGGGAAACACTCGCATGCAAGTATTGAGAATGGATGGCAGATCTTGCATGCTAATCTTCCCCATCATAACTTGGATTATCACAAGCAGATCACTTTGAATGTTGTTGTGGATGGGTGGCTCTTAAGTAATATATTGATTGATACAGGCACAAAATATAATGTGCTTACTTTAGATGCCTAGGTACGAGATGGGTAGATCTCCATTACACCATTTATGGGTTTCATTATTCTCTTCATTTAATCAACTCTCTGTTGATGTCATATTCAAACTAGGGGTGTGTCTAAAGCTATATGCAACAAGAGGAATCTTGGAAATCTAGTAATTGATTATAGGTATTTTATATTTTATGGGGGATATTTTCAATGTCTTAAGGACTTCTTGGTTAAAAACCTTATTGGAATCAAACTATGAAAACATGTTGGAAGTAAACACACTTTACAGAAATGAATTGCTAGAAATAAACACACTTTGCAGAAATGAAATAGATTGTTGAAAACAAACATTACATAAATAAACACATAATTGAGAATGCTTGGAAAATGATTGCAAAGAAATAAGAACTTAATCTAGAACACCTGCAGGGACAAGTCTACAATAGATTTTAAATTGAAAGTGATATGAATTAACAGATCTAAACTATTTGATTTAAAAATATAAATACCAACAAAAATGAGGATCCTAGTTATTGGAGGAGTGGGTCCTTACTCCGCCTTGAAACAAGAATGGATATTTTATTGATAAAATGTTTTGCATTACAAAAATGTGTTGGATCTATGTATCAATCTATATATATCTCATCCTATATCTATATCCCTCTATCTTCTCTATCTCTATCTTGATCTATCTGCAGTCTATATGTATATACTTCTTCTAGGGTATTATGGCTGTAATTATTCCACTGACATGATGTAACTGAATCAGACCCAGAATCGATGTTGAATTAAAACATTGTTGTATGTACAGTTATGTGATAATTATACTAGATCTACAAGTATGGAGAGTAAGAAGTCCTTTAATCTACTTCTGATTGATAGGATCATTGATTTGACAAATTGTCGGCTATTTGGAATAGATTCTTATCGAGTTCCGGAACTCTAGAAGAGTTCGGAACTAAAGGAAATCATTCCAAGTTTAACCAATATAATTATGGAGCTATCTATAGGAGTTCAGGAATGAATTCTGATAATTCTGGAACTAAGTAATAGAGTTCTAGAACTAATTCCGAAAGTTCCGGAACTAGGTGATAAAGCTTGTGACTGTGTAATGGAGTTCTAGAACTAGCTTGGAAGTTCAGAACTAAGCTGTATTGAAACAAATGCTCTCAAAACATACTTGACCACTTCATACTTCATTCTTCTACTTGATTGTGACCTACTTTATTACAAAACTAAGTTTCCAAAACACTTTGTTAGGAATTACAGATCTTTTAAATGTTAGAATCATAATCAACAAAAGATGGAAAATTACATCCTAACTTATATCAGATCAAACAAAAGTCACAAAATGTAGTCAGACTTAATCAAAAGGAGAGTAAGATGAGATCATTTATTGTACATTTAACGGGCATATTCTGGCCTCATCATTTCCCCCATACTTACTTGTTTGTAAGTCCCTTTACAAACTTTACTCTTCAAATTTGGGGTTATATATTCTACATTCCATTTGATTGCTTAGGTCAAATGGCTGATACTGAATATCCCAATGCTTTAATTCAAATGTACTATACCCTACTCCTACTTCTACTTTCCTCTGCCATGCATCAAATTTAATGGGATCTTGTGGTTCTCTGTTCTACCATGGTGACATGGGGGTGAGAAGGACTGGAGGTATTGTTCTCATTCATATCCATATGCCTCTGTTCTTTTCATTGATCTGAGGAATTAGTGTACATAAGTCTTTTGCTCTATGCAAACTCTAGATTATATTTGTGGGAGATATTACTTCCGACTTCTCAATTCCACCATGAGAAATTCCCATCTTTTCAAACATGCCTCATAAATATCTTCAAAATTTTCCTCTTAATAAGAGGTGAAGGCATTATTACTTATTTGTACATTGGCAAGATAAGGTTCCTTGAACCTTTTATCAAATGCATGAGATCTGAAATGTGTGGCAAAGGTAGATGGTTTACCATAATGAATTCTCATACAGAGACTAGATGAACTATCCTTTAATAGATGCTCTTACTCCCTTTCCTTCCATGAAATATAATTTTAGAGAACACAAAAAAATGCATTAAGATGGCTCTCCCTACATACAAATTGATCATAAAACCTAAGTTCTTTTCCAGCATGAAATTATAAGAGATAGAATTTGTAGAGAATATTTTTCTGCTCTACATTGGCTAAGGAATAGGCTGCTTTGTGAAATCAACTTCATCTTTTATTTCATGTGGAAGACCACATGCTATCCTTGACAACTACCAGCGAATGAATTGTTCCTCCAAAAACACACTATATGTAGGAGAAGGTCTCCTGCATGCAAGCAATTTCTCACTCATCATGCAAACCATTTGTATTTTCACAAGATATTTAAATTTTTCATTTTCTTCTTTGTAAAAATTTTCTTCCCATCCTTTTCTTGCTTTCTTCTCTTCTTCTATCTTGATTTTCAAGTCCTCATTGGATGTCTTGGCTTCACTGAGTTCTCTACAAGTATCATCCCATAGTTGTCTAAGTGGCCAATAAGTTAATTCAGTTTGTGCAGAGACTGTTGAGAGCGAGTTTATTTTCTGGAATTTTGACATTCCTCCTCTTTCTCCATTATCTGTTGTTTAGCTCTTGTCAATTCCTCAGTCTTGTCAGTGAGATGAGTTGTTAATTCCTCAATAACCATTTCTCTCTATTCTAATTTAAGTTTGAGAAAATTCAACTCCTCATCCTTTTCTCTAATAATGAGTTCTGCTCTGGACAAAACAGAGCTGTTTAACTTGTTCTTTTTCTTCTTTCTCGAAATTTCTTGGGAGTTAAGCATTCTTCTTCTACCAAAGGAAATTTCATTTTTCATATCCAAGATGCCAACTCTTCTTCTTCATGTGAAAATGATCTTTGGTTCACCAATTTTGAATAATTTTTTCTTCAAAGCTCTCATATTCTTTTTGTATCTCTATTTGGCTTGGGCTAGGAGGAGTCATGAACATGCCGCCCAAAATATCAGTAGCTTCCTTTTCTATCCCTTCTTGATCTTTCATTTCCTCTAGAATTTCTTTAGAATTTTTATGAATTTTACTTCTTTTAGGAGCCTCAAAATGTATATTCTTTGATTTTCACCTCTTACTCTTGCCTCGGTGGTATCACTTTTGTCAGAGAGATATTGGCTCTCTTATAGCTACTACAGAGGAAGGATTTTCTTTAAGAGGCACAGTTGGTTCTGTAGTTTTAGTCCTTCTTTCAGATCTTCTTCTTTTTGGTATTTCCTCTCCACCTAGTTCTTTCTTTTCCTCTGTAGTGGCATCCATTTCCAAATTAATTGTAGGATAAGGAGTTGTTATTACTCTCCTGAGAATATCAGGGCTCTGCTTAAACTTTCTAAGAAATTTCTCCCACATTTCCTCTCCATTTTTCTTTGAAAGGAAATGGTGTTGGCACACTAAATGCACTAACCCATGATGTCTGATTATTCCCACACCCTAGGAATACCTCTGGGCCATTGTATGGATGGAGTCAAAAATAAACCCTAGAAGGTTTACTATATATTCTAGTTTTGTAGCTCCATATCTAAGGTATATGAGGATCTTCAAAACTTCTCTTCCTACCGACCCAAATTGACCATCACAAGTTAAATACTTGACTACCCAAAATGCCACTTTATCAAAGGGTTTGGGAAAGTTGGCCCTTCTGACCCCTTTTATGATTTTCTTCATGTTGTAAATATATTGGGGTTCATCTTCCCCTTTTTTAGCAAGGTTTCAACCAGGTCTTTTAATGTCCCTCTGACAGGGTTTGGGACATGCACAATTGGCACTCCAGATACATTACTTATTGTATTCACAGAAAAAGGAATAATTTTTTTCTAACCTTTGTCCTGGATTGCTCTAAATTTATAATGAATTCTCTTACCAATTCATCATTATACTTGGGAAACTTCCTCAAAAATTCCATCCATCCTGCTTGATGAAAGATAGCTGCCACTTCTTCATCTGCAATGAGCTAGGTATCATCCTCTAGTTCCGACTTCTTTTTAATCCCCATGATACAGAGGTGATTAAAATTCATTCTTCTTTAATATTATGTGGGTTGGTTGAAGAACTCTTCACTTCATTGTGGAATGGGTGAATTTAGCTACAAAATTATTGTACTTAGTTGCGGAATTATTATACTTAGCTATAGAACTTCTGTGTTGTAGCTGCGGAATGCAAACCTAATTCACTGCTTATTCCTTGAAGTTTTGTTGGTGTCAAACGCAGCACACACGGGACTCTCTGCAACATGATGGGTTGAGAATCTCAGTGTGATTGCACAACATGGAGCTTTTCCCAAGTGTGGGACCTCGCGAAATTGGAAAAGCTCTCCGGATGAAGGCCGGCTCCTATTCCTCTATTCAGATGCACGAATAAAACGCAGAGGGTTTACCAAAAACCTAATCTAACTTGCCAAGGAGATAGGGTAGAGAATGCATAAAATAAAACCTAGACTACGGAGGTGATGCACCGAGGAATGTTGGTCACCCGTTTTGCAAAGTTAAACACAGACCACATAAATGCAATACAACACCATGCACAGGTAGCCAAAATGCAATGAGAGATCCAAAATGACAGCAATGAATATATGAGAGGGTTTAGAATCAATCACAGACATACATATATTGCTCAAGGATCGATTCAATACATTGCAGTGGCCAAGAGGCAAAAAATGGCATTACAATCCATATGGGAGGTTTGAAGACTCCACAAATTCTCTTGCAAGCAGGAGAGAAGGGAGGATGCAAACGAAAATTTCCAACCATTTTTAGAGCCTCTCCCAGGCCATTTATACAAGAAAAATGAGGGAGAAGAGAAGAATTCGGAGCTCCCCCAACTACCTCCAAGACTGCACTTAATTCATCCCATAATGGTGGTAGGTGGGATCCCCAACAACTCAAAACATGGTGAACTGTATTTTTGCATTTTTAAGAACTTGTTCCCACCCAATTAAATATATCCAGTGGTAGTTGGGTAGAGGACGCCGAGAGCTTTCCGAAAATTCCAACCTTGTGTGAATCCGAGCTCCCTGTGAAAAGTTATGGCGATCTGAATATTTATTGTGTCGTGGTATTCGCTGTTGGGTTCGGGGTTCTCCTCTGCATTTGCATCGGGTTTAGAGGATGCCTCAACATGTTTTCACCCCATGCTCCTATGCCATGTTTCTCCACCTCGAAACCCGCTTTCCCTTTGTGTCGGGTTTTCCAACCTTGCGACATGCTTTTGCTTTCTTTGCCGGGTTTATCCGCCCCTCGACATGCTTTCGCACCATGTTTCTCCGCCTCCAAACCCGCTTTCCCTTTACGTCAGTTTTCAAACCCTTGTGACATGCTTCTTTCTCGCCGGGTTTATCCGCCCCTCCGACATGCTTCGCGCCATGTTTCTCCGCCTCGAAACCCGATTTGCTTACATTTATCTATATTTACCGGGGTAAATATATACAACTTGGTGACTCGCGGGGTTACTTGCCTGCTAGGTAGAAGATCAATGGCCTTTTAGCGATCCATTGGGCATGGAGTCATAAGCAACCCTGAAACCAACCTGATACCGCAACTCCTTCTCCGAGAACACGCTGAACTGTAGAAAACCAACCCAGGAGCAACAAAACCTGTGCCAAAGCACTTAGGGAAACTGAAACCTAACTACAACAAGACAATGTGCATATGCACTTAGGGAATTGAAATCTAGGCTAATATTTACAAGGGTAGAACTTTCTCTCTTTTTAGAAGCAATGTTTAAGATAGATTCCATTGACCGGAATCAGAATTCTTCTCCATCCAATGTAGACAATTGGAAGGCATTACTATTCTTACATTCCATGACCATGTAGGGGCCACTCCAAATGGCGTCAAACTTGGAATGCTTTCCGGTTTTCCCGATCTGCATCCCATTTCAGAACTAAGTCTCCTTCCGAGAAGGTCCTTGCTCTTGCTTTCTTATCAAACCAGCTTTTCACTAAGGTCTGATCTTTCTCAATCGTTTGAACTGCATGTTCTCTAATTTCTTCCAATTCCATCAACTCTACATACCTAGCCTCCATTGGTTCGAACTCAGCCAACTCTAACTTCTTCATGAACTCCAATGCCGGCAGGTTCTAATGATATAGGCACACGCCTCTTTTCCATAGACCAACTTGTAAGGGGAATTACCTGTAGACCTCTTTGGTGTTATTCTATCAGCCCATAATGCTGATTTTAGCTTGGTATGCCATGTTCTTTGATTTTCATCCAGAGTCCTCCTGATGATTCTTAGCAAATTTTTGTTTGTGGACTCTGCCTGTCCATTACCCTACGGGTAATAATTTGAAGAGGTGCTCAAATAGATTCCATTCTTGATAGCCCATTCTGTAATCCTGGAACCTATGAATGCCAATGCATTATCTGATATGATAGTGGCCGGCACACCGAACCTGGTCACTATTCCTTCATAAAACTCTAGTATATTAGACTCGTTTGCCTCTTTGAGTGCTACTGCTTCAGTCCACTTGGTGAAATAGTCCGTTGCCGTGAGAATCCACTTGTGGCCTTGGCTTGAGTTTGGATTGATGACCCCAACAAAGTCCAATCCCCATTGCATAAATGGTTGGTCAACCAAAATTGGGTGCAATGGAAGTGCTGCTTGTCTTTCTTTGCCTGCGAAGAGTGCACATTTCTTGCACTTTCTTATCCATGTATAGCAGTCACTGAACACCGTGGGCCAATAATATCCTGCCTTCATTATCTTGAGAGTTGTTACTCGTGGGGCAAAATGTCCTCCAGAATCTCCATCGTGAAAATCTTGTAACACCCTCTCAATTTGACCTGTCCCAATGCACCTCAATAGAACTCCATTGATGTCCTTTTTGAACAAAACACCATCAACAAGCACATATGGAATGGCTTGTAATCTAAAGTATCTCCTCTTTGCTTTGCTCATTTCTGGAGGGCATAGGCCTGTCTGTAGGAAGTGTATCATATTCTGAGTCCAACAAGGAGTAGGCACATCATCATTTTCATGTTCTTGACCATCCTGTAGTACCAAGGTAGTCTCTTTTCGTCACCTACTTCAACTTGTTGACTCAAGGCTAGCTGCTCACATAGTCCCTTTCCACGTACTAGTTTTGTGACCTTGATCTCGATGTCATATTCCATGACACGAGTGATCCATCCTGCACGCTTCTCATTCAGATCCTTGTTTAGAAGGAAGTCCTTAACTCCCGCATGGGAGACCATCAATTGGATCTTGTTGTTTGAGACTAGGTGCTTGAATTTCTTTAAACTCCTGATCACTGCAAGGACATGCTTTTCAATGAAAGAGTACCTAGTTTCGTATTCCTCCAAGCCTTGACTGAAGAAAGCAACTGGTTGCTCTAATCCTCCTTTGTTCTATTGTACTAGGATTGCAGAAATTGTGTCCTCACCACCGAAGGCATATAACATGAAATCCTTGGAGAAAACTGGATTGACAAGAGTTGGAGCTTGAGATATAGCTTCCTTTATTGCCTCGAAACTTGCCTTGCCTTCAGATGTCCACTTAAATGCCATGCTCTTTTTTAACATCAGCGTTATTGGCTTTATGAGAGCTGCAAAGTTTGGAACAAACCTGTGGACGAAATTGATCCTTCCTAAGAAGCTTTGAAGAGCCTTCTTGTGACTTGGCAATGACAATGCTTGAATTGCTTCGACTCTCTCTGGGTCAATCGTCAACCCCTCCTTTGAAACAATATGGCCTAGGAGTTTTCCCTCGTGAGCCAAAAATATGCATTTTTTGGGATTCAATGATACCCCAAATCTTCTACATCTCTGAAATACTTGCCTCAAATGAAAGAGGTGATCCGCTGCATTTTTTGAGAATACAGTGATGTCGTCGAGATATATTAGAACCATTTTGTTGATCAACCCCTTAAATGCCATATCCATTGCCCTTTGGAAAGTGGCCCCAACATTTGATAGCCCAAATGGCATCTTCTTGTAGGCATAGGTCCCCCATTTGGTGGTGAAAGCCATCTTGAATTGGTCATCTTCTTTCACCATCACCTGATTATACCCTGAGTAGCCATCTAGGAGAGAGAATCTCTCTGAACCGGATACTACTTGCAATATTTGTTCCATTGAAGGAAGTGGGTAATGATCTTTGAGAGATGCTCTATTTAGGTCTCGGAAATCCACACACAACCTGATTTCTCCGCTCTTCTTCCTGAGGAACCAAGTTCGCAACCCAGCTTGAGTGTTTGATCGGGAATATAATGCTTTCCTCTATTAGCTTGTTAAGCTCTTTCTTCATTAGAGGCTCAATGTGAGGGTTGATTGGTCTCTTCGCCCGATGGGCTTAGCATCTGGATCAATTATATTGTCTGTTGTGCCAACTTCGGATCGAATCCCCTCAAGTCTTCGTAGCTCCGGTGAAGACATCTGGAAATTCTTGGCAAAGTTGTATGAAATCTGATTTCTCCGCGCTTAGTGGCCACTTTACCAATTTAAAGTGTTTTGCCTTCCCCAACCAGAATTGGCCCTGAATCTTCTCTCTTGACCTGTATGTTAGCCTTTTCCTTACGAGAACTGGTCGTTAGGGTTGAAGATAGACTCCAACATTGCTAAACCCTTAGGAAGCTTGTTTGTCCATAGCTACACCACTTGATTCCCATATTGCTGCTCTAGCCTATCCTGATTTCTAGCTGAGAATTCAGCTTCTTCTTGCAAGAAATTGACGATCTATTGATCGTTCTCAAACACCTACCAGCTTGTGTTGTTATCTGGAATCGCTTGGCCTCAATATCACATGGATATGTGGTTGTGTTTTTTCCTTCGATGTTGTCAACCACATCAAATGTTACTCTAATTGCTACGAGCATGTTTGCGGCTTCATTTTTCTTCTTGGGTATGGATACAATGTTGAAAGCTTGAAATCGTTAATGAGGTCCCATACCCTATTCTTGTAGCTCCTCGGCAAGTCGTTCGATTTATAGCATGTTGTCCTCATAGTCCATTCATGCCTCATATTGTGTTGTTTGAACAAGAAAACTGGAAACGAAAAGCTGAATAATACTTGATGTCTTGTGGTGAAATCAACACTGCACCACCTCCAGCACCTTGCCTACTCCTTGATCCATCGAAAAATAATTTCCATACCTCATTGTTTTCATCCTTTTGTTTAGGCTGAAGGATGTCAGGAATGGGTGGATTTTCTTCGTGTACACAATACACACCCAATTCAGATTCTTCAATTTCCTTGTATGGGTCAAATTCATGACACTTGTTTGCCCATTCATCCAAAGTTAAATCAGGAATTCCCGCAACCTTAGTACCTGCTTCCAGATCTCTTGAACACTCCTCCTGATCAAAAACTGAGAAATTTGCATTGATAGGACCTGGTACATGAGGCTCAATATGGAAATTGGCAATTGATTCTAACCTAATTGTTGCTTTGGCCCCATACCTTGTCCTGAAAATCATGTGTGACCAATCTACAGATAAATATCCACTGATTTTTGTAGTGAAGTCCCTTGATAGACACAACACAAAGAGTGGTGGGAGGTCAATCACGACACATATTGCAGAAGCTCCGTAACATTAGGACATGAATGTAGTGTTAGGATTAACCCCTTCATGACCCCAATAGTTCCTATTGCCATTTCATCTATCCGCACTACTACTCCTTTCAAGACCTTTGGCTCATACTTGAGACCCGGTTGATCCACTATTTGCTTTGGCATCACTGAACTACTTGCCCCTGAATCTATCATGTAGTTGTGTATCAAGTGGTTTCCAACAATCAATGAAACATAGAAATGTGGAGGCTTCAAATTTTTCCTTGTCGGCCCCCATCATGTGCTGACCGCATTAGTGAGAACTTTCTCACATCCACGGTTTGATACATTTATGGCAGACAATTAGCCATTACATCTTGCAATAAATCTCGTTGCCCGGGATTGCAAAGTGATTCCCACATGGAAATGTTCACATGTTTCTTCTTCATTTGATCGATGATGTTGAAGGGGAATGAATTGTTCTTTTGCTATCCCTTACTTGGTGCAAACTTTTCTGGATCTTGAACAGGTGCATGTGTTTCTACAACAGGTACCTTAGGCTGATTTTGCACATTTGGAGCTATGTTTGGTCTGCCGACCCCCTGTTGTGTAAGAGCGGGTTGAGAAACAACTGGATTAGATGGTTGTCCCTCTTCTATGCTTCTCTTCTTTGACCGTGTGTTGGCAGCCACGCCTTGAAAAGGTTGTTGGTTAACTCCACAGAAGTCTTCCGTTTGCCAATTGGCCAATGTGGTTTCTGTTGGAGGTCCTTCTTGTTGCGTTTCTTGCTATTGATTCTCTTCCTGGCTTGGTTCTTGAGGAACACCAATGGTTTTCACCATCAAGGCCTCATTCAGTACGCCATTGAAACATGCTGACTGATTGTGGGGGAGATTGTAAGGGTAACACCAGTCGTACTCCTGTGCCATGTTGTTTTGCGTTGGAACCAAGGCTCTTGAGGATGTCACTGCATTTGGATCATACGGTCGAAATGGCCTGGTAGCTTGAGGTTGTCCCTGGTTTTGGTTTTGATTTGTAGCCTGAGCTGGTGGTCTATTCTGTTGGTATGAGGGCCTAGCAGCATGCGCGCTTGAGGCTAATATGGTCTAGCACTTTGAGCTTGCTGTCTTTTAATAGTCACAAGCTCATTTCCAAGGTTCTGCAGTTGTTTCATGACCTCCTGCAATTCCTTTGAAGTATTTGAAGATGTGGATGCCTCATTATTGCTTTGATTTCTAGGAGTTGGAATGGGATTCAACTCTGGTGCTTGACTAGTTGTAGGATTTCCCATATCTGGATAGAGAGGCATTGGCGGCCTTGGTGCAAGCTTACCAGCTTGGATCAAATAGTTCTCTGCTCTGATAGCTGTGTCATAGGCCCCTGACAGCGTTGTCCCTCCCATTGATTGGATCATCATGGCTATGTCTGAATTTATAGCCTTTAAGAAATAAAGGAATGCTCCTTCGGCGGTTGGTCTAACAGCTATTGGAATCCTGTCCCATGTCCGTTGGAATCTGAAGTTGAAATCTGTCATTTGTTCATTAGGAGCCCTTTTGATTGTTGTCAGTTGTTCCAATAAGGACAAATTATCCGCCCTCTCCCTGAATTGGTTACAAAGAGCTAAACAAAGTTGGTTCCAATTCGTAATAGACCCTGCTGTTAGGCTCCTAAACCATTGTAAGGCCTTTCCTTTGAAAGATGAAGCCAACAACTTGACTGCAACATCCATTTCATTTATTTCATGGATTGCACATGCATTAGCAATATCTTGGATGTGATCAGTAGGAGTAGTATGATTTTCTCCTGTGAAATAGGGGATATTCTTTAGCTGCAACTGGAATTTGATTCTGAGCATTTAGGGCAAGTGGACTACTTCCCATGAAATTGACAAAGGGATTCGGTGGTAGATGCGCCATTATGATTGGCCTAAAAACCTTGGTTGATGCGAGAAAAGTCCTACCAGGTGGAGGTGTAGACAAAGTCCTGTTAGGCGGAGATGGTGATCTTTGTGGTCTTCTTCCTCTCCTTCCTCTGCCTGGTGAAAGTTGCAAGTGGAAAAATAGCCCTTCTTCTCAAGTATTAGACCTAGTTTGAATTCTTCTCATGTGCCCAGGCAGCTTATGCTTTGCTACACCATGAACTCTATCCCTTCGGAGTCGGATGTGTTAGAGAACAAGCCTCTAAAGGTTGGATTTTGCCAAGTTACACACCAAACTTGACAATATTGAAAATATAATTAAAATTTGAAGGACCCAGAGGAGACAATCTTCAACTACGGAATTCGGCCCTTGTTGTGCATTGAAGGTTACCCTTAGATCTACCAACTGTTGAAATTTTGACCTGTTTTGAGCAAGATAAACCCTTGAAAAATGATTTCGGAGTTCGGCCTGGATGGAGCAAAATCTGAAATTTTAAAACTTGCAATTTCTCAGTCAATTTCGTGAAAAATCCTTCAAATTTTTATGGAATGACCTCTTGGTCCCACCGGGCGTGCCAAAACTGTTGGTGTCGAAACGCAACACCCCTAGGACTCTACAACACAATGGGTTGAGAATCTCAGTGCGATTGCACAACATGGAGATTTTCCCAAGTGTGGGACCTCGCAAAATCAGAAAAGATCTCCGGATGAAGGCTGGCTCCTATTCCTCTATTCAGATGCACGAATAAAATGCAAAGGTTTTACCAAAAACCTAATCTAACTTGCCAAGGAGACAGGGTAGAGAATGCATAAAATAAAACCTAGACTACGGAGGTGATGCACCGAGGAATGTTGGTCACCCGTTTTGCAAAGTTAAACACAGACCACATAAATGCAATACAACACCATGCACAGGTAGCCAAAATGCAATGAGAGATCCAAAATGACAGCAATGAATATATGAGAGGGTTTAGAATCAATCACAGACATACATATATTGCTCAAGGATCGATTCAATACATTGCAGTGGCCAAGAGGCAAAAAATGGCATTACAATCCATATGGGAGGTTTGAAGACTCCACAAATTCTCTTGCGGCAGGAGAGAAGGGAGGATGCAAAACAAAAATGTCCAACCATTTTTTAGAGCCTCTCCCAGGCCATTTATACAAGAAAAATGAGGGAGAAGAGAATAATTCAAAGCTCCCCCAACTACCTCCAAGACTGCACTTAATTCATCCCATAATGGCGATAGGTGGGATCCCCAACAACTCAAAACATGGCGAACTATATTTTTGCATTTTTAAGAACTTTTTCCCACCCAATTAAATATATCTAGTCGTAGTTGGGTAGAGGACGCCGAGAGATTTCCGAAAAGTCCAACCTTGTGTGAATCCGAGCTCCCTGTGAAAAGTTATTGTGATATGAATATTTCCCGCGGCAGGGTCTTCTGCCTATCAAGTTCGGGGTTCTCCTCTGCATTTGCATCGGGTTTGGAGGATGCCTCAACATGTTTTCACCCCATGCTTCTGCACCATGTTTCTCCACCTCCGAAACCCACTTTCCCTTTGCGTCGGGTTTTCCAACCCTTGCGACATGTTCTTTGCTGTCGGGTTTATCCGCCCCTCCGACATGCTTCTGCGCCATGTTTCTCCGCCTCCGAAACCTGCTTTCCCTTTGCGTCGGGTTTTCCAACCCTTGCGACATGTTCTTTGCTGTCGGGTTTATCCACCCTCCGACATGCTTCTGCGCCATGTTTCTCCGCCTCCAAAACCCGATTTGCTTGCGTTTATCTATATTTACCGGGGGTAAATATATACAATGATTTCTCTGGAAATTAGTTTTCGAGTTTTTTGGTTCCACACTAATGATAACTCATTATAACTATGTTGCTGATTTATTCCATTAATATCTTTCTCATGATTACTCACTTTTAATCATGATGTACAATAGATGACTCATCATATCAACTTTTAAATCAAATCTAATCACACATGCAAACTTTTAATCTAACCTTTAATAAGTTAAAGATATAATTACCATCCTTGATGATGTAATCCCTCCATCATGATGACTCATCATTCCTAAAAAGTGAAACAAAAGGAAAACAGTTAGAAAAACAATTGGAATTCCAAAGATTTTTTTAATTTTGAATTAGCCATTTATTTGGGAAGATCAACCGCCATTACTTGGTTTTCAATTGATCTCTAAGAGAATTTTTTTGGGAAGAGAATGCCATTTATTGGTTTTCATTCTCTTCCCTTTATTCTAGATCTATTCATCTAATTATTTGATCATTTTGGAAGAACTAGGTTCTTCCATATGATCAAATTATCTATCTGCTTCAATCTTCTTCAAGAATTCATCCTTAGTAGGAGGCTTCCTATAAATCTTTAGCCTATGTCCATTGACCAAGAGTGTTCTTCTACTACCATCAATGGGAAGTAGCTGAATAGAACCATTGTCAAATATTTGATCAATCTGATAGGGTCCTAACCATCTGGTTCTTAGCTTGCCTTTGAATTGCTTGGTACTTGGAATCAAATAGTAATGCCCAATCCCCTACCTTGAATTTCCTTTTCTTGATATGTGTATCATTCCATTGCTTCCTTTGATCTTGGATTATCTATTTTTGTTGAAGTGCTTCCATCCTCAATTCATCGATTCATTGAGTTAAAGGATTCTCTCCTTTTGAGCTGCATCCAACTCAATACCCACCTTGACTATTTTCCTCAATGTGTGTAGTTCAAACTCAATAGGAAACAGGCATTTTTACCATAGACTAACTCATATGGTGAAAACCTTGTTGTAGTTTTCCAAGTTGTATTGTAATCCTAGACAACTTTAGGTAGTCTCTTTACCCAATCTCTTCTTCCTGCTTCAACTATTTTGGTAAGGATGTTTTCCAATTCTCTGTTCATTACTTCAGCTTGTCCATTTGATTGTGGGTGATAGGGAGATGACTTCCTATGATTGATTTGATAATACATTGTGAAATCTTGGATCATATTAGACATAAATTATGGTCCCTGGTCTAAAACTATGCTCCTTGGTGCTCTAAACTTTACCATAATTCGTACAAAGGAAATCAACAACTGCTTCTTCAGTGGCATTTGTTAAAGCCTGCACTTCTACCCACTTTTTCACATAATCAGTACACACAAGAATATGTTCCTTCCCTTGTGAAGAAGGACTAAAGGGACAAAAAAATCCAACCCCCATCTCTCAAATGGTTCAATCACTACTTGAGGTTGCAGAGGCATTTCATTGGTAAAGGTTGGTTGTCCCATCCTTTGACAAGGATCACACCACCTGATATATCTCTTCACATATTTGTATAGAGATGGCCAATAATAACTAGTGCTAAGTATCTTGTGAGCTGTTCTTTTCACTAAATAGTGTCCTCCACTTGGTTCATCATGACATTCCCAGAGGATGTCAAATATTTCATCTTCTCTTACACACTGTGTAAAACCAAATTAGGACCACACTTAAATAGCATTCCATTTAACCATTTGAATTGTGCACTAGTTTTGATTAACTTATTTATTTGTTTCTTGGTGAAAGAAGGAGGAAACTTCCCTGTTGCAAGATAATTTTCCATATCAGCAAACCAAGGTGTATTAGCTGAAATAACAAATAATTGTTCATCTGGAAAGTTGTCCTTGACTAGATCTTTCTCCCCTGTAGTGGTTAGTCTTGACAAGAAATTAGCTACCACATTAGATTTACCTAGATTTTCCATAATGGTAATATCAAATTATTGTAAAAGAAATAACCATCTAATTATTCTACCTCCAACCACTAGTTTTTCATTAAATATTTAATTGTTAAGTGATCTATATGTACAAATATTTTGTACCCTATAATGTAATGTCTAAACTTATTAATTGCATAGATCACAACAAGAAATTATTTTTCAGTGGTGGTGTAATTTCTTTCAATGGGAGTAATATTTTTGCTAAGGTAATAGATAGCATACATTTTTCCTTCTTCATCTTTCTATCCCAAAACTGCACCAATGGAATTATTTGAGGCATCTGTTTGGATATGAAAAGGTTTCTCCCAATTAGGTCCTCTCAATATTGGGGCAATTATTAATTTCTCTTTAATTTCTTCAAAAGCATGTTGACACTTTTCATCCCAAATAAATTCACAGTCCTTGGTAAGAAAATTAAACATGGGGGCAGAAATTTTACTAAAATCCTTGATAAAGCATCTATAGTACCCAACATGTCCTAAAAATGACTTGATATCTGTGGGGGTTTGAGGAACAGGTAAGTCTGAAATAATTCTGATTTTGTTTTGATCAACCTGAATTCCTCTTTTTGAAATATGGTGTCCTAATACAATCCCTTCATCAACCATCATCAAAAAAATTTCATGGCTAAGAGACAAGTTGTGTTTCTCACATCTTGTCAATACTTTGTCCAAATTTTTCAAGGCATCATCAAATGTATCTCCATGCACAGTGAAGTCATCCATATATACCTCTACACAGTCATTTGTTAGGTCTGCAAAAATTGCTAACACAGCTCTTTGGAAGGTTGTTGGAGCATTGCATAATCCAAATGGTAATACCCTATAGGAAAAGGTACCCCATGGACATGTAAATGTAGTTTTATCCTGATCTTTAGCAGTAACTCTGATTTGATTATATCCACTAAAGCCATCCAAGAAGGAAAAGTATTGTTTACCTGAAAGGTTGTCTAAGACTTGATCTATGAATGGTAAGGGAAAATAATCTCTCAGTGTGGCTTTGTTTAGTTCCCTATAGTCAACAAAAATTCTCCATTTTCCATTCTTTTTAGGGACAATTACAAGAGGAGACACCCACTGGCTATCTGAGATAGGGTAGATAAAACCTACTTGTAATAGTTTTTCAATTTCTTGTTTGACTATATCCCTTAAGGTTGGATTAATCCTTCTCTGAGGTTGCCTAACTAGTTTAATGTTTTCAGTATAGATGTGATGAGTGCAGATACTTGGGTGGATTCCTTTCATATCTTTGTAATCCCAAGAAAAATCTTTAGTATGATCTTTCAAAACATCAAATAGTTTAGCTTCTTCATTGTTCTTCAACCAACTATTAATATTCAAAATTTTACCTAGTTGAATTTCAACATGTTTGGTTCCAGTGTATGATGAACTGATTTGTTGAAAGGGTTCTGTTAGTGTAAAATCACGGCACCCCGGATCTCGATCGATTTCTAGGTTGATCACTCTAGCACCCAGCAGTGTGATTGCACAACATTGAATCATTTCTCCAAGTGTGGGACTTGTAAGAATGAGAAAGGAATCTCCAGAGAAGGCTGGTTTCTACTCCTAAACTACCTGCCACAAGCTATTCCAGTGCAGCAGCAAGCTAATCTAAACCTTATCTAACCATGCCAAGGAGAGAGAGAGAGAGAGAGAGAGAAAGAAAAAAAACAGCAAAATCCTACACTAAAATGGTGATACACTAGAGAAGGAGAATGTTGAACATCTATCAAAACTACCATGGAACAAGGAGAGGTGAGAAATGGGAAGGATGGAGAGATGCATCACAGGCTGCAGGGTAGATTTCAGATAGAAAATGTCCAAAAAATCCATGAACACAGCTCCAAACCTGCAATGAACATTCAAACTTGCACAAATACCTGTAATGAAGAGAGGCAAGAAGAAAACAAGCAAAAAATGAGCAAGGATGGACAGATGCATCACAAAACACATTTTTGTTGCTCCAGAAGTTTGCACAGAACATCATTTCAATAGTAAAAGGCAAAAACACCATTACAGAGCAAGGGAGGATGTTCAAACTCCATTTTCAACCCTAGAGAAGAAAAGAAGGGAGGGCAGAGATAAAAAGATGAACAACTTGTAATCAATGAATAGCAATGAGCCAAATCTGGCCTTTTACAATGCATTGGTTGAGCCCAAGAGAGAGAAACGTGGGAAAATGTGCAAGCCATCCAACCATTAACCAAAATGCATTCTTCATTAAAATCAGTGGTTGGAACATCACTTCTGGCCATGCTGAAGAAGAGTGCTACCCATGTGCATTAAAACTGGTTGTTGAAACGTCGCTTCTGGCCATGTTGAAGAAGAATGCAACCCATTTGCATTAAAACTAGTTGTTGAAACGTCAGTTCTGGCCATTACCACGTGCCAGAGACGTTTCTTGATTTTATCTCTCCAAACTAAACCAAAATGTAAGATTGAACTTGGAATCGTGTAGAGAATCTCATAAGCTTTCCAATGATATAAAGAATCTAAAAATCGAGCTCTGGATCGAAAGATATGGCGATCTCAAGATTTAGGGCACAAAACAGAAAAAACAGATTTTGAATTTTTTCCCTGCACCGCCACTTGGATGACATGTCGGCACCGATTGGATGAGCAATTCTCTCTCCTCCACCTTTCCGCGGGTTTCCTTTGAAATTTTGACATTTTTATCACTTTGGGAAATTTTCCATTTTTTCCCGCGCCCCGCCACTGGGACACGTGGCGTGATCTCGATTGGAGAGGACGGGGCGCGGGTCATCCTTGTCTTTTAATCTTTTGGCCCAAGACTTTGTCAAATTTTTCTAAGTATTTCCCGGCTCCGAACTTCCCCACCTTAGGACACGTGGTGTGTTCTGATTCATCCGGCCTCCGATTTTTGCGTCTTCCGCATCCTTTTGTCCCGGATGTCCCAAACCGTCTAGGACAAAACTTCCGAATCCACCTGATTCGGGCTTCCTTGTTCCTCTTTGAGGCGAAGACACAAGGCACATTTCCATTGGCTCTCATCTCCTTCGGCTTTTCGCGCCCCACGCGTATTTTTGGCCTGGATGTCCCAAATGAAAGTTCTCTTTGGCCGAACCGGCCGGTTCGCGTCCTCTTTTGCGTATATTTGTCCCAAATGTCCTAGATCGCTCGAGACAAATTCTCCGAACCGCCCGAAATGGACTACCTTGCGCCAACCGGCCGATCCATGCCTTTCATGTACTTTTGTCCCGATGTCCCTAACTATGGGAAATGAAGACTTAGGCAATTTTTCTCCTCCTTCGCTTTGCTTTCCCACGGCTTTTCCCAAATGCCATGCGCCCGCGCGATGTCCCGATTCAAGTCCCAATTGTCCCCCAAGGACCACCCGGACTAGGACTTAGCCAATTTTCCTCATTTTTTCTGCCCCAAGCTGGGTTTTCTGCATTTCTTCCATTTTCTCAACCTGTTGGGATTCCTTCTTGGATGGAAGGGTTAGAGAGAAGCAGAGGGACCCCAAAAAACATGATTTTGGGCCTTAATCAATCTACTTGCTCGGGACTTGAATATTCTGATGCATGTTATCAAAATTACCCTGGGGGGAATTTTGGATAACAGTTTTGACGACTCAGTGGGGTCATCTGCCTGCTAGATGAATGATCAGTAGCCTAAAGCAATCCATTGGGCATGGAGTCATGAGTAGTAGCCTGAAAACTGATCTGAACTTTGAAAACCTCCTCTCGAACCACTTGAAAACCCACCGGACATGGAGTTGTTCTCACCAAAATGCCACTGGAATGAACTGTGCAAGAGCAAAACCAGCACCACAAAAACTATGTACAGAACTGAAAATCATACATGCTCCAAATGAAACATGCAGAGTGTGCACAAGCACTTCTTCTGCTGAAAGAAAACCTACCTACTCTATTCTAACTGGAGTAAAGGCAAGCTAAACAAACCCTGTAATTGGTTGTGAGAAATAGCTTCCCTTTCTCAAAAGTGGCAGCCATGCAATTGATTTGGCATTGAACATGGCTGATTGGATGAATGGAAAATCAACAAGAAGCTGGTCTTCCACCCAAATCATCAAGGTATCAACTGAAGGAAAATTCAATACCTCTTTTAGTTGCTCTACATTTGGATTGAAGAGGTATGACAGCTGATCCTTGGTACTTTGTAGCTCATCCTCATGCTCAAAAGCAAGCATGACTGGTTGTGACTTCTCCTTTGGCTCCAATGAAGCCAAATACCTGATTGGGCAAGGTCTGATCCGTTTGATATGCCCATAGCTCTGATTTTCAACTCCAAAAATGGAGTCTTCTTGCAGACCCTCCTGAATGGATGGTGTGGAAGAAATGGTGAAATTCTTCTATCCTTTCTCTCTTCCTCCAATGAAGAACATGAAAGATTAAAATCTTCCAATCTTGGTTCCAAAGAGCTTCTATAAGATGCGGTGCTGCTGCAAATGAATGTTCTCCTTCATGACAATAGACTCAAGTGTTTGGAATGTGGATGATGAAAGAGAGAATGGTGGAAACTCAACCGGCTCTTCTCCATCAAAACAGTCCTCCAAATCTGACAAATAAACTGCCTCATGACTTTCCTGCTGCAAATGTTCAATCTCTCTCCATGGTGTTCTCTTGATCTGTAACTTGACCACCATGGTTTCTTTCTCCCTCCAACATTGAGTTTGAGAGATCAAACTCCTCTTCAGTACTAGAACTTGAGAGAGATGAAGTAGAAAGAAGAACTGAAGGTTCTCCTATAGCCTGCTTTGTGCTCAAAGCCCTTGGATCTGCACTTTTCTCCTCCACAACTAGAATGTGCTCCTCTTCTTTTGGATTTGGAGCAGCTTCTCCTTCTCTACTACTTGAAGACAATCTTGCTCTTGATTGAACTCTTCCTCCAGCATGAAGTTTGTCAAGTCAAACTCTTCAATCTGCTGCTCTAGAGGACAAGTTGGGACTGCAAGATCTTCTTCTGAGCTTTCTTCCTTTATGGCTGATTGTGCAACTTGAATTGGATCAGCATTCCCTTCAAATAGAGTGCCAACATGGACACTACTTTTTGAGCAAACTGACTGCTGATCTGCTTCTTCTTTTTGCTCTTCTTCTGCTACCACAAAATCAGTCTTAACCACCATTTGTTCAACCTCAACCTCTTCTGAAGGCTTAACCATCAAGGGGATCTTTGTCATCCCAAATTTAAGAGCCAAACTTACTAAGCTCTTAATCATTTCTTCTTTTCTTGGCTCTTCCTCTTGCTGTCCTTGATGACTGATTTTTGCAATTTCTTCTTCCCCACATGGAATTGGGAATGCAAGAGGAGGGATGGGTTGTAACTCAATTGATTTGGCAATTTTTGTGGTGGTAGAGGAGATGAAACCTCTTGTTTCTTTGGGGGAGAGGGTATTTCTTTTAGCTCTTGGAGGGGATGGTGGAAGGAAAAAGGAAAGAAGCGAGAGGTGGAAGACGAGATGGAGGGATCAACATTTGGGACAATAGATGGGGAGTTTAGAATTTGCAATTCCAAATGAGATGATGCTGCTTGAGTAATGGGAAGAGAAAAACCAGATGATGGTGTAGAACTTACCCATTGACAAGGTTGTTCAACAACAAGTGTATAGGCCTCTATTTCTGTTGTCCATTGTGCAAGTTGGGGCAGCATCTTCATCATGAAGTCCAGCTTCTCCTGAGGGATGAAGTGTCTTGGAAAAGGGCCTCCCCATGGACAAGGAGTCCTGCAACCAATTTTGAAAGCTCTCATTTGAGTTGTTGCTCTAGATTGCACCATCTTTACCTCCATCTTTTGGATTTTCTCCAACAGACCAGCATCTTGCATCTGATTGTCTTCATTATATGCATACTCTTACTCTTGGAAAGCTCCATAGCCAAACTAATTTTGGCATTGCTGCTCATATGGGTATGCATGCTGATTTTGAATTTGTTCAAAATGCTGATTTGGAGGAGTTGTAAAACATGTTGGAGGTGAAATATATTGCTGTTGTAAATGTGAGTTCCATGATGGAAATGAAGTCATGATTGCACAACTTCATGGAATGGAAAATAATGAAAGAGATGGAAAGAAGGATGGATGGGAATGGATGAAAAATAGGTCTGCAACTTTAGAAATGGGTTGCTGATCAGATGGAGTCGCCAAATGTGTTTGCAAGTGCCTCCAAAGGCTGAAATCTTCACAGGAACACACCAACCTGCAAAAGATGAAGTGGAAGACCTCTAAGGTCCCACGGGCGTGCCAAAACTGTTAGTGCAAAATCACAAAGCACCCCTGGATGTTGATCAGATTTCTAGGTTGATCACTCTAGCATCCAGTGTGATTGCACAACATTGAATCCTTTCTCCAAGTGTGGGACTTGCAAGAATGAGAAAGGAATCTCTAGAGAAGGCTGGTTCCTCTCTCCTAAACTACCTGCCACAAGCTATTCCAGTGCAAGCAAGCTAATCTAAACCTAATCTAACCATGCCAAGGAGACAGAGAGAGAGAGAGAGAAAAGGAAAAAATAGAAAAAGCCTACACTAAAACGGTGATACACCAGAGAAGGAGAATGTTGAACATCTATCAAAACTGCCATGGAACAAGGAGAGGTGAGCAATGGGAAGGATGGACAAGATGCATCATAGGCCCAAGGATAGATTTCACACAGAAAATGTCCCAAAACTCCATGAACACAGCTCCAAACCTGCAATGAACATTCAAACTTGCACAAATACCTGCAATGAAGAGAGGCAAGAAGAAAACAAGCAAAAAATGAGCAAGGATGGATAGATGCATCACAAAACATGTTTTTTTGTTGCTCCAAAAGTTTACATGAACATCATTTCAATAGTAAAAGGAAAAAACGCCATTATAGAGCAAGGGAGGAGGTTCGAACTCCATTTTCAACCCTAGAGAAGAAAAGAAGGGAGGGTAGAGCTGAAAAGATGAACAACTTGTAATCAATGAATAAAATGAGCCAAATCTGGCCTTTTACAATGCATGGGTCGAGCCTAGGAGAGAGAAACATGGGAAAATGTGCAAGCCATCCAACCATTGACCAAAACACATTCTTCATTAAAATTAGTGGTTGAAACATCACTTCTAGCCATGTTGAAGAAGAATGCGACCCATGTGCATTAAAATTGGTTGTTGAAACGTCACTTCTAGCCATGTTGAAGAAGAATGCGACCCATTTGCATTAAAACTAGTTGTTGAAACGTCAGTTCTAGCCATTACCATGTGCTAGAGACGTTTCTTGATTTTCTCTCTCCAAAATGAACTAAAATGCAAGATTGACCTGGAATCGTGTAGAGAATCTCATAAGATTTCCAATGATATAAAGAACATGCAAATCGAGCTCGGATCGAAAGATATGGCGATCTCAAGATTTAGGGCACAAAAAAAAAGCCAAAACAGATTTTTGAAATTTTCCCATGCACTGCCACTTGGATGACACGTGTCGGGCGCTGATTGGCTGAACAATTCTCTCTCCTCCACCTTTCCGTGGGTTTCCCTTTGAAATTTTGACATTTTTATCACTTTGGGAAATTTTCCATTTTTTCCCCGCGCCCCGCCACTTGGGACACGTGGCGTGATCTGGTTGGAGGACGGGGCGCGGGGTCATCCTTGTCTTTTAATCTTTTGGCCCAAGACTTTGTCAAATTTTTCTAAGTCTTTCCCTGGCTCCAAACTTCCCTGTCTTAGGACACATGGCATGTTCCTGATTCGTCCACGGGCCTCCCGGCTTTTCGCGTCTTCCGCGTCCTTTTGTCCTGGATTTCCGAAACTATCTAGGACAAAAACTTCCGAACCACCTGATTCGGGCTTCCTTGTTCCTGTTTGAGGTGAAGACACGTGGCACATTTCCATTGGCTCTCGGCTCTCCTTTGACTCTTTACGTCCCCGCTCATACTTTTGGCTCGGATGTCCCAAACAAAAGTTCTCTGTTTTGGCCGAACCGGCGGTTCGAGTCCTTCGCGTATATTTGTCCCAAATGTCCCGGAATTCCTAGGACAAATTCCTCCGGCCCGCCCGAAATGGACTGCCTTGCGCCCAACCAGCCGATCCACACCTTTCATGTACTTTTGTCCCAGATGTCCTTAAGCGTGTGAAATGAAGACTTAGGCAATTTTCTCCTCCTTCCGCTTTGTTTTGGCTTTTCACGCCCCACGCATCCCCGATGTCCCAATTGTCCCAAGGACCGCCCTGGACTAGGACTTAGCCAATTTTCCTCATTTTTTCGCCCCAAGCTAGGTTTTTCGCATTTCTTCCATTTTCTTGACTTTGTTGGGATTCCTTCTTGTATGGAAGGGTTTGAGAGAAGCTGAGGGACCCCAAAAAACATGATTTTGGGCCTTAATCAATATACTTGCCTGGGACTTGAATATTCCGATGCATGTTATCAAAATTACCCTGGGGGGGTGAATTTTGGATAACAGATTCCATTAAATTATTTAGTGGACATGCATGTGGCAACAACATATGATATGTAGAAACATCTCCAAAATTTCCTTGAGACAAAATGTTGGACAAGGGACAGTAAGAAGAATTATGATACTTATCTTGTTGTAGGTTGAATTCTTCATCACTTGCTGCTTTCAGAAATCCTTCATCATCTCCTAATATATGTGAAGCTGAAGCTATAGATTCTTCCTCTCCCAAGAGAAATATCATTCCTCCAAAGTGAAATTATCTTCATTTGTAGGGAATTTCGTTGGTGTGGTTCTGGAACTAACTGTGATGGTTCGAAACTAACTATGATGGTTCCAAAACTATTCCCAACTACTCCAAGGATGATTGGTGTACATTCAATGGTGGGTTAATCATATCTTCTATTTCTCATACGTGATCTTGCAATGTGATCATGGCAAACGAAGAAAAATTTTGCTCATTAATATCAAGATTATCAACCCATAATTGCTCTTGATTATCATTAAAAGGTCATGTAGAGGGATATAATGAAATTTGCTTAGAACTCTTACCATTTGAAATAGTCATATCACCTGACTTGCAATCAATTAAGGCAGCAACTGTAGCTAACCATGGTCTGCCCAAAATAATGGGATAACCCAATGTTTTACCTTTTGGCCGTAATATAAGGAAGTCAACTGGATATTCCCATGACTCCACCATAACCACCACATCTTCAATAACTCCTTCGGTTTTGCTACAAACTGATCTACCATCTATAATATGGTGTTAGTAGGTTGTATACCTATTAATGGAAATGTTTTTAGAGTGTCCATTGTCATTACATTTATAGCTACTCCTAAATCAACCAAAATGTTATGTATATCTTTATTCCCTATAGAGATAGAAATAATAGGGCTTCCAGGATCTCCATATTTGGGAAGTAGGATCTTTCCTGCTAATAAATCAGCAAGTTTCCCATCTACTTTTATAGTCCTGGGGTACTACTTCTTTCTTCCGAATTTTTCAAACATAGCATTTTGATTAATTTGTTTAATTCTGGAATGTCCTTAATTTCTTGTAGCAGTGGTATTTCAATATTCAGTCTCCTTAGTTCCTACACCAATTCATATTCCTTGATTTCTATAGCTTCTTTGAACCTCTTTGGAAATGGAGTTTCAGTAGAGTTTCTTTCTGGTTCATTATCTCTTTCTTTTCATCTTTGTTGGGGGAAACCAGACTGGGGTTTCAGTTTCTTCTATCATTTCAGTGATGATAACAGGTGGACTACCAACTATTTTTCCGGATCTAGTGTGAATATCCTTACAATCCATAGTGTTAAGATCAACTGATTTTTCTAGTTCTGTTCCGTAGATAAGAGTTGTTTGTTTGTTTCTTGGGTTTACTACTGGCTATGCTAACATTTACATTTGGAATACATTCTTAGTTTGTGAATTTTTTGCTGGGGCACCCATTATGGCTTGTTGATTCTGATTAGGATATGTTTTCCCTTGAGTATAATTACTAGGGCTCCATCTAGGTTGTGACCAAGCATACTGGTTATTTTGACCAGTCCATGGTTGTTGATGTCCTTATGCATACCAAGATTGACCTGCCCAATCCTAGGGATTCCAAGTTGGTTGAGGGGCCCAAGGTAGTTTTCCCAACTTTTTGGTACTATTTGAGTAGCCCATGGCATCATCCAAGGATTAGGAGATGACCTTGGCATGAACTGTCCTTGGGTAGGTTGTCTCTAGACAAAATTTAATTCTTCTGATGTGCTAGTTTGTTTGAGCTGATTCTTTATAAATGGAAGAAGAGAACAAACATTACTCTCATGGTCCCTAGATTCACAGATAAGGCACATTTCCATTTTATCCTAAGGACAATCTCTTAATGCATGTTTTTTCCTACATCTAGGACAATACATGGCTAATGGTTCAGTCTTAGCATTTGCTTTAGCTTGTAATCCATCCATAGTAGAGGTTAATTGAACTAAAATGTCTATTTTAAAATTTTCTAATTCATCCATTAGTTTGTTCATATCTAGATTCAAACTTTTCACTAATTTTCCCTTCCTAGGTCCACCCCTTGTTCTAGAATAACTTCTACAAATGTCTTTAATTTCATTCATCCTTAATTGATCAATGTTTCCACCTCCTATCAAGTTAAGAGCTTCCCTAGATTCATCTTCCAAACCTTTGAGAAAGATGGTTTTGCTTAACTCTTCTTGAAGTAAAAATCCACATCTTTTACTCACAAAGAGGAATCTATCCAAATAATCTTCCATATTTTCATCCTCTTCCTGTTTGATTTTGAAAAATTATTCCTTCCTATTTTTTCCTCTATGTAATCTTGATATTTGTCTAGGAAGGCAATTTCCATTTGTGCCCAATTGGTAATAGAATTAGATGTTAATCCCATAAACCACCTCATTGTTGCATCCTTCAAGGTAGATGGAAACAACTTGAGCTTTTGATTATCTATCTTGTAATCATAGGTCTGACATAGTATTTTAAATTCAAACAGAAATTGGTCAGGATCCTCAGATGACATTCCTCTAAATGTGGGCAAGTGTGTAGGTGAAATGTTCTTCATAGTGGTTTCATCATCCTCCAACTGAATGGGATAGGTAAAGGTCCTATCAGGTTCTCTTTCAGCTTCTCATTCCATCTCTCTAGTATTCTCTAGTCCTTTCTCCCAATCAATGTGGTATGTGATTTGTTTTGGGGATGGTGAAAAGTCAGGAGTAGGAGGTTGACTACTCAATTGTGAATCAAAAATTTCTCTAAATGGATCTTGAGAAATAATATTTTTCCTGAAGGATCTACTTCCCTCTGGTGATTGATCTAAGGATTCCAAAGATGGCAATTTTTCTTCTTGTCTTACAGAGGATAATGGTGCCTCCAACTCTTGATCAACTTCCTGATTTAAACTAGAGGATGATGGTAATTCTTGTTCATATATTTTTGGGATAAATCTACCCTTGGAGTCTCTTGGTCTACTCATAAATGTTTTGATAGCTTAAGAAACATCTCTTCAATTACTAAATGTATGATTGTTGCTCTTGTTGACACCTAATTAGAAAATTCTAACTAGTGGCTCCTCAATTATGACACCAAAAATGATGGGTGTCATTATTCCTTTCATTTAATCAACTCTCTATTGATGTCATATTCAAACCAGAGGTGTGTCTAAAGCTATATGCAACAAGAATAATCTTGGCAATCTAGTAATTGATTGTAGGTATTTTGTATTTTATGGGGATATTTTCAATGTGTTAAGGACTTCTTGGTTAAAAACTTTATTGGAATCAAACTATGAAAACATTTTGGAAGTAAACACACTTTACAGAAATAAATTGTTGAAAATAAACACACTTCTGAGAAATGAATTGCTGGAAATAAAAACACTGGCAGTAATGAAATAGATTTTTGAAAGAAACATTACATAAATAAAAACATAATTGAGAATTCTTGGAAAATAATTGCAAAGAAATAAGAACTTAATCTAGAACACCTGCAGGGACAAGTCTACAATGATTTTAAATTGAAAGTGATACAGAATTAACAGATCTAAACTATTTGCTTTAAAAATATAAATACCAATAAAAATGAGGATCCTGGTTCTTGGAGGAGTGGGCCCTTGCTCTACCTTGAAACAGGATTGAACAACTTAATTTTCTCTCAAAATAGGAATGGCTATTTTATTGATAAAATGTTCTGCATTACAAAAATGTGTTGGATCTGTGTATCAATCTATATCTATCTTGTCCTATCTCTATATTCCTCTATCTTCTCTATCTATATCTTAATCTATCTGTAGGTCTATATGTATATACTTCTTCCAGGGGTGCATTTATGGCCATAATTGTTCCACTGACATGATGGAACTGAATTGGGCCTAGAATAGATGTTGAATTAGAACATGGTTGGATGTACAATTATGTGATAATTATCCTAGATCTACAAGTATGGAGAGTTAGAAGTCTTCTAATCTACTCCTGATTGATAGGATCATTGATTTGACAAATCACCGGCTATTTGGAATAGATTCTTATCGGTTTCAGAACTCTAGAAGAGTTCCAAAACTAAAGGAAATTGTTCCAGGTTTAACCGAGAGAGTTCTAGAGCTATCTGCAGGAGTTTGGAACTAATTCCAATAATTCTGGAACTAAGTACTAGAGTTCTAGAACTAAGTTTGGAAGTTTCAGAACTAGGTGATAAAGCTTGTGACTGTGTAATGGAGTTCGAAACTAGCTTGGAAGTTCTGAACTAAACTATATTGAAACAGATGCTCTCAAAAACATGTTGACCACTTCATACTTCATTCTTCCACCTGATTGTGACCTACTTTATTACAAAAATGAGTTTCCAAAACACTTTGTTAGGAATTATAGAGCTTTTAAATGTTAGAATCATAATCAACAAAAGATGGAAAATTACATCCTAACTTATATCAGATCAAACAAAAGTCACAAAATGTAGTCAGACTTAATCAAAAGGAGAGTAAGATGAGATCATTTATTATACATTTAACGGTCATATCTCGGCCTCATTAGCCATCCTCTAATCTATTTTTCATTTCCAATTGAACTAAGAACACTCCAATATGAGTTTTAAAGGGTGCATCCATTACTATACAAGGGGCCAAGTTTCTGGGGACTTTGAGGTCTTAGCACTTACAGAATCTTACTGCCTTCCCACTCTACTTGGGCACCCTTAGTGCTATGAAATAATTTTGATTTAAGGTTCAAAAAGGGGTATAAGCTTTGAGAATGAGGAATAAAGAGTAATTATCCCTTTTTTAGATGTGAAATATGCACCTTATATTAAAACTTTGAGTGAGGAATACCTGAGCAATGTAATTTATGTACGCATCATTCAAGACCCGAAGTACTTGAGTTATTAAAGGAAGGAATCCTCTAGTGGGAAGATACACAGTCTATCATTGATACTACAAGTATTTCTTGTGATAATTGGGCACATGCACCTATGAGATGGTTGGGCATGAAGTAAGAAGCACATTTTCATGGAGAAGCAAACCTTGGTATAGTCGGAGGATAGGTAATAACCCGTACCTTGGTACACTAAAGAAGGAGATCATATGGTATTATTGCATACCATGGAGGAGAAATGGACAAATCAAGTGGAAAGAAGGAATATATTAGTATATACCTTGTGCGAGACAACATTTTGCTAGTGGATGGTTCACAAGGATAATATTAAGGAATGAAATGAAGTCATAATTTCTCTAACCATTTGGTTCTTCAAGAGCAATGCACCTACTACAATTTTTATGTATCATGGTAATCAGCCTATTCAACACCATGTTTAACAATGTGACATACTTTGTATAGAGGAGTAGGAAGCTTTACCACCTTCACTTTGGGTGTAAAAACTTTATTCCACTTTACAAGGTTACGCACGAGCCTAGTATGTTTATGTAGAGTTATATTATATTGGGAGATTGGAAATGGGCAAGAATTGATTGCATGAATGAACCAGAATTTTGACTACTTCTATACTAAAACTCGATAAAAGAGGCATTAAGGGATATATAATGCTTAACTATGGGTGATAGTGAAAATTCTGAAGAACTCATTCGGGACTTATTTGGTGAGGTAGACTCAAGAGCACGTTTTGATGAAATAAAAGAGATAGATGCCGCACTACTTAAGTGTGCTTGTTGTGAGAAAGAAAAAGGAAAGATGGTCTACATATTGGATGATGAAGAAGTATAAAATCATGATATATATCATTCAAGTACATACACATGAAGTGCTATAAAGTGCGGATAAGAATGTACACATGTATCATGAACCTATAAAGACAAAGAAAGTGAACATTATCATGGATGTTGACCCTAAGGAGGCAATAATTGGGGATTATTGGACTAATTCTAAAGTAGTAAAGATAATTGAGTTACTATGGGATTTTCAAGACTTATTCCCTAGGGGCTACCATGAGTTAAAAAGAGTGCATGATTCATTAAGAGAGATGAATATTAAACTAAAGGAAGGAGCACACCCAATCAAGAAGAGACCTTACATGATGAACCCAAACCTACACATAAAATGTAAAGAAGAAATTAACAAAATGTTGAACTCTGGAATCATTAAGCCCCTAGACAAATTAGAGTGGGTTAGCCCAATGGTAATTAATATAAATAAATATGGTTGGATTATGATTTGTGTGGACTATAAGGAGTTGAATGGTGCCTATGTGATTGATCATTTTCCTACGCCATTCAATGAGGAAATATTAGAAGGTGTTGTAGGGTGTGAATGTTACTCTTTTACCGATGGATTCGTTGGGTATCATTAGGTCAGAATAACACAGGAATATCAAGAGAAAATGACTTTCACCAATGAATGGGGAAGATTTTCATATACTGAGTAGTGCCCTTTGGTTTGAAAAATGCACCACTATATTTTTGCTTATATTTGTTCAAGCATTCCAGGATTTTATTCACAATTCTTGTAGGTTTACTTGGATGATTGGATGGTGTATGGGCTTGTTAAGGATCATTGTAAAAACTTGTGCTTAATTTTTGAGAGATGCAAGCAATCAATCATCTCCTTAAAAATCAAGAATTGTGTGTCTGCTACACCTTTTGGGACTTTGTTAGGGTACATCATCCGCAAGAAAGGTTTACTAGTAGATCTAGCTAAGGTTGCAATTATTGTAGGCTAGGAGGAACCTACCAGTCAAAGTGAGGTGTGCGGATTCTTGGGCCATATAGGGTATTATAGAAAATTTATCAAATGGTATGCAAATATTTCTGTGCTCTTGGAAGAATTATTAAAAGTAAAAGGGACATTCTATTGGGGATAACCGCAATAACATGCATTTGAGGCATTGAACGATAGACTTATAATAGCACATATTATGTGTTTTCCTTTATGGAACCAATTATTTCATGTACATGTGGATGCATCTGGCACAACCATTGGCATGGTGTTAGTTCTACCTAGTGAAGGTAGTATAGATCTTCCTATCTATTTTTCTAGTAGAAAGTTTACTCATGTAGAGTAAATTTATACAACAATAGAGCGTGAGGCCTTGTCGATGATCTACACGCTACATAAATTCAAACAATACTTTTTAGCAACACCTTTTGTATTCTATACTGATCACGTGGCTTTAAAATACTTCGTAAACAAGCCCATTTTAAAAGGGTGCATATGTCAATGGTTACTCTTATTTGAGGAATTTCATTTCACAATTGTGGTAAAACTAGGTAAAAGTAATGCTGACCATGACCAATTATCAAGGATTCAATCGGGGGAGGACACACAAACAATCTGAAGATACAATGCAAAATGCACAATTTTTTATGTTACACCACGCACCTTTTAAATTAGAGGATATTGTTGTCTTTTTATGCATGGGTATGGCGCTAGAAGGAATGAAAGCATAGAGAAGAAATAACTTGCAATTCACGTGACACCCTTTATGTTGATCAATGGTGACTTATAAAAACTAGGTCGAGATGAAGTATAACATCGGTGTGTACTAGAGCATGAGCACACATATATTATGGAAGATGCTCATGGTGGTATTTTAGGTTGGCACTATGTAGGTGACGTCACTTTGTGTGTAATATTCTACTTTTTGGATTATGGTGGGAGACCTTGTACAAGGATTATAAAGAGTATTGTAAGGTGTGTGATCACTGTCAACACATTGGTAAACCTAGGAAACAAGATGAATTTCCCTTGAGGCCTATTACTAGTGTAGAGACATTTGAGAAATGGGCTATACACTTTATAGGTCCTATTTCACTAGCCAAGTGTAGAACTAGATCAAGCTATATCATCACTTGCACGGATTATATAGCAACTACAATAGCTAGGTTCTTATGGGAAAATATTCTTACTAGGTATGGATGTCCACCGAGCTTGACAAGTGATAAGGGTACACACTTTTGAATGAGACAATCAGGATATTGTTGGATGAATTTACGGTTGCCATGACAAGACTACACCATGTCATCCTTAGGAAAATGGTACTACTAAGGCCTCTCACTAGATATTGATCCATATTTGGATTAAAAATTGTGATGTTGGAAGGAAATACATAGATGATAAAGTTTTTGATGTACATTTGGCATGTATAAGAACCTACAAGAGATTGAATAAGGCCACACCCATTTCGGTTTGTGTTTGGCACGGCAACAATCCTTCCTATTGAATTCATGTTACCTTATTTGTGTATTATGCATGTTGGAGGTCTAGTTGATGAGCAAGCATTAGAATAAATAACTGATATGTTAATATAGTTGGATGAAAGGCACGTCATAGTACATTGGAGTCAAAAGAAGGAACAAGCTAGGCGAAGGCATGACATGAAAGAAACATCAGGGATAAGAAGCTTGAGGTTAGACAGATGGTGCTACTATATGATTCTAAGTTCTTGCGCCATCTAGGCAATCTTAAGGTGCATTGGTTGGGACCATATGTTATCACTCATATAATTGACTTAGGAACTTTCTCGTTTGAAGCGCTTGATGGAATGTAGTTACCCGATTACTTTAATAGGATTAGGATGAATCCCTACTATAAATAAGTCTTCTTGGTGTTTGTAATAAGGCATTATTTCCATTTAGTATAGGTTTCCCTTTTTATATTTCCTTTAATGTATTTCCTTCTTCATCGCTATGCTTTTTCAATTTAGTTTGGTGTTTTTTTGTAATAAGCGTGTTTGCGCACTGGAAGCTAATTACAATCTGAAGTAATTTTTATACGTAGAGGACTACACATACCATTGGTGTGGGGTGGTTGTTATTTGTTATTCACAACTAGGTACACATGAGAAAAAAATTGTTATAGGTGTTATTTAAGTATGGAAAGGAGCTATTTGAAAGGTGATTACTTCTAAAGAATACCATAGAGGTAAATGAATGATGGGAAAGTGTAACACGAGGTAAGAAGTGGCCATGGAAACTACTATGAAGGGGTGTAGTGGTGAGGTACTCGGCACAAGGAAGTACGTGGAAGAGAAGTCTATATCTAGAGGGTAGGAAGGCATGCTAGAAGGTTATATTTGGGGCATAAAATTTTACTACATGGAAATTGTTCATAAATTTTTAAAATGGTCAATTAATGAGAAGATTATTGGTAGGCAAAGGAGTAACAAATTCACTAAATTTTTGAAAATCTATATAAGTACGTGATGTGGGTTCATTTTTACCTTTGCAATCACAAGTATTCGAGTGAGATAAGTGTAAGCTGAGCTAAACAAATCGTATTGAGGTGTAGAGAGTTGCAAAATAAGACATGGAGAGTTTATTTATGCATGGAAAAGGTTTGCATCCCCATTTGTGAAGGGTTTGAGTGAAGTAGAAGTGTTGAGAAGGAGATCGGGCACACGGTTTCAAGCTAGGGCATGTGATTTTGAGATAGAGTCGAGTTTTCTTGACATGGAATATGAAAGGCGGGATTTTTACGATGGAACCGAAGAAATCACCTGTAGAAGGCACAAAAGGAAATAAAAAGGTGGAAGTTGAGGTTGAAATTTCTCCCGAGAGAAATTTTTAAGAGATGCAGTACCCAGAAGGAGTAATATTCATGCAAGATTGGGATTCCCACATCTGTAGATGTAAAGTAAATGACTACAACCACCACACCAAAGTGATAAAAGGAGATTTGGATGCTTTAAAAAATAATAATACCAAAAAGTGCATGGTCGAAGATATATTAATGTATAATGATCTTTGGGAAACATTACTTAAACAGATAGGATTTTATCAACGATATGCACTCCCATTATTTGGAAAATATGAACCTTTATATCAATGGCTAATGAGTAGATTCCATGAGGACTTCTTCTATTTCATCGAGACGGAGAGTTGGGCTTATATTTTCCCTAATTATGACATTAGTGGGACCTGAAGGGAACATTGATAGACATTGGTAAGGATCTAGGCTGATAAAGTAGCGGTTATAGCCACAAGGAAGGAGTTGGGGTATACTAAGGGTCTGCGACATTTAGAGATTGAGGAAGTACCCAATGGTGTAAGAATTCATGCATCTTCTAACCAAGTTAAATGATCAAGGGAGATGGTCATGTGTAAATAAAATGTGGTTATGCATTGCAAAGAAGATGATGAGAGGAGAAATCTACAACTTAGCGAGCTATATTGTAGAAACCATTATTAAGGAAGTACGCTTAGGTAAAAATATAATTTTTTACGCCATCCTCTTTTCTCTTTTTTTTTATAGAAATTAGAGTGCTCGATGGGCCAAAGAATAAAATTTGGAAATACCCGCTAAGAAGAATTCCCTCACAGAAAGTTTCGAGAAATATTTATGGGAAGAATCAATGAGTGCCACATTCAAGCTAAGGGTAGAAATGTTGTATTACCTACTTTTGAGGCATTTGAGGAAGAATGGCGCATTCCAAAGGAACTACCTTTGGTAGTAGGCAAGGCAAGTATAGTTCACGGTGTATCAACACTTATGCATCACGTGGTTTTCCATGAAGGATGGGACATGGAGTCCATGGTACAAACTACCTTATGCCTTCATAGTACGCTATTTATAGGCCTTGGTTCATAGATTTTTGATGCATGTAGGATAAAATTCAATGTAAAAAGGTAGATTGTGACTACCACACCCTTTGAAAAACAAATGGATATCCGGCTCACTCGCCTACATTGAAAAGATCTTTTAGATGTCATAAGTATGAAGAGAATAATTTTGGCTGTTGGTGACAATGGATCTACACTCGTATATCTTCATCTCAATCCTAGGATAGAGAAAAATAAGTATGTAGAAAATGATTTTATGCTCCCAAGGATGCCTAAGGGAAAGCACACAATGGAGAATGTGTCAGCTCTAAATCCTTCTACGACCATATAGATAGATAGGTAGGAAGAGGAACAAGAAGATAGTAGAGGATTGGATCATAGATGCTAGTGGAGGCCCATAGACAAAGTGGAGAGTGAGCGTGCAGATTATCCACCATAGACACAAGAAGGTGAAGATGATGTGGATGTGGATGAAATCCATGAAGAGATTTGGTTTAAGAAGGTATTCATAAGAACTAGGACCCAAGGCATGGGAACACCACATGACCTATAAGAAGATCACCCAGATTCTCCCCTCGAGAAAAAGGAACTTGAGAAGAAGATAAGGAGAAATTTGAAGCTAAATGAGAATGCAAAATAGTCTAAGGAGAGTGCACTTTAAACCCCAATGCAAACGAGAAGATATAGAGGAACCCAGAGATGAAGAGATGAAAGATGAAGAGGTGAACAATGAAGAAGGGGTGAAAGAAGTAGAGGAAACTGAGTGTGAAAATTCCAATGCTCATGTTACTACTATGGAATAAGAAGGGCCAACTCCAAACCTTGGTGTACAGGTTCCTAAGGCACCAAGAACAAAAATAAGAAGTGAAGAATATGTTGTGCCAAGTATGGGCTATGCCGAGGACACGAACAATAATTTGTGCCTAGTTTCAGAGCACAATAGACCTTAAGGAATTATATGGATAAGAGCTGATGGATCAAGACATGGCCACCACATGAGTAAGTAAGTAATTATCCTGGTCCATGTAGACCCATATGGATTAACCATATTTCGATGTCTGCGAGGAATCTTGTGTGTCAAGAAGAGTGAAGAAGGCACCCAAAAGTACGTACATGATAGTCAAGCCTACTCTAATTTTTGATGAGAAAGTGAGTAATTCTTTGGTTGAAGTATCTATAGAGGTGGCATGGAGGAACATTGATAAGGCTGCCACTATTAAAGTGTTACTTGAAGATAAAAAGGAAAAAACTATAGAAATATCACATTTAAAATGTAAAAATGTCCTAGCACGAGAAGAAGAATGATGCCTTCATTAGCATGGCGAGAGGAAATTGGTCACTACTTTCTGAAAGTAAGGCCTCATCTTGAGTGTAAGGTACTTGATAATTTTCCTTTGACTATGCATTATGTACACATATTGGTTGATTTGGTGCTAGAAGATGGACCAATTTGAATGCCTGTGCCAAAAGACCCGAACATGAAGCAAAGAGAGAAAGGGCCTCCACGGTTAGAAAAATTTCAAATTATGATGTGTTGCTCTAAAATCTAAAGGATGAATTGAAGAAATATAACCAATATTTAAGTATTTATGCAGCACCGAGAGGTAGTAATCAAGACCGAGAAATATGGTGGAGGATAATGCGGTCATGGCAAAAATGAAAGACAAGACTTTAGGGAAAATAGAAAGATTAACACTTGTAAAATAGAAGCATGAAGCCCTTACAACAGATCAAGACCCCATAAAGAGAGAATATATGAGATTGGGAAGCACATAACATAGAAGATGGATCTTCTAGAGGGGATGATGACTGTTATGGAAAATGTTTTCCAAGTACTACAAAATGAAAAGGAAAAGATTACTCGGGATGAATTGGAATCTATTTCCACGGGCATTCTAGAGAAGACAAGGACCATTGGATAATTGGAAGACATTGGAGGTTGAGATCAAAACAGAATACCCATAATTGGTCCTTACGGTTGAAGAAGAAGGTGCTACAAAGTAGAGGTCTGTTATTTTGTATAGTGATTCATAATATTCTTTCCATTCTTATTCTTTATTGTTTAAGAAAGTTATAAAGTATCCCCATTTTCGAGATGGAAATGTACTTTAGTGTGGGGTAATGTTGAGCATACATACTATTGTGCTAAGGAGAAGACCCACATTTGATTCACATGCGGGAACAAGGCATACTTGGAGGAGTTGAAGGATAGGAAAGGAAATGCATGCTAGAACAAATTTGATTTGGGACTTAGTCATTTTCATGGATATGGGCTATTTTTGGGACATAGTGTGTGGGGAACACATTGGGATGGAGACTTTTGCAACATGTAAATACTATTTTGGGAATTATCATCTGATAAGATCCATGCATGAGTTCAAGATAATAATAGGATTTCTTCTCCCAATTAACTATAGGATGTCTATTATTAGTGCACTTACATGTGTGCATGTTAATGTAAAGGCACATGGATATTATCAACATGTGACCTATTTTGGGAAGTGCATAGGTAGTGAAGGGAAAGTCCCCACCCCTATAAATATGTAGTGAACTATGTAGTTTAATGTGTGGATTATTATAAAGTTATGTTGTTGGATCTGAGGTGTGCATGACTTATGGTGATACTATTTATTGTAAGAAGCTTCTATGTTTACTGTGCTTAATATAATGGAGTATATTGGCTAGATAATGGTGTTAAACATGACTATAACTGGTTCTTGTATGGTTTATTTCATTATGGTTATTGTTTAATTCATGATTCTCTAAGATCTAGATCTGGAATATGCTCTATGGAATGTTTATGGTTAGTTATGGTTTTGAATGTATGCTTTATCTTCATCACACTAACATCCTACACAAAAACTCTAAATAGGGGTATGGTACCTTTGCGTGCTTTGGGTGAGTGCTCAACTCAAACTAGGTGATATGTTAGTATGCTTGGGTTTAGTTGGTTTTCATATAGTAGATTCTAGGTTACACCACTAACCATCTTTCTTTATATTGATCACCATGGGGCTAACCCACTCGATTCGTCTAGGGATTAATGATGTTAGAGTTCAGCATTTTTCAATTTCATCTTTAAATTTTACACACAGTTTGGGTTCATCCTGTAAGGTCTCCTTCCATTTGGGTGCACTCCTTCCTTTATCTTGATATTCATCTCACCTAATGACTCATGTTATCCTTTTAACTCATGGTATCGCCTAGGGAATAAATCCTAAAAATATCATAGTAACTCAATTATCTTTTCCACTTCAGAATCAGACCAATAATCTCGATTATGGCCTCCTTAGGTTCAACATCCATGCCAATGTTCACTTTCTTGGTCTTCATAGGTTCATGATAGGTGTGCACATTCTTATCTAGAATGTCTAACACTTCTCGCATACCTCTTGAATGAGTTATATCCAAATATTCTACTTCTTCGTCATCCACCATACGAGAATATCTTTCCTTTCTTCTTCTCAAGGCAAGCACATGTAAATAGTTTGAAGTTTGTATCATTGACTTCATCAAAATGTGATCCTTGTTCTTCCTCATCAAATAACTCCTGAATGAGTTCTTCATCCTTGGCACTATCTCTCATAGTTAAATTGTCCATAACCCATAATGCCTCTTTTACCGTAGGTTTAGTAGATAAGTATTCAAAATTCTATGTCATTCCTATAATTGAGTCCTTCCAATTTCCATTCTCCCTATGCATCTCTACATAAACATACCAAATACATGTGCAGCCTTGTAAAGTGGAATAAAGTTTGTGCACCCATAGTGAAGGTGGTAAAGCTTCCTGCCCCTCTGTCCAAAGTCTCTCACACTACTAAACGTGGTGCTAAATATGTTGATTACCATGATACATGTAGATTGTAGTAGGCACATTTCTCCTAAATAACCGAGTGGTTAGAGCAATTCGATTTCATGCCATTCCATGATATTATCCTTATGAACCATCCACTAGCAAACTTCCATCCCACACAAGGTATAAACTAACATATTTCTTATTTTAACTTGATTCATCTACTACTCCTCCATAGTGCACATGAATACCGTAGGGTCTCCTTCTCTAGTGTCGAGGTACGAGTTACCTATCAATCTAATACAACAAGATTTTCTTCTCCACAAAAATTTTCTTCTTACTTTTTTCCCAACCATCTTATAAGTGCCATACACCCAATTGTCACAATAAATACTTGTAGTATCACTAATATACTATGTATCTTCCCATTGGAGGATTCCTTCCTTAGATGGCTCAAGTACTTTCCGGTCCCGAATGATGTGTACATAAATTTTGTTCAGGTATTCCTCACTCAAAGGTTCAACATAATTTGGACCCTTCTATAGTAATGGATTCATCCTGTAAAACTCCTATGGGAGTGGCCTTAGTTCAATTAGCCATAAAGAATACATTAGAGGATGGATTTTATAGAGGCTAGACCATATATACCCATGTATCTAAAGTAAGAACATTAACTTCCGCGTCTATATCAATCACTATATTACTCAAGATCCACCCATCCACAACAACATTTAAGGTGATCTCCTTGTCATAACCTAAACTATGAGGGGGAAGATTAGCATGCAATATCTTTCATTTATTCTCAATAATTACATACAAATTGTTTTCCTTTATCCAATTCCCTAATAATGGAATGATATTCTCCTGGTGCAACATCTTGCATATTTCTTTTAAGTCATCAATATCCAATTAGATTGTCTTTGATGCCTTATTTGCTTCTAACTTCCTTGACTGTTCCTTTAAACACCGTATTTCCCCTTGAATATTTTTGAGTACATCCATGGTCTCTAATAAACCTCATTTTGATGTGAAGGATCTGGCTAACTTGCATGTAAAACTTCCTCCTTAGTGATGGTAGGCTCTTATTTTAATGTCTCTCGGTGCGCGTAGCTACAACACATGTAGTAATCTTCACAGTACTACCTTAGGTTACTGGTGACAACTTTGGCATCCACTGATTCTCTATGGCATGTTGTATTCTAACCATCCTCATTCCCTTGTTCTGTTATTTATGTTTCTTGCTAAGATGCTCATATAAGTCCAGGCATTCCTCATAGTTGTGATTCTTCCCACAAATGGAACAAGTAATATTCGAGAAAATTCACACCTGTAGTGATCAAGAGATCCACATGTAAAATATGTTTTGTGAGGAAAATTCCCTCATCCACCACCATGGTCTTGGCCCTTGAATCCACAATGGTATCCTCAACCTCGCCATGACTTCCTTCAAAATTACCTTTGTTCCGATCATAGTTCCACGGGTTGCGATCACAATCATGATCCCCACTTTTACTTTTAGAGTTATTTGTTACTCCTTTCTATCACACACCAATATCTATGGCATCATGGATCTAACCAATCAACTAGTAGTCTTCTATATCCTGAGTCGTGGTCCAAAAAATCTTACAATAGCAAGATACATTATTTCTTATCACACGTTGTAATAATGGGTAGTGGCTTACATCATGGTCCAAATGACATATCTCATAGTCTAGCAATAATAAACGCACTAATCTATGGGGAAACTATATTTGGTGTTTCATTCCACTTCACAATCTGTACATAGAATCCCGGTGCATGTCCCATGTGCTAAATTTGTCGATAGTTTCTCTAACTACTTTTCCATAGTTGTAATTTGTGCCTCCATGATTGTGTTGACTCTAGTTTCTATACTCTGATCGCTTCTTGACAGCACACAAAGTGGATTCAATTGCTTTGCATGGTGTAATCAACCCCCAAAAAACCATTTTGCATGCTATCTTGTGTGAATATCATATGAAAGTTTTGACAAAAATGTTTTGAAATGGGTATCATATTCACAAACACTCTCGGTAGTACCATGCTTAATATCCTGGAGCACGTTTATACTTTTCTTCTCAAAATCAAGGATATGAAACTCCTTGAGGAAATCATCCTTTAATGTTTTATAATCTATGCAATTCTGATCAGGGTCAAACTTCTTGTACCAACTTTGTGTGTGTCATTGTAATGTAGTTACAAACTGACTTTCCTTGCACTCAGAAGCCATAATTCATTTTGTGTGCCACAGTATCTCACACATTTGCATGTATTCAACATCATCTTCTATGCCCCTATACTTTATAATATGGAGAGACATCTCCATGTAAATATTATGGGGTTGATGAGGACCCTGCCCACCTGATCCAGAACCTCATGTGTTACCTCTACCTCCAAACCCACCAGATCCACCAAAACTAGAGCCACCTATGCCCCCTAATCCTCCTCCGTAGTTGGAAGTGAACACTTTGGATGTACGACCCTATGTCCCAACAGTGGTACTAAAATAAACTCCTATAGTCTACAAAGTGGTACTACTCCTAGAAGTGAGTCCAAAATTATGTGTGCTTGAGTTTTGTGCTAACGATGCACCTAAGAAGGTACATTTAAACAATAAATAAGACATTTTCCCAGCCATATATGCACTTTCTACTTGATTAAATCATTTTATACTACTCCCCAAACTAGCTTGTTGACTACTATTTGTACTAGATACTGGGAAACCAAGCACAAGGTCTAGGTTGCAGTGTAGATTCGGATGTGCACTCATGGCCCATTTCATCTCTCTTGGCACAATCCCATGTGAGGTTGAGGATTGTTCCTATTATGCTTTCCCAAATGGGGGAGTTCCAAATGCTCTGCCTCCACACCTTCCAAGGTTTTTAGTGGTGAATATTCCATTTTTGAAAAACTTGAAAAGGTGAATTTTTCGGCCCATGTTAGTGACATGTTCATCTAAAAGTTACAATTTAATTTTTTAGGGGTGAAACTTCACCTACCCTTGAAAATATCCACTATATAATCCTAGATTATTCATGAGTTAGAACACTACTAGCTCACTCATACCACTTGGGGGCATATCTATTATCAAGTATAGTAAACTTGCGAAGCAATAGAGGCTAGTACACAAAGTGTAGTTTTATAGATATTCATCAGATTTACAGTTGGGTGAAAAGTATTGTTCTCAAACACAAAAAAGAAATTTCCACTGACACGTGACAAGGAGAGTTTGTTGACACACAAAAAAGAGAGTTTGTTGATGCATGACAAGGAAGTTTTTATGATGCGCGATAGGAGGGTGGAGGCTATAGACGTGTGACAAAGACTTTGTTGACGTGTGACAAGGAGAGTTTTTTTACATGCAATATGAGGGTAGAGGCTGTAGATGAACGATAAAATATTTTTTCATATGATAGAAAACTTATTGTTGTGTGACAGCAAACCTCTTTTCATGCATCTATAGCCTTTCTATCAAATGACTTGAAAATGATATCTTCTTTTGGTTAAAATTTTTTCACATAAACCCCAAAAAAATTCCTTTCCAACAAAACCGGTTCTAGGGATGTTTGCAGGATTTTCCATCTCTAATTTATAAGAGGTCCCTTAAAGTGAACCCTGACGCTTCTATACGTGTGAGCTATAAATCCTTAATGATCCATTTCTCTCATCAACATCATTCACTTTGCAATATCATGTTGCTTCTCTATCTCTCTCTTGCTTGCCTCATTATACTCAATCCTCCTTTCTTCACCGCCTCTCTACCTCTAGGTCTACCATTCTTCACCAAAATTTATCCTACCCTGTTCATGGTGGGGTTTAGCTAGCCATCAGCTTCTCTTCCAAGTTCAGGGTTACCATCAATATATTGATTTCTAGTGGAATGCCTTGTAAATAAGTTCCCTTGGATAATGTAAAAACTAGAACTCAGCTACCTCTAGGAAAGAATAAGTGGAAATTGAGTACTCTAAAATATATCTATTCAGAACACCAAGGAACCAAGTGTCAACATTGTGTGTCTAAATTATATCAACATCGTAGTGGGCCTGAAATTATTCCATTGTCTAGACAAGTGTGTGATACCTCCAATTCTTTTAGATGCATAAGCAACCAACCACTCATACAAATCTATTGGAAAGATAGCAAAGAAGCTCTCATATAAATAGTCATAAAAATTCTTCTCCACCCATGCGCATGCATCAAACTCAGATCTAGTGTTGAACCTCCAAGCGTACTCTTCTTCCAAATCCTTTATCCACTCCTCAACACTTGCTAAGGTCAATTGGTATGTCTTCATCATGAACCATCTTGAAAACAACTGAAAAAAGGTCCCAACAATGGAACCAATAATGCAGCCTAGAATCCACTATATAAAACCCAAGCGCACTAGCACATCACCCAGCTTGAGCTGAGTGCTCACCCAAAGTGCGCAAAGGTACCAGGCCCCTCTTTAGATTTGTTTGTGTAGGATGTTAGTGTGATGAAGATAAAGCATATTCAGAACCATAAATAACCATAAACATTCCACAAAGCATATTCCAAATCTATATCTTAGAGAATCATGAATTAAACAATAACTATAATAAGATCAACCATACAAGAACCAATTACAGTCATGTTTAACACCATTATCTAGCCAACATACTCCATTACATTAAACACTGTAAAACATAGAAGCTTCTTACATTATAAAGTATCACCATAAGTCATGTGTGCATCAAATCTAGTAGCATAACTCTATAATAATTCACTACATATTTATAGGGGTGGGGACTTTCCCTTCACCACCTATGCACTTCCTAAAATACGTCACATGCTGATAATAGCCATGCACCTTTACAATAACATGCTCACATGCAAGCGTGCTAATAATAGACATCCTATAGTTAATTGGAAGAAGTAATCCTATTACTAACTCAAGATCATGCATGGTGCTTATCATTCACTTGTTCCCAAAATAGAATTTGTGTGTCGTGTAATTCTCCATCCCAATGTGTGCTCCACATGCTATCTCAAAAAATAGTTTGTATCCATGAAAATGGCTAAGTCCCAAATCAAACTTGTTCGGTGCACATTTATTTTCCTATCATTCTACACCTTCAAATACACATTTTTATCATGCACAAATCCTATGTGTTTTTATCCTTAGGAAAACACTATTTCAGCTCAATGAACTATTTTTCTAGATGCTAAGAAGACAGGGTTCTCAATTTGCATTCCTTAAGAAGTCAATTTAGTGCATAAATTTCACAAACCTCTTCAAAATTTGACTTGAAGCACTAAAAAAACCCATATACACACTTCATAGGTTACTTTTCAATAAATTTTCCTATACAACTTAGACCTATCTCATTTTCCTCAACATTCATTGTTAGTTCTCAAAGGTAGTTTTGGTGAACTTTTGAATTTTTCTTCCAAGAGCTGAAATTAATATTTTGGATGATCATAAATTCCCTAAGAAATGTTCCTAGGCTATTCCCATTCTTATCTAGTCTTTCCTTGACATGTAATGATCTCTTGCACCTCATTAGGCTCTAGAACTAGCCTTAAATGAGCCACTTACCATTGTGACTCGCAACATTAGACATGTTTCTCATTCAAAAAGCCGTGCACATGCTAGAATCATCATGTATGACCTATAGAACTAATGCATGAGCATTATATTCCTAGGTTGTATATAGGTTGATAGCATCAATTTTGGCTTCCTAGGTTTCTTGTCAAGTCTTAGGGGTCTTCTAGAATTTTTAGGTATTTTAGATTTGAATAAGGCCTTCCCAAATTCAATTTTTTTCATTACCCTCAAAAATGCCAATTTAAACTCTTGAAGGAAAATTTTGGATTATTATATTTATTTTATGAGTTTTGGATCCTTCACCCATGTGATGAGATGGTGGAAACCTTAATGAGGTCTAAATTTCCTAAAAATGTTAGAGAATGTGTCATAGTTTTTAAATCATAGGGCTTAGACAAGGTAGAGGAATTTATTCATGTCATGTAGCATAAAATATTAAAATGAAAGGGTCTAAAGGACCAAAGAGAAGTTCTGATTTCATGAAAAAATATTTAAAGATTTTGTAACTATTTTTCAAGCCATCATCTGGATGGTCATTACATGAAAGGGAGATCTATAAGAAGTTTCAACACTAAAACTCTTATGTTGATTGCTTCATAGTTTGTACTTGTTGATAGTCAAGGTACCTTTGCATGCTAAGTATATGGGCGATTTTCAATTAATAGGAGGTTTACATTGAGTGATTGCATTTATTCTTGGAGGTTTCATGATTTATGTGTAGATACAAGCTTTCTTACATTGGTAAATCTTTTCATGACAGGTAGGAGACCTTAAGGTTAATATATAAAGATGAGTGAATAGTGAGACTTGTATATAGGTGATTGAATCTTGTTATAATGGTTTATTATGGACTCATGAGAGCATTGCATGTTAAGAATTATCAATAAGTGAAAGGAAAGTCACTTCTTCAATGAAATTGTATTAGGGAAGGGAACTTTATTCTAGAGAGACTTAGAGCATTATTTTGAATCTGAGTATTATTATACACCCCTGGTAAGGAGAAAAGGAGGAAGAGGTTATGCCAAACCTATGAGAAAATTTCCAAATGTTACTGGTGTAATATTTCTTTAATAATAAAATAACATCTCTTGAGTCTGAGACAAAACCCCATTAGGGTTTGGGAAACATTTGGTTTTTCTTGGTTTCTGCAAGGATTTAATGAATATAACTTGTAATATATGGTTATAGATATATAATATAAAGGTAACACCAAAGTTTTGAGATTTTAGAATCTTCCAATATCAAGATATGTGTGACAGATTAAGAGACTAACCTATAGGTATGCATGGGAGGTTAGGGTTAGGACTTGGAAACCATAAGGAAGGATTCATAGTGATAACCCAAACTTAGAAATTTAATAAATGACATATTCAAAAAGTATAATTTTTATTAAAATTAAATTGAATCCACTAAGGGGCATTGATAGTAGTCATAACCAAGAATGAATATCACAATCCTATAGAACTCAAAGAAGATGGGGAGTTAAGAAGTAAGGTAGAGGTTGACCAAGTTATTCATAGGAATGAGTCATGAAAAACATATTTCTAACACCTAAACACTAAGGAGAAGTACAAGGGCTTATCAGGGTAACCAAATCACTAATTGATAAAAAATTATATAAGTATCCTGTGTCAATCTTGTAGGTGTGTGTGACAAACTTGGAAATAAAAATAGATTTGAATATTTGAAGGCATTGTACTAGTTTGCAAAGATTGATATTTCATAGTAAACATATTTATAACCTAAGGAAACACATTTCAAATTTTATGATATTTTTAAATCATCAAATTGAGCACAATGGTGATGTTAGGTATCCATCTTTGTCATAGTCAAAAAAAGGCCTAGTAAGTGACCATACTATGGGGTTGTGAGAAAATTTTACAAACAAAGTTACCTTAAAATTTTGAACTATCATGAAGAGCATTAAGGGTATCTCAAGAACTACCTAAATTTCTAAATGAATCCTAAAGCAAGAATTTATGCCTAACAATGGTCTTGATCGAGCTACTAGAATTCTAAACAAGGAAAATAATATAGTTAGTGGAATATAGATTTGAACAAGGAATTGAGAACAAAAACTTTCCCACACCACAATACCATAAAAGGAATTAAAATTTTAACTTATGTTATCTTGGGCTACTTTAATTTTTCTCTAACCTTGGAAAAAGCAATGACAAATTGTCAAGAAGATATACAGAGGTAGTTTTGCACAATATAGGGAAGCCAAACCCTTTAATAAATATAAACCATTTGAAATGTGAAATTGACATGGTTTATGGTTAGGAACATGTTGTAAATATTATTTTAGTGATTTTGGGTGAATTAGCTAGAATCGCATAATGAAAGGTACTAGTGAGCTTGAGTGAAAATCTAATTTAAGGGCCACTTAGAAAATGTTGAGTTTGTATCACTTCTAACTTGGTGAGTTATTGTTATAGACCTTGTAAATACATCATAGTGGTATCAGATCTTAAATTTTCTTCGTGGAAAGGACAAGATATTGTTTTGAGAGTAATTCTAGGTAGAAGAAAGAATGGTGCAAGTGAGAGAAGTGGGAAGGTTATCTTTAGAAGAAAAGATGGAAAGGATGATGTTAATTGTGATGAGGAGGTTAGAGATAATGGAGGAAACTCGAAGAAAGATGAGGGCTGAGATGAGTTATATGCAGAGAGATGGGACAAGAAACAAAGTACCATTTGCAGGTAGATGTTACAAGTGTCAAAGGTATGTAGGACACAAGGCATATGAGTGTTATGGGATGAATAAAGATGTGAGAAAAGATGATGATCAAATTGTAAAAGAAAAAGGTAAGTAATTTTTTTGTAGAAGAGTGCTTTTGAAACCAAATAAAGTGATGCAAGATGTAACTCAAAGAAGTTATTTTTATAAGTCCATGTAAAGCTAAAGGAAAAGTTTGTAAAGTGGTTATTGATAGTGGAAGTACTGAAAATATTGTTTCATTTGAGATGGTAGAGAAGCTAGGACTAAAAATACCATGCACCCTAACCCATATCAGGTATCATGGATGCAAAAAGGTCATCATATCTTGGTTAGGGAACAATTTCAGGTTGAGTTTCAAATTTGCAAGTATAAGGACAAAGTTTTATGTGATTTAGTCCCTATGGATGTTTGTCATATTTTGTTAGGCATACCATGGTAGTATGACAGGTAGGAAGTTCATAATGGAAAGAATAATACTTATACCATTTTAGCGAATGGAGTTAGCCACACACTTCTACCTATCAAAGGGGAATATGGAGCACAAGAATGACTAGTGATGATGATGGAAACCAATAAGTTCTTGTTAGAGACTAAAGAACATGTTAAAATTTGCTATGCAAGGATGTTAAATATTATAATTTATATTTTAACAAAAAAATTGAGAGAGAGATATAGGTGGTTTCAGTATAAGAAGAGGTGAAAGATGAATATGAAAATGAGAAACAATAAATTGATGATATAAAAAGATGTGAATCACATGCTAAAGTTCTTTAGGAACAACATAAAGGTCTAGTAAGAGAAAAATCAGATGATGAAATTGAGAAAGGTGATAAGTTAAGATTGAATGAGGTAGTTAAGAGAGAAGAAAAGGAAGAATAGATCAAGATGAAGATGAATGAAGCATGCAAGCCTCTTGATTTTGAATCTAATATTGTTTTGAGATTTGGTTTTGCAGGTACAGGTGAAAATAATGGAGGAATATATCAGGTGAATTCATAATGGACATGGTAGATTCAAGACAATTTGAAAAGACAAATGAAAAAGGAAATGAAGGAAAGGAGGACTATGTAAATGTCAGGAGGTTGAATACCAACAAGAAAAACATGCAGAGTATAAAAAGACAAGGAGAAATCATATAATAAGTGTAAAGAAATCAATCATAAAAGGTATGCTAAATCAGTTCTAAAATGAAATGATTTACAAATCTAATAAGAGGGTCAAGACAAGATAGATGAAAAGGAAAACCAGATTTGAAAAGCATGGTTAAGGAGAGTAATATATTTTTGAATTATGAGTATATAAATGTAGTAGTTGAGGTAAGAAAGAAAAATACAAAGGAAGGTAATATTTTCCACCAAGATCTAATGTTTCAAGAACTTGCAAAGGAAATGATTCAAAAGAACAACAAGAAGCTGAAATTATCAGTTTCATAGCCATGATTGATGGAGCTACAACATACTTAACCATAAATCAGGGGTATATGCTCAAATTTGAGACACAAGAAACTATGTATAGTCCTAAAAGCAATAGTTTGATCAAGAAATTGAGAATTTTAAGGAAGAACCAGTCTATGGAAGTAAAGGACAGTTGGTAAGGATGGATCAGAGTTGGTATTTAGTGAAATAACATTTTCAAGGGATCCTCTTCAACTGGAAACAAAGAAAGAAAGAAGGAGAACAAGAGAGCAAGCACAAGTATGTGGAAGCTTCTATTTTCCCTTAGTAATATGATGTAAGAGAATCATATTCCTAGGATGTATATAGGTTGATAGAATTAATTTTGTCTTCATAGGTTTTTTGTCAGGTCTTAGGGGTCTTATAGAATTTTTTTAGGTATGTTAGGTTTGAATAAGGCCTTCCCAAATTCAAATTTGGTCATTTCCCTCCAAAATGCCAATTTGAACTCTTGAAGGAAAATTTTGGATTGTAATAGTTATTTTATTATTTCTTAGAGAATTCACCCATGTGATGAGATGGTATAAATATTAATGAGGTATAAAGGTCCTACAAAGGTCATAGAATTTGTCGTAGTTTCTAAATCCTATGGTTTAGACTAGGTAGAGGCATTTATTGATGTAATGTAGCACAAAATATGAAAATGGAAGGGTATAAAGGACCAAAAAGTAGTTACAAGGTTCATGAAGGAATATTTAAATATTTTGTAATTATTTTTCAATCCATCATCTGGATGGTCATTCCATGAAAGGGAGAGCTCTAAACTTTTTAGAAGTATCAATCTTGTGTATGCACTATTCTTGTGTTGATTCCTTCATAGTTTGTACTTTTGACAGTCAAGGTACTTGTTCATGATAAGTATATGTGTGATTTTAAATTAGTAGGATGTTTATATTGAGTGATTGCATTTTTATTACGGAAGGTTTCAAGATTTATGTGTAGATAGAAGCTTTATTGCATTGTTAAATCTGTGCATGAGAGGTAGGATACCTTAAGGTCAAGATATAAAGATGAGTGAAAAGTGGGAATTTTATATAGGTGATTTAATCTTGTTATAATAGTTAATTATGGATTCATGAGATCATTTCATGTTAAAAGTGATCAACAAGTGAAAGGAAAGTCACTTCTTTAATGAAATTGTATCAAGGCAAAGAACTCTATTCTAGAGAGACTGAGACCATTATTTCAAATCTAAGTATTGTTACACACCCCTAGTAAGGAGAAAAGGTGGAATTGGTTTTGATAGACCTATGAGACATGTTCCAAATGTTGAAAGTATGTAATATTTATTTTATAACTTAATAACATCTCTCAAGTTTAAGAAAAAATGTTCATTAGGTTTTGCAAAACATTTGGGTTTTCTTGGTTTCTACAAGGATTTAATGACTAGAACTTGTAATATAGGGTTAGATATATAATATAAAGGTAAATCCAAAGTTTTGAGATATGATAATATTCCAATATCAATATATGTGTGAAAGTAAATAGAGTAACCTATAGGTGTGCATAGGAGTTCGGGGTTAGGACTTGGAAACCATAATGAAGGATTCATAGTGACAACCCAAACTAGGATATTTAAGAAAAGGACTATTCATAAAAACTAAATTTGTATTCAAAGGAAATTGAATCCATTAAGGGGCATTGATAGTATTCATAACCAAGAATGGATATCACAAATCTATAGAACTCAAAAAGACAGGAGTTAAGAAGCAAGGAAGAGGTTGACCAAGTTATTCACAAAAAGAGTCCTTAAAATCCTATATTTAACACATAAACACTAAGGAGAAGTATATTCAATGGGTTATAAGGGTAACCAAATCACTAATTGATCAAAATTTGTATCAGTTTCCTTGTCAATCTTGTAGGTGGAAATCATAGACTCTACAATAAAAAGAGATTAGGCAACGGAAAGCTTGGAATGTGTAGAATGTGATGAGAAGGTGCTGAACTCCATTCGGCAATGTTTGACCCCGAAATCCACGTTTAAGGGGCCCAAATTGTGATTTTTGTATTACTGTCTAAAAATAGTAAATTCTAAAAATAGTATGTTTCGCAAAATTAGTGCACATGTAAGTCTTGGAAGATGAAACACCTCGTCTCCCTCGAGACTGGTGACCTTCCACATCTTTCTAGGTGTCCTTTCGTATTTATAAAGTATTATAAATACATATGTAACCGGAAGAAGAGATAGACATCTCTTGGCAGAGATAATTGATGTATTTCGAAGTCTTTGAGTAATTTACATCTCTTTTCAGAGATAGTTGTTTTGCAATTCATTTGGCACATTTGTTAATCTGTTCCTTAAGTCTGAAACCCCTCGGTTTTGGATCAGTGGTATCAGAGCTAAGTCATCTTGAGAGTGTATGATCCCCAGAACGAGGTCGGAATACAAAAAGCTTGGGTGGTCCACACACAATCCTTCAGAATACTTGCCTGTTCGCTGCAGGCGACCTCCAATGGCGGACAACACCGGGATGGATGATCCTCTCAAAAATATGGTGAATGAAGCTCTTAGGGAGCAAAAGGATCAGATGCTACAACAATTCACCCAAATTCTGCAACAACTACAAGTAGGAAATCATGCCTCCTCATCTGTAAATCAGTCCTTTGGTGCCCCGACTCCATTCAAGGTGCAAGTAAATTTCGACATTCCTATTTTTGAAGGTAAGATCAATTTTGATGCAGTAGAGAACTGGTTGGACCAATTGACCTCATATTTTTCTATCAATCAATTTATTGATAAGGAAAAGATAACATTTTCTCTATTGAAATCATCTCTTGCTGTCAAAAATTGGTGGGGTGTGTATAAGAATGGGCTCGAAAGGGATGAGCTAGGAATCACAGAGGAACCCACATGGAATGATTTCGTGGATGCCATAAAGGAAGAATATTACCCTGTTGGGGCCTATGATGAATCTGTACATACAAATGGCAAAGAACTTCACAAGGTAAGGACCACTGGTTCAAGATTATATCGACAAATTTCATTCTTTATCTGCAAGATTGGGCATTCAAGACACAGAACAACATAGGATTCTAAAATATCGCAGTGGCCTACAATGGAGCATCCGAGAGGACTTGGAATTCTTTTAGTTTCAAACCCGGTGAGGCATACAAGTTTTCAGTCAAGATTGAACAAAAGCACAAAAGGAGGACTGCTAGAACCAACCCGTGAGGGGGAAGAATGATAAAGAAGGCCGACTCCGAGGTCAAGGTTGGAAATGAAGGAGTCGCAAGGAAATAAGATACATAAGGAGAAGACAGGGAAGTGGTGCGACCTCCATAAAACAAATTGCCACTCCAAGGAAGAATGTTGAGCCATTAAGTCCTTACTCACCGAGTCATCTTCTTCAACACTCTCTCGCACAAGCCAGCTAGCATGCACTCGAGGTCAAGGATGAAGATGATGAAATTATAGATGCTGATCCGATGTGATCATTGCCACCTCAAAAGTCAAGAATATGGATGAGAAGGAAAGGCTCTTCCACTCCAAGCTCTGGGTAAAAGGTAAGCCACCGTGCATTTTATCCTTGATAGTGGAGTAGTGGAAGTCAAGAATTTAATTTCTGTTGATGTTGTAAAAAGCCTAAACCTCCCTGTAAAGCCACATCCCCAGCCATATAGTATTGGGTGGTTAAACCCAGGAAGAGACCTCCAAGTCACACAACAATGCCTCCTTCCATATGCCATCAAGCCCTTCCATGATGAAGTCATGTGTGATGTTGCTCCATTAGATGTTTGTGATGTGCTCCTAGGCCAGCCATTTATGTGGGATAGACATGGCATCTATGAGTCACGACCTAGAAGGGTCACCATTACCATTGGGAGTCGACGTTATCGGATACCTGAGGTCATTCCCCCAAAATCTGTCTCCCTCATCAGTGCCAAACAATGTAAGAAGTTAGTGGAGAAAACCAAACAGTTTGTCGTCTTGATGATCAGGCCAAAACCTACAAACAAAATTGTTGCAGCCTCCATGAACATGCACTCAATACAGCAACAGAAGCAGCTCAACCAAATCATAACTGAGTATGATGATCTATTCCAGACACCTAAAGGAGTGCCATTTCAGTGTCAGGTAAAACATGTTATTGATTTGGTCCCGGGGTCTCCTTTACCCAATAGCCCTGTGTACCGCAGGTCAGTCCTTGAAAATGAGGAGATAAAGAGGCAGCTCCAGGAATTGATTCAAAAGGGACATATTAGGCCAAGCTCTTCACCTTGTGGAAGTCCAATTATCTTGGCGCCAAAGAAGGATGGAACATGGAGACTTTGCATAGACTATCAGGCTTTGAACAAAATCACTGTGAAGAATCGCTACCCCCTCCCAAGGATTGATGATTTGCTGGACCAGCTCCGCGGTGCAAAATTTTTCACCAAAATTGATCTCAAATCTGGCTATCACCAGATCCCTGTCGAGCCCACTGATGTTTGGAAAACTGCATTTAAGTCTCGTGAAGGCCTATTCGAATGGTTGGTCATGCCTTTCGGACTAACTAATGCACCTGCAACATTCATGCGGATGATGGACAACATCTTGCGGCCCTACACCAATTCCTTCGTAGTGGTCTACCTAGATGATATACTCATTTATAGCCCGACCTGGGAGAGGCATCTGCAACATGTTCAAGAAGTACTTCAGACCCTCAGGAAGCACAGACTGTATGCAAATCTGGATAAGTGCACATTTGGGATGACAAAGGTCCAGTACTTGGGTTACGTCGTGGATGAGGAAGGAGTCCATGTCGACCCAGAGAAAATTCAGGTTATTCAGAGGTGGCCTACCCCAAAGAATCTTACAGAGCTTCGTAGCTTCCTGGGCCTTGCCAATTTCTATCGCCGGTTTGTCTTGGGTTTCTCACATATTTCCTGGGCACTCAATCAGGTGACTAAAGGAGGGAACAAGGCTAAATTTCAATGGGGGGAAGCACAACAGAAAGCATTTGAAGGGCTGAAAGAAAGGTTATGCTCAGACCCCTGTCCTTTCCCTTCCTGATCTACATCATCCATTCGAGCTGATGATGACGATCCGAGTATGCCTTGGGAGCTGTTATCATGCAACATGGCCACCCTGTTGCATACCATAGTGAAACATTCAATGACACGGTCAGGAAGTACCCAATATATGATAAGGAGCTTTATGCCATTGTCCAGGCATGTAAGCAATGGAAACACTACATTCTGGGGAAGGAGACAGTAATCCACACTGACCATAGGCCTTTGGAGTTCCTTCAGACACAAAGCAAGTTGAGGAATGAGAGACACCAGAAATGGGCCACATACCTACAACAGTTTCACCTGATAATAAAGCATAAGAAGGGAAGTGCCAATTCAGCAGCAGATTGCCTAAGCCGCCCTCCAATTGCAGCCCTCACAACTATTCTTGATCTCTGTGGACATGAGACTTCAAGTTGGTGCAGCCAGATGAGAAGGATCCCGAAGTTTTCGACACATATCAGGCCCTCTGTGAAGGAAAACATGTCTCTGATTTCTATCTACAGGATAATCTCCTCTGCCATATGGGACACATCTGTGTTCCAGCAAGTGAACAACAGAAGATGATCTGGGAAGCACACTTCAGCAAGACCGCAGGGCACTTTGGCGTGGACAAGACATTGGCAGTACTTCAGAAGCATTTCTACTGGCCTAATCTAAGGACTGATGTGGTGAAGTATATTAAGTCCTGCACTCCTTGTGCAATTGCTAAGCCAACTAACAAGAAACAGGGATTGTACACACCATTGCCAGAACCAACCAAGCCTTGGGAATCTGTCTCGATGGACTTCCTCTCAGGTTTGCCAACTTCGAAACATGGGAATGATGGTATTTTTGTTGTAGTTGATCGATTTTCTAAAATGGCTGTAATGGTTTCCTGTAAGAAAATATTTATTTCAAGATATCGCTAAAATTTATTTCAGTCATGTATGGATCAACTTTGGGCTCCCCAAGTCTATTGTTTCTGATAGGGATAGCAGGTTCCTGAGCATCTTCTGGTCCACCTTATGGGGAATGCTAGATACAAAGTTGATGAAGTCCACATCCTTTCACCCACAGACTGATGGGCAAACAGAAGTGGTGAATCGCCTAATTGTTCACATGCTTCGTATGTACCACTCCAAGCACTCCCGCACATGGGACGAGGCCCTGCCATACATACAACATGGATACAATCGAGCCCTGCACAGCTCCACTAAACATAGTCCTTTTCAAGCTTGTTATGGATTCCAACCTATGGCTCCCATTGATGTATGCATCCCAATTCCTGCCATGGAATTCACACTTCATGGAAAAAGTGAAGCAGAAAAGGCGACAAGGTTTGTTGAGCAGATCCAGCACATTCAGCACCAAGTCCATGACATTTTACAGAAAATGAATAAAAAATATAAGAATCGCCATGATAAACACAGGATTCCGCATCATTTCCAGGTTGGTGATAAGGTTTGGTTGCGGCTTCAGAAGGAACGACTTGCAGGTCCACACAGAAAGATTCGACCTCTCTGGTATGGTCCTTACACTCTCACTAAGCAAGTAGGGGAAAATGCTTTCGAGTTAAATCTTCCACCCTACCTTGGTCTGCACCCCATCTTCAATGTGGACCTCTCAAGCCAAGCCATACCATCCACCTTTGTTGGATACTTCACCACAAAGCAGAACAATTGGACATCTCTCGAGCTCAATCCAAAGCAAGTCTTTCCCACCAAGAAGATCAGATTGTGGACAATTTGACTAAGACCACCAGAGGACAACCTATTCAACTCTATCGTGTGATAAAGAAAGGAAATCTCAGTCACCAAGGTGAATGGCTCACTGCATACCAGGTAAAGAAGCAATTTCCACAGCTGATGGGGCATCTTAATGCAATGGGGACCATTGCTTCTGAAGGAGGGAGGAATGATCCAGGCAGCAATTCTAGTGGCGCAACTTCCAGAGACCATAACTTTTGCACCGTAGCTCCGATTGACTCCGTTCAAAAGGCAACGGAAAGCTTGGAATGTGTAGAATGTGATGAGAAGGTGCTGAACTTTGTTCAGCAATGTTTGACCCCCGAAATCCGCGTTTAAGGGGCCCAAATTGTGATTTTTGTACTGCTGTCTAAAAATAGTAAATTCTAAAAATAGTATGTTTCGCAAAATTAGTGCACATGTAAGTCTTGGAAGATGAAACACCTCGTCTCCCTCGAGACTGGTGACCTTCCACATCTTTCTAGGTGTCCTTTCGTATTTATAAAGTATTATAAATACATATGTAACCGGAAGAAGAGATAGACATCTCTCGCAGAGATAATTGATGTATTTGAAGTCTTTGAGTAATTTACATCTCTTTTCGAGATAGTTGTTTTGCAATTCATTGGCACATTTGTTAACTGTTCCTTAAGTCCGAAACCCCGGTTTTGGATCAGTGGTATCAGAGCTAAGTCGTCTTGAGAGTGTATGATCCCCAGAACGAGGTCGGAATACAAAAAGCTTGGGTGGTCCACACACAATCCTTCAGAATACTTGCCTGTTCGCTGCAGGCGACCTCCAATGGCGGACAACACCGGGATGGATGATCCTCTCAAAAATATGGTGAATGAAGCTCTTAGGGAGCAAAAGGATCAGATGCTACAACAATTCACCCAAATTCTGCAACAACTACAAGTAGGAAATCATGCCTCCTCATCTGTAAATCAGTCCTTTGGTGCCCCGACTCCATTCAAGGTGCAAGTAAATTTCGACATTCCTATTTTTGAAGGTAAGATCAATTCTGATGCAGTAGAGAACTGGTTGGACCAATTGACCTCATATTTTTCTGTCAATCAATTTACTGATAAGGAAAAGATAACATTTTCTCTATTGAAATCATCTCTCATTGTCAAAAATGGTGGGGTGTGTATAAGAATGGGCTCGAAAGGGATGAGCTAGGAATCACAGAGGAACCCACATGGAATGATTTCGTGGATGCCATAAAGGAAGAATATTACCCTGTTGGGGCCTATGATGAACTGTACATACAGTGGCAGCAACTTCGTCAAGGTAAGGACCAGTCGGTTCAAGATTATACTGACAAATTTCATTCTTTATCTGCAAGATTGGGCATTCAAGACACAGAACAACATAGGATTCTAAAATATCGCAGTGGCCTACAATGGAGCATCCGAGAGGACTTGGAATTCTTTCAGTTTCAAACCCTCGGTGAGGCATACAAGTTTTCAGTCAAGATTGAACAAAAGCACAAAAGGAGGACTGCTAGGAACCAACCCGTGAGGGGGAAGAATGATAAAGAAGGCTAGACCCGAGGCCAAGGTTGGAAACAAGGAGTCGCAAGGAAATAAGATGCAGAAGGAGAAGATAGGGAAGTGGTGCGACCTCCACAAAACAAATCGCCACTCCAAGGAAGAATGTCGAGCCATCAAGTCCTTATTTCGCCGAATCATCTTCTTCAACACACTCGCACTGCAAAGCAGCCATGCACTCGAGGTCAAGGATGAAGATGATGAAATTATAGATGCTGATCCAGATGTGATCATTGCCACCTCAAAAGTCAAGAATATGGATGAGAAGGAAAGGCTCTTCCACTCCAAGCTCTGGGTAAAAGGTAAGCCACTGCATTTTATCCTTGATAGTGGAAGTCAGAAGAATTTAATAATTTCGTTGATGTTGTAAAAAGCCTAAACCTCCCTGTAAAGCCACATCCCCAGCCATATAGTATTGGGTGGTTAAACCCAGGAAGAGACCTCCAAGTCACACAACAATGCCTCCTTCCATATGCCATCAAGCCCTTCCATGATGAAGTCATGTGTGATGTTGCTCCATTAGATGTTTGTGATGTGCTCCTAGGCCAGCCATTTATGTGGGATAGACATGGCATCTATGAGTCACGACCTAGAAGGGTCACCATTACCATTGGGAGTCGACGTTATCGGATACCTGAGGTCATTCCCCCAAAATCTGTCTCCCTCATCAGTGCCAAACAATGTAAGAAGTTAGTAGAGAAAACCAAACAGTTTGTCGTCTTGATGATCAGGCCAAAACCTACAAACAAAATTGTTGCAGCCTCCATGAACATGCACTCAATACAGCAACAGAAGCAGCTCAACCAAATCATAACTGAGTATGATGATCTATTCCAGACACCTAAAGGAGTGCCATTTCAAAAGTTGTCGTAAAACATGTTATTGATTTGGTCCTGGGTCTCTTTACCCAATAGCCCCGTGTACCGCAGTCACCTCAAAATGAGGAGATAAAGAGGCAGCCCAGGAATTGATTCAAAAGGGACATATTAGGCCAAGCTCTTCACCTTGTGGAAGTCCAATTATCTTGGCGCCAAAGAAGGATGGAACATGGAGACTTTGCATAGACTATCTAAGCCAACAAAATCACCGTGAAGAATCGCTACCCTCCCAAGGATTGATGATTCACTGACCAGCTCCGCGGTGCAAAATTTTTCACCAAAATTGATCTCAACCGCTATCACCAGATCCTCGCCGAGCCCACTCGATGTTTGGAAAATGCATTTAAGTCTCGTGAAGGCCTATTCGAATGGTTGGTCATGCCTTTCTGACTAACTAATGCACCCGCAACATTCATGCGGATGATGGACAACATCTGCGGCCCTACACCAATTCCTTCGTAGTGGTCTACCTAGATGATATACTCATTTATAGCCCGACCTGGGAGAGGCATCTGCAACATGTTCAAGAAGTACTTCAGACCCTCAGGAAGCACAGACTGTATGCAAATCTGGATAAGTGCACATTTGGGATGACAAAGGTCCAATACTTGGGTTACGTCGTGGATGAGGAAGGAGTCCATGTCGACTGGAGAAAATTAGGTTATTCAGAGGTGGCCTACCCCAAAGAATCTTACAGAGCTTCGTAGCTTCCTGGGCCTTGCCAATTTCTATCGCCGGTTTGTCTTGGGTTTCTCACATATTTCCTGGGCACTCAATCAGGTGACTAAAGGAGGGAACAAGGCTAAATTTCAATGGGGGGAAGCACAACAGAAAGCATTTGAAGGGCTGAAAGAAAGGTTATGCTCAGCCCCTGTCCTTTCCCTTCCTGATCTACATCATCCATTCGAGCTGATGATGACTGACGCATCTGAGTATGCCTTGGGAGCTGTTATCATGCAACATGGCCACCCTGTTGCATACCATAGTGAAACATTCAATGACACGGTCAGGAAGTACCCAATATATGATAAGGAGCTTTATGCCATTGTCCATGCATGTAAGCAATGGAAACACTACATTCTGGGGAAGGAGACAGTAATCCACACTGACCATAGGCCTTTGGAGTTCCTTCAGACACAAAGCAAGTTGAGGAATGAGAGACACTTAAATGGGCCACATACCTACAAACAGCTTTCACCCGATAATAAAGCATAAGAAGGGAAGTGCCAATTCAGCAGCAGATTGCCTAAGCCGCCTCCACCGCAGCCCTCACAACTATTCTTGATCTCTCGTGGACATGAGACTTCAAGTTGGTGCTAGCCAGATGAGAAGGATCCCGAAGTTTTCAGACACATATCAGTGCCCTCCGTGAAGGAAAACATGTCTCGATTTCTATCTACAGATAATCTCCTCTCGCCATATGGGACACATCTCGTGTTCCAGCAAGTGAACAATGTAAGATGATCTCGAGAAGCACACTTCAAAGAAGCAGGCACTTTGGCGTGGACAAGACATCGGCAAGATTTTAAGCATTTCTACCGCCTAATCTAAGGACCGATGTGGTGAAGTATATTAAGTCCCGCACTCCTCAGGCAATTGCTAAGCCAACTAACAAGAAAAAGGATTGTACACACCATCGCGTAACCAACCAAGCCTTGGGAATCTGTCTCGATGGACTTCCTCTCGTGTTTTCCAACTTCAAACATGGGAATGATGGTATTTTTGTTGTAGTTGATCGATTTTCTAAAATGGCTGTAATGGTTTCGTAAGAAAATATTTCGCTCAAGATATCGCTAAAATTTATTTCACCATGTATGGATCAACTTTGGGCTCCCCAAGTCTATTGTTTCGATAGGGATAGCAGGTTCCCGAGCATCTTCGGTCCACCTTATGGGGAATGCTAGATACAAAGTTGATGAAGTCCACATCCTTTCACCCATGATCGATGGGCAAACAAGTGGTGAATCGCCTAATTGTTCACATGCTTCGTATGTACCACTCCAAGCACTCCCCGCACATGGGACGAGGCCCCGCCATACATACAACATGGATACAATCGAGCCCCCCGCACACTCCACTAAACAGTCCTTTTCAAGCTTGTTATGGATTCCAACCTATGGCTCCCATTGATGTATGCATCCCAATTCCGCCATGGAATTCACACTTCATGGAAAAAGTGAAGAAGTAAAAGGCGACAAGGTTTGTGCTGAGCAGATCCAAAGACATTCAAAGACCAAGTCCATGACATTTTACGTAAAATGAATAAAAATATAAGAATCGCCATGATAAACACAGGATTCCGCATCATTTCGTGTTGGTGATAAGGTTTGGTTGCGGCTTCAGAAGGAACGACTTGCAGGTCCACACAGAAAGATTCGACCTCTCTGGTATGGTCCTTACACTCTCACTAAGCAAGTAGGGGAAAATGCTTTCGAGTTGAATCTTCCACCCTACCTTGGTCTGCACCCCATCTTCAATGTGGACCTCCTCAAGCCATACCATCCACCTTTGTTGGATACTTCAGTCACAGCAGAACAATTGGACATCTCTGAGCTCAATCCAGCAAGTCTTTCCCCAGCTGAAGAAGATCAGATTGTGGACAATTTGACTAAGACCACCAGAGGACAACCTATTCAACTCTATCGTGTGATAAAGAAAGGAAATCTCAGTCACCAAGGTGAATGGCTCACTGCATACCAGGTAAAGAAGCAATTTCCACAGCTGATGGGGCATCTTAATGCAATGGGGACCATTGCTTCTGAAGGAGGGAGGAATGATCCAGGCAGCAATTCTAGTGGCGCAACTTCCAGAGACCATAACTTTTGCACCGTAGCTTCGATTGACTCCGTTCAAAAGGCAACGGAAAGCTTGGAATGTGTAGAATGTGATGAGAAGGTGTGAACTCTTTGTTCGGCAATGTTTGACCCCCGAAATCCGCGTTTAAGGGGCCCAAATTGTGATTTTTGTACTGCTGTCTAAAAATAGTAAATTCTAAAAATAGTATGTTTCGCAAAATTAGTGCACATGTAAGTCTTGGAAGATGAAACACCTCGTCTCCCTCGAGACTGGTGACCTTCCACATCTTTCTAGGTGTCCTTTCGTATTTATAAAGTATTATAAATACATATGTAACCGGAAGAAGAGATAGACATCTCTTGGCAGAGATAATTGATGTATTTGAAGTCTTTGAGTAATTTACATCTCTTTTCAGAGATAGTTGTTTTGCAATTCATTTGGCACATTTGTTAATCTGTTCCTTAAGTCTGAAACCCCTCGGTTTTGGATCAGTGGTATCAGAGCTAAGTCATCTTGAGAGTGTATGATCCCCATAACGAGGTCGGAATACAAAAAGCTTGGGTGGTCCACACACAATCCTTCAGAATACTTGCCTGTTCGCTGCAGGCGACCTCCAATGGCGGACAACACCGGGATGGATGATCCTCTCAAAAATATGGTGAATGAAGCTCTTAGGGAGCAAAAGGATCAGATGCTACAACAATTCACCCAGATTCTGCAACAACTACAAGTAGGAAATCATGCCTCCTCATCTGTAAATCATCCTTTGGTGCCCCGACTCCATTCAAGGTGCAAGTAAATTTCGACATTCCTATTTTTGAGGGTAAGATCAATTTTGATGCAGTAGAGAACTGGTTGGACCAATTGACCTCATATTTTTCTGTCAATCAATTTATTGATAAGGAAAAGATAACATTTTCTCTATTAAATCATCTCTCATTGCCAAAAATTGGTAGGGCATGTACAAGAATGGGTTTGAAAGGGATGAGCTAGGAATCACAGAGGAACCCACATGGAATGATTTCGTGGATGCCATAAAGGAAGAATATTACCCTGTGGGGCCTATGATGAACCTGTACATACATAAGTGGCAAGAACTTCTGGTCAAGGTAAGGACCATCGGTTCAAGATTATACCGACAAATTTCATTCTTTATCTGCAAGATTGGGCATTCAAGACACAGAACAACATAGGATTCTAAAATATCGCAGTGGCCTACAATGGAGCATCCGAGAGGACTTGGAATTCTTTCAGTTTCAAACCCTCGGTGAGGCATACAAGTTTTCAATCAAGATTGAACAAAAGCACAAAAGGAGGACTGCTAGAACCAACCCGTGAGGGGGAAGAATGATAAAGAAGGCCAGACCCGAGGTCAAGGTTGGAAACAGAAGGAGTCGCAAGGAAATAAGATGCAGAAGGAGAAGACAGGGAAGTGGTGCGACCTCCACAAAACAAATCGCCACTCCAAGGAAGAATGTCGAGCCATCAAGTCCTTACTCGCCGAATCATCTTCTTCAACACTCTCTGCACCAGCAGTTACAGACCCTGAGGTCAAGGATGAAGATGATGAAATTATAGATGCTGATCCAGATGTGATCATTGCCACCTCAAAAGTCAAGAATATGGATGAGAAGGAAAGGCTCTTCCACTCCAAGCTCTGGGTAAAAGGTAAGCCACTGCATTTTATCCTTGATAGTGGAAGTCAGAAGAATTTAATTTCTGTTGATGTTGTAAAAAGCCTAAACCTCCCTGTAAAGCCACATCCCCAGCCATATAGTATTGGGTGGTTAAACCCAGGAAGAGACCTCCAAGTCACACAACAATGCCTCCTTCCATATGCCATCAAGCCCTTCCATGATGAAGTCATGTGTGATGTTGCTCCATTAGATGTTTGTGATGTGCTCCTAGGCCAGCCATTTATGTGGGATAGACATGGCATCTATGAGTCACGACCTAGAAGGGTCACCATTACCATTGGGAGTCGACGTTATCGGATACCTGAGGTCATTCCCCCAAAATCTGTCTCCCTCATCAGTGCCAAACAATGTAAGAAGTTAGTGGAGAAAACCAAACAGTTTGTCGTCTTGATGATCAGGCCAAAACCTACAAACAAAATTGTTGCAGCCTCCATGAACATGCACTCAATACAGCAATAGAAGCAGCTCAACCAAATCATAACTGAGTATGATGATCTATTCCAGACACCTAAAGGAGTGCCATTTCAGTGTCAGGTAAAACATGTTATTGATTTGGTCCCGGGGTCTCCTTTACCCAATAGCCCTGTGTACCGCAGGTCAGTCCTTGAAAATGAGGAGATAAAGAGAGGCTCCAGAATTGATTCAAAAGGGACATATTAGGCCAAGCTCTTCACCTTGTGGAAGTCCAATTATCTTGGCGCCAAAGAAGGATGGAACATGGAGACTTTGCATAGACTATCAAGCCAACAAAATCACCGTGAAGAATCGCTACCCTCCCAAGGATTGATGATTTCATTGACCAGCTCCGCGGTGCAAAATTTTTCACCAAAATTGATCTCAAACCGCTATCACCGCATCCCCGTCGAGCCCACCGATGTTTGGAAAACTCGCATTTAAGTCTCGTGAAGGCCTATTCGAATGGTTGGTCATGCCTTCTCGACTAACTAATGCACCCGCAACATTCATGCGGATGATGGACAACATCTGCGGCCCTACACCAATTCCTTCGTAGTGGTCTACTAGATGATATACTCATTTATAGCCCGACCGGGAGAGGCATCGCAACATGTTCAAGAAGTACTTCTGAGACCCTCGAAGCACTGCATCGTATAAAAACTGGATAAGTGCACATTTGGGATGACAAAGGTCCAGTACTTGGGTTACGTCGTGGATGAGGAAGGAGTCCATGTCGACCCAGAGAAAATTCAGGTTATTCAGAGGTGGCCTACCCCAAAGAATCTTACAGAGCTTCGTAGCTTCCTGGGCCTTGCCAATTTCTATCGCCGGTTTGTCTTGGGTTTCTCACATATTTCCTGGGCACTCAATCAGGTGACTAAAGGAGGGAACAAGGCTAAATTTCAATGGGGGGAAGCACAACAGAAAGCATTTGAAGGGCTGAAAGAAAGGTTATGCTCAGCCCCTGTCCTTTCCCTTCCTGATCTACATCATCCATTCGAGCTGATGACAGACGCATCTGAGTATGCCTTGGGAGCTGTTATCATGCAACATGGCCACCCTGTTGCATACCATAGTGAAACATTCAATGACACGGTCAGGAAGTACCCAATATATGATAAGGAGCTTTATGCCATTGTCCAGGCATGTAAGCAGTGGAAACACTACATTCTGGGGAAGGAGACAGTAATCCACACTGACCATAGGCCTTTGGAGTTCCTTCAGACACAAAGCAAGTTGAGGAATGAGAGACACCAGAAATGGGCCACATACCTACAACAGTTTCACCTGATAATAAAGCATAAGAAGGGAAGTGCCAATTCAGCAGCAGATTGCCTAAGCCGCCCTCCAATTGCAGCCCTCACAACTATTCTTGATCTCTGTGGACATGAGACTTCAAGTTGGTGCAGCATTTGATGAGAAGGATCCCGAAGTTTTCGACACATATCAGGCCCTCCGTGAAGGAAAACATGTCTCTGATTTCTATCTACAGGATAATCTCCTCTGCCATATGGGACACATCTGTGTTCCAGCAAGTGAACAATAGAAGATGATCTGGGAAGCACACTTCAGCAAACAAGACGCGCAGGCACTTTGGCGTGGACAAGACATGGCAAGATTTAAGCATTTCTACCGCCTAATCTAAGGACTCGATGTGGTGAAGTATATTAAGTCCCGCACTCCTTGGCAATTGCTAAGCCAACTAACAAGAAACAAGGATTGTACACACCATCGCGCGTAACCAACCAAGCCTTGGGAATCTGTCTCGATGGACTTCCTCTCGTGTTTGCCAACTTCAAACATGGGAATGATGGTATTTTTGTCAGTAGTTGATCGATTTTCTAAAATGGTCAGTAATGGTTTCCCGTAAGAAAAATATTTTCAACAAGATATCGCTAAAATTTATTTCAGCCATGTATGGATCAACTTTGGGCTCCCCAAGTCTATTGTTTCTGATAGGGATAGCAGGTTCCTGAGCATCTTCTGGTCCACCTTATGGGGAATGCTAGATACAAAGTTGATGAAGTCCACATCCTTTCACCCATAGACTGATGGGCAAATAGAAGTGGTGAATCACCTAATTGTTCACATGCTTCGTATGTACCACTCCAAGCACTCCCGCACATGGGACGAGGCCCTGCCATACATACAACATGGATACAATCGAGCCCTGCATAGCTCCACTAAACATAGTCCTTTTCAAGCTTGTTATGGATTCCAACCTATGGCTCCCATTGATGTATGCATCCCAATTCCTGCCATGGAATTCACACTTCATGGAAAAAGTGAAGCAGAAAAGGCGACAAGGTTTGTTGAGCAGATCCAGCACATTCAACACCAAGTCCATGACATTTTACAGAAAATGAATAAAAATATAAGAATCGCCATGATAAACACAGGATTCCGCATCATTTCCAGGTTGGTGATAAGGTTTGGTTGCGGCTTCAGAAGGAACGACTTGCAGGTCCACACAGAAAGATTCGACCTCTCTGGTATGGTCCTTACACTCTCACTAAGCAAGTAGGGGAAAATGCTTTCGAGTTGAATCTTCCACCCTACCTTGGTCTGCACCCCATCTTCAATGTGGACCTCCTCAAGCCATACCATCCACCTTTGTTGGATACTTCAGCGACAGCAGAACAATTGGACATCTCGAGCTCAATCCAAAGCAAGTCTTTCCCACCAAGAAGATCAGATTGTGGACAATTTGACTAAGACCACCAGAGGACAACCTATTCAACTCTATCGTGTGATAAAGAAAGGAAATCTCAGTCACCAAGGTGAATGGCTCACTGCATACCAGGTAAAGAAGCAATTTCCACAGCTGATGGGGCATCTTAATGCAATGGGGACCATTGCTTCTGAAGGAGGGAGGAATGATCCAGGCAGCAATTCTAGTGGCGCAACTTCCAGAGACCATAACTTTTGCACCGTAGCTCCGATTGACTCCGTTCAAAAGGCAACGGAAAGCTTGGAATGTGTAGAATGTGATGAGAAGGTGCAGAACTTTGTTTGGCAATGTTTGACCCCCGAAATCCGCGTTTAAGGGGCCCAAATTGTGATTTTTGTACTGCTGTCTAAAAATAGTAAATTCTAAAAATAGTATGTTTCGCAAAATTAGTGCACATGTAAGTCTTGGAAGATGAAACACCTCGTCTCCCTCGAGACTGGTGACCTTCCACATCTTTCTAGGTGTCCTTTCGTATTTATAAAGTATTATAAATACATATGTAACCGGAAGAAGAGATAGACATCTCTTGGCAGAGATAATTGATGTATTTTGAAGTCTTTGAGTAATTTACATCTCTTTTCAGAGATAGTTGTTTTGCAATTCATTTGGCACATTTGTTAATCTGTTCCTTAAGTCTGAAACCCCTCGGTTTTGGATCAGTGGTATCAGAGCTAAGTCGTCTTGAGAGTGTATGATCCCCAGAACGAGGTCGGGATATAAAAAGCTTGGGTGGTCCACACACAATCCTTCGTAATACTTACTGCTCGCGCAGCGCCTCCAATGGCGGACAACACCGGGATGGATGATCCTCTCAAAAATATGGTGAATGAAGCTCTTAGGGAGCAAAAGGATCAGATGCTACAACAATTCACCCAAATTCTGCAACAACTACAAGTAGGAAATCATGCCTCCTCATCTGTAAATCAGTCCTTTGGTGCCCCGACTCCATTCAAGGTGCAAGTAAATTTCGACATTCCTATTTTTGAAGGTAAGATCAATTCTGATGCAGTAGAGAACTGGTTGGACCAATTGACCTCATATTTTTCTGTCAATCAATTTACTGATAAGGAAAAGATAACATTTTCTCTATTGAAATCATCTCTTGCTGTCAAAAATTGGTGGGGTGTGTATAAGAATGGGCTCGAAAGGGATGAGCTAGGAATCACAGAGGAACCCACATGGAATGATTTCGTGGATGCCATAAAGGAAGAATATTACCCTGTTGGGGCCTATGATGAACTGTACATACAGTGGCAGCAACTTCGTCAAGGTAAGGACCAGTCGGTTCAAGATTATACTGACAAATTTCATTCTTTATCTGCAAGATTGGGCATTCAAGACACAGAACAACATAGGATTCTAAAATATCGCAGTGGCCTACAATGGAGCATCCGAGAGGACTTGGAATTCTTTCGCTTCAAACCTCGGTGAGGCATACAAGTTTTCAACCAAGATTGAACAAAAGCACAAAAGGAGGACTGCTAGAACCAACCCGTGAGGGGGAAGAATGATAAAGAAGGCGCACTCCGAGGTCAAGGTTGGAAATGAAGGAGTCGCAAGGAAATAAGATGCAGAAGGAGAAGACGGGGAAGTGGTGCGACCTCCACAAAACAAATCGCCACTCCAAGGAAGAATGTCGAGCCATCAAGTCCTTACTCACCGAATCATCTTCTTCAACACTCTCTCGCACAGCCATTATGCACTCCCGAGGTCAAGGATGAAGATGATGAATCATAGGTTATCTTGGGCTACTTTAGTATTTCTATAACCTTGGAAAAAGTAGTTATAAATTGTCAAGAAGCTATACAAAGGCAATTTTTCACAATATAGGAAAATCAAGCCCTTTAATGACCATGAACCATTTGAAATGTGAAATTGGCATGGTTGATTGTTAGGAAAATGTTACAAATATTATTTTAGTGTTTTTGGGTGAATGAGCAAGAATCGCATATTGAAAGGTACTAGTGAGCTTGAGTAAAAAAATCTAAATTTAGGTCCATTTAGGCACTGTTAAGTTCATAGGACTTATAACTTAGTGATTTGTTGTTATAGACATTGTAACTACATAAAGAACACCTTTTCCAAGCTTACCAAAAATATCCATACCTCCAGTGGTCTCCTACCTCGTTGACCAAACCTACAACACATTGAAACCATCATGAATTCTCTCTTGAATGCTCACTAAACTATTGTGCATTATTTTACCTTGGGGGTTTACTTGATGTGTCAAGGGGTAAAACTTATCTCAACCTTAGTATGGCGGGGTTTTTAGGATACCCACAATATGTGATGGATTTTTTTCACTTTGTGAAGAATGTACTAGACTTCTTTTCCCTACAAGTAAGCCTGTAAATCAAAAACACTTACACAAAATAGAGTTAGTAAAATAAGGTGGGAAAGTTTCTGGTAAAGGTCAGTTATCGAATTCAAGTGACTCCCTTATGTGGATGTCAACATGATTTTGAAACACTAAAGCTTTATTGATGACAATTTGAAGTGCAATATGATATATGGAAATTGTTATCACTGTTATCACTTATTTAGGTGATTACATACATTAGATGATAGTAATGAAATGAAAATAACAAGATTAGAATATGAAATCAGACTCTAGGTTAGAGTCTAATTTCTCTAGGAAGTTTGATCCTATTGAAAAGAATCTTTTATGAAGTAAGATACGAGTGCTCGAGATATAGTCCACGAATAAATCGGAGATATCGCTTCTTCTTGTTGTTATAGAGATGTGAAAGATAAAAATCAATGTCTGGAAGGTTGATGTTTCTTTCGATGTCAGATTCAGATGAAGTGTGGTTTTCCTATGGTATGTCTAGGCCAACTTCATAGTTGTACTCAAATTCTACAAGGTCATCCTGGAGTCTCTATACTTCATATTCTACCTCCCAAAATCCTCGGGTACTTCACGAATGCGTTGATTTGATGCGAATATGGCCTCCAAATGGTAAAGTGGTGCAACATGGATAAAACAAAGTTCTAAGTCATGTAGAAAATCATATTGCTCCTAGTATAAGGGATGGTGGATGATTGGTAGCAAATCAATGTTGGTAATAGGATAATTATCACCTCCTATGGCCATATGATATCATCATGCTTGACAATATGTTAGAAAATAAAAAAACAATAAAAAATTGTTAGCCATATTATAATAAATGTAAGACATAAATACCTTGTGCAAGAATCGCCATTATCGGCTAATCGCAAGTGATTACTGTGAATTTTAATAGACTACAGAAATAGAGATTAAAAATCAATTAATCTAAGACTTAAATGATTTTCAAAGCATAGACAGAATGGCAATTAAACGATGAGCAATGTTACCTGACAATTGAAGAATAAACTAATGAAAATAATAGCTTACCTTGGATGATTGATCAGATCAAAATGGAAAATGAAATAAGAATGGTGTGACGATGAAAATGGGTGATGTGATGACTGTGTTGATCGTTTTGATGTATCGTAATGGTAATAAGTATCGGTTGAAGGTGTTTGATCTCTGAAATACCTGTGGATGGACGTAAATTCCCTATAAAATCCAAAAACTCCACCAAATAGGCTGAGAAACTTTTTTATATAGATCACTGGTGACCAGGATAATTGTCAACAATTTCAAAAAATTAGACTTAGGGGATACAATGAGTGATTTTCTTTCTATTTTGATCTTGATTTGGAGGGATTTCAAGAAGGCTGAGATATTAAGAGGGATGAGTTTTGATTAGGAATAGGTTAGTTAGGATAAATGCAAATGTATTTTTTAGCAGGTTTTTAATTTTAAGTTAGTTTAAACTAGTTAGGGGTGGGAAGTAGCTACAGGGATAATTTGGAGGTGGTTAGGATATATTTATGGAAGGTTGCTAAATTAACTAGTTATAACTAGTGAGTGTAGGTAAGTTGACATGGTGAGGTGTGAGGGTGTGTTTTAATTAATTAATTTAATTGTTTCATGAATGGAGATGTGGTGGCGTAGATATAAAATTAATTAAATGAAGGGTAACCTAGGTCATGGAGTGTGGCACGTCGTTTTCAATTAATGACTAAGAATGGGTTTAGATAGTGAAGGTGAGAGAGTGTATATTTTTGGTGTCTACATTTTCCCCTTTTTGTCTAACGATTTTTGGCAAATCGTTAGACAAAAATGATGAGAAGGTTTTGCTTGTATGGGTGATTCTACTACAACGTAATACAGTGAACACCAATGTGTTTTTTTTCAAAGGCTTCCCAGTCAAAGGGGGAATTGAATAGGTTACCAAGGAATCAATTGACAGAGTGGCCAAAGGGCTCGACTCTGTGGACATATGATCCTCATTGGGTAAATTGATGAATGAAAAAACCAATTAATGGGGGCAAAAGGGCTCGTCTCCCATAGACAAATAGTAAATCCCAATGTTGATTTTTTTAATTCCAAATTTGAATGGATAATTCCTATTAAAGATATGGTACACTTGTGCAAATAGTAAAAATGTAAAGGTTTACGGAAATGTTAGCATGAATTCGTAAAAAGGTAATTTGTCGGCGATTAGTGCAATTATTTGCAATTGCATCACATGTAAATGGGTGTTATAAATAACCCAAAATTATTTTTATTTACCACCACATTGCAATTGTGGTGAAAGAAACTTGTCAATGTGACTTTTCAATGTGAAAACTTTTTTTGAAGAAAAATATTGTCGAATTGCATCATCTAGTAGGAAACGTAAACCCATGATGGCCGAGGTAGGTTTTTACAAATATTTGTTGTGTTTTTTATGAATTTTGGATTATTTTGTGGATATTTTCACCATATTGGGGTGTGTGGATGCCTTAATTTTAATTTGTAGGAATCTTTTGTCATTCATCTAATCGATTAGTGATTAAGGTGAATTGTTGGCGACAAATTCACCCTATTATAAAAAATAGTTTGTATATTAAATGGAAAGTTGTGGTTTTTGATGAATTATTTTGAATTTTGTGGAATGTTTATTGTTTCTATTAATGCAATATGTGTCCTTAGATGTTGGTGTTGATGTTATAATTTCATAGGTGGATGCACAGTTGACCATCCATGACCAAATACCATTTATGTTAGATGAGGTGTGGGAGGACTTATCAGATGAGGATTGGGAACACCTTTAGGAAGTGGGTTTTGGTGGCATGAGATTTTATAGATGGATTCTTAGATGTCGTAGTTTGATATTGGATTTTTTAGAGAGGTGGAACCCTTCCACCAATACTTTGTCTTCATACAGAGGATATGACCATCACTCTTAAGGATGTTCATCATATCACAAGATTATCATTTTGTGGACATGATATTTATTTTATCACGAGAGGATGAGAGAGCGGACACTATACGAGAGGTTATATGGAGGCCATGCTCGGGACTTGAAGTTTTCATCAAGGGAATTTGATTACCATGCATTATATGATCCTGGGAGAGATGGTTGTCCATGAATGATGTTGATGATGTTATCTATTTCATGTTTTTATTTTCCAGATTCATGGGGTGGTGATTTTCCTTGGATGATGACCGTGTTGTTTTTGAGATGATAGAGCATTGTATAGTATTCGAGTGGGAACCCACTTTACTAGCACAATAAATTTAGAGAGGTGTTGGCTTGGATAGCCAACAAGTGTTATGGAATTGATGTTGGATTTCTGTTGCAATATTGGGCACATGATCATAATGTGATTACTCATCTATTGGGTTTACCTTGTGATATTTATGTTAGACATCCTGGCTTCATGAGATGGAGTTAGAATTTAGGTCGAGTGAGGAAGGCTAAAGGGCCTAGTTATTACAGATATTTGATATTAGGGCTACAGGTGGGTGATGTAGTGTGGAGACCGTACCTATATTTTCATGATTGGACCAAGTTTCCTTAGGATTTTCTATGCTTACAGCAGGATATTTGGGTACATGGTTATAGAGATGGAGAGAATGAATTCCTAAGTTTTGGTCATGTCCAGATACATTTTGGTCTAACTTAGGGTATACCCGAAGGATCCGGTGTAGTATAGGTGAGAGCATGGATACACCAAGATTCCATATAATTTTATAGTGAGGCCTGTAGTTATTGATGAGCAAATAGGAGCCATGGGTCATGATGATGAGGACCAGATTGTTCTGATTGATGATGTGGGGTAACTCTAGATTTTACTGCATGGTGGGCCCATTCACTAAGGACTTCTCATCGAGACTAGTGCAGAGAGAGGTATGAACAAATATTCATATGAGTAGGTACTCGGTTGGTAGGAGGAGCACAACAATGATGAGGAGAGGAGGAGAGAGGTGAGGATAATAATGTTATTATTGTAGCTATTTCGAGTAGTGATAACCTTATGGGAGTTCGGGATACCCTAATCACAAAGAGGGATGGTTTGATTATTGAGTGTGATAGCCTTGAGTGTAGATTATATAGGTCTCTACTGATAGAGATAAGTACAAGGGACACAAGGATACACTTGAGAAAGGCCTTAGGTATCACATGGCATTCTATATCTGGTGCAGAGTTATCGGTGATGGCTCGATAGAGAGGATCATTGTAGTACCTCCACCGGTATGATTTCAATGGCACACTATGAAGCTGTGCAAGTGGAGAGAGATTATTATGTTGATATTATCATTAATAACTACCCAAGTTCCACTTAATATTTTGATTATGTAGTTGCCCAAGTGTGGCCACAGCAAAGTAGCAAGGTCTAGTGCTAGTGCAATGAATGGGGGTAACCACCTTAGAGGCTAGGGAGATGAGGTGACAGCGATGGAGGAGATAGAGGAGATTTTGTTAATACGGGTATTCATAGAGGAAGTGGAGGTATACATGTAGCTAGAGGTACTCTTGTTCCTAGAGGCAAGGGTGGTGGTAGCGTGGAATTAGGAGATGTTGATTTTACTACATGATTGTATATGATGTTATAGGCTTGTTGAAGCCCATTTTTTGCATGATGATATATTGATTATTCAAACATTTTTGATGTATCTAAACTTTGATATATATATATATATCTATATCTACGTGTGTGTGTGTGTGTGTGTGATGATGATGGTTATGACTTATTCTTGTGATTTGATTTGTATATGTTAGATGTTGTATGTTTTTGAAATGTGTCGATATTATGGATGGATTTTGATGGATGTGATATATGTTAGGATGTTTGATTAGACATGTTTCAAATGTGGTTTTTGGTATTTGATTGATTTAAATGAATTTAAAAAAGTGATCCAATAATTATGCCAAATCAACAATGTAACTAAATAAAATAGAGTAAAAATGGAAAGACGACCCCACTATGAAATTGGTATATGTGATGGGTTTCAAAAACACTTTTTACACTTGTAGCCTTTCAAATGTTAAATAAAATTATCAATGGGTAGTTATGCAGACTATGATAGGAATGGGGGTTTAAAAACTATATTTTACTAGGATGAAAAGGGATTTTTGTGTGTATATGACAATGTGGGAGAAAGGGTTCTCCTTTTCAATAGATTTATAGGAATTTGATGCCCTATCTTTCATGTTATTTTGAATCAAACTAATCGATGTGGGAAGCTTGCTATGATGGGAAAGCTAATCAATGCGGGAAGCTTTCCTCTATGCTCTTAATTTTGTAGGATGATTAATACGGGAATCCTTCTATATGAGTAGACATCCTTCGAGGGTATGGTCTATATGTTTACTTTTGACTGAATGGTCATCCATTAAGAGATTGGTCCATAATTTTGACAGGTAGTTTTCCTTGAGGAGTAGTATACATTTTCAATATTTTTGATAATGATTTATGCTTTGTGAATAACTATCCTTTGAGGGATTAGTCTATTATAATTTGATATTTGATAAGATAAGCATCCAAATGAATTTTTACATATATTGTTGAGATGAGGGAAAGAACCCTAATAGACTATCTTGAGGAGGGGATAAACACGTTTGTGTACAAAATACACATGCCCCATGTCATGGTCTAGATGGATAGGTGAAATTATTTTAAGGAACTTGTACAAAGGAAGGAAATGATAGTGTGATAGGATTTAAATCAAACTACCATCATGAAAATCAATTATTTAACAGTAGAAAGGCCACAAGTGTGAACCCTTCAATGATTCCACATCAGGTTCCCGTCAAGAGAAGTGAGACGATAGGCTCTTGAAACATACATGTGTGTGATAAATTATGATCCAATCCACTTGGGGAAAACTTTTCTGTGTTTACTCAATTCTAATGTAGTAAAATTTTGATTCTCTTTGAGTACAAGATCACCAATTTTAAAATCATGTTCTTTGACATGTTTTTTGTATGCTCTGTTGATTCATTGTTGATAAAATTGATGATGTTTGAGGGTTGCTAGACATTTTTCATCTAACAATTCTAATTTTGTTAGGAGTCTTGGTGATATTCTTCATCGGGGATGAAATCTTTGAGGGATACACGTTAGTGATGGAATTTTAATTTCAAGAGGTACAATGGCTTCAGAGCCATAGACAAGTGAGTAGGGTGTTACACCTGTAGGTGTGTAGATGCTAGTTTGATAAGCCCAGAGGGTGAATGGGATTTAGAGATGTTAGTTCCTACCCATGTCATCTACTATCTTCATGAGGATTTTGTTAAGTGTTTTGTTAGAGGCCTCAGCTGCCCATTTGCTTGAGGATAGTATGGTGATGAAAAAATGAGTTTGATGTTGAATTTTTCACATATATTTTTAACTTCCTTGTTTTTAAAGGATTTTCCATTGTCTTTGATGAGCTTATGTGGAATACCAAAACGAAATATGATGTTTTTATATATGAATTTGATGATGGGTATAGATTTTTAGAGGTTAAAAGGATGGCTTCAACCCATTTAGTGAAATATTCCATTGTTGTGATTATGGAATGATGTTGTTGGGATGATTTTGGATTGTTTGTGCCAATGAGGTCTAATCCCCATTGAGAGAAAGGTCATATGTTCCGAGTTGGTTGCAATTTTTATCTACGGATGTTAATAATATCTAAATGGAGTTGGAATTTGAAGAAATTATTTATGTATTCACAATAGTCTTTAGCATGATAGTACACCAGTAATACCCTAGCCATATGATGTGTTTAGTGATGGAATTACCACTAAAGTGACCACCAAAAATTCCATCATGGAACTCTTCGATTTCTCTGGTTGATTCATGTGATTTAAGACACCGTAATAGTATACCATCAAAATTATGATTCTAAAGGGTTCCCCTATGATAACAAAGTGAGTGACGCATTGAAGGAATGATTATTTATTAGACTGTGATAAATCTTTGAGAATTTACATTCAGAGAGATAGTCAAATATTTGTGTGTACCACAGATTGGGTGGATTACTATCAATATTATTGATGGAAGGTGACTCATTTTGATGTGAAGGATGATCCAAGTGTTTAAAAACAACAGACATCTTATTTTTATCCTTGGACTTGTTTGTTTCATAATGGATGACGGATCGAGGGATGTCATAGTATTTGCAAACCTATTAGAGGATTTTAGGATGTCTTGAATGGTGTAATGACTAAATATGCTAAGGAGAAATTCAACAAAAACTTTATTAATTTGAAGGATTTCATTTTTACATTGATATTCTCCTTTAATTTGACTAACAATGAGTTGTGAATCTCCATAGATTTCCAAGATGTGGGCACCTAGGAGGATAGTAGTGTTTAGACCCATGATTAAGGCTTCATATTCTTCCATGTTGTTAGTACATTCAAAGTTAAGTTTTAATGATAACGGGAGTGGGATTTTCAAGGTGGTATGATGATGACTTCATATCCTCCTCCTTTACACTTAGCACCTTTGTCAAGAAGAGGGTCATTTTGATGGGGATGAAATTAGATTCATCATTATCAAATTCATTGATGTTATTGATGGATTCATTAGGAAAATTTTCATGAGGTATTTGATTATCTGGAAGGGGTGCATTGGTGAGATGATCTGCAATGGCTTGACCCTTAATAGACTTCGAGATATGATTTCGAGGTCAAATTCAGTCATGAGCATAAGCCATCGGGTTATGCAATCATTATGGTAAGGTTTAGCGTACATGGCCTTAAGTGGGTTAAAACTGGTGACAAAATATGTCTTGTGATTGAGAAGATAATGTCTGAGTTTGGAGGTTGCAAAGTATAATGCAAAACATAGTTTTTCATCTTTTGTATAACGTGTTTCATATTCATGGATCGTACGGCTAATGCATTACACAACTTGTTCACAACCTTGATTATCATGATGGATGAGCATAGCTCCTAAGGCATGCTCTAAATTGGATATGTATAAATAAAATGGCCCCCTTCATATGGTGGAGTAAGCATAGGTGGTGATAATAGGTACTATTTATTTCATCAAAGGATTTCTCGCGCAATCGTGTCATAATGCAATTCTATGTCCTTTTGGAGCAAGTGGTGAAATGGTTAACATCGGTCAGAGAGTTGAGATATGAAATGCCGAATGGATTCTAATTTACCCTTAAAGCTACGTAGTTACTTAAGATTGGAGGGAGGAGGCATTTCAATGATTTGTCTACATTTTTCCGGGGCAACTTTAATGCCTCGGATGGATATGATGAACCCTAAAAGGTTTCGGTAAGGATGCTAAAGACACACTTTGTAGTATTAACACAAAGATAGAATTAAATGAGATGAGTGAAGATTCACTCAAGGACATTAAGATGGATTTTGTGCTATTTGGATTTCCATAAGAGGTCATCAACATAATCTTCAATAATTTTTTGGATAAGGTCATGAAAAATGTATGTCATAGTGCATTGGTAAGTGGCTCCTACATTTTAAAGACCAAATGGCATGACATGGTAATAGAAGGTCCCCAAGGGGTGATGAAAGAATTTTTGTGTTGATCTTTAGGTGCGATGAGGATTTGATTATAACCAGAGAAACCATCCATGAGGGAAATCATTTCATGTCCTATTGTTAGGTTGATGAGTTGATCTATGTTTGGGAGAGGGAAATCATCCTTTGGACAAGCAAGATTGAGATCCTAAAGTTTGTGCAGATGCGTATTTTATCCGAGACTTTAGTTATAGGGAAAAAATTTAAAAACCCATTGTGTATAGTCAAAGGGTATGATAAAGTTAGTAGATAAGATGCGTTGTAACTATTCCTTAACAAGGAGAGCTATACGGGGATGCATTTTTCAAAGTTTCTATTTGGTAGCTTAGAATTAGGATACATGAATATGTTATGTATGAAAATGTTAGGATCGATTCAGAGCATATCACTATATGACCAGACCCTGCCCTCTGCACCTGAAAGGCTTGGTGATATGTTTTTAGGAATGAAGTGAAATCATAAAGCTCTTATGGACTTAAGGATTGACTTACATTAAGTGTACAAGGATCCTGTGGGGTGCCTAAGTTAACATCGAGAGTGGATTCGTTAAGGAATTTTGGTGTTTTGGATGGTAGGTATTTTTAAGGAAACAATATTTAGCTCCCGTGTGGGAAAGGATATCTTGGTCATCCACGACACTTTGGAGGATATCTAAGGTAGGTGAATCTTCTTCAACCATTTTTGGCCAAACAAGAGGTAATGATTTAGTGGAGTGATTAGATTGATAAGTAAGTGGCCCTAAATACATAACACCAAGTAAAAAAAAGGTGGGGTGGGTATAATGTCATCAGTGTCCATGGGATCTTCGGTGTTTGTTGACGATGCTTGTTCTAGTTCGGAAATAGTTAGGGATGTAGTGAATGTAGATGTAGTGGCTTCACACATCTCAAAGGTAAATATTTTATAACCTAATCCACTTTTCTCATGAGCTTTAAGGGAACATAGGATGGGTTGATCATGGGTTCCTTGTTCATAGCATTTGAGGCCAAAACCTCTCCACACACAAGTGATAAAGATACATGCAGTGAAGTTCAGATTATCAAGGGATTTAAAATTTAATGTGAATTACATAGTGTGGTGTGGATTAATGGCATGGGATGGAGGATTATCAAGTCCCCCATAGACAAGATTTTTTTGAGATAAGCATGACCATAGGAAATAACATCTCCTACATTTGGGTCATACATGGGTTACTTTTCAGGGTGACCATATGTTTTGGGTGAAGGGATGTAGTTGAGCATGAGGAGACAATATTCCCTGAGCGTAAGGTGTTTTATAGCCTCACCAAGATAGTAATCATTTGGTAATTTGGAAGAGGGGATAAATGTGTTGGTAGATTCTTGATCAAATGATTCATGTGTGGATGTAGGTATTAAAATGTCATTTGGGTGGTACATCATGTAGTAGTCAGGAAATGGATTTGGATCAATGAGAACAGTGAAATTTTGTCCTTCATGTTCATATTTAAGACAACAATGGAGGGTGGAAGGAAATTATTGCATGGTACGTATCTAGAGGCATATTAATAACATATTGTATTAAAACTCTCCTTTATAATGTAGAATAGTTCTAGTAATTTTTGACATCAACTTGAAGTGGGAGTATGAAGGTGCATAATGTGGGTGTGATTGTGTCGTTGAAATATCGTAATAGAATCAGAGTTTGTGTGATGATGGTATTGGGTAACTTGAGTTGGTCAAAAGCGAGGGATGATATGATATTGATGGTAGTACCACTATCAATCATGACCCTCTTAATGGAGATGTCATTAATCTGAGCGGTGATGAATAATGGTAGGTCATGATCCTCTGGTCTGAGAGAGGGAATTTTAGATGGTTCAAAAGATATAGAGGTGGATGCTTTGAGAGAACCTATGAAGTTTGTGAATGGAATTTTATCATTGGATGGTAAAATTATGGATTGAAGGTCTTCTATCATGGTCTATTTGTGAAAAGGTGATGTTTGGACTAACTCATAGAGTGACATCCAAATGGGAGATTGGTGTAATTGTTTAATAGTGACCTTCTATATTGCGGTGAAAGGGGATGTTGCTGCTTGTATGGAAACTTTGGATTTTGATGGGGGCATTTGATTAGAATCTTCAGGAGCCAAGGAAATGGACACCTTAGGCTTACCAGATGGAGTTGATAGTTCAAGAGGTGGAGGTATAGTGATGGAGGTTTTACCTTTCTTAGGCTCTCGATGTTTCTTTGTCATAATTTTTTGAATGGGTGGTGATGTGTACAACACTAACTTGATGATCAAATGCTTTAGGGATAGATTTTTTAGGTTTTGATGATGATGATGTTAATGTTAGCATTGTATTTGATTAGGAAGGAAGGAAGAGTGGACTATCAAGTTCCTATACTTTCAAATGAAAGGCTCTACAATTTTCTATGGAATGGCCACATGTCTTGTGGTAATCACAAAAAATATTGAAGTCATACCAAGAAGGTTTCCACCCATGATGATCTGATGGCTTAGGAGGTGGTAGTGTAATAAGTGATCGCTGAAGGAGGTCATCTAATATGGTGGCATAATGCCCCTTAGGTGTAGATGTATATGGTGACAAGGTTGCATCTCTATTCTTCTTAGGAGGAATTAAGGCGAAACGTTTAGCAGTGGGTTGTTTATTTACTAAATTTGAAGGCTTTATAGCCATTGTAAAAGATAGAGGATGATGATCTGTATGGGTAACTATTGATGGGAATATAAGGAAAGTGCATGGGATGGAGGGCGAGGGCCCGGTGTTGATTCCTTTTGGGAGTGATAGATGTAGAATACAAACTTAATGTAGGATCTTGGTAAATCGGATTTTCCTGTAATAATAGGGTGATTAAAGCGGTATAAGGGAATGAGGACTACATAGGGGATTATGATCTGGAGGGACATAGTAAGGGCCCTTAAAATCTTGAATGGTGTCTTGTTTAGAAGGTCTCATAGGCCTTGGCCTTGACATGATAAGAGGATCACAAAAATTAGGAATGTCGCTTATAGGAGGAGATGGAAAAAAGGTGGAGGGACACTTTGAAATAATATCTTTCATCATAATAAGGAATTCTAAAAGACCTGAATGACACCATATTTTTAGGCCCATTTGTTGTTTTAGATGAACCAAGTGTGGTTGATGAGGATACCGCAGATGGGTCTAATTTTTCTAACGTGGCGAATATTTTGGGTTTTTTTCTCATATATGGTTTTGGGTGTAGTAGAGGATGTGGGTATGGGTTGAAAGTAGTGGCATGTGACGAGGCATAGGAATAGTTTTAGTAACATTCTTAATAGGAGGTGGTTTAGAAACTTTGAGCTTGTTTGATTCTATAGGTTTTGATTTGGTAAGTGACAAGGATGTAGGAAGGGTTTTAGTAATGATTTAAATAGATGGAGGATTCGTAGTCATAATTTTAGGCTCATTAGTTGTTTATGTGGATTTTGTTTCGTTAAGTGACAAGGTGGATTGAGGGATAGGATCAATTTTTCATTATTGTATTGATGGTGTGGACATCATTCATTTTTGGTTAATCGAGGAAGACAAAGGGTGATTTGGAAAAGGTTGATTAAATATGTCAATATTTTGATTTGGAGGTGTGTTTGGATTGTTTAATTGAATCTCACCTTTGTTGATAAAATCTTGAACTATGTTAAAAATGTACGACACCTTTCAATCTCATGTCCATTGACCCTATGGTACTTATAATAGTCATTATCTTGATAAAAAATGGGTTTAGATGTTGATATTTCAATGGCTTGAATAGGAGAGAGAGATATCATTTTGGAGGCAAGAAGTTTGTCAAAAAATGTGTTATAAGTCTCTTTTATAGGTGTGTAGTTACGTTGTTGGTGGGGATGCTCAACGGAAGGTTTTCTGGGAGTGGATTTGACTAATATGGTGTTAGAGGATGTTTTGACTTATCAATACTAGACGTTGATTCGGATGGGAACTCGAATTTTGGCTTCTTAGAAAAATCTTTACCCATCCATCTTCTAGAGATTTTAATTCTAGTTTATGGGCCATGGTAAAATCCTCATTAAAAGTTTGAAATGACTGGATTTGCAATGTAGATGAGATGTGTTTAGCGCATGCATGATGAGAAGACCTTGATGGATTTTTTTGTGGTAATGAAAAGGATATTTGTTTGACTACACTTCTCAAGAGGGTGACAAAATCATCAAAAACTTTTCTTCAAATTATTTAATGGCTTACAATTCCTTGATAGTGACTTTACGTGCTATGTTTATGGAAAAATATTCTAGGAAAGTTGGGCAAGTTGTGTAAAGGAGAATAGGGAATTTTGCGGGATGTTGTTATAATAATCTAAGGAGGGACTAGTGAGATATATGGGAAATGTCCTCAAAGCATCATTTCTTGGTCATCGAGATATTAGATAGCAAGTGTGACAAAAGGCACATATATATTATTGGGATCCACCTTCTGCTATAAAACTTGGTAAACTTAGGAAGTTCCTAGTGATATCATAAATGGGGAATGAAGAGACCTTGGGTGCTTTCGGTTGATTGGTGGAGGATTGTTCATTCAATGTTTCAAATGGGTTAGTGGAGCTAGAAGATATCTGGGGTTGACTATTGTTTGGTGTTTTAGGTTGATTTGAAGTGTATGGATATAATTGTTGGATGACGGGGTCCTGATTTTGATCGATAAGACTTGCAATGGAAGAGGAAGGATTATAGGTATGTGGAATGGATTGGGGTGTGAATGGTTGCATTTGAACATTTCTCACTGCTAAATAAGAATTGAGGGAAATGGGATTTGAATCTATAATTTCTTCAAAAATAGGGTCTCCCCTATTATAGAAAGGAGGTTTAGATGCTTTTGGTTGAGGACTAGAAGAAAAGAGATGTTCTATTTCTTGTGGTCTAGGTGTATGAAGGATTTGACCATGATATTGATGTGGAGAATGGAAGAATTTTTGTCCCATTTCATTGTTATAGTTGACCCCTGATTCATTCCAAGTTTTTTGGGTGTCAGAAAAGGGATTGGATGTGTTTGTTTGATAATATGGGATTTGTTGTTGTGTTGGTATCAAAAGTGTTGTAGTGTAATATGGGACATGTTGTTGAAATGTAGGTGATGGAGTAGACATGTTTTCAGAATTCTAGTTGTGAGCTTGTTGTCTAGTAAGTACCATGATAAACAAACACAAACACCTAGAAAATGGAAAATAACTAGATGGGTTGATTTATAAACAGTAAGCAAAGGAAAGAAAAGTGTTGTTTTGTATTTATCTTGATTAATTATGAAAAATTGAAATGTGTAAGATGGTTAATGAGGGTCCTAGGAAATGGTAAGCTATGGATAGTTTTGGGTATGTTTAAGGGTGGAGTCCTCAATATACCCAAAGGTACGTGAGGCCCAACTCTATATTGTTTCAGTATGGACATGTATATTTGGGCATACCCCCTCACTTCGTGGTCTTATTACGATAAGGAATTCGGGTGCTGAGCTAAAATATACCGAATTACATGATATTATACTCGGCCAAAACACCGAGTCACTTCCCTATTGGGTGATGAAATCCCAATCAGTTTCACCTGAGTGGGATTTGTTTGAATACATTTTGATTTGATAATGATTTGGTTGTGTGCGAGGAAAAAAACTAAGTGAATGCAACAAATTTACTTCCTAATTAAAACTAAATGATCAAGAAGTATGAGATGGTTCATTTTAATACCTAAAATGAAATGTTTATTTTTGATGAGGACAATCAAACAAAGATGCAAAACTAAAAGAAAACATAAGGTTTTAGGACTTACCATGAGAGCACTCCTTTGTTTTTAGATTTTTAGCAATTTTAAAGCAAGAAAGTAGTAAGTCCAATAGATGAATTTTCAAGAAACAATCCCCTACAACCAGATTAGAGAAAATAGGGAACAAAAAAATTAGGTTGTGAAGTAATGATAAAAAATAAAAACACATTCTAATCGCAGTGATTAGCCTAATTGTAGACGATAACTTAAAATTAAAAAATGAATATATTATTGATAAGATGAAACAAAAAAGTGAAAAGGGTCCCACCATCACGCCAAAATGTTGTGCACTATTTTACCTTGGGGGTTTGATTGATGTGTCAAGGGGGTAAAACTTAGCTCAACCTCAGTATGGAGGGTTTTCAGATACCCACAAGATGTGATGGATGTTTTTCTTGCATGAAGAATGTACTAGACTTATTTTCCCTACAAGTAAGCCTACAAATCACAAACACTTACACAAAATAGAGTTAGTAAAATAAGGTGGGTAGGTTTCTTGGAAAAGGCCAGTTCCTAGAAGTCAAGAGACTCCCTTATGTGGATGTCAACCTAATTTTGAAACACTTAAGCTTTATTGATGATAATTTGAAGTACAATATGATAAATGGAAAATGTGATCAGATGTTATCACTTATTTAGGTGATTACATACATAAGATGATAATAATGAAATGAAAACAAAAAGATTAGAATCCAAAATCAAACTCTAGGTTAGAGTCTGACTTCTTTGAGAAGTTTGAGCCTATTGAGCAGGATAAATCCTTTCCTTATATGAATTAAGAATTATTCTCTAAGATATAGTCCTCCAAAAAGAAATTAGATATCTCTTCTTCTGTGTCGTAGAGACGTGAAATATCAAAATCAGTGTCTTGAAGGCTTATGTTACTTTTTATGTTAGATTCATATACGGTGTGGTTATCCTCTAGTATGTTTAGGCCAACTTCATAGTTATACTTGAATGCTGCAAGATTAGCCTTGATTCTCTAGACCTCATAGTACGCCTCCCAAAAATTCTCGGTTGCTTCACAAATGGGTTTATTTTATGTGAATATGGCCTCCAAATGGTCAAGGGGTGCAGTGTGGATAACACAAAGTTCTAAGTCATGTAGCGAATCATATTGCTCCTAGTACAAGAGGGTGATGGATAATGGGTAGTGAATTAATGTTGGTAATAGGATCATTTTCACCTCCTATGGCCATCTCATATCATCATGCTTGAAATAACATAAAGAGGAAAAAATAATTAGGTAGATTATAAGAAATGTAAGACATAAAAACATTGAGCGAAATCATCGGTGATGAGGCCGGTGATTCTTGTGAATTATAATAGACTACAGAAACAAATATTAAAACTCAATTAATATAAGACTTAAATAATTTTGAAACATAGAAAAAATGGAAATTAACTAATGAGTAATGTTACCTGACAATTGAAGCAAAAACTAATTAAAATAATAGCTTACCTTGGATGATTGATCGAATCAAAATGGAAAATTAAATAAGAACAGTGTGATGATGACAATGGGTGATGCGATGATTGTGTTGATTGTTTTGATGTAGTGTAATGGTAATAGGGATATGTTGAAGGTGTTTGATCTCTAAAATGCCAGTGGACATATGTAAATCACCTGTAGAATAAAAAAAACCTCCCCCAAAGAGGTTGAGAAAATTATTTATATAGATCAACGGCGACTGGGATAATCACCAGCAATTTCACAAATTTGAGTTAGGGGATAAAAAGAGTGATTTTATTGCTATTTTGATCTTGATTTGGAGGGATTTCGAAGGAGGTTGAGATATTAAGAGGGATGATCTTCAATTAGGACTAGGTTAGTTAGGATAAATGTGAAGGTGTTTTTAGGAGGTTTTTAATTTTAGGTTAGTTTAAACTAGTTAGGGGTGGGAAGTAGTTATAGGGATAATTTGGAGGTGGATAGGGAAGGTATTTGAATTAACTAGTTACAACTAGTGAGTGTAGGTAAGTTGACATGGTGATGTGTGAGGGTGAGGTGTGAGGGTGTGTTTTAATTAATTAATTTAATTATTTCATGAATGGAGATGTGGTGGTATAAATATTAAATTAATTAAATGAAGGGTAACCTAGGTCATGGAGTGTTGTAAGTGGTGTGTCATGACAATTAACGACCAAGAATGGGTTTAGATAGTGAAGGTGAGAGAGTGTAGATTTTTGGTGTCTACATAAACATCATTAAACTGATCTTCACTTCACCACTCACACCTTTTCCATCAATTCCACTTGACAAAAATAACAACACCAATGGCCAGGTTAAAAATGCCACGGAAATTACTAATTTTTTCTTTAGGGAAGTAGTAAGATTGCATGGACTCCATATAAGAATTGTTTCTAATAAGGATAGTAAGTTTGTTGGAAATGTTTGGAGTAATTTAGGAATTATATTGGATTTCATCCCAACTTATCGTCCTAAAATTTGTGGGTAAACTGATGTTATCAATATGAGCCTTGGAAATCTTCTTAGGTGATTGTTAAGTGATCATCCTAGACAATAGGATCAAGTTCTTGCTAAAGATGAATTTACATATAATTACTCCATCAATAGGAGTAAATAAATGATCCCTTTCAAAAATTTTATGGAATCCATCCCAAAGGAGTATTTGAACTCAAAAATTTAGGAAAAGATGAGAGGAGTAATGAAGGTGAGGATATATATATATATATATATATATATATATATATATATACAATCTGAGTTAAGTACCAACAAATATAAGAAGCATGATAATGTGAAGAGGATATAAATCAATTTTGAGGATATTTGGTGTTAACACACCTTAGAAAGGAAAAATTTACTAAGGGTGAGTATAATAAGTTAAAACTCAATAAGAAAGGAACATGTAAGAACTTGAGAATATTTTCATCTAATGCCTATGAATTAGAAAAACCAAAATGTATTAGAATATATTAAATATTCAATGTTGAAAAAATCTATCCTTATAAAGAGTTTGATATACCTGATTCAAATACAAGTGAATATGAAATCAACATTGATTGGGAACAAGAATTTCCTAGAGCAAAAAAAGAAGAAATTCAAGCTATTTTGGACAAGAAAATTCTCAAGAAGATAAGGGAAAAATATTTCTTTCAATATTTATTCAATTAGAAGAACCATGATGTGGAGGATGTAACTTGGATGACCTACACTATGATAGCTAAACATGGTGACCATGTGAAGGAACTCATGAGTAGGGGCTCATGAACCTTTTGTACCTTGTGTGTCTGATATAGGGTCATTAGTGGTTTAAATTACTAAATTTGTGTTTTTTTGATGTTTTAGACTTCATCATGGTCAATATAACATGAATCCATGTCATTCTTTGTTGTTATAAACCTTCAAACTAGATTTTCTTGCCAAATTTAGGAATTTGAAAATTAGATTTTTGATGAAGTTTTGGGTGCTTTCTTAGGGCTAAAATATTGTGTTTTGATCATGATCCTTCATGGGAGGCATATTAATTCCTATTAACATGATTTTATATGTTGGATCATTTTATGTCACCCTTCCACATGTGCCAACTTAGGTAAAACATCAATTTTACCATCTTGGGTGAATAAAACCAAGTTTGGTTATCCTTGTAACTAAATTTTTGAGGAAAAGGGTGAGAAAAATATCATTAATTAAAAGGAGAGAAAATAAGAATAATGTAATATATGTTGGAATACATAAAGGAGCAATTTAAAGGCCAAAAGTGGAGATTTTCCTTAGGTATGTTGTCATAATCACGAGTAGAAAAGGAAACTAGGGGTTTTATTCATTGTTTCTAGAATTATTAAAATTTTATGAATGGAATAAAAGTTCTAGAAATTTAATAAATATTAAGACAAGCATATTGACATGGTAATTTCTCCTTGGTCATGTGTTATACCTTATAATACTTGATACTTTGTGTTCTCTATGCTTCCAAGACTATATTGTGTTTCATAACTTTGTGGATATAAATATATGCTCACAAATTATTAGAATCTTGATTAAATATTATAAGGCATGATAAGACTCGTAGGGCCCTTGGAAAAAAATTGGAGGGCCAATTTACTACATTTGTCAAGTCATAGATAGTTCTAGACCTAAAACATGGTTGTTTCTTTCATATTCCCTTGTTATATGGATGCCTCATCATGATATGAAGGGTTTGTATGACATTTGTCAATGAATTATAATGTTTTTTGGGTCCCACATGGGTTTTTAAATACCTAAACTCATAAAACCCATTTTTTCTTCCCACTGACACAATAAACCATGTTTTAGGGTTATAATTCATGTTCAAGGAAATATCAAGTTTTAATATTAAAACTCTATCATTTTCATCTTGGTATCCATTAAGATGATGATAATAAGTATGATAGAATCCTATTAGTAATTTTTGAGAGCTAATTTTTTTAAACCTCATTACTCATTTCACAAATGACAAACACAAACACGGTCAAACCGTAGACAACTAAAACATTATCATCAATTCATTCCACTATTTTTATCATTTGAATGTTTATTTGAGAATAATCACCTCCCTCCATTACTCATCGACATGAAGTTGAAGGTGCACTGTAATCTTGAAAGTGGATGCTACCCATTGTGACCATGCTAACACGTAGTTATTGTTGCAGGTTTGTCAAAGACAATACAAATTTTAATATTGGCTCATCTGATTGGAATTGGAGCGTAGCATAATACCACCGATGAAGCAATTTGGCTCCTATTTTTCACATTTTTATCCTTTAATAAAAATAGTTAAGTATATATTTATTAAATAGAAATTTTTAGCATAATCATTTCCTTTTGTTTATCTGTCACTTTTAATTTACTAAAAATTCTACAATTTAATTGATATATAAGATATTCTACATCAATATAATATCAAGCACTCTAGTCCCATGATCCCTATTTAAGCTGCAAATTAGCCACAAGACCAAAGAAAATAGGTACTCTCCTCCCAAATTGTGTTGTAAATTATGAGACCATGTGATCCCTTGAGCCTTGAAATCCCAACCAATGCATCATGTGATCAAGAATAAGGAGTTACAAGATAAACAAAAACATAAAAAAGCCACAAAATGAATACAATATAACACATATGGATCCCTAAACTTATTATTGGAAGAATATCATTTTTATTTAACAATAACACACCACAAAACCATCACCCAAAGGTTTCATAGCTGAAAAATGTTATCATAAGATATATGAAAACATGACCAACATGCCTAAAATTGTTGTAAAGAAAATTAAATTATGATCCCATTGGTGAATTTACATTCAAAATATGAGTTTACATAATCTGATTTATCTAAGAGATTATGAAAGTATTAGAAAAGGAGTAACCAAAAATAGGAGAATTGCATGCAAGTATAATACCTTATCTCCTCCTATTCATACAATATAGTATTCCTCCTCTTCAAGATATGTTACAAAACTCCAGGAAAACTAATAGATAATGTTACTGAGGAAAACCTTGAATATAGAGACAAAAGACTACTTGTCCAACATTTTTAAAAACTATTGAGAGGATCTCATATTTATAGAATTATTCTCATCTTCTCAACAAATATGAATGAAACAAGTGTTCCCATTCCTATTCAAGGAATGACACAAAATTTCCCTTGTTTAAATAAGTTTTATACACTCCCACATGGGTAGCCATATTACTTTATTCAACCTTCAAACCTTAACTTACTTCCATATTCTTGCACTTACCAATCATATCATAAATGTGAGAGGTTTAGTGCTAAAATGTCTCTAAAATCTAAAATATTTTATTCAACCCAACTCCTAAGGTCCTAAACTCATTTGAGCATCGTAAAAGTAAAAACTTACTTTCTAGACTTCATTTAATGTGGCATCCACCTCAATTTCGAGTTTTACAAGTTGTTTCCATATTTATGCACCATCATTCCTTTCATTTGACTGTCTCTAATTCTCTAGAAGCTCATGGGTCAAGTATCCAAAAGGATGTATTTGAACTATTACTATTAAACATCACATTTTTCTTAGTTATGGTCTGTTATATGGTCTAAAAAAGGAATTAAACATTGAGGTAAAAATGAGAAACACGCTGATAATTTTATGCTCTTTGTAGTTCATTTATTTTCTTGGTCTTCCTATCACCTAGACATGTTGAATACATGAAAAATTATCTAAACCTATGATAGTTGAACCATCGAGTTAAACTTAATCTCAAAAAATTATTTTTCTTCACATTTGACATGTACGTTTGTAAGATGGATTTCAACATCATAAGGAAACAATACTATTCATATGAAGGATCCAACTCAAAATAATCTAATTTTAAAGAATGAATAAATATGTAATTATGCTAATTGAATTATCTATAAAAGATCAACATTTGTAATAAAAATACCTCGAGTTACTCAAATAGCAAAATAAATTCTAAACCCACACAAGAGGGTTTATATAATGATATTAGGGTAAAATAGGCTTAAATAAAATTTCCCCCTCCCCTTGTTTAAACTTCCTCCTAGAACTCATTAAGAATGGCTAAGTTATATATCTCTAAAGTGAGATGTACTCAAAAGTCACATGTTGCCGACATGAAATTTGGTTGACAAGGTTTTACAAACATAATAGAAATGATGTTTTAACAATACATTCTTTTTTAAAACAAGGATATGAAATTTAAATAAGGATATATTCTAGGATCATTTATTTGAATTCCAAACCTTTTTTTTTCAAACTATAATCATTATGTGAAAGAAGGTACCATGGTAATCTTGTATGTTTTATACTTCTCATTGGAAAAAACTATAATCACATCGAGTAATTCAAAATATATGAATAGATAAGGATATCATAGAGGTGTACTATATTAAAAAAATCTTATTTATAGGAGTTATCTCATAGGCAACACAATTTCATGAGCATGAAAAAAATGTTCTAAACTATTAGAAATAAACAAGTTCCTCGGTGTTTTCAATTTTTTTGATTTTGGCATTTTCTCCTATTGTTTAATTCCAATTTTTTTATCATACAAGGACACTATTTTATAAAACAATGTATGTTACTCAATTTCCCACATTATTGAACTAATTTAGGCAACTCGTAATTTCAATCAAGGGAAAATGTTCTACCATGCTAAATATGTAATGGTAATAAGCTTGTATAAGATCTCAAGGGTTGAAATATAAGGTTTGATCCATTCATGTTAATATAAAATATAAATCTTTCCAAATAAAGTAATTTCTATCTTTGACACTTCACCTTCTTCCTTACGGTTTTTAACCAAGATGAGTGAAGGAAGGAAATATTGAATAACAAGTAAAGGATTTTGGTATAGATTGGTCTACATCTACAACTATGGGTCCCCAATTTTATGCTATGAACAAAGTAACTAAGCATGCATCTAAGTGGATCAATCTATATACATTTCCAATTAAATTTTTGGAAGAAAAAAATTGAAGTGAATACTTAGTTGTTTAGATAAAGTGATTATAATAGATAAAAATAACAAGATGGAGATGATGGCTTCTTTAATGAGAAAATAAAACTCTTTAGAATAATCCAAATCCCTCACTTAATCTTGTATTATTATTTAATCACAAGAGGAACTTATATGTAGAAGGTTTTGTTAGTGTAAATTCATAGCATCCCCAAATGAGTTATGGATATGCTTTTCTAAGGCAAAAATCATTTGGTGTGATTGCACAACATTGAGATTTCCCAAAGTGTGGGACCATTGCAAATGGGGAAAGCTCTCAAAGAAGGTTGGTTCCTCTTCCTAAACTACCTGCCACAAGCTATTCCAGTGTAGGAAAGCTAATCTAATCCTAATCTAACTTCCAAGGAGATAGGGAGAGAAAGAAAACTAGAAAAAACAAAGCCTACACTAAAATGGTGATACACTAGAGAAGGAAAGTGTTGAACATCTATCAAACTGCCATGGAACAAGAAGAGGTGAGCAATGGAAAGGATGGACAAGTGCATCACAGACCAAAGATGGATTTCACACAAAAAAAGTTCCAAAATCCTATGAACACAAGCTCCAAAACCTGCAATGCACATCCAAACATGTACAAATACCTGCAATGAAGAGAGGTAAGAAGAAAAAAACCAAAAAATGAGCAAGGATGGACAGATGCATCACAAAACATATTTTTATTACTCCAGAAGTTTGCACAAAACATCATTTCATGGGTAAGAGGTAAAAATTCCATTACAGAGTAGGGGAGGAGGTTCAAACTCCATTTTCAACCCTTGGGAATAAAATTAGGTAGAGGCAGAGAAGAATGATGAACAACTTTTACAAATGAGCCAAAACTGGCTTTTATCACTTGAATAGAAAGAAAGAAATGAGAAAATGTAGGAAAATTTGATTTGAAACTTCAACCACCAACAAGATTCATTTAATTGGCCTGCAAAGTGATGGGTTTCCATGAAAAATCCCATACTCTAAAGTACATTGCTTCGCAGAGAAAGAAAGAGGCCCATCCTTCATTAATTTTGGTGGTTGGGGTCATTTTTTGCAACTTTTCCATGTCAAACACATTTCCCCATTTTTCTCTCACAAAAATCCATCAAAATTAAAATTGAACCATCTATCATGTGGATAACTTTACTAGATTTCCAATGATACCAAAATTGTGAAAATTTGAGCTCTAGTGCGAAAGATATGCCCCTCTAAAGATTTAGGGCAAAAATGGTGAAATTAGGGCAAAAATCAGGTTCGTGGGCCAAAATTTGAACTTTTTCCCTCTTTTTTCAAATTGGGAAAAATTCTAAAAAATCTCCATGCCCTACTCCTCCGATAAAACGTGGCACCCTTGGGTTGTTCGCGACCTCAAAATCACATTCTTCCCCTTTTCGTAAAATTGGGAAATTTTCCCAAAATTCTCCATGGCCTCACCGCTCCACTGCTAATGTGGACACGTGGCATAATTTTATTCCGTGCGAGAGATGCGGTTCAACTTTTTCCTTTTTTTTTTCATAACCTTGGAAAAAATTCCAAAATCCCCCGATGCCACAACTCCCACATTTTGGACACGTGGCTCCTTTTGATTGCTTGATGGGGATGCGCTTCTATTTTTTTCCTTTGACACATTTTGACCAAAAATCCAAAAACTTAGAAGTCCTTCTACCCCGCTACTCTGTCTTGACACATGGTGCATCTTGACTAGGTGCAGGCCTCAAATAGTATATTTTCCTCTGCGGGATTTTAGGCTGAAATTTTCCCTTGAGTTTTTTAGCCAAAAGGCTAAGTGCAAAATCTTTTCTGCGCAGTCTGCTAGGCAAATTTTCCCTCCAAACTCCACTGAGCCATAAGTTGCAAAATACAAAGAGTTAGGAGGACTTCCTTACCTTCTACGGAAATGGGAAAGAATTCTCTATCCGATGAAGCAATACCAAGAAATTTTTGAGTGATTGAAATGTGTAAAAAGTTGTGAAGGCACAAAATGAAACTAGTTAACCCAAAATTAGAGGGAGCTTATTTTGGTTAACAGAGTTGAGGTTGAATTTTCTTCCTCTCACTACTTTATTTACTTCTAGATAAGGCATATCAAATCTTGATGCCTTGATTCAAATTTTCATGCCTTTCATAAAACCTAATGTATTACTTTCTCAAAATAATTCCTACTGAGATAAATTCTCATAAATTCAAAGGAAAATATTTAGTGACTATTCCATCCCCTAATGACACAAAGAATCTAGTTCCTAACACATATTATTTTACTGAAAAGTTTTCATTTGACTAGATGACTCATAAAACCATGCTCATGGAATCATAATACATTTGAAAGGAATTTAATGACACAAGTATAAATTTTATGACAAATTTTGGAGACAAGATTGGTTGGATACTCTCAAAGGAATCTTATAATAGATTGATAATCCAAGTCTATAGATCACTTGATGGATGAGTATAAGGTAAAAAACCTAGTTTAGATGGGTATTCACCGACTCACGGTCTCTTAAAAGATGCTGATTTTTAGAGGAAAGCCAAGAGAGGTAGAAAATATAAGATTTAAAATCCTTTAACTGAAGTTAAATAAATAACCCATGAGATCATAAGTTTTTTCCTTGCCTCTAAGAAGCGTAGGGTAGGCATCCCCTCACCTATAAATAAATGCGGAAACATATCTAAGTTTTGGGTAAATAATGGCTAATGTTGACATAATAACATGGTTTCTAAATTAATACAATCATCTAGTACAAGAATATAGAATGAGATTAGGTTGAGTTCTTGATGATAGGTGGAGACTCCATATTTATGGATTCTTTATGATATTAGCACATGGAAGGTTTAATAATGGAATTGGGTTAGGATCTTTCACCTTAGTTTCTTGTTTGGTGCTTTGTGGTTTGAATTCCTATGTCTCCTCTTAGCTTCATTTCCCTAAGTTTTCTTGTATTTTGATAAGGATATAATGATAGTTTTAATAATTCTCCATTATTTACTATTTAGAAATTTATTGGGAAAGGGATCCACAAACCCTAATTTATTTATACAAATGTAATACTAAATTTAATTATTAAATTAATGATATCAATTTTATAAAATCGTGAATTAAAATTTGAACCAAAAGTCAAACCGATAGAAAAGTGGGATTTTAATCCCTCTTATCCATTGGAGTGCTCGGAAATTATATAAAATTAAATGACTTTCCAGAAAATACATTATTGAGATATTTCATCAGAATTTTTCCAAATGTATAATTTAGAACTTGGAAAAATGCAACCTACTTCTCTCTCTCTCTCTCTCTTGATCCCGCATTAAATTCCCACTTCCCATAAACAAAGCTAACTAATTTTGGAGGAAAACATTAATTGATTTATTCTCTCATTTCTTCCTTCATTTATCACATGTTAAAGAATATCTTATCCACAATAGTAAAGAAGTGGATTTTTTTATTACATTCATCCAATCAAGTTTCCGTGAACAAAAAATCATTCCTAGGTAAAGTAGAGATATTGAATAATTTTATGTTACAAAAGTAATAACACAAGCATGTGGTAAAGATAAATCATGCATGAAAGTTTTGAAGATATCATGTGGCTAAAAAAAAAATAAACCACTCAAATTAAGAAATGACATTTTGTTGAAGCCCGCATGGAGAAATACAATCTAAGAGATAAAATATTATGCAACAAATAGCTTGCATAAAATAAAATAAAATGAAATCTCATGCAAGTATCAAATATCATTTTGAAACTTACACCACAAGAAGAAGTTTGGAGAAGGGTGAGTTCTTCCAAGAATGCATGTTTTTACAATGGTGGATCCTCTTTTACCAACATATTCACTTCAAGATTAGGCCAAAGTAGAGTGGAAACTATCCATCCATGAAGCATCTATGATAGGTATAGATGGAAAGGTCCTACACTAGGAGTGGGTGAAGAAATATGGGAACATAGACAAGGAAGTTGCAATAGATAACAAGATCACTCATGTTATGATTATGATGCACTAGAACATATTCAGTAAGGTGATTTCATGGAAAATCTATGAAACCAAACCATGCGATCACAACTTTGATTATTGAATATGTAAATGGAGCTAATGAGGAAGCCTTAACACATGCCATATGAAGTCCACGTGAGCCACATAGCTTTTGAAAATGGAGGTAATTTTTCATAGGTGTTTTATATCGAAAGACAAGGGTATAAAAGTGATCAGCCAAGCTATTAACAAAGCTTGAGTTAGTTTGAAGAATCCCAATAGGCCGATTGCGAGCTTTATTTTCTCAGTTCTAACAGGTGTTGGGAAGTCAGAGCTTGCCAAAGCATTAGCATCTTATTATTTTGGTTCAGAAGAGGCAATGATCCGGTTAGACATGAGTGAATTTATGGAGAGGCATACAGTGTCAAAGTTGATTGGTTCACCCCCATGATATGTTGGTTACATGAAGAGAGACAAATTATTGAATGTGTAAGAAGGTGCCCCTATATAGTGGTCTTGTTTAATGAAATAGAGAAGGATCATCCTAATGTATTCAATATGATGCTCCAAACTCTAGAAGATAAAATATTAACATATATTAATGTGAGGAATATAGACCTATGTATAAATCAAAAGATTGAGTGCCCTCCATTAGAAGTGATGATATTCCAAATTCTGAAAGTGGTGAAAGAAATTGGGATGAAAAGAGTAATAAAGCAATGGATCCTTTTCCATGTCAATCTATTACCTTGAAAAAGAGGACATAAAACCATTATTAGCAAGAAAAGTATTAGTTGCATGGAAAGAGAAGATAAATTGGGAAGATATACTTACATCACTTCTATAAACCTCATCTAGTGCTTTCCATTCTCCAATTTTTAGTAAAAAAAAGTTCACATTTTATATGATAAATCAATGTCACCCAAAACAGAGGAGAAAGAGCCCACCGAGAGATGAAAAAAAAGAAGTGATGAAAATCATTCGCATGCAAAAAGGTTGAGAAGATATCATGTAAATGACCAAGAATAAGTGAAATCCTAAATTTCAGAGCATGTGAGAAAAGGAAAATGGTTTAATCAAGGAAACAAAAGTGAAAACATAAGAAAGATAAATAAAAGTAAGTCGTGTGAGACTATTCGTGAGGATCAAAATGGAAACTTGTGCACATTGAAAAGGTTACACTCCAATGATGATGAGAAATCTCTAAGTAATCAACAAGTGTAATTTAACAATCAAGAATCATGCATAAAACAAACATGTCTACTCATTCCAATAGATTTAAAAGAAGGGTACATATGGGAATGATGTGTAAATCCCATGCTGGAAAATTATTCCTTCTATGAGGGAAAGAGAATTTATGATTCCCAATATGGATTGAACTCCTATGACACATATGACAATGACATATTCTATGGCGGAATATGTCATATGTCATATAACTCATATGACATATGATATTGATTGAATGTAAATTGAATTAAATCTATTTTTGAGTGTAATTGGTTTATAAATGATGTGCAAATACTAATGTATAGTAATACGTAAGAAAAAAATCATGTGTAATATAAAACCCTAATAAAGAGATCGAAATAGAGATAGTGTTATCCAAAATTCACCCCTGTGGTTAATTTGATAACATGCGTCGAATTCTCAAGTCCGAGTGCAAATGGATTGACTGGGGAAAAAATCATGTTTCTAGGGTCCCCTCAGATTTTTTCTAACTCCCCTAGCCGAAGAAGGAAAGAGCAAGCGGCGAGGAAAGGTGAAAAAGTGGCAAAAATAGCTTGGGACGAGGGAAAAATCATGAAAATTGGCTAAGTCCTAGTCCTTGCAAAAGTTGGGACAGTTGGGACATCGAGGCATGGATCGGCCGAAAAGCCTCCAGGTGACCCATGCAAAGCAAAGGGACATCTGGGACATCGAGACGTGTGGGATGCGGAAATCCGGTTTGGCTGAAGGAGAAGAAAATTGACTAATTACTCTGGGACATTTGGGACATGAAGACGTGAAGGGCGTGAACCACCGGTTTGGCCGAAAAGGAGAACTTTCGCACTAAGCAGTTGGGACATCTGGGCCGCGAGGACGCGAAGGACGCGAAAAGGTGAAGTGGCCGAGAGCAAAGGAAGCCCATTTCGGGTGGTTCAGAAGAATTTGTCCTGCATACCCAGACAATTGGAAAAAATGGACGCGAAGAGCGCTTAAACCGGCCGGTTTGGCGAAATGGGGAACTATAGTCGGGGCGATTCGGAAAGGGATGCGTGGGACGCGGATAGCTGAAGGAGCTAAAAGCCAATCAAGCAACGCCACGTGTCATCGGATGAATGAGAGCAGGGAAGCCCATTTCGGGTGGATTGGAGGTTTCTTTCCCAAAAAGACTTGGGACAGTTGGAACAAATGGACGCGGTGGACACGAAAATCCGGTAGACCCGAATACCAATCAAATCATGACATGTGTCATGAGGGAGGAAGTCCAGAAGTCAAAGGGCGAGGTTTCAAGCACTGACCCGAACCAATGAAATAGTGCCACGTGTCCAAGTTTAAGGGCCCACAAGGAAATTTCAAAGAAAATCCCGCAGAAAGGTGGAGCAGAGAGAATTGCTCAGTGAATTAGAGCCTGCCACGTGTCATGCAAGTGGCAGAGCACGGGGAAAGTTCAAATATTTTCCCCGCCGACCTATTTTTTCCTGTTTTGTGCCCTAAATATTTAGATCATCGTATCTTTCGATCCAGAGCTCAAATTTGCACGTTCTTTATATCAACGGAAAGCTATTGAAATTATCCACATGATTAAGGATCAATATTACATGTTGGTGTAGGTTGGAGAGATAAAATTGAGAAAATTTCCGACGCGTTGTAATGCGAGAAGTGATGCTCTAGTGGGTAAGCTTTAATGCGCAGCACGAGTTCACCGTTTTTGTTAGACACTCACCGCCGTTTTGCGAGATCCACCGCTTTACGCCATAATGAGATGATTTAAAATACAACCTAGAAGTGGTTGGGGCAGATTCTGAATTTCCTCTCTTTTCCCTCTCTCATTCTTCCTATATATTGTAAAGAGGAGCTTCTTTCAAAAGGTCAAACATTTTCTGTTTTGCTCCTCCCTTCTTCTCCTATCAGGTGAATTTGTGGAGTTCAAACCTCTCATTTGAACTATAATATGACTCTACCTCTTGGCATTCTGTAGTGTATTGTATCAATCTTTGGAGCAAGTAATACATGTCTGTGGATGATTCTCAACCCTCTCTGTGTTCATTTTGCATCCTCCTGGTCTTTCACTGCAAGTTTTGTTATCTGTGCATGATCTTATATCACATTTGAATGGTCTATGTTTACTGGTAAGATAGGTGTTCTTCATTCCTCGGTGCATCACCTCTATTAGCTTAGATTTAATTTTATGCATCTTCTTACCCTGTCTCCTTGGCAGATTAGATTAGGTTTCGAGAAAACCCTCTACATATTTCATGTGCATCTGAACAGAGGAATAGGAACCAACCTTCTCTGGAGAATCCTTTCTCACTTTTCAAGTCCCACACTTGGAGAAAGGATTCAATGTTATGCAATCACACTAGATGATAGTATGGTCAACCTAGAAACCTGACCAGCATCCAGGGGTGCTGTGATTTTGCACTAACAGTTTTGGCATGCCCGGTGGGACCTAGAGGTCTCATTTTTATTGTAGCAGGGTTGATGTGCATCTGTTGCATTTTTCTTGCTTAAAAAGAGCTATTATTTGCATATTTGGTGACTCCAAGGGAAAAAATCAACTGGTTTTAGTAGTGCAGGCCTGAAAACTTATGAGAAGAATCACAAGGTCAAGAGTTGGAGAAGAAGAAGTGTTGTTTGAATACCTGCAATTATCTCCAAGAAGAAGGAAAAGAGGAAGAAGGATTCAAAGGTCTCCATCTCCACCAAACAGAACTCTCTCAACTCCTCCACTCGAGCAGGCCTTTCATTCACCAGTCAACAAGGGTTTTAAGACCAATTATAATGGCTCAAGAGAACAACCCCTACGTCAACTTCACAGCAGCAGAGCCCACTTGCTCTCAACGCACAACATCCCAGTCCCTATTGCAGCCTTGAAGAACATTCCCTACTTCTTTGGAGAAAATCAGACTACTCCGGGTGATCATGTTAAAGATATTGCTAACCTTAGTGGAATTCATGAAATCAATGAAATGCAAGTGGTTGTCAAATTCTTGGCATCTTCCTTCAAGGGTAAAGCATTGCAATGGTTTAGGAGCCTTGAGTGGTTCTATCACAAACCTGGAATCAGTTGTGTATTGCACTTCAAAAGCAATTTGGAGAGAAGGGAGACAACTTGTCTCTTTTGGAGCAGCTGACAACTATCAAGAGAGCTCCCAATGAGCAGAGACCGATTTCAACTTCAGATTTCAAAAAACTTGGGAGAGGATTCCAGTGGCAATCAGGCCAACAGAAGAAGGTGCTTTTCTATACTATCTCAAAGCTTTAAATTCTGATATTTCTATGTTAAGTTAGTCCATGGGAGGCACAACAATCCCTATGGCTTATAGCATTGCCATTAGGGCTGAAAATTGTTTGATTCAAGCTGGCAAACTTGCCCCTAGACCTCCCATGCCATTGTTTCCAAGTTTAGAGAGTCCAAACACTAGTCAAGCACCTAATTTGGCTCCTTCTCCCACTCCTAGAAATCAAAGTTCAAATGAAGCTTCCACTTCATCTCCAAGTGCCCCAAATGAGCTTCAAGAGGTCATGAAGCAATTGCAAAATCTAGGCAATGAGCTAGTTACTCTCAAAAGGCAACAAGCCCAAGGTTTCAGACCTTCTTATCAACCCCAAGCTCAACCTAATAGGCAGCCATACCAACCACAAAGACCACCTAATCCAGCTGCAAATATGAATCAAACAAGGCCTCCTGCCAATAGACCATTCCAGCCCTATAATCCAAATGTCATATCTGCCTCTAAAGCATTAGTGCCAACACAGAACAACATTGCTCAGGAATACGATTGGTGCTTTCCATACAACGAGCCTCATAACCAATCCATGTGTTTCAATGGTGCTCTCAATCAAGAATTGATGGTGACAACGACCAGAGTGGAGGGCGAGGGCAGTCAAGGAAACAACCAACAACAAGAAACATTCCAACAGCAATCAGCCCCAAATGACACCACATTGGTGAACTGGCAAGCAGAAGATTTCTGTGGCATGAATCAAGTAGTTTCTCAAAGTGTTGCAGCCAACACAAGGTCAAAGAGGAGAAATTTGGGTGAAGAACAGCCATTAGCCCCAGCCAATCCACAACCTCCCATGGTTCCACAAGTGGTTGGCAAGCAAAATCCAATTTCAAATGCACAAGGGCAGCCAAGAACAGCCCCTAGGCCAACTCAAATGCCAGTTGTTGCTGCCCACGTACAAGGAGTAAATGTGCAAACCAAGGGATAGCAGAGAGATCCTTCATCACCATTCAGTATCATTGATCAGATGAAGAAGACAAACATCAATATATCTATGTGGGAATCCCTATCCATCCCAGGCCAAAGAGATTTGTTGCAAGCTGCCATGAAGGATTGGCCAACTTCGAATCAGCAGGTTCAGATGTAAGACAAAGTGCTTACAAATGCTACCCAGCCTGAAGGAAGTCATGGAGCACAACAAGGTAAAATGTTGAAGCCCCCCCGTTCTATGTTTCGTTAATCATTGGAAATTAGATAGTACATAATTGCATGATAGACTCCGGGGCAAGTAGCTCAGTAATGCCTAAACAGATAGCTGATCAGCTAGGGCTCCAGTGTGAAATAACATCTAAAGGGGTAGTGCAGCTAGATGGGATAGAAATAATGACATCGGAGTGATTAGAAATTTGAGTCTTACCTTGCATGCATGTCCAAATGTTGTTGTTTTACAAGATGTATCAGTCATAGACCTTCCACCACTCTTTGCATTGTGCTTGTCAAGAGACTTCACTGCTAAAATTGGAGGCTATCTTTCGGTGGATTGGTCTCACATGTTGTTTAGAAAAAGGTATGGAACTAAGGCTACAATTAGGTCTGAACCTATTGCAAAATTCCATATTGAGCCTTACACTCCAAGTCAGATTAATGCCAATTTCTCAGCATTTGATCAAGAAGATCACCCTAGCACTGACGAGGCTGACACCAAGGTTGGAAGTATCCCAGATTTGACTCTTGATGAATGGGCAAGCAAGGTGCATGCTTTTGATCCTTATCAAGAAGTAGAAGAATCTGAGCTAGGGGTTTATTGTTTACATGAAGAGGATCAACCTCTCCCCAACATCACCAAGCCAGATCATAAGGACAAGAATGAAGTATGGCAGCTGTTCTTTGATGGATCAAGGAGTAGACAAGGTGCAGGAGGAGGAGCTATGCTTGTTTCACCTCAAGGCATCAAATATTATTCAGCTTTTCGTTTCCAGTTTTCTTGTTCAAACAACATGACTAATTATGAGGCCTTGATTCACGGACTCCATTTGACTAGGAAAAAGGGCATAAATAACTTGCAGTGTTTGGGGATAGTGAGCTGGTCGTCAATCAAGTCGGGGACAACATTCTACAAAGAATGATCTGCTGAAGAACGACAAGAATAGGGTATGCGACCTCATTGAGGATTTGAAGCTTTCAACATCGTTTCCATACCCGGGGAAGAAAAATGAAGCCGTGGATAGGCTCGCAGCGGATTGGAGCAACATTTGATGTGGTCAACAACATCAAAAGGAAAAAACATAGCCACATATCCATGTGATTGTGAGGCCAAAGCGAGTTCAGATAATAACACAAGGTGGCGAGTGTTTGAGAAGGATCAACAGATCGTCAATTTCTTACAAGAAGAGGCTGAATTCTCAGCTAGGAATCAGGACAAATTAGAGCAGCAGTACGGGGATCAAGTAGTGCAGCTATGGACAAACAAGCTTCCCAAGGGTTTAGTCACATTGGATTCAATCTTCAACCCTGAATGATCAGTTCCGGAAGGAGAAAGTGAACATTCAAGTAAAGGGTGAAGATTCAGAGCCTATTTTAGTGGAAGAAGGCAAAACATTGCAGATTGGAAAAGTAAGTACCTCACAAGAGAAATCTGATTTTGTTCAGCTTTGTCAAGAGTTCCCAGATGTCTTTGCTTGGACTTACAAAGATCTAATAGGTTTCAATCCCAACCTGGCTCAGCATACCATAGAATTGGATCCAGATGCTAAGCCCATCAGGCAGAAGCAGAGACCAGTCAACCCTCACATTGAGCCTCTAATGAAGAAAGAGCTAAATAAGCTAATAGAGGCAAGCATTATATTCCCGATCAAGCACTCAAGCTGGGTCGCAAACTTGGTTCCGGTCAGGAAGAAGAGTGGAGAAATCAGGTTGTGTGTAGATTTCCGAGACCTAAACAGGGCATCTCTCAAAGACCATTACCCACTTCCTTCAATGGAACAAATATTGCAAGTAGTATCCAGTTTGAGAGAGATTCTCTCTCCTAGATGGTTACTCAGGGTATAATTAGGTAATGGTAAAGGAAGATGACCGATTCAAGACAACTTTCACCACCAAATGGGGGACCTGTGCCTACAAGAAGATGCCATTTGGGCTATCAAATCTTTGGAGCCACCTTCCAAAGGGAAATGGATATGGCATTCAAGGGGTTAATCAATAAAATAGTTTTTATATACCTTGATGACATCACTGTATTCTCCAAAAATGCAGTGGATCACCTCTTTCATCTGAGGCAGGTATTTTAGAGGTGTAGAAGATTTGGGGTATCATTGAATCCCAAAAATGCATATTTCTTGGCTCATGAGGGAAAAATTCTTGGCAATATTGTTTCAAAGGAGGGATTGATGATTGACCCAGAAAGAGTTGAAGCAATTCGAGCATTGCCATTGCCAAGTCATAAGAAGGCTCTTCAAAGCTTCTTAGGAAGGATCAATTTTTTCTACAGGTTTGTTCCAAACTTTGCAGCTCTCGTAAAGCCAATAACACTGATGTTGAAAAAGAGCATGGCATTTAAGTGGACATCGAAGGCAAGGAAAGTTTTGAAGCAATAAAAGAGGCTATATCTCAAGCTCCAACTCTCGTCAATCCAAACTTCTCAAAGGATTTCATGCTATACGCCTTTGGTGGTGGAGATACGATCTCGCAATCTTGGCACAAAAAACAAAGAAGGATTAGAACAACCGATTGCTTTCTTGATCAAGGCTTGGAGGAATACGAAACTAGGTACTCTTTCATTGAAAAGCATGTACTTGCGGTGTTCGGGAGTTTAAAGAAATTCAAGCACCTAGTCTCAAACAACAAAATCCAATCATTGGTCTCTCATGTGGGAGTCGGGACTTCCTTCTAAACAAGGATCTAAATGAGAAACGTGCAGGATGGATAACCCATGTCATGGAATATGACATCGAGATCAAGGTCACCAAACTAGTACGTGGGAAGGGACTATGCGAACAACTAGCCTTGAGTCAGCAAGTTAAAGCAGGTAATGAAGAAGATGTTGTCTTGGTACTACAAGATGGTCAAGAACAGGAAAATGATAATGTGCCCACTCCCTGTTGGACTCAGAGTGTGATACACTTCCTACAGACAGGCCTATGCCCTCCAGAAATGAGCAAAGCGAAGAGGAGATACTTCAGGTTGCAGGCTATTCCATATGCCATTGTTGATGGAGTTTTGTTCAAGAAAGATGTGAATGGAGTGCTGCTGAGATGCATTAGCACAAATCAGATTCAAAGGGTGTTGGAAGAGTTTCATGGTGGACCAGCTGGTGGTCATTTTGCACCAAGAGTGACAGCTCTAAAAATCATGAAGGCTGGTTATTATTGGCCTAAAATCTTCAGTGATTGCTATGCATGGATCAAGAGGTGTAAGAATTGTGCATTCTTCACAGGAAAAGAAAGACTTGCTGCCCTTCCATTACATCCAATCTCAGTTGACCAGCCATTCATGCAATGGGGTTTGGACTTCATTGGAGTCATTAATCCCAATTCAAGCCAAGGGCACAAATGGATTTTGACAGCCACGGACTACTTCACCAGATGGATAGAAGCAGTAGCACTCAAAGAGGCGAATGAGTCTAGCATCTTAGACTTTTATGAGGGGATAACAACTAGATTCGGTGTACCTGCTACAATAATCTCTGATAATGCATTGACATTCATTGGATCTAAGGTGATTGAGTGGGCTATCAAGAATAGTATCTACCTAAGCACTTCATCAAACTATTACCCTTAAGGTAATGGCCAGGCCGAGTCTACAAACAAGAACTTGTTGAGGATCATTAGGAGGACTCTTGATGAGAATCAGAGGGCTTGGCATACCAAACTGAAATCAGCCTTATGGGCTGATAGGATAACTCCCAAGAGATCCACAGGTAACTCTCCATTTAGGCTTGTCTATGGAAGAGAAGCAATCTTGCCCATGTCACTTGAGTTGCCAACATTGGAACTCATGAAGCAACTGGAGTTGCTAGAGTTTGGGCCCATGGAGGTAAGGTATGTAGAGTTGATGGAGCTGCAAGAGATCAGAAATCAGGCATCCCAAGCAATGGAAAAGGATCAAGCTTTGATCAAAAGGACCTTTGATAGGAAGGCCAAGGATAGATCATTTCAGGTTGGAGATCTGGTGTTGAAATGGGATGCGGATAGAGAAAAACTGGGAAGGCATTCAAAATTTGATGCCATTTAGAGTGGCCCATACATGGTCACGAAGTGCAAGAGCAGCAATGCTTTCCAATTAGCCTCATTCGATGGTGAAGAACTGCAGATTCCAATAAATGGAATCTATCTCAAGCATTACTTCTAGAGGGAAATTTACCACCTTGTAAATATTAATTAGATTTTCATTCCTCCAAGTGCTTTGCACATTATCTTGTTGTAGTTAGGTTTCATTTTCCTAAGTGCTTTGGCGTAGGTTTTGTTGCTCCTAGGTTGAGTTTTTACAGTTCAACGTGCTCTCATAGAGGGAGTTGCAGTATTAAGCTCATTTTAGGTTATTGCTTATGACTCCATGCCCAATGGATCGCTAAAAGGCCACTGATCTTCTACCTAACAGGCCGGTGACCCCAAAAGTCACCAAATTGTTATCCAAAATTCACCCCCAGGGTTAATTTGATAACATGCGTCAGAATTCTCAAGTCCCAGGAAAATGGATTGACTCAGGGAAAAAATCATGTTCTAGGGTCCCCTCGATTTTTTCTAACTCCCGGCCAAAGAAGGAAAGAGTAAGCTCGAGGAAAGATGAAAAAAGTGGCAAAAACAGCTTGGGACAGGGGAAAAATCGTGAAAATTGGCTAAGTCTTAGTCCTCGCAAAAGTTGGGATAGTTGGGACATCGAGGTGCGGATCAGCCGAAAAGCCTCCAGGTGGCCCGTGAAGCAAAAGGACATCTGGGACATCGGGACGTGTGGGATGTGGAAAGCCGGTTTGGCCGAAGGAGAAGAAAATCAACTAACTGCTCTGGGACATTTGGGACATGAAGACGTGAAAGGCGCGAACCGCCTGGTTCGGCTGAAAAGGAGAACTTTCACACTAAGCAGTTGGGACATCTGGGCTGCGAGGACGCCGAGAGAAAAGGAAGCCCATTTCGGGTGGTTCGGAAGAATTTGTCCCAAGCGATGCAGCGATTGGAACAAATGGGCGTGAAGGCGTGAACCGGCCGGTTGGTGAAGCGAGGAACTACGAGGCGGGGCGGTTGGAACAAAGGGACACGTGGGGCGTGGTAGCTGAAGGAGCGAAAGCCAATCAAGCAACGCCACATGTCATCGGCCGAATGAGAGCAGGGAAGCCCATTTCGGGCGGATCGGAGGTTTCTGTCCCAAACAACACTGGGATAGTTGGAACAAATGGACACGGTGGATGTGAAAAGCTGGCAGACCCGAATACCAATCAAATCATGACACGTGTCATGAGGGAGGAAGTCCAGAAGTCAAAGGGTGAGGTTTCAAGCATTGACCGAACCAGTTTAAGGGCCCACAAGGAAATTTCAAAGAAAAGCCCGCACAAAGGTGGAGGAGAGAGAATTTCTCAGTGAATCAGAGCCTGCCACGTGTCATCCAAGTGGCAGAGCATGGGGAAAGTTCAAATATTTTTCCCACTGACTGTTTTCACTGTTTTGTGCCCTAAATATTCGAGATCATCGTATCTTTCGATCCAGAGCTCGGATTTGCACATTCTTTATATCAACGGAAAGTTGTTGAAATTATCCACATGATTCTAGGATCAATCTTACATTTTGGTGTAGTCTGGAGAGAGAAAATTGAGAAAACATCCCTGACGCATGGTAGTGCCAGAAGTGATGCTCCAACAACCAGCTTTAATGCAGCGAGACGGTTCCACGCTTGTTAGATAGCTCGTTGTTTTGCCGAGAGATCGCTGCTTACGCCATAATGAGATGATTTAAAATACGACCTAGAAGTGGTTGGGGCAGATTCTAAATTTCCTCTCTTTTCCCTCTCTCATTCTTCCTATATATTGTAAAGAGGAGCTTCTTTCAAAAGGTCGAACATTTTCTGTTTTGCTCCTCCCTTCTTCTCCTATTAGGTGAATTTGTGGAGTTCGAACCTCTCATTTGAACTGTAATATGACTCTGCCTCTTGGCATTCTGTAGTGTATTGTATCAATCTTTGGAGCAAGTAATACATGTCTGTGGATGATTCTCAACCCTCTCTGTGTTCATTTTGCATCCTCCTAGTCTTTCACTGCAAGTTTTGTTATCTGTGCATGATCTTATATCACATTTGCATGGTATGTGTTTACTGGAAAGATAGGTGTTCTTCATTCCTCGGTGCATCACCTCTATTAGCTTAGATTTAATTTTATGCATCTTCTTACCCTGTCTCCTTGGTAGATTAGATTAGGTTTTGAGCAAACCCTCTGCATATTTCGTGTGCATCGAATAGAGGAATAGGAACCACCTTCTCTTGAGAATCTTTTCTCACTTTTCAAGTCCCACACTTGGAGAAAGGATTCAATGTTATGCAATCACTTTGGATGATAGTATGGTCAACCTAGAAACCCGACCAACATCCAGGGGTGTTGTGATTTTGCACTAACAGATACTTAGTTGATTTATGAGTAAATAGGAAGTGATCTGGGAAGGTGAATAGCACAAATAGAAAAGGCATAGTGTTGCAAATGGTTGCTGGAGGTTCTGAGACTTAGGATGAAACATGACAAGAGCAACTGCGGGAGGGTAGGAGTGCTTGGGAACTAGTGACTAGATCCGGGTGCTAGTAGCCATATAAATAGTTAGAATCTTATTTCTCCTACACTGGAAGAGGTTTTTTGTTGATTCTTATATGTCACTTGATATTTGCTCCTTGATCATTGAAGATACCTATAACATGAAATAAATAAGTTCACTTGGACATACCCACAAACTACATCAAACCTAAAAATGAAAATACATAATGGGGATTCGGACTAACCCCATTGGTTGCTGAAGAGTGAGCATATGACCGAGTGCTGCACTACATCTCATATTTCATGTAATTTTTTTGTGTATAAATGATGTCCTATGATTCCGTGTGCTAGTTGCACAATTATAGTGGGATGGATCTAGAATGTACTATATGCATAGAATGTGTGGGATGGAATAAAATAGACTTACCCTCCTATGTTTTGTATGCAGAAGTGATGCATGCCTTGTCCCTTATATGAGTGTTAGATGGATGCCTTTGATGCTCTTGTTCCTTTAAATAAAATCTTAGGTGATATTATGTAATGCTTAGTGCTTGTTCCTTTATTTTAAAAACATAACTATGTATTTATATGAATCCCTTATTTGAATTTCATAATTTAGAATTGAAAGGATGACCCAAACTATTAAAAATTAATTAAGAAGTGAAAGGGATCCAAAAGGATAAGAAATTTTTGTGAATATCCATGATTTAATCAAATAAAAAACAAAACATTGCACAATAAAATAATAAAACCAGAGATATTGTAATTCATTCGGGATAAATTCCCAATGGAGATATTACATATAAATATCTCAATGAACTCCTATAAGTAAGGAGTCAAGGCTAATCTATAAGTCCTCTCAATATCCCAAATATCTCTCAACTATGAGTTGTGCATTACAACTGTTTTGCACACTCATATATTATTTTATAAATATTAAAAACTATTACTACCAAATAACCCAAACCACTCCTAAGTGTTCACACTATGAACAATATTTTTGTAATAGTCACCCCCTTAGTGTGAACATGGGGAAAGATATCTCATGTACCTGCTCATGATCTACAAAGAAAAGAAGGTTTTCAATGAGTACCAACAACTCAAAAAATATGAGGTTTTCAAAGAGAACCTCCAACTCGAAAAATGGTTTTCTAGTGGAACCAACCACTACATAACAAAGACATACATTATTTTTCTCACATCATTGTTTCTAACTTAAAGGGATTACAAAACAAAAATTATGCTCATGCAAGAGATTTAAACATGAATGTTACTTCTGTTCATTATTACAACATAAAGTAAACACACCACACAACAAAAATAAAAGGTCACCAATACCATGAAGCAATCTCTTTGTTGGTGACTAACAAGAGATGCCAATTTGCCTCCATCCTCCTATGCCTCCATCCTCCATCAAAAACTACTTAGTATAGGTATTCATCTTCATCCTCCTTTTGTTCAAGTTCATATTCTTCTTCATTCTTTGACTCTTCTTTAACAACTGCATTAGCTTCATCCATTTTCAGCTTTCCTTTTATGATGTCCTTGGCATGAGTAATACAGAAAGAAGATTTATGTCCTTTTTTCTTACAATAAAATCATTATAATTCCTCTTTATTTTTGAAAAAATTAGTATGCTTCCTTTTAATATAAATAGCAGTTTCTTCCTCAATATCTTCTTTTGTTATTTTTCTTGACTAGTATTGCGAAATCATACCTTCAATTTGAATGAGAAGGCATTTGACCAAGATTAAAAACTACAGTATTGTATTTTGTAGGTAAAGTATTTAATAAAATAGCTTTTATATCTTCATCATCTACCTGGGAATTTACTTTTGTCAATTTGTCTTAAAAGAGATCTAAGATCGTTAATATGACTTGACATAGTTGCACCCTCATTCATTTTTAACTTGAATAACTACAACTTAAGTGAGAATTTAGCATTCATAGCCTTTGGACCAAATGTCGACTTAGAAAATTGTATATATCTTTACACTTTTTTCTAATTCTATATAATGCAACTCGGTATCTAATAAAGAAATCCCAATAATGGATTTTCCTTTGTCATCCCCTGGTTTTCCTTTTAAGAAATTTTGCATCATCTATTGGTTCTAGTTATTTTCCACTCACAATTCCTCAAAGGTTCTTGTTCATTAATTGCATTTGTATTTTCACATTCCATGTGTGAAAATTTAATCCATCAAATTTATCTAATGGAATTTCCATAATAGGTGTCGAACTCGTCAAAAATGCACCCTTACAATAAACTTTAAACACTGAAAGTAAAATTTTCTAACATATTGCAAAAAATGGAAAAAATAAATCTTTTTGTCCACCAACAGAAAACACAGGATCAATGTGTAGAGATCGAAAAATACATATTTTTTAAAAAATCACATTAATCTAAGTTACTGAAGCTCAAAGTTATGGAAATTTTAAGTTATAACTCCAACATCTTCTGGACCCTTTCCAAATTTGGCAAAAAAACTTTGGTTACTTTTATTTTTCATCTCGCATTCAAAAAGGAAAGAAACACAATACCTCTGTCACTACAGATCCAGCTATTGCAAGAAGTTACGTCATAGCCAAGTATGGATTCACCTAAGTGAAGTGTCACCGTTGTTGGTAGATAAACACGTAGGTCACTAGATTTGATTCCAATGAAACACGTAGGTCACAAATTTGATTCCAATGAAACAAATTCATTCCAGATCTAAACACCTCATAAACTCCTACAGGTTATCATTGCGGTCTAACCTGTTCTGATGCCAAATCTTGTAAATATCCATGATTTAATCAAATAAAAAACAAAACATTACACAATAAAATAATAAAACCAGAGATATTGTAATTCATTCGGGACAAATTCCCAATTGAGAGATTACATATAAATAGCTCAATGAAATCCTATAAGTAAGGAGTCAAGGCTAATCTCTAATTCCTCTCAATATCCAAAATATCTCTCAACTATGAGTTGTGCATTACAACTGTTTTGCACACTCATATATTATTTTATAAATATTAAAAAATATTACTACTAAATAACCCAAACCACTCCTAAGTGTTCACACTATAAACAATATTTTTGTAACATAAATATGTAAAGAGAGACTAGAGTTCCCAGGAGGACAGGAGTTCACGACACTAGTTTCTGATTTGGGAACTTGTGCCTAAGCCATAAAAAGATAAAATAGTGTTGGAATGAGTGCAAGATGTATAAGGTCAAAAACATTGTAGAAGAAAAACCAAAAAGGATAAAGGGAGTTGTCAATTACTAATTTTCCTTCTTAAGAACCATGTCAATGATATCATGATTTTAGGACCTATAAATGTACCCAAGTGCATAGATTTTATGTCTAAATTTTTTCCCCACTTTATGTTGTTTGAGTGAATAATCGATAGTATAAAGTAGATAGAATATGTGTACCTTATGATCCTATAGAGTGTGATGAATAACATGCTAATTAGACAAGTGAAACGTGAAGTGAGGCTTGGAGTATACGAAAAGGGAGTGGACCCAAGGGGTGAAACGTATGTGTAGCTTGTACATGTTGTCATGCTTATATTTTCTGATGTAGGATGCTTCTTGTTGTGTATTGAAGACAAACCTACAAAATAAGAGTGAGGAAGTAGTCAAAATTGTTTATATGAGAAATCAAAGTAATGCATGTATCAGTAAGTAAAAGTGTGAAAGTATGTAAAAGCAAAGTGTGCACTGATGTGTAAGAGTTTAAGATATAGAGAATTTGTCCTTATTTTTGAGTTTGTCATTGATGGTGAGTTTTGAAAGAGTTAGCAGATTATATCGAAATTGTGCACCACAAATAAGTTGCAATTAAAGTTGAATCGAAATAGCTCCGGTGTAATCACAAGTAAGAATCAATCAATAACTAAATAAAATTGCATAACAAAAAAATCTTATTCATAAGAAAAATATAGTGCAGTGTCTTGGCATGCTCATAAATGAAAAGAAAAGGGGTATATATAGGGTGTTGAGTAACCCTAGTGTAATACACACATGAAACCCTAAACCTAACCCATGTGAGATGACCCTCCAACATGAGAGGAGACATATAGGATAACTCACACTAACAACCCCCCCTTCATCGAACCTAGGGTAGCAGCTATGATGAGTCAGAAAGAAGAGGAAGACACTCCTAAACAACTAAGAAAGATGTGTCAGTGGGGCCCGGCAACTAAAGGCCTGATAAGGTGCCCATATACAAACACAATCTTCCTAGAATAAGAAAAAGAAAATAAGAACTACATAGCCTAAAGAAGATGAGAAGCTATAGAAGACCTCACCCCAAGAAGAGACCGTAAGTGAATAAACTTCATCTCGGTGAAGGGCTTGGTGAACAAATATGCAATCGATCGGTTATGCAGAATGCTTGAATGTCGATGATACCATCATGAATAAGCTTCCGTACAAAGTGCATATGAATCTCAATGTGCTTCATCCACTTTGAAGTTGAACTCGATTTCTACAGATAGAGATTGTGCTCATGTTATCACAATAGATAATGGTAGGCCACCAAAAGTGGATGCCAAACTTTGTAAGAATACCCTAGAGCCAAATAAATTCTGTGGCAGTGTTAACTGCTCCTCTGTATTTTGCCTCTATAGATGATATCATAATTACATTTACGCTTCTTGCTAGACCAACTAATAGGACTGAACCAAGAGAGAAAGCGAAGCCAAAAGTATATTTCGATGATCTAAGTCACCCTGTCGATGATCTAAGTCACCTGCCCAATCAGAATCTATGAATATAATCAAGTTAATATCAACTCCTCCATGATAGTGAATGCCATCGGTATAAGTGCCATGAACATAGTGAAGGATCCATTTAGCTACTTTCCAATGTAGCTCATGTGGCTCCTACATGAATCTGGACATGATCCCAACAAGCATATGATAAATCCGGTCGAGAATGAGTCAAGTAAATCAAGCTCCCCACCAACCATCGATAAAGAGTACCATTAACCAAGGGAGTAGAGCAATCTGAAACCAAATTCACCCCAGAAAGAAAAGGAGTAGGAGAAGACTTGCAATTGGACATCTGAAAATGAGCTAGCAAATCAAGGGCATACTTAGGTTGCAAAATCAAGATTCTTGAGTCAAATTGTGAAATCTAGATTCCAAGGAAATAATGAAGTAGACCTAAGTCGAGTCATGGAAAACTATTTATCTAAGGCCATCTTAAGAGAATCGATAATAGAGGAAGAGTTACTGTGATCAACTAGTTATCAACATATAGAAAAAGAATGAGTATGGAGTCATCTTGCCATAGAATATAAACATTTGGATTAGAGTGACACCTAGTAAACCCTGATGTGAGTAAGAAGGAGTCCATCTGGGCATACCAAGCCCGAGGGGCTTGTTTAAGGCCATAAAGAGACTTCTTTAACTTAAAAATGAGGGAGGAATCTTAGACATAACCCGAGAGGTTGTTCCATATAAATATCTTCCTCTAGGTCACCATGAAGGAAGGCACTCTTAACGTCCATTTGATGGACTTTCCATCTATTCGCTGCAGTGATGGCTAGGGTCAATCGTATAGAAGTCATCTTCGCAACTGGGGAAAATGTTTTTGTATAATCAAACCCCTCTATTTGGGAGAAATCCTTAGCTACTAATCACACTTTAAAATTTTTGACATCTCCATCTACTCCATACTTTGTTTGAACACCCACTTACACCGAACGATTTTTCTTCCTTTCGGAAGAGTGGTGAGATCCCAAGTATCGTTCTTCATGAGAGAGGAATACTCCTCATCCATGGTAGAATCCCACTCAAGAATACCAAAAGCCTCCCAAAAATACTGTGGATCAGAAGTAGAGGTGAAGAAAGAGTGGGTTCAATAAAATTTGAGTGAGTATGTCTCATATCTGAAGTATCTCCAACTAAATCTCTAGCACTTTACAAAGTTTTCTTGGCCCAAAGGGGACCAGGAGGATCAGGCTCAAAGTCAGAAGATTCTTCACTTGAGTGAGAAGGGACATAGTCCTCATCATCACTACTCTTGTCGAATCGAGAAGACTCAAAGTTCGCCGGTTGGGAGGATCAGGAAGAGGAGCACACTCAATAGTATCATCATCTGATGAGTCAGAATTTGAATCAATGAGCTGAAGAACCTCTATAGGTGGAGAAGTAGAAGTCAAAGAAGACTCATCAAACTTAACACTTCTCTCAATATACAACTCATGAGAAGTAGGATTCATCAATCGATATCCCTTCATGCCATCAGGATACCCTATAAAGATATAAGGTTTGGATTGTGGTTCCAAGGCCTTACATTTCTTCTTGGGAATTTGAGCCATATCCTTGGATCCAAAGACTCAAAAGTTCTCAACATCAGGCTTGCATCCAAACCAGGCTTCAAAGGGTGTCATCCCTCTTACTACCTTGTGTGGAACATGATTCTTGAATGTAATTTGCACAATTCACTGCTTCGGCCTAATACTGTGGAGGAAGAGACTTGAGTGAATCATACAAGTGGCCATATCCTTAAGAGTATGGTTCTTTCTTTCTACAACTCCATTCTATGAAGGGCTATAAGCAACTGTATGCTGCAAAGAGATCCCTTTAGAAGTATAGAAATCCATGAACCTATTGTTTACATATTCACCTCCATTGTCAATTTGAAGAACCTTGATAGACCATTCCGCTTGTTTCTTAGCAAGAGCCTTAAAGTCCTAAAAATGTTTAAAGACTTCAAACTTAAGCTTAAGAAAATATACCCAAGTATATCGCAAATAGTCATCAATGAAGGTTAGCACATAAAGAGCTCTAGTAAACTAAGGAGAAGGAAATGGACGAGAAACATTTTGTGAATGAGATCCAAAGGACGAGTGGCTCTCCAGGATTTTCCTTTGTCAAATTTCTTTTCAGGATGCTTTCCAAGGGTACAACCCTCACAAAGACCCTTAGAAAACTTGACATGAGGTAACCTGTTGACCATTTTGTTTTGGCTCAATTGTTTAAGGTAGTGATAATTTAGATGTCTGAAATGCTCATGCCATAGCTTACTAACCTCATTTTCATGAGTGAGCAAGGCGGTGGGCATAGAATCGAAGTAAAGTGGGAGAAGGTGTACAAACCGTGCACGATGATATACCTTTCCCTCACCACTATAGTGTCATTGTTAAGCTCATGAATAATCACCGAGTTAGGACCAAATTCCACTCACATTCCTTTACCAAGGTGAGTAATTTGGTAGACCGATAGGAGATTGGTAGAGAGATCGAGAACACTCAACACTTGGTTAAATGTTCCCCCATCCATCTCTACCGATCCACTACTTTGAAAGCCCCGACACTTGTCGTGTCATTACCCATCGTGATTTGGGACATTCCACAAGGTTCGATGTTGGAAAACTCAACATGTAAAGAACCCATGTGGTGCGAGGCACCAAAATTTATAATCCATGTCGATGAAGGAGCAACTCTAGCTACAAGGGCTTTTCCTTTCTTCTTATCATTTTTAGCACCTTTTGCAACAGAAGACTCGGCCTTTGGAGCACTTTGTTTTATGGATTTAGGAACACTTATTTTATTCTTCTTAAGTAAATGAGATAAGTGATCAATTTGTTTCTTAAAGCAGTGTTGCTCGTTGTGACTAGACTTCTTGTAATAGGAACACAAATACTTGCTTTTTTGTGCCTTAGACTCAGAAGTCAAAGTTTTTGTGTCATTTTTAGGTTTGGTCTTGGTTTCTTTCTTAGGTTAATCCTTTGTTTCTTTCTTATTTTCAGTCTTCTTTCCCTTGCTAGTACTTTCTACAAGGGCATGTGACTTGGAATTAAGAGACCTCATTTGAATGAGTTTGTCCTGTTCTCGAATGAGTTGGGACGAAAAACAGTCAAAGGAGGGCATAGTCCAAGTATCGCCCAAAGCAACTTTTGTAGCATAGAAAGTTGACACAAAGACAAAATATTTGGGACCTAGCTTAGAGAGAATCAACAAGATCAGTTGAGAATCTTTCTTTTCTACTTGACATCCTTTTAACAATAATCTAATGTGGACAAATTTTGAGAAGAAAGCTTGTAGGTTTTCAAAGTCACTAGGATTTAACCCTAGTAGTTCATTTTCCAACTCATGCACTCTCATGTCATCTAGTTGTCCAAACATCGCATCCAACATTTTCCACGTAGATTTAGGTGTTTTGAGATGCCTCAATGTGGAAGAGCAAGTCAGGAGAAATGAACATGCAAAGAAGACCTAAAGTTTCATCACTACGGTTTAACCACTTAGATTTTCGGGTTCGTCATTTGGTTCGGTCTCGGGCCCAATGGTGATGTGGAATAACCCTTTACCCCTTAGTTTCATTATTATTTTTGATCTCCATTCGAAAAATTTGAACGGTGTAAGCAAAGGAATTGAAAGTGCATCCATAGTGAGAGAGAAAGAAATGCAGAAAAGAAACACAACCACCTAGGACAATAACAACCCCTGCTTTTGACACTTTATAGTTTAGTGCGTTGATTACAATTAGGTCCGTGCATGTAGTTTGAAACACTTGGTAACTCATCTTACAATTAGCATAATAACGTGCAAGAGAGGAGACCACAACAGTGTTTCATGGAGCGCAACAAAAAAGGACACCGTAAACAAGCACAAGCAAAAAATAGAAAGGAGGTGAAAGCCAACCCTGGTGGTGAGAAAAAATGTCTCATGTCGTAAAAGAAAACCCCCTTGTTGTAGACTGTGGCGGACATGCTCACTAGTCGCAAGCAAAAAGAAGGGTGAAATACAAGGTTTGGGAACTCAAGGAGTTCAGATAGCCTTCAAAAACACCAGAAAAGAGCTTGGAAGGAAAAGAGGTGCACGAAGTGTCACTGCACACTTGAGCGCACGATTAGAGAAAAAAATGCCAATAACACCTAAATTTTAGCATTTAGAAATGCCCAATGTTACTATTTTAGAGCTATTGGAGATTTTTTTAAAATGACAAAAATAATAGATGCCGATAATTTGTAATTAATAAAAAAATAGATTTAATTAAATTAAATCTAATTAATTACAAAAATAATTAAGATTGAAAAAATTAGATCTAATTAAGAGCTAAAAATAAATAAATTTAAACAAGATCTATTAAATTTAATTTAAGTTAGATCTTATTAAAAACTTACCATAAGTGAAAAAGCATATGAATTTTTTTAAAAATCTATTTGAAAAAAAAAGAATTTGGAAAAAGCATATGTTTTTGAAACACGTACTAAAAAGGAGCACTTTTCAATATTTACTAAAACTTACAAGTTAGAAAGAATGTGATTTGACTAAAAGGAAGATTTGTAAATAAGGAAAGATTTTTGTAAAAGGCCGTAGTTTTTAAAAAAGAGATTTTTAAGGATTAAAAGAATGTGTTTTAAAAACATACCAAAAAGAATGAAAAAAATAAGAAACTTACCCAATAGATGACTAAACTCTGTGAATTTTGGTGCATCCGGCAAAGGAAACGATGAAACCAAAAACATTTACACAGAGCATGGGGCAAGCCATGTCGTGGTAGGGAGAACCATGCGGGGGTAGGCGAGAGAGGTCATTGGCCATAGCAAACAAGGAATATCCGTGTATGGGTGGGCACCTGAAGTAAAAAAAAAAGCCACGAAAAAATAGTCCAAGGTGACAGTCCACGGCTAAAAGGCACAGTCCACGGCTTAAGAACAGTCCAAAGCTGACAATCCATGGCTAAAAGGCATAGTCCACGGTTAGAGAACAGTCCACAGCTAAAGAAAAAATGCAGGGATAGGTTTGGAATTGTAGGCCATGGCTAAAGAGTGGAGTAAACACACATAGCACACGAGCAACCACACATAGCACAACAGAGATCCTCCACCCGACAATGACCCAAAAAATAAATGTGTAGCTATGAAAAAAAAAAAAAAAAACACAGCAACAAAGAGAGAGAAAAAGGAACTAGTTTTTAGAAAAAAACTAGAAAACCTCTTGTTTTGTTGTAGAAACCGTGAAAAGAATTCAAGGTGATACCTGCTCAAAGAACACAAAAAAACTTTTCCAAGAACACTTTGTTAAAAGATGCGTTAGCAAGAAAGGACAGAATATTAAGATCAAAAAGCTTGCACGAGGAACAAAAAAACAAGAGTAATCACAACTAAAAATGAGTGCACGTTTACAGATCATAGCTCTGATACCATGAAAGAGTTGACGGATCATATCGGAAACTGTGCACCACAAAGAAGTTACACTCAAGTTGAATCAAAATAGCTCCAACATAATCACAAGTAAGAATCGATCAATAACTGAATAAACTTGCATAATAGAAAAGCTTGTTCATAAGAAAAAGACAATGAGAGTGTCTTGGCATGCTCATAAATGAAAAGAAAAGGGGTACATATAGGGTGTTGAGTAACCCTAGTGCAAGACACACATGAAACCCTAAACCTAACCCATGTGAGATGACCCTCCAACATGATAGGAGGACACATAGGATAAGTCACACTAACAAGTTTGTGGGTGATCTCACGTGAAGAGAGTTTTTAGGTGATCTCATGCCAAGAGAAGAGTGTTAGGGAGAGAGGTCTATTTTTTCTCTCCTTCCATGACTAGTTCTTGAATGAGCACCATTACGAGATGGTACATCCCGATTATTTTTGCATTATTTCGTATTTGTTTCATATTGAATCTGAATATAGGAAATAGAATGCATTCTATAATTGGAGGACAATCCCTTCTAATTTAAAACCGTGCTTTATGAACTACTAAAGATTGTGTTGTATAGATAAAACAAATTTATGCCCTAGTACATTAGAGCCCATGGGAGGAAACAAGTGCTAGGTACTACTATATCAGGTCTAGGCACTAGTGTCCGCTCCATGTGTGAAGTCCAAGTCGATTCTGGACAATTCCATGACTATATGCATGTGTTGTTTCTATAATGTGATGATTTGAATTATAGCTACGAGCTATTTTAGGGGTGATTTATTCACCAATGTATGCCCCCTTGTTTGGGGAGCATGTGACATTTATCATAGAATGTGGCCAAAATGAGAGGAACAAAGGCTAATATGCATATTTGAGTATGGATACTTATAGGGGGTAGGGGATGTGCATGATAGAAACTAGTGCACATGCAAACAAAGTAAACTGTATAAATATTAGTAGTAAAATTAGCTTGCATGAAAAGAATACAATGTAACAATAAAGTGTGAAAACAAGATGGACCATGAAAAATGGTTTCAAACATGGGACATCGCTCACAATTTCACAAGACAATCAAGGCCATAGTGGTCGTAAGAATACAATGAACAAGCAAGGCACATGGAAAATGTTGGGGTTAACCATATAATAGTGTTGCACAAATCTAAAATTAGATAAAGCATACAAGAAATGAATTCGGAAATAAACTAGAAGATAAAATAAACAAGAGAAAGATAACACCAGATTTAACGTGGTTCACCCAGTGTGGGCTACGTCCACCAAGAAATGGCCAATATTATTATTTAGTGCTTTACAGAGGAAATACAATGAAGATTTGTTGTCTTCCAACACCTCACAGGATGTTCAATGCTTTTCCCTCACTCATCTACTCTTTCTTTCTCACCTAGAAAACTAAAATTTAAACAAATGCTATTATTTTCTTCTCTCATACCCTCATACAATGCATACATGCATATATATCTATTCTAGGAAACTAACTATGCTTTTACAATCAAGAAATCATCTTTAAAAAAATATTTATTCTAATTCTTGACCAAACAATAAAGCATCGTCACACAGTGACCGATGCGATCACTACGATCGATGACGATCAATCTTTGACCAATGTCGGGTACTATCGACTGATTTTGGTTATATCTTGACCGATGTTGGTCCTTTGTCAAAACCAACAACATGTAAAAGAAAGATTTTTGTGAAGCATTAAATTTCTAGACTCAACAATCTCCCACGTGGAGATCAATTTGTACACTCATGTATTGTACATCACCATCCTTTGTTCCTTTTCCTTGGCCCGTTTCTTCCTCTTGAGTCTCAAGACAAACGAAGTGGAATGAATCTCCAAATTATTATTTACTAATGGCTTCGTTAGCATATCTACATTTTCTCATCCATATGGATTTTCTCTAACTTCATATGCCCATCCTCCAACACATGTCATATGAAGTGATACCTCAAATGAATGTGTTTTGTTCTTAAATGAAATTTTTATTTCTTTTCCAAATGGATCCTGCTCGACTATCTTGTATATTCTATAATCCTCTTGCTCCTTTCCCAACTCTTTCATGAACCTACTCATCCATATCATCTCCTTACTAACTTTTGTAGCTGAAACATACTCTTCCTTTGTAGAGACAAAGCCACAACCTTCTCGTAATCATGAAATCTAACTAACTTCCATTCCACCTACTATGAAAACATGTCCAATAGTGATCCTCCTGCTATCCATATCTCCACCATATCTAAATCAACATAGCCACGTAAAGAAGTATTTGACCATGCATAGAATAATTCTATATCGGATGTCCCTCTCAAATACGAGAATCCATTGGACTACTTTCCAATGTTATTTACTTGGATTAGCCATAAACCTGCTCATAACTCCCACTTTGTCTCTACAATGTCTAGTTTGGTACAAACCATGGCATACATAAGAATTCCCTCTTGCTGAAGCATAGGGAACATGTGCCATGTACTCAACCTCCTCGTGTGAAAAAGGACACTAATATTTTCTTAATTTGAAGTGTCCAGGCATGGGTATAATAATAGGTTTTGAATTCTACATGTTAATCCTTTCCAATACCTTATTGATATAAGCCTCCTGAGACAAATACAACTTCTTATTTTTCCTGTCTCGGTGAATTTTCATGCCAAGGATTTTCTTTTTAGCTCCCAAATCCTTCATTGCAAATGTGTGAGCTAGCCTTTCTTTAAGTTTACCAATGTCCTGCATACTAGATCCTACAATTATCATATCATCCACATATAGTAACAAAATAACATAGCTCCCATTTTCAATCTTCTTAAAATAAACACAATGGTCAAATTCACATCTCATATAACCATGCTCATGCATAAAATGTTAAATCTCAAATACCATTTCCTTGGAGCTTGTTTGAGCCCATATAGGCTCTTTTTCAATTTACACACAATTTTATCCTTACCCTTGACTTCATAACCAAGCGGTTTCTGCATATAAATATCTTCTTCCAAATCACCATAAAGAAAATTTGTCTTAACATCAAGATTTTCTAAATGTAAATTTTCTATTGCAACCAAACTTAGAATGGTATGAATAGAAGTCATCTTAACTAGAAAAAATATCATCAAATTCAATACTTGATTTTGTGCAAATCCCTTTACCAAAAACCTCTCCTTATACCTTTTGGTCACCCACTTCTTCCTTGATTTTGTAAATCCATTTGTTCGTAGTTCTTTCTTATTTATTGGAAACTTGACCAAATTACATGTTTGATTTTCTTCCAAGGAGTCCATCTCCTCATCAAGCCATACTCCCACTACTCATGGGTATCAACTTACTTTTCTTCTTCAAATATTTCTCGGTTCACCACTATCGGTCAATAATAAATAAGAAAAGTAAGGTAAAATATCTCTGGAGGTCTACTTACTCTTTGTGACCTTCTCACTGAGATCTGGGGTGTGTGGGGCTCATTATGTTCATGTTGCATGTTCATGTCAATATTTTTCAATGATTGATGTTAGTCTCATGATATCTCCTACGGTTCTATAATCGATCGTAGTTCCTCTATCTTTTGATCAACTATGGTTGCCTCACCACCACTAGTTGAGGAGTACTAATGTGGGTTCCAAAGTAACTATCTTTTCGAACCCGATCATGGCTATCAATGCCGGTTAGCGACCAAAATTGGTTTCTATAGAACGACATTAGTATCTGTGGATATTTATTTTAGATCTGAAAGTTTATTTTCCTCCAAAATATTATCAACCTGTTCATGTTTAGGCACCAAACCCTAATCCCTATACATTTGATTTTCATTCCAGTCAACATCATGACTCCTAACAATCTTAGAATCTTCTAAATCCCAAAAACAATATCGGAAATCACCAGATCCATAACCAATGAAAGTACATCTCTTAGATTTAGCATCCAACTTCTTCATATTTTCCCTATCAACATGCACAAAAGCTTCAAGATAAAAAATCCAAGAAAAGAAAAATCTACCTCTTTTCCAAACTAAGCATCTTCGGTATTCCACCATCTAGTGTCGTTTAAGGCCCATAGTTGATCAAGTACACTATTGTATCAAATTTTTCTTCCCAAAATTCAAAGGAAAACTCGACATGTATCTTCATGCTTCTAAAGCACATTCCATGATTTTTCTGTTCATTCTCTTTACAAATCCATTCTCCTGTGGATTTCTAGGAACCATTCTTTCTCTTCATATTCCATTCTATAAATAATAATCATTGAAATCCTTGTTACGGTACTCACCACAATTGTCATATCTAAGGCACTTTAATTTTAAGTTTTTAATTTTCCATAAGGGCTTTCCACCTTGTAAAAGTCTCAAAACATCATATTTATGCTTAATACAATAAATCCATACCTTCCTTGTGGCATCATCAACGAAATTCACATAATATTTGGATCCTCCAATAGAAGCTTCTGAGTTGGTACCCACACATCGAGTGTACAAGCTCCAATTTTTCTCCTTCTTTATTGACCTAACCTTGAGAAATATCACTCTCTTTTACTTTTCAAATATGTAATTCTCACAAAAATCAAGATCTAACTATTTAAAATTTGATAACTTACCCTTAGCCTTTAAGATCTTCATTCCTTTTTCACTCATATGGCCTAGCCGATTATGCCACATGGTTGCACTCTGATTCTATAGTAGATAACATAAAAAGGAATTAGTACTATAGGTAGACAGATATAAATTTCCTACCTTCTTACCTCTTTCCACAACAAGAGATCCCTTGGTAACCTTCCAAGAATTAGTTTTGAATGTAACCATGCATCCATATTAAATTAGTTTCCCTACTGATATTAAATTTCTCTTGAGGCTTAGAACATGCCCCACATCTTTCAATACCCATGGATTTACATTCTTGACTTTAGATGAACATCACCTTTACCAAGTAATATTACATGGCTCATCACCTCCTAATAAACTTGTCCAAAATCACCGTGAACATAATTTCTAAAATAACCCTTATTAGGGGTAGCATGGAAAGAAACTCCAATCTAAAACCTAAGATTCTAATTTATTATCCAAGGAGAGAATAAGGGCATCTTTCTTTACCTCACTTGAAACATTTTCCTTTTTACCTTTTTCTTTACATTTGTCTAATGTATTCTCTTTTTTTCCTTAGACTAACACTCCTTTACGTGTCCTCTCTTTCCACAATTCCAGCAAAGTAAATTTCGATGCCTAGATCTAGATCTACCATGTCTTGACTTTGGTCTCCAATTCTTCTTACTCTTTGATGATCTCTCCTTAGATTTTCCCATGCTTTCTACATTTAAAGTGTTTCAGGATGATTTTTCTCTTGATAATTTCTTGTGTATTTCATCATTAAGGATTACATTAACCACAACATCAAATTTCAAATTTTTATAAGTAGATGTTGTATTACTAACAACCATTACCAAGTTATCCCAACTATCTAGCAAAGAGAATAAGAATAAAAGTTCTTTCACTTCATCATCAAATGAAATTTCTACCAATTTTAATTGATTTACAATAGACCAAAAATCATTAAAATGATTAGATATAGATCAATCTTATTGCATCTTAGAATTAAACAATTTTTCATCAAATAAACCTTATTCAAAGCACTAAGATTTTCATACAAATTTTATAAATATTTCATCAACTCTACCATGATTTTCATACATATAACCATGGTTGTATTGATCCTATAAGACAAATTTTACATAGAATAATTGGCAAGGGATATAGTGTCAAACATCATCCATCATGTAAGGATATATAAGATATATGCATTCACTTCTAGATACCAAGTGAGAATGCATGTGTATATGATAAAGATAATGACATACTAAGAATCCATCGAGCATAATAAACAAAGTGCAAGATGTAAGTTAACCAAGAAAACAAGATTAAATGAAACCAAGATATGCAAATTCTATGATAGTGTGATGTTATGGTGTGTAATATGTGAAGATGGAAGGATCCACATTTCCCCCTAACAGATGTGCATGAAATGAGGTTCATTTATAAAGGTCCCCTCAATATTCAAGAATGAACCATAAACCAAGAGTTTTTCATCGGTAAATATGTGTGTCATGTGCGAGTAAATGCTAGAAAATATATGTCATGAAGCACGAGAGAATAAAGTGTGTAATGTGTGGTTCATTGGTGTAGTGCGCCCTCAATAGTCAAGCATGAACCTTAGAACGAGAGTGTGTCATCAGGAAATGATAGTACAATGTGTGTACTAGAGAGTGTAGGAGTGCTAAGAAATATTTAGACATGGAGCACAAAGTGGGAAGTGTAATGGTAGACACTATATATAGTTAAAGTGATGGAAGGGGGAGAGATAATGTGGTTCCCCAACTATGCTAATGATGGAGATTTATGTGATTATTCCGAGAGAGATATTACGGTGGTGAAAGAGTTTGAAATGTATCATAAGAAATTATATTGTCATCACGATGAGGGGTAGAAGCAAGAGTAGGACCAGTGTTAGGTTTTGGGTTGACAAGAGGAATTTTGAAGAGGTTAGTTATCAAATGGTGAATTGCTACTGTTGCGAGAGGAATGGATAGGAGGAAGTGAAGGGGTAAAACATTTTGAAGGTGGTTTCTTAGCTAGAATTGGTAATGTCATAGAAGGATTGATAGGAGGAGGGAATAGAAGACATATTTTGAGAGGTGATTGCTTACATGAGAATGGAATGGATAGGAAAATATTTAAGCTCGCTAAATAAATAACGTTATTGATTATGGAATGAAGCTCATTAGACATGTAGGGATCAGATTTGGGATCCTAGTGGGATTTACCAATTGAATATGTAATATGATTTTGTGAAGAAAATGAAATAAAACCATGATGCTCAAGGTTCTTAATTCTTCATTTTAAAGCATAGAAATCATTTTCATGATGTCCATTAAGTCTATGATAATTGAAAAAGGGAGACCTTGGTATTTGGAAATTCGATAAGGAGGGTAGAAATGAGTAGTTTGAAAATTAAGCAGCTTGTGATTGAGGATCTCAGGAATAATATCCTATTATTTAACACTTAGATCAAACTTGAGAGGTGTTGGTAGTGGTAAGAATTGGGGTTCACTTATATGAGCATATGTAGAAGACATAGGATTTAGATGATGTGTAGAAGAATAACTAGCATGGGCCATAAGATGTTGGATTTCATCTTTTAGAGATATAATTATGGTTTCCATAACTTCAAATGTACTTTGGAAAGCATGGTGTAAAGCTTGAATGGACTCTAAGATGGGTTCATTGGATGGAGGATCATGAAGGCTAGGGTCATTAGAGAGACGATTGAAAATGGTACTTACTTGTGCAGGTGGTGTATTGTTAGGGAGTATTATAGAATCTAGGGATTTTTGGAGAACATATTTGCAAGGTGGGTGCATTTGAAGTAATTCATGTAAGGATATTTGATGAATTTTAGGAGCCATGAAAGAAGATCAGATAGAATAGGCAAAATAAGGATCCAAGTGTTTGATCATGAGTGGGGTTCAACAAACGATTTCTTGTAAATTGAATTAAATCTATTTTTAGAGTAACTAATGTAATAAATAATGTGTAAATACTACTATACAAAGTAAGATGCAAGAAAAAAATCATGTGTAATATAAAAACCTAAGAAAGAGAGGGAAATAGAGAGACTTAGCTGATTTTTGAGTAAATTGGAAGTGATCTAGGTAGGTGAATAGCTGAAACAGACTAGGTAGAGTGTCACAAATGCTTGCTAGAGGTTTTAAGACTTAGGATGACATGAGACAGGGGCACCCATAGGAGGGTAGGAAATCCTCAATGTTGGTTACTATATGTGGGACATGGTGGCCACATAAATAGTTAGAATATGATTTCTTCTACGTTGGAAAAGGTTCATTGTTGATTCTTGACTATCAATTAAGATTCAATCAATGATCACTAAAGGTACCTATAACCTGCAAGAAACAATATCACTTGTACATACCCAAAAAATGCATCAAACCTAAAAATTAAAATATAGAATTGGGAATTGGACTGACCCCGACTGTCACCCAAAGAGTGAACTTATGACTAAGAATTGCAATACATCTTAGAATGCATGTAGTTTTTGTGTGTATGTGTAAAAATGATGCCCTAGGATGCCCTTGTGCAAGTTTCACAGTGATAACATGATAGATCTAGAATTTACCACATGTATAGAATGTGTGGGATGGAATATAATATACTTCCCATCCTACATTGTGTATACAAAAGTGATGTATCCATTGTCTCTTGTATGAGTGTTAGATGCATGTATTTGATGCTCTTGTGTCTTTGAATGCAAGCATAGGTGATACTATGTAATGCTTATTTCTTGGTCCTTTATTTTGAAAACATAACTATGTATTTATATGATTCCCTTATTTGAATTTTGTAATTGAAAACTGAAAGGATGACCCAAAGTAGTAAAAATAATTAAGAACAGAATGGATTCCAAAGGGATAAGAAATATGTAAAGAGGGACATGAGCTCCCAAGAAGAAAGGAGGGCCTGACACTCATGTTTGAGGCCATAGAAAGATAAAATATTCAAATTCTAGCAAGAGTGCAAGATGTATAAAGCCAATAAAAGTGTAGAAGACAAATCAAAAAGGCTAAAGAGAGTTGTCAATTACTAGTTTTTTTCTTAGGAACCATGTAAATTCTAGCATTCTTTAAAGAGCTATAAATGAACCTAAGTACATATAGTTTTTGTCTACAATCTCACCTAAGTGAGATGACTCACCATGTGAGATGGATAAGACCTCGAGGATGAAAATGCATGTTACACACAACAATACCCCCTTCGTCAAATATGAGGTAGAGGTCATGTTAAGTCATAAAAGAAAGATAAATCTGCTAGATAACTAATAAATATGTGTCAAATGGGTCCTAAAACTAAAGTCCGATAAGGTGCCCATGTATAAACTACATATTTCCAGATAAGAATAAGAGGACTAGAAATCTCAAATAAGGTGTGTGGTTGTAGGAGATCTCTCCCTAGGAAGAGAGCACAAGTGAAGGAACTTGGATTGATTAAGGGATTGGTGAATATATCTCGTAACCTAATCATAAGTATGACAATACTACAATTCAATGATGTCTCCATGAATCATCTCCCATATGAAGTGCATGGCTCTCAATTTGCTTCGTCTAATGATGCTGAAATTGATTTTAGAAAATAGAGATGGTGTTCATGTTGTCATAGTAAATGATAGTAGGCTACGAAAGTGAATTCCAAACTCTATCAAAATCCCCTACAACCAAACAAATTTTTAACAATGTTGATTACTCCCCTATATTTTTCCTCTGTATAATATATCACAATCACTTTCTTCCTCTTTCTTAACTAACTAACAGGACCTAAACCAAGGGAAAAATGTATCCGAGGTAGATTTACTGATGATATAAATCATTGGCCCAATAAAAATTGGAAATTCCAACTAGATCAATCTTTGTCCATCCTAAGTAGTGAATACCATTGATATGAGTGCCATGAAAATAGTGAAGAATCCACTTCATTTTTTTCTAACGTAACTCATGAGGATCTTGCATAAATATGGACACGATCCTAACAAAGTACATGAAATATTTAGTCGAGTATGATTACGATAGATCAAGCTTTCCACAAACTAGCGATAAAGGGTACCATTAACTATGGGAGTAGAGAAATCAACAACTAACTTAACCCTAGAAAGGAAAGGAGTAGGATAAGGCTTACAATCAGACATGTGAAATATGTCTATTAAATCAAGGGCATACTTAGGTTGTGAAATTACAATTCCCAAGTTAGATCTTGTGAAATATGTATCCAAAGAAAGTAATGAAGAAAACCCAAGTTGTTCATGGAGAACTTTTTGGCTAATACAATCTTCATAGAATCAATGATCGAGGAAGAGCTTCCCATAATCAACAAGTCATCAACATATAGAACAAGGATGAGCATGGAGTCATCTTGCCACAGAATGTAAACATTAGGGTCAAAGTGACACCAAGTGAACCTTAATGTAAGTAGAAAGGATTCCATCTTGGCATACCAATCCTGAGGGACTTGTTTAAGGCCATAGAGAGACTTCTTTAACTTATAAATCAGGGAGGAATCATGGACATAACCCAAGGGTTATTCCATATAGATCTCTTACTATAGGTCATATTTCTCTAGGTTGCCATGAACAAAGGAATTCTTAACATCCATTTGGTGGACTTCCCATTTGTTCATGGCAGCAATGATGAGCGTCAAGAAATGGGAGTCATCTTTGTAATGGGAGTAAAGGTATTTGAATAATCAACTCCAACTACTTGGGAGAAACCCTTAAATACAAGTCATACTTTAAATTTTTGATGTCTCCATAAAAACTATACTTTATCTGGTAAACCCACTTACACCACATAATTTTTCTTCCTTTCGAAAGAGGGGTGAGATCCCAAGTATCATTCTTCATGAGTGAGGAATACTTCTCATCCATGGAGGAATACCTCATAGGAATCATAGAATCTCCCGAAAATATTGATGGTCGAGAAGAAAAGGTAAATAAGGTGTGGGATCCAATTTTTTTATTGAGTCCATCTCTCATCTAAAGGATACCCTATCTAATTTCCAATACTCTACAAAGTTTTCCCAGCCTAACGAGGACTAGGAGGAGAGTCAAGCTTAGAATCTGTAGATTCTTCACTTGAGTGAGAAGAGACAAAGTCCTCATTTTCACTACTATCATAATCTTAAGACTCAAATAATGAGGAGTGGGATGAGCATGCAGATTAGGAGGAGGAGGAAGAGGCTCAACAACATCATCATTAGAAGAATCAGAATTAGAGAGTGGGATAAGGACCTCAATGGGTGGAGAAGTAGAAGTCAAAGATGACTCATTAAAATTCATACTTCTCTCAATATAAATATGATGAGTAGTAGGGTTCAACAATCTATATCCCTTTACACCATTAGGATACCCTACAAAGATACAAGGTGGATTGTGTTTCAAAGGCCTTGTGTCTCTTTTTTAGAGCCTGGGCCAAAAAATTATGTAAGAGTGTTCGACGTGGATTAATCTCAATCCCTATGCACATCGAAGAGGATGAACTTTAGTGGTGATGTGAATGCTCCAAGTAATCATCAAGAATCGAGAAAAATAGAACATCATGTGTGAGGAAAAAACAAGTCTAACATACTCATATATTGAAAAAGGATGGTACAAATAGGAGTGATGTGTAACTCCCATACATGGAATCATCATACCTCTAAAAGGGATAAACGAGTTACATTCCATAATGGGAAAGTAACTCTTGTATGATGCACACTGATGCATATGATAGATTCTATGACAAAATCTATCATATAACTCCTAATGACACCTAGACCTATGATCTCACCTAAGTGAGATGAATCACCATGGGTGAGGGAAATTCACATAATAAAATAAATAGAGGTGAATAATATCCCTCACACCAACACCCCCTTTCATGAAGTATAGGTAAAGGTCATGACAAGTCAAAAAGAAGGATAAATCCCTAGATGACTTAAGAAATATGTATAAAATGGGTCCTGGAAACTAAAGGCCTGATAAGGTACCCATGTAAAAACAATAATATTTCTAGAAAAGAAGAAGAGGAAATAAATGGGTCCCAGAAACTAGTCCTGATGAGGTACCCATGAATAATAAGGATCTCAAGTAGTGGAGAAAATCCAAAAGGGAAAATATCCACTTCTGAGAGATGAAGGAATCACCTAAAAACCTAAGAAATATGTGGCATATGGGTCCCAAAAACTAAGACACGATAAGTTACACATGTAATAATTATATGTGTGGCAATAGTGGACCTCACCCCAAGAAGAGAGCATAACTAAAAATACTTGGCTTCGGTGAGGGGCTCGATAAAGAAGCCTACAATCTAATATGAAGTTTTCATTTCTATAAAGTATCCAAGAAGAGTTTTAATGATGTGGTTTTCTTCCTATAGAAGAAGAAGGTCCATCCGCATTGAACAATGTTTTTTCCCTTAGGAAGAAAGAAAATTTGTACTAAAATTCTACCCACTCCATGAAGGAACATGAAGGCAACAATATGAATAAATATGAAGTTGGTCCACAACTAAAGCATGAAATTGGTCTAGAAAATACATTCTCAAACCTCAAGGTAATTCCACTAAAGTAGAACTATCGAGTATGGGAATGGATCATTCACCAAAATAATGTCCATATGAAGTGAAGGACCAAAAACCCCATAATGGTAAAATGAGGAACCATAAGAAGAGGTGGATCAATAATGATCTCTAAAATAGTGGAAGTGACTAATATCCCATAAGGGGCACTTCCATCAAAGGATATGAAGGACTCCTTGAAGTGAAAATGTGTGAAGACTCGGTAATATAACTCCATATACTACAACACAAGTAGGATCTATGAAGAGGAATCTAAGGTTTGGCAGATACTCATCTCAAAACATTTTCTCGATAAATAAAAGAGAAATGTCTGATAGGTATGAATCATCAACACAAGAAGTAGGAGGAGTAAAGGGTGCAATGAAATTATGAGGCTGGTAACATGACTACTTTTTTCCAATGGATAAAAAGTGGGTTCAACATTCTCTATAGGGTGTGAGAGAAGGAGGGGATATATCCTCATCAATTCTCTCATCATCATAACTAGAAGAACAAAACTCATCATCGAAATATGAACACTAAAATTTGTGTCACCTGAACTGTCATGACATGAGGTGTGTGGGGAAACAATAGTATCATAAGAAGAAGCAACAATGAGAATAATTTAAGGTTCTTTAAACAAGGACTGAAGAATGCTCCAAAATGTGTGAGAACACTCCATGTGTGCCACATGATGGTGAAGAGGCATGGAAATGTACATCAAAAAATGATAAAGAACCATTTCATAAGTGTTAAGCTAATCATTGAGTTGATATGAATCAATGGGGGCATGTACTTTTCCATATAAGTATGGATAGATATCTTGTTAAATAATAAAATGTTCCATGCTTAAATGCCACGATGCATAATTCCCCTACCATGAAGAAGTGAAAAAGGTTGTAGTGCAGATTTTTTCCTATAAAGCATAAGTATGGAAAGAACATCCTCCATGATGCATCGTAAATAAGAGAAATCAATGTATATAATTCATGGATGAAAAATCATTCTCAAATGGATGTCATACTTTGCCAAAAATGAGTCTGAAATGCAAGAGAATAAGGGTGTGAGAATACACCCAAGGCTGTGATATGTCAAACTTAGTTGAAAATGAGTTTGCATATGATTGTGACACCCTAGAACAATAATTTATAACCCTCTTGTTGCAAAACTTTATAAATAGTGCATAGGATACAATCAAGTGTTTTCATGTGGTGTACAACATTGGGTCACTCACCTTTCAATTAGCATAATAACATGCAAATGGAGACCACAATTTGTTTTGACACATGTAACCCAAAGTGACATTATAATAAGTAAAATAAAGGATGAGATGGAAAGAGGAGAAAATACTAAGGTCCTAAATGAGAAAAAGCATCTCACATCGCTTTGGAACAAGAGAATCCTTTTCCATAAGGTTTTGCACTGCACTCACTAACCAACAAACAAAAGGATCAAAAGTTGATCAAAATGCAAGAGTGACTCCAAAACATGCCGACGGGCCTCAGAGAGCAAAAAGGTGAAGCTGGAAGGAAAAACAAGAGATATAAAAGTGGTGTACACTCAAGCAAGGTTAGTAGAAAAAATCATCTAATAACGCTAGAAATTAAATTTTTAAAGTCACCCAATTAACCTAATTTCAAATATTAAAAGGACTAGAAGAGGCGATTAAAAATGATTAATTAAATGATAATAATAACTTCTAATCAAAATTAAAGAGCTTATTTCTAAATTAGATACCTAATTTAAGAATTGGAGATCCTAAATGAGATTAATTAAATTAATCTACCTTTAGATTAAATTAGATCATAAAATTTTAAATTAAGATCCAATATATTATTAAACCACCCTCATTAAAAGGTATTAGATCCTAAAAATTTACTTTTTATATAGATAATGATTGGAAAGGCTCCAAGGGCCATTTACATAATAAATATTACAATAAAGTACTTGAAACAAACAATGTCTATCAAAAAAACCAAAAAAACTAGCTCGAGTCAAAAAGAGATTGACTCAAATAGAGCCCCACCAAAAAGAAACAAGAAACCCAACACCAAAACAGAAAACTACAAAACCGACATTACAAATAGTCAACAAATAGAAAATTTTTCCCTAGTCCTAGAACTCGGACCAACACCTTCCACTTGGAAATCCTCCTCATCTAAACTACTTATGTCAAGCTACCTCTTTTTTCCTTTTTCCTCTACAACCATCCCCTGGAGAGCATCAACCCTATTTTCTAACACTTTTATCTCTGCATTCGACCTTTGAAGCCCCCACAGTAGATTTATATTATGAGCCTTAACTTGATAGACTGAATCCTCCAGAGCTTCAATTTTACTCACAAGAAAGTTAAACACAATGTTACCTTCCACCAACCCACCACTAGGATTACACTCTTCATCATTCCCAACAATATTTTGTAATGTTGTCATAACATCCACCTCCTTCTCGACCCTCTCTTTCATTTTATTAAGCCTAATCCTATCAGCTAAAGAGATGTGATCTTCCTAGTCTTCCCCCAACCTAATTCCAACCCCCTTGTTTGCAGGTTTAGCTTACCCATTTTAACAAGCAGAAGGATTAACCCTTGATGAAGAAGAACCTCCATTTTTTCCTCCTTAAAACTCTTAACCAAAAGTTGCAAAGAATTAAATAAGTAGAAAGGAATACTCATCCTCCTTCCTCTATGGAAATGGTTCAGAAGCATCAAATGTTGAGAGTGCAGTTTCTGATACTTCCCATCCAGAGTAATATACTTCATTATATAGAAACAAACTTTATCCCACCTCCCCAACAAATATTTACGGGCTATACCATCCTCCATAAAAACATTTCTCATCATTTTCAAGAAAAATATGTACTTCCTCTTGGAGCTGAGTCCTATCCTTAAACACCTTATAACCACTACAATCCATCTTAGTAACACTTCTAATTAGCTCCTCAGAGACCAGAAAGCTTACACCCCTCATTGTAACAACCCCTTTATCCCAAACTATAGAAAATTCCTTCGATATATTTTCATCAAACCCCCTTAAACTCTACATAAAATAAGAAACTCCTCCTTCCTTAAAAAGATCCCAAAGAAATGAATCTCTTTCCAGACCCATTGACGATGAAGGCTCAACCCTAACCCTAGCACCACCCATCTTGAAAACACATAAAATAAAGATGAACCAGTCTTCAAATGATCCTACATAAAACCTGCAACAAGCCTTTATATTAATGAGCCAAACCAATGCATACCCTATAATGATATCCACATTAAATCTCACATACTGGAAAATTATATCAAGGATAGCTCATATCCTTTTCTCACACTTAAATCTACTTTTCTGCATCCAACACTACTTTTATACTACGAATATTCTTTATTTGCAAAGACTTCGCCATTGTAAACCAATTAAGAGTGCATAAGCCTCAGCATAGTTATTAGATTTATTGCCAATAGGCTCAGCATAAGCCATAACAAGGGAACCCACCTCATCTCTAATTATACCACCAGAAGTAGCTAACCCAGAACTTCCTTTTTTGCTCCATCAAAATTCAATTTCATCCACCCTGCAGAAGGTTTAGCCCATTTAGCACTTTTCCTAGCTAGAGCCTTCGACAAAGAAATTTTTTGAACACACTTAGTGATACCTAAACCTTGAATAATATCCTTCTCATGATCATGATAACCACCTTGCTCTTTAATCTTCACTATCAAAAGATTATTTACCAAATCCCCTAAAATGCTAATCCCCACCCACATAGAGATTTTTATTTATCTCTAAAAATTCTTCCATTTCTTTCAAGCCATATCCCCCATAAGAAATAGGGCAACACAAAACTCAAGGCCTTTCAAATATTTTGGGCCCTAGAATATTTGGCCAAGTAAAATAGGGTGCATGGGTGTGCGGGACCTAGTTGAAGAGGGGAGCGCGAGGTTGAAGGCGTGCAGGAAGGGTTCTATTAGGGTTTTATAGAACACACGGCATGCACACGTAAGGAAAGATAGGTTTTGGACTTAGCCATATTTGGCATCCTAGGAAGCACACGAGAAAATCGTGACCCTTCTAGCATACAGAGTGGATAAGGTGCCAACCTAGAAACTGTAGGATCAAAAGGGAATATTCCATGCATGCAATGGAAGGTTCTAGAAGAGCATCATTACAGTGGAGAGCTTAGATCAAAGGAGGCATGCTCCATTGGAGGACCACTTGGACACTTGAAAACTGATCTATTACCTCAAAAAACATGACGGTGAAGGTAGGAAAGCTATTTATTGAGGTGTGTGGATAGTAGAAAAGAGGACTAGAGAGTGCAAAGAGAATAGAGAGCATAGATATAGAGATTGACATGGAGTCGTCCTAAGAGAGAATAGTGTGCTAGAAAAAGGCAAAGCTTTGTAGAGATATTATGGAGGATTCTAATGGTTAGCATTAGGAAATTTTAGGAGTGATGGCACACTTAGAGCAATGGGTATGCATTATTATTTTGTGATGAACATAGTGTAGTTCTAATGCATGACTTGGCTCTGTATGGTTATATAAGGGTCTGTTATGACCTCAAAGGATTGTAATGTGGTTATTAAACATGTTAATATGAATATAAGACTCAATTATGAATCATATATGTGTTCATAAGTATAATCATGGTGCATTTCATTTATGTATGAACCATTCCTATATGTTGTTTACTATTTCTCATTTCTGGATGCAATGGGGTAACAACTCATTCTACATTCTTAGAACTTTGTATGGTTCTTTTCTATTCTTATGCATTTTATTATCTGTCATAAGATGATGCAATCTCACAAGACTCACATAAAGGAGAGACTTGGCACCCACACATGCCTCAGGTGAGCACCTAGTGAACGTTGGGTGATAAGTCAACGCGCATGGGATTAGATTATTAGTCTAAGGGTATAAAAATGACTACATCTTAGTTCCATTTTTGGGACCTCTTTTCAAAGTTGTGAGAAATGGCATGCATATTTTCCCGTATGATACATCATGACATAACATCGACCTTAGAAAGTGTTGAAGCATGGTTTAAGAGCACAGAGGATGATTTTACTCAAAGATTCAAACCTTGGACACGAGTTCAATGCACGTAGATGGGGAGAAGAGAACCTATACCATGAGTTGTACGAGACATTATTCTTTTGTTTTCCACTAGAACTATACGAATAGTTTTCATCATATGCATCTAGATCAAGTTGGTACTATAGACTGCACATGTGGACCCAAGATGAGTATCGAGAGGCTACAAAATGTAAGTCGACTTGGACGTATTGATCACTGGTGGAAGAGAGTGTTGACCGGTTATACTCTTGAATTCACCATTTCTACATATTCTTGTCTAGAATTTATTAAGTTTGAGTTTCGAGGGAGCCTAGAGGATCATTTCTACATGTTATTCCTTTGGCTATAAATATCTTTGTCATTACCTTTAGTTTAGAAGCATTTCCCATGGCCGGCTAAGCTTCTCTGAGCGCTAGGAGAGAAAGCTAGGGTGGAGGAAGATGGCGGACATTGTGGTTGAAAAGGAAAGGGAGGAGAGATGACTCAAGTATAATGAAGCTCATGAAATGGTGATGACTAGACAACGCAAGGTTACAAGTGTGATTGATCTATGGAGGAAAACATTATGGGAAGGATTTGAGGTTCACACAAAGAACGTGAAACCTAAGTAGTCTGTGCTTTACCCCATCTTAGTAAGCGCGGAGAGAAACCCCTTCAAATTATGATGAAATTCCATCACATGGAGAAGGGAGAGACTTCAGCACACATCTCAACCCACCTAACAACTAACCCCTGACACTTGGTTTTCCACATCAAGGGAGAAGTATTATTAACCCATTTGGTATCGATGGAAGTAGATGATTTTTTCCCATGAGATATAATTTCTTATTTAGAACATCCATGTCTATGCAATCCATCCCTATATTTGGAGGAATCTTTAGACAAGGTGCATGTACACAAGATTTGGGTATCACATATGGGAGTGGCATGGTACACATGACTAGTAGTGGGAAAATATCACAAACCATTGGTGCACACAGTTGAGTGAGACATTTGGAACACTTGGCATGACCACTTTAGGCCCCTTTCTCGGATCATTGTAGGAGGTAGATCTAGTGGGTCGGGAGGAATAGGACCTGGTGGATCCAGTGGATCTAGTGGAGGAGGAAACACTAGAGGGAACCAAGGCTCTGGATCAAGAGGACAAGGACCCCAACCACCTCCCCAAGTGTTTTTGAGATGTATTTACACTTACCAAACTATATGGGTATTGAAGATGTTACAGAGCATGTGCACAAGTTTTAATTACTATGACACATGAAAGGGATCACTACCCCGGAGTGGAAGGCAAGTCAGTTTGTAATAATGTTACAAGGGTGCATATATAGTTGGTATAGGAAGTATGACCCCCATCAGATGGTGGTAGACTACACCGCATTGAAGAACACCTTCCTAGCAGAGTTCCATATCCTTGAGTTTGAGTAGAAGAGCATCAATGCTCTAAAGGAGATCCAACAGGAATGATAGAGAGTGTACGGGAGTACGATGTGTGTTTCAAGACTCTCTTGTCAAAACTATCCTATGACATTCATCCTTCTCAACATGCTCAATGGTTTGTTAGAGGATTGATAACACCATTTAGAAGGGATCTGTCACACAAGACTTTCATAGACCCGTGCAAGGCTTTGGAGGATTCCTGCACACCGAAGTTGTCGGGAGCATTGATGCACCTGGTGTTAGTCCTTTTCTGGAGGCTCAAATTACTGCAATGTCCAAATAGTTGGAGAATTTGTCTACAAAATCAATACATGAGGTTTGTAGTGGGATTTATTGTACAGAATGTGAAATGGAAGGGAATGCAAAGGATAGTTTCCCTCGGAATTTAGTACGTGCTATGGTCGTAGACTATGAAATTTTCCATGGAGATCATGATGCAAGTAGGTTCCATCTACTATAGCATGTGATCTGAAAGAATTTTTCTTACTATTACAAGAACAGTACCTTTATGACCCATGATACCAAGTATTGCAACCTGACTGATCCGATCCATGATGCTATCGATCTTGGTGTGGGCCAAACTAGTCTTGTAAGTAGTTCCAATGATGATGATCATCGAGTATGAAGGGCGCGCAAATGGAGGAGTGCATGGAAGAGGTTTTTGTGGAGGATTTCATGGTTACAATAACCATGGTGGAGGACAAAGTGAGTTCTTGTGAGCAACTGTTACAAGTTTGTAGATCTATAGAGCATTACAAACGTGAGTGTCTTGATCTGTTACAATGCTCATGGTGTGGAAAGAAACATAAGTATGAGAAATGTCTAGAGCTTTATGAGCATATGAACTAGAAGCACCAAAAGGAAAAAGGTGTTAGGATGGTGAGCATCAAGAAGTTTGATTCATAGTGGATGCTAAGAGTGGTGCGTGAGTGAGGGCTAGCTATTATACTAGTGATGATGCGAGTAGAGGTCTCACATGCCAAGGAGATGGCAATACAAAGGACACTATTTTCAAGAGAGGAAGTGGTACACGAAAATTATCCAAGACCTTCTCATCAAAAGGAGGTGTATTAAAAGACTATGGACATGATTCGAAGTTTGCAAGGGAGATATAATGTCTAAAGGAGTAGTCATAGTAGTTTGATCAAAGGAAGAATGTTGAGGCTCTAAAGGATGACCTGTATGAGTTCAAGGAAGTATGTAAAATGTTAAGGAAAGAGAATATTATTCCCTTTCTAGGAGAATGACTAAGAGAGAAGGTACCACGCACCGGAGCAGAGTGCAAAAGGTAGGTTTTACATGAAAACCTTCCTCCTCACATCCTTTACTATGATAAGGAGATTACGTTGAATGTGGTTATTGATGGATGGCTTTTGAGTAATATCCTCATTGACACAGGAGAAGAGGTCAATGTTCTTACCTTAGATGTCTGGCATCAAATGGGAAGGCCCACATTATAGCCATCTTTGAATGTGTTGTATATGGAAAAAAAAAGGAAATGCCCATTGGAGTCCTAAAGGATGTAGTTATCACCATTCAAGGGGCCAAGTTCACTAGAGACTTCAAAGTCTTGGCACTCACTGAGGCAGACAAATTTCTAGCGTTGCTTGGGCACCCATGGTGTTACAAGAACAATGTCAACCTACGGTTTAACAAAGGGTATATCAACTTTGAGAACAAGGAAGAAAGGGTGATTATCCCTTTAATAGATGGGAATTCAGTGCCCTATACTGAGACCTTAGGAGAATAATTTCTTGATAGAATCTATGTGTGCTCCATCATAGATCCCAAGATAATTCATCCCATGGAGTGAGTTATTCAATTTGAAGATGCTCGGTCCTTGAAAGATACCACCCGAGTATGACATGCAAAAATTGGGCACATAGGACTTATGAGTTTATTGGGAGACATTTGAGAGGATCTGTAACAAGGGTAACAAAGGTGTGTGCGGTCAAGCACCTAGGAGGGAAGAAGTTTCCAAGTTACTTTGGAGGAGCATACCTTGAAATTTTCTTGCAATAAATGGAGGTTAGTAGAAAAATGAGGACGAGAGAAGGGGAATGCTCAATTATAACCCGTTAGGAACTGCAGTGTGTTGGTAGAATACACATCAAGAGAGACTCCTAAATGGTGCGAGGTTAGAATCACATTCTTTGTAAGGTTCTCCAGGAGAAATGTGCCCATAGTTATACAAGACTACCATGGTAAAGAGACCACTTCATTTCATATCCAAGCATGTGAGAAGGCCTAGATGGGAAGCACAGAAGCGTTACCACCTTCATTATGGGTGCATAAGTTGTATTCCACCTTACAAGGCTATGTGCACTCATGTTATATTTATTCAGAGATGCATCATCAAACAGGTAATTGGCTAGATTTAGTGGTTGATCTCGTTCACGATTTCGAGTATAGGAGTACAATGCCATCAGTGGATAAGGCATTGCAAGTAATTAAGTTACTTATGATGGGAGATAGCTTTATGGTAGAAGATAGCCTACTAAAATTATTGGGTGATCCTTATTTGGAGACATGCCTTAATGAAGAAGAATCAGAGGAAGTACAACTTGAGCACGCGTGCATGGAAAAAGAAAAAGGAAAGATGGTCTATGTAGTAGATGGTGAAGAGATGGAAACTTTAGATGTTAACCATTCTAAAGGTATGCGTGAGGTCATAGATAGTATTGATGAGTGAGCATGTGCCTACAATGAGCCCTTGAAAACAAATAAGGTTAACATTGGGACAGAAACAAAACCTAAGGAAGATATCATCGGGGACTATTGGTTAGAAAAATAAGTTTCAAAGGTCATTGATATGTTGCATGAGTTCCAATATTTTTTTCCTCGTGGGTACCATGAACTCAAAGGAATTCACCATTCCTTAGGGGAGATGAAGATCAAGTTGAAGGAAGGTGCGTGCACGATTTAGAAGAGGCCTTATTGGATGAATCCAAATTTATGTGTATGAGGTCAAGGAAGAAATAGAAAAGATGATAGCATTTGGTATCATTGAGGTAGTAGAAGAATCAAAATGGATAAGCCCAATGGTCATCAATATCAAGAAGGATGGGAGGATAAGAATCTGTGTTGACTACAAGGATCTGAATGCAGTATGTGTCATCGATCCTTTTCCAACCCCCTTTACTAAAGAAATTTTGGAGGGAGTAGCCAAGTGCGAAGTCTACTCTTTCACGGATGGGTTCTCAGGGTATCACCAAGTTAGGATTACAAAGGAAGACCAAAGAAAGACAACTTTCACCACTGAATGGGGAATTTTTTCCTACACGGTTATGCCTTTTGGGTTGAATAATGCACCTGTTGTGTTCTCGCGCATCGTGGTACAAACATTTCAAGACTTCATCCATAAATTTCTTCAAGTTTACCTAGTTGATTGGAATTTGTATGGATTGGTGAAAGACCATTGTCACAATTTAGGATTGATGTTTGAGAGATGTCAGCAATTAAGGATATCCCTCAACATTAAGAAATGTGTCTTTTTACTCCATTTGGAACCCTGTTAGGACACATTATATGGAAAGAAGACTTACTACTAGATCCCACTAAATTTTTAATTATTGTAGGATTAGTGGAGCCTACTAGTCGAGAAAATGTGCAAATTCCTTGGGCATACGGTGTATTACAAGAAATTCATCAAGGGTTATGCCAAGATCCTTGTGCCCTTAGAGAAATTGTTAAAACACTAGAGTTCCTTTCATTAGGGAGAGGCACAGAAGAAAGCACTTGAAAATTTGAAGGATAGGCTTTTCATGGCACCCATACTACGTTTTTCTTCTTGGGATAAGCCTTTCCACATGCATGTCGATGCCTTGAGAAAATCTATGGGAGGATTACTAGCAAAACCTAGTGAGGGAATTGTCAATAATCCCTTGTGTTTTGCAAGTAGAAAGTATACACCAAAGACAATAGAATTACATAACTACTTTGAGCATGAAGCATTGTCTATGATCTACATGTTGAACAATTTCAAGCATTATCATTGGCAACACCATTTATATTCTACACATACCACATGGAATTGAATTACTTAGTCAATAAGCCTGGTTCTACAAAGGTTCATATGTCGTTGGGTTCTATTATTCCAAGAGTTTGAGTTCACAGTGGTTGTAAAACTAGGAAAGAGCAATTCAAGACCTAACCACTTATCAAGGATTAACTCAGGGGAGGATGTGAAAAGCATTGAGGATACCATGTTAGATGTGCAACTATTTAGGTTATAATGTGCGCCTCAGACTTGGAAGATATCGCAATGTTCTTAAAAATAGGTGTGGCACTGGAAGGAATGAAGGCTCTGGAGAGAAATCAATTAGCAATATGCGCCACACCCTACATGTTTATTAGTGGAGACCTATATAAGTTAGGTCATGATGAGGTTCTACTCGATGCATATTGGAACATGAGTGCATGGAAATTATGGAGGAAGCACATGGTGGGATTGCAAGAGGACACTATGCAGGAAATGCTACCGCGTGAAATATTTTATTAGCAAGGCTTTGGTGGGAAACCATCTACCAAGATTGTATTGAGTTATGTAATACTTGTGACAATTTTGTGCCCTGGAAAACCTAGAAAGAGGATGAAATGCCCTTGCGACCAATAGCCAACACTGAACCATTTGAAAAATGGGCAATCGACTTTGTAGGGCCAATTTCTCTTGTTGCGCAAAGGACTGGTTTGCGGTATATCATCATTTACACTGATTAATTGACACGGTGGGTAGAGGTAGCACCTACAAAGGATTTCACCATATTTATAGTTGCTATATTTTTATGGGAGAAAATAATTAGTAAGTATAGTTATCCTTTAAGTTTAAGTGATAGAGGCACACATTTTCTCAACGAAACGGTCAAGATTATGGTAGAAGAATTTATGGTGGCCCATCACAATACTACCCCTTATCACCCTCAAGTGAATGGAACTATTGAGGCATTTAAAATAATAATAAGTGACACATTGACTAAGATCTATGACATTGGAAGATAAGATTGGGATGAAAAATTATTTGTCATTCTATGGGCATACTGGGGAAAACCTACAAGAGATTGAACAAGGTTACACTGTTTCAATTGGTGTTTGGCACAGAGGCTATTTTGCAGTTGAATTCATGTTACCATCATGATGTATAACAAACATAGGAGGGTTATCCGGTGAACAAGTCTTTGGAAGAGAGGATTGATAAGTTGATGCGAGTTAGATGAAAGGTGATCCCTTGCTAGATGGAGTCGAAGACAAAAAAAAAGACAAAAGGCATGGCACGATTATCATATTAAGAAAAAGAAGTTTTAGGTTGGTAAAATGGTGTTGTTGTATGATTCCAAGTATTTGCGCCATCCTAGGAAGTTAAAAGTCCATTGGTTGGGACCCTACATCATCTCATACATTCTTGATTCAGTGCTTTCTCAGTTACAAGCATTGAATGGGACAATATTACCAAGTCATTTCAATGGGATTAGGTTGAATCCCTACTATAAATAAGTCTTCTTAGTGTTTGTAATAAGGAAGTGTTGGTAGTTAGCTTATAATATCGGTTTATGCTTTTCTTTTCTTTTGTTTCCGTTTCTCGTTACTTGTTCCTTTATTTTTGTTTTGCACCTTGTGCATCGGTAACCACATTATTTTTCCAAGGTTGTGTATACGTAGAGGACCACACATATTTGTTAGTGTTAGGTGGAGTAATGTGAAGTATAAGCCTGCAATATAAGTTGACAAGCCTATTAGAAGGATGCGCGTAAGGTTGAGAAAGCACATAGGGAAATAGTGGATGATAAATTATGGTGTCAAGAAGGTTGTAACAAATACCACGTACAAAGGATGAAGAGAGAAGGAACAACATGAGGTAGGTGAGGGAAAAAATAGGGTAAAGGATAGAAGAAGTTCCTTTGGTGTAGTATACACGCATGTAAGAGTCTTGATTAGATTGGATTTTTGCACGCTTGAGAAGATTGTAAAGGATTTTTTGCATAGGATTGGGCTCGTGGGTGAGGGCACTTACAGTCGGCTAGTGGAAAAATCTACATTTAATGTTAAAGTATGTTGGTAGGTGGCATAGCATTTATTGTTGGAGGGAAGTAAAAACTATAAATACAAGGTCGGGAAATTCATTTTCTACCTTGTTATTACAAAGTTGAAGCATTCCTACAAACTAGGGCATCCAAAGAGAAATTTGTGCAAAGGAAGAAGAATCCTAAGAATTTGAGTGTGTGACTATAGTGTATCTACAAACTAGGAGGAAGGAGTACACGGGCATGAGATAAGGTTTTTGTGGTGTGTCATCTTGTGGAAGGTTTTTTAGTTAGGGTTTGTGACAAAGCTAGGGAATGTAGAAAGAAGGATTTATTCCAAGAGTTGAGCTTTGGAGTGGTGTTTGAGTGTAATATATTAGCAGAAGAGTGAGTTCATAGTTTATCTTGATAGAAAGCATGGCACCCAAGAAAGAAACTATTTCACCGAAGAAAATAAAGGGCAAGAGAAAAGGAAAGCAAACCGTTGTCATCGCAAGCTCCAATGAAGAATGGTATGTAGAAATGTAATACCTAGATGGATTATTGCTAGGAAAGGAGTGGGTGTCACATCTAAGGAAAATGAATGTGAGTGATTATAACCATCACACAAGAAAACTGAGAAATAAATGGCGCTAGAGTTGGTTCAACCAACTAACAAAAGGACACTAGATGGGATGCCCATTTATAGTGACGAGGTGAAGGTCAAATTAGAGAAGGCATGATTATTGTAATTATATGAGTTGCCTTACTTTGGCAAGCCTAAGCACCTTTATCAATGGTTAATGTCACATGTGCATGAGGATCACTTTTATTTTGTAGGGCACAAGATGTGCATAACACCACAACTGATATCCAAGTTCATAGGCATTATTTGTGAAGGAGAAAGCATAGATGATGATCTAAGTGATAAGGAGGCTATCAAGGAGACTGTAGCCATGTATGACTACAAGAAGGGTTCACGATACTTTGACATCACAGAGATTCCAAACCCTGTTATGAGGATGGCCATGTGCTTGGTGACCAAGCTCAATGATTAGGAATGATGGATGCAAGTGAACAAGGCATGGCTAAATGTATGTTAAAGGATATAAGAGGGAACCATTTATAACTTGTTCTCTTTCATTGCAGATGAGATCATAATTAGTTTGCGGGAGGTATAAAAGATAGTATTCGAAACATCTTCCTCACCATTGTCTTTTTAGAAATTGGAGTGCCAGATGGGCCAGAAAAGTTTGTTTGAGAGTATCTAGATGAGGATCCCTCACTTATAAATAGATTAGAAAAACACACTTGTGAAACCATGATAAATTGCTCATAAGGTGCACTGGAGAAGTGGTATAAATGAATGTGTGATTGCTCAGGGAAAAGTGGAGGATCCCGGAGCAATTTTCCATGCTCATGGATGGAGAAGCAAAATTTGTAGTGTACCAATATTTGCATTGGAAAATTTACTTTAACAAATGGGAATAAGGGTCCATGGTGCAAGCTTCCTACTCCTTCACCACGTAATACTTCCAGCAGGGGTTAACAGGTTTAAATAATCCAAGAGACTAAGGATTGACCTTAGTGAGGTGGACCAAGACCATCGCACGTTGCATCGAAAGCTCATGTATCCTAAAAATCACACGTACGTGGACAAGTATGTCTCCCATGAGGTTCAAATGATGAAACTAATAATGCTACCAATCACTAGAAGGGCTGCAGTAAGGATATACCTTCGCATAAGGCCAAAGTTTGAGAAATTCACATATCTAGAGAATGATGTCTCCATTCCAGAAGACCCCACAAGTAGAAATAAGTATGTGTTGTAGAAGAGAGAAAGAGAAGAGGGGCAGGAGAAGAAAGCACCAATTGTGTAGACCACACAATCGGTGGGAGCGCTTGAAGCAGTCGTAAATCCTAGCACTTATGCATGGAGGAAGAAGTCTCTTGTCAAGGTAAAGACCCTAGAAGAAGAGGCAATGGAGCATGAAGAGCACCTCACCTATGAGGAATCACCAATGAAGATATCACTTGTCAAGGAGAAATAAAAAGAAGAATCTGTTGTTTTGGAATCCCAAAGTAAGGAAGGAGAAGAAAGTAATAGATGAGCGGACTCAAAAGAGATAGAGGGTATAGATTCCTACATCGGCGATAAGGATGATGATGGCGAGCCTGAAGGAGGTGAAGACCATCCAACCTATGATATACATGATTATTAGGAAGAAGGAGATGAAGGGGAGTATAACAAGGAAGATGAGGAAAATAATGATAGAGAAGAAGTTGAGGCTCAAGGCAAGGGGGTGAGAAAAGAATTAAGCACCAAGAATCAAATAACCCCAAGCCTCACCAAGGAAGAAGAAGAGAAATCCATGGAAAGAGAAGTGGATAGAATCATGAAGAAGTTGGTGGAACAGGAGTTGGAAAGGAACATGGATGAAATCATAAAAGAGATAGAAGAAGAGAGCATTGGGAAGGAGTATGACAAGTATGGGTGGAGATCCCAAGTTAGCAGTGAGCTTCCCAAAATCTACATGGATAGGTGGGAAAGGTGTAGTAGTAGCATGAGGGTGTGGAATGGGATACATTGATGATCATAGAAAGGTGTTACACGCACGCTTCAGAGCACCTTACCAACAAAGAAACTCCTAGCAATGTCATCATTTGATGAAGAAGGTTCATACTGTGGACAAGAAAAATGCTATCTTGGGTGTTTGAGTCCCATGTTGATGAACCAGAATTCAAAGTGAGTTATAGATTGCTAATGAAGGTTCCAAAAGCCGAGAGAGGGATAAATCCGTTGGTGAACACTCGTAGCTATCGAATGAATAGGTCTGTAATGTGCTTAACAAATTTTAAGTTGAAGTTGAGGCTAGACTGTTCGGGAGAAATGATAAAGTGAGATCCCTAGAAGAGGAACAGGAGAAGAAAAATAAGGATCTCATGGAGAAGAGAAAAGACCTTAAGCAAGAGGATCGATCGAGTGCTGTTGAGGCATGAGATGAAGAAAGAAAAATATAAGGTGCTCAAGGTCTCCAAGAAGGTGGAGATGATTACAAATGTAATTATCCTGAAGCACCCCGATTTAGCGCCATGCGATCAGAAGTATGAGTCATCCTTGTAATGTCTAGAGGATATGACTCACATTTTCACTATGGAGAGGTGACCACTTTATTTAGAATATATAGAAGCAGTGCAGTGCACCAAGAGAAAAAAAGAACAAGATGAAGGTTATCGAGATTATGGCTCGATACACCAAAATTCTAGCGAAGTAATGGTTTTCGCATAAATTGTTGAAGCTACATATGAAAAATGCACTGATAGGGATAGAGTGGCAAGTATCTTGGTTTCCACCCATGAGACGTAACTCAATGATTTCCAAGAGAAAAATAAGGGAATAGAGCAGAGAGAGATAATATCATGGCTGAGGTGGAGAAGAAATCAGAAGCAATCAAGACCCTGCGAGGATCGATCAAAATCTGGTTGAAGGAACTATACCCCCAGATCACCCATAGGATGGATGCCCTTGAAGACTTGGGGAAGTAATTGGAGAGTGTTTTAGAAAACATGAGAACCAAAGGAGAAGAGATGAGATTTGAGGAGGTGACCACCACGGTGGGTGAACGTTGTCAACAAGCTCACAATAAGGTCAATGCTTAGGAGAATTTAAAAGCATAATTACGTAAGGATTTCCCTCTTCTTATCCAAAGTAATAAACAAGATCCCCATTCTTTCATTATTTTTCCCAATTCTTCATTCCTTTATTCTTCCTTTCCAATCATTATAAGATCCCACCATTATTTAATTTTTGAAGAGTGTTTCTAAGGATGGAGAACAAGTGTAGTGTGGGGTGATGTTGGGCCCCAAAATATTTGCTAAGTACAAGAAGGTGTGTGGGCATGTGGGACCTAGTTGAAGAAGGTGCATGGGTTGAAGAGGAGCACGAGGAAGGGTTACGAAAAACACACGAAGCGTGTGTGCAAGGCAAGATGGTTTTTGGACTAATCCATATTCAGCATCCCAGGAAGCACATGATAAAATCATGACCCTTCTAACATGCGGAGTGGATAAGGTACCATCCTAGTAAGCTGTGGGATCAAAAATGGAATATTCCATTCATACGATGGAAGGTTCTAGAAGAGCATCATTCAACGAGTGGAGAGCTCGGATCAAAGGAGGCATGATCCATTGGAGGATCACTTGGACACTTGGCATCGATCATTACCTTAAAAGCATGGTGGTGAAGGCACGAAAGCTATATATTGATGTGCGTGGATAACAAAAAAGAGGACTAGAGAGTATGAAGCATAGAGAACATAGATATAGAGATTGACATGGAGTCATCCTAAGAGAGAATAGTGCACCAGAAAAGAAGCAAAGCTCTGTAAAGATCTTATGGAGGATTCCATGGGTTGGTATTAGGAAAATTTATGAGTGATGGCAACTTAAAGGGATGGGTCTGAATTATTCTTTGTAATGTGATGAACATAGTATAGTTTTGATGCATGACTTGGCTATACATGATTATATGAGGGTATTTTATGTCCTTAAAGGATTGTAATGTGGTTATTTAACATGTTAATATGAATATAAGACTCGGTTATGAATCATATATGTGTTCATAAGTATAATCTTGGTGCATTTCCTTTATGTATGAACTAGTCCTATATGATGTTTGTTATTTCTCTGTTGTGGATGAAATGGGGTGAAAACTCATTCTAGGTTCTTAGAATGTTTTATCGTTATTTTAAATTCTTCGTATTTGATTATCTATCATAAGATGATGCAATCTCACAAGACTCACATAAATGAGAGACTCGAAGCCTATATGTGCCTCGGGTGAGTGCCCAACGCCTTTCTTTGGGTGATAGGTTGGTGCACATGGGATTAGATTATTGTTCTATATGTATAAAAATGAATACAAAATACTTAATGAAACAAAAGGACTTGTCCATTGTGCATACCAGTCAGAAAAAGTCTCTGGAAAAACCCAAAAGATCTGGAAAACATGCATAACATAAATAATAACTCTTCAAGAAAAGGGACATTGAAGAAAAAGGTGTTGAACAGATTCACAAGCTTCTTTGCAAAGAATACACTGATTAGGGATCATCATTCCTTTCTCCTGTAAGTTATCTATAGTTAAAATTTTATTTTGGACAGCATGCCAAAGAAATAAATTAACCTTTGGAATAAGATTCTTATCCCATAAATTTTTCCAAAATGGATGTGAAAGAGGACCATTTCTTGTTATACCATAACTAGTTCTCACCAAATACACACCATCCTTTGTCAAAGACCACATTAGCTCATCCTCTTTTTGAACTAAAGGAATATGTAATCCTCTTAGATTTGCATTTAATATTCTTATTCTTTCATTCATTTCTTCATCCTCACCTTCCCATTCCAGGAGTTTCCAATCCCATCCCCATTCAGATCTACTCCAATAATCTCTAATCAACCTTCCCATGGACAACTAAAAATGAGAAGCCACATCTCTCCATTGATCTTGATTAATTAGAGGAACATCAGCTAACCACCAATCTTCCCGAATCTAATTTTTGTACCATTCCCTATTATCCACTTACTACTATTTTACCTTTTTCTTAGATTGTTTCTTTGAATTGTTGATGAAACAGATAGGGTAATGGCGTAGGAGGAATACCTATTCAAATTTTGGTTGATGGGTTGTTGTGCATGTATGACTTCTGAATCCACAGTTGACCGTGAGAGCTTCCTTTTGGCTAGGATGAACTACCTGTAATGAAATCAAGACCACTAGAAGGAATTAAACAATATGGGCAGTGAACTGCCTAACATAAGCTAGATCTAAGAAGTATGATACTTCTTAGATGGCTGTCAGTCCACTATTTTAAACAAATTAATGCTATAAACAAAGTAAATCCTATTGTTATTTTAAAATGATTTAGGTATCTCACTTAAAACACAATAAGAAAATAGATCTAATCTAGCAGGCTAAGCTAGAATAGAATCCACAAGTCAAATGGTTGGTTTTGGGCTCTGCAGGTCTGATAAAGGTTTCGGATAGGTCATAGGTGAGTGAGGGTGAGGTAGAATTATGTCGGTATTTCTCTGTTTAAGACTATTTCAGAAAACACAGAGACCAACATCGATTAGGGGTGACCAACACTAGTTAGGTATAACTGCACGATTCTTGTGAGATTTGAAAATGTCACATAATGGGGTTTTGGTCTCCTTTGTGGCTACACAAAGGATTTGGTTGGTCGGGATGAGGTATTGGGTTACTAGAATATGTTTTTACAAGGTTTTGATGGGTCTATGGAGGTAAAAAAGGTTGGAGATGGTCAATAGGGAGCAAGATAAACAATGGATGATAAAATAATGATGAAATGAAATAACCTAGGAAAGTATGATGTTGTACTTACTTGGATTTCATTCTGAAGGTTTGTGTGTGAAGGATGGAGGTGTTGATGATGGGTTTGAAGGTTGCAAGTGATCACCAACTAAAGAAAAGATTCTGCATGGGTTGCATGCACACTCCTCTTTTCTTGGATAGATCAGATCATGGCTAGGATGGTTATGTAGGAGAAGATGCTCAATCTCCTTCCTTGGATGTGAGTTTTCACTGGAACTAGCTCTCTGAAGATGTGTTATTTGTATGAGATGTTCTCTTTGCTTGTCAACTTTCTTGCTTCCAACTTCCAAGTTCCAATATTTTCCCCAACCTTGAGAATAAGGTTGTTTTGGGTTAAAGAGGGGTAATGACGGTGGTCCAGCTTAATCGGTGACGGTTAGGGGTAACCAACGTTGGTCAAGGTGGGATTTCCTAGGTTTACCAAAATTAGGGAGATCCTCCTGATTTCCTTGGATCTTGTGTCATTATCCCATGGATTTGGACTGGGAGATTCTTGTGAGCATGCGGGAATGTGGTTAGAGGGAGTGTAGGCATTGATTTTTAGGGTTTGGGTAAGTCTTAGTTAGTTATGGTAACTTGCTAAGAATAGGTCTTAGGTTGAGTTAGCTTGGTGAGGTGTCTAAGTGAACTATTTGTGTAGATATTATTTAAATAAGATATTTAAATAATAAATATAGTGAGGATAAAGCATTAATTTAATTAAATTAATTAAATTAATATTAGTAGGGTGAAGGGGGTCATGGCTAGGTAGATGTAATAAAGGGGGGCTTATATGTCAAGGGACGAAGGGGAGTGTGACCTAATTTTAGTGTCTACATTTTGCCCCTTTTTGTTGCATAGCTTGTATTGGTAAGAGATGCCAACAAAAATAAGATGTGGTTACACCATGTGGGGTGAAGGTGATCCCCCTCAAACCAAGAACTGACGAGGCAATAGGTTGAAGTAGTGAGTGGTTTGATAAAAGGTAAATGTGAGGAAAAGGTAAGTGGGTGTAGGGGAAGAGGGTGAAAGGTCTACTCAAGTGATCTAGGTAATGGGTTAGGGTCAAAGGTAGCAGCAGTCAAACACACACACATGTATAAACTGCAACACGCTACCGTGTTGAAAAGTAGGTAAACTCTACATCGTCTAAGGTCGATAGGTTTATCCAAACAAGGGTGAAGTGAATCTAGTATCCAAGGTATAGGATAAGGTTAGGAAACACAACATAGGTTAGGTGTAGGAATGTTTAGGTATGTTCTAGTACACCAAAGGTAGGGTCAGGATAAATAGTCATGGAAATAGGCTAGGTAAGGTCATTAGGTCAATCAACACAGGTAACAGTGCCACAAGGTATAGCAAACACATGAGGTTAAAAGGTCACTAGTGATGGTCCAAGTCTAAATATTGAGATCATGGCATGAGTAAGGTCGAGTTAGGGGTAAAATATTGATGGGTCAATAGCGGACACAAAAAGGTTGAAGAGGGTGGAGGGCCAGAGGTGAAGGTAAAGTGGTCCAGTAGGTGTATGGAAGGCAAAAGAAAGAGGAGGTAAGGAAAATGAGGTAAATGTGAGGGCAATGAGTATGCAGGGTAACCAACATTGGTCAATATGAACTGATGACGGTGTAGGGAACCGATGGCGGTAGTCTAGGGCATCAGACCGGTAGTGATCAAGGGTTAACCGATGGTGGTAGGGTCGGGTAGGGTATAAAAAGTGGAAAACCCATGTTTTCAAATTAATTTTTGCATTGTGAAAAGAAGAAAAGGACAAGAAGAGAGAAAATAAGAAGAGGAAAAAAGAGAACGTGAGATAGCTTGGTTGGCAAGCATCATAAAGGCGAGAGTGGTGAGTGAGAGGTGGGGTCACAAGATCGGATTGAGTGAGGTGATTGGTGGAGATAAGTGGAGGGTTGAGGATAGTGAAGGATGGAGAGGGTTTGAGAGGAGTAACACGGAGGCGAGGTTACGCCATGATGGTGGTAGCAAGATCAGGTAGGATTTGAACCTTTGGTTTTGATTTTTGAATTAATTTGTTGTAAAATGTAGAAAATATGAAAAAAAGGGGTTTGGGTGGGAAGAATGTCAAAACAGGAAACCTGGAGGGTAATGGGCATGGGGAAGGGTAGGGGGTAGGGTAAAATGGTAAGGGAGGAACAAATAAGGGTGTAAAGAGGGAGTTAGGTGGGTATAATGTCGAGGAAGGGAGAAAGTAGGGTTGCAAAGACGGGGTAGGTGATGCGACGATGGCGACATCGGTCAGCTTGTGGCTAACATTGGTGGGTACAAACTGGTATCGGTCAAAAGAATAGTGACCGATGCCGGTCAAGGGGAGACCATGGTTGGTCAAGGGATAACTAGGGTCGGTTGAGGATAACCTGATGCGAGTTAACCTTAGGTTTGGGTAGGTTTGGGTGAGGGTTAGGTTAGATAGGTTCGGGTAGATGGATTTGGGTAGGTTTGAGTGAGGGTTAGGGTAGATAGGTTTGGGATGTGGGGTAAAATAGGTAAGTTGGGAAAGATATACTAATACATTGCTTTTGTGGGATACAGGTGAGAGATGAGTTGCGGATGAGAGCCCGGGTGCCACCCTTGTTGTTGAGTATGAGCAAGTGCGACGCAAGCAGAGTGGCAGCATGTTGCAGAGGTGGGATTGATAGGGGTGAGGCGCTACCAGGCATGTAGTCTAGGAGGTAAGTCTTATGGTTTCCCTCATCGATAGATGGGACTCGATGACCAATACCTTCCATTTACCGATGGGTGAGATGACGATCACCCTAGAGGACATCTACAGGATCCTGCGGTTGCCCATATTGGGGGCCCAGGTTTATTCTATCTCTTTAGAGGTGTCTGAGGAGTTACTGGCACCCGTTTTTGGTGAGGGTGTAGTAGACCTAATGTTCCATAGTGCTAGCATGAGCTATGGAGTGATGTATAGAGCTCATCCAGAGGAGATGAGGTTAGTGGTACTTGTGATGGAGCGTGTGCTACCGCACTACCGAGATGCAAAGGGGAGATTTTGAGATCACCGATGGGAGTCCTCCATGACATGATGATACATCGGACATGATTCACATGGGCACCTACATTGCTGACATAGGTGTATAGAGAGCTATGGGCCTATGGGTGACTACGGAGGTTCAACATCTCGTTGCATTGTATTACTACATTGTTGGGTGTACGAGCACATTGTTTGTGTTCAACAGTGGGGATGCCCCAGGAAGATGCATTCCCATGGAGAGTTTTGAGAGTGGGGTACAAGTGGTGGGTACCGGCCATGGGAGAGGCCCAAGGTGCCAGAGCTACGCATGATGTAGCTTATTACTAGAGGTTGCTTTGGAGGGGTTTTACGAGGTGGACGTCATTTGGAGATCGTATGTGGATGGAGACATTTCGAGAATGGCCTTGAATTTATCGGGGTCAAATTTTATACCACGAGAGGAAAAAATAAATCCCAGGAGTTTTCTGAGAGAACCATGAAGATGCACTTTTAAGTTAACGGTGGATGCAATATTTAATGAGGCGGTCAAAGATGGTTTCAAGGACAACAAGGTGCTTAGCGTAGTGTTTAGATTTAGCCAAGATATTATAGTGCCCACTCTCCTTCGCTGTTGAGATATTGATCCTGACACTATTGATCATATTTTAGATATTATTATGTTTTGATGTAGTATGATGTATCAAGGATTATTATGGACACTATTATGTTTTGATTAGTATGATGGTTAGATGTTAGACTATGGATTAATATTGATCTAGATTCAGTTATTATGCTTGAGGATCATTGAGACATTATTATTATTATGTGGATGATGATATACTAGTTGACATGGATAGGTTATTGATGTTGATTTTAGACATGTGACATTGATATTATGAATAGCTCTAGTATAGAAATCTATTGGATAATGATATAGTTACAAATTGAATTTAAATGATAAATGTTAAATTCTTGATAATGTTGTGATTTGGATTTAATAATTGTATGTTTCTTATATCATTTGGATGTTCTGATATGGCCACGAGGCCGAAGGAGGTATTTTACATTTTATAGGTTAAAATCACAACAATGTCGGGGGACTGGAGACTAACCATATTGGAATTCAGTGTGAAATCAACAAGGTCACCATGGCAACTGTGTTGATTTGTGTGTTGTGTTGTGTTAGGTTTTCCACTTTTGTGACCATGGGGCATATGTGTGTATGTTTATTATGTGTTCCCTTTTTATTTATTGTTGTGTGTATTTTATTTTGTAATGTGCTTTTATTTTAATTATTTAAATATGATAGTATTATGTGGGAGTCATATAGTTAAAATTTAATTAAATTAAATGGGATGTGGAATGTGAAATTAAATGTTTTTGCTTTGGTTGAAAATGAAATTTGATATATAGATATTTTTATAACCTTATGGTAATTAAATAAATCTTATGTCAAAAGGCTATCATAAATAAATGTCATAGAAGTTAATGCATTTTAGAAGAGTGTGTAAGTTACCAAGTATGGGTTGTGTAAGAATTTGTAAGAGGTTGTAAGGCTGATTTTGGAAGGTCAAACACTCCTTCCACTTTGAAATTCGAATTTGGCCTTGAAGGACAAATTTGGAGGCTTGTGGGACAAGTTAAAATTGTCCCACACCTCTCAAAAACCTCCACCAACCATGATTATAATTTTAGAGTAAAAATCAACTTATTTTATTATGTTTTGACATGATTTTATGAAAGAAGTGATTGCACTTGTCTTACAAATTTTAAATGCATTTTCCTTTTGGGTATGGGTTGAGTTTGTGTATGTAAGTAATTTTGTCATTCACATTTATTATGATGTATTTGCATTTGATGTGAGTTCTTTTTGGGATGAGGAAAAATGATGTGGCATCCCACTTGGAATCCACATCATCCTCCTCCATCCTCTCCTTTAAAATGGAATTTCTTCCTCATTTGGAGGTTGTTGAAACCTTGCCATTTGCTTCTTGGGGTCAAATTTTCTCTTGCATTGGGAGCTTGTTCTTGTGGAAGGAGCTTGGACTAATTTGCATGCTTGCATTGCTATTTTGGGACTGATTTGAGCAACAAGAATCTACTGTTTGAAAGCAAATCTCCATTATGGAGAGGTAGGCTCTCATTCCTTTAAATTGTTGTTTTCCCCTTCTTGCATGCAAAATATTGAATGGTATTGTGTTTGCATTCTTTGAGGGATGGGTAGAATGCCTAGGACATGGTGTAAAAAGAGAAGACTATGGGGTTTCAAATGGGGGGCATAAGGAGATTGCCATTGGCATTTGTTCTTTGTGGAGGGAGTGTTGGTTTGGGATCCACCTAGGAAAGGAAATAGCTTGCATTTCCTACTTTTGGGGGCATAAGGAGGGGTTGGGAGATATAAGGTTTATGGGATTTGATTGTGTTTATGGTGGTTTGCTTTTGGTGGATGCCCAATTCCAACATGGGAGGCATAAGGAGACCCCCATAGATCTTGCTCTTGTTGGCTTGCTTGCTTGGAGAAGGAGCCTTTGTTTGATTGGAATTGCTTGTTGTAGTTGAGAACTACACCTCATTGTTGTGTTTCTTTGTAATTGTGAAAATATATGCTTGTATGTGGAGAAGCCTTGTTGCTATGTGTTGATGTTCATGCTCCATTTCAATTTTTTTGGGGTTTGGGTGCCAATGGGGAAAGATGGCTTCTCTTTTCCCATTGGATGTCTTTTCTGGATGGAGAGCATTACTTTTCCCCCTTCCTTGTTGTGATTAAAAGTTAAAGGATGAAGAAATCAACATGTTGCTGTTTGGAGCTTGGAGAAATCAGTTTTGACAGTCATTCCTTTGAGTAGTTTTAATGTAATCCTACCCACTTCAAGTGGATGAATGTAATTGATATAGATATGTGAAATGTTTACCTTGTTATTGAAAGATGTAATCAAAATTGAGGAATGTAGAGAAGAATTGGAATTCTTTGTTTTACTTTTTTTTTTTTAAAAGAAAGAAATTGAAATGATATACTTGTATTCTTTTAAAAATTGAAAATTGAAAATCCAATCAACTGGAAGGGAGTTAAGTTGTAATGCATTGTTTGAAATCAATGAAAGAAATATATCCTTCTCTCAATTGCATTTTTTTTTTTGGAAACCACATGACTATTAAATTCACAATTCTAGTTTGGAAAGGAAAAAGAAGAAGAAACGTATAAAAAAAAAGAATTGGATCTTTGAAATGAGTTGATAAAAGTTAGAAATCAACATTTCATATTGTATACATGTCTTTGTTGAATCAATTGGATGTCTTAGAAATGAAATGAATATGTTTTCCTTAATTGAGAATTGCATATTAAACTGTAAATTCATGGAGAAGAGAACTCTGTTTTAAGTTCATAATTCTGGCATCTTCCTTTTTAAATAAAATGAGTAGTTTGACTTTATACTCAACAATAAATTACAAAACTTGAAATTTACACTTAGGAAGACTTGAGAAATCTAAATTCACTAAAACAGTCAAGAATAAATCTCCAAAACTCAAAGAATTTCAATTCGGAGCTTGCATGGTCGTTTTTCCCGTCAACTATCAAAAAATTGCAAACTTGAATAAATTGATCATATTGACACCTTTAAAACATTATAATTCTTCCCTAAGTTGATCCCCCATGTCTATTTGACATGTTGAGTGGAAGAAGAGTTCAAATTTTATCAAATTTGTAAGTTTGAAACTGCCAGTTATGCAATTAAAAACCCTGCAGATCAATTTCTTAAAATTGACCCTCAAAACTTTACCAAATTCCAAAATTGATGATTTTTGTGCAAAGAGGACTCGAGAGATTTCTGGAAAGTTTTGTTTTCCTAAAATGGAGCTTCCTATCAAAAGTTATGGCCATTTGAAGTTTTACTTCAAAATGGCCATTGCAAACAAAAATGAAATAATTCGACCTTAGAAAAATTTAAATTTTGAACTTTGGAAATATTTCCTAAAAATTTCTGCAGCCCCGCCACCCTCTCATCCTATCAAAAGTTGCCACATGGCACCTCAGAGGGGCGGGCCCTTAATAAAAACTTAACATTTTGAAAAATTTTCCTTGGGAAAATTTTCCCAATTTTCCCCGCAACCCCACCGCCCCCAACCAATCACATGCTGACACATGGTAGGGGGTGCACGGATAAAAATGGAAAACTTAACCATTTTTGCACTTTTGGAAAAATTCACTTTTTTCTCTGCTAGCTTTGTGGCCAATCAAAAGCACCACATGGCCTTTGGGAAAGCGCGGAGGCATGGAGAAAATTTTCGTTCGGAAAGTTGAAAACTTGGTTTTGGGAAAATTTTCATGTTTTTCCCCACAACCCGCTGGCTTGAATGAATCACGTGATGACATGTGGCATTTGGAAAATTTTCCCAATTTTCTCCCTAACCCCGTAGACCTCCAAGGGAAATTTTCCCCTAAAACTCCACCCATCCATAACTTGAGTTCTACAAGGAGTTAGGAGGACTTCTTTATATGGTTGGAAAGGTGAGGAAATTTCCTATCCAATGAGCCTAGTTTAGGAAAGTTTTGATAAATATAAGTGTGTTAAAAATCTAGTTGAAGTTTAGGGCTTGATAGAGAGTAGGCCTAGGGATAAATTTCTCCCTGAACCTTAGTAAAACTTGTAACCTCCAAATTGGAACCTTGTAAACTTGTTATAAGATAAAAATGGAAATCTTGTGTTTGGTTAATCAGAATCTATTCCAAAACCTATTTAGTTTCAAACTAGTATCTTGCAACTTGGTTGTAGACTCTTCCTATCAAAAAAAAAATTATTCCATAATTTTCCTAGTTTGTTTCTTGGTCTCAAGTGGTAGTTGAAGCGGGCATTACACTTGGTATCAGAGCAATGGTTCAAAAGCTTGGACCATTGGGCACACTAGAAACATTGAGACTTGAAACCTAAAACTAGCAAATTGATAATCTAGAAAACAAAACTGTTTAAAAATTGAACATGTTAGTAAACTTAGAAAACTGAAGGAAACTCAAGGTAATGAACTAACTCCCACTCTTGTGCAGGGAGCTCAGACGGAGCAAGAGGAATGTTCACAGAGACTTAGAGTCACCACCACCACCTCCACCACCACCACCACCACCACCAGACTAGGGTTTAGTAGCTATCCTACCATATATTTTACAGACCCTCTAGGATGTTAATGCCGCCTTATGTGGAGGATCAGTAGGAGGGCACTCAGGCAGATAGGATAGAGATACTTCCATTGAGGGACATGCACCTCCTCCACATGGTGAGGAGGATGGAGGAGAGAATTTTCATGTAGAGTCATTCAGAGAAGATTCACCACTTAGGAGGTAGGATGACAGAGTTTTGGAGCATAGAGAGAGGTCTCGGAGCCCTAGGCTTAGGGATAGGTAGGTGGAGAGGCCCAGAGGCCATCAGACCACAGCTGCGGATCACATCAGGGAGATCCTAAAGCTTAGGCCCTCACATTATTTAGGTGACACAGGGGGATTCCAGGTAGAGGCCTGGCTAGTTAGCTTGAGTGGTTGCTTCAAGCTTTGTCCTTGTTCTAGCAACATGAAAGCTTGTGTTGCGATCCATCTATTGAAGGATGGAGCTAGAGTATGGTGGAGGACAAAGGAGTAGAAGCTCCATATAGATTCAGAGATAGTCACTTGGGAGTTGTTTGAGGAGAGATTTAGGAGTAGATACTTGCCACAGAGATTCATACAACAGAGGATCGATGAGTTCCACAATATTCGACGAGCTTCCCTTATAGTGGTGAGTATGAGAGTAGGTTCTGGACTGCCAAAGTATGTTGATTACATGCGAGATGAGCAGTGTGGATCCACAAGTTCATCCAGGGCCTTAATATAGACATTAGAGGTGCAGTTCAGATCCACTACCCACAAACATTAGCAGAGGTCGGTGAGAAGGCCTACATTGCAGAGGAGAGTTGAGGTAAAACCCAGCAGGCTAGAGACTAGGTTATGAGCCATATTCAATAGTTGCAGGATAGTAGATTGAGGGGTCAGCTCCTCCTCCTCATGGTGTTCAACATTCTTCGTAGTCATCTTTTAGGCAACAATAGTAGCAGCAGTAGTCCCGCCCACCTTTTAGGCCTCCTCAGAGAGCTGATGCATAGAGAGGTCAGAGCATGGGGCCTCCTAGGGGTCCCACCAGGACACAGGGTGGAGCTAGAGCTTAGTCAGTAGGAGCTCAACCATAGAGGCCACAATAGACTATAGCTGGATCATTAGGATCCATAGCACCTACCTCTAGGGCACCTTCTGGTGGTGCTACAGTTTGGAGGACTTCAGGTGGTTGTTTCAGGTGTGGAGCAGCGAGACACTTTTGGAGAGATTGCCCTAAGAACCCTAATAATGGTAAGGCACCCATCTCAAAGCCTACAATTGAATACATGGGATGGAGTCACAGGATCTATGTAACAGTCGAGAACCACTAGGCCAAGCACCAAAGCATGGTCATTGAGACCCCAGGTAGTATTGGAGGTGTTCCTACCTCCATATTGTTTGACTCCAGTTTTTCTAATTCATTTATTGCACCATCCTAAGTAGAGTGATGCAAGCTAGTGGTTGTTAGACAAGTTCATAGTTGGGATGTTGAGATGGCTTTGGGAGCCAAGGTCTCTGTAGACTCCTTAGTAAAGGAGTGTGTTGTTAACTTAGGACCTTTCACCACCACTTCAGATCTCTGCATACTTCCTTTGGGCTCGTATGGAGTCATTTTAGGCATGGATTGGTTATCTACACATAGGGCCAGGATGGATTGCTATCACAAGACTATATCTTGTGCAGTGATCTCGAGTTGAGTTTGTGATTTCGGGGTCGGGAGACCCGTTTCTATTCACACTATCTCCACTATGCAGCTCAAGCGGTGTGTGTGATGGGGTTGTCAGATGTATGTAGTCACAGTCAGTGAGTAGAGGATGGGTCTAGTGGGCCATTGCTAGATGACCATCCCATTTTGAGAGAGTATGTAGATGTTTTTCCAGGGGAGCTACGGGGATGCCACCCCCACGAGATTGATTTCCATATTGATCTGGTTCTAGGAGCAGATCCTATCTCACGAGATCCTTATCAAATGACTACCCTAGAGCTCTGTGAGCTCAAGTTGTAGCTGGAAGTCCTTCTAGAGAAAGGCCTTATCCATCCTAGTGTATCCCCTTGGGGTGCACCGGTTATTTTGTTAAGAAGAAGGATGGATCCTTGCGGTTGTGCATAGACTACCACCAGCTGAATAAGGTAACGATCAAGAATCGTTATCCCCTACCTCACATTGATGACTTGTTTGATCAAATGAAGGGGGCCACAATGTTCTCTAAGATTAACCTTAAGTCATGGTACCATCAGTTGAGGATTACGGAGACATACATTCATAAGACTGCTTTTCGTATGAGGTATGGGCACTATGAGTTCACAGTGGTGCCTTTTGGTTTGACGAATGCCCCCGCAATGTTTATGAGTTTGATGAATGGGGTATTCAGGGCCTTTCTAGATCAATTCATGCTCATCTTTCTTGATGAAATTATAATTTACTCACATAAGCGTGAGGAGCACGAGAGACAACTTTGTCAGGTTCTTGAGTGTCTTCGTGAGAATCGGTTTTACGGGAACTTGGAGAAGTGTGCTTTCTTTTAGTCATAGGTTTAGTACTTAGGTCATATCATCTTAGGGGAAGGTATTGCAGTCGATCCTTCCAAGATTAGAGCCATTATAGATTGGCCAGCACCCACTACAATGACAGAGGTGCGCAGCTTCATGGGGTTAGCAGGGTATTATAGGAGATTTGTGCAGGACTTCTCTTGGATAACACACCCCATCACTTCCCTTGTGAGAAAGCTAAGAAGTTTGTTTGGTCGAGACAGTGTGAGAAGGCCTTGAGGACACTAAAGGAATATCTCACTTCAGCACCCATTCTTGTAGTGTCGGATCCACAGGGTGAGTTCTTTATTTTCACAGATGCTTCTTTAGCAGGGCTTAGAGGTGTGTTGATGAAGGATGGCAAGGTTGTAGCTTTTGAGTCTCGCAAACTAAAGGATCATGAGATTAATTATCCTACCCATGATCTTGATCTTGTGGCAATTTTTATGCTTTGGTTAGATGGAAACATTTTATTCTTGGACAAAGATTCACACTCAGGACAAACCATTTGAGTCTTCGCCACCTTTTCATGCAGCCCAATCTAAATGCTCATCATAGGCGTTGGATGGAGTTGTTTTGTGAGTATGACATGGAGATAGAGCATGTGAAAGGGAAGGAGAATGTGGTTGTAGACACTCTCAAGTAGACGGAGCCATTTGAGCATGGCTACTTGGTGAGCACAAATTTACGGAGCAGATTCTTGGCACTTCCTCTTGGCAGATTTTACATTACTGACTCGGCAGAGATTGAGTCGAGAGACCCCTTGAGGGGAAATTTGATGGTTTCTCTCTAGAGGTAGATGGTCTTCTCAGGCATAGACGTTAGATATGTGTTCCTAGAGATGGAGGCTTGAGGCAAGAAATCTTGACAGAGGCACATTGTGCACCCTATTCAGCCCATCCAGGGTGAAGAAGATGCATGCCTCCTTGAGACAGTTATATCACTAGAGAGGACTTCACAGGACATGGCTCGGTTTGTGTCATGTTGCTTAGAGTGCCAGTGAAAGTGAAGGCCGAGCATCAACATCCAACCGGCCTTCTTTTTCCTCATGCTTATCTTTGGAGTGGAAATGGGACACCATTTCCATGGATTTCATTGTTGGGTTACCGATGTTGAGATATCACCACAATGCCATCATGGTCATGGTTGATAAATTGACAAAATTAGCTCACTTTTCTCTGGTGAAGACCACGTATAAAGCTAGTGCAGTGGCATGAGTCTACTTAGATGAGATTGTCAGGTTGCACGGGATTCCACAGAAGATCATTTGTGACCACAATCCTTTGTACACTTCCCATTTCTGGACTACCATGCAGTATGTTCTCGGGATAAAGATTAACTTCAGCACAACTTATCACCTAGAGATAGATGGATAGACTAAGAGGGTGAATCATATTTTGGAGGACATGCTCAGGATGTATGTGATGGATCACCAAGCAAGATGGGAGGAGTATCTATATCTTGTGGAGTTTGCCTACAATAATAGTTTCCAGAGTTCTATAGTCATGGCTCCTTTGTAAGCATTGTATGGTAGGGAGTGCAGGACACCCCTTCGCTGGGATAGGTTGGAGGATAGAGTATCTCTTAGACCAGCTCTTTTACGGGACATGGAGCAGCAGGTAGTGTTGATAAGGAAGATATTGCAGGAGGCACAGGATAGGCGGAAGAATACGTTGATCAACATAGGCCGAGCATAATTTTGATGTGGGCATGAATGTTTTCCTTTGTGTTAGGCCACATAAGATCCCGGTTTGTTATGGAAAAGGTTCTAAGTTAGCTCCTCAGTTCGTTGGACCTTTTGAGATCTTGGAGCATATCGGCCCATTGGCCTACCGTCTAGCATTGCCACACATCTTGTCTCACGTACATGATGTGTTTCATCTTTCTGTTCTTAGGAGATATATCACAAATCCTTCTCATGTTCTAGATTAGACATCACTATAGTGTGTAGGATCAAGGATAGTTGATGGTGGAGCCCATCCATATCACAGATCGCAGGACCCTGGGCCTTCGAGGCAGAGAGATTGATCAGGTACGGGTGCAGTGGGACAGATATGACAAGACTACAGCCACTTGGGAAGATGCTACTATTTTATGAGTGTAGTTTCCACATTTGTTCCAGTGACTTCCAGGAGGAAGTCAAGTCTAAGGGTTGGGGATGTAGTGCCCACTCTCCTTTGACACTATTGAGATACTGATCTTGACACTATTGATCATATTTTGGATATTATTATGTTTTGATGTAGTATGATGTATCAGGGATTATTATGGACACTATTATGTTTTGATTAGTATGATGGTTAGATGTTAGACTATGGATTAATATTGATCTAGATTCAGTTATTATGCTCGAGGATCATTGAGACATTACTATTATTATGTGGATGATGATATACTAGTTGACATGGACAGGTTATTGATGTTGATTTTAGACATGTGACATTGATATTATGAATAACTCTAGTATAGAAATATATTGCATGATGATATAGTTGCAAAATGAATTTAAATGATAAATGTTAAATTCTTGAGAATGCTCGATTTGGATTTAATACTTATATGTTGCTTATATCATTTGGATGTTACGATATGGCCACGAGGCCGAAGGAGATATTTTGCATTTTACAGTTACAATAGCAACAATGTCGGGGGACTGGAGACTAACCATATTGGAATTCAGTGTGAAATCAACAAGGTCACCATGGCAACTATGTTGATTTGTGTGTTGTGTTGTGTTAGGTTTCCATTTTTGTGACCATGGGGCATATGTGTGTGTGGTTATTATGTGTTCCCTTTTTATTTATTGTTGTGTGTATTTTATTTTGTAATGTGCTTTTATTTTAATTATTTAAATATGATAGTATTATGTGGGAGTCATATAGTTAAAATTTAATTAAATTAAATGGGATGTGGAATGTGAAATTAAATGTTTTTGCCTTGGTTGAAAATGAAATTTGATTTATATATTTTATAACCTTATGGTAATTAAATAAATCTTATGTCAAAAGGTTGTCATAAATAAATGTCATAGAAGTTAATGCATTTTAGAAGAGTGTGTAAGTTACCAAGTATGGGTTGTGTAAGAATTTGTAAGAGGTTGTAAGGCTGATTTTGGAAGGTCAAACACTCCTTCCTCTTTGAAATTCGAATTTGGCCTTGAAGGACAAATTTGGAGGCTTGTGGGACAAGTTAAACTTGTCCCACACCTCTCAAAAACCTCCACCAACCATGATTATAATTTTAGAGTCAAAAGCAACTTATTTTATTATGTTTTGACATGATTTTATGAAAGAAGTGATTGCACTTGTCTTACAAATTTTAAATGCATTTTCCTTTTGGGTATGGGTTGAGTTTGTGTATGTAAGTAATTTTTTCTTTCACATTTATTATGATGTATTTGCATTTGATGTGATTTCATTTTGGGATGAGGAAAAATGATGTGGCATCCCACTTGGAATCCACATCATCCTCCTCCATCCTCTCCTTTAAAATGGAATTTCTTCCTCATTTGGAGGTTGTTGAAACCTTGCCATTTTCTTCTTGGGGTCAAATTTTCTCTTGCATTGGGAGCTTGTTCTTGTGGAAGGAGCTTGGACTGATTTTCATGCTTTGCATTTGCTATTTTGGGACTGATTTGTGCAACAAAGAAACAACTGTTTGAAAGAAAATCTCCATTATGGAGAGGCAGGCTCTAATTCTTTTAAATTTTTGTTTTCCCCTTCTTGCATGCAAAATATTGAATGGTATTGTGTTTGAATTCTTTGAGGGATGGGTAGAATGCCTAGGACATGGTGTAAAAAGAGAAGACTATGGGGTTTCAAATGGGGGGGCATAAGGAAATTTTCATTGGCATTTGTTCTTTGTGGAGGGAGTGTTGGTTTGGGATCCACCTAGGAAAGGAAATAGCTTGCATTTCCTACTTTTGGGGGCATAAGGGATAAATTTGGGGGGGCATAAGGAGGGGTTGGGAGATATAAGGTTTATGGGATTTGATTGAGTTTATGGTGGTTTGCTTTTGGTGGATGCCCAATTCCAACATGGGAGGCATAAGGAGACCCCCATAGATCTTGCTCTTGTTGGCTTGCTTGCTTGGAGAAGGAGCCTTAGTTTGATTGAAATTGCTTGTTGTAGTTGAGAACTACACCTCATTGTTTGTGTTTCTTTGTAATTGTGAAAATATATGCTTGTATGTGAAGAAGCCTTGTTGCCATGTGTTGATGTTCATGATCCATTCCAATATGGTTGGGGCTTGGGGGCCAATGGGGAAAGATGGATTCTCTTTTCCCATTGGATGTCTTGGCTGGGTGGAGAGCATTGCCTTTCCCCCTTCCTTGTTGTGATTAAAAGTTAAAGGATGAAGAAGAAACGTATCAAAAAAAAAAAAATAGATCTTTGAAATGAGTTGATAAAAGCTAGAAATCAACATTGCATCTTTGTATACATGTCTTTTTGAATCAATTGGATGTCTTAGAAATGAAATGAATATGTTTTCCTTAATTGAGAATTGCATATTAAAATGTAAATTCGTGGAGAAGAGAACTCTATTTTAAGTTCATGATTCTGGCATCTTCCTTTTTAAATAAAATGAGCAGTTTGACTTTATACTCAACAATAAATTACAAAAATTTAAATTTACACTTAGGAAGACTTGAGGAATCTAAATTCACTAAAAGAGTCAAGAATAAATCTCTAGAACTCAAAGAATTTCAATTCGGAGCTTGCATGGTTGTTTTCTGTCAACTATTAGAAAATTACAAGCTTGAATAAATTGATCATATTGACACCTTTAAAACATTCTAATTATTCCCTATGTTGATCCCCATATCTGTTTGACATGTTCAGTGGAAGAAGAGTTCAAATTTTATCAAATTTGCAAGTTTGAAATTGCCAATTATGCAATTAAAAACCTACTGATTGATTTCTTAAAATTAACCCTTGAGAATTTACCAAATTCCAAAATTGATGATTGTTGTGAAAAGAGGACTTTGTGATTTCTGGAAAGTCCTCATTTTTCTAAAATGGAGCTTCCTATCAAAATTTATGGCCATTTGAAGTTTTACTTCAAAATGGCCATCCCAAACCAAAAATGAAATAATTCGACCTTAGAAAAATTTAAATTTTGAACTTTGGAATTATTTCCTAAAAAAATTCATGAGCCTCGCCACCCTTTCATTCTATCGAAGTTTCCACATGGCATCTTGGAGGGGCGGGCCCTTAATAAAAACTTAACATTTTGAAAAAATTTCCTTGGGAAAATTTTTCCAATTTTCCCCACAACCCCACTGCCCCAACCAATCTCGTGCTTACACATGGCAAGCGGGTGCGTGGATAAAAATGGAAAACTTAACCATTTTTGCACTTTTGGAAAAATTTCACTTTTTCTCTCGCTGCCCGCGGCCAATCAAAAAAAAATGCCACGTGGCCATTTGGGTAAACGCGAGGCACAAAGGAAAATTTTCCTTGTAAAGTTGAAAAAAAAAAATTTGGGAAAAATTTCATGATTTTCCCCATGACTCGCTGGCCCAAATGAATCACATGATGACACGTGGCATTTGGAAAATTTTCCCAATTTTCTCCCTAACCCCGTGGACCTCCAAGGGAAAAGTTTCCCCTAAAACTCCGCCCTTTGGCCATAACTTGAGTTCTAATAGGAGTTAGGAGGACTTCTTTATATGGTTGAAAAGGTGAGGAAATTTCCTATCCAATGAGCCTAGTTTAGGAAAGTTTTGATAAATATAATTGTGTTAAAAATCTAGTTGAATTTTAGGGCTTCATAGCAGAGAGCGAGGCCTAGGGATAAATTTCTCCCTGAACCTTAGTAAAACTTGTAACCTCCAAATTGGAACCTTGTAAACTTGTTATAAGATAAAAATGGAAATCTTATGTTTGGTTAATCAAAATCTGTTCCAAAACCTATTTAGTTTCAAACTAGTGTCTTGCAACTTGGTTGTAGACTCTTCCTATAAACAAAAAAAATTATTCCATAATTTTCCTAGTTTGTTTCTTGGTCTCAAGTGGTAGTTGAAGCAAGCATTACAAATATCATCCATGTAATTTTCAATATGTGATGCATGATATCATGGAAGATGTAAGTCATAGCACGCTGATATGTAGCACCAGCGTTTTTAAGGCCAAAAGGCATGACTCGATAACAAAAGGTTCCCCAAGGGGTAATGAATGTGGTCTTATGCTGATCTTCGAGGCAAAAAATTTTGTTATAACCCAAGAAACCATCCATGAGTGAGAGCATCTCGTGACCCACAGTAAGGTCAACCAGTTGATCAATACCGGGAAAGGGAAAGTCATCTTTCGGGTAGGCGAGGTTGAGGTCATGGAAGTCTATGCAAATGCAGAGTCCCCATATTGCTTTAGTAACAGGAAAATGTTAGAAATCCAATGAGGATAATCAATGGGTAAGATGAAGGAAATGGAAAGAAGATGCTGAAGTTCTTCTTTGACAAGAAGAGAAATGTGAGGGTACATTTTCCTCATCTTTTGTTTGATAGGTTTTACATCGGGAATGGTTACGATATTGTGGACCACTATGGTGGGGTCAATACCATGCATGTCTGCATAAGACCAAGTGAAAGTGTGGTTATGATCTCAGAGAAAGGAAGTGATGGCTTCCTATTCAGTAGCATCTAAAGATTTTCCAATCTTTAGAATGTGTGGGTTGTCCTGAGTATGAATGTTGATCTCGATAGTCAATTCATTCAACATGGTTTATGTATCGAGGGAAAGCGACCAATGAATAATAGAGTCTTCTACACCAAGGTAGGTGAGTATGGATTCATCATCCTAACATTGAATAATGTTAATGGTCAGTGTGTCATCATCGATCATCTTAGGATATAGGAATGGGAGAGTGGAGGGGGTATCTCCTTTGCATTGATAAGTCAAAGGCCCTAGGGAAATGGTGTTTATGAAAAAAAAAGTTAGGAGGGATAGATTCAAGATCCATCGACTCTGTCGGTGAGGGTGGTGATGAAGGTGGAGAAGGGCTAGGGTCCTCAATGAGTTCAATGTGGGCATGTTTGGTAGGAGGTTTGGGGAAGCCGATACCACTATGGTCATTATGTTTGTGGGTGGTACATGGAATAATGGTATGGCGACCTTGTTCATAAAAGCCAAATCCAAAACCATTCCATGCGGTGCAAGAAGGTGTGGGTGAAATGGTGATTGTTAAGTGATTAGAAGTCTGCGAGAAAATGGGTGGAGATGTGATGGTGGTTCAGGTGTGTAGGTGGTAGTATAAATTCCCCATAGGTGAGACTATTACAAAGATGAGGAGGACCATAAATGAGGCATTCTCCTATATAGTGATCATAGCTAGGGTTTTAGTGAAGGATTCCATACATGTGTGGAGTAAGGAAGGTCTTGACACTATATAGGTGGTACTCCCCCAGAGTGAGGCATTGAAAAACACCTTCCGAGGATCGGTGGTTGGTATGTGTGTACTTAGTATGGATGATGTGTCGAGGTTTATGTGGAGGTGGTATTAATGGATTGGGAAGCTAATGGGTCATCCATGGAATTTATAGAAATGGTAGGAATAGAGGCGAGTATGTGTGGTGAAAGAAATGGCTATCTTTGGTAGGTGTGGGTGTAGGTGTAGGTGAAGTGGTATTGGTTGTGGAAGTAGACGGCTTGACCGTATGAGTACATTGTTGGGTCGGTAAAGCATGTTATATGTTTTGAAAGGTGATGGATCAGCTGGAATGGTATAAGTGTGTCCTACATGTTTAAACTTTACAAAACGATGTAAAGTTGAGGGAACACAACCCATGACATGGATCTAGGGTCTACCAAGAAACAAGTTATATTGGAATTCCCCCTCCAAAACATAAAACAATTTGAAACGTGCGGGGGCCCATGTAAACATGAAGGATGACAGTGCCTAGTGTGGAGGTGATAGCATCGTTGAATGAACGCAACATGACCGGATGTTTGTGCATGTAATTGTCAGGTATGTGCATTTGAGAAAATGCATGGGATTAAATGATGTTAATGCTAGCACCTCCATCAATCATCACATGGTGTACACATATGTCATCAATGTGTACAGAGATGAAGAGGGCTAGGTCTGGGTCATCATTTTGGTATGGCATGATCTCTACCTCTGAGAAGCTGAGGGAGGCCACTTGGTGAACAAGGTGAGGTGGGGATGAAGGTGGTAATTTTGTGAGAGAGGCTACATGATGGGGTGTGATAATGGAGGCTATGGGTGTAGGGTCATTGGGTAAAACCTCGATAGATTGAAGAACCTCCATGAGGGCTTGACAATGGGATTTTGAGGTTTGGATGAGGTTGTATAAGAACATTTCAAGTGGAGATTGGTGTAATTGTTTGAGCATGGTGCGATGTGTGATGCCATTAGAAATGGGGTATGTGGGGCCATGGATAGTTATCTTAGGTATGGGTGTAGATGGTATGTTGGGTATAGGATTGGTTGGTGGGTCAGCTACCTTTTCTTTACCCTTACGTGCATGCATAGTGATGTGTTCCATGTTAATTTGAGGGAAATTTTCAAATGGAGAGGAGGTAGGGCAATTGGTATAACATCATGAAGGGCAAAAACCTACTAGAGGAGAAAATCCATGTGAATTCAATTGGGCGCAACAACATTTGGGTGGTGGCGTGGCAAGTTCTTTGATGCAAACCATGTTAATTTCAAATTTTGTGTGTGGTTCTAAGAGATATGAGGGTGGAGGTTGTGGTTGTTGAGTGGGTAGTGTGGGAATGGGTGTAGGTGAAGTAGGATCCTTGTCAAGAAGGTTGTCATTGTCAAAGTTGTATTCCGGTGGACACAATTGGATAAGGACAACTTTCAAGGCCTTGCAGTTCTCCACATCATGCCCTGACACACGATGGTATGTGTAAATTTTGGTATCATCAAACCCCTTTGGCTTGGGTTTGAGGGGGTCGTAAGGTTGGAGTGGTGGTAATGTGATAACAAAAGTCTCGAGGAGGTTGGTTAAAATTTTGGCATAGGACCCTCGCGCTAGTCGATCACAATGGGAAGTGAATTCGGGTTTGGTTGTAGGTGTTGTTGGTTATGTCGGGAATTATTTTTGGAATTGTAGGAAAGGTTAGAGCTATGGATTTAGGTCTTGGTGTGGTTTGAGGTATCTTTTGGGTTCGTTTGGGAAGGGTTATAAAAAGTGGAAAACCCGCATTTTAAAATTCATTTGTGCATTGTGAAAAGGAGAAAAGGACAAGAAGAGAGAAAAGAGGAAGAGGAAAAAAGAGAATGTTAGATAGCTTGGTTGGTGAGCCACATAGGTAAGAGTGGTTGAGTGAGAGGTGGGGTCATGAGATTGGATCAAGTAAGGTGATTAGTGGAGAGAAGTGGAGGGCGTTGAGGATGGCGAGAGGCTAGAGAGGGTTTGAGAGGAGCAAAGAGTGTGGAGGTGGAGGTTCTACCACGATGGTGGCATCAAGATTAGGTAGGATTTTAACCTTTGGTTTTGATTATTGAGTTAATTTGTTGGAAAATGTAGAAAATATGAAAAAAGGGGTTTGGGTGGGGAGAATGTCAAACGGGAAACCTATTGGGTAATGGGCATGGGTAAGGGTAGGGGTAGGGTAAAATGGTAAGGGATGAAAAAATAAGGGTGTAAGGAGGGAGTTAGGTGGGTGGAATTTTGAGGAAGGAGAAAGTAGAGTTGGAAAGTTCAAAGCGATGTGATAGTAACCAACATCGATCAACTTATGGTGACGTTGGTGGGTAGAGATCGGTATCAATCACAAGAATAGTGATTAATTCTGTCAAGGGGAGACCGTGGTTGGTCAAGGGATAACCGAGGTTAGTTGAGGATAATTGGTGCCGATTAACCTTAGGTTTGGGTTAGTTTGGGTAAGGGTTAGGTTAGATAATTTTGGGTAGATGGATTTGGGTAGGTTTGGGTGAGGGTTAGGGTAGATAGGTTCAAGATGTGGGGTAAAATAGGTAAGTTGGGAAAGGTATACTAATACATTTATTTTGTGGGATACGGGTAGAGATGAGTGTGGATGAGAGCCCGAGTACCACCCTTATTTTTTAGAGTACGAGTGAGCACGATGCAAGTGGAGTGGCAGCATGTTGCAGAGGTGGGATTGATAGGGGTGAGGCGCTACTGGCATGTAGTCCAGGAGGTGAGTCTTATGGTTGCCCTCATCGATAGATGGGACTCGGTGACCAATACCTTCCATTTGCTGAGATGGGTGAGATGACAATCACCCTAGAGGACATCTACAGGATCCTGCGGTTGCCCATATTGGGGGCCCAAGTTTATTCTATCTCTTTAGAGGTGTCTAAGGAGTTACTGGCACCCATTTTTGGTGAGGGTGTAGTAGACCTGACATTCCATAGTGCTAGCATGAGCTATGGAGTGATGTATAGAGCTCATCCAGAGGAGATGAGGTTAGTGGTACTTGTGATGGAGGTAGTGTGCTACTTCGCACTGCCGGATGCAGAGGGAGGAGATTCTTGAGGTCACTGATGGGAGTCCTCCATGACATGATGATACATCAAACATGATTCACATGGGCACCTGCATTGCTGACACAGGTGTATAAAGAGCTATAGGCCTATGGGCGCTGTGGAGTTTCAACATCGATGCGTCATATTACTACATTGTTGGCGTCAAGCACATTGTTTATGTTTGACTAGTGGGGATGCCCTGAGTAGATGCATTCCCATGGAGAGTTTTGAGAGTGGGGTATAGGCGGTGGGTACTAGCCATGGGAGAGGCTTGAGGTGCCAGAGCTATGCATGATGTAGCTTATTACAAGAGGTTGTTGGAGGGGCTATCCAGGTGGACGTCATTTAGAGATCGTATGTGGGCTTCCCTTCATACAAATAGATGGCCATGGAGCTAGCTAGGCTATAGATACATCTGTGGATAGAGGGGAGGAGAGTGGGAGAGCATGAGTAGATACTCATAGAGTGGGTTAGACACTAGTTTGGATTAGTCTAGGGTGTACCACCTCCGTTCCCTCAGTACTGAGAGAGATGATGTGGAGAGACCTATGTCTCCACCATGACCCATAGTTACGGCGGCCGAGAGGAGCTGCCTATAGATACTCAAATTTATGATGTTAGGATTGTACATGGGTATAGGTAGTGATGGGAAGCACGGTGATGACCATACCACCGAGGTGAGGTAGCCAAACTTAGCCACCATCACAGTTCAGAGAGATGCCCTACAGGGGTAGGTGGCTACTTTGGTGATGCAGCTAGAGATCATGTAGGGGCAGCTGATAGGTACAAAGGCATAGGTTGCCACATTATAGGCCTAGATAGCAACACTGCAAGCTTAGGCGGGCGAGGACAGTACTGCATAGGCGAGAAGGCAAGAAGAGATGGAGATGGAGAGGAGGTAGGTGGAGATGGAGGGCAGATAGCTGCCCTATAGGCATAGTACATGCTTTATAGGGCCAGTTGGCCATAGTGTAGGGGAGGTAATGGGTTTGTAGGGCCAGCTGATAGTAGCACAGGCATAAATTACTACCCTGTAGGCCCAGATACAGGCACAAGCACAAATTCTAGGGCCGACTCAAGTTCTAGTACTAGCACATGGCTTAGTGTAGGTTCAGGGGGTCCCATTGTACAGGTACCCACGTAGGTAGCGAGACCCATGGCACCTCCACAGACAGTGCCCATGGCCAGTTTAGAGATGCCCTAGGAGAGGCATGAGATTACCAGGATAAGTTTTTAGCTGTCGGGCTAGATGTGCCCTCCTATGTCGAGTACAAAGCACAACAAGCCTCTAGTGAGAGGACTAGATCCCGCACTCATAGTGTGGAGAGTACAAGGGGCAGTGAGCCTAGGGACAGGGTCATGGTGAGGCCACTAGTGTGTAGAGGCCGAGGCCCGGTGAGGGCCATCGGCGCAGGAGGTGAGGCGGGAGCCGAACCCCGGATAGATGCAATAGAGGGGTTGGAGAGACACGGTCATAGGAGCATTCCTCGATATTATATGGGGAGATGATTGACTGCTTTATGGACCGGCTCTGTGTGCCGAGTCATTTTGTATGTATGATTATATGAGACAAGACTTCGTCTTTGAAGATTTTTGTATTTATGATTATTGTGGTGTACATGATACCAACATGTGTGTTAAAGATATTTTTGTATTGGATAGCAGCCTGTGAGTCGATGATGATTATTTTGGAGATACACATTTATGTGATATAGGTGTACATTGTATTGATACACACATGTATATATGAGGAGATAGATGATATTCAGGTGATGTTATGGAGATAGGCATGGATTGAGTCAGGTGATAGGCATGGATCGAGTCAGGTCGGTTTAGGCATGGATCGAGTCAGGTTGGTTTAGGCATGGATTGAGTCAGGTTGGTTTAGGCATGGATCGATTCAAGTTGTTTTTGGCATCGATCGAGTCGGGTGATAGGCATGGTTGAGTTAGGTTGATAGGCGTGGATTGAGTTAGGTCGGTTTAGGCATGGTTGAGTCGGGTTGATAGAGGCATGGATTGAGTCAAGTTAGTTTAGGCATGGATTGAGTCAGGTTGTTTTAGGCATGGATCGAGTCAAGTTGGTTTAGGCATGGATTGAGTCAAGTTGGTTTAGGCATGGTGGAGTCAGGTTATAGGCATGGATGTTCATTTCGGTATTTTGATAACAAATGGTAATATAAATGCATGAGATGGTGTAAAATGTGGAAAATGCTAGTTATGTATGAAAATGTGAAATAATATAAGTGGTAAAAGTCATGTGGTATATGGTATAGATGTTGAGGTTTTTGATATGAACAGGAAATTAGGTAAAAAAGGGGAGGAAATGGTTAGGGTAAAGAATGGCCGAGCTAACCTTCTAGGGCCCCATGCCCTGGAAGTGCTGCCTACATAGTCCTAGTAAAAAGGGACCTCAGACCAATGTAGTTCTCCCATAAGCTAGGGAAGAAGATGAAAATGAGTTGGTAGGTTTGTGGTCATGTTGTGGGTTTGGGTTTAATAGGTGGGGGTAGATGATAGTAAAAATGTTATAGGTGAGGGTGACTATGGCAAAAGGGGAGGATGACCCCAAAAGGTAAGCGTCGAGGACCAAGTCCTGTATAAGAAGATCAAAAGGTAATGAAGAAGAGAAAAGATAAGAGGGGGAAAGAAAGCCACCCAATTGGCAAGGATCAAAACATATGAAACACATATATAGATAGGCTAACGTAAGACACTAAAGACATTCTTGGTGATAATTCTAAGAGTGATGAGGAGTCATATGATCACCAATTTTCATACATTCAAGCAGGTCCCTTGAGGTATGAAGTGAAAATACAATGGGTAAGGAGGTGCAGGTAATTGGGTCATAAAATGGGAAGTAGAATGCCTTGGGCAATAGAGCTAAGATCACAATAGGAAAGTCCATGAAGAAAAAGCTTTTTTTTTTGAGATAGAATTATCGATGTAGGAAGTCTATATGGGATGAGTATATGTCTCCTTGAGGTCTTGCGAAGCTGATCGATGCGGGAAGCTTCTGAATTTTGATTTTGAGAAGATAGTCTTTTTTTTTTTTGCAAAGACTATGTAGAGAGTCATGAGATATTTATAGTTGTCCTTTGAGGGAGCAATCTACTTATAGTGAAAATTGAAGGTGAAAGATGTCCTTTTGAGGGAGTCATCTTATATATTGGAAGTTTGACTCAAGGAGTTAATCCCTTATTTTGGAAGATTTCCTTCTGAGGGATTCATATTTTTGGCTTTTTAAGTCATGGACGAGACTATAACGAAGAATTTAGTTCTTGTTGAGAAGGGAAGGGTGAATGACCATGGTATCTCATCTAAAAGAAGACAAAAATTATCCATGAGAATCATGCCATGTGCAGAGTTTTGGTGCACATATTTATGAAAAGGCAAAAGGGTGACAGGTAATCACATGATCCTTGTTTAATTGTTGGAGATGAGATGTGAAAAAGGTAAATGGCACTCAAGGGATGAGCATGAACTAGATAAATAGTGATGTAGGACTAGAGGTCAACAATAGAATGGTCAAATATGTAATGTGTTAAGGGGCTCAGGTTCGGGTTTACCCTCAAGTGAGGACAAATGATAGGAACCTGATCCATAGGTATGAGTTACGATGTATGGTCCAAGCCAATTAGGAGAAAATTTTCCCCATTTACTTTTTTCTGCTTTGGTTACGTGTTGATTTTCTTTCAAAACAAGGTCACCAACTTAGAAGGTTCATTCATGAACATGTTTGTCATAAGCATGTTTGATACATTGTTGATAAACTTGAAGGTGATCCAAAGCGTTAAGATGACATTCATCTAATAACTCTAGTTATGCTAAGCGGTCTTGATGAAATTCATCATCAATAAGCATATCATGGAGAGAAATTCAAAGTGAGGGGATCTGGACTTCAAGAGGTAGAACAACCTTAGTACCATAGACCAATGAAAAGGGTGTAGCCATGGTGGAAGTGCAAATACTAGTGCGGTATGCCCATAAAGAAAAAAAAATGTGCATATGTCAATCCTTCCGATATAGATCGCCAACCACTTTTATGAGAATTTTATTGAGGGTTTTGTTAGTGGATTCAGCTTGGCCGTTGGTTTGTGGGTAATAAGGTAAGGAGAAACTATCTTTGAATGCCAAAGGTGTCGTAAAGTTTTAGCAATGTTTTTTTAATTGTTTTCTATTATCGGTGATGAGGCGATGAGGGACACCAAAGTGACAAATGATGTGATGGTTAATGAACTCACATATTTTCTTAGCTTTCATGGAGATGAGTGGTATGGCTTTCACCAATTTTGTGTAGTATTTAGTAGCGATTATGATCCATTGATGGCGTTGGAAAGAATGAGGGTTGATTTCTCACGAAAAGATCCAAACCCCATTGAGAGAAGAGCCAAAGGTCACGAGTGGCACTGTAAGGTATATTTGGGTGTATGATGGAGGTTGGAATGTTGTTGAAATTTCACACAACATTTGATATATTCACAACAATCATGGTTAAGGGTCACCAAGTAATAGTGTAGGCGAAGAATACACTTAGCAACAGTAAGGCCACTAAAGTGACCTCCACATATGCCATTATGAACCTCCTTGATGGTGTAAGGAATTTCAAAACTTGTGAGGCATCATAATATAATACTATCAAAGCCATGCTTATAGAGGAGTCCTCCCAAGATAATGAAATGGGATACCATCTTAAGGAAGGCACGTTATCTATTATAGGTGAGATTGAGAGGTAAGATATAGAGGGAAAGGTAGTCGAGTATTGTTTATACCAAACATCACTCAGTGCGAGGTGTTAGTTCCGATTGAGTAAAAATCATGAGGTAAATAAGAAGGTGAATGGAGGTGTTGTACAGTGACAAATATTTTTGAATTGGTAGGGGAAGTAGGTATTTGGGAAGCTAAGCAGGCCATAGTGTCTACAAATTTGTTGGTTGACCATGGGATGGTTTGAAGGGTGTAACGATCAAAGGTGGTCAAAAGTATGTCTACATGATGTTTATACTTTTGAAGTATCTCGTTACAACATTGGTACATACCATTGACTTGGTTTATGACCAATTGTGAATCACCAAATATGTGGATTGATTTGACATTGAGGGCATAGGCGGTCTGGAGACCTAGTACGAGCGCTTCGTACTCGGCAATATTGTTGGTGCATTCAAAGTCTAGTTTGAAAGACAAAGGCATGGGTTCTCCATCCAGAGGGACAAGGATAACACCAGCTCCACCCCCACGCTGACACTTGGAACCGTCGAAGAATAGTGTCATTTGGTAAGGGGGTTTATCCAGGGAAAGGGTAGCAAAGGATTCATCAGAAATTAAAAATTAGAGGATTGGCCCTCGGTAATAGGTGCGTTAGCCGGTTGGTCGATGATATCTGGGCCCTTAATGGAATTTTGGTGGATGAATTAGAGGGCAAGATCAGTAAGGAGCATGAGCCAACGTGTAGCACATTGATTTTGGTAAGGTTTAGCATACATGAAGTATAAGGGGTCAGTGTTGGTCACAACATAGGTTTTGTGGTTGAGTAGGTAATGGTGAAGTTTGGTGGGAACAAAAACTAAGGCTAAGAAAAGTTTTTCAGGGTGAGTGTATTGGGTTTCCTAGTCTAGAAGGTTATGGCTTATATAATAAACCACATGCTCCCTATGTTTTCCATCGTGATGAGCGAGCATGGCTCCCAAGGACTGATCGGTAGCTAATATTTATAGGTAAAAAGGTTGATCATCTTTCATTGGAATGAGTATGTGTGGTTGGAGAAGGTATTGTTTTAGGGCCTCAAAAGTGTTGTGATAGTCATCATCCCATTTAAAGGATACATCCTTCCTAGGAAGATGATGAAATGGTTGACACCAATTTGATAATTGTGAAATGAAATAGCGAATGAACTGCAATTTACCTATCATGCTACAAAGTTGTTTAAGGTTCTTGGGTGAAGGCATTTCCGAATGGCCTTGACTTTAGCAGGTCAACTTCTATACCATTGAGGGAAATAATAAATCCCAGGAATTTTCCTGAGAGAACCATGAAGATGCACTTTTTATGTTGAAGGCAGATGTAATATTTAATGAGGCAATCAAATATGATTTCAAGGATAGTGAGGTGCTCAGTGCGGCATTTAGATTTAGCCAAGGCATCATCCACATAATCTTCCAAAATGCGATGCATGATATCATGGAAGATGTAATTCATAGCACGCTGATATGTAGTACTAGCATTTTTAAGGCCAAAAGGCATGACTCGATAGTAAAAGGTTCCCTAAGGGGTAATGAATATAGTCTTATGTTGATCTTCTGGGGCAAGAAAAATTTTGTTATAACCCGAGAAACCATCCATGAGTGAGAGCATCTCGTGACCCATGGTAAGGTCAACTAGTTGATCAATACCAGGAAAGGGAAAGTCATCCTTTGGGCAGGTGAGGTTGAGGTCATGGAAGTCTGTACAAATGTGGAGTCCCCCTATTGCTTTAGTAACAAGGACAATGTTAGAAATTCAATGAGGATAATCAATGGGTAAGATGAAGGAAATGGAAAGAAGATGTTGAAGTTATTCTTTGATGAGAAGAGCAATGCAAGGGTGCATTTTCCTCAGCTTTTTTTTATAGGTTTGGCATCGGGAATGGTTACGATATTATGGACCACTATGGTGGGGTCAATACCATGCATGTTTGTGTAAGACCAAGAAAAATTGTGGTTATGATCTCGGAGAAAGGAAGTGATGGCTTCTTGTTCAGCAGCATCTAAAGATTGTCCAATATTTAGGATGTGTGGGTCATCCTGAGTATGAATGTTGATCTCGATAGTCGATTCAATCAACATGGTATGCGTCTCGAGAGGGTAGTGACCAATGAATATATGATTCTTCTATACCAATGTAGGTGAGTATGGATTCATCATCTAACATTGAATGATGTTGATGGTCGGTGTTTCATCGTCGATCATCTTAGGATACGAGGAATGGGAGAGTGGAGGGGTTCTCACCTTTGTGTTGATAAGTCAAAGGCCCCGGGGAAAATTTTTTTATGAAAAAGAAAATTAGGAGGGATAGATTCGGGATCCATCAACTCTATCACCGAGGGTAGTGATGAAGGTCGAGAAGGGCTATAAATGCAGTAATGAGTTCAATGTGGTCTTGTTTGGTAGGAGGTTCAGAGAAGCTAATACCACTACGGTCATTATGTTTGTGGGTGGTACATGGAATAATGGTATGGCGGCCTTGCTCCTAAAATCTAAAACCAAAACCCTTCCACGCATAGTGGTGCAAGAAGGTGTGGGAAAAACAATGATTGGTAAGTGATTGGAAGCCTATAAAAAATGGGCGGGGTTATGATGGTGGTTCAGGTGTGTAGGTGGTAGTATCAAGTCCCCCATAGCTAAGACTAGTACAAAGATGAGGAGGACCATAAAGGAGGTGTTCTCCTATACGGTGATCATAGACGGGTGTTGGTGAAGGCTTCCATACTTGTGTGGAGTAAGGAAGGTGTTAACACTATATAGGTGGTGCTCCCCCAAAGTGAGGTATTGAAAAACACCTTCCAAGGGATCAGTGGTTGGTATGTGGGTAGCTGGTATGGATGATGTGTTCGAGGTTGATGCGAGAGATGGTATTAACGGATTGGGAAGTTAATGGGTCATCCGTGGAGGTTATAGCGATGGTAGGAATAGAGGCGTATGTGCGGTGAAAGCAACGGCTATCTTGGTAGTTGTGGGTGTAGGTGTAGGTGAAGCGGTATTGGTTTCAGAAGTAGACTCCTTGATCGGTATGAGTACATTGTTGGGTTGGTAAAGCATCTTGCATGTTTTGAAAGGTGATCGGTTAGTTGGAATGGTATAAGTGTGTCCTCTATGTTCAAACTTTACACAATGATGAAAAGTGGAGGGAACACAACCCATGACACCGATCCAGGGTCTACCAAGCAATAAGTTATATTGGAATTCTCCCTCCAAAACATAAAACAATTCTAGAATAGTGTGGGGACCCACACAAACGTGAAGGATGACAATGCCTAGTGTGGAGGTGATAGTGTCGTTGAATGAACGCAACATAACAAGATGTTTGTGCATGTAATTGTCAGGTATGCGTATTTAAGCAAATGCATGGCATAAAATGATGTTAATGTTAGTGCCTCCATCAATCATCACATGGTGTACCTATATGTCATCAATGTGTACATAGATTAAGAGGGCTAGGTCCGGGTCATCTGTTTGGTACGACATGATCTCCACCTCTTAGAAGCGAGGAGGCCACTTGGTGAACAAGGTGAGGTGGGGATGAAGGTGGTAATTTGGTGAGAGAGGCTACATGATGGGGTGTGATAATGGAGGCTACGAGTGTAGGGTCATTGGGTAAATCCTCGATAGATTGAATAACCTCCATGTGGGCTTGACGATGGGATTCCAAGGTTTGGATGAAGTCGTATAAGGACATTTTGAGTGGAGATTGGTGTAATTGTTTGAGCATGGTTCAATGTGTGATGCCATTAGAAATGGGGTATGTGGGGCCGCGGATAGTTATCTTAGGTATGGGTGTAGATGGTATGTTGGGTATAGGATTTGTTGGTCGGTAAGCTTCCTTTTCTTTACCCTTCTACGCATGCATAGTGACATGTACCATGTTAATACGAGGAAATTGTCAAATGGAGAGGGGGTAGGGTAAGTGGTATAATGACATGAAGGGCAAAAACCTCTTTGGAGGATAAAATCCTGTGAGGTCGATTACGCGTAACAACAACCGGGTGGTGGCGCGTAAATTTCTCTGATGTGAACCATGTTAATTTCAAATTTTGTGTGTGGTTCTAGGAGCGGTGAGGGTGGAGGTTGTGATTTCTTAGTGGGTAGTGTGAGAATGGGTGTAGGTGAAGTAGGATCCTCGTCAAAATGTCTTCATCATCAAAGTTCGTTTCGATGGACATAATTAGATAAGGACAACTTTCAAGGCCTTGCAGTTCTCCACATCATGCCCTGGCACACGATGGTATGTGCAAATTTTGGTATCATCAAACCCCTTTGGCTTGGGTTTGAGGGGGTCGTAAGGTCGGAGTGGTGGTAATGTGATAACAAAAGTCTCAAGGAGGTTGGTTAAAATTTTGGCATAGGACCCTGTTAGTGGATCACAATGGGAAGTGAATGTGGGTTTGGGTGTAGGTGTGGTTGGTTGTCGGGGAATTATTTTTGGAATTGTAGGAAGGGGTTGAGCTATGGATTTAGGTGCTTTGGTGTGGTTTGAGGTATCTGTTGGGTTCATTTGGGTAGGGGTATAGTAGATGGATGGGTAGGAGGGTGTGGTTTTGTTTTAACTACCTTGTTGTGGGGTAGTGGGTTTTGTTTTTGGGTTGCACCTTCTTGGGTAAAGGTGATGTGGGTATACGGGGTCTAGAAGGAAAAGTAGATGGAGGAAGAGGGTGAGTTACCCATGGGGATAATGGGGGTTCTATGAAGGTAGATGATGCAAGTCATGCTTGGGTTGTGAGGGAAAATGACTAAAGTGTAGTAGGTAGTGAAGCAATGGTGAAGGTATCGGAGGTATGTGTGGTAAAGAGACTGCTGCAGGTGTGGGTATGAGTCGTGTTGTGTTCCTAGGTAGGTTAGAGATTTGTGAGGTATTAATGGGTGGTTGTGTTATTAGTTTATGGATAGGTGAAGGGTGTTTGACCATGTTTGGTAGCTGAGGTCTTAAGGTAGACGGGAAAAGTGCAGTGTGATTGGTGTGGTAGGGATATGAGGTCTATGAGTTTTCTTCATTAGTGTGGTTTTGGAGTAGGTGTGGTTTTAATGTTAGAGGATGTAGCTAAATCTAGTTTAATAGGTGGATGAGCAAGGTGGTGGTCGAGGTGACCCCTAAAGTGGTAATAGGTTTGAAGGAGGTAAATGTTGTGGGTACGGGTTTGGGTTTAGGCATAGGTCTAGTTATGGGTAAAGGTGTGGTGTGATTGTTAACGGATATCATGGATGGGGTTGTGAAAGTAGTGGTTGTATGGGGTTTGATGGGTGGAAATGAGCTTGGGTAGATAGTGGAGGTGTCATCAAGGGATCTCGCATTTGTGTTGAGACAGGGACTAAGATGCACCCCTTAATAAATCCCTATGCACATAATCCAAGTGATAAGCCAAATGTGAGAATGACACATTTTTGGGTGGAGTTGGTGAAGACCTAATGGGGATTCCCATAAAATGCACCTTGGAGATGGGGAATCAGTGACTTTAGCTTCTATTGGTAAGAGAGTTGAAAGTGGGTCTATTGGATGTTGGGTAGGCTGATGGATAATGCTTTCCAAGAGGCCAAAGGTATCTCCATTGGGTCATGATGGGTGGAAGAGATGATGGGAGTTCCTCAATAAGTGGAGGAATATATAGCTGCTCCTCTATAGGTGGAGAAGGTAATGGGTGCTCCTCTATGGGGGAGAAGATATTAGGTGCTCCTCTATGGGTGGAGGAGGTAAGGGGTGCTCCTTTGTGGGTTGAGGAGGTATGGTAGGTAAAGGCTCTCTAAGTGGAGAAGCTAGGGGTGAGATGGTCTCAATGTTAGCAGAAGACTCCTCCGTAGGTGATGTAGGAGATGAAGGGTGTTCTTCTATTGGTGAAGGAACAATGACGGTTGGTTCCAATGTGGAAGGAGGATTTTGGGCTAGGATTTCCTCTATAGAAGGGATGTGAGGTAATTGAGATGCGATAGGTACCTCATTAAAGATTGCATGAACCTCACAGGTATGGGTATTGTGAGTGGATGTCTCACTTGTTTGATTGGATGAAGGGGAATTATTGGGAAATGGTTTTTGATGATTTGTAGATTTTGGTTAGGGGCGGCATTGGGATTATCCATAGTTAGCTCACCTTTCTTGAGAATTTCTTGGACAATATTCTTGAAAGTGATACATTTGTCGTCACTATGACCTTTCACTCGATGATAGTTATAGAAATCTTGTTCCTTATACCATGCGGGCATGGGGCGAGTAGGGTCAAAACCAATGTGTGGTTTTATGGGTGGAAGGGTGATGGCAACATCTTTAATAAGCTTTTCTAAAATGGAAGAATAAAGTTCCCAATTGGGGTATATTTTTGCTGCTCTTGTCTGAATCGAAAAGCCTGTACAAGTGATAGATTAGATAAGGGTGTATCCTAATTGAACTGATGAGTGGGCCAGCCTTGAGTACCACTGCGTTAGTGGTACCTTTAGCCTTTGAATAATTGGTTAGAGGTTTGGAATAAGAATAGGTTTCAGTTGACTTGAATGCTGAATTATTAGTTCATAATTAGATTTTCTTCTCTTCGATGGCACAAATCTATAACTTTCGTGCCATAGTAAATGCCTCATCAAATGTTCATAAAGTTTGGTGAGGGAGATATGCCTAGCGCAAGCTCATGTGAAGAGCTTGATGAGTTCGATTTGTGGCGATTGGAAGGTAAGTTGATTGATCGAGGCTATGTCGGTGAGTGAGAAAATCATGATAGATTCATCCTTGTACTCACGTGTGGAATATAGATTTGTCATGGTAACTTTCTTGGTGATTTCGATAGAGAAATGATCCAAAAAAGCTTGGGCTACCTGATTGAATGAAAATATGGAGTGTTTGGGTAACCCACTATACCAATCTAATACAGGTCCAATGAGGGACATGGGAAAAGTTCTCAAAAGTAAGGCATCATCATGAGGAATCAGATAACACCCATGTTTGAATGAGCACAAATGTTGTTGTGGGTCTTCCTTACTATTGAAACGATTGAATTTTGGCATTTACCAATGCGCAGGGTATGAATGGATGGGAATGGATGGGTGAATAGGCTCGTTGTAAATCTCATCGTAAGTGAGAGTGTTGTGGGAGGCGGAAACTGATGCCTCTAGTGTTTGCATCTTATCCATCATCAATTTAATTAGGTCATTGGTGGGTTGTGATGATTGGATGCCTCCTATAACGTGAGGAGGTTGGTTTTGGGTGTATAATGGGTGTGGCATTCCAGTGTATGGGGCTGCCATGTAAGGTGGTGGAGAAGAAGGCAATGAAATAGGGGGTACGTACGGAATGAGTAATAGATGAAACAGGTGGTTGTTGGTAGTATGTATATGGGGGTGGAAGGGTCATGGTAACCCTAGTGGCAATAGGGGCTAATGATTGTGGAATGGAAAGAACCACGTTCTGAAATGGGGTAGGGGTCACCGACACTAGAGGTGGTAATGTAGCTATGGGTATGTATGAGACATTAAGGGTGGATGAGGTCATGTTTGGGGTAGTCTCCGAGGGTATGGTGGATGTAATGGGTGCCACAAGGGTAACAGATGCGACATTCATAGTGGGTATAAGACCTAACTGTGAAATTACTAGGGGTAAAGTGGAAGCGGGAAGCACTGAACCAGACGGAGTAGATGCATAAGTGGGTGTGAGAGTTGGGGGATAGATATGGGCATGCCATATACCAAATGACCGAAGGCATCTCGATTGGACGAATGGGAGAGGTAAAACTACAAGGTGGCAAGATTTCTGTCAAGGAGTCGTGCAAACTCCTTGTCTCCGACAGAGATATTAGTAGGCTGGATAGGATCCATGGATGGTGATAAAATAGAAGGTGGTGAAGGAGTAGCTGAGATTGGTTGGAAACTAGCATGGAATGCGAGGGCATTTTCTTGTCTTCGGGTCAGTACCATGTGAACCAATACTAATCAAGTGGGGTTGCTTCTCTGTAAATGGTACAAAGAACAACTGAAAAAGAATGGATGAAGTAAAAAATGGTGGGTGGAATGTGAAACAGTCCAACCGATGTTGATTAGGGAAAAGCGATGTCGGTCGGGGTAATCGCTACCGATCACTTTGTAGAAAATAGCTGAGTGAGTAATGAGTGAGGCAGAAAGCAAAATCTGACAAGTATGCCAAATCTAGGGATGTGTAAAACATCAATGGGAAAAATGAGTGATGACAGAGACTGTGGAAAGTGGAAAAAGTGAAGTGAGAATGTCCTTTTGAGTAGGTTAGCAAAAGGACTTGGAACCGACGTCGGTTGGGTTTAACCGATGGTGGTCAAAGGTAACCGATGATAGTTACTATGAAATTGAAACAGTGATGAGAAAAAGTGGTTGTGAATTAGAATTTTATGTGGAATCAAACCCGAGAATTTTGGGGTTGAGGGTGATATGACCCAAGCACACTTAGAAAAAGTCAGAATACACCGACTATGATTGGGAGTGTGTGAGGAAAGACAAAAATAATGATTGAAAGCTCTCACCTCAAAACACAAATCAAGCAGAACACTAAGAAAGAACATTCCTAGAGTTCCTATTCTATTACGTTTGTTCAGCTTATGCTATTTAGGGACTGACACATGAATTGTGAAATAGAGTTTTTGGTGAGGATGGATTCCTACAAAGAAGGAGATCTAAAGGGTGAGGTTTCAGGTTTGTTATGGTGGGGGGGGCTATGCTCTAAAGTATGACTCGATAGAGTAGTGAGCTAGGTGCCCACTATGTCATGATCATGTGATCACCTATAGCTTCTTCCAAGTAAGATGTTGTTTAAGAATGTATGTATTTGAATTTTTGTGTGGTTTGGTAAGACTCAAAGAAAGAGAAAAGGATAGAAGTGCTTTTCTACGATTTGTTTGTCAACCATCAGCTGGTAATGACTTCCAGCGTATAGGTTTCCCTCATTTAATGTGAGCTAATGCAGAAAATTAGAATGAAATGCAATGATTTTAGAACCCAAATCAAAAATGTGAAATTGGATGACATAATAAGATGAATAGGAAGAGGGATGCTCTTTCACTAAAATGCAGAAAGCATGAAGAAATGATTCTTTTTAAATACACCAAAAGAAAAGTTTCCTTTAGAGAAAATAGAAAGAAGGAGTGGATTACCAGGGAAGAAAATTAGTGTGTATGCTTTTAGAAGGAAAAAAACATGCAATTTTTCTTAGGAATGAATGAAATACAAGGAACCCCGAATGGGTCCCACCGAGCGTGCCAAAATGTTTCACCTTTTTTTTCTTATATTTGTTTCTTTGAATTGTTGATGAAACAGATATGGTAACAGGCATAGGAGGAATACCTATTCAAATGTCAGTTGATGGGTTATTGCACGCGTATGACTTCTGAATCCATAGCTAACCATGAGAGATTCCTTTTGGCTAGGAGAAACTACCCGTAATGAAAGAAAGACCACCGAAGGAATTAAACAATATGGGCGGTGAAGCGCTAGCGTAAGCTAGATCTAGGAAGTATGATACTTCCTAGATGGCTATCAATCCACTGTTTTAAACAAATTAATGTTGTAAAAAAATTAAATCCTATTGTTATTTTAAAATGATTTAGGTATCTCACTTAAAACACAATAAGAAAATAGTTCTAATCTAACAGGCTCAGCTAGAATAGAATCCACAGGTCAAATGGTTGGTTCTAGGTTCTCTGTAGGTCTGATAAAGGTTTCGGATAGGTCATAGGTGAGTGAGGGTGAGGTAAAATTATGTGGGTAGGTCTCTGTTTAAGGTTGTGTGGGCAAACACAGAGACCAGCATCGGTCAGGGGTGACTGACCGCATAGATTAGGTATAATCGGGGCGCCGATTCTTGTGAGATCTGAAAATGTCACAGGATGGGGTTTTGGTCTCCTTTGTGGCTACACAAAGGATTTGGTTGGTCGGGATGAGGTATTGGGTGACTAGAATAGGTTTTTACAAGGTTTTGATGGGTCTATGGAGGTACAAAATGTTGGAGATGGTCAATAGGGAGAAAGATAAACAATGGATGATAAAATAATGATGAAATGAAATAACCAAGAAAGTATGATGTTGTACTTACTTGGATTTTATTCTGAAGGTCTGTGTGTGAAGGATGGAGGTGCTGATGATGGGTTTAAAGGATGTAAGTGATCACCAACTGAAGAAAATCTTCTACATGGGCTGCATGCACACTCCTCTTTGCTTGGATAGATCAGATCATGGCTGGGATGGCTGTGCAGGAGAAGATGCTCAATCTCCTTCCTTGGATGTGAGTTTTCACTGGAATTATCTCTCTGAAGATGCGTTATCTCTCTAAGATGTGCTCTTTACTCGTCAACTTTCTTTCTTCCAACTTCCAAGTTCCAAGTTTTTCCCCCAACCTTGAGAATAAGGTTATTTTAGGTTAGAGAGGGGTAGCAGGATGGTGGTGTGGCTTAACCGCCAATGGTTAGGGGTAATCGACGTCGGTCAAGGTGGGATTTCCTAGGTTTACCAAACTTAGGGAGATCCTCCTTATTTTCTTGAATCTTGTGTCATTATCCCGTGAATTCGACTGGGAGCTTCTTGTGAGCATGCGGGAATGTGGTTAGAGGGAGTGTAGGCATTGATTTTTAGGGTTTGGGTAAGTCTTAGTTAGTTATGGTAACTTGCTAAGAATAGGTCTTAGGTTGAGTTAGCTTGGTGAGGTGTCTAAGTGAACTATTTGTGTAGATATTATTTAAATAAGATATTTAAATAATAAATATAGTGAGGATAAAGCATTAATTTAATTTAATTAATTAAATTAATATTAGTAGGGTGAAGGGGGTCATGGCTAGGTAGATGTGATAAAGGGTGCTTATATGTCGAGGGACGAAGGGGGAGTGTGACCTAATTTTAGTGTCTACAACTACCCTTCAACAAAATTTCCTTGTGTTTACACAAACCATTCCAAAGGAAGGACCCATCCAGAAGATCAACATTAGAAATAAAAGAGGCTTGATCAAAATGTAGATACTTTTCTTTTAGAATTCTAACCCATAAACCATCTTCATGCTCCAATCTCCATCCTACTTTAGCCATAAGGGCCAGATTCATGATTTTGATATCTTTCAACCCAAGCCCACCAGCACTCTTAAGAAGGGTAACTTTATCCCATGCCACCAAAGGAATTCTCTCTTTTGATTCAGTTCCCAACCATAAAAACCTATGTTGAATCTTAGTAATAATATCTCTAATTTTAGCTAGCATTTTAAAAATTGACATCAAGTACACCACCAAACTCTAGAGGCAACTTTGGAGCAATTGAATTTTACCTTCATGTGATGATAAAGTTCCTTTCTAGGTTGCCAACTTTTTCTGAAATCTCATAACGAGAGGATTCCAACTTTCCAACTACATCCTACCCTTAAACAAAGGCATTCCAAGATATGAACAAGGAAAAACCTATAAAGGACATTCCAAAACCTCAGCAATTATGTTTTGAATTTCAACGTCCACATTAAAAAAGAAAACAAAACTTTTCCTGAAATTAATGAGTTGTCTTGTAACCTCCTCAAAATCCTGTAAAATCTCCTTAAACACCAATTCTTCAGCTTGAGTCACCTTTCCCAAAAGAAATGTATCATCCAAAAAAATTTACAAATCTATAGGGTCTAATCCATTAGAAACAACTAACCCATTGAGCTTATTCTTCTACTTATAGTCAGCACAAAGTCTTCCTAAAGTCTCTGCCACAATGATATAAAGAAAAGGAGAAAGTGGATCCCCTTTCCTTAATCCCCTTCTAGATGAGAAAAAACCTTCAGATTTCCCATTGACAAGAATTGAGTATTTCAAGTAGAAATACACTCCATTATAATATCAATAAAATGCTTATGAAAACCTAAGTTTCAAGAATTATTTTAAGAAATCTCCATGACACCCTATCATAGGCTTTATTCATATCAATTTTAAGCATCATAGCTAACCTTTTTGAAATATCCACATAGTGGACAACTTCATGAATAGTTATGAAACTATCCAAAATCTGTCTTCCCTCCACAAAAGCTCCCTGGTTTGGAGAAATAAAACATTCCAAAAAACCTTTGATTCGTAAAGAGATAATTTTAGTTATTATCTTATAGATGTATTACAAAGGCTTGTAACATTCCCATTTTAAGACTTTAGAATCAAGAAAAAAATTATTTTTTTGTTAGAAATGTTCACTTTGTTCAAAATTAGAACAAACATTCCATGCCAATCAAATTCAATGGATAAAATATGCAATTTGTAATGACTCGGTGATTCACCGATCTATTATTCTTTCCATAACTCGGTAAAAGCTACCGATCTATTTATGTTATCTTATATGTATTGTACATAGTACATATTGTATACTTTGTCATCCTACCCTACACCAGGTACTGAGTGATTTCTTTAAAGAACATATCTAAATATTTGTTACCAATATTCATCTGATATCATGTTGTTTTAAACTTGGTGACATAGGACAACACGTAACTAGTAGTTTGTGATACTTTGGCCAAAGATTTATAACATACTGTGTATGTCACTATTCCTAGATGGCATACTCATCATTTTAGAATACGTCCTTCACCTCACTCTTCTATTATCATGATTGGTCTTTACTGACTACTATCAGTCCACTTGTTTTAGGTTTTACCCTAGCCCTAGATAGAAACATAACCTATTATAGGAAGATACTCACAAAGGCTTAGGGTAGATGGGCATACTCATTTGACCTAAGTCATCGAATGTGCAAATGTACCCTGAGCCTTTGGAAGCTAATTCCTATCCTAAATATGCTCCTATCCAGACCTAGAGAGAAACTAGGTTCAAGTCGAGTTCTAGATGTGTGTAGATCTAGATGATCAATGTGGAAGGGTGATGCCACATGTCAACTACAACATTGTATTCTCGAGAAGATCTAAGCCTTCTCAAAATTACATCCCTGTAGTTGGCGTGTGCCAACATCCTACAAAAACTACCTCATCGAGATGTACATACCCCAGGAGATTGTTAATAAATTATTAGTTTGGATTAAAACCTGATTACAACAACCCTGCCAAACCCTAATCCAATGCTCAATAAGTTCTTCCTAAATTTTCTTCATTTAGCCCACTAAGAACTTGTTTATTTCATAGTCACTTTTAATAATTGATCACATAGTTAAACTGTCAATTAACAGTAATTGTGCAACATTATAATATGTCTTATTTAATAATTACAATAACTTTTAGAAAGTTCAGCACCATAATATATCAATATAAGGTAGACTTCATACAAAAATGAAGTCTAATAAATTATAGTCATACTTGCAAACCTTTTGGTTTATAATCCATTAAGAAAGAGAAAGAGTCTTTCTCTACATGTTACGTGTTAGGGTTTATCCTACCCAATGTCTACATTTTGTTAATGTATTTTCATCACATGTTACATTACTATGTTATATAGTTTGGATAATGAATATCATATATTGCAACTTAACAACTGCATCACAAGTAGGGAGATTGAACTAAATCCCTCTATCCAACTTATGAAAGATAACCAATTAACATAAAAATAATATAAATAATATCAACAAGATAGAATCCATCTCATCCATACAAGTACAAAATAATTTACACAACCAATGCACGTAAATCTCAAATTTCAATTTATCTTATAACTTATACATTTATAAGACTTATGCATTTAGGTATACTGCATAACAACCATCTTCATTATAGAAGAATACTACATTTCCTTTTCAATACAATCTCAAGAATGAATCAAAATTCTTCACAAGGAATCAGATTTAATTCAGCCAATGCATCATATAAGTTTTTCCTTCTTTTATCACTTACGAAGTCCATCTGCAAAAATTGCTAGCACGGGTCAATTCAATGAACTGAGCATGATAAGCACTAAGCCTTAAAACAAGGTGCATTCCAATAATTGTTCCATTAAAACAAATCTGCTTTAATGAGACAATTATTACATCATAAATATCAATATAAGTAATGGCAAACAGAAGAGAAGTATGTTTAACCAAATGAATTTACTTCAAGAGAAGAATGAAATATAATCTACTATATCTTCCTTACAAAATTTAAGTTTAATTGATCCTATCAATTATCTTTTACAAACAAGAAGTCCTAATACCAGCTCAAAATGAAACATGAGTTTCATCAAGAGCTTAGAACTATACAAGTAACAAAATACAAGTATGGTGTAAAACACGAACCTCCATTAATAGTCCATATTTTCACAAGAATAAAACATGGGTACAGAGCCACATACGGGCTTCAACAATAGTCCCGAGTTACCCAAGATTCCCAAACATAGGTCAGAGCATCAAGAACCTCCATCACTAGCTTTCATCAAACACGAAACCAAGAACAAGATCCAAACCAAATACAAGCTTGATTACAAGCTCAAGCAAAACATAAACTCCAACAAGATCAGATGGAACTCAAGGTTCCCATATAGTTCAAAATCCACATAATGCAATGAAGGTCAGTTCCAACCCAACAACCTTGAATACAAATTTCATAAATGGAAAATAGAGCTACTAATACAAGCTTCGCATGCATGTATCACTATTAAACTATCACAAAGATAGTTTCAAAACCAACGTTATTTTTTCCATGGATTCATATCCAAGATAACAGAGATTGTAAAAACCCAACAAACAAGTAACCAGATAAAACATGCAAGCCAAAATCTCAAAAGAGTAGAATCATTTTAATGAAACATTTAGAAGAAAGCAAGATATCTTAAAGATTAGCCTATCATTCCGATAGTTCTTACGCCAAATCAAAGAGATATCCAACCGAGCTAACAACTTCTCCTGTTCTCCATGAAAGATCAAACAACCATATTATTTTTCCACATTATCTCTTATACATCCCATGAAATGAAAATAGGTCTAAGACTTTCAAAATTAGCCATTAAGTGCAATTCAATCTACTAGTTCGAAAAACTAGAGAGCATGCAGAGTGAAAATTGTGAAACATGCAAAGTGAAACAACCCCAGACAAACCCGCTTCAATGCCTACCAATATGGTTTGTGTACAAAAATTGAAAACAATAAGTTTCATTAATTCCAATTTTCCGCCTATCCTTCCTTGCCACCACCTTCCAAGTCTGGCAATTGCCAAATCAAATTTAACATGAAATTCCATTTTAGTGATACTTCCACATAAGCCTCCACCAAGTCACTAGCCCCTGCCAAAACTGGCAGTACCCTATGCATTAAAAACCTTATCAATAACATAAATGCCATAGGAACTGTCACCCTTAATGCATGTGACCACCTAATTCCCCTTCATACCCATTAGTTTAGGATAGATCAAATTGCTTAGGTTAGATCTTAGGTAGTTTATAATGCATACCTTAGGATATAACCCTAACAACAAATTTCCACCATAGGTCTTAACACATAGCCTTAGGTAGTTTCCACATAGGTTAGATTAATTCACAACATAATAGTTTTAGGTATTAGGTTAGATCATCATAAAACCTTATAGTATTAGGTTCTAGGTTAATTTTAATAGCCTAATAACCTTTCCATATCCTTTAGCACAGAGCTTAGGTTAGGATGCCATTCAACCAACAAAGTAGAATAGGAAGCTTTAGGTTAGAATAAGAATTCTATTAAGTGACATAGCTTAGGTAGAAAATATATGTTACATCATCATAAAACCTTATAGTATTAGGATCTAGGTTACCTAGCTTAGGAATCCGTAGGATAGCCCTTTTTAGGATCCTGAATCCTTCCTATGCCATGAACAAGTTGTATTTTCATGTTCATTAGAAATGTCTTACCATGATAGATCTCCAAGGACCCAAGCATAGCATTCAACTTAATGGAAATACATTCACACAAAAATAAAAGCTCCTATAACAACAAAGTTCAATCAATATGTCTCTTAATTCATGGAATGTCAATTTACCATTCATTCAATATAGCAGATTTAAAACATTCCTTGGATCACTGAAATTGATCCAAGGATGAGTCAGATTAATAGATAAGTTTACAACTCTTAAACTAGATTGCAATTCATCTAAAGAAGTGAAAAATGGATTCAAGGAAGCCATTCCAATTCAGTCAAAGGATCTTAAGAACATAAATGATTTGTCCATATCAAGCATGATCTCCATAATCAAAAGAACATATCTTTATAAGGAAAATCACATGTCAACACTTGAAATGAAAAGGAGGAAAATAACAACTATCAAGGGTGTTACATGCTTCCCTCCTAAAAGAATCATCGTCCCGATGATTACCTCTTTTAACAATTTACACCAAGGACAATCAATTCATTCACTTCTCTTATCCTAAGTCAAATATACCAAAATCTTATAGTTCTAGAAATCAGCATTAAATAGTTGTTTATTCAAATCAAATAAATATCTACCCAAAACTAGCATACTTATTGTCATATAAAGATAAAATCATAAATTTTTATCAATCAATAAAATCAATTTTGTTCAAATAGATATGGAAAAGTAGTTTTCATATCCTCTAGATTTTCCCAAGTTGCACTCTCTTCATTAAATTGGTCCCATTGGACCTTACATTGACTTATTTCTCGATTTCTTAAATGCAACTGGTGAGTTTCAAGCACTTGTATGGGTTTAACCATGATTATTCCTGGGTCTTGGACCTACAAGGAATTCCAATTTAACACATGTGATAAATCTAAAATGTATTTCTTAAGTAAAGAAATATGGAAAACATCATGCATTCATGACAAAGTAGGTGGTAATGCTAAATGATAAGCTATAGGGTTGATTACTTCAACTATTTCAAAAGGTCCCACATAACATGGTGATAACTTGACAGCCTTGCCAAAAGTTATAGAACTCTTTTTCGGTTTAACCTGAAGAAAAACCTTCTCACCAAGTTCAAATTTCCTGTCAACCTACTTCAAGTCAGCTGTAACTCTTTTTCCTATCTCTGCTACTTCTTTCAAGCATTCAAAATCATTTTAAATTGTTCCATTTTGTAAGGATTTTAGGTCCAATTACCTCTCTATCTTCTATGTTATCCCAACTAACAAGGGTTCTACATTTTCTTCCATATAATGCCTCGAAAGGTGCCATCTTAAGAGAAGCATGATATGTATTATTGTATGTGAATTCAACTAATGGAAGATAATATTCCCACTTATATTGTTGATCCATGTAATACATTTGTAACATATCTTCTAAAACTTGATTTACTCTTTCAGTCTGCCCATCTGTTTCTCGGATGATATGTAAAACTGAAATTTAGCTTAGTTCCTAGAGCTGCATTAAGTGTTTGCCAAAATCTTGATGTCATTCTAGGATCTCTATCTAAAATGATTAACTCAGGTACTCCATGTAATCTGAAAATTTTCATGTACAAATCTTCTTGCTAAAATAGGAGAATCATCCTTCAAATTTCCAAGCAATAAAATGTGCTACCTTTGTTAGTTTATCAACAACTACTAAGATAACATCATGCTTATTTCTCAACATAGGTAACCCTTGTACAAAATCCATGCTTATTACCTGCCATTTGTATTGTGGTATGCTATGAGGATACAACAAACCGGCTGGGTGCATATGTTCTCGCTTTAACACGTTGACATTCAAGGCAATGTGTCACAAAATCAATAACATCCTTTTTCATTCCTTTCCAGAAATATTGTTGTTTTATATCAGCAAGCATCTTAGTAATGCCAGGGTGTCCAGAAAAAGGTGAATTATGAAATTTAGTTAACAATTTCTTTCTCAAATCATTAAGAAAAGGTACATAGACTCTGTTTTCAAATCGTAAGATTCCTTCCTTATCAAAGCAAAAACCTTTATACCTCGAATCATTAGAATCTACAAGTGCTACTTTTACTTGTTGAAAGTAAGAATCAGATTCCATAACACTTTTTACTTCATCCTTAAACTGAGTTCTAAGTGTTATAAGAGCATAAATGTGCTTCCTACGACTTAGAGCATCAACCACTCTATTTTCTTTTCCTTTAATGTAACTTATGTCAAAATCATATTGAGACAAAAACTCTAACCACCTTTGTTGTCTTACATTCAGATTTGGCTGAGTAAAAATGTACTTCAACCCAAGATGATCAGTTTTTAACTCAAATGGTTTACCAAGTAGATAATGCCTCCAAACTTGGAGTGCATGAACAATGGCAACAAGCTCTAAATCATGTGGAGCATAATTCAACTCATGTAACTTAAGTTTTCTACTTTTGTATGCTATAACATGACCAATTTGTAACAAAATACCTCCTAGACCTTCACCGGATGCATCAGTTACCACCATAAAATATCCATTAGGATCTGGTACTACAAGAATAGGTGCTGAAGTTAATTGTTCCTTCAAGGTTTTAAATGTAATTTCACATTTCTCACTCTAAACAAACTTTTTATCTTTCTTCTGTAAGGAAGTTATTGGTGCAACTATCTTAGAAAAGTCTTTTACAAATTTCCTATAGTAGCCAAGCAAGTCCCATGAAGCTTCTAACTTCATGTACATTCTTTGGTGCAGGCCATTCCATTATAGCTATAATTTTAGAAGGATCTACAACAATTCCATCTTTACTAATTACATGACCCAAATAGTGCACTTCTGTGTCATAAAAGGAACATTTGGATAGCTTACCAAACAACCATCTCTTTCTCAAAATTTCCAAAACTATTTTCAAATGCTCATGATGCTCCTCAATGCTTTTAGAATATATGAGAATGTCATCCAAGAATACGAGCACAAATTTTTCCAAGTATTCTTGAAAGATATTATTCATTAAATTCATAAATGCCGCAGGTGCATTAGTTAATCCAAAAGGTAAAACCGTAAACTCATAATGTCCATACCTTGTTTTGAAAGTTGTTTTATGAATATCCTCATCCTTAATTCATAGTTGATGATATCCAGATCGAAGATCTATCTTGGAATATACCGATGCTCCACACATCTGATCAAATAAATCATCAATCCTAGGGAGTGGATATCTATTCTTGATTGTTTCCTTGTTTAACATTTTGTAATCAATGCACAATCTAAGTGTTCCATCTTTCTTTTTCACAAAAATTATGGGTGCTCCCCAAGGTGAAACACTTGGTCTAATCAAACCCTTAGACAAAAGTTCTTGCAATTGAGCCTTAAGCTCTACTAATTCTATAGTAGTCATTCGATAAGGTGCCTTAGAAATAGGTTCAGTACCTGGTTTGATTTCAATCGTGAAGTCAAACTCTCTTTTGGGTGGTAGACCTAGAAATTCTTCCAGAAATACATCACTGAAGTCTCGTAACAATGGATATCATTCCATAATATCACTACTTTCTTCTATTGATTTAGTAATTTTTACAGCATATAAGGTACATCCTTTATTTTTGGCCTTTTTAAGTTGCATAGCTGACAATTTTCTAATAGAAATCTCACGTTTCACACCCTGAATCTCTGCTATTTTCTACAAGTTGTCTAAAAACTAATGTGTTTTTCAAAATAGTCCACTTTAGCCTTATGTTCTGCTAACCAATTAACACCTATGATTACATCATAAGACCCTAAAGGTGTAACATAAAGATCAACCTCTGTGGAAAAGTTAGGTAAATCAAGGATTGCTCCAAAAAGACACATACTAACTGTATGAACAACATTATTACCATATTATGTCAGTCCATGTTTTATCCATGTTTCCAACTTTTCTTTTAATTTTGATGTTAATTTACTATAAATAAAACATTTGATAGCTTCGGTTATCAAAAAGAATAGTTATTGGTAAACCAAATAACTTACCCGAAACTTCTATGGGTGTGGCCTATTTTTCTTGCCTGCTTGTTAGCTACTACAACATGTATCTTGTGCTGTTGATTATGATCATCCTTCTTCAAAGGAAATTGATTTGCATAATGATATTTTCCATAGTTATAACAGCCTCCTATAGGTCCCTTCCTAGGCTTAGTTTTAATTCCAACCTTAGAGTTATCATTTTGACCCCATAGGACTTTTGTTCGTTATTATTGTTCTTGGCAAAGTTGTTCTGTGTATTACTAGACAAACTTGTTTATTGTTTCTTTCTTATTTGCATCAGATGAAAACTTACTTTTCATTCCAAATTTCTTCCATGGTCCTTTCTTGGGTGCAAGAGAGGATGAAGAGGAGTTGGGATTCTTCTTCCTTACTTCCTCCTTGTGAGCAGAAATTGCCTTTAATTTATGTTCCTACCTTATGGATTTTTCAACAACCCCTTCCATCATGGTTGGGTTGTGAACATCCACCTCTCCTCCTATAATAGGATTTAATCCCATGATGAATTTTTGTATCCTGAACTTCTCATTAGTTTGGTATTGAGGCACATACTTAAGGAGTTTTGTAAATCACTCCCAATACTCAATTATAGTTAGCTTTCCTTGAGCTAAGTTCTGAAATTCAGTCATTTTCTAATCATAGTAAAGTTGTGGCAGCCATCATTGCCTAAAGTAACCCTTAAATTGGTCCCATGTGATATTAGATTCATCAATGTTCAACTCAAGCCTTATGGCTATCCCACCATGAAGATGCTTTGTGTGAAAGTTGATATGCTCCCCATATCACCTTTGTTTCTTCTGAGAAATTTCTTATTGCAAAGTATTTCTCCATTTCACTTGAGCTAGTTCTAGCCCCATCTCTTAATGTGGTGCCATCAAACTTGGGTGGACTTATCCTTTTTATGTCATTAGTGAGTTTTGCTGCTAGCCTAGCCTTTTTGTTCTCAGGATGAACATGTATGTTAACATTATTATTATCAACACCCACATTGGCATTGTCCCCTAGAGGTGGTTGATTATTGTTATCATCTTCTTCTTCCTCCTCATTACCCATTACTTTTTGTTCAGCACAACCAAACAATCTCTTGTGTCCAACAAGGCAGCAAGGATCTCATCAAGTTTTTAGGTAGTTGCCACTCCTTCCTTAGGTGGAGGGTTATTTGTAACATTTCCTCTTGTTCTCACCATTTTCTATTACAAGAAAATTTAAGTTTCATCAGATTGTGGACACAATAGGTCTAAGAGCTATAACCTTCAATTCTGATACCAAGATGTAACATTCCCATTTTAAGACTTTAGAATCAAGAGAATTTTTTTTTTTTTAAATTTATTTTTTTATAATGTTCACTTTTCTAAATAAAGCAATATTTAGAACAAACATTCCATGCCAATCAAATTAATGGATAAACATATGCATTGTAATGACTCGGTGATTCACCGATCTATTCATTCCATAACTCGGTAAGCTACCGATCTATTTATGTTATCTTATGTATTGAATACATATTGTATACTTCATATACTTTGTCATCCTACCCTACACGAGTACTGAGTGATCTATTTAAAGAACATATCTAAATATTTGTTACCAATATTCATCTGATATCACATTGTTTTAAACTTGGTGACATAGGACAATGCAACTAGTAGTTTGCGATACTTTGGCCAAAGATTTATAACATACTATGTATGTCACTATTCCTAGATGACATACTTGTCATTTTGGAATACGTCCTTCACCTCACTCTTCTATTATCATGATTGGTCTTTACTGACTACCGTTAGTCCACTTGTTCTAGGTTTTACCCTAGCCCTAGATAGAAACATAACCTATTATAGGAAGATGCTCACAAAGGCTTAGGGTAGATGGGCATACTCATTTGACCTAAGTCATCCGAATGTGAAAATGTACCTTGAGCCTTGGAAGCTAATTCCTATCCTAAATATGCTCCTATCCAGACCTAGAGAGAAACTAGGTTCAAGTTCGAGTTCCAGATGTGTGTAGATCTAGATGATCAATGTGGAAGGGTGATGCCACATGTCAACTACAATGTTGTATTCTTGAGAAGACCTAAGCCTTCTCAAAATTATAGCCCTACAGTTGGCGTGTGCCAACATCCTACAAAACTACCTCATCGAGATGTACATACCCCTGAGGAGATTGTTAATACATTATTAGTTTGGATTAAAACTGATTACAACAACCCTACCAAACCCTAATCCAATGCTCAATAAGTTCTTCCTAAATTTTCTTCATTTATCCCACTAAGAACTTCGTTATTTTCATAGTCGCTTTTAATAATTGATCACATAGTTAAACTATCAATTAACCGTAACTATGTAGCATTATAATATGTCTTATTTAAAAAGTACAATAACTTTTTAGAAAGTTCAATGCTAGAATATATCCAATATAAGGTAGACTTCATACAAAATGAAGTCTAATAAATTATAGTCATACTTGCAAACCTTTTTGGTTTATAATCCATTAAGAAAGATAAAGAGTCTTTCTCTACATGTTATGTGTTAGGGTTTATCCTACCCAATGTCCACATTTTCTTAATGTATGTTCATCACACGTTACATTACTATGTTATATATTTTGGATAACGAATATCATATACCGCAACTTAACAAGCTGCATCACAAGTAGGGAGATTGAACTAAATCCCTCTATCCAACTTATGAAAAGATAACCAATTAACATAAAAATAATATAAAGAATATCAACAAGATAGAATCCATCTCATCCATACAAGTACAAAATAATTTACACAACCAATACAGGTAAACTCTCAACTTTCAATTTATCTTATAACTTATACATTTACAAGACTTATGCATTTAGGTATACTGCATAACAACCATCTTCATTATAAAAGAATACTACATTTCCTTTTTCAATACAATCTCAAGAATGAATCAGAATTCTTCACAAGGAATCAAATTTAATTCAGCCAATGCATCATATAAGTTTTTCCTTCTTTTATCACTTATGAAGTCCATCTGCAAAAATTGCTAGCACGGGTCAGTTCAATGAACTGAGCATGATAAGCACTAAGCCTTAAAACAAGGTGCATTCCAATAATTGTTCCATTAAAACAACTCTGCTTTAATGAGACAATTATTACATCATAAATATCAATATAAGTAATGGAAAATGGAAAAGAAGTACATTTAAACCAATTTAATTTACTTCCAAAAGAAGAATGGAATATAATCTAATATATCTACCTTACAAAATTTATGTTTAATTGATCCTATCAATTATCTTTTAGCAAACAAAAAATCATATCATCTCATTGTTCCTAATTCTATCATAATAGAATACAACATTTATCTTTATTTTAACCAAAAGAAGGGTTTAAAGCATGGTTCTCATTAGGATGATTCATCTAACTCCTAAAAGAAAAAGAAGAACCATTAAAAACTATGCTCAAACACAAGACATCGAAAAATGAAACAAATTCATAACATGAATTAACGGTTTCATTTAAAGGACAACTACCTTAAAATTCAACATTTAAGATATTCATTAGAATAGAATCCCATTTCAATCCAAGAAGGAATAGAGAATCAAACAGTCTACCTGCAAGTCTAAATCTACTTCCACATGTTAGAAGTTAACATTTAAAGATCAGAAACCAACGTTCACAAATCAAGGTAGACTTATACAGGAGTTAATCTCCACTCGAGTCCATCCAAGGAGGATCCATAAAAAGTATAGAGTGCAAGAGACAAAACTTACTCATCACAAACCAAACAAAGCAAAGCCTTGTCAAACAAACAGTCTGCCAAACAAGCTTACATTTTCAGTTCAATAAAACCGAATAATCTAAACTCTTCCTACATCATTTCTACAAATGATTTGAACAAGGAAGACCAAACAACTCATAAAGAAATCTCCATTTCATAAGAGAATCAAAACATAAAAGTTCAACCAATGAACTTATCCCAGCAATAGAAAGAAAGGGATCTTAATTAGAAAATGATCCAATCAATAATTCATTTTATTGTACTAACAAATGAATTTCTGCTTTTAATTCAAACATAGAAATTCATAAGCTAGTTCCCAAGAGAGAGAACAAAATCGACTCACAGTAAGAAGAAAGCACACTGCCATTTTCCTTACAATTCTTTACCTTCAATAAACATGAGTTTCAATTCCAATCTCATAATGAAATACGCATAACAGTCCTAAAAACAACATTCTATTCCAAAGGATTCACATTCCTTTCTTTTAAAAAGATACAAGGTTTATTTACTATATCCAACAAGAAATAGAAAAACAAACCGATCAGTAAGCTATACATGTTTAGAGTATCAACGAACTCAAGACTGAAATCCCATTGTTAGGTTTCAATATTGCATTACAAAAGAGTAATTAGTTCTCGATTCAATAAGCACTAAATACAAAAACAATCTAAACATAGACAAAGTAATCCCATGATAACAATTCATAGCACTAAAGTAATAAACTCTTCTTTTAAACGAAACCCAGAGCTTATTTTAAAAGATCTGAAGACATGGGTTTCCACAAAATAGAGGGGAAAAGAATACCCCGATAAAACGCCATTGCCATCTTAGAAAAGATGAAATAGTTCTCAAAAAGGAATTACCAAATCCATTCATCAAACAAAGACATTTTCTAGTTAAGATCTCAAGATTTTACCCAACAACTCAACCAACTATTCTCCCAGTTTTCTTTGAGAAATAGTTCAACAAAAGAGTTATAAGTTTTAAAATTTTAATACAAGTAAAACCCAACTCAAAATACCCAAACAGAGTCAAACATGAAGTTTCAACAAAATTTCAGGGCTACACAAGTCTCTAATCATACAAGTCAGAGTTGGCAACACAAAGTTCCTATTCTAGTTTATATATAAAACAAGAATTCCTAATACCACTCAAAATGAAACACAAATTTCATCAATAGTTTAGAACTATACAAGTAACAAAATATGAGTACGGTGTAAAACACAAACCTCCATTAACAGTCTAGATTTTCACAAGAATAAAACATGGGTACAGAGCCACATACGGGCTTCAACAATAGTCCCAAGTTACCCAAGATTCCCAAACACAGGTTAGAGCATCAAGAACCTCCATCACCAACTTTCATCAAACACAAAACCAAGAACAAGATCCAAACCAAATACAAGCTCGATTACAAGCTCAAGAAAAACACAAACTCCAATAAGATCAGATGGAACTCAAGGTTCCCATATAGTTTAGAATCCACATAATGCAACAAAGGTCAGTTCCAACACAACAACCTCGAATAAAAATTTCAGAAATGGAAAATAGAGCTACTAATACAAGCTTCGCATGCATGTATCACTATTAAACTATCACAAAGATAGTTTCAAAACCAACATTATTTTTGCCATGGATTCATATCCAAGATAACAAAGATTGTAAAACCCAACAAACAAGTAACCAAATAAAACATGCAAGCCCAAAATCTCAAAAGAGTAGAATCATTTTAATGAAACATTTAGAAGAAAGCAAGAGATCTTAAATATTAGAGCCTATCATGCCTAATAGTGCTTCTACCAAATCGAAGGAGATCTCTAGCCGAGCTCACAACTTCTCCTCTTCTCCACGAAAGATCAAACAACCATATTATTTTTCCACATTGTCTCTTATACATCCCACGAACTGAAAATAGGTCTAAGACTTCAAAAATAGCCATTAAGTGCAGTTCAATTTTCTAGTTCAAAAAATAAGAGAGCATGTAGAGTGAAAATCGTGAAACATGCAAAGTGAAACAACCCCAGACAAACCCACTTACATGCCTACCAAGACGGTTTGTGCACAAAAACTGAAAACAATAAGTTTCATTAATTCCAATTTTCCCGCCTATCCTTCCTTGCCACCACCTTCCAAGTCTGGCAATTGCCAAATCAAATTTAACATGAAATTCCATTTTAGTGATACTTCCACATAAGCCTCTACCAAGTCACTAGCCCCTGCCAAAACTGGAAGTACCCTATGCATTAAAAACCTTATCAATAACATAAATGCCATAGGAACCATCACCCTTAATGCATGTGACCACCTAATTCCCCTTTCATACCCATTAGTTTAGGATAGATCAAATTTCTTAGGTTAGATCTTAGGTAGTTTATAATACATACCTTAGGATATAACCCTAACAACAAATTTCCACCATAGGTCTTAACACATAGCCTTAGGTAGTTTCCACATAGGTTAGATTAATTCACAACATAATATTTTTAGGCATTAGGTTAGATCATCATAAAACCTTATAGTATTAGGATCTAGGTTAATTTTAATAGCCTAGTAACCTTTCCATATCCTTTAGCAAAGAGCTTACGTTAGGATGCCAATCAACCAACAAATTAGAATAGGAAGCTTTAGGTTAGAATAATAATTCTATTAAGTGACATAGCTTAGGTAGAAAATATTCTTACCTAGCTTAGGATTCCATAGGATAGCCCTTTTTAGGATCCCGAATCCTTCATATGCCATGAACAAGTTGTATTTTCGTGTTCATCAGCAATGTCCTGCCATGATAAATCTCCAAGAACCCAAGCATAGCATTCAACTGAATGGAAATACGTTCACACAAAAATAAAAGAACTTGTAACAACAAAGTTCAGTCAATATGTCTCTTAATTCATGGAATGTCAATTTACCATTCATTCAACAGAGCAGATTTAAAACATTCCTTGGATCACTGAAATTGATCCAAGGATGAGTCAGATTAATAGATAAGTTTACAACTCTTAAACCAGATTGCAACTCACCTACAAGAAGTGAAAAATGGATTCAAGGAAGCCATTCCAATTCAGTCAAAGGATCTTAAGAACAAAAATTATTTGTCCATATCAAGCATGATCTCCAACAATCAAAAGAACATATCTTTATAAGGAAAATCACATGTCAACACTTGAAATGCAAAGGAGGAAAATAACAACTGTCAAGGGTGTTACAAGGCTTATTGGCCTAAAATTTGTAACTTTTTTAGCACCAAGACACCTTAGGAACAAGAGCTATAAAATTACTATTCACCTCCTTCAAAATCTTACCATGCATAAAGAAATCTTGAATAGCTTCTTCAACATCTTTATGAATAATTTCCCAAAAATTTTGGAAAAAAGAGCTGGAAACCCATCCAGACTAGGAGATTTTTCCCCTTCCAAATAAAAAACAACAATAGTTATCTCCTCAGCATATGGAATTTTAATCAACTCAACATTATCCTGATGAGAAATAACCGATTGAAAAATATTTGCAATATAAGTTTCCTTACCAAAATCAGGTTCCCTTCCAGAAGCCAATAATTGAGAGAAAAAGCTGATAAATTCCTGTGAGATTTCATCATGATTCTTAATTCTAACTCCTCTTCTATCTTCAATTTCCAAAATGGTATTATTATTCTTATGCATAGAGGTTGTAAGGTGAAAAAAATTGTATTCTTATCACCCTCCTTCAACCACATAACTCAAGAGTTTTTTTCCAATAGGCCTCCTCTTTGGCTTCTAAATTATGATATTCCGACAAAAGGAATTTCTCCTTATCTCTTAAATCTTTATTCAAACCTTTGTTATCAATTTCATCCTCAATCTTCTTTAGAGCATCACTAATCAAGGTTTTTAGACAAAAATATTACCAAATGTTTCTTTATTCCAAACTTTCAACCTGGCTTTAACATTTTTTAATTTTTCCACTAGTCTAAACATGGGCTTACCTTTGACATCAGATTTCTAGCTAGCCTTAATCTCATCCTCAATATTAGGATGTTGTAACCACATCTTAAAAAACCTAAAAGGCCTTCCTCTAACTCCAATACTATTACCAGTTTGAAGAAAAATGGGACTATGATCAGATCCAATCCTTGGTAAAGCAACCAAAGATCCACTAAAATGTGGGAACTAAGCCAAATTAATTAGAAATCTATCCAGTTTTATTTAGATAAGATCTTCCCCCATTCTCTAATTCGACCAAGTAAAGGAAGATCCTTTCAACTCAACATCCACCAAATCACAGTCTATAATAAAGTCAGCAAAATCCCCCATACTATCATTATAGACATTCAAACCACATTTTTATCTTCCATGCACAAAGGAGTATTAAAATCTCCTCCAATCAACCAATTTAAATCATTAAACTAGCTTCAAAACTGAACAATATCTGACCAAATCTTTCTTCTCTCCACCACATAATTGGGGGCATAAATATTAGAACAAACCCACAAAGAACCATTATTATTTTCTTTGAACAAAATAGCTAAATGATAAAGAGACTGAAAAAGCAAAGTCCCTTCCCTATCATTCTGATTCCAAAAAGTAACCAAACCACCAGAAGCACCTACCAAGGAGACACTCTACAAACCGAACTAAACCAAACTTTATTCTTTACTTCACTCATTTTTTCTTTAGACATCTTAGTTTCTTGAATCAAAAGGATATCAGGCTTATTCCTTTTCCTAAAAGATGATAAAATACTCTATTTATTAGGATTATTTAAACCCCTAATGTTCTAAGAGATGAGCTTCATATTTTTTTATTTGGTGAAATTCTCTCCTCAATGGACCGATGCCTTTCTGACTCTATTTCTTTAGTTGTTGTTTTCTCCCTCTTATCCTTATTTGACGTATTACCTTTTTTTGAAGGAACCTTCCCACAATCTTCTCTAAATTTTTCTTGTTTCTAAGCACTTCTTGTATTGATCTTATTTTCTTCCAACACCTCCTTATTCCTTTCCAAATTGAAAGAACATGGAACTTCCTCCACCTGAGACAACACCTACTCTTCCTTTAAAAAGGAATCATTATTTTTAGTAGATCCAAAATCTTCAAATCTAAAACTTCTAAACTTGTTTGTTGAAGCTCCATAGGGACCTCCTCAGCAGAGATCTACTGTATTTGGATTTTAGACCTAACTTCTTTTCCTTCCTGATCCTGATCTAAAATTTCCTTAGCCTCCTGTACTTCTTTCTAAAAATCCATTTGTAGTTCCACATTTTCTTGAAACTCAGCTTCCACCAACTCCTCTACCTCTAACAAATGAAACTTATTTAAAGACACTTTATTTGGAGATAACTTACTAGTTTCTTCATCTCTCAATGATTCCTTTTATTTTCTTTCCCAAGTTTTATTCCCTTTATTAGCCTCCTTACATTGTCTTTTCTCATGTCCCATCCGACTGCATTTTTGGTAGAACAAAGGAGAAGCTTCATATTCAATCTTCTGGATCTAGACCCCAAACTTCATTTTAAGTTCTATTTCCTTTCTCAACGTATTTCCAACCAGAAAATTTACACGTAACTGATCATACATCAGCCTAGTTCTTACTATGATTAAATAACGCATATCCCCTTTTTAATTTAAGATCTAACTATGATTAAATATATTTTACCTTACCCCATTTTTAACACCGACCACCTTTAAATAAAACCCACCACTAATATTAACAAATACCAACCTCATATTAAACCCCAAAATTATATTAGTAGTGGGTTTTATCTCGATACTAGTTAACAAGATTCCAATAAAATGAATGAAAGATTATACAAGGAATGATAAAATTGAAACCGAAAGTAATTAGGAACTAGATAACAAGATTTCACATTTACCAAACATATTATTTAATACTATGTGAGAGAGTATGATGAGGATCAATCCAAAACCCCATACACATCTAAGATTCTATACTTTAGTGGTGACGTGAATGCTTCAAGTAATCAAAAAAAAGAGCAATAATGGAAAATCATGCCGAGGTAAAAAATAGTTTAGCATACTCATAGATCAAAAAAGGAAGGTACATATATGATTTTTCTGTAACTCCCATACATGGACTGATCATACCTCCATAAGGGGGAAAGGAGTTACATTCCATAATGGAAAATTAACTCTTGTATGACACGCACTAACGCATATGACACATTCTATGATAGAATCTGTCATATAACTCCTAATCACACCTAGACCTATGATCTCACCTAAGTGAGATGACTCAAAGCATGTGTGATGGAAATTCACATAATAAAATAAATAGAGGTGAATAATATCCCTCACACCAACACATTGGATGCAAAGATGTGAAAGTGTTCAACATCGGTTTGTGTCCAAACCAAGCTTCAAAGGGTGTCATCCCTTTTACTACCTTATGTGGAAGATGATTCTAAATGTAACAAACACAGTACATGGGTTTGGCCCAATATTTTGAAGGAAGTGATTTAGAGTGAACCATACAAGTGGCCATCTCCTTAAGTGTTTAGTTCTTTCTTTCCACAACTCCATTTTACGAAGGGTTGTAAATAATTGTACGTTGCAAAGTAATCCCTTCAAAGGTATAGAAATATTCAAACATATTTCTCACATACTCACCTCCATTTTTGGTTCAAATATTCTTGACAAACCTTTCAATTTGTTTCTTAGCAAGATCCTTGAAGTCTTGAAAGTTCTCAAAAACTTCATATTTTTGTTTGAGAAAATACACCCAAGTGTAATGAAAAAGTCATCAATGAAGGTAAGTATATATATATATATATATATATATATATATATATATATATATATATATAGTAAATGAAGGAGATGGGAAGGGGCCATAAATGTCACTATGAACAAGATAAAAATGATGAGAGGCTCTCTAGGATTTTCCTTTGCCAAAATTTTCTTCGAGGTACTTCCCGAGGGCAAAACCCTCACAATGACCCTTAGAAAATTTAATGCGGGGTAACCCATTGACAAAAAAAAATTCTCAATTGTTTAAGGTAAGTATAGTTAAGATGACCATAATTCTCATGCCATATCTTATTGACCTCATCTACATGAGTAAAAAGGCAATGGGCATCGAATAAGAAGTAAATTGGTAGAATGTGTATAAGTGTGAACAACAATCTGCATTTCCCTTAGCCACTATAGTTACATCATAAATCTCATGAATAATCACCAAGTTAGGATTAAATTCCACTCGCATTCCTTCACCAAGTTGAGTGAATTGGTAAACTGATAAGATATTGGTAGAGAGATCGAGAAAACTCAACACTTGGTTAAATGTTCAACCCTTCATCTCTATCGATTGACTATTGGAAACTCGATACCATAGTATCATCACCCAACGTGATTTGGGATGTGCCACATGGCTTGATGGTGTAAAACTCAACATGCAAATATCCCATGTGGTGTGAGGCAATGAAATCAACGATCCACGTCGATGAAGGAGAAACTCTAGCTAAAAAGGCCTTTCATTTCTTCTTCACATATTTATCCTCCTTTGCTCTGTAAGACTCAAACTTCAAAGCATTGTTTTATAGATCGAGGAATGCCTATATTATTCTTCTCAAATAAGTTAGGTGATCTTTTTATTTTCTCACACATCGATTCTCTTCATGTCTAGTCTTCTTGCAATAGGAACACATACACTTTTCCTTATTTTCTTTAGTCTCGGAAGTAGAAGCGTTTGTGTTAGATTTGGTTTTGGTTTTGTTGGTATTTTTATTCTTTGTCGGTTGGTCATTTTTCTCTTTATTCTTTTCATGTTTCTTATCCTTTACCTTACCAATACTTTCTACAAGGGCATATGACTTAGATTTGAGTGCTCCCATTTGAATCAAATTATCCTGTGCTCGAATGAGTTGGGATGAAAATTTGTTAAACAAGGGAATTTTCCAAGTATCCCCTAAAGCTTCTTTCCTCACATGTAAGGTAGAAATGAAGACTAAGTATTCAGGACCTAACTTAGAAAGAATCAATAAGATCAAATGGGCATCTTTTTATCAAATTTACATTCCTTTAAGAGAAACCTAGTTTGGACGAACTTTGAGAAGAAGGTCTCTAGGTTATAAAATTCACTAGGATTTCATCCTAGTAGTCCATTTTCCAACTCATGCACTCTCATCTCATCTTTTTTCTAAACATATCATCTAAAATTTTCAATGTTTCATCCAAAGATGTCAAAAGCCTCAATGTGGAAGATTAATTTAGCGAGAAAAAACATATAAATAATACATAAGGCTTCGTCACATTAGTTCAGCCACTTATATTTTTAGGTTCATCATTAAGCTCAGTCTAATCTCCCATAATGATGTGAAATAACCCTTTATTCCTTAGTTTCATTATAATTTTATATCTCCATTCAAATAAATTAAACATCATGAGAAAATGTACACAAATAACATCCATCATGAGCAGAGAGGAAAAGAGAATTTAAAAGAAAAATAAACACACACATACCCTAAAAGAATATTTTCACCCATATTTGTAATAGTTTATAGTTTATTACATTGATTACAATCAAGTGCGGATGTGAATCATGAAATATTTAGACACTCACCTTACAATTGGCATAATAATGTGCAAGTGTGGGGACCACAATCAATTTTTGTGATCGTGACACTTTCACATTGCAAACAAGCACAAAATGATGAAAAAACATGATAAGAGGAGAGAAAAATAGTCATGTGTTAGAAAAAACATATCACACCTGCAAGAAAAATCCCTTGCGCAAGGTTGTGACAAATGCACTTATAAGCTCATAACCAACAACATGAGTGATACAATGCAAAAAGACTTCAAACCGATCAAAAAGACTCCAAGATGCAAGAAAAGCTCCCGAAAATCAAAAATGGCTTCGAAAAAGTGCTACACACTTCAAAAATGGTTAGGAGAAAAAATCACCCACTAACGCTATATTTTCATGATTGAAGTTTCCCAATTAACTTAATTATGTGAAATAATTTTAAAAAAATTAAAAGGGAATTTTAAAAATTAGGGAAAAAAGTTTAAATTAACCTCCTTTAATTTCAATATCACTTACTTTTAATATAATTTCCCCCTTTAAAATGAAAGAGCCCAAATTAAAATTAATTAAGTTATGTTAATAATAAAGATAGGCTATATACAAAAATATAACCTTAAGTTATAAAAATAAGCTTAAATTAAAAATGACATTCTTTTAAATTACAAAGGGAGGGAGACATTATAGGGTTTGGTCAATGGATGAGGAGGTGGCTCCACTTGGAGTGAGATTGGGGATTAAGGAGAAAGTTGGAAGGATCCAAGGTGGGCTCAATGAGGGACTCTAGATGGAACATGGAAAGTGTAGGTTTAAAACAAGTGAGGTAAGGCACACAAGAAATGACCCTAGTAGGGTTCCCATGCATGCAGAGAAATAGTCTAGTAGGGCATGTATGAGCCAACTGTAGAAAGAAGTGAGGGGTGGGTGCAAGTAAGAGGCTGATCTTTTTAAGGGTTTGGGCACAAAGGGGAAAAACAAGGCCAACCAAGGATGAGCCAAGAGATCATGAAAATCCAAAGAGTGACACCGGTAGGGCAGAGATGAAAGTGACTTGGGACTAAGGCCAAACACGAGCTCATGTAGAAGAAGTATATAAGCGAGAAAGTTTGAGCCATTAGAATATTCGAGTAGGGCAATAGGCTTCATGAGATGAGAAAGGAACAGAGGTAGGTTAAAACCAACATAGATGTTGAGAGGTCTCGAGTTGAAGGAAAAACAAGCTCATCAAGCTCAATAAGAATCAAATCTCTAGGCAAGGAACGAGCCAATGATAGAGATAAACCAAGCCAAGAGGGAACACAAGCCGCCAAAACAAGAAAAATTTTAAGGAGCTCGACTTGCTCGGTGATCGATGGGAAGTGGAGCCCAACATAGAGCTCACCAAGCTAGGCAGAAGGAGGAGAGGGAAAATAGGGGTAGGGAGAGGAAAAGAGCCAAAACCAATCAATTTTAAAAATCTTAAATTTTAACGAAAGAATCTAATAAAACCAACAACAAAAATACCTTTAAAATATATTTTCCACCAAATGTAGCTTGAAATAGATAAATTTAGCTGGAAAAAACATGAAAGTTACATAAACTCAAAACTCAAAATAACACAAACTCCAAAAACTAGAAATGTTAAACCAGATTAGCAAGATTTTAAAACTATTAAAAATTGTATGAGAAGAAATGAAATAAGAAATTAGAATTAATTAAGCAACCAACTAAAACTAGTGCATGTTTACCAATTTACATCTTGGATACCATGTGAGATTATTCTATGAGGATCAAAACAAAAACCCATACACATCAACAAGGTTGCACTCTAATGGTGATGATTAATCTCCAAGTAATCAACAAGTGTAATCGAACAACCAAAAATCATGCATAAAATAAACATGTCTACTCATTCTCATAGATCAAAAAGAAGGGTACATATGGGAGTGTTGTGTAACTCTTGCTCCTAGAAAATTCTACCCTCCATGAGGGAAAGAGGAGTTATGATTCCCAAGATGGAATGTAACTCCTATGATGTCAATGATGCATATGACAATGATATATTCTTTGAAGAAATATCTCATATTTCATATAAATCCTATGACCTATGAGCTCACCTAACTGAGATGACTCATCATGTGAGGTGGCCAAGACCCCAGTGATAACGAGATAGGTCACACACATCAAAAAAATTAAAATGTAAAGCTTGTCTATAGATATGAGTTTAAAGGTCTTGGTCAGGGGATAATATTCATAGGTGAACATGTGAATACCAATCGAGTAATATAAACCGAGAAACCTCATGCAAGGTAAAACCATGAAATCCATGTGGAATGAGTTTACAATATCAATAAATTATTAAGAAGGAAAAATGGATTAACAATACCTTGTGAGGGTTAGGAATGATATACGTGTGTCATTGGTTGGGTGTGTGAGAGAAGGGATCTACATGTGTTAGAATACATGAGAGGTGTGTGGTTCAACAAGAAAAATAAATCCAAGTTCAATGAATCTCAATACAACAACTTATGTAGTCTATTTCTAACAAGGCTCTCCAAGTTTTGACTAGTTGTGTGGTGAGAATAAGTGGCATTGGTCAGAAGATGGAAATATGGACCAAAAATCGAGAAGATGTATCAAGTTCATTTTATCGGTGAATGAGGCTCTTTTAATCATTCCACATTTTGAAAAATTATTTGAATTGAAGGTATAGGATCTTTTATCATTGTACAAGTGTGAGGATGTGATACAAACATGTGAAGAAGGCTTGATTTATTTCAGCCACAATCATTATTGTGGAAAAAGTAATAATGATGAAATACGAGATGAATAATGTAGAAGCCTATGTGGGCCAATGTAATTATCCTATAAAGTTACGGTTGTGGAAAATGACTGGAAAGGAAAAATTATATTTAGGTAGATTTGATGAGGCAATTAATTCATTATTTAACTATGAGGAAGAAATTAGTTCATTTGTAAAATATTCTAGAAAAAGAATGGAAAAATTATCACCATTGATAGCTACCATTCGTGATCTCTTACATCAAAAGAATGAGCAGGAAAAATTGAAGGATTAAATTGAGATGAGAATCGTCTTACCATATAGGAAGAAAGTGTGACTGAAATTTCATGTGGCCATTGTCTCAAGATTCCAAATCGTATAAGTTACTAGAAATATTCTAACTTGGTAGGAAGAGCACATTCTTGATGAAATTGGGACAAGTATGAACCTATGGACATTGTTTCAAAAATAAAATTTGTATAATTTGGGGCTATTGAATGGGTACTCAGAAAGGGAATGCAAATATGTTATAAATGCAATGGTTTTCTTGATAACCAAGTAATTTTCAATGGATTTGAGTATGGTGGACTATATGAATTACCTGAAAGTGAGTATCTGTCATGTTCCATGGGCACAAAAATAGTTGGAGAAATTGGTATATTGGGATATAAAAAATAAGTTCTCATGGATACTTTTTGGTAAGAGAGATGAAGAATTCCCAAGATTTGAGGAGCACATGAAACCATTTTCTAGTGATTTTTCACCTTTTAATATAGTTTTGGATCTTTCCTACAAGTTATTCATCACAAAATCTCTACCCAAATCTTGTTGTAAATGTCTTTCGATGATGTGATTGGGTAATAATACTTGGTTCCACATTGTTAGCCAAATCTTGATTCATTATTTTTCAAAGGCTTTCATCACTTCGTCGCAGCTTGAGAGCCCTTTAAAAAATTTCCAACAGTTCAAATGTTCCATGATATTCCAAAAATTGACATTTTTATAATTATATAATATTGGTGTTGTACCATTCATAACCAACATCCTTCCTTCCTATGCTAAAAATGGATCTTTTGAGTAGGGTATGGGCATCCTCCAAAATGTAATTGAAAGTGTAATTTTATCGAATATTGTAGCTATAAATGCATTGGTAGATATGTATTTAAAGTGTGGAATCAAACACTAGGAACATGAATTGTTTGTCAAAATGCCTTAAAGAAGAGTAATCTCATGGAATGTAATGATTTTGAGCTATGTACAAAATGGAAAATGGGAATTAGCAAAGTAATAATTATCTTGCAAAGAGATTGAAACCGATGGTGCAATCAAACCATATAGATAAAAATACTAAGCTTGACAATAAACATCCAAATGAAATCATAACCGAGGCAAAATTAAATAGCTCAATGGAAATATTTCTTATTGACAAGATAAGGTGGTGTAACAATTATAGTCTTGTGAAAAATCATGAATTCACCTAGGTGAATAAATGTTGGACTTAAGGAAATGTGTCCACGTAAGAATGTTGCTAAAAAGAGAGATAAATGATATATTCAATATATAGTCCGAGTGGTCTCTGGTGATCACAAACCAAACAATTTTTCAATTTGCATATGAAGCAAGTAATTGAGTTGCAAACCTAGATCCTTCATGGAGTGAGAGATCATGAAACACATCGCAAACCAAATGTAGTCAAAGATTTTATTTCTCGTATGATTGGGATAGGAAGACTCCTAGCCCAATCAGCATATGACACTTGATCATAGGTGTCATGTTGCTAATCTAGGTGTCATTTTGGTGTCTAGGTGTATGTCCAAGTCACTCTAGTGGGGTCCACATGTACCCACTTAATTATTGTAATAAATACTTTTAATTAGGTCACTTATGTGATAAAATTGTGTTATTTTAATAAAGTAACTTTACTTTATTAAAATAAATTTATAAAATTATAATGTGACCTAATTGTGCCCTAAAGTGATGTCATGTAAACCCTAACTACCTTATAACCAAATTTTGGGTTATAAAAGGAAGTTAGAGGTCATTTGTAAAGGGTCTTGGAGGTTGGAGGAACTTTTTGTCCTATGGTCTCAAGGTAGGGAAGTTAATAAAACTTTGTGTTTAGATACTTTCCATGGAGATTGATCATTGTGAAGACTTTGTTGAAGAGAAGGCAATAGGAAAACTTTGCACTCCTTTCAAAGAATAAATACAAGGATTCTTATATAAATTTGTGTCTTGATATTATTATTAGTTATGCTTGTTCTTATGTCAAATGTAATCTTTCATTTCTTTCCTTTTCATGCAAAGTATTAACATTTAGTCTCTTTACTTTTATGGTGTACTTTCTAGCATGTAGGAATGAGATCTACATTTGCTTGTTCTTGCATGCTCCCTCTCTCCATTCTTTTCCAATATCTTCCTCTATCTTTTATTCCTCTATGCTTTACTTTATTTCTCCTTTTTTAGTTCTTTCGGGTTAAAATTATCCAAAATATCCACAAACCTATCACACAAGGGAGTTTCCCCTCTCAAACACAGAATTTAGATCACCATATCGATAGGATATCTCTCCAATGTTGCAATTTTATGCTGGTTAATGTAGGAAAATCCATAAGGATACCAAATAAACCAAAGTGACATAAAATATTTCCATCAATTTTTAAACAATTCCAACCCTTAGGCTTGGGAAACCAAATTGTTTATGGGGATAGAGGATTTTTTATTTTTGTGAAAATATAAATGAACATGTTCACACAAAAGTGCATGTGCACATTATTAATACTAAGTATTGTTTAATAGGGTTTTCATGTGGTAGGTCGGACTAAGGGGAACACATTTACTAAAATAAATGTAAAGTATAAGTTTTATTTTTTATTGAGAAAGTCATTTAGAACTTTTTTCAAAAGGTGAGGATTCATAATCTATGGTTGCATAGTGACCTTATGTCCTTTCTCGCTCTCTATTTATAAATGGAAAAACATGTTATGACATTAATTGATGAATTATTATGTCTAATTTGAGTTCTCTTTATAAAATATAAGAGTGATGTATTTGAACACTTTAAGGAACTCAAGGTATTTATTGAGAAGTAATCCTCACTTCCTATCAACAAGTTATGCATAGATAATTAGGGGAATATGTCAATAAGGATTTTCACATATTTAATACGTAGCATTATATTCAACATCAATACATATTTCCTTACACTCATCAACAAAATGAAATTTCTAAGAGGAAAAAGAATATGGAATGAGGAGTTAATAGTGTAAATTACATTCAAAATCCCATGTCATAAAAGGAAATGAAAATCATGACACTAGAGGATGTTGGGTTCCATACCAAACGTAATGTGTCTCAACATTATATTATTTTGGTAGTGAGGCTTAGGAATTAATTCTGACGAGATATAAAAATACATGGAGAAGTGTGAACCACTCATTTTTTTAGCTACCATGATAGTGTGAAGGCTTATCAACTATTTGAACCTAACACACATGATGTTATATTTTTACAATATGTCTATTTAATGAGAATTTCACCCCTCTAGAGTATTCACCTTTATTTTCTCTATCAAATACTTCTAATTATTTTTTAGATTTTTAAGACTCCTCACTTCTTGAAGATGATGGTGATGATTATATTTTTAATCCTCCACCACCATTTTAAGAAGACATTCAGAATGCACATGCATAACCATCACAACCTCTACTAAAATGGGTCTAAAAAGTACGCATGAAGCTAGTGACATGGCATGACATATCAAAGGTCCAAGAGAAATTATATCACAACGTCTCGTATGGTGTTGCACATTTTCCATAGATAGAAGTGACATAAAATATGATGACCTATTAGCAAGCTTCTAAGCATCCTAAATGGCAGACACTTATCACAAGAATTGTAGTATTTGAAAAGTAATAACACATGGTATTTGGTTCCTCTTCTAAAATATATAAAAATAGTGAGGTTTAAAAGGATGTTGATTAAACTAAAATAGAATATTCTAGTGTAATCTAATGTTATAGGATCAGTAAAATAAATGAAGTAATAAAGTACTGAACCCAAGCAATCTAAGAAATGAAATGTGAATCCTTAATGTATAATGAGGGTTAAGAAGGGATTAGATGATTTACATATGTCATGGGGCGTGTCGTAGTGGAGACCGATGAACAAGCAGGAGGAAGTCTTCGCACATGAGCTTGAAAAAGTGCACGTATGGAGTGTTTGGCTAGACTGGGGCACCTGGAGAGGGATATGGGTACTTATGGGTGCCCTACTCTAATATCTAGGTGCCCTAGTCTGCGGAAATGACTAGAAAACCTCCTCTAAAGTTTTGATGAGTGTTCTCCTATGTTCACTTCCTATCATGTGAATATTGTTTCACTTTGCCGATGTCTCCATAAACCTGCAATGAATAATTACCTATAAAACCCTAGATAAAGCATCAAAACCCTAAAAAAAAAGATGCATATGAAGGGTTGGATTATCCTCACTAAGAAAATTTATGGACTTATCATTGAGCATTGCACCGTATCTCAAACCCAATGTATTTCTATGTTTATGTGTGTGTGAAGATTGTGCCCTAGGTGCTCTTGTGTCAGTCACACTTTGTGAAGTAGCGAGAAAATAACTAGATGTAGAATGTAATAAATGTGTGCATGGAAACAATAGACTCCCCTCCTATGAAGTGTGATGCAAATGAACTAGCCTTGTGTGCTTTGTGATGGAGCTATATGGATGAAAATGTAGCTATAGATGCCTTTGATGGATGTAACCTTAGGTGGAGATAATAAGTGCTTAGTTCTTGGTCCCTCATTATGGTCACATAACTTTATATTTATATGGTTCTCTTGCTTTAATTTCGTAACTAACCCCGAAAAGGCTGACCACCAAAAATATAAGAAGCTCAAATGGCTAGAAAGTTCCCAAAAAGTGAGAGGAAAGTGTAAATAGGATCAGGGCACCTAGAGGGGACCAAGGAACCTAGAGCACCCCAATCCTAGTTGGGTGCCTTAGTCAAAAATAGGAAAAACATAGTATGAGAGTACAGACTTGGAAAGTACAGGGTAAGATCGAAAATAGTGATAGATTACAATGTAAAATGGTCAAATACATGGTTTGATTATTAATATTTTCACTTAAGAACAATATGCATAGTAGTATGAAAGCGGGACTAAAGAATGACTCAAAGTGTGTGATTTTGTGTCTACAGATGTCTTACACTAAGTATGTAGTATATGGGTTCATTGAAAGGTAAAAATATTTACTTGTAGAAAAATATTTTTCATGAATTGAAGATGTTGATTACAAAGAAACTTTTCTCTAGTTACCAAGATGAACTCCATCCATCTACTACTCTCATTAGCTATAAAAAAAGGATGGAAAATCCATCAAATGATTCTAAATTTTCTTTCTTGTATGGAGACTTGCAAGTAAGAAATCTACATGTACCAACTATTATGGTCTTTCAAAGTGTAGTTTGAACTCTAGCTATGTGTATAGATTAAAATATTTCTTCTATGGTTTGAAATAAGCTCATCTAGCTTGGTATGAAAAAATTGATATGTTTCAAATAAATTTTAGTTTTATATTGATTCTCTTTGACCCAACAATCTACTCCAATATAGTATATGAGAAATGTTTTATTCTAGTCCTCTATATCAACAAATGAATCATTACAGGAGATTCCATAATGCATATTCATTATTTTAAAACATGGTTAATGAAGTATTTTGATACGAATGATGTGGGTTTGTTAAAAATTTTCCTTGGTCTATAAATTTCATAGTCTAACAAAAGCATTTTTTTCAACTCAATCCAAATATTCTCAAGATATTCTATACCACTTCAACATAGGAAAATGCAAGTCCGCAAGAAATCCTTTTCAATCTAATACCTCATTTTTTTACTAAGTGTTCTTCTCTTTTGTTTGATGGCAAAATTTACAAGTAGCTAGAAGTAATTATATTATACTTGTCTCATACATGTTCTCGATATCTCTTTTCTTTTAGTCTTGTATCATATTACAGTCAAGAACCCCATGAAATTCATTAAAAGACTATTGTAGACACAAAATTATGAACTTATTACTATTACATTATGTCTCTCATATGTCGTTATATGCATGATTCCTAAGCAAAAAAACTAGACATTGATAACACTTTTTTTTCTTTACATTGACATTATTTTATCTTTTCATACTTTTGTCCTCTACTTTTTGGAATTATCCATTTACTTTTGAACATCACACAATTTTTACTCAATTGAGCATTTCCTTATTTATCTTTGGATCTTTCGGACATAAGCACCTAGGAGGGGACAACAAAGTGGCCAACACTAGTGTTCCTTATGGGTGCTCATATCCCTTCACTTGTGTTCTTATATTTTAAAATGATCCATCACTTGTTTATCTTTTCTAAACTTGTATTGATCACTTTGGGTTGGCTTCTAGTGTTGTTAATGTCAAAATTCAAGAAAAGGAATCATATATACACAACCTACTAACTATCCTAAGGGGAAGTGGGTTACTATTTTTTATCTAATACTTGGGAAAAAGGAACAACTTAAGGACTACATTTAGGTTGTATTATTCACTACATAAGAAGGGAAAATTTTGAATTCCACAATGCACATTATCTTGGCAAAAAGTAGTTGTATCCTATTATCTTGGTGTAAATTCCACAAGGGAAAACTAGTTTTAAGGGACATGATTTCTATCACACACACACCAAAACTATAGCGAGTCTAAAATTTAGTGCATCGCTCAGTGAAAATCACATTTGGGTGACCACCGTAGTCACAAAATCATGCACTTTAGACATTACTTATCCCAGCCTCATACTACTATTTAATGTGTTCTTAAGTGAAGGAAGTACCAATTAATCCCCGTCTTTTGGCCATCTTGTTTTATTTTATTTTGTCATTACTGACCTTTTGCACCCATATACCTAGTCAATCTGGTGTCATCTTGCGTCATTTTAGCCTCAATCGGGTGCATGTGGGCTCCCCGGTCCCACCAAGGGAGCCCCGATCCTTTTTTCACTTTCTTGTCACTTGTTGGGCTCTTTTCTAATCATTTGAGGTCTTTGTCTTTCTTTTGGTTGGCTATTTTGGGGTTAATTATGAAATTAGATCAAGATAACCCTATAAATATAAAGTTATGAGACCATAATGAGGGACCTAGCATCGTTACTACTATCACTCATCTAGAGTTGCATCCATCTATTGCATTGGAGATCACTTGCATCCACATAGCTCCATCATCAAGGCACAAGGCTAGGACAATTTCACCACACTTCATAGTGGGGGATTCTATTTTATTCCATGCACACATTATATTACATTTTATACACATAGTTATTGTTTGCTACTTCACAAAGTGTGACTGACACAAGAGAAACCTAGGGCATGTTCACACACACTTGCACATAGAACTACATCAAGTCTCGAGATGTAGTGTAATGCTCGGTTAGTAAATCCACCATTGTGACAAAGTGAGGTCAATTTGACCCCTTCATATGCATTTTTTTTTAGGGTTTGATGTTTGTTTTGGGGTCTTATAGTTTTTCTTTCATCTTGGATTATCGGTAACATCCGGAAAAGAACAAAAAAGTTATGCGACAATCATTGATGGTTTTGAGGACCATCTACCAAACTAGTGAATATTATTTTAAAATCTTTTTCATAGACCAGTGGTTCCCAAATGTTTGACCAAAGTGCCTAAAAGTTCCCTAGTCCTTCTCCGTGTGCTTCATTCCAACTAGATCCTCCATATCCATCATTTTTGGGATTCCCGCACAATCTTTTCTACTTCTATATTTTCTAGTCATCAACTGCGACACTCGTCCTGTGAGAATTTTTTATTCACTAAGTTCTTTCCTATTCCTTCCTACATATTATGGTTAGTATTTCCTTTTTCATAGTTACTTATATCATTTACATACTTCTTTACAAGTGTTTATTTACTTTATTACAACTGTGCATAACTTAGATTAACTATACCCTTACTACATATAATTAGTTCATGTTTAGTTAATCAATGACTAAGGTCAGTTTGACTCAAGAATTTACATATTTTATTTAGTCTAATGTGTGCTTGAGTCTTGTATAGGTAGTTAGGGTGTATTTTATAGGTAGACATGCTATAGGGGAACCCTATAATGAAGTGGATGTGATATAGAATGAAGTGAAGGTGAAATTATTAGATATTAAGAGAACCAAATTTACACCCATTGCCAATTTATTAGCACCTAATTTATACATTAGCGCCCATGTGATTTTTCCCCTTCTAGGTGGTACTATCCTGAATAACTTCTAGATTACTATTTTCTAGAAAAAGCATACACGGTTCAGATTGATCATGTTCCACCATTAGTCGAGCCCACATATAGTCCAAAAGCTAGATATCAACTAAATCACTCTTATCCTCTTGTTAGTTGCACTTGTTCATCATTTTATGTTGGTATTTTGCATGTTTATAATATATTTGATTTATTCCATTCCTTTGATTAAGATTTAATTTTTATCAAACCGTCTACTAAACACATTCGTGGTAGCTTCTTAGTATTAATAATTAAGCGATTGAGAACAAGTTAGGAGAAAAATTCTCAATTTTTGGTTACCCATCAAGGGAAATAGAAAATATATTGTTCCTTTTGGTGGGAAAAAAGAAGTGAAGGCTACACAAATAATGATTTTGTAGGAGATCTAAATTACCATAAGTCAAATTTAGGATACAAATTCCATCTTGAGAGAGGTCTCATGAATTTATCTTGTGAAAACTAGACCACCATTATTTTTTATACCATAGAAACTAAGTATAATGAATTTAATGTTGTTGAATATGAGTCAATAAGGATTCAAAACCTTCTTTCTGAGTTTATATTTCCATGGACCCAACCCAAAACATTTTGGTGTGACATTCATATTACTATCTACATCTCTCACATCCTAATGGAGTACCAAAACATAAAAACATTGAGACTCATAAGTATTATATTTGGCAACCAATACAAGACAATTTATTGATGTTAAGTTTTTCCAAAAAATTGGGTTGCAAACATCTTCAAAAATCCATTTCTTGAATCATAATGTATTCATCTTTGGAAACTTTTGAGAGTGAAAGAAGGTATCATCAAGGGGATATTTTTGTGATTCCTCCATTGTTCTGTTCATTAAAGTACATCTTAAGGGGGTTTTTTAGTGAATTTAATTAACCATGAAATATTTTATGTGATTAATATGCAATTTTAATATTTAATGTAAAATAATTCATGGGTATCACTTAATCTATTATTAGATAAGAATATCAATCAAGTTATTAACTTGATTTACTTCCACTATTAATATATTAAAGAAAAATTTCTTTGCAAGTTAACTACTATCCAAACCCTAACAATAGCTTCTTCTTGTCTTTATAAAAACATAGAGATATAGTGTTTGAGGTATTCATTATGGAAGAGAGTTATGGGTATACTAGAAAATTCAAGCCAGAGATTTTAATAAAAGAGGTAGTAAATATATCCAAATTATTATTTTGTATTATCTCTTTATTTTAAGCTTTCATTGATTTATAATATATGCATGTATGTGGGTGAATGTCTAATGGGGGTTAGTGTTCATTATGGAGAATAGTCATATATCTAATATTTTTCTACACAAACCAAAAATTATGTGTGGCCATCATGATAACTCTATTTATTCCCAAGCCCTTTGTAATCCTCAACCACACCTTGGTGCTTGAATCCCTTTTGAAAAACATTAATTCAAATGAGGAAACATTAAAAAGAAACAAATGGTCAAACTTAAAGCAAGTCAAAATATGAATCACATCTGAATCTAATGAGCTATGATGCAATATAAAATCATAATGCATGTAATTTATTTTTAATAGGTCCACATCACCTCTTAAAATATGATGATCCAAACCACTTACAACTAAAAACTCTAAAAACATTAAATTAATGCTTTATCCTCACTATATTTATTATTTAAATATCTTATTTAAATAATATCCACACATACAGTTCACTTAGACACCTCACCAAGCTAACTCAACCTAAGACCTATTCTTAGCAAGTTACCATAACTAACTAAGACTTACCCAAACCCTAAAAATCAATGCCTACATTCCCTCTAACCACATTCCCGCATGCTCACAAGAAGGCTCTGAGTCTAATCCATGGGATAATGACATGAGATCAAGGAAATCAGGAGGATCTCCTAAGTTTAGTAAACTAGGAAATCCCTGACCTTGACCGATGACATCGGTTACCCCCCCGTAACCATTTAAGTTAAGCGGACCACCATCGTTACCCCTTTTAACCCAAAACAACCTTATTCTCAAGGTTGGAACTTGGAACTTGGAAGTTGGAAGCAAGAAATTTGATGACAAGAACAAATCTCAGAGAGATAACGCATCTTTCAGAGAGCCAATTCCAGCAAGAACTCACATCCAAGGAAGGAGATTGAGGATCTTCTCCTGCACAGCCATCCCAACCATGTTTTGATCTATCTAAGCAAAGAGGAGTGTGCATGCAGCCCATGCAGAAGCTTTTCTTTAGTTGGTGATCACTTTAGAGCCTTCAAACCCATCATCAACACCTCCATCCTTCACACACAGACCTTTAGGAATGAAATCCAAGTAAGTATAACATCATACTTTCTGGTTATTTCATTTCATCATTATTTTATCATCCATTGTTTATCTTGCTCCTATTGACCTTCTCCAACATTTTCACCTCCATAGACCCATCAAAACCTCACAAAAACCTATTCCAGTCACCCAATACCTCGTCTTGACCAACCAAATCCTTTTTGTAATCACAAAGGAGACCAAAAACCCCATTCTGTGACATTTCCAGATCTCACGATGGTGGTGCCGGTTATACCTAACTGTGGTCGGTCACCCTTGACCAACGTTGGTCTCTGTGTTTGCCCCTACATAGTCTTAAACAAGAGACCTACCCACCTAATTTTACCTCACCCTCACTCACTTGTGACCTACCCGAGACCTTTATCAGACCTGCAGAACCCAAAACCAACCATTTGACCTGTGGATTCTATTCTAGCTTAGCTTGTTAGATTAGATCTATTTTCTTATTGTGTTTTTAAGTGAGATACCTAAATCATTTTAAAATAACAATAGGATTTACTTTTTTATAGCATTAATTTGTTTAAAACAGTGGACTGACAGCCATCTAGGAAGTATCATACTTTCGGATCTAGCTCACGCTAGGTAGTTCACTGCCCATATTGTTTAATTCTTTTTGGTGGTCTTGTTTTCATTATAGGTAGTTCCTCCTAGCCAAAAGGAAGCTCTCACGGTCAATTGTGGATTCGGAAGTCATACGTGTGCAACAACCCATCAACTGACATTTGAATAGGTATTCCTCCTATGCCCATTACCCTATCTGTTTTGTCAACAATTCAAAGAAACAATCTAAGAAAAAGGTGAAACATTTTGGCATGCCTGAGTGGGACCCATCGGGGTTCCTTGCATTTCATTCATTCCTAGGAAAAAATTGTGTGTTTGTTTCCTTTCTAAAAAAGCATACACACTAATTTTCTTCCCTGGTAATCCACTTCTTCTTTCTATTTTCTCTAAAGGAAACTTTTCTTTTGGTGTATTTAAAAGAATCATTTCTTCATGTTTTCTACATTATAGTGAAAGAGCATCCCTCTTCCTCTTCATCTTATTGTGTCATCCAATTTCACATTTTCGATTTGGGTTTTAAAATCATTGCATTTCATTCTGATTTTCTGCATTAGCTCACATTAAATGAGGGCAACCTATATGTTGGAGGTCATGACCAGCTGATGGTTGACAAATGAATCGTAGAAAAGCACTTCTATCCTTTTCTCTTTCTCTGAGTCTTACCAAACCACACAAAAATTCAAATACATACATTCTTAAACAACATCTTACCTGGAAGAAGCTATAGGTGATCACACGATCACGACACAGTGGGCACCCAGCTCGCTGCTCTGTCGAGTCATACTTCAGAGTGAAGCCCACCCCCACCATAACATACCTAAAACCTCACCCTTTAGATCTCCTTCTTTGTAGGAAGCCATCCTCACCAAAAACTCTATTTCACAATTCATGTGTCAGTCCCTAAATAGCATAAGCTAAACAAACATAATAGAAAAGGGCACTCTTAGGATCACATTTTCTTAGTGTTTCTACTTGGCTTGTGTTTTGAGGTGAAAGATCACGTTCATCACTTTTTTGTTCATCCTTGCATGCTCCTCATCATAGCTGGTGTATTCCGGCTTCACCTGAGTGTGCCTGGGCCATATCACCATCATTCCCAAAATTTTGGGTCTGATTCCACATCAAATTTTAATTCACAACCACTTTTTCTCATCACTATTTCAATTTCATAAGTCATCGGTTACCTCTGACCGCCATCGGTTAAACCCAACCGACATCGGTTCCAGGTCCTTTTGCTAACCTACTCAAAAGGACATTTCACTTCACTTTTTCCACTTTCCACAGTCTCTGTCACTATCATTTTTTCCCATTGACATTTTACACATCCCCAGATTTGGCATACTTGTCAGATTTTGCCTTCTGCCTCACTTATTTACTCATTGTCTATTTTCTACAAAGTGACCGGTGTGGTTACCCCTGACCGACGTCAATTTTCCCTAACCAGCATCGGTTAGCCTATTTCACATTCCACCCACCATTTGTTACTTCATCCATTTTTTTTTATCACTAGATTCACTTTTCTGTTGTTCTCTGTATCATTTACAGAGAAGCAGCCCTACCTGATCAATACTGGTTCACATGGTGCTGACCCGAAGACAAGTGAACCCTCGTGTTCCACGCCAGTTACCAACCACTCCCACCTAGTCCTTCACCACCTTCTATTTTATCACCAGCCATGGATCCTATCCAGCCTACTAATATCACTACCGGAGATGAGGAGTTTGCATGACTCCTTGACCAAAACCCTGCTTGCCTTGCAGTTTTACCTCTCCCACTCATCCACTCGAGATGCCTCGGGTCAGTTGATATACGGCATGCCCGTATCTATCCCCCGACTCTCACACCCACTTCCACATCAGCCCCATCTGGCTCCGTGCTACCCACATCCACCTTACCCCAGTCATTTGTAGTTAGGTTCTATACCTGCTATGACTGCCACATTTGTTATCTCTGTGGCACCCATTACATCCACCATACCCTCGATGATTACCCCAAACACAACCTCATCCACCCCTCATGTCTCACACATACCTATAGCTACATTCCCACCTCCAGTGTTGGTGACCCCTACCCCATTTAGAACATAGTTCTTTCCATTCCACAATCATTAGCCCCTATTGCCACTAGGGTTACCACGACCCTTCCACCCCCATATACATACTACCAACAACCACTTGTTTCATCTATTATTCATTCTGGGTATGTACCCCTATTTCATTACCTTCTTCTCCACCACCTTACATGGCAGCCCCATACACTGGAATGCCACCCCATTATATACCCAAAACCAACCTCCTCACGCTATAGGAGGCATCCAATCATCACAACCCACCAATGACCTAATTAAATTGATGATGGATAAGATGCAGACACTGGAGGCATGGTTTCTAGCTCCCACAACACTCTCACCTATGATGAGATTTGTAATGAGCCTATTCACCCATCCATTCCTATCCATTCATACCCTATGCATTGGGAAATGCCTAAATTCAACCAGCTTCAATAGTAAGGAAGACCCACAACAACATTTGCACTCATTCAAACATGGGTGTTATCTAATTGCTCATGATGATGCCTTACTTTTGAGAACTTTTCCCATGTCCCTCACTAGACCTACATTAGATTGGTATAGTGGGTTACCCAAACACTCTATATTTTCATTCAATCAGGTAGCCCAAGCTTTCTTGGATCATTTCTCTATCAATATCACCAAGAAAGTTACCATGACCGATCTATATTCCACATGTCAGTACGAGGATGAATCTATCACAGATTTTGTTGCTTGTTGGTGCAGCTTGATCAATCAACTTACCTTTCAACTGCCACAAACTGAACTCATCGAGCTCTTCCCGAGCTTGTGCTGACATATCTCCCGACCTTACAGGTCCAAAATTTGAACATTCGATGAGGCATTCACTATGGCATGAAAGTTAGAGATTTGGGCCATCGAAGAGAAGAAAATCCAATTATGAAATAAGAATTCGGCATTCAAGTCGAATGAAACCTCTTCTTCTTCCAAACCACCAACCAATTATTCAAAGGCTAAAGGTACCACTAACGCAATGGTACTCAAGGCCGGCCCAGCTCATCCGTCAATCAGGCTACACCCTCATCTAATCTATCACCTGTCAGGCTTTTTGATTTAGACAAGAGCAGTGAAAATATACCCCAATTGGGGAACCTTACTCTTTTATCTTAGAAAAGCTTATCAAAGTTGGCACCATCACCCTTCCACCCATAAAACCACACACTGGTTTTGACCCTACTCGCCCCATGCCCACATGGTATAAGGAACAAGATTTCTGTAACTATCACCGAGTGAAGGGTCATAGTGATGGAAACTACATCACTTTTAAGAATATTGTCCAAGAAATGCTCGAGAAAGGTGAGTTGACTATGGATAATCCCAACACCACCCCTAACCAAAATCTACAAATCTTTAAAAAACCATTTCCCAATCATGCCCCTTCATCCAATCAAACCGGTGAGACATCCACTCATGATACCCATACTCGTGAGGTTCATGTGATCTTTAATGAGGTACTGTCACCTCTCAATTACCTCACATCCCTTCCATAGAGGAAATCCTAGCCCGAAATCCTCCTTCCACATTGGAACCAACCATCATTGTTCCTTCACCAATAGAAGAACACCTTTCATCTCCTACATCACCTACGGAGGAGTCTTCTGCTAACATTGAGACCATCTCACCCCTAGCTTCTCCACTTAGAGAACCTTTACCTACCATACCTCCTCAACCCATAGAGGAGCTCCCATTACCTCCTCCACCCATAGAGGAGCACCCATTACCTCCTCCACCCATCAGAGGAGCACCCATTACCTCCTCCACCCACAGAGGAGCACCCATTACCTCCTCCACCCATAGAGGAGCACCTATCCATTCCTCCACTTATAGAGGAACTCCCATCATCTCTTCCACCCATCATAGACCCGGTGGAGATACCTTTGCCTCTTGGCGAGCATTCTCCATCAGCTACCCAACATCCAACAAGACCTACTTTCAGCTCTCTTACCCATGGAAGCTGAAGTTGGCCGATTCCCCATCTCTAAGATGCATTTTATGGGAATTCCCATTAGGTCCTCACCAACTCCACCCATAAACATGTCATTCTCACATTTGGCTGATCACTTGGATTATGTGGATAGGGATTTATTATGGGGGTGCCTCTTACTCCTGTCTCAACACAGATGTAGAGATCCCTCGATGACACCTCCACTATCTACCCAAACACATTTCCACCCATCAAACCACATATAACCACCACTTTGTCACAACCCCTTCCATGATACTTGTTAGCACTCACACCACACCCTTACCCATAACCCGACCTATGCCTAAACCCAAACCCATACCCACAACATTTACCTCCACTAAACCTATTACCACTTTAGGGGTCACCCCGACCACCACCTTACTCATCCACCTATTAAACTAGATTTAGCTACATCCTCCAATGTTAAAACCACACCTACTCCGACACCCAAACTAAAGAAACAAACTCATCAACCTCATACCCCTACCACACCAATCACACCCACACTTGTCCCATCTACCTTAAGACCTCAGCTGCCCAACATGGTCAAGCACCCTTCACCCATCCATAAACCAATAACACAACCACCCATTCCTTCCTCACAAATCTCTAACCTACCCAGGCACACAACATGACTCATACCCGCACCTGCAGTCTCTTTACCACCAATACCTCGATACCTTCAACCATTGCTTCACTACCCACTACACTTCAGTCATTGTCCCTCACACCCCAAGCATGACCCGCATCATCTACCTTCATAGCACCCCGTTATCCCCATGGGTAACTCGACCCTCTTCCTCCATCTACTTTTCCTTCTAGACCTCATACACCCACATCACCTTTACCCAAGAAGGTGCAACCCAAAAACAAAACCCCACTACCCCACAACAAGGTAGTCAAAACAACCCCACACCCTCCTACCCATCCATCTACTATACCCCTACCCAAACAAACCCGACCGATACCTCAAACCACACCGGCACCTAAACCCATAGCTCGACCCATTCCTACTCTTCCAAAAACAATTCCCTAGACAACCAACCACACCTACACCCAAACCCACATTCACTTCCCATTGTGATCCACTAGTAGGGTCCTATGCCAAAATTTTAACCAACCTCCTCGAGACTTTTATTATCACATTACCACGCCACTCGACCTTATGACCCCCTCAAACCCAAGCCAAAGGGTTTGATGATACCAAAATTTACGCATACCATCATGTGCCAGGGCATGATGTGGAGAACTACAAGGCCTTGAAAACCATCCTTATCCAATTGTGTCCACCAGAAACCAACTTTGATGATGACCTTCTTGATGAGGATCTGCTTCACCTACACCCATTCCCACACTACCCACTCAACAACCACAACCTCCACCCTCACAACTCCTAGAACCACACACAAAATTTGAAATTAACATGGTTTACATCAGAGAACTTGCCACGCCACCACCCAAATGTCATTGTGCCCAATTGACCTCACAGGGATTTTCTCCTCTAGTAGGTTTTTACCCTTCATGTCATTATACCACTTACCCTACACCTTCTCCATTTGACAACTTCCCTCAAATCAACATGGTACACATCACTACATGTGTGCACAAAGGGTAAAGAAAAGGCGCTGACCCACCAACCAATCCTATACCCAACATACCATCTACCCCCATACCTAAAATAACTATTTGTGGCCCCACATACCCCATTTCTAATGGCATCACACATCGCACCATGCTCAAACAACTACACCAATCTCCCCTCAAAATGTCCTTATACGACCTCATCCAAACCTTGGAATCCCATCATCAAGCCCTCATGGAGGTTCTTCAATCTATTGAGGTTTTACCCAATGACCCTACACCATAGCCTCCATTATCACACCCCATCATGTAGCCTCTCACCAAATTACCACCTTCATCCTCACCTCACCTTGTTCACCAAGTGGCCTCCCTCAGCTTCTCAGAGGCAGAGATCACGCCATACCAAAACGATGACCCGGACCCAGCCCTCTTCATCTCTGTCCACATTGATGACATATGGGTACACTGTGTGATGATTGATGGTGCACTAGCATTAACATCATTTCATCCCATGCATTTTCTCAAATGTGCATACCTAAAAATTACATGCATAAACATTCGGTCATGTTGCATTCATTCAATGACGCTATCACCTCCACACTAGGCACTTGTCATCCTTCATGTTCATGTGGGCCCCAATCTATTCCAGAATTGTTTTATGTTTTGGAGGGGGAATTCCAATATAACTTGTTGCTTGGTAGACCCTGGATCCATGTCATGGGTTGTGTTCCCTCCACTTTGCATTGTTGTGTAAAGTTTGAACATGAAGGACACACTTATACCATTCCAGCTGACCCATCACCTTTCAAAACATGCAACATGCTTTACTAACCCAATGATGTGCTCATACCTGTCAAGCCATCTACTTCCATAACCAATACCACTTCACCTACACCCCACCTACCAGTATAGACCACTTTGCTTTCACCACACATACCTCCTCTATTCCTACCACTGCTATAACCTCCACGGCTGACCCATTAGCTTCCCAATCTATTAACTCCACCTCCACATCGACCTCGACACATCATCCATACCAGCTACCCACATACCAACCATTGATCCCTTGGAAGGTGTTTTTCAACACCTCACTCTAGGGAGTATCACCTATATAGTGTCAACACATTCCTTACTCCGCATGAGTATGGAAGCCTTCACCAACACCCTCGCTATGATCACCATATAGAAGAATGCCTCCTTTATGGTCCTCCTCATCTTTGTACTAGTCTCACCTATGGGGGACTTGATACTACCACCTACACACCTGAACCACCATCACAACCCCGCCCATTTTCCTTGACTTCCAATCACTTACCAATCACCATTTCACCCACACCTTCCTACACCATTGTGCGTGGAAGGGTTTTGGTTTTGGATTTTATGAGTAAGGCCACCATACCATTATTCCATGTACCACCCACAAACATAATGACCGGAGTGGTATCGGCTTCCCTGAACCTCCTACCAAATAGGCCCACATTGAACTCATTGAGGACCCTAGCCCTTCTCCACCTTCATCACCACCCTCACCGATGGAGTCGATGGATCCTGAATCTATCCCTCCTAAAAAAATTCATAAACACCATTTCCTTGGGGCCTTTGACTTATCAATGCGTGAAGGCGAGGCCCCTTCCACTCTCCCATTCCTGTATCCTGAGATGATCAACAATGACACACCTACCATTAACATCATTCAATGTCAAGGATGATGAATCCATACTCACCTACCTTGGTGTAGAAGACTCATATATTCATTAATCATTACCCTCTGAGACACAAACCATGTTGAATGAATCGACTATCGAGATCAACATTCATACTCAGGATGACCCGCACATCCTAAAGATCGGACAATATTTAGATGTTACTGAACAGGAAGCCATCACTTCTTTTCTCTAAGATCATAACCACGCTTTCACTTGGTCTTACGCAAACATGCCCGGTATTGACCCCACCATATTGGTCCATAATATCGTAACCATTCCCAATGCCAAACCTATCAAACAAAAGCTGAGGAAAATACACCCTCGCATTACTCTTCTCATCAAAGAAGAACTTCAGCGCCTTCTTTCATTTCCTTCATCTTACCCATTGATTATCCTCATTGGATTTCTAACATTGTCCCTATTACTAAAGTAATAAGGGGACTCCACATTTGCATGGACTTCCGTGACCTCAACCTCGCCTACCCGAAAGATGACTTTCCCTTGCCCGGTATTGATCAACTGGTTGACCTTACCATTGGTCATGAGATGCTCTCACTCATGGATGGTTTCTTGGGTTATAACCAAATTTTTCTTTCCCCAGAAGATCAACACAAGACCACATTCATTACCCCTTGGGGAACCTTTTGCTATCGAGTCATGCCTTTTGGCCTTAAAAACATTGGTGCTACATATCAGTGTGCTATGAATTACATCTTCCATGATATCATGCATCACATATTGGAAGATTACATGGATGATATCTTGGCCAAATCTAAATGTTGCATCGAGCACCTCACTATCCTCAAAACCATATTTGACCGCCTCATTAAATATTACGTCCACCTTCAACCTAAAAAGTGTGTCTTCACAGTTCTCTTAGGAAAACTCCTAGGATTTATTATTTCCCTCCGTGGTATAGAAGTTGACCTTGCTAAATTCAAGGCCATTCTAGAAATGCCTCCGCCCACTAACCTTAAACAACTCCGTAGCCTACAAGGTAAATTGCAGTCCATTCACCATTTCATTTCACAACTATCTGATCGGTGTCAACCATTTCATCATCTTCTTAGGAAAGATGTCTCCTTTAAATGGGATGATGACTATCACAAATATTTTGAGGCCCTAAAACAATACCTTCTCCAACCACCCATACTCATTCCACCGAAAGACGATCAACCTTTTTACCTATACATATTAGCTATCGATCATTCCTTGGGAGCCATGCTCGCTCATCGTGATGAACAACATAGGGAGCAGGTGGTTTATTACATAAGCTGTACTCTTTTGGACTATGAAACCTGATACAACCATCCAGAAAATATTTGCTTAGCCTTAGTTTTCATCACTACCAAACTCCTACATTACCCACTCAATCATAAAACCATTATCGTGACCAACACCGACCCTTTACACTTCATGTATGCCAAACCTTATCAAAATCAGTGTGCCACGTGATGGCTTATGATTTTAGCTGATCTTGACCTTGAATTCATTCACCAAAAGTCCATTAAGGGCTAGGATATCACTGACCAACTGGCTGATGCACCTATTTCCGGGGACCAACCCTCTAATTTTGAATTTCCGATGAATCCATTGCTACCCTTTCCTAGGAACGAACCCCTTACCAAATGACATTGTTCTTTGATGGTTCCAAGTGTCAGCGTGGGGGTGGGGCTGGTGTTATCCTCATTCCTCTAGATGGAGAACCCATGCCTTTGTCTTTCAAACTAGACTTTGAATGCACCAACAATATTGCCGAATACAAAGCACTCATACTAGGTCTCTAGACCGCCTATGCCCTAGATGTCAAATCCATTCACATCTTTGGTGATTCACAATTGGTCATAAACCAAGTCAATGGTATGTACCAATGTTGTAACAAGATACTTCAAAAGTATAAACATCATGTAGACATATTGTTGACCACCTTTGATCGTTACACCCTTCAAACCATCCCATGTTCAACCAACAAATTTGTAGATACCATGGCCTGCTTAGCTTCCCAAATACCCGCTTCCCCTACCGATTCCAAAATATTTTTCACTATGAAACACCTCCATTCACCTTCTTATTTACCTCACGATGTTTACTCAATCGGAACCGACACCCCTAACCCGAGTGACCTTTGGTATAAACAATACTCCGACTACCTTTCCCTCTCCATCTTACCTCCTGATCTCACCCGTAACGGACAACGTGCCTTCCTTAAAAATGTATCCTGTTTCGTTATCATGGGGGCTCCTCTATAAGCATGGATTTGATGGTATTCTCTTACGATGCCTCACACGGGTTCTAAAATTCCTTTACCCAACTCTCAAACTCTCCATGGGAATGCATCTACTCCGGGGCATCCCCACTAGTTGAACACAAACAATGTGCTCGTAAGCCCAACAATGTAGTAGTATGGTGCAATAGATACCGAACCTTTGTAGTCATCATGAGTAGGCCCATAGCTCTCTATATACCTGCGTCAAAAATGTAGGTGCCCATGTGAACCGTGTCCGATGTATCACCATGTCATGAAGGACTCCCATCAGTGACCTCGGGAATCTCCCACCCTCTACATCCGGTCAGTGCGTAGCAACACACTACCTCCATCAAAAGTACCACTAACCTCATCTCCTCTAGATGAGCTCTATACATCACTCCATAGCTCATGCTAGCACTATGGAACATCAGGTCTGCTACACCCTCACCAAAAATGGGTGCTAGTAGCTCCTCAGATGCCTCTAAGGAGATAGAATAAACCTAGGCCCCCAATATGGGCAACCATAGGATCTTGTAGACGTCCTCCAGGGTGATCGTCATCTCACCCATCAGCATGTGGAAGGTATTGGTCACTGAGTCCCATCTATTGATGAGGGCAACCATCAAACTTTCCTCTTGGACTACATGCCAGTAAAGACCTCACCCCTATCAACCCCACCTCTACAACATGTTGCCACTCCTCTTGCATCATGCTCACCCATACTATCAATAATAAGGGTGGCACCCAAGCCCTCATCTGCAGCTCATCTTGGGCCTGCATCCCACCAGAACAATGTATTAGTACACCTTCCCAACTTACCTTATTTCACCCCACATCCTGACCTAATCCCTTTCCTCATCCCATCCGTTACCCTTATCACTAATCCAATCTACCCAAACCCATATACCCTACCCATCTACCCTACCTATCTACCCAAACCCATCTACCCTACCTATCTACCCAAACCCATCCACCCGACACTATCTACCCTACCCCTCACCCAAGCCACCCTAAAACCCTTCCCATCTCCCTTAACCCTTTTCCTCTCACCTAAATTCTTTCCCACCCTGCCCTTACTCTATTCCCTTTTTGACCCAACTTCACCTTAGGTTGACCGACCCTGGTTATCCCTTGACCGACCATGGTCTCCCCTTGACCGGCATCGGTCACTGTTCTTGTGACCGATACCGGTCACTACCCACCGATGTCGGCCACAAGTCGACCGACGTCGGTCACTGTTGTGCCACCCACCATGACTTCCCAACCCTAATTTTTCCCTCCCTACTCATTCTACCCACCCAACTCACTCCTTACACCCCTACATATCCCTCTATTACCTTATTGCTCTACACCCTACCCTTCCCCATTCCCTTTTCCCTCTCTTTTTCCCATTTTGAAATTCTTCCCCCAAACCCCCATTTTTCATACTTTCTATATTTTACATCAAATTCACCAAACAATGAATCAAAAGGTTCGAAACCTACCACATCCCACTACTACCATCATGGTGGAACCTCTAGCCCTCTGCGCCGCTCCTCTGATCCCTCTCTAGCCTCCGCCATCCTTGAATGACCTCTCACTCTCCCAACCAATCACCTCGCTCAATCCAATCTCACGGCCCCACCTCTCGCCCAATCAATCTCACCTATGTGGCTCGCCAACCAATCTCTCTACCATACTCTTTTTTCCTCTTCCTCTTTTCTCTCTTCTTGTCCTTTTCTTCCTTTTAACAATGCACAAATGAATTTTTAAAATGTGGGTTTTCTACTTTTTATACCCTACCCGACTCGACTGACATCGGTTAACCCTTGACCGACATCGGTCGTATGCCCTGTTCACCAATGCCAGTTCCCATAGACTATCATCGGTTCATCCAGACCGCTATCGGTTACCCTGCATACTCAATGCTCTCACATTGACCTCATTTTCCTTACCTCCTCTTTCTTTTTCCTCCCCTACACCTACCTGGACCACTTTACCTTCCATTCTAGCCATCCACCTTCAACCTCACCTCATCAACTATTGAAGCCTCATTCTTTTACCCCTACCTTGGCCTTACCCGTGTTGTGACCTATATACCTGGACCTAGAAAACTATTTGTGACCTTTGAACCAATGTGCTCGTTATACCTTGTGACACCATTACCCATGTTGTTTGACCTCGTGCCCTTACCTTACCTATTGCCATGTTGTCTATCCTGACCCTACCTTTGGTGTACCAGAACATACCTAAATGTTTCTGCACCTAACCTATGTTTTGTTTCCTAACCTTATCTTATACCTTGGATACCGGATTAAGTTCACCCTTATTTGGATAAACCTATCGACCTTAAACAATGTAGAGTTTGTTTGCTCTTCAACCCAATAGTGTGTTGTAGTTTATACGTGTGTGTGCATTTGATTGTTGCTACCTTTGACCCTGACCCATTACCTAGATTTCCCAAGTAGACCTTTCACCCTTTTCCCCTATACCCACTTTCCTTTTCCTCACATTTACCTTTTATCAAACCACTCACCGCTTCAGCCTACTGCCTCGTCAGTTCCTGGTTTGAGGGGGATCATCTTCACCCTCACATGGGGTAACCACATCTTATTTTTGTTAGCATCACTTACCAATACAAGCTATGTAACAAAAAGGGGAAAAATGTAGACACTAAAATTAGGTCGCACTCCCCCTTCGTCCCTCAACATATAAGCCCCCTTTATTACATTTACCTAGCCATGACCCCCTTCACCCCACTAATATCAATTTAATTAATTAAATTAAATTAATTCTTTATCCTCACTATATTTATTATTTAAATAATATCTACACATACAGTTCACTTAGACACCTCACCAAGCCAACTCAACCTAAGACCTATTCTTAGCAAGTTACCATAACTAACTAAGACTTACCCAAACCCTAAAAATCAATGCCTACATTACCTCTAACCACATTCCTGCAAGCTCACAAGAAGCTCCGAGTCTCATCCATGGGATAATGACATGAGATCGAGGAAATCGGGAGGATCTCCTAAGTTTACTAAACCTAGGAAATCCCGCCTTGACCAACGTCAGTTACCCCTAACTGTCGCTGGTTAAGCCAAACTGCCGTCAGTTACCCCTTTAACCCAAAACAACCTTATTCTCAAGGTTGGAACTTGGAACTTGAGAGGTGGAAGCAAGTAATTTGATGAGAAAAAAAAAATCTTAGAGAGATAACGCATCTTCAGAGAGCCAATTCCAGCAAGAACTCACATCCCAAGAAGGATATTGAGGATATTCTCGCTATGACCATCCCAAATGCACCATGTTCGATCTGTCTAAGAAAAGAGGAGTGTGCATGTAGCCCATGTAGAATATTTTCTTTATTTGGTGATCATTTGCAGCCTTCAAACCCATCATTAGCACCTCCATCCTTCACACATAGACCTTCAGAATGAAATCCAAGTAAGTATAACATCATACTTTCCTAGTTATTTCATTTCATCATTATTTTATCATCCTTTGTTTATCTTGCTCCCTATTGACCTTCTCCAACATTTTCACCTCCATAAACCCATTAAAACCTTGCAAAAACCTATTCCAGTCACCCAATACCTCGTCCTAACCAACCAAATCCTTTGTGTAATCACAAAGGAAACCAAAACCTCATTCTATGACATTTCTAGATCTCACAGTAACCGGCACCAGTTATACCTAACCATAGTCAATCACCTATGACCAATTCCAGTTTCTGTGTTTACCTACATAGTCTTAAACAAATACCTAACCACCTCATTTTACCTCACCATAACTCACCTGTGACCTACCTAAGACCTTTATTAGACCTGCAGAACCTAGAACCAACCATTTGACCCATGGATTCTATTCTAGCTTATCCTATTAGATTAGATCTGTTTTCTTATTGTGTTTTTAAGTGAGATACCTAAATCATTTTAAAATAACAATAGGATTTACTTTTTTTATACCATTAATTTTTTTAAATAGTGGACTAATATCCATCTAGGAAGTATAATACTTCCGGAACTAGCTCATGTTAGGTAGTTCCTTGCCAATATTGTTTAATTCCTTCGGTGGTTTTGTTTTCATTATAGGTAGTTCCTCCTAGCCAAAAGGATGCTCTCATAGTCAGTTGTGGATTCGAAATTCATACACGTACAAAACCCATCAATCGACATTTGAACAAGTATTCCTCCTATGCCTGTTACCCTATCTCTTTTATCAACAATCTAAGAAAAGGGTGAAATAATTACCTCAACAACAAAGAGAAAGTTAAGGCTAGTGTGTGTGTGTGTGTGTGTGTGTGTGTGTGTGTGTGTGTGTGTGTGTGTGTGTGTGTGTGTGTGTGTGTGTGTGTGTGTGTGTGTTCTTCATTTTTATGATTAACATTATTTTACTTATTCTTATCTTGGTATCAATTTGATTGACTTCTTAATAATTTATCCTATTTAATTACTCTCTTGGATTTAACAATTTAACCGAAGACATAATTATTATTAATTAATAAACTAAATATCAAAGAATATACAAGAGAGATGGGAATAATCTTAACACCATATGCAACTGAACTACCATTATTTTTTTATTTCCAAACCATTTTGAAGAATTTTTCGAGTGATGTTTATTACTTTAAGTGTCAACTTTGACTACAAACCACCCTAATTTTAAGAGTTACATTTATAGAGGATAGATATATCATATAAGCATTTATCTACCAATAAATAACACATGGCTTGGTATGCTTGGTCTATGGTAACATAAAAATCCATAATATACTATGATATTTATGCTAACGGGGTTGAATCCATGATGGAAATGGTCTTTTTGGGGGATGAGTATTTTTTCTTTCTTTTCATTCCCCTCTCTTCATTTTTGGCTTCATAATCCCAAGAAAACTCCATTTTAGTTTTCTCTCGCATACACACCTTACTACCTTGAATCATAAAGGCCTTATCAATGCATCTTGGAATTGATTTTATGACTATAAAATTCCCATTCATTCAATAAAAATAGTTTTAATTGATTGGTAGGATTGGTCTATATATTTAACATATAAACCTAAATATACCATTAATATGTTTATGCTAACGATGGTGACACTTCAATAGAAGTGGCCCTCTTACTAATATAATGGCTGATTGACTTTGAGATGATTATGTTTTCTTTCTTGTCCTTTGCCTTTAATCCTCTATGGATTTTTAATCATGAAAAACAACTCTCATATAGTTTCCTCTAAATACATGGTTTCCCTTTCCTCTCATCATTTATGGCTTCACAATCATAGAAATATATCTTGTTTAATTTCTTATGAATGCATGCCCTTCCCCTCTCATCCTCTATTGATTCATAATCCTAATAAATCTTCCGTTCAATATCTCATTCAATTTCCTTTAAATACATGCATGACATTCTCATCTGCTTCGTGTGGCTTCATATTCACAATGCATACCCTTCCTCTATCCTCCTCTATGGCTTCACAATCCTTACAAAATATCCATGCAATTTCCTTTAAATACATGCTTTCGTCATCTTAACATATATGGCTTCATAATCTCAAAAACTCTCAGTCAATTTCCTCTAAATACATGTCAATTCCCTCTCCTCCTTTATAGATTAATGACCCCAAAAAAATCCTACTCAATTACCTTTAAATACATTCCCTTCTACCCTTAGATATTCCTCTTTAGTCTATTTTCCTCTCATCCTTAATGACTTCATAATTTCCAAAAATTCCCATTAAATTTCTTCTAAATGTATGCCATGCTACCCCAAATCAGATATGTGTCTTTAATTACAACTTAAAATAAATTCTATAACTCTAAAATCCACACTTACTTATTCATACTCATTCTCTCTATATTTTTCTCGGATAAATATATATACTAGTATTAATAGGATTTTCCACTAACAATAACATGTTTATTGAAAATATTTTGTAATTTCAAATACTTTCAAATAATACTTATATGAGAAAAAATAGTTTAATTTATCAATATAAATTTTACATGATAAAAATAATTCCCATGTTTAGCTTCATTTCTCTTGAGCCCTTAAAATCTCCACCTTGACCTTGACCTCTATTCTAAAGTCTTTAATCATCATTGTGCCTCCACATCAAGCAAGGGAAGAGTAACTCTAGTCCTTAATTAACTTTCTCACAATGTTAAGGAGGAGTGAAACAATGTAGACAAGGCTCCGATGGTGGCAAATGAGAGGACCCACTCGGGTTTACATTCTCTAAAAGAGAGAACCCTTTCCACCCTTTTTCTAGACTGATTTTCAACAAAAATAGAGGCAACTTGGGAGGTCTACATAGTTGTAAGATATTTTGAGCTTAGGACATGTTTTATTTTGAGGTTTACGCATACATAATTTGTAAGATATCTACAACAATCCCCGATCACACAACTATATCTCTGATTCCGAATTCCCACATGAAGCTCTATCAATGTCATGTTTAAAAAAACCATGGCATATGGAGATCCATATGGAGTTGGCCATCTCGATTTCCCTCTAGTTTGGAAGAGATGCGCTTGATACATTAATAGGGACCGCAATTGGTATATCTTTTTGTTTTAGTTGATTTTATACTTGTTTCTTATGTTTTAAGAGGAGGGTTTCAACCCTTTCAATTTTTATAAAGTATTTTCTTGTGACTCGAACCTTCTCTTGTCAATTTTTTATCATCTCTATTTAGTTGTGTCCTTTCCCTTCTTCCTAATTTTCTCCCCTAGGTTTTTTTTTCCCTCTCACGTGTTTTTGTGTTTATGTATGTTCTTATAACTATAACAGATCTAGTTTTAGTTTTTCCAAAACCAAAACTTGTCAAATTCATAACATATGGTTTTTATAACCTATTTTGTGGGCTCTTATAACTATATATTTAGGTGCATTGAGTTTTCCCCCTTTTTATTTAGTTTTTTCCGCTTGTTGTATGTCATCATACACACTAGTAGAATCTTAATTTCAATTCAAGAAGTCTATAGATACATATGTGCATTACTAAATTTATGAGAGTGAATGACCACAAGTAAATTTATATTAAAATTATAAAGAAAGGAATTTAATTATTTCTTAATACATCCATGTGTCAAGAAAAAGTCAATTATTTAGGGAATAACATATAACATTTACTTTGCTCTAGTTTGTTTTTTTGTTGTCTTTTTGTGGTTTCTTTGCTGCTTTTGTGCAGCGTTTTTGTTGTTTTGTCTTGTTTGGGTAGCTGTTTTTTGGCTACTTTGGGCTTCATTGTCATACTTGGATTCTGATCCTTTTTTCTCTGATTTTCATTCCTATTCTGGCTCCTAGGCCCTCTGTTGTACTCAAGGGTATAGTCCCTTTCAAAAAACTATTTGCCAATAATTAAAAAAACATATAACATTTACTATTTATTACATCTCCTAATGAATAAAGGTTAAGACACTTACATTACACTAGACTTCATATTGAACTAAATTATACTTGTGTGTTGTTTTATGGTGCATTCTCGAAATAGTCTTGATTTGGTCATGCCCCTTAATCCATCCCCAAATTTTAATGTTTTGCATGATGTTGATTTGAGTTAGGGTTATAAAGAAGGATGGTTGTTTGTGAGTGACTCATTGTGAATTCTAGATAAACAAGCAAGGTTTCCAAATCCCAAAAGTAGATGATCAAGTTTTCCTAATCATTTTCGTAGTAGCTAACAATCTCAAGAACCACACTGCTATGGTTATGTCCATGCCACTTAATGATTAGTACATATGGTTCCGGTTAAGATGCTCAATTTCTTTATTTTTTTCCTACTCTATTTCATCTTAGTATTAGGGCATGTTTTTAACTTATATTTTTGACAACTATCTCAAGATGTGTAGATAAATGTGTATCAATATAAAAACCTATATTTCTCGAGAATTTCAATTATTTCAATTATAATATGTTTCTAGAATACTAGTTGATATAATTAAGTCTGATTTATTGAGTTATATATGTTAATGCTTGATTGCAAATTGTTTTGTTTATTTGTTGTTTATTATTAGCACTAAACCAAGTTCCAAATCTAAAAGTTAAAAATACTAATGTGGAATTTTTGATGTTAGTGCAAACCATCATTTTCAATATTCAACAACAATTATAAATGGTTAAATGTATTATTTAATGTATCAAACCTTAACTTAATATGAATAAATATAATTTTGATATTTCATTATTTAATATTTAGTGAAATATCCACCTAAACAAATTATACACAAAATTTCAATGTAAACACAGGAATATAATCGTGTCTTTCTCTCCTAGAACATATATAGATCTTTTATATGTTCGAACATTTAATTTTGAATTTTCTATTTTCTCTTTAGGGAAGTCATCATTTGTTCTTCCAATTCCACTTTTTAAGCATTAAAGGCTGGTTTGGGCTCCAAGTAGGTCTTAATTTGATGTCAACTTGTCTTAAATATACACAAGTGTTGTAGTTCATTTTAGGCATTTGCCACTAATATAGAAGGCATTCATTAAGAATTAATTGAAAGATAGAAAATTCATTTATTGTTCACATGAATCTAAGGAGTATTTGTAATAATTTTAGAGAAATCAATAAGTCATTGGAACATTCATTGAAGCACTAAATTTCATGTTAAATATATATCACACAACATTGGTTTTTCTAGATGATGAATTAATACAATCATTGGTATTTTATTTTTATATTGTAGTTCAACAAGGGGATAACAAACATCAAGATATTTTAACTATTTTTGGTATAATGCAATCCCCAAAACATGTCTCATTGTGCTTGAGGGTGATGATCTTTACAAGGGCCAAAAAAAGGGACACAAGGTCAAGGCCCGTCTAATGGAGAGGTAAGTGATGGGCTGGTTTAAGTAAGTCCCATAAGTGGTGTGGGAATTGGTAAAAAAATTGTGTCAATGGTGAGTGTGCACATGTGAGGGGATGTTAGGCCCAAGCCCCATAAAGGCTTGTAGGTTATTGGGTGGACACTAGAGTAGAGCTCCCCATGTTATATTTTGTTTTGTTTTGATATGGGAGTTAGCACAAAATTCCCGAATTCCCACGTGAAGCTCTATCAATGTCATGTTCAAAAAAACTTTGCATATGGGGATCCATATGAAGTTGGCCATTCGATTTCCCTCTAGTTTGGAAGAGATGTGCTCGATACATTAATAGGGGACAACAATTGGTATATCTTTTGTTTTAGTTGATTTTATACTTGTTTCTTATGTTTTAAGAGGAGGGTTTCAACCCTTTCAATTTTTATATAGTATTTTCTTGTGACTCAAACCTTCTCTTGTCAATTTTTTTATCATCTCTATTTAGTTGTGTCATTTCCCTTCTTCCTAATTTTCTCCCCTACGTGTTTTCCTTTTTTTTTAGTATGTTCTTAGAACTATAACATTCTGGTTTTAGTTTTTCTAGAACCAAAACTTGTCAAATTCATACCACTATGGATTTTATACCCTATTTTGTGGGCTCTTATAACTCTATATTTATGTGCATTGAGGTTTTTCCCCCTTTTTATTTATTTTTTCCGCTTGTTGTATGCCATTATGTATACTAATAGAATCTAAATTTGAATTCAAGAAGTCTATAAATACACATGTGCATTACTAAATTTATGAGAGTGAATGACGACAAGTAAATTTCTATTAAAATTATAAAGAAAGGAATTTAATTATTTCCTACTACATCCATGTGCCAAGAAAAATTCAATTATTTAGGGAATAACATATAACATTTACTATTTTATTACATCCACTAAAATAATAAAGGTTAGGACACTTACATTATAGTAGACTTCATATTGAAATAAATTATACTTGTGTGTTGTTTTATGGTGCATTCTCAAAAGAGTCTTGATTTGGTCATGTCCCTTAATCCATCCCCCTAATCTTAATGTTTTACATGGTGTTGATTTGAGTTAGGGTTATAAAGAAGGATGGTTGTTTGTGAGTGACTCATTGTGAATTATAGAGAAGTGAGCAAGGTTTATGAATCCCAAAAGTAGATGATCAAGGTTTCCTAATCATTTTTGTAGTATCTAACAATTTCAAGAACCACATTATTATGGTTATGGCCATACCACTTAATGATTACTACATATGGTTCCGGTTAAGATGCATAATTTCTTTTAATTTTTCCTACTCTATTTCATCTTAGTATTAGGGAATGTTTTTTAATTTATATTTTTACAAATATCTCAAGATGTGTAGATAAATGTGTATCAATATAAAAACCTAGATTTCTCAAGATATTCAGTTATTTCAATTATAATATGTTTCTAGAATACTAGTTGATATAATTAAGTCTGATTTATTGAGTTATATATGTTAATGCTTGATTGCAATTTGTTTTGTTTAGTTGTTGTTTATTATTAGCACTAAACCAAGTTCCAAATCTAAAAGTTAAAAATACTAATGTGGAATTTTTTGATGTTAGTGCAAGCCATCATTTTCAATATTCAACGACAGTTATAAATGTTTAAATGTATTATTTAATGTATCAAATCTTAACTTAATACAAATAAATATAATTTTGATATATCATTTTTTAATATTTAGTGAAATATCCACCTAAACAAATTATACACATAATTTCAATTTAAACACATGAGAATACCTTTGGCTTTCTTTCCTAGAACATATATAGAGATTTTATATGTTCCAAACATTTAATTTTGAGTTGCCTATTTTTTCTTAAGGGAAGTCATCATTTGTTCTTCCAATTTTTCTTTTTAAGCACTAAATTTCATGTTAAATATACATCACACAACACTAGTTTTCGTGGATGATGAATTAATACAATCATTGGTATTTTATTTTTTATATTGTAGTTCAATAAGGGGCTAACAAATATCAATATAGTTGAACTATTTTTGGTATAATGTGATCCCCAAAACATGTCTCATTGTGCTTTAGGGTGATGATCTTGACAAGGGCCAAAAAAGGGACACAAGGTCAAGGCCTCGTCTAATGGAGAGGCAAGTGATGGGCTAGTTTAAGCATGTCCCATAAGTGGTGTGGGTATTGGCACAAAACAATTGTGTCAATGGTGAGTGTGTTAATAGGAGGGGATGGTAGGCCCAAGCTCCATATAGGTTTGTAGGTTAGTGGATGGACACTAGAGTATAGCTCCCATGTTATATTTTGTTTTTTTGTGATATAGGAATTAGCACAAAAAGGTTGTGCCAACAAAGTGATTGTGTGCATGTGAGGGGGCCGATAGGGTCAATCCCTCCATGAGTTATAGGTCAATGGGTGGCCAACATATCAGAGCTCCCCACACCATGTTTTATTTGAGGGTAATCAAAGGTTAGTATGTAATTGTTTTTATTATAAACAAATGAAAAAAAAGATACACTTGTGAAGAGCCATGGGAGGGAAGGAGAATTTTTCAAATCCCTAACTCATTCTCCTCTTTTTTAATTAATTAAAAGAAATATTAAACATACATACATACATATTTTATGTGTGTGCGCACACACACACACACACACACACACACACACACACATGTGTGTGTGTGTGTGTGTGTGTGTGTGTGTGTGTGTGTGTGTGTGTGTGTGTGTGTGTGTGTGTGTGTGTGTGTGTGTGTGTGTGTGTGTGTGTGTGTGTGTGTGTGTGTGTGTGTGTGTGTGTGTGTGTGTGTGTGTGTGTGTGTGTGTGTGTGTGTGTGTGTGTTTCTTTATTTATTTATGAAAATATAATATGATTAATATGAAACATATTTATTCCTTGATATTTCCTTCTTTGATATAATATTGTAACTTAAATTCATTAATAAAGAAGGAAATATCAAATAATAAATATGTTTGATATTAATCATATTAGACATTCATAAATAAATAAAGAAACACACACACACACACTCGAAATAAATAATACATGTGTATTTCACACACACAATATTATATTATAACTTAAATCCATCAATAAAGAAGGAAATATCAAAGTTAAATTATGTTCCATATTAATCATATTAAATTTTCATAAATAAAGAAAGAAACACACACATTTAATATGATTAATATGAAATTTAATATGATTAATATGAAACATATCTATTCTTTGATATTTCCTTCTTTATTGATGAATTTTATTGATGAATTTAAGTTGTGTATGTGTGTGTGTGGATGTGTGTTTGAAATAAATAATACATGTTTTTTTATAATTTATAAGTTGAATGAGACCCATAAACACATTAATACTGATGAAATTGGGTTTGAAAATATGTTGAAACATATTTTATAAGATGATTAAGAACACACACATCAAATGGATAAATAAAGTTAAACCCCAAAATTGACACGCGGTCTTAAAAAGTATAGAAATGCACAAGGAAGATATTATCAAAGAAATCAATACTTTTTTAATAAAATGTAAAATGGAAAAATATTGGCAAGTGGACCACATATTTGTCAATTGTCCCTAATTCACGGGAATCATGACATATACCTAATGTCGAAATAAAAATCACCAAAACTTTCACAAGGCCCATGGAACCATAAAGCTCCAACATATAAGGGAGAGGAACAAACCTCTTTGTGCACCCTAAGTTTAAGGGTGCACATAGCCACCATAACATCATATAATTCAAAACAAAAAAAAAAACTTTAATAGGTTATGTTCTCCTTATTATATATATTTCGTTTTAGATATTAAAATAATGTGGAAGGGACATTTTTTAAATATTTAAATTTGGTTATTTTAAATACAAAGAAATTCAAGGTGAACCATTACTTGAGAATTAAGTCACATATTTTTTTCTACCTATTTGTCATCATTTGATTGGCTAATTGGGGTGAAATGACTTGTTGAGACTTGATGTGACTTATTATATTGGGCACTTTTTTTCAAAACGTAAGTGGAAAAGTGACATGTACTAGCTCCCTAATTTTCATGTACCCTCACAAGTATTGGTCCATGCTCAATAATTGGCTCCTCTCCCTTATAATATACTTGGATTTCCTTAACCAAAATTTAAGATTAGAGAAATTTGATTAAGTGTTCAAACCCAAAGTTACATTGACTATCAATTTTTTTTAAAATGCATTCAAATGTGACAAAGGGAGTCAAGGTTTGTAAGCCTATAGAACTGAAACCAATGGCATTCAAGACCCCATACTCCAAATAAATCAAGGTCAAGAAGTTCCAAAGACCCTATCTAGAAGTGATTTTCACAAGGAATGATATCATCACCCTTATCAATTTCTCATTACGCATTTAATTCATTTGCATCATCCTCAAAGGAAATAATTTTATATACATTATTCCATAATCATCTAGGTTATAATATGCCCAAACAACTCAATGAGGTGAGAAGTACATAAAATTTCTACATAACCTCTTATATAGTGTATGGAGTTGCAAGGCACAAAATAATTCTAGGTCCCGAAACCAAAGGAATCATGCCTCCCTTGTAGAATATAGTGTTCTAAATTTCCCATAGATTAGAGATTAATATGAGCTATACTAATTTCATGAACTTTAATGATGCATTTCTCTTCCATGTCATCGGGATGCTAGAGAGTGACTTCATTAAACCGATATCAGATCAAACAATGGCCACAATTATAAAACATGGAAGTTAGTTCATTTGATTCTCCACTTTTTAATATATAAGAGTTTTTGGTTTCAATGATGCTCCTTCAATGTTTTTAAAGTATGTGAGTGATAATTGGGCCCTTTTTTAGTTAAGTCTACACAATTGGTAGAGGTATACAATTTTCTAGCCATAAGCACAAATATAAAATACATTTCCTAGTCTAAACCCTAAACCCTAAACTTGCACTATGTTAAATGGTTCTAAAGCCATGGAAACTGAGATGACCAAGATGATACAACAAGTTTATGTGAAAAGGACCGAATTTAATAACCAAATGTTCATTAAGGGTATTCTAGGTATCACATATAGAACTTGCCCATGTGCTTGAGATTATTAGGTGAATTGTAAAACAAAAAGATGTGCACTTAAGATATTATTCCAAAATGATCATGAAAAAATAGACCAACTTTGAGTTATTAAATAACATGGTACATGAATTCATGGATGAAAAAAATACATGGTGGATCGTACATATGATTAAATAATTGAGTTAGCTTTAAATCCTATCTCTAGGATAGATTGGTCTTTGAGAGATGTGGCTATGTTTTAAGAAAAATAAAGGTGGCTATGGATCATAGTCTTACTTGAATGTAAAAGGATTTTTTTTTGCAAAAACTATATAAGAGTTATCCCTACAATGACCTTCGATCATCTCCACCAAAATCTTCTACTTTTTCTACAGGCATCCTTCACCTACAAATGATATTATAAATATATTTAAATCAAGTCACAAACATGTACCTAGAGTCATTGATGACCAGAAAGATCAACAAACTTAGAATAATCCCAAGTTCGTATTCAAAACATGGTAACAAGAAAAATATAATGACCCTTAATCTACATGGCCCACTCATTCTTTGTCTTCTCAAACTAGTCTTAAGTATCCCATATTGATAAAAATACTGCAATTTTTAAGTTCTGATCAAAATCAAGATCTTCCTCTCAACACCCCAATATTATCCAAAGACAACCATTCCATAAGATCATATCCCACTCGATCACTATCCTGATCATGGTCCAATCACTTGTCTCTTCTCAATCCTACCTTCATAATGACTATACTTATACTGAAATGCCAACCGGCTCAATGCATTTTTTAAGAAGATGAAGAGGATAGTGAAAACAATGGCTTTAGATAATGAAGTGATTATACTTTTATATGCTTGAATGATTCCCAAAATCCTAAGGTAAATCTCTAAGATCACTAATGATGATCAAGAATTCAAATATGTCGGGATAATTATTAACATTGGAAATGAAAATAAAGAAGACATGTCAATTGGTGACTACCGGGATTTCATGATACTGATAGGAAAATTCAAAAAGAAGGTGATAAAGAGCACATGAGAGATTCATTAAACACAATCATTAAGTGCACGAGAGATATAAGAAAAAAGTGACATAATACAAAAAGAATAATGACCAATTGGTTGTATACATTCAACACCTAGAATATCCTCAGTGTATGTTCCTCATGTGATCGTGATTCAGAACAAAAGTACTCTCTTGACATCTAGAAAAAATGGAATTATGTGCAAAGAAACTAAAACATTGTATAAAGACATATTAGTGTGAGGATTGGTGTTAATTGATGAAGTCGTGAGATTTTTTTAAAGATTCATGGAGGGCTATTGATTTAAGTGTAGATTAATTACTTTAACTTAAATTCTATTGATTAAGGGTTAGAAATGGGTTGTATATTCAAAGTATATTAATTATTCATTAAAATTAAATTAGAATATAACTCCAAGTAATAAATAATGAAAACAACAATCTATCATCACTTAAACATGAAAAGGGGAATATAAAATTAATGGTGTGCAGATCGGTTGTGTCGATCGAGGAATAATTGGAAGTCCTTCATCTCATGAACTATAACTAGAGGATGCACGACAAGACCATACAGTTGGTACAAGATCAAATTACGAGTCCTTTTTAGTATGGTTTTGGATTGGTAGCTAGTAAGCTCTCTGTAACTTTTGGTGTTAGTTGAGGATCTAGAGATGGACTTTGCTATGTGGTGCTATGGATCACAAAAGTGAAATTCTTTTACGTAATACCCTATGATGGATAAAAATGATATATACATACAATAAAGTCTGTTAGCATAATTTAGCATAGGCATATTTATTGCATTTTATTGCATTGTCTTTTATTTAATAATGTGCAACATGTGCACTCTAGTCTAGTGACTTGCATTCAATATTGTTATGTTGGATAACATTCAATATTGGTATTAGTAGTAATTACATGTGCATGTGAGATGGGTCTTATCATCTCATAGTTGGTGTCTGCTAGGGTGTCATGTCTATCCATATGAGGTTGTCTAATATCTATAAATATTACAGCTCTTGCATTGTAATGTAATCTGATTTCATGATCAATAATATTTGTGAGGCTTCCGTCCCTCTTTGGTCATTGCAATCTTATTCTATTCTATCATTTGGTATCTAAGCTATACCATTATTATCATTTGGTATCAGAGCAGGTTCTATCCAAGCAAGGTTGAAGAGGAGCACTATTGGAGAGGATCCATTGGAGAAGAAGATCTGCATCAAAGGAGAGCCATTGAAGCATCCCGCAGCCTCCATTCCTCCCAAGCATCCATCAACTAAAATTTGACCTATCCACTTATTTGGAAGGTAAATTTTTTTATTAGTCATTGGCATAGCCAATTGATCTAACATATTGGCGGAATATTTCAGATTTGGAGATCTTTAAAAAAAAAAGGAGAAAGATCTTGAAAAAAATTGCAGATCTAAAAAAAAAAAAAGATTTGAAAAAAAAAAGATCTAAAAAAAAAAAAAAAAAAAGGAGAGAGATCTTGAAAAAAAATTGCAGATCAAAAAAAAAAAAGATCAGATCTAAAAGTGGAGGTGTGAAGAATTCGGGAGCAAAGGTTGAAGCAGTCCCGTCAACAAAATTCCAGCAGATAGCTCTTAGAAAAAAGGACGTAAATTTTTCATACAATGTCGGATTGATGTGCCATTTTTTTTTCTGGAAAGATAAGAAGGAGGCACACAACTTTTCAGTTTACATCATCTTTAGATTCAGCCTCTACATGTGACAAAAAGTCTATACAAGTCGGATCATTTTTTTCTAAAAAAATCAGATCTAGCTGGTAAATTGGTAAGATCTCAAAAACTAAGATTCTAATTCTTCTGAAATTTTGTGGGTTTCAAGAAAAATATTGTATGATGTTGCTGTCAAAATTTTAGAAAAACCTAGATCACGGTTTGTGAGAAAAGGTGAAAACAATATTCAAATTGTTTGTTTGGATCTTGGGAACAAACAGGTCAGCGGTTCAATTCCCACTCTCTCCATATTTTTTCTTAAATTATTTTTTTGGAAAATTTGGAGAAATTAATAAATTTTGGGAGATTTCCAAATTTAGAAGCTCACCAAACACATTTAGAGCCACCGCTAAATTTAGCGGAAAAACACCTATTGGGGGTAAAAAAATATTTTTGGCCTAAATTGTGTATTTTGTGATTCTAAACCCTTTTTTGTAAAGAGGGGGACACAAAAACTTCATTTTGATGTAATTTTGGAGTATTTTGTACTAATCTTGGTGCATAAAAAAAAAAAAGTACAAATTTTTTATTTTATGTTTGGTTCTATCACACGAGATCTTTGATCTCATAGCAGCGTTCGGTATATACGGTGCCTCTGGGAAGCGCTTACGGGTGATGCCGTCGTGACTACTACTACACTTAACGCCTAACACAGCTGCCTAAATGTCATCTGGGCATCAACCCTATAAAATTCGATGAGTAATAAGGACACAATACACACACATTTGAGCCCTCCCATCCATTTGTGCTTACACAAACCCCTCTCCATACTGTCTACGTACCACGTACTAAATTCTTTCACGTGCGTTAACACCTCTTTCCATACTGATGGGTATATTGAAAGGGTGATCTTCTTCCACGTACCGACGGGTATATCGGAAGGGAGCGTATATAGAAAGGTTTGGTATATCGGCCTGACGGTATATTGAGAGGGAGACCATAAACCTGGAGTGATAAGAGCCTTACCCTTTGTCAGAAATTCAGAGTTTCAGAAATTCAGATTGCAGAAATGGGTGCACAAGCACCAAAGTTCTTCTTGCCAGATTCACAACTGCTTAGAGGAGACAACTATGTTGCATGGAAACCGAAGATCAAGGTGTTACTTGAGTTTGAAGACCTATGGACAGTTGTAGATGGACAAACAACAAGATCACTTGATGATGGAAGACAACAAGTTCAATTTGACAGGGCCAATCAAAAGGCCAAGTTGATCATCTTGTTTAGCGTAACAGACGATGTGCAACCCCACATTAGAGATGCCACATCAGCCAAGGATGCATGGGATAAGTTGAGCACAGTCTATGAGGCAAAGAACAAGAATGCCATCCTCAACCTACTATCACAACTACATACTCTCAAGTTCAAGCACAATGAGAAGGTTGAAGTTTTTTTGAGACAAGTTGCTACTTTGAGGGCATCTCTATTGGCATTGGGAAAAGAGATAAGTGATGAAGACCTCGTACCAATTGTGTTGTGAGCACTTCCTCCTTCCTATAGAATCTTTGTGATAACTATCAATATGAGTGAACACACAGTCACCTTTGAGAAGTTGGTCAATCTACTCCAACAAGAAGAGGCAATGAACAACAAAGATCATGAAGATGAGCAAGCACTATCTTCCAATCATAAAGGAAAGGGGAAATTTTAGTCCAATAACAAGAAGTCCCAACAAAATCAAAGTCAACGAGACAACACCAAGAAGTGTCCCATTTGCAATAGAGGGGGACATGACATCAAAGATTGTTGGTACAATTCCTATAAAAAGGGTTCATCAAGCAATTCAAAACCCAATAACCATCAAGGTAACAATAATTCAAATAAAGGGAAGTCCAACAACAACAACAATCAAGGGCAAAAAAATGGTAATTGGCAAAGAAAACCCAAACAACAAGGGTACATTGCCGAACATGAGGATGATTCAGATGAAGGACACCACATGTATTCTGCTCAATTTGATGAAGAAACCAAGTCCACACAAGATATCTGGTATGTTGACTCGGGTGCAACTCGACACATGACTGGACGTAAGGATTGGTTCTACACACTGCGTGACTCACCTAACAAGAACCATGTGTCATTAGGTGATGACTCATCATACAGTGTCAAGGGGATTGGAAACATTTCACTACCTCTTGGAAAGCATGACTACAAAATCACAAATGTATTGTATGTACCTGGGTTGACCAAGAATTTGCTATCAGTTAGTCAACTCCTTGATCACAACTTGAAGTTAGATTTTGACAGTAATAATGGAGAAAAAGTGTGCTTGATAAGAGATAAGTCAAGAGGTTCCAAGATTGTAGCAAGAGCCTCCAATGTGGGACACATGTTCCAACTTGATTTTGTCCACAAGGATGATCAAGCTCTAGTGGCCAAAGACACACAATCTGTCAGAACTATGGCATCACAGATATGGTCACATCAGTTTTGGCTATCTCCAAACACTTCAAAAGGGCAACATGGTGAAAGGATTGCCTACACTCAAGCACAACACTGACAAGTGTCACAATTGCCTAGCTGGAAAGCAACACAGAGTACCCTTCCAGAAGAACACATATAGAGCTAAGGGAAAGCTTGATTTGGTGCACACCGATCTTTGCGGGCCCATGCAACCAAGTCATTCTGGATGTCAATACTTCATGCTTTGTGTTGATGACTACTCAAGAAAGATGTGGATATATTGTCTAAGAAACAAGAGTCAAGCCTTTGAGACATTTCAGAAGTTCAAAGCACTTGTTGAGAATGAAGTTGGTCGCAAGATCAAAACTCTCCACTCAGATCGAGGGGGGGAATTCACAAGCAATGAGTTCAAGACTTACCTAGAAGCTCATGGGATTCATCGACAAATGCCTCCTACTCACACACCACAAGCAGAATGGTATAGTTGAGAGAAGGAATCGTACTATCATGGAAATGGTGCGATGTATGATTGATGACTCAGGTTTAACAAAGACATTTTGGGCAGAAGCTACAAGAACTATAGTCTATTTGTTGAACAGAGTGCCCACAGTAGCTCTTGAAGGAGTGACACCTCAAGAAGCATGGTCAAATCGGAAACCATCAATTACACACCTAAGAGTATTTGGGTGTAAAGCTAGCATGCACATACCCAAGAAGAACAGGAACAAGTTGGATATGAAAGCTGAGAAACTAATATTCATTGGATACAGTGAAGAAGCACTTGGGTACAGATTATGGGATCCGAAAGCAAAGAAAGTATACACAAGTAGGGATGTTGAGTTCTTTGAGAAGAAACAAGCAGATGCTCCACTCAACGACTCAACAAACATGTAGAATACACCTCTTGTGAAGATAGAATTTGATGTTCCCACTGAAGATGACAGTGATGAATTGGATGATGGTGAAAACTTGGATCCACCACAAGCCAATGGAATAGCTAAGAAGTTACCTAAATGGTATACTCAATTAATAAGAGATGTAAATTTGGATGAAGCACCTAGCACATCGTCCAATCCTGGACCTAGAACTCGTAGTCAAGCTCGTGAAGAGGTCAATTATGCCCTAATGAGCAGATTTGTTGAAACAGTTGAGCCATCTACAGTTCAGGAAGCCCTACAATCAAAATCTTGGAAAGATGCCATGGATTCAGAGTATCAGTCAGTGATGAAGAACAACACATGGCAACTTGTCGACCTTCCACCAGGGAAGAAACCCATTGGATGCAGATGGATATTCAAGACTAAGTACAAATCAGATGGGACTATTGACAAGTATAAAGCAAGGCTTGTAGCAAAGGGGTATGCACAACAAGAAGGCATTGATTATGAGGAGACATTTGCTCCCACAACCAAGATCAAGACAATCAGGATGATCTTTGCTCTAGCTGCACAATTTGGTTGGAAAGTCCACCAAATGGATGTGAAAAGTGCCTTTCTTAATGGAGATTTGCAAGAAGAAGTCTATATGACTCAGCCAGAGGGTTATGTAATACCAGGAAAAGAGATGATGGTATGCAGACTCATAAAATCTCTATATGGCCTAAAACAGGCACCCCGGGCATGGTACATCAAAATTGATGAGCATCTCATAAGTCATGGATTCGAAAGGAATCCTTATGACCCCAATCTCTACCTCAAAAATCAAGGGGGGGAGATTGTCATTGTGGTTGTTTATGTCGATGATCTAGTCATTACAGGTAGTTCTGTGAAGATGATCGATGCAACAAAGAAGGATTTTAATCGATCGTTCGACATGACAGATCTCGGGCTCATGCACTATTGTCTTGGGTTGGAAGTATGGCAAAAAGAGAATCATATCTTTGTGTCATAGTTGAAATACACCAAGACAACGCTCGAGAAATTCAGGATGATGGACTGCACTCCTATTGCTACACCTATGGAAGTGAGACTTCAGTTATCTCGTTCGATCCATCACCACCGGTGAATGCAACTCTCTATCGGCAGTTGATCGGGAGTCTCATTTACCTGACATATACTAGACCAGATATCAGCTTTGCAGTCAGCTATTTATCACGCTTCATGCAAGAACCGAAAATATGTCATTGGAAAGCAGCAAAGAGAATACTAAGATATCTAAAGGGTACAGTTGACCTTGGTCTAGAGTACAAGAAGAATGACAATTTCTTCTTGACAGGATATTCAGATTCAGATCATGCAGGAAACATGGATGATAGGAAGTCAACATCAGGCTTCATCTTCTTTATGGGATCTGGACCGATATCATGGGGAAGCAAGAAATAGAACTTTGTTTCTCACTCTTCTACAGAAGTAGAGTATCGAGCTGCAGGTGAAGTTGTTTGTGAAGCAATATGGCTACGCCGAATACTGGAAGGAATTGGTCTACCACAATAGAAATCTACTCCAGTATATGTTGATAATGAAGGAGTTCTAAAGCTTGTTCGCAATCCAGTATTTCATGAGAGAACCAAGCATATTGAAGTACAGGTTCATTTCATATGCGAGCATGTCTTGAAGCACAACATACAGCTCCATTTGTGTCCTATAGCTGAACAGAAGGTAGATGTTTTCACTAAGTCACTTGCACGTGACAAATTCACACTGTTCAGAGAGTTCCTCTCCACTTCATTGGAAACTATGCAAAATTAAGGGGGGGAATGTTAGCATAATTTAGCATAGGCATATTTATTGCATTTTATTACATTGTCTTTTATTTAATAATGTGCAACATGTGCACTCTAGTCTAGTGACTTGCATTCAATATTGTTATGTTGGATAACATTCAATATTGGTATTAGTAGTAATTACATGTGCATGTGAGATGGGTCTTATCATCTCGTAGTTGGTGTCTGCTAGGGTGTCATGTCTATCCATATGAGGCTGTCTAATATCTATAAATATTATAGCTCTTGCATTGTAATGTAATCTAATATCTATAAATATTCGTCCCTCTTTGGTCAGCAATCTTGTTCTATTCTATCATTTGATATCTAAGTTATACCATTATTATCAAAATCATGTACACATTAGATAAAAAGGAGAAAAACATGTGTGGTGATCTAATAACCCCTATTTGTCCAGGCTTGCACTACATCCCTTCAAGCAGAGAAAACCTTATGTAATTATCTAGTTTTGGTCAGTGTGAATAAAAATATAATTCAACCCCCTAAAGTTCCCTTGAGTCTCTTGACCCAAATGTAACATGTGTAACTATAGATAGACTTAAACGTACCTTTTTTAGTGTGATATTATATTCCTAATGTATGTAAACCTAGAATGAATTCCCTTGAGCTTTTAAATGGTTGGCAACATATAACCTTGGCTTGAACTTGATTATGGCTTGGCTCATGTGGATGATAAAGCTAGAATCTTTGACATGGTTGAGCTCATCGATATGATGTAGGGGATGCTCCTAAGGTTATGTTTTTAATTTAAATCTAAGAGATGAGATTTTTAGAGTTCTTTAGAAAAGTATTTGCAAAATTGCTCTTCAAAGTGTCGGAGTGAGTTCAAATGGTGAATTATAATTTCTTATATAGGTTTTTGTAGGTACATTGTCACATTAAGGGTAACCTAGGGAGAGAAAATGACCCATAAAAGATATCAAATTAAGAAATTAGTCATTGGAGGATAAAATACATGACAATATTGGTCGACCGAAATACAATATGACTTGTTCTAGTCTCGTATGGTTTAAATAGGAATCTCATGTAAATATCTAGCATTTCATGTGAGATGCCCTGAACATAATACAATGATGTGGGAAAATGTGATTATTTGAATGACTAGTTAGAGTGTGAAATAGATAAAATAATGCAATGGAAAACAAAATATGAAACTAGGATTAGGATATGATAATTGAGAGGAGCGAGATGGATTTGATTAGATGATCTTTATTCAATGTAAGAGAATTCGATTACAAACAAAATAGGTGTACTAACACCATAACCTACCTTACCTACATGGAGGAAACTAATAAAACAATGTAATATAATCGGGATTATAAGAACATTCCCCCTTATTACATTGTTTTTATAAATGTACCCCTGAAACAACTCAAATTTCACCTTTCCAAGAGACTTGGTGAGTATATCAGCTACATGAGAATTGGTTGTGCAAAGAACATTTGGATGTGGTGGTTTAAGACTTGTTCTCAAATGTAATGACAATCTAACTCGATATGTTTGGTTATTTTGTGGAAAACTAGATTTTTCACAAGTTTCAACACACCCATATTGTCGCAATGAATGATCGTGGATTTTCTTCATGAATTCCCATATCATCCATAATGTGACATAACCAAATCACTTCACACACATATCCTCATGCGTCATGATACTATGCCTTAGTGGATGAGAGAGAAACAACAAATTTATTCTTTTTAATCCACAAGATAGGTCTAGATCCGATATGAAAAACATATAATGTAGTTTATTTCTTGTCATCAGCAAATCCATCATAGTCCGAGTTGGTATATCCCTATAAGAAGAACTGGGATTTCTTCTGATATTCCATGCAATAATCAACTAAACCTTGTACATATCTCAAAACATGATTCTATGCTACCCAATGACATTTCTTTGGCTCCTGCACGAATATGGAAAGATAGTTTACAAAAAACATAGGTCGATTTGGTATAAGTCTAGTAAATGAGACTTGAACGAGCCCTTTGTAGTGAGTAGCATCTACTTGAGGTGAATCCTTGAATTTAGAAAGTTACAAACCTTTCTCAATTGGAGTGGATATATGTTTAAAATCAGACATCCCATACTTTACTAGGAGTTTCTTGGAATACTTCATTTGGGAGATTATAATGTGATGATTCTTCTGCCATATCTTCAAGCCAAGAAAGTAGTGAAGTAGCCCCAATATGTCATGTTGAAATATTTCTTCAAATCATTCTTAACATATTCAATGAGATTGTCTGAACTCCATGTGATCACAAGATCATCTGCATACAAATAAAAATTATAATCTCTATGCCTATCTTTTTTATATACATATTTAAATATGAGGGGACACATGTGAATCCATGTTGCAATATGTGATCATAAATTTTAATGTACCATGTGTTATGTTGTGGAGCATGTTTTCATGTGTGGAAGTGTTGAAGAATGTACACTAAAAGTACTATACATTATAGATAGTTTTCTTATTGGGGTTTGGGACCGGGTCGAGCCCCGAGTGGGGGTTCAAGGGTGAAGCCCCCGAGAATTTTTTTTGGCCTCAAAAATGTGCCCAATATATCGGAAAATTTTTCTTCTCATATGGGCAGGATTTTTGACCCATAGGTTTATGGGATAGTTTTGTCCCATGGTTTTGGTACCCACGGTATTGTAAAAATACTTAAGCAGTTTCCTATTTATGTGGTTTTGTGCATATGGTAGGGTTGATGTAACATTGTAGATGTGTGTGAATTCAAGAGAGTTTGTTGAGCACAGCTCCAAATAGATTTGGGTATTGTATTGAGAGAGAGGTGGCTTATAATAAAATGCGCAAGTGATTCTTAGTGGACGTAGCCCAAATTTGGTGAACCATGTTAAATACTATCTCTATATTGTGTTCTTTTATTTTTCTGCACTTTTATTTCAGATCTGTAATATTTTTACATATTAGTTTCTACTATTGTGATTCTGTGGGATTGTTCGCATATTTTATCCCTTATTTCCTAACACCATGCCTTGGGTGCTTGTTTAAGTTCATAAAGAGACTTAATTAGATGACATACCTTTTTAGGATGCTTCTCATCAAAAAATCCTTCCAACTAGGTAATGTATACCTCTTCTTTGAGATCACCATTCAAGAAAGAAATTTTTATGTCCATCTACTAAAGTTTCCATCCATTTTTTGCTATCATTGAACATACAACTATAATGGTTTTGATCTTTACAGTGGGTGCAATGGTATCCTTGAATTCAATTCCTTCTTGATGAACATATCCCTATATAATTAGTCATTCTTTGTACTTGTTAGTGTAAATTCACAAAGCACCTGGATGTTTTCTCAAACTTTCTAGTTTGATAATGGGCATCCAGCAGTGTGATTGTATGACATGGAATATTTTCCCAAGCGTGGGACTTGCAAAAATGGGAAAAAACTCTCCAGATTGAAGTTTGGTTCCACTACTCCTCTGATCAGATGTATGCATGAAATTTGCAGAGGTTTAACTCAAAATCCTACTCTAATTCTACCAAGGAGATAAGGATAGAAGAGAGAAAAGAAGATAAAACTAAACTAACAAGGTGATACACCAAAGGAGTGATGAACATCTATTTCTACAAATTGACACAGATTATAAAAATGCAACACAAATCATGCACAAATTGCTAAAATGTAATGAAGGATCAAAATGAAGCAAACAACACAAGAAAGGATTGAAAACTCATTCACAGAGCTTGCATTGTCATTTCAATTTTTAATACGGTGCATTACAATAGAAAGGAGGAAAAAAACATGTTACTAGTCATAACAAAAGGTCTGATATTCCACAAATTCACTTGCCAGGGTGAAGGAGGGAGCCTGCAGAACATAAAAATGTCCAACCCTTTACAAAAGAGCCAAATCTAGCTTTTAACAATGAAAACTTGAGTCTAGGAAGGAGAAACACGGGAAAATTGGAATGAATGATTCAACCACCAACCAAATCCATCAAAATAGCATGGGTACCCTTAAAATTCCATTCCCAATATTTTCAACCATGTTGGAGAAGAGTGGAAGCCATACTTGCATTAAAAATGGTGGTTGAATGTCGGTTCTGCTCTTTTTCCCATGCTAAAGGTGTTTTTTCATTTTTCTCTCACCAAACTCCACCAAAAAACAAAATTGAAGATTCCATCATGTAGAGGACTTCAATATATTTCCAATGACACAAAAATTGAGAAAAAATGATCTCTAGTTCAAAAGATATGGCCCTCTGAAGATTTAGGGCAAAACTGGCAAAATTAGGGCACAAATGGGTTTGCGGGCCGAAATTTGAATTTTCTTCCTTTTTGCAATTTTGGGAAAAAATCCCAAAAAGCTCCATCACCGACCTCCACTACCACATTGCATCATCCCATTTTTTATGTAGGTTCAAATGGCCATTTTACTCTTTTTTGAATTTTGGAAACATTTCAAAATTTCTCCGCACCCCTGCCGCTTCGGGACACGTGTCACCATTATATTGGTTGCGGGCCCTCGCTTCATATTTTACCTTTGCGCCATTTGACCACTTTGGGAAAAAATTCAAGGTTTCCCCACCGCTCTAACTCCCGCTGCCACGTGTCACTTCCTCATTACCCACGGGCATGTAGGAAAATGTTCCCCCTTGCGCCCTTTTACAAATTTTGGCAAAAACCAAAAACTTCAGCACCCCTATGACTTTCGCCTCCAACTAGACATGTGTTGGCTCCTCCTTCATCCACGGGCTTGTGGGAAATTTTTTTCCTTTGCGCCCTCCACCAACTCTTTGGTGAAATTTCTAACTTCGCTCCGTCGCTCCAACTCCCACCAAAAATAGGACACATGTCATCCTCCTATTGGTCTGCGAGCCTTCGGGCCTCTTTTCCTTTCTCCCTCTACCAACCCTTTGGCAAAATTTCTAACCTACCTCTGCTGCCCCAACCTACACTACCACGTGTCACTTTTTTATTGGCCGCAGCCTTCTCAAGGAAAATTTCCCCCACAAACTTCGTCGAGCCATAACTTGAGAAATACTTAGAGTTAGGAGGAAAATTTTACCTTTCTAGAAAGGTGAGAAAATTATCTATCTGATGAAGCCATACCCAAAAACTTTGAGTGCCTGAAAAGTGAAAAAAATTGACTGAGGCACAAAAGAAGGAAAGGGTGAAGGAAAGTTAGCCAAAATAAGCAGGGGGCTTATTTTGGATAACAATTTTGGTGACTCAGAGGGGTCATCTGCCTGCTAGATGAAGTAACCAGCTTACCTGAAGAAATCCATTGGGAAATGGAGTCATCAACTTAACTACTTGTTACTCTCAACTCATTAGAAAATCTCTAGAAAGAAGATTGTGAGAGTAGAACATTACTTTGATCTGGAACATGGCCTACAAAAGATGCATCCTTGGGACAACAAAACTTGTGCCAAAGCACTTAGAGAAATGAAATTCTAAGCTAATATGTACAAGGTGAGGAGTTTCCCTTCTAGTAGCAATGCTTTAGATGGATTCCATTAACTAAAATCTACATTTCTTCACCATCCAATGTAAATAATTAGAAGGCATTGTTGTTCTTGCATTTTGTGACCATGTAGGGGCCACTCCAAATGGCATCAAACTTTGAATGCCTTCCTGGCTTTGCTCGATTTGCATCCCATTTCAACACTAAATCTCCAACTTGGAAGGTTTTAGCCTTAGCTTTCCTATCAAAGGTTCTCTTGATCAAAGCTTGGTCCTTCTCCATTGTTTGGGCTGCATGCTCTTTGATTTCTTGGAGTTCCATCAATTCTACATATCTAACCTCCATGGATTCAAACTCCAACAATTCCAATTGCTTCATGAGTTCTAATGTTGGTAACTCAAGTGACATAGGCAAGATTGCCTCTCTCCCATAAACAAGTTTAAATGGAGAGTTACCTGTGGATCTCTTGGGAGTTATCCTATTGGCCCATAGAGCTAATTTGATCTTGGTGTGCCAAGTCCTCGATTTTCATCAAGAGTCCTCTTGATGATTCGTAATAGATTTTTGTTGGTGGATTCAGCTTGGCCATTACCCTGAGGCTAATAATTTGATGAAGTGCTCAGATATATCCCATTTCTAATAACCCATTTAGTTACCTTTGATCCTATGAATTCCAATGCATTATTTGATATTATAGTGGCAGGTATACCAAATATGGTTACTAACCCCTCATAGAAGTCTAGAATGCTAGATTCATTTACCTCTTTGAGTGCCACCGCCTCAATCCATTTGGTGAAGTAGTTTGTTGCTATTAGAATCCACTTGTGTCCTTGGCTTGAGTTTGGATTAATGAATCCAATGAATTCCAAACCCCATTGCATGAATGGATGGTCAACTGCTATTGGGTGTAATGGAAGGGCTGCTAATCTTTCCTTGCTTGTGAAGAATGCACAATTCTTGCACCTCTTGATCCATGCATAACAATCACTAAACACCTTGGGCCAATAATAGCCAGCCTTCATGATCTTGAGGGCTGTCACTCTTGGAGAAAAATGACCCCCATCTGATCCACCATGGAACTCTTCTAACATTCTCTTAATTTGATTTGTCCCAATGCATCTTAGCAGCACTCCATTGATATCCTTTTTGAACAAGACACCATCAACAAGTGCATATGGAATAGCCTACAATCTGAAGTGTCTTCTCTTGGATTTGTTCATCTTTGGAGGGCATAGGCATGTTTGTAAGAAGTGCATTATGTCTTGGGTCCAGAAAGGAGTGAGCATACCACCATTTTCTTCTTGAACATCTTCTTGATCTTGGATTTCTTGTAACACCAAAACAACATTCTTCTCTTTGCTTGCTTCCATTTATTTTCTCAAGACTAGATGCTCACACAATCGCTTTCCTCAGACCAGCTTGGTGACTTTTATCTCAATGTCATACTCCATGACACAAGTAATCCACCCTGCATGTTTTTCATTTAGATCTTTATTGAGGAGGAAGTCCTTAACTCCCACATGAGAAACCAACAGTTGAACCTTGTTGTTTGAAACTAGATGCTTAAATTTATTCAAGCTCCTAATCACTACAAGAACATACTTCTCAATGAAGGAATACCTCACCTCATAGTCCTCTAAGCTTTGGCTAAAGAAGGAAATTGGTTACTCTGTATTTTCTTTGTTTTGTTGTACTAAAATTACATAAATTGTATCATCACCTCCGAATGCATAAAAGATGAAATCTTTAGAGAAATTTGGGTTAATGAGAGTTGGAACTTGTGAGATAGCCTCTTTGATTATGTCAAAACTTGCGTTACCTTCAGCCATCCATTTGAAAGCCATACTTTTCTTCAACATCATGGTTATTGGCTTGACAAGGGCTATAAAATCTGGAACAAACCTTTGAACAAAATTGATTCTTCCCAAGAAACTTTGAAGGGCCTTCTTATGACTTGGTAATGGTAGTGATTTTATTGCTTCAACTCTTTCTGGATCAATTGCTAATATCTCTTTGGAAACAATGTGGCCTCGTAGCTTTCCTTCATGAGTTAGGAAAATAATTTTTTTGGGATTCAAGGATACCCCAAATCTTCTACATCTTTGGAACACTTGTCTCAAATGAAAGAGATGATCTGTTGCACTTTTAGAAAATATAGTAATATCATCTAGGTATATCAGCACTATTTTTTTATCAATCCCTTGAACACCATATCCATTTCCCTTTGGAAGGTAGCTCTCGGTGTTAGATAGCCCAAATGGAATTTTTCTATATGCATAGGTTCCCATTTAGTGGTGAAGGCTGTTTTGAACTGATCATCCTCCTTTACCATGATCTGATTATACCTTGAATAACCATCTAGTAATGAAAACCTCTCAGAGCCAGCAATAACTTGCAAAATCTGCTCCATAGAAGGAAGTGGGTAGTGATCCTTGAGGGATGCTCTATTCAAATCTCTAAAGTCTACACACAACCTGATTTCTCCAATCTTCTAATTTGCAACCCAACTTGAATTCTTGATGGGGAATATGATATTTTCTCTATTAACTTATTCAATTCCTTCTTCATGAGAGGCTCCATGTGTGGATTTACTGGTCTTTGTTTTTGCCTTATGGGTTTAGCACTTGGATCTAATTCAATTGTGTGTTGAGCTAGCTTGGGATTGAAACCTCTCAAGTCTTCATAGTTCCAAACAAATACATCTGGGAACTCTTGGAAAAGTTGCATGAACTCATACCTTTCTTGCTTGGTTACCACTTTAGCAATTTGAAGTGATTTTCCTTCTCTTACCAAAATGGGCACCGAATCTTCTCCTTGACTTGGATCTTTTTTTCTCCTTCCTAAACTGATCATTAGGATTAAATATGTACTCCAAAGTTACAAGTCCTTTTGGCAGTAATTTGGTTCTTAGCTGTACCACTTGATCACCATCTTGTTGTTCTAACTTTTCCAATTTTTGGTGAGAACTCAACTTTTTCTTACAAGAAATTAATGATTTTTGGTCACTTTCAAACACTTCCCAACTTACATTATTATCTAGCACTGATGGCCTTACAATCACATGAATGTTTGCCTACATTTTATCTTCCTTGATACTCTCCACAACATCAAAAGTTACTCCAACTGCTGCAAGCCTATCAACAACTTGGTTTTCTTTCCTAGGGATGGAGTTGATGCCAAATCCTCAAAATACTCAATGAGGTCCCATACCCTATTCTTATAACTCTTGAGCAAGTCATTCTTGGCAGCATGTTGTCCCCTAACTTGATTAACAATCAGCTCACTATCACCAAAGACTTGTAAGTTTTTGATGCCTCTCTTCCTTGACCAATGCAATCCATGTATCAAAGCTTCATATTCAGTAGTGTTGTTAGAGCATACAAACTAAAATCTAAAAGTTGAATAATACTTAATGACTTGAGGTGAAACAAGCATAGCTCCCCCTCTTGTACCTTGTCTATTTCTTGATCCATCAAAGAATAGTTTTCATACCTCATTGTCATCTTTATGGTCTATCTTGGTGATGCCAGGAATAGACTAATTTTCTTCACGTATGTAATAAAATCCTAGTTCATATTCCTCTATTTCCTTGTAGGGATCAAAAGCATGTATCTTGCTTGCCCATTCATCAAGATTCAAATCGGGATGCTTCCAACTTTGGTGTTAGCTTCATGTGTGCTTGGATAATCCTCTTGATCAAATGTTGAATAGTTAGCATTGATTGGGCTTGGAGTATGAGGCTTAATGTGAAAGTTTGCAATAGGTTCAGACCTGATTGTGGCCTTGGCTCCATATCTTGTCCTAAACAACATGTGTGACCAATCAGTAGACAAGTAGCCTCCAATTCTAGCTGTGAAATCCCTTAACAAACATATGGCAAAGAGTGGTGGTAAATCTATCACTAACACATCTTGTAAAACAGTGACATTGGGGCATGCATGCAAAGTGAGGCTCAAATCTTTAATTACCCCAACTGTTGTTACTATTGTCCCATCTAGTTGCACCACCCCCTTGGATATGACTTCATATTGGAGGCCCAGCTGATCAGCTATTTGCTTGGGCATCACAGAACTACTTGCCCTATAATCAATCATACAATTGTGTACTAGTTTATCCCCAATGATCAATGAAACATAGAATGGAGGGGGATTCAAAACTTTACCTTGCTGTCCTCCAAGCTTCCCCTCAGGATGAGTAGCATTTGTGAGTACCTTCTCTTGCATATGAGCTTGCTGATTTGAGGTTGACCAATTCTTCATGGAAGCTTGTAGTAGATCCCTTTGGCCTGGGATGGATAGTGACTCCCACATAGATATGTTCACATTTTTCTTCTTCATTTGTTCAATGATGTTAAATGGGGATGAAACATCTATTTTCTTCCCATTAGTCTGCACATTTTTTTCTTGTACATGGGCTACAACAACTAGCATTTGAGCTGGTCTAAAAGGTGTCTTGGGCTGTCCTTACACATTTGAAACTGCATTTTGCTTTCCAACACCTTGTGGAGTGATGGAAGGTTGTGGATCACCTGGAGCTAATGACTACCCTTCACCGATATTCCTCTTATTTGACCGTGTTGTAGCTGCTACATTCTGAGAAATTGTTTGATTCATACCACAAAAATATTCAGCCTACCAATTCACAAGTGTAGTCTCATTTGGAGTTGTATTTTGCTGAGATGTTCCTTGTTGTTGGTTTGTTTCTTGACTCACCTCACTCTCTACACTAGTTGTTGTCACCATCAAAGTTTAGTTCAAAGAACCATTGAAGCACATAGACTAGTTGTGAGGTTCATTGCATGGGAAACACCAATCATACTCTTGAGCTATATTATTTTTCACTGGCACTAAGGCTTTAGAGGTAGATGCAGCATTGGGGTTATAGGGCTGAAATGGTCTATTGGTAGGAGGCCTTACTTGATTTTGATTTGCAGCTAGATTGGGTGGCCTATTAGGATGATATGGTTGCCTATTAGGCTGAGTTTGAGACTGATAAGAAGGTATAAAACTTTGGGCTTGCTGCCTCTTGAGTGTAACCAGCTCATTGCCTAAATTTTGTAATTGTTTCATGACTTCTTGAAGCTCATTTGAGGCACTAGAGGATGAAGTAGAAGTTTCATTTGAACTCTGATTTCTAGGAGTGGGAATAGGAGCTAAAGTAGGTGCTTGACTAGTGCTTGGGCTTTCCAAGTTTGGATATAAGGGCATAGGAGGCCTAGGTGCAAGTTTACTAGCTTGGATCAAACAATTCTCAGCCCTAATGGCGATGCTATAAGCTGCAGGTATATTTGCACCTCCCATGGATTGGATTAACATAGAAATGTTAGAATTTAAAGATTTGAGATAGTATAAGAAAGAACCTTCAGCTATTGGCCTTACTATCACTGGGATTCTATCCCATGTCCTTTGAAATCTGAAATTGAAGTCTATTAGCTACTCATTGGGAGCTCTCTTGATAGTTTTCAGTTGTTCCAATAGAGACAAATTATCTCCCTTTTCTCCAAACTGATCATGGAGAGCTATGCACAACTGGTTCCAATTTTGGATAGAGCCTGCCCCAAGGCTCCTGAACCATTGCAAGGCTTTCCCTTTGAATGAAGATGCCAATAATTTGACAATAATTTACATCTCAACAATCTCATGGATTACACAAACATTAGCAATGTCTTTGACATGATCACTAGGAGTGGTCTAATTTTCCCCAAGTAAAGTATGGGATATTCTTCAATGCTACAATTGGAACTAGGTTTTGTGCATTGAGAGAAAGTGGGCTGCTACTAATAAAGTTGACATAAGGATTGGGTTGTGCCATTCTAATTGGCCTAAGAACCCTTGTTGATTGGGTGAAAGGTCTACCAGGTGGAGGAGTTGATAGAGTTTTGTTTGGTGGAGATGGAGACCTTTGAATTCTTCTTCCCCTATGTCTTATTCCTAAGTATAATTGCAAATACTTAGACAATCCCTCTTATCTGGCCCTTGACCTTGTTTAGATCCTTCTCATGAATCTTCAGACTTGGACTGCTAAAACCAATTGATTTTATCCTTTTGGAGTGGTCAGATGTGCAAATCAGGGATCTTTTTAAGCAAGAAACTTACAAAAAATGCACATCAACTTTTTTGTAATGAATATGAAGACCTCTAAGGTCCCACAGGGCATACCAAAATTGTTAGTGCAAATTCACAAAGCACCCCCTGGATGTTTTCTTAGCTTTTAGTTTGATAATGGGCATCCAGTGTGATTACACAACATAGAATATTTTCCCCAAGTGTGGGACTTGCAAAAATGGGAAAAAACTCTCCAGATTAAAGGTTGGTTCCTCTACTCCTCTGATCAAATGTATGCATGAAATTTTCAGAGGTTTAACTCAAAATCCTACTCTAATTCTGCCAAGGAGACAAGGATAGAAGAGAGAAAAGAAGATAAAACTAAACTAACAAGGTGATACACTAAAGGAGTGATGAACATCTATTTCTGAAAATTGACATAGATTATAAAAATGCAACACAAATCATGCACAAATTTCTAAAATGTAATGAAGGATCATAATGAAGTAAACAACACAAGAAAGGATTGAAAACTCATTCACAAAGCTTGCATTGTCATTTCCATTTTTAATACGGTGCATTACAATAGCAAGGAGGCAAAAAAACATGTTGCAGTCCTAAAAAAGGTCTGATATTCCACAAATTCACTTTCCAGGGTGAAGGAGGGAGCCTGTAGAACATAAAAATGTCCAACCCTTTACAAAAGAGCCAAATCTGGCTTTTAACAATGAAAACCTGAGTCCAAGAAGGAGAAATGTGGGAAAATTGAAATGAATGATTTAACCACTAACCAGATCCATAAAAATAGCATGGGTACCCTTAAAAGTTCATTCCCTAAGATTTTTGACCATGCTAGAGAAGAATGGAAGCCATATTGCATTAAAAATGGTGGTTGAATGTCAGTTCTACTCTTTTTCCATGCCAAAGGTGTTTTTCATTTTTCTCTCACCAAACTCCACCAAAAAACAAAATTGAATATTCCATCATGTATAGGACTTCAATATCTTTCCAATGACACCAAAATCAAGAAAAAATGAGCTCTGGTTCAAAATATATGGCCCTCTGAAGATTTAGGGCAAAATTGGCAATATTACACAAATGGATTCACGGGCCGAAATTTGAATTTTCTTCCTTTTTGAAATTTTGCGAAAAAATTCCCAAAAATCTCCATTGGCCTGACCTCTACTACCACATGGTATCATCCCATTTGTCTATAGGTTCAAACAACCATTTTACCCTTTTTTGAATTTTGGAAACATTTCAAAAATTTCTCCACGCCCCCACTGCATTGGGACACATGTCACCATTATATTGGTTGTGAGCCCTTGATTTATATTTTACCTTTACACCATTGACCAATTTGGGAAAAAAACTCAAGGTTTCCCGCCACTCGACCTGCTGCCACATGTCGCTTCCTCGGTAGCCATGGGCATGCGGGAAAAAGTTCCCCTTGCGCCCTTTCACAAATTTTGGCAAAAACCAAAACTTCACCTCCTCTAACTTTCGTCTCCGACTAGACACATGTCAACTCCTCCTTCATCCACGGGCCTACAATAAAAAAATTTCCCTTTGTGCCCTCCACCAACTCTTTGGTGAAATTTCTAACTTCGCTCTGTCACTCCAACTCCGCCGAAAATAGGACACATGTCATCCTCCTATTGGTCTGTGGGCCTTCAGGCCTCTTTTTTCCTTTCTCCCTCTACCAACCCTTTGGTGAAATTTCTAACTTGCCTCCGCTGCCCCAACCTCTGCTGCCACGTGTCGCTTTTCTATTGGCCATGGGCCTTCTCAGGGAAAATTTCCCCCACAAACTCGCCAAGCCATAACTTGAGAAATACTTGGAGTTAGGAGGAAAATTTTACCTTTCTGGAAAGGTGAGAAAATTATCTATCTCATGCACCCATTTCTAGAAAAATTTGAGTGCCTAAAAAGTGAAAAAAATTGACTGAGGCACAAAATAAGAAAATGGTGAAGGAAAGTTAGCCAAAATAAGCAGGGGGCTTATTTTAGATAGCAGTACTTTTCAATAGATCCATCTTCCTTGTATTTTGTTTTGAAAATAAATTTGTTCCTACATGAAGATCGACAAGTTCCCATGTTTGATTCTAAACCAGGGAGTCATATTCTAGCATCCATGGCATTCTTCTACTTTGGTTAAATGAGTGCCTCTCGAAGTCTATTAGGTTCGAGTGATGTTAACCACTAAACTCATGAGTGTGAGATTTACCTCATTTCTCACATGTCTTCTTGTTTTGAATCCACGATGAAGTATCGGGAGAGATTCTAAGTGGGAGTACTGATGGTAATTTGGACCCATTTCAAACATTGATGTTACTACTGATGTGAAGAATTATTTTCCAAATGACCAAGATCAATGAACAACTCTCCTTGCATCTCATCTTTCTTGTGTGAAGAATCTTCATGTTCATGATCTAATTGTGAGATAAATCTATGAGAGGAGGTCGATACTGAATATAATTTGTGTGGGAATGACTAAAATAAATCATTGTTAACCACATCTCAACTCTCATATATCTTCTATTTCTCAAGATCCATGAGATGATATGCCTTTGAGGTAGTATTATACCCAAAAAATATACACTGGAGTGTCTTCACATCGATCTTCTTCCTCTTCTTGGTTGGGACATGCATATATGTTGTACAACCAAACACTCTAAGATGGGAGATCAAAGGCTTGTGATTACTCCATACCTCTTCTAGTATCTTGTCTGTAGGATATTTGTAGGTTCATAATTTAGAAGATATATAGTTGTCTGGACTACTTCTACCCAAAATTTGTTCTCCAACTTGGCAATGGAAAGCATGCAATGAGCCATCTCCATGATGGTCTTATTACAACATTTTGTAATGCCATTTTGTTTAGGTGTATAAGGGGATTTCAATTTCTATGTGATTTCATTCTCCTTCAGGAATGCCAAGAATTAATTTGACATGAATCCCCCCCTCGACTTGAGTGGAGGACAAGATGGGGCTACCTCGGTCTATTGGAAAACTCGCTGGTAGAAGATCAAAAAATTATTAAATGATTCACTCTTCTTCTAGAAAAAGGAAACCCATGTCTTGTGATAATAGTCATCTATCAACAATTGGAAGTAATGAAATCCTTGAAAGGAGTCAGGAAAGGGTCCACACAGATTGGTATGAACGACCTCGATATCTTGTTCTTAGGATGGAAGGTACTTGGCGCGAATGAATCTCGATGTTGTTTTCCTGCCAAACATCCAAAAGAGAGAGAAAATGAATGGAAGAGTGGAGGAAGTCCTCATACCATCTCCTTAGAATTGAGATGATAGAGGGAGCCAATAGAAATGTGCTCATTTAATAATGCTAAAGTGTAGTAGACTTCATCATGTAGGAAAATAGAGAAACTACAGAGGATGAAACTGCATCTAGTGCAAATAAATGATCCTTCAAAAATCTCTAGCAAGTATCGTACCTTCTCATGAAATCAAACATGATTTTATGCATTTTTGGACTATGAACTCCACCTTAATATTTTGATTCAAGATTTGAGAGATAGACATGATATTTTTGGTCAATCCGAAACATAGAGCACCTTTATGAGGGTACAAATTCTCATCTCGAGAGGAATGGTGACATTGCCTATTCCTTTTGCAACATACTCCTTGTTGTCTATAATTCAAACCTGATCTCCAGTGGGTTGATTATTCAATGAATCAAAAATATTCCTATCACCCATCATGTGTTTGTTGGTGCAGAGTCAATCAACCAAACATTTTGTGATGGCTATAAATTTTGGGAGACTAGAACAACATATGTTTTTGCATGCCGTAATTTTCTAATTCAGGTACTTTCTCATCTTATTCATCATCTTGCTGGGCCACAACATGTCCTTTCACCTTGTTGTGGTGAGGATGTTGTTTGGATTTCTATGAATCATTACGACCATATGTTCTCTCTTCGCTATAATTACACTATGTGAGGCCATTATACCAACAATTAATAATATTGTGCATATTTTTGGTGTAGATGTGACACCATCAACTTGCTTTGTGAGAATTTTGTTGTTGTGGTTGCTTATGAGGCTACTTCTTGGACTACTTCTCTTGTTTTCGCTTATAGGGCTTATGATTATTTTTTTGTCTTGATATTAGTTCTTTTTCTTAAAACTCTTTGTGCCCTATCTAGATCGATTCTTACTTTGCTAGAGAAAAATTTTGTTTCAAAAAGGTCACCATTTTTTTATGTTCAATTTTGTGACAAATTTCTCGAAATGGGAAGGAAGAGATCTCAGTGTGATAAATACTAGCAACTTGTCTTCCATTTTCTCTCTCTGAGAACTATAATATTTTCTTATAGTTATGCCAAATGACATAAGAATTCCTCTCCTTTCTCACTATCTTTCATACTAAGTGTATCAATGTTTTACTAGAGATGAAGGATATTTTCCAGAGTTCTTCACTTTGTATATGTTGGAGAGAGCATCTCAGGCCACATTTGATGTTGATGTATCTCGTACGTGTGGTTAAACCTTTTCGAGAGATCTTGAGAGTGATCACCATCAAGGATTTTGCATCAAAGTTGTCATAGTTGGCTTTCTCATCTACATCGGTGAGACATGCTAATTTTCAAGTGACAAGTTTCTAGAGATCCTCAAATTGGTGAATGGTTTGCATCTTCATCTTCCAAGTGGCATACTTTGGCCCTTTCAAGAGCTTAGAATTGGAGAGAAGTAACTTGTGTGTGGACATGGCTTATGTTTCTCTTCTTCAACATCAACTTCTTCTCGCCGGACATGAGAGATAATATGTAAAAACAAAATAACCACTTAAAGAATAAAAAAATCATAGTTTTAGGTCTATGCCAATATGCCAAAACAATTTTTCATGTGTTCACATTGTTTTCATGTTAAAAAGAGCTCTACCATGTTGTGTAGGTTTTCTTGTCTCATTCAATAATAAAAATAACTAAGCAAGTATCTCATTCTCCATCAACAATATCACACACAATTATTTTCAACAATGAGAGCATAGAACTTCCTTATGTTTTGGGCCCCAAAATATTGGTTAAGTATGATGGAACGTGGGCATGCGGGACCTATATGAAGAAGGGTGCATGGGTTTAAGGTGCACATGGAAGGTTCCTAGCAAGGTTTAGCAGAACACACGGTGTGCGCGTAAGACAAGACAATGTTAGTACTTAGCCATATTCAGATTTCTAGATAGCACATGAGGAAAGTGTGACATGTCTAGCATACAAGATGGATAAGGTGCTAGTTTGGCATTGTAGGATCAAAAAGGTAATATTCCATGCATGCAATGGAAGGTTCCAGAAGAACATCATTGCAAATATTGAAGAGCTCGGATCAAAGGAGGCATGCTCCATTGGAGGACCACTTGGACACTTGGTAGTTGATATGTTACCTCGGAAGGCATGGAGGTCAAGGTAGAAAAGATATATATTGAGGTGTGTGAATAGTAAAAGGGAGACCATCCTGAGAGGGCAGAGGTGGTGGAAAAGAAGCAAAGCTCTATAAAAATATCATGGATGATTCTATGGTTGGGATTTGTGAAAATATAGGAGTGATGGCATATTTAAAGGGTTGGTTTTGTATTTATCCTTGTAATCTGAAGGACATAGTGTAGCTTTTGTTGCATGACCTTGCTCTACATTGATATATGGGTCTATTATGACCTCATGAATGTAATGTGGTTAGTGAACTCATTAATATGAATATAAGGTTCTGTCCTAAAGCATATTGTGTTCATGAGCATAATCCTAGTGCATTTCCTTTGTATATGAATCAATTCTATATGTTGTTGTTATTTCTCTTTTATGGATGTAATGAGATGATAACTCCTCCTAGGATTTTAAAATGAATGCATGGCTCGTTTCCATTATTTTAAACTTAAGTATATGGCATAGATGATGTATTCCCACAAGAATCACATAAAGGAGAGGCTCAAGCACTGCGCATGCCTCGGGTGAGCACTCATCTCCGCTTGGTGATAGTCGGTGCACATGGGATTGGGTGTTGGTCTAAGAGTATAAAAATGACTACATCTTGGTTCCATTGTTGGGACCTCTTTTCAAAGTTTTTGTGAGAAATGGCATACATCTTGCTCCCTGTGATGTATGATGATAGAACATATGACCTTGGAAAGTGTTGAAGCATGGTTCAATAGCATGGAGGATAAGTTTTCTCAAAGATTCAAGATACTAGACTGAGTTTGATGCACATAGATGGGTAGAAGAGAACCTATACCATGAGTTGTATGAGACATTATTCTGCTATTTTCCAATAGAACTATATGAATGGCTTTTAGCATATGCATCTAGATCGAGCTAGTACTATAGATCATGCGTATGGACCCAAGATTATTATCGAGAGGTCAGGATACAGATCTAACTTGGAAGTGTGTTGTTGATCACTGGTGGAAGGGAGAGCTAACCAGTTATACTCCAGTATATGCCATTTCTATGTATTATTTCCCATAATTTGTTGATTTTGAGTTTCTGAGGGAGCCCAGAGGATCATTTTTGCATGTTATTCCTTTGGCTATGAATATCTTGATCATTACCTTGAGTTTAGAGGCATTTCCCATGGCTAGCTAAGCTTCTTTGAGCATTGGGAGAGGAAGCTAGGGTGGAGGAAGATGATGGACATTGTAGTTGAAAAGGAAAGGGAGGAGAGACGACTCAAGTATAGTGAAGATCGTAAAAGGGAGATGACTAGAAAATATGAGGTTGCAAGTGTGATGGATCTATGGAGGTAGATGTTACGGGAAGGAGTTGAGGTTCACATAGAGGACGTGGAACCTGAGAAGTTTGTGCTACCCCATCTTGGTAAGCATGGGAGAGAATCCCCTTCAACTTCTGATGATAGTTCATCGCATGGAGAAAGGAGATTCGTTGGTGTGCATCTGAACCCACCTAGTGACCAACCCCTGGCACTTAGTTTTCTAGATCAAGGAGAAGTATTATTAACCCAGTTGGTATCAGGGGGAGTAACCGATCTACGCCCAGCAGATATAATTTCTCATTTGGAATATTCATGGTTACACAAACCATTCTAGTATTTGGAGGAATTTTTGGACAAGGTACAAGTACGCAAGGTTTTTGTATCATGTCTAGGAGTGGTGCGAGACACACAACTGGAAGTAGGACAATATCACAAACCATAGGCACGTAGTTCAGTGGGATGTTGAGAACACTAGGCACGACCACTTCAGTTCATTTTCTAGCTGCAAGAGGTGGATCTGGTGGTATAGGAGCTAGGGGCCCTGGTAGACCCAATGGATCTAGAAGATCTAGTGGATCAAGAGGACAGATGACTGGTGGATCTAGTGGATCTGGTGGAGGAGGAAACACCAGAGGGAACCAAGGATTTGGATCAGGAGGAAAAGGGCCTCAGCCACCTCCACAAGTATTTTTCAATATGTCTTTGCACTTTCAAGACTACAAGGGTATTGAAGATGATGCAGATCATGTGCACAAGTGTGAATTACTATAGCGCATTAAAGGGATCACTACCCGGAGTGAAAGGAAAGTTAGTTTGCAACAACATTGCAAGGGTGTGCGCATAGTTGGTATCAAAAGTATGACCCCATCACACGGTGATAGAATGCACTACGTTGAAAAAGACTTTCCCAGAGAGTTTCATATCCTAGAATTTGAGTAGAAGAGCATTAGCACTCTTGAAGGAGATCCAACAAGGAATGGTAGAGAGTGTGCGGGAGTATGATGTGTGTTTCAAGACTCTCTTGTCAAAACTATCCTATGACATCCACCCTTCTCAACATGTTCAATGGTTTTTTGGAGGATTGATAACACCATTTAGGAGGGCTCCATCACACAATACTTTCTGAGACCCGTGTGAGGCCTTGGAAGCTTCCTTGTGCACTAAGGTTGTTAGGAGTATTGATACTAGTGTTAGCCCTTTTTGGAGGCTCAAATTGCTGCAATGGCCAAGCAGTTGGAGAAGTTGTCTCGTAAACTTAGCGCATGAGGTTTAAGAAACTATGGATGTGATTCAAAGTTTGCAAGGGGAGATCCAATTTCTAAAGGAGCAATCAAAGTAGCTGAAGGAAAGGAAGAATGTAGAGGCTTCAAAGGAAGACCTGGATGAGGTCAAGGAAGTATGTAAGATGTTAAGGAAAGAGAATATTATTCTTTTGCTAGGATAATGTCTTAGGGAGAAGGTACCATGCGCTAGAGAACAGTGTGAAAGGCAGGTTTTGTATGCAAACCTTCCTCATCACAGCCTTGACTATGATAAGGATATTACGTTAAATGCGAGTTGTTGATGGTGACTTCTAAGAAATATCCTCATCGACATGGGAGTGGGGGTCAATGGTTTTACCTTGGATGTCTGGCATCAAATGGGAAGACCCACATTACAACCATCTTTGAATGTGTTGTATATGGAAAAAAAGACAAAATTAATGCCCATTGGAGTCTTGAAGGATGTAGTTATCACCATTCAAGGGGCCAAGTTCACTGGATACTTTGAAGTCTTAGCACTCGCTGAGGTAGATAATTTCCCAGCATTACTTGGGCACCCTTGGTGTTATAAGAACAATGCCAACCTGTGGTTTAACAAGGGGTATATCATCTTTGAGAACAAGGAAGAAAGGGTGATTATCCCTTTAACATATGGAAATTCAGCACCCTATACTGAGCCCTTAGGAGAGGAAGTCCTTGACATAATCTATGTGTGCTCCATCAAAGATCCTGAGATAATTAATCCCAGAGGAGTCATCCAATTTGAAGATGCTCAGTCCTTGAGTGATACCACTAGCATGGCATGTAAAAATTGGGCGCATGGGACTTATGAGTTTATTGGGAAATAGTTGAGAGGATCTATAACAAGGGTAATGAAGGCATGCTTAGTCAAGCTCCTAGGAGGGAAGAAGTTGCCAAGTTACTCTAGAGGAGCATACCCTGAAATTTTCTTACGAGAAATGGAGGCTCAGTGGAAGAATGAGGATGAGAGAAGAGGAATTCTCAATTACAACCTACTTGGAACTATAGTACACTCTGTGGGATACACATCAAGAGATCCTCCTAGAATGGTGTGAGGTAAGAATCACATTTTCTGTAAGGTTGTCCAGGAGTAATGTGCCCATTATCTTACAAGACTACCATGGTAAAGAGACCACCTCATTTCATATCCAAGTGTGTGAGAAGGTCTGGATGGGAAGCGCAAAAGTGTTACTACCTTCATTATGGGTGCATAAGTTTTATTCCACCTTACAAGGTTGTGTGTGTGCATGGTATATTCATTTGGATATGTGTCTTCAAACATGTAATTGGTAGGATTTAGCGGCTGATCTCATTCAAGATTTTGAGTATAGGAGTACCAAGCCATTAGTGGATAAGGTGTTGCAAGTAATCAAGTGCCTTATGATGGGAGATAGTGCTATGGCAGAAGATAGGCTACTGGAATTGTTGGGTGATCCTTATTTGGAGATGCACCTCAATGAAGAAGAATCAGAGGAAGTACAACTTGAGCGTGCATGCATGGAAAAAGAAAAAGGAAAAATGGTCTATGTAGTAGACGGTGAAGAGATGAAAAGTTTGGATGTTAACCATTCTGAAGGTATGCATGAAGTCATATATAGTGTTAATGATTAAGTACTACCATGAGCCCTTGAAAAAAAAAAGGTTAACATTGGGACAAAGACAAAACCTAAGGAAGCTATCATTGGGGAGTATTGGTCGAAAAAAAAAGTGTCAAATGTCATTGATCTGTTGTGTGAGTTCCAAGATTTTTTCCCTCATGGGTACCATGAACTCAAAGGCATCCACCATTCCTTAGGGGAGATGAAGATCAAGTTTAAGGAAGGTGAACGCCTTATTCGGAAAATTCCTTATCGAATGAATCGAATTTACGCGTACGGGTCAAGGAAGAGCTAGAAAATATTATAGCATATGGTATCATTGAGGCAAGTGGAATAATCGAATATATAAGCCCAATGGTCATCAGTATCAAGAAGGATGGGAGGATAAGGATCTGTGTGGACTACAGGGACCTAAATTCGATATGTGTCATCGATCCTTTTCCAACCCCCTTTAGTGAAGAGATTTTGGAGGGAGTAGTTGGGCGCAAAGTTTACTCTTTCACGGATGGGTTTTCAAGAAAGACAACTTTCACCAATGAATGGGGAAGTTTTTCCTACATGGTTATGCCTTTTGAATTGAATAATGCACCTAATGTGTTCTCGCGCATCGTGGTACAAGCATTTCACGACTTCATCCATAAATTTATTCAAGTGTACATGGATGATTGGACTATGTATGGATTGGTAAAATACCATTGTGATAATTTAAGGCTGATGTTTGAGAGATGTCATAAATTAAGGATATCCCTCAACATTAAGAAATGTGTCTTTACTACTCCATTTGGAATCTGTTAGAACATATTATATGTAAAGAAGGCTTACTAGTGGATCCCACCAAATTTGCGAGTTATTGTGGGATTAGGGAGCCTACTAATAAAAGTATAGTGTGCGAGATTCATTGGGCATACATGGTACTATAATAAATTCATCAAGGGGTATGCCAATATCACCACACCCTTATAGGAACTACTAAAACACAAGAGTGCCTTTCATTGGGGAGAGGCACAGAAGAAGGCATTTGATGCTTTGAAGGATAGGCTTGTAACGATGCCCATACTACATTTTCCTTTTTAGGATAAGCCTTTCCATGTGCATGTTGATTCCTCAGGGAAAGCTATGGGAGTAGTACTAGCACAACTTGGTGAGAGAATTGTTGATCATCCATTATGTTTTTCCAGTAGAAAGTTGACACAAGCAGAACAAAATTACACAACTACAGAGTGCGAAGCATTTTTCTATGATCTACGTGCTACAAAAATTTAGACAGTACCTATTGGCAACACCATTTATATTCTAAATGGACCACATGGCATTCAAGTACTTGGTAAAAAAACCCATTTTACAAGGGCACATATGTCGTTGGGTCCTATTATTCCAAGAGTTTGAGTTCATGGTGGTTGTAAAACCCAACAAGAGAAATTTACGACCTCACCACTTATCAAGGATTAACTTAGGGGAGGACATGCAAAGTATTAAGGATACCATTCTAGATGCACAAATATTTAGGTTGCAACACGTGCCCTCAGACTTGGAATATATCGCAGTGTTCTTGAAAACAGGTGTGATGCTAGAAGAGATGAAGGCTTTAGAGAGGAAGCAGTTATCAATACGTGTTGCACCCTACATGTTGATTAGTGGAGACTTGTATAAGTTAGGTCGTGGTGAGGTTTTTCACTTATGCATATTGGAACATGAGCACGTGGAAATTATGGAGGAAGCGCATGGTGGGAATGCAGAAGGACACTATGTAGGAAATTCTACCATGCAGAAGATTCTACTTACAGGGCTTTGCAGGGAAACCATCTACCAGGATTGTATTGAGTTTTGGAAGGCTTGTGACCATTGCCATTGCCTTGGAAAACCTGGGAAGAGGGATGAAATTACCTTACGAGTAATAACTAGCACTAAACCATTTGAAAAATGGGAAATCAACTTTATAGGGTCAATTTCACCAGCCACACGAAGGACTTGTTCGTGGTATAACATTACTTGCATTCATTACTTGACATGATGGGCAGAGGCACTACCTAAAAAGGATTGCACCATGGTGACAACTGCTAGATTCTAATGGGAGAATATAATCAACATGTATGGTTATCCTTTAAGTTGAACAAGTGATAGAGGTACACATTTCCTCAATGAAATGGTCAAGATTCTGTTATCAGAATTTATGGTGGCCCATCACAAGACTACCCCTATCACCCACAGGAGAATGGAACCACTAAGGCATTTAAAAATACTAAGTCACCTTTTGACTAATATACGTGACGTTGGATGAAAATATTGGGATGAAAAAGTATCATCTACATTCTATGGGAATACAGGACAACCTATAAGAGGTTGAACAAGGCCACACTGTTTCAATTGGTGTTTTGTGTGGAGGTTGTTTTGCTAGTTGAATTCATGTTACCATCATTACGTATAGCGTGCATAGGAAGGTTGGATGATGAAAAAGCACTGGAAGAGAGGATCGATAAGTTGATGTAGTTAGATGAAAGGATATCACTTGCTAGAAGGAGTCGGAAGACAAAAAAAGAAAGACAAAAGGCATGGAATGACCTTCATATCAAGAAGAAGTAGTTTAAGGTTGGATAGATGATGTTGTATGATTCCAAGTATCTATGCCATCCTAGGAAGTTTAAAGTCCATTGGTTGGGACCCTACATCATCTTGTACATTCTTGATTTAGGTGCTTGTCAACTATAAGTGCTAGATGGGACAAGATTACGAGGTCATTTTAATGGAAGTAGGTTAAAGCCCTACTATAAATAATTCTTCTTGGTGTTTGTAAATAAGGCGATTGCCAATTATATTAGAATTTTCCTTAATCCTTTTCTTTCCTTGTGTTTATTGTTATCCAATTTTGCCCCTTGGGAAAAATTTGATCAAACACGACCTTGCATGGAGGAAATGGAGAGGTTGGTTCAGTCATGCGAGCTCACATTTCAATTCTAAAAATCCAAGCTGCAAGTAGGCTCGATAATGGAAATGCTGAAATTTTGAAAGTCCAAAATTTTGGACTTTTAGGTTTCGGGGTTTCAAGAAGGAGAATGGCTAGTCAGAAAAAAATGAGAAAAAGACAAAATCCAAAATTAAGGTCCGAAATTTCAGATTTTGAGTTTGAAGATATTTTGGTGGGTGCGAAGGGATGAATAGTGCTTTAATCTCTAAAATGGAAATTTCTGAAATTCGAAAGTCTAAAATTTTGGAATTTTGGGTTTTGGAATTTTAGAGGTTTCATTTTTGGAGTTTCATAACTCTCAAGCAAACACGATTTAATGAACAGCTTTTTTAATCTCGACATGGAAATGTCTGAAATTATGAAATTCCAAAATTTTGGACTTTCTGGGGTTCGGGTTTCAGAGTTTCAAAACTCTCAAGAAAATTTGGCGAGATGAACAATGTTTCAATCTCGAAATGGAAATGTCTGAAATTCTGAAAGTCTAAAATTTTGGACTTTTGGGTTTTAGAGTTTGAAGGTTCAGGTTTTAGAGTTTTAGAACTCTCAAGAAAATTTGGTGGATAAACAATAACTCAACTTCCGAAAATGAAATGTCTGAAGGTCTCAATTTTGGGATTTCGGAGGTTGCATGCATTTTGGACTCCAAAAAGGAAGATCACCAACCCGCCATTTTTGTAGAATGACACCTCGACCTTCAAATGGCCATAACTTTTGACTGGGAGCTCGATTTGCACAAGAAAGGACTTTTTGGAAATATTATAATCTCCTCTATGCAACTATGACTTCTTATATTAATTTAGGTGAGACTAAGTTATTCAAAATTATAGATATAGTCCATCGTTTTTTAGGGTGTCAGACTTCTCACCTACCAAAATAATGAAGTATGGGCTTCCTTTCTTGCCCAAAAAGGAAAGATTACATGGAGGCATGGGTTTTGGTGGTACCCATCATTGTTGCAAAATAATTCAATGCATAATTAGGTGGTTGAAGCAAGGATTAAAATTATTCTCTCTTCCTTCTCTCATTATTCCTATATATTATAAGGAGGGGCATTTTTCAAAAGGTTAGACAATTTTTCTTTGCACCCTCCCTTCTTCTCTTATCTATAAGTGGATTTGTGGAGTTCAAACCTCCCAATCCAGGGCCGTAATGCAAATCTTGCCTCTTGGCCATTGTAGTGTATTGTATCAAATTTTTGGAGTAATAATACATGTCTGTGGATGATTTTTAACCCTCTCTTGTGTTCATTGCACCTCTCTAACCTCTCATTACACTCTTGGTTATCTGTGTATGGTGGTTGTATTACATTTCAATGGTTTGCGTTTAATGGCAAAAGAAGTTTTCATCATTCCTTTGGTGCATCACCTTTTTTAGTTTAGGTTTATTTTCTTGTATCTTCTTAACCTTGTCTCCTTGGCAAGTTAGAGTAGGTTTTAGAGCAGATCCTCTACAATTTGAATGTGTGCATCAAAACAGAGGAATAGGAACCAACCTTCATCTAAAAGCTTTCCCGATTTCAAAGTCCCACACTTTGGGAAAAGCTCCATGTTATGCAATCACACTGATAGTTTCAACCTATCGAGTTGTAGACATTCAGGGGTGTTATGATTATGCATCAACATTTCCCTTTCTTGTTGCTTGTTCCTTCTTTTTATTTTTTTGCGCCTTGTGCATTGGTAACCACTATTTTTTCCAGGTTTATATATGTACGAGAGGACCGTGCATCTATTTTAGTGTGGGGTGGATTAATGCAAAGAAAATTAGAGGCCGATAATACAAGTTGAGTGGCCTAGTAGAAGGAAGCACGTAATTTTGAGAAAACGCATGGGGAAACAATGGATAATGAATTATGGTGTCAAGAAATCAGTAACAAAGACCACGTACTAAAAGAATGAAGAGAATGAGAAAAAATGAGGTAGGAAAGGGCAAAAATGTGGTAAAGGACAGAAGAAGTGCCTTCAGCAATGTAGACACGTTTGTAAGAGTCTTCGTTTAGATTGGATTTTTGCATGCCGAGAAGGTTGTAAATGATTTTCGTAGGATTTGGCACGTGGGTAAGGGTGTTGAAAGTCAGCCTAGTGGAAAAATCTGCATTTAATTTTAAAGTATGTTAGTAGGAGGTATAACATTTATTGTTGGAGGGAAGAAAAAAATGTAAATATGAGCTCGGGAAAGTCATTATTTTACCTTGCTATTACGAAGTTAAAGCACTCTATCAAACTAGGGCATCCAAAGATATTTGTGTGAAGGAAGAAGAATCCTAGAAATCTAAGTGTGTGACTAGATTAGATCTGTAAACAAGAGAGGAAGGAGTACATGGGTGTGAGAAGATTTAGTTTGTAGTGCGCCATCTTGTGGAAGGTTTTCCTAGTTAGGGTTTGGAAGCTAGGGCACGGAGATAGAAGGATTTATTCCAAGAGTTGGGTTTCGGGATTGAGTAGAGTAGTAGAGTAGAGCAAGGATTTTTAAATTTTAAACCAATAGAAAGAATGACACCAAAGAAGGTGACCATTTCACCAAAGAAACAAAAGGGAAAGGGAAAAGGAAAACAAACCACTACCATCGTGAGCTCCAATGAGGAATGGTATGCAAAAATATAGTACCTAGATGGAGTGTTGCTAGGAAAAGAGTGGGTGTCACACTTGAGACAAATGACCATGAGTGATTACAACCATCACATGAGCACTATAGAGAAAGAAATGGCACTGGAGCTGGTTCATCCAACTAACAAGAGGACACCAAATGGAATGCCAATATATAATGACAAGGTAAAGGTAAATTTAGAAAAGGAAGGGCTATTGCGAATTTGTATGACTTTCCTTACTTTAGAAAGCCCAGGTGCCTTTATCAATGGTTGATGTCACATGTGAATGAAGACCATTTCTACTTTTCAGGATGTAAAATGCACATAACACCATAGTTGATATCCAAGTTCACTAGCCTGAATTGTGAAGGGGAATCCATAGATGATGATATGAGTTATGAGGCTATTAAGGAGATAGTATCAGCTTATGACTACAAAAAGGGTTCATGGTATTTTGACATTGCAGAAATTATAGACCCTGTTATGAGGATTGCCACCACTTGGTCACCAAGCTTAATGATCAAGATATATGGATGCAAGTGAACAAGGAATGGTTAAATATATGCCGGAAAATATCAGAAGGGACCATCTATAACTTGTCCACCTTTATTGTGAATGAGATCATAAGTAGTGCACAGGAAGGAGAGAAGATACTATTTGGTAATGTCCTCCTCACCATTTTATTTTCAGATATTGGAGTACTAGATGGGCCGGAGAAATTTTTTTGGAGTATCAGAAGAGAACTCCTCACCCGTGAAAATATTTGAGAAGTATACTTGTGAAACCATGATGGTCACTCATAAGGTGTGCCTAGAGAAGTGGTATAAATGAATGTGTGATGCATTCGGGGCAGAGTGGAGGATCCCATAGTAGTTTCCTACTCTTTTCGATGAAAAGGTAGATTTTTGGTGTATCAACACTTCTACATTGTGAGTTCACTTTGACAAATGAGACTAAAATCCCATGGTGTAAGTTGCCCATCTCCTGCACCACACAATACTTCGGGGAAGGGATCAACAAGTTCAAGGAGGCCGAAGAATAACGTTCAACCTTAGTGAGGTGGACCAAGACCACCACGAGCTGTGCCAAAATCTCGTGTACCCTAAGAAGTGCACATACATGGAGATGTATGTCTCCCAAGAAGCTCAAATGATGAATCCAATAACGTTGTCAATCACCGGAAGGGTTGTAGCTAGGGTATATCTATGCATAAGGCTGAAGTTTGAGAAAGGTGCCTATCTGGAGAGTGATTTATCCATTCCGAGAGGACCCCATAGGTCGAGAAGAAGTCCGCATCAAAGAAAATGGAAAGAGAAGAAGTGTGCGAGAAGAAGGCACCAAGTGTGCGAGACCACACAATTGGTGGGTGCACCTGAAGTAGTCACAAATCCTAGCACTTTTACACACGAGAAAGAAATACCCGGTCAAGGAAAATACCCTAGAAGAAGAGGCACCAGAGCATAAAGATCCCCTCACCCATGAATAATCACTAACGAATAGGTCTCTTGTCAAGGAGAAGGATAAATAAGAATCTTCTATACTTTCGTCACTAGTTAGGAAGAAGCAAAAGGTGGCGAAGAGGTAGACTCAGAGGAGACAGAAAGCTTAGATGCCTACATTAGCAACAAGGATGATTATGATCTTGAAGGAGGTGAAGATCATCCAGTGTATGATATACATGATTCTAAGGAGGAAGATGAAGAGAAGAATGATGAGAAAGATGAGGAGAATGACGAGGAGGAAGTAGAGGATCAGGGCAAGTGGGTGAGTGAATAGGTGAGCACCAAAAATAAAGGAACCCCAAGCCTCACCAAGGAGCAAGTGGAGAAATCCATGGAGAGAGAAGTGGTGGGAAACATGACGGAGTTAGTGGAACAAGAATTGGATCAGATCGCGAGATGAAATTTTGAAGGAGATGGAAGAAGAAAACGTTGGGAAGGAGCATGGCAACATGGGTGGGAATCCCAATTTGGCGGTAAACTTCCCAAAAGTTGCTAGAAATGTACAAAAGGTGTAGTGGTGGCACAAGATTAGGGTATGGGATACATCAATGATGCTAGAAGGGTGCTACGTTTGCATTTCCAAAGCATCATACTAATGGAGTAACTCCTAGATATGTAATCGTTTGATGAAGAAAGTGCATATCCTTGAACCAAGAAGATGCTATCTTGGGCATTCGAATTTCATGTAGATGAAGGTAAGTTTGAATTGATTTAGAGAGCATTGATGAAGGTGCCGAAAACAAAAGGCTAAATTTCTTGGTGAACGCTCAACAATTCTCGGATGAGCAGAGTCTACAACTCACTCAAAAATGTTTGATTGAGGTGTTATCCATATTTTTCCACAGGTAAAATTGGTCAACCACAACCACATGCGAGAACAAAATATAGAAATTGTGTTCAAATCCTAAAATCAAGCAACGAGAGGACTCTACAATGGAGTGGCGGGGCTGCGAAAGATCAAACGACCCCATGCAAGAAGAAATTCAAGAAACGGATCTGTCGAGTGAACCCGTGCTTCAAATCCAGCAAATAAATTACAAGTGGGATCAAAAATGGAATAGTAGGGTCGGGTAGGAGGCTGAGTAGTGTCAAAATAACCAAAGGTTCAAAGGAAAAGAAATGGTGAAGATTCAAAGTCTTCAGGATTTGTAAATGGTTCAGAACATGCCCAAAAATGACTAAGTATTGAGGAGACAGCGGAGGAAGCCAAGTTTCCAAACGGCACATCTCCAAAGATTAAATCCAAAGGGGTAGACCCAAATGAGCACCAAGCTTCCATGTGTCCAGAGCCCTAAAAATTTTCACCGACCGTTGAAAATTCTTTGACTTAGTGGAGGGTGCCAAGTATCTTAACGCGCACATTCAAAAGCAGGATCTAGGCCGAAGACTCAAACTTATGTCAGCCCTCCACATAGAAAATGGTCAACGGGGGTCAAAAGGAGAGCGGACCAAAAATGACTAAGTATAGAGTTACGGTGGAAGGTTCCAAGTGTCAACCCAACGCTCCTTCAAAGGAAAAATCCGAGTGGGTTTTTAGTAAGCACTGAGCCTCCATATGTCCGGTTTCATAAAGGGACAGGTCGGAGTTGAATATTCAAAGCATTGAGACAGGGATAGCAAAGGGTGCCAAGTGTAAGCATGGCACTAGTTCAAGAGCAAAATTAAGGGAAGGTTTCTAAATAAGTGCCAAGCCACCACGTGGACCCTGTATGGACAAACTCTTTAAAATATTATGCGCCCATGATCCAAATATTCAAATTTCCATATATTTTGACTGGAGACTCAGATTTGGACAGAGAAGACTTTTTGGAAATGTCTCGACACCCTATACACCATGGAAACATAAAATATCATTCTTAATTGGATTTGGTGGGTGAAAATGGGAAAACATCTTCCAGGACATAAATATAGAGCTCAATTTCTTTAACTACCATATCGATTAGATTTGATCTCGCCGGGGAACCGGACATGAAAGATTTGGGGTGGATTTAAGAAAGGAATTGATTGGTAGTGGTTGATATTTCAAAGTAGGATTCAAAACGTATCTCTAGGTGGTTGAAGCAAGATTCTAATTCTTCCCTCTTCTCTCTGTTATTCTTCCTATATATTATAATGAAGGGGCATATTCAAAGGGTTGGTTGTTTATCTTCCCTTTTCAGCCCCCTCTCTCTTTCTTCCTTAGGGTAGAACGTAGATTCTAAGCATCCTTTCATGGCTCTATAATTTCATTCTCTTGCCTCTTGCCCACTAATGATGTATTGTGTGAACTTTTGGAGCAATAAAATCTATTTTGTGATGTATTTTTCCATCCTTTTCTTATTTTATTGTCTCTCCTAACCTCTTGTCATTTCAAGTTATACTATGCATATTATGATGTTTTTGCATGTCCCGGGAGTTGTATTTAATCAGTTTTAAGTGATTTTTCGTGTGAAATCTATCTCTAGTCTATGGTGCATATTATACACCCTCTCCTCTGCTCACCTCTCTCCACTTCAGGCGGTCAGTTCTGTGATTCAACCACTTCCTTTTCTGGTGTATCACCACTTAGTGTAGGCTCTTTTACCCTCTCTCTCTCTCTTGCTCTGTCCCCTTGGAATGGTTAGATTATGATAGGATAGGTTCTTCCTACACTGGAGTACCTTGTGGCAGGTAGATTAGGAGGAAAGATCCGGCTTTCTCTGGAGGTCCATCTCAATTTTTGTAAGTCCCAAATCTTGAGAGATGGTCTCATGTTGTGCAATCACACCGGATGCCCCACTCCACACCCGGGCCATTTAGGGGTGTTGTGATTTTGTGCTAACAGTTTTGGCATGCCGGTGAGACACCGAGGTTAGATCTTCCATATTTCCAAGGTGTCTCATTACAAACAGCGAATCATAAGCCATTGTGTGACTACACTAACATTTTAGCATGCCGGTGGGAGAATTTTGAATCACCTTACCACTTCATCTTATCATGTTGGTGTGTTCTGTTAAGGTTCATCCTTTTGAGGCACATGCAAGCACATCTAGTGACTCCATCTGGTTAAAAACCCATTCTCTAAGTTGCAGACCTTTTCCATCCATTTCCACTCATTTTCATTCATTTTCTTCTTCCATCTATTTCATTTTCTCCCATTCCATGAGGTTGTGCAATCATGGCTTCATTCCCTTCATGGAACTCACACTTACAACAATGCAATCCACCTCCAATGCATTTCCCAACTCCTCCAAATCAGCATTATAATCAGATTCAAGACCATTATGCTTACCCATATGAGCAGGGTCAAAGTCAATTTGGCCATGGAGTTTATCAAGAAAAAGGGGACGCATACAATGGTGACAACTATGTTGAGAATGTTGGTTTATTGGAGAATATTCAAAAAATGGAGGTGGCATCGTTCATTCAAGGTGCATAGCACAAATGAATGCATTCAAGATTAGTTGCATGGGCACCTAATCCATGGGAAGGCCCTTTTCCAAGACATTACATCCCTCAAGAGAAGATTGGCTTCATGGTTGAAGTGTTTCTTCAACTTACACATTGGATTAAGGACATTGAGGCTTATGAGCAAAGTGTGATACAACCTTGTCAATAGGTAAGTCCACCACCTCTTAGATCTTCATTTTATCTTCCTCAATATTTATCATTTCAGCATGATCAAGAGTCAAGCCCCTTAGTTTCTTCCCCAAGTGTTAGTTTCTCTCCATCCCATGATCTTCCACCTCATCTCAGTTCTTTTCCATTTTCCCTTCCAAATAGTCATCCCCTCCAAACAGAGGGAGAATTTCCACCTCCCTCCCCACCACAAACAATTGTAAATATGGTTGAACCCCAACCTGTAATTCCTCTTGCTTTCCCAAGTCCATGTTGGGAAGAGACTCAAGAATATAGTCAAGGAAAACAACAAGAAGAGGAACCCAATAGAAAAGAAATAATAAACAATCTAATGAGTTGGGTGCTAAATTTTTATTTACAAATATCCCCTTGATGGTCAAGCCAAAAGAGAAGGTCAAGGTTGAAGAGCCAGTGGTGGCTGAGGTTGAATTTATAGAAGAGGAGGAGGACCATACAATTTCAAAGGCCCCAAGTGTGGAGCAGGCTACAAAAGAACCTTCAGTTCTTCCTCCCACTTCATCCCCTTCGAGCTCTAATGTTGAAGAAGAGTTTGATCTTTCAAACTTCATGTTTGAGGAAGAGGGAAACCATGGTGAGAAATTTTCAGATCAGGAGGACACCATGGAGGAGGTTGAGCACATGCAACAAGACAACAACAAGGTAGATTATCTATCTGACTTGGAGGATTGCTTTGATGGAGAAAATCCCATGGAGATCACATCATTTTCTCTTCCATCATCCATATTCCAAGCATATGAGCCTACTTGCCATGAAGGAGGGCATTCAAGAGCAGCATCCTATGTCTCACAATGTATCTTTGGAACCAAGGTTGGAAGATATGAGTCTTCCATGTTCTTCACAAGAGAAGGAAGAAGAACAGCTAGCTCCAAGCCCAATTAAAAAGGAGCATATGGAGGTGACCAAGAAAAATTCAGAGGCACTGAATCATGATCTAGTTACACAAGAAAATACATCCCCTCTCCCATTCAACCTCTCTAAAATTCTGATCTTTTGGAGGAGCTGAACTCATTAGCTTCATGTTTGAAGATGAAGCTTCATATGGTGAAGATAACAAAGATTTTAAGATCACCATGCAAAAGGGAGAGACCTTGTTATAGTAGGATAGTAAAGAGTTTGATTTCCTACCAAACTCAAAAGAATGTTTTGATAAGAGGGATCCAGTTGAAATTGCAATATTTTCTCCCCCATCATTCATTCTTCAATCACAAGAGCCTACTGCCATGGAAGAGAGCATGCAAGCACAACCTGCAGTTTGCAACATGCCTCCTGAATCAAATTTGGAAGATTTTGATCTTCCAAAATTCACACATGTTGTAGAGGAAGAGAAAGAGTATGAGGCTATCATTCCTCCCACACCATCCATCCATGAGGGTCAGCAAGAAGGCTCCATTCTTGGAGTTAGAGTTCAAAACCATGGGCAGATTCAAAGGACCATACCTTGCCCAATCAGATATTTGGCTTCATTAGAGCCAAGGAGAAGCCAAAACCATTCATGCCTACTTCAGGGCATGAGGATGAGTATCAAAGCACCAAGGGTCACCATCAACACCTCCAGAGTCCAATTCAAATCAGCTTGAGTAGGTATTTTCCATTAATGTTGTGTTGGTCCAAAAATATGTCGGGTGGGTAGATCTATAGATAGATAGGCCAACAGTATGTAGGGCATAGTCCCTCTTTGAGAAAGCAAAGTGAAACTGGGTTATTGATATTCTACCAAAGAAGAATCATGCAAGTCTTACAAGTATTCTACCTTCGAGGAGAGGTTGGGATCTCATCCCAGTGGAGTTAGTTCCGACGAAGAATAGTAAGGAATGAAGAAAGGAATAGAAGAAAGATGGATCTGAAAGGAGAAAAGAAATGAATTCCAAAGTAGAAAGGTCAGAGGGTTTATGTTTTGGGCGGTAGTAAACAGAGCCAAACTTACTCACATAAACAAACAAAGCAATACTGATAAACAAATGACAAAAGCATAGGTGAATCCAATAGAATAAGCATGCAGATCTAACTTAAGAAATATCTAACACACAACACAGGAATTTAGCACAAAGTCTCAATTTTTTTATTAATAAGTTGTTATGTTACAAGAAAGCTCAAATTATTTCTCTCCTCACTTCTATTTTTCATAAAAATTTGCTCACCCTAAATACTACAAGTATCCAAGTATTTATAGAAGGAGAAGGAGAAAAAAGACAAAAAGGAGCCAAACCACTATTTACAAAATATCTACAAAATATCTAAAAGTCAAATGTTGACTTTGGGGCAATTTGTGGATGACAACATCCCATGGTGCAACATGGATGATGTCATCATTTGTGCCAACATACTTTTAAATACTTTTACAAAAATGGGATTTATCCTAGGAGGAAGGAGCCTATTCGTCATCATCCCTTGGCTTGAAAGGAGTGTCTTGCTTCTACTTAGGAGAGGTAATGTGAAACTGAGCTCGATACTCCATGAACTTGCTGACCATCACTTGAAGTTGATCCTGAGCGGGACCCTTGGTGTGATCCCCGATGACTTCGCAAGTTTCTCGTTCATCTCTGAGTCTTTCCGGGAGTTTGAAGTATTCATTACCTACCTCCATCAGGTATCCAACAAAGTCACGGCAGGCCAAAAGGTTTTCAATAGATTCTATATCAAAAGTGGCCTCGAATCTAAACCCTGCAACGTAATTTCCTTGAAAAGCCTAATAGTATCATCTGCCTTCCTCAAGGCATACACTGCACTGAGCAACCCTAAAGACATTCTTAAGATGATCTACTCCATTTGATGCATGGCATCTAGGGCTTCCTCCTTGATTTTTTCTATCTTTTCCAAGACAAACTCCATTTTGTCTACCCGATAGTCTAAAGTAGCAAGGACTTTGTTGGGTGCTCACGGGTGATCAAAGATGTCAAATTTCACCAAGTCATCGATTGGGTAGTCAAGCATCTTCTGGAATGTCTCATGTTGCAACTGTCATGGTCAACTCGTTGGAGATAGGCCTTGCTATTTCCACGGAGTTCTTTTTCACTTGATCTATATTTTGATAGAGCCCCTGTAAACTTTGTAATCACTTCCTCACTATCTTTGAGGATCTTCTCCCTCTAGGTGAACATTGTTGTACCTTTCTCACCAATCTTGGCATACTCATTTATCTTCTCGACTAAGAACTTCGGGAGGATCAGCGCATGATCATAGGATGGACATTTCCCATCTTTTGTAGGGCTTGGAGAAGATGCTTGTTTTTCTCTTTTAATATTCTCTTCTCTTCCTTTTCTTCTTGAAGCTTCTTTCAAAGGGCATCCATTGTGGATAAGGCCTCTCCTTACGAGGCTCTCGATGATGTTCCCATGGTGACTGAGTCACTGTAAAATTTGTAGGAGACAAATCTTCTTTCTTCTTTGTGAGATCAGGGTATGTGATCTCCATAACCCTTTCACCTGAAGCACTTTGAGAGAAGCGGGTTATAGCCTTTTACTTCTTAGGCCCTTTAGCTAGAATAACAGAGAAGTCCATGGGTGTAATAGGGACTTTCCTCTTGTGTTGGTTCGGTGTTTAGAGATCCATTCTAGACTTAAGGGAGTGGGACCCAGAGGAAGAAGAGGAAATAGGGGTGGAAGAAGGAGTAAGCTAAGTGGACATAGGGAAATGTGTCGAGACACTTGGTGGTGGCATTGAGAAAGAAGCCAACACTCCAACACTCATGGGGTTAGGAGTCACTGCAAGAGAGGGAACCGTGGGGGTGGAAGGGATCTGTGAGATGAGGGAAGAAATGTTGGGGGATAAATCCGTGAGGGAAGAGAAGATGGAGGAAGAGGGAGGGGGAGTGGTAGAAGACGAGGAAGAAGACACAACCAAAGGAGTGGTTGGTTGAGCAACATGAGGAGGGGAAGGAGGAGTGAGAGAGGAAATGGTTGATACTTCGCTGGTTGTATATGTGACAACATCCTAAGTGGATGTGTCCATTGGAGCATTGGCCACTTCTTCTCTTCTTAGGGACACTAAGTCCACAACTTGTTCCTTAGCGGTGGAAGGAGGGATCTCAGAACTTCTTTCTGAGCAGTGCTTGCCTCTCCTTCTATATCTTTTCCTTTACCTTTAGGCAAGTGTTTCAGCCTGGTGGGTGCATCACCCAAGGGAGATATGGTAAAGTCTACCCCAAGGTAGATGATACCATTTTTCTTGCACCAATGCTTGGGTGCATTGCAGAGTGCCTTTGACCCTTTCCTCAATAGTCTAAGGGGCCTTGTTTCTATCAATTTCAGCAAATGGCCAATTGTCCCCATCCATGTCTAGATAAACTTGATCAACTTCTTGATCAGTTGCTTGGAAATCCTTTGGGATGATAGCCACACCATATTGAATGATCTCTGCCAGGGCTAGGTGGGAGTGATCCTTTCGTTTGAGCTCAACTTTGTGATATAGATTGATGTAGATATCTTCGATCTGAGGGATGTGAATTGGATCGATCTTTTCCCTTGGAAGGCAATCACAAGGATCAAAGGTTGGCCTTGCCAGAAATTATGCTTTAAATTGAGCAATTCAAGCTCTGCAAACATCTCCCTGGGCTTTACTCTGTGAAGTGCAGGTGTACCTACCCACTGTGAGGGGGAATGGAGTTCCACCCTTCTTCCTTTTCAAACACTTCTCATGGTATGTGATAAGATTTCTAGACAGCTCCAATAGGATCAGTTTAGGTCCAGCATACCTCGGCAATTTGGTGGGCTCTCCCAAGAAGTTAGTGGCTCTGAGATAGGTGAAAGTGGGGAATTGTGTGAATAACGCTCCCCACTTCTCTGTGGTGGTGACTACACTTTTGGTCATCCAACCGTAAGTCATGTTGGGCCTCAAGAGGAAAATGACACCATAGAAGAAGACATCATTGATTTTACTGAATTGGGCTATGTTGTTCTCCAGTCTTAACTCTAGATAATACTCGTATATTTTGACTTGGGGCCATACCCCACACTGATTCAATGTTGGGTAGTCCCTCTCTGAGGTAGTAGCATATACCACATAGGAGTTCATATAGAACCTCCCAGTTATTGAAATTTTTGAAGCTACTCCAAGATTTTGTTGTTGATAATCTCTCCCCATTCAAAACACTAATTAGGAACATTTTTATTCATTGTTTCTAAATACCTGAGCATCCACTTGTGAAAGTAATGGGCATCGGGGATCCCAAACACCCTTCTCAGGAAGGTGATTGTGTTACTTAGCTCCTCTAAAAATTCACTGCGATGGATGACTTGTGGCCACCTGCTTGTCACCTTCTTGTCCTTGAGGTACACCTCATTCATTAACTACATACATTTGTCTTCGTTTTCAATCCATGTCTTCATGTAGTCCTCTTGTCTCACTGCTATAAAATGTCTGGTGGTGAGGGATTCCCAACATGATCTCAAAATGTCAGGCTGTGAGGTTGATTATTACCTCACCCTTCTCATTTTTGACACATCTTGTGTCGTTATTGTAACAACGGCCCACCAAAATCATGAAATCATTATTGATCGCACTCACTTTGGGAGCCCTGCAAAGAAAGTGCGCACCACTACCAACCAATGTATCCATCCATGGGCTTCCTGTGACCTTCTTGGTTCTGGCCCATAAGTCCTCCATGTCAATGTGCCCAAGTTCTGAATCTCTGATATCAAGATCACACTCTATAAGAGATTCAGGCATCCTGACCCTTTGGTATTTATATTTCATTTCTTGCTCTGTTAGCTTGGCTTTACCCTTGGACTTGGTTGGCTTCTTACTCGATGAAGACATGTGTGGATCTGAGTTTAGCTATTGATCTGCAAGAAGAATTAGGGAATTCCATCGCAGAAGAGCCATGTTAGCCGTTAAGTCATCCATCAAAGCTTACAGAATGAAAATTTAGCAATTTATGAGCCTTTGGGCACAAGGCGCAACTTTACTGTAGGCTGTAGGGACTTAGAAAAGCAAGGCGCACTTTGGGAAAGTGTTGCATGGGAGAAAAAGCACAGTGCCAAAAGGGGCGCAGGGTGTGGAAAGGATACACACAACATTCAAATGTTGGTGTCAAGGGATATGCACTTGCACCGTTAGAAGTCTTAGTGGGATGCGAGATATGGTTCGTGTAAAAGAGTATTATGGTGCTCCAAGGCATAGATGCAAAATATGTAACATCGGGTGAAGTGCGCTAAAGGGTTAAGCCTAGTGTGGTGCGGGAAGGGTTTACATAGCATGAGTGTTGTTCCTACTATATGTGCGCTTGCACCTACACCTTAGGAATTTTTTTAGCTTGTTACAAGGCACGAGAAAGGCTTCTGTTGTGTGAGTTCACAATGTGCCAAAGGGGTGCAACTATTTTTGATGCAAAGATGTATGAAAATTGTGCCGTTTGGAAGATAAAGCAGGCATATTTTCTTCATTTTGTAGTTTTTTACTCTCTCAACTTAGATTTTGATAGGAAGGGGTTAACCTTGGAAAATTAGGGGACGAGAGGAGAAAAGGGATAGGGGTCCATTCTAAGGCAGAGCCTTTCAGATTTTTAGATCTAGAAGGAGAGTGAAAAATGGCTTGCAGGTGGGTTTTGCAATATGTGTTGGGATTGTGTTATCTTCTTAGGTTCATGGTTTATTATCAACAATCCTAACCACCTAAACCAACATAAATCATAAAAAATCCACAAGAAGGGAAAGGGCCACTTACCAGGAATATATAATGATAAAGGAGATGATGTGGGCTTCGTGAACATAACAAATGGCAACACACGGGCCGACAAGAACGCTGACAAGTACAGAGGAATAACTTTTCACATTTTTTCAATTATGAAAATGACAGGTCAGATGCACCTATATATAGTAAAGGTGCAATAAATGTGCCACCAACTTTTCTATGGCACACTTAAGTGGATGTCGACACGAAGGGATTTGTGCCATGGCGTAACTTTGAGAGGTGTAACATTTGGAGTGTTGACACTATGTTTTCAAAGTGCCCACCGAGCACTTTAGTGGATGTCGACACGATGACACTTACGCCTTGGCGCACCTTTAAGAGGTGCAACATTTGGGGTGTTAACACTCCCTAGAATGCACCAAAGGAATAGAGGGGCGCAATTTTGGTTGATGTAACGTGAATGAAAACTATGCCCAACCCAAAAAGGTTGAAAATGACCAAGTTCTAAAAACTAGATTTTCGGAAAGGGATTTTATGCCATTCCGAACGTTAAGGGACCTCAACGAGGACCAAAATAGAAATTTTGGTATGGTTACCTGTAAAATTTCCCTTGTCAATTTTATGGGATAACATGTTGATACCTTGCTAATATGGGTGGAGGATCGGCTTAAAGTAAGTTTTTCACTCATACATGATGCCATATTTAGTGTCAAATCATTTGCATGGCTACCTCTCTTGAGAAAGGAAGCTACTTCTCCCGCCTATAGCAGGATTTTTTATCCCCTTTTCTCTCCGGTTATTTTAGGAGTAAGAGTATACTTTTTTTTCTAGCAGAAGAAGTGCTTGTGCACACTCTGCATTTCTCTTTTGAGGCATTTATGATTATGTATTTGTATATAAGTTTTGTTCGTATTACTCCAGAGCTACTGAGGCCAAGCCCTTCACTATTCATGGAAGAAGACTCATAGTTTCCTATAACAGTTGCAAATTTCAAAATAAAAAAATGTAGAGCAACTAAATTCATCTTCAAAATAGTCCATTCAGGGATAGAGGAAACCCCCATGACAAAACAATTTTCTACTCTCAGAATCCTTATTTCAAGATTTCTTATGAAAATTGAGAGTGCAGACACATGGATAGGTTCGGGGTCATTAAGAACAAGTATTTAGGATCACATCGGCTTGGGGATTAGATTTTTAAAGCAAAAGGATCATTATCAGGCTATTATTCTTGACTCCATGCCCAATGTATTCTTTAAGGCTATTGATCCCTTCATCTAGCAAGCATATACCCCTACGAGTCACCAAATTGTTATCCATATTTTTCCCTCGGGTAAAATTGGTCAAACACAACCCTACACAGTAGAAACCAAAGAAATCACATTCAAATCCTATAATCAGGAAACAAAGGGACTCTACAACATAGTGGTGGGGCTGCGAAAGATCAAATGACCACATGCAAGAAGAAACTCAAGAAACAACTATGTCGAGTGAACCCGTGCTTCAAATCTAGGAAACAGATTATAGGAGGGATCAAAAATGGAATAGCAAGGTTGGGGTAAGAGGTCGAGTAGTGTCAAAAGAACCAGAGGCTCAAAGGAAAAGAAATGGTGAAGATTCAAAGTCTTCGGGCTTCACAAATGGTTTAGAATGGGCCCAAAAATGACTAAGTATGGAGGAGACAGTAGAGGGAGCCAAGTGTCCAAATGGCACACCTCCAAAGATTAAATCCAAAGGGGTAGACCCAAATGAGTTCCAAGATTCCATGCATCCAGAGCCCCAAAAATTTGCACCAGATGTTGAAAATTCTTCAACTTAGTGGAGGGTGCCAAGTGTCTTAATGACGCACATTCAAAAGTGGGATCCAGCCAGAGACTCAAACTTATGCCAGCCCTCCACGTAGAAAATGGTCAACTAGAGGTAAAAAAGGAGAGCGGGCCCAAAATGACTAAGTATAGAGTGTAGGCGAAGGTGCCAAGTGTCAACCCGATGCTCCTTCAAAGGTAAAATCCTGAGCGGGTTTTTTAGTGAGTGCAGAGCCTCCACGCATCCGGTTTTGTAAAGGGACAGGGTCGGGTTAAATAGTCAAAGCATTGAGACAGGGTAGTGGAGGGTGCCAAGTGTCAGAATGGAACTAGTTCAAGAGAAAAATTAAGGGAAGGTTTCCAAACAAGCGCCAAGCCACCACATGGACCCTATATGGACAAACTCTTTAAAATATTGCGTGCCCACAATCTAAATATTAAAATGGCCATATCTTTTGACTAAAGAGTCGATTTTCATGGGAGAATACTTTTGGAAACATCTAGACACTCTCTACACCATAGAAAGATAAAATATCATTCTTAATGGGCTTTAGTGGGTGAAAAATGGGAAAACGTATTCTAGGACATTAATACAAAGCCTGATTTCTCTAACTACCAGATCTGATTTGATTTGATTCACTAGGGAACCAGACGTGACAGATTTTGGGTAGATTTGAGAAAGGAATTGATTGATAGTGGTTGATCTTTCAAAGTAGGATTCAATGCGTATCTCTAGGTGGTTGAAGCAGGATTCTAATTCTTCCCTCTTCTCTCTCTTATTCTTCCTATATATTGTAATGAAGGGGCATATTCAAAGGGTTGGTTGTTGATCTTCCCTCTTCTGCCCCCTCTCTCTTTCTTCCTTAGGGTAGAACATGGAGTCTAAGCCTCCTTTCACAGCTCTATAATGGCATTCTCTTGCCTCTTGCCCACTAACAATGTACTGTGTGAACTTTTGGAGCAATAAAATCTATTTTGTGATGCATCTATCCATCCTTTGCTTATTTTATTGTCTCTCCTCACCTCTCATCATTGCAGGGTATACTGTGCATATTCTGATGTTTGTTGCATGTCCCGAGAGCTATATTTAATGGGTTTTGAAGTGTTATGTGTGAAATCTATCTCTTGTCTATGGTACATCTTGTCCACCCTCTCATCTTCTCACCTCTCTCCACTTCGTGAGGTCAGATCCGTGATTCAACCACTTCATTTTTGGTGTATCACCGCTAGTGAAGGCTCTTTTACTCTCTCTCTCTCTCTCTCTCTCTCTCCTTGGAATGGTTAGATTAAGATAGGATAGGTTATGCCTATACCTGGAGTAGCTTGTGGTAGGTATATTAGGAGGAAGAACTAGCTTTCTAGAGGTCCATCTCAAGATTTGCAATTCCCACGGCTTGAGAGATTGTCCCATGTTGTGCAATCACACCAAATGACCCACTCAACACCGGGCCATTTGGGGGTGCTGTGATTTTGTGCTAACATGATATTGAGGCCTAGCTATTTGGAAGGAACGATAGACCGAGATTCCTAGAGGAGGAATTGGAGAAGAAAAAGAATGAGATCACTGAGAAGGGAAAGGACTTGAAGTAGGAATATCTTATAAGCATGCAGTTAAGGCATGAATTGAAAGAGGAGAAAGAAAGGGTATGCAAGCTGCACAAGAAGATTGAGATGATTACATGTGCTATTGTTTTAAAGCATCCTAACCTAGTGCCACTTGAGCAAAAATATGAATCAACCTTGCAGTGTCTAGAAGATTTGACCCACATCCTCACAATGAAAAGTTGAACACTTGTCTTAGAATCTATAGAAGAATCATTAGCATGTCAAGAGAAGGAAGAGAAGTTGAAAGTTATAGATATTATTTCTCGATATACTAAAATCCTTGCAAAGGTAAAGACCTCCGCACAAGTTGCAGAAGTCACATATGATAACTTCATTGATAGGGATATAGTGGAAAGCATCCTGGTCACCACTCATGAGATGGAACTCAAGGATTTTCAAGAAAATAATAAGGGGAACAGGGCTGAAAGAGATAAAATTCTTTCCAATGTAGAAAATAAGTCAGAAGCTATTAAGAACTTGTGGGGCTCGATCAATAGCCGACTAAAGGAGTTATACCCCGCATCATCGCAGGATGGATGCGCTGAGGACTTGGGAAAATAGTTGAAATTATTGTTGAAACCATGAGTGCCAAATGGGAGGAATTAAGTTTTGAGGAGGTAAGTGCCTTAGTCGAGACCTCGTCAATAAGTGTAGAATGAGGTTGACACTTAAGAGAAGCTAGAGGTAGAAATAGGAAGGATTTCCTCTCCTCCTTCAAAAATAAGCATTTGTCTTTCATTCTCCCCATTATTTCATTCTTTCTCCCAATTCTTCATTCCTTCATTTTTTCTTCCCTATTCTCGAGCCGATCATTCGTTATTTCTTTCAAAAGAAGTGTTTCCAAGGATGGAGAATGCATAGTGTGGGGCGATGTTGGGCCCTAGAATGTTGGCTAAATATGAAGGCGTGTGTGCACGTGGGACCTATATGAAGAAGGGCATGTGGGTTGAAGGTGTACACTACGGCGAGGTCCTAGCAGTTTTATCGTAACACATGATGCGCACGTAAGACAAGACAGTGTTGGGAATTAGCCATATTTTGGAGTTCTAAACAAAACACAAGGAAAGTGTGACCCATCTAGCATGTGGAATGGATAAGGTGCCAACCTGGTGCTATAGGATCAAAAAGGGAATATTTTATGCATGCGATGGAAGGTTCCAAAAGAACATCATTACAAAGAGTGGAGAGCTTACATCAAAGGAGGCATGCTCCATTGGAGGACCACTTGGACACTTGGCAACCGATCTGTTACCTTAGAAGGCATGGCGGTGAAGGTAGAAAAGCTATATATTGAGGTGCATGGATAGTAGAAGGAGATCATCCTGAGAGGGTAGAGGTGGTGGAAAAGAGGTGAAGCTCTGCAAAAATATCATGCAGGATTCTATGGTTGGGATTAGTGAAAATATAGGAGTGATGGCATATTTAGAGGGTTGGGTCTATATTTATCCTTGTAATCTAAAGGACATAGTGTAGTTTTTGATGCATGACCTTGCTCTGCATTGTTATATGGGTTTTTATGACCTCAATGAATGTAATGTGGTTACTGAACTCATTAATATGAATATAAGGTTTTTTCCTAAAGCATATTGTGTTCATGAGCATAATCCTAGTGCATTTCCTTTGTGTATGAATCAATTCTATATGTTGTTTGTTATTTCTCTTTTATGGATGCAATGAGATGATAACTCATCCTAGGATTTTAGAATGAACACATGACTCCTTTCCATTCTTTTACACTTAAGTATTTGTCATAGATGATGTATTCTCACAAAAATCACATAAAGGAGAGGCTCGGTGCCCGCACATGCCTTGGGTGAGTGGCCGCCCTACTGGATGATAGGCTAGCATGCATGGGATTAGAATTTTGGTCTACATGTATAAAAATGACTACATTAGCATTTTCCAATGACCTTCTTATGTTCCTCGCTCTCTTCTAATGACTCAAGCTTGTCTTTTCTACCAGATGGAAGAGAATTTCATGTATATTGGTCTACACTAAACCGTGTCACAAGTCGACAAAGTTTGCTCGCTTTTAGTCAAGTGTCAACTAGCACATTTTCACCTTCACACGCTAGCCATGTTGAAGATATTGTTGTATTACTCGCTGCTACCCAATTTTTCCACACATATGTGTTTGATCTTCACACTTTGGAATGACTAGACTCGTTGGTCACTCTACACCGTGCACACCACACTCCACGTTGAAATAGGTTGTCTCTTGGTCGTTTCCACTTCCTCGCATGATGAGAAATAAGAGCTCGATACCAATGATAACCGATAGGAGAATATGAATTTGATTAGATTATCTTTATTCAATGTTGCAACAACTATAAATATAAGATAATGCGATTACAAACAAAATAGATGTATTGATAAGAAGATCGGTTTAGTAACCAACACCATAAACTACCATACCTACATGGAGGAAACTGATTGAACAATTTAATATAATCAATATTATGCTAACATGATACATACAATGGAAAAGAGAATATGACACCTACGCATACTAAAATAAATAAACAAAGAGAATATGACACCTATGCTTAAAATATGAAATAAATTGAATAATTATCGTGTTAATGTTTCATTGAATTAAATATGGTGTAAGTATCCTTACATACATTATTATTTAAAAATTAAGAGTTTTTATTCATTTTGCTACCATAAGTTAAACTTTCTCAAGAATTGAAATAGGATCATAATTTAAGGGATTAAGCTTTTTTTTCTTCCCTCCCCACATAGAACTCATGTGAACCAAAGATCTTGTGTGTGTGTGTGTGTGTGTGTGTGTGTGTGTGTGTGTGTGTGTGTGTGTGTGTGTGTGTGTGTGTGTGTGTGTGTGTGTGTGTGTGTGTGTGTGTGTGTGTGTGTGTGTGTGTGTGTCTGTGTGTGTGTGTGTCTGTGTTCGTATGCTTCGTGTATCTGTGTGTGTTAGTGTTAATCATGCCTATAATAACATTTTTGTGTGACTCTATTCTTTCCTCTTAGCTACAACATTTAATGATGAGTTGGGAAATAATCAAAACATATGTTCCAAAAATTGACATACTAGTTGATGTGTTCCTAAACCTTTTATTAGAATGTGTAATATATGGAAATATCTCATATGAATTTATAAGGATTTTGTAAGAGGCACAATAGAGACATCGATATGGGAAGTAACGAGTGCAAGAAAGTGGAATGATATGTGGAAATGGCAATTGAAAAAGAGTAAACAACAAATGGAAATGAGGTACATATGTTTATTTAGTGAAGCAATTTTGAGGCATTGTAAGCTCACTTCCTTTTTATGATTTAAACATATGGACCGAGACTCATCTTGGAAGGCCATTAGAATAATAAATTTGGTGAAACATGTAGTGAAAGTAAGGTCGTGTTTTTCATTACCTCCAATATCTATAGTTGTTTTGTGTAATATTTGACCTTGAGATTTTTGTAGTGTCCTAGGTCATGCCTACCTCATAGAAATGGGTAGAGAGGGACATGGAAAGGGTTACTTACATCACATGTAGGACTTATATATCTATTAAATTTGATCACCAAAAATGTACCAGTTCATAATTTACCACCGACGTTATAGGTGATCGCAATCACTCGGTGAATTGTTCCATGTTAACAAGTCCAAATTTAACCCATAAGTAAACATTACCTTTTGATTCTTACAAAGTAGAACTAAGGGTTGTAATTGAATATCATCAAGTTTGGTTGATGTTTTCCATCTTTATATATATAATTACAATGAGTAATAGGAATATTCAATAACATTTTCTTGTTATGGTGGTTATTAATTAAGTCATTTAAAGTAATTAAGTTTGGTAATGAAAGGATCTGGTTTTTTCTTCGATGGAAAATAAGAAGAAACATGGCACATGACTATTTCCAAATCATTGAAATGGCCATCAACAATATGAATTTTGAGAAGTAAATTGCAAAAGGAGACTTGCATTGGGTCCAAACCTTGTCAATGGAAGGTAGTGTTTCACCATTTTCTTTAAGGATTTAGACAAAATAGATAAGGGTATGGGCCAAGGAGGAATACCTATTATGATAGTCGATTTAAAGGTCGTTGAGTGTGTTCTAGATTCTTGATCCAATGCTGACTGTGAGAGCTTCCTTTTGGCTAGGAGGAACTACTTGAAATACACAACAAGACCACAAAAAGAGAGTTAAATAGTATATGATAGTGGACTTCCTAGTGTATGCTAGATTCGAGAAGTATGATACTTCTTGGAAGGTCATCGATCCATTGTTTATAAATCAATATAAAATAACTTAAACATGTAAATAAAATAATCTAGTGCCAACGCTCTTATTTAAGTGCCTCAAATTATTATCAAGCATCAATCTGATTAAATAATAAAAGGCTATGTAGGTAAAATGTTTTGGATTAGGTTGCAGGAGTAGTGCGCAAGTGGTCCGTAGGTCACAGATAGAGTCTTGAAATGGTTGGGTGAGATTTTGAGTTGTTTTTTGTATGATACTTATGTTTCTAGTCCGAAACAATATTATCAGACACGAGACCGACACCGCTAAGGTGACCGATGTCGGTTTAGGTAGGCCCACTACCGGTTTAGGGTAACTAATATCAAGAATCGTGAAAAGTGACAGAAGTCGTAGAGGATGTTTGGGCTTTCTTTTGTCTTAGAATGATATTTGGAAAGGTCTCTATGGGGGAGGGTGAGGAGGTCCAAAACAAGTTTGGTAATATTCGAGTGAGGTTTGGGGTAGGCTATGGGCTGATTTGTTAAATTTGTTTTACATTCATCTGCGACCGATATCGATTAAGTATATCGATATCAATTTAGGACAGACCGACCATGGTTAGGGTTAACCGGTGTTGGTGACTGTGGGGAATTAGAAGATGTTGTAGAATGAGTTTTGGGTCCTCTCTATGATTTCATAGAGATTTTGGAGGGTGTTTGTAAGGTCTATGGGAGGAGGTGGTTTTGGGATAGGCTTTTGTGAAGTGTAGGTGGGGTGTGATGGGGTGGTTGATAGAGAGGAAGCTAAGGGATAGATCTAAGTAAGAACAGAGAATAGATGAAAGAAAATAAAGAATACAACTTCTAGTAATAGAGGAGAAACCAACTTACTTGGAGTTCAGATGTATTCTAAATGCATGTAGTGGTGGAGAGGTGGTTGGAGATTCGATGATGGTTGATCTATGGAATGGTGCTTAGTTCTATGGTAGTTCTTCTTGGAGTGTTGTTTTGAATATAAATGCCTTCGATCGGTCTTGGTGATGGCTATGGTTGTCTGGACATATGAAAGGGCTCTGGTTCTTGCTCGCATGTAGATCTCATTCATTTTAAAGCTTGATAATGTGGCCAACCTCTCAACAATGTTACTAAAAGGAATATAAGGTAACCAAATGAGGTTTAGGGTGATCAGCGTTAGTTTAGGGTGAGCAATACGCTATGGTGGGAAATCCTAGGTTTACTAAAAATTCCAGATCTTGGTGATCCTTTTGGGCCAGCTCAATCTATTCTCGTGGATAAAAATGTTAGGTTTCAATGAGCGGGCATGTGGTTAGTTATGGTGAGTGAAAAAGGGGAAATATGTTAAAAATAGGTTTGTGGTGAGGTGTCTAGGTGAGGTGGTGGGGTGAGGTGGAAATTATTTTTAATTAAGGTATTTAAATAATGAATGAAGTGAGGATGAGTATTAATTTAATTGTAAATAATTAAATTAATATTAATGTGGGGTAGAGGGGTCATGGTTAGGTGAATATGTTTAATTTAGCTATTTGAAAAAGGGACCAAGAGGAGTGTGACCTAATATTGGTGTCTACATTTTTCCCCTTTTTGTTTTGTAGCTTGTATTGGTAAGTGATGCTGACAAAAATAGGAAGTGATTGTCCCATGTGTGGGTGAAGGTAATCCCCCTCAAACCAGGCATCGATGAGGTGTATGATGAAGCGGTGAGTAATTTGATAAAGGTGCAGTTGGTGAAGATAGGTGGGGAATGGTATGAGTACTATGGGAAAGGGTGAGGGTCAACCTGTAATAGGTAATAGGTCGGGGTCAAAATCGGGGCATGGGTAATTGCAATCAAGTGCATGCACATGTATAGATTACAACATGGTACCAAAGTTAAAGAGCTTACAAACTCTACATCGTCCAAGGTCAATAGATTTATCCAAACAAGGGTGAAGTGAGTCAGGTATCCAAGGTATAGGATATGGTTTGGAAACACAATGTAGCTCAAGTGTAGGAACGTTCAAGTATGTTTCAAGATATCAAAGGTTTGGTCAGGATAAGCGGCATGGAAATAGGTAAGCTATGGTTGGAAGCCTAAAACAACATACTTAACAACATCGCAAGGTATAGCAAGTACAAAAGGTTAAAGGTCACATCAATTTGGCTAGGGTCAGTAAATAGGTCATACCGTGGGTAAGGCCAAGGTATAGGTAACATAAAAACTCCTAAGATGCAACAAAGGAGATGTAGGTGTAGGTTGATCTTATAGGTATAATTCAATGGGTGGGCGGAATCTTGAAAAGGTGTGGTGGTACCAAAGGTTAAGAAAAAGAAATCTTAGTTAGGAAAAATAGGTACATGTATGAGGTTGATGTTATCATTACTAGGTTGAAAAAATAGGTATCATCATCACAAGATGAAATAAGCGAGTGAACTGTAGTGTCCACATGATCAATGGTTGTGTAGGTAGGTGGGGGTAGTGTAGGTTGTAGGTTGGGCCATGTCAAGTAGATGGTGAGATGTTAGTTGGATGCCGCACGGGAGTAAAGGAGGAGGAGGTGACGGGTGAGATAGGCATGTAGGGTATCTGATGAGGAGGTGATTGATATCTATGCGTACTTCCCCTTTGTTTATTTTTGATATATATCGGCATGTGTGCCAAAGAGAATGAGGATGTATATGAGAGTTTTGATATTTTTGAGCATATACCGGCCTACGTGCCGAAGATGGTGAGGTATATGAGAGTTTTGAGAGATTTATATTATCTGTATCAGTGTATATTGGATGGATACACATATTTTTATGATGAGATCGATGATTGTGTATGATGTACTCGTGTTGGCAAGATTTGATTGTTTATTTGGAGATGGATGGAAACTAGGTGTATTAGGCATGGTGGAGACAGGTTGGTGTAGGCATGATTGAGTCAGGTCATAGGCATGGTTGAGTCAGGTCATAGGCATGATGGAGTCAGTCATAGGCATGATGGAGTCAGGTCATAAGAATGATGGATTCAGGTCATAGGCATGATGGAGTCAAGGTCATGGGCATGATGGAGTCAGTCATGGGCATGATGGAGTCAGGTCATAGGCATGATAGAGTCTTGTTTTTAATTTTGATTTAATGTCTAAGTTGTTGGTAACATGGGATACAAATGGTGATGTATATGCATGTTATGGTTTAAATTTCCAAATATTTTCTATAGTGGAAATGTGAAAATGATAAATGAATGATTTGATGATGTGGTAAAAATGTTTATTAAGTGGTGCTTGTTTGGTTTAATTTCCAATTGTTGATATAAAATGGAAACTAAATAAGGTAGGATGTGAATAGGAAGATGGGGGAAATAGGTAAGGGTAAAGAGTGGCTGAGCTAAGATCCAAGGGCCCCATGCCCTTAGAGTGTTACCTACATAGCCCCAGTGAAAAGGGACCTCAAGCGGATGTAGTTCTCCCATAAGATAGGGAAAAATGTGATGAAGTTGGGGAATGGGTTAGTAGTTTTTAGGCATGATTGAATGTAGGTCATAGGAATGATTGAGTGTAGGTCATAGGTATGATTGAGTGTAGGTCATAGACATGATTGAGTTAGGTCTTAGGCATGGTTAAGTGTATGTCATAGGCATGGTTGAGTCTTAGGTGAAAATGTAGGTGTCGATGGTCTGGTCCTATATAGGATAATCAATAAGTAATGAGGAAGCGAGAATGGTAAGAGGTGGTAAAAGAGCCACTCAATTGATAAGAACCCGAATGATTCTACCATACCCTAGATGGGCTTATGAATGTAAGACCCTAAAGGTGTTGTATAGTGGACTATTCTAAGGGTGAAGAAAGTCACATGATCACGAAATGTTGCAGTTGTGGCAAGTCCCTTGAGTGGATAGGAAGCTAGGGTAAAAAGGAAATGATGTGAAATCGAGCGGTTTAGCGTAACTTAGTGTACAACAAGTATGTTCACCTAGCAAGAAACCTAGGATCGAAATAGGCAAGTCCATGACGATTTTTTTCATTTTCATCATTTGTTTTTTTAATATATTGGTCGATGTGGGAAGTCTATATGGGATGAGTATATTATCTCCTTGAGGTATTCTTGAAGTGATCAATGAAGGAAGCTTCGAATATTTTATTTCATTTTTGCAATGACTTTATATAGCTGTCCTTCAAGGGAATAGTCTATTTACAATGACAAGATAGAGAAAAAGATGTCCCATTTGAGGGAGTCATATTTTTTGCTGGAAGTTTGGCTCAAGGAGTTGAATCCTATTTTCTTTTGGACGTTTTAAGTCATGGTCGAGACTATAGAGGAACTTTATGTTCTTATTTAGAAAAAAAACTATAACACATAGGGGTTAACTATGAAAGAGGTGGTTTCAAGTGATGAATGACCATGGGACTCCATCTTCAAAAATATGAAAAGTATCCATAAGAATCATGTTGTGAGTAGAGTCGTGGTACTCATATTGAAGATAAGGTTGAAAGGTGACAAGTAATCACATGGTTATGGTTGAGTCGTTGATCCTCAAAAATAGGTAATATGGAAGGTGAACGGTGCTCAAGGGATGATCGATCAATAGAAAAAGGTGATATATGACTGTATTTCAATAATAAAATGGTTAGAGATGTAAGGAATTAAGAGGCTCGAGTTGAGTTTACTTTCAAGTGAAGACAAATGATAAGCACCTGATCCATAGGCATGGGTAACGATATAGGGTCCAAGCCAATTAGGAGAAAATTTTCCCTATTTACTTTTCTCTTCTTTGGTTACGTGTTGATTTTCCTTCAGGACGAGGTCGCCAACTGAAAGGTTCATTCATGGACACATTTGTCATAAGCACATTTGATACATTTTTGGTAGATTTGGAGATGGTCAAGAGAATTGAGATGACATTCATCTAATAACTCAAGTTGCGCCAAATGATCCTAGCGAAAGTCATCATCGTTGAGCATGTCTTGTAGTGAGATGCGGAGAGATGGAATCTAGAATTCGAGAGGCAAGACAACCTCAGTACCGTAGACCAAAGAAAAGGTGTGGTGGAAGTTGAAGTGTGAATACTAGTACGGTAAGCCCACAAGGAGAAGGGGATGTGCATATGCCAATCCTTCCTAGTATCGTCAACTACTTTCATAAGAATTTTGTTTAAATTTTTATTAGTTTAATCCACTTGGCCATTGGTTTGTTGGTAATAAGGTGATGAGAGAATTAGTTGAATGTTAAAAGCATCGCATAAATTACATAGGGTTTTATTTTTGAATTGCTTTCCATTATCAGTGATGAGACGGTGAGGACACCAAAGTGACAAATGATGTGATGGTTGATGAATTCACATATTTTCTTGGCTTTTGTAGAAATAAGCGGGATGGATTCTACCCATTTAGTGTAATATTCAGTAGTGGTTATAATCCATTGATGGTGTTGTGAAGAATGGGGATTGATCTCTCCAACAAGATCCAAACCCCATTGAGATAAAGGCCAAAGGTCTCGTGTGACCTATAAAGCATGACTAGGTGTGTGATGAAGATTAGCATGTTGCTGGCATTTCACACAATGTTTGACATAGTCACAATGATCCACGATTTAGGGTTTTCCAGGTAATAGCCATGGTGAAGAATGCACTTAGAGACAGCTAAACCACTAAAGTGGCCTCCATAAATTCCATCATGAACTTCCTTGATGGTGTAGGGAATTTCATAACTTTTAAGGCATCATAATATAATAACATCAAAGCTGCACTTATAAAGGATACCACCCATGATGACATAGTGAGAGACACTTTTAAGAAAGGCACGTTGTCCATTACGAGTGAGATCGAAGGTAGAATGGAAATGGAAAGATAGTCTGCAAACTTCTTATACCAAAGGTTACGTGGGTCAGGTGCAATGGTTCCGACGGAGTAGACCTCATGAGGCAAATAAGAGGGTGATTATAACCTTTGTATTGTGAGAAAAATTTAGAATTGATGGGTGAAGTAGGTATCTAAGAAGCCGGTCAGTCATGGTATTCACAAACTTATTGGTAGAATGGGGGTGGTTTGAATTTTGTAATGATCAAAGGTGGTCAAAATTATGTCTACGTGATGTTTATACTTTGTTTAAGTATTTCATTACAACACCGGTATATACCATTGACTTGGTTTATGACCGGTGGGAATCACCAAAGATATTGATCGACTTAACATCCAAGGCATAAGCAGCCTGAAGACCCAATACGAGTGCTTTGTATTCAAGTGATATTGTTTTTACAATCAAAATCTAGTTTGAAAGATAAAGGCATAGGTTCACCATCAAGTGGAATGAGGATAACACCAGCCCCGCCCCCACTCTGACACTTGGAGTTGTCAAAGAATAGGGTCATTTGGTAAGTGGTATCGTCCAAGGAGAGGGTAGCGATGGATTCATCTAGGAAATCGAAGTTAGAGGGTTGATTCCCTAGAAAAGAGGTGCATCTACTAGTTGGTCAGCGATGGTTTGGCCTTTGATGGATTTTTATGAATGAATTTGAGGTTGAGGTCAACAAGAAGCATGAGCCAACATGTGACACGTTGATGTTGATAGGGTTTGGCATACATATAGTGTAGGGGGTTAGTATTGGTGACAACAAAGGTTTTGTGGTTGAGTAGGTAATGGCGAAGTTTGGTGGTGACGAAAACTAAGGCTAAATAGATTTTTTCAGCATGGGTGTATCTAGTTTTGTATTCCAAAAGGGTACAACTTATGTAATAAACCACTTGCTCTCTATGTTGCTCATCATGATGATAAATCATGACACCTAAAGACTGGTTAGTGGCAGAAATGTATAGGTAAAAGGGTTGGTCATATTTAGGGGGAATGAGCACTGGTGGTTGAAGAAGGTATTGTTTTAAGGCATCAAAGGCTTTGTGGCATTCATCATCCCATTTGAATGAGATGTCCTTTTTAAGGAGATGATGAAATGGTTGACAATGGTCGAAAAGTTACAAGATAAAATGATGAATTGATTGCAACCTACCTAGCAAGCTTCGAAGTTATCAAATATTAGTAGGCAGAGGCATTTCTAGAATAGCCTTTACTTTGGTAGGATTGACTTCTATGCCATGCAAAGAAATGATGAAACTAAGGAGTTTTCCTGAAAGTACCGCAAAGACACACTTCTTTGGTTGAAGATGAACACAATACTTGATGAGGTGGTCAAAGATGACCTTAAGGACTGTCAGGTGTTCAGCCCGATGTTTGGATTTGGCAAGAAGGTCATCTACGTAATCTTCCAATATACAATGCATGATGTCATGAAAGATATAAGTCATGGCTTGCTGATATGTAGCACCAGCATTTTTAAGGCCAAAAGGCATGACTCGATAGTAGAAGGTCCCCTAAGGAGTGATGAAGGAAGTTTTGTGTTGATCTTCTGGAGCAAGTAATATTTTATTATAACCCAAGAAACCATCCATGAGTGATAGCATTTCATGGCTGGTGGTGAGATCAAATAGTTGGTCAATGCCCTGGTAAGGGAAAAATGTCTTTATGACAAGCTAGGTTGACATCATGGAAGTCTATGCAAATGAGGAGTCCCCCTATCACTTTTGTGACAGGAACGATGTTAGAAATCCATTGGGGATAGTCAATGGGTAGGATAAAGGAAACCAAGAGAAGATGTTGAAGTTTTTCTTTGACGAGAAGAGCAATGCAAGGATGAATTTTTTTCATCTTTTATTTTATGGGTTTGGCATCAGGAATGGTTACGATATTGTGGACCATGATTTTTTGGTCAATACTGGGCATATCATCATAAGCCCAAGAAAAATTATTACTATGGTCCCGAAGGAAAGAGGTAAAAGCTTCTTATTCAGCAACATCTAAAGATTGGCCTAGCTGTAGAATGTGTGGTTCATCCTGAGTATTAATGTTGATTTCAATAGTCGATTCATTCAACATGGTTTGCGTCTTAGAGGGTAACGACCGATGAATATAAGAATCTTATACACTAAGGTATGTGAAGATGGAATCATCATCCTGACATTGAATGACATTAATATAAGGCATATCTTCATCGATCATGTCAGGATACAAGAAGGGGAGATAAGAGGGAGCCTCGCCATCGCGTTGATAGGTCAGAGGTCCTAGGGAAATTGTGTTTATAAAAAAAAAGTTAGGAGGAATAGATTCGGGATCTATGGACTCCGTGGGTGAAGATGGTGACATGGGTGGATGGGGTGGAGAACATTTTTCTTCCTCAATGAGGTCGACGTGAGACTTTTTGGGAGGTGGTGCGGAAAAACCAATGCCACTATAGTCATTGTGTTTATAGATGGTATAGGAAATGACAATATGGTGGCCTTGTTCATAAAAACTAAAGCCAAATCCTTTCCATGTGCAACAGTGGAGGAAAGTATGGGCAAAGCAATGGTTACTAAGGTCTTGTAGGTCGGATGAAAAAGGTCATGTTTGGGAAGGAGGGTCGAGTGAATAGGTGGCAGTGTCAATTCCCTATACATTAGGTTAGTGCGAAGGTGGGGAGGACCATAAGGGAAAACCTCACCTATGTGGTAGTCATAACGAGGGTGCTGACGTAGGTTTCCATACTCTTGCGGAGTAAGGAATGTGTTGATATTGTATAGGCGGTACTCCCCCAAAGTGAGGCATTAAAAAATTCCTTCTAAGGGATCGGTAGTAGGTATGTGGGTAGCTGAGATAGATGATTCACTAGATTATTGGATATGAGGGATATCGATTGTTTAGGAGGTAGAGTGGTTAGGGGTGGAAGCTCAACGAGCGGTAGGAATAGAAGAATTAGATGCAGGAGAGGTGGCGATGGCATTGGTGGATGGGCTTGTGGGTGAAGGAGAAGTGGGAGTGGTGGAAAATGTTTTGACTGGTACAAGTACATCATTGGGTTGGTACAACATGTTGTAAGTTTTGAATGGCGACGGGTCGGCGGGATGGTGTAGTTATGTCCTTCATGCTCAAATTTTACACAGCAGTGTAATGTTGAAGGAACACAACCCATGACATGAATCCAAGGTCTGCCGAGCAATAGGTTATACTGGAACTCTCCTAAGACATAATAATTAGACAAAGTGCGAGGGCATACACAAACGTGAAGGATAATTGTGCCAAGGGTGGAGGTGATGGCGTCATTGAAAGAGCATAGCATAAATGGGTTACTATGCATATAGTTAGAATGGATACGCATTTGATTATATGTGTGGGAGGAGATGATGTTAATTATAGCACCACCATCAATCATGATGCATCATATGCATATGTTATCTATATAAACAGAAATGAATAGGACGGGATCGGGTCATTTGATCAAGAAGTAAAATCTCCTCGTTAGAGAAGTTGAGGGTGATGATCGAGGACCTGCAATGGGGGTAGAAGAAGGATATGATTTGGTAAGTGAGGCCACATGGTGAGGTGTAATAATGGATTCCACTGGTGTGGGGTCATTGGGTAAAACTTCAATGGATTGAAGAACTTCAATAAGGGCTTGTCTATGAGATTCGGAAGTTTGAACAAGATCATACAATGACATCTTTAGAGGGTCCGATGTAATTGTTTTATCATTGTGTGATGGATGACCCCGTCGAGAAATAGGGTATGTAGGTCTGTGGATTGTGATTTTGGGTGCGGGTGCAGATGGCATATTGGGTACTGGGTTGGTTGATGGATTGGTCACTTTTTCTTTGCCCTTGTATTTTTTAGCATGGGTGGCAACGTGAACCATGTTAATCTGAGGGGAGGGGACAAACGGAGAAGGTGCATGATGAGTGGTGTAATGACATGATGGGCATAAACCTATTGGGGATAAAATCCTTATGAAGTGAGATGGGTGTAACAACATTTGGGTCGTAATTTGGCTAATTCTCTAATACATATCATATTGATATCAAATTTTAGAGGTGGGTAAAATGGTTTTGGGGGTGGAGATACTGGTTGTTGAATTGTTAAAGGATGATGATGTGTGGTGACAAGTGAAGGTGGAGCATGGTCCTCATCAAGAAGGTCGTCATCATCAAAATTTTGTTCAGGAGGAAAAAGTTGGAGAAGAATAGTATTCAAAGACTTACAATTTTAGCATCATGTCCTAACACACGATGATAGGCCTTGGTTTCATTAAACTCTTTTGGTTTAGTTTTGAGAGGATCGTAAGGTCGAAGCAGCGATAATGTGAAGACGAAAGTTTCTAATAGATTAGTTAAAATTTTAGCGTAGAACCCGACCAACTAATCACAATGGGAGGTGAGTGTGGGTTTGGGTATAGATGTGGATGATCATGAGGGAAGAGACTTTATAGGAGGGGAAATGGGGGTCCACTGGTTTTGGAACATGGAGTGGTCTTAGGTTTTACTGGCATCTGCTTGGGTAAAGGTGGGGTAAAAGAACTAGCGATGGAAGGTTTGGTTGGTTTAACTAGCTTATTGGAGGGTAGTGGATTATTATCTTTCGATTGCACCTTCTTGGGTAAAGGTGAAACGGGGTTACGGGATGTAGAAGGGAAAGAAGATGGTGGAAGGGGATGGGTTACCCAAGGGGGTAAGCGAGTTATGGTAGAAGTGGTTGGTAGAGGTGGGGTACATGGCAAGGGCTAAAGTCGTATAAGCAAGGTTGGGGTTATAGTAAATAATGAAGGTATAGGTGGCAAGAAGTTCCTAGTTGATGGTAAGGGTTCTTGGTTTTGGGTGAATGAGGTGTAATAAAGGCTCGGGATGAAGCAATAGGCCACTTATCTTTTAAATGGCCTTGGGTAAGAGAGCTGTTTGGTCAAGGTTGATGGATGGGGTGTTAGAGAATAAGAGATAAAATATGTGGAATAATCCCTTACAAAATTGCAACAATAGAAACTAATATGCAGAAAATATTACAGATCTCAAATAAAAGTGCAGAATAAATAACACAACACATAGAGACAATATTTAATGTGGTTCACCCAATTTGGGCTACATCCACCAAGAATCACTTGCTAAGATTTTATAACAAGCCTCCACTCTCTCAATATAATACCCAGATCCGTTTGGAGCTATGCTCAACAAACTCTGAGAATTTACACCCGAATTGAAAGTACATCTCGCAATACATTTGCTTATCTTTCTACCATATGCATAAGACCATATAAATAGACAATTGCTTAAGTAGTTTGATACAAAACCGTGGGTATCAAAACCATGGGAAAAAATGTGGGTATCAAAACAATGGGCAAAAAACCGTGGGTATCAAAACAATGGGCAAAAAACCATGGGTATCAAAACAATGGGTACCGAAAAAACCATGGGCCCAAAAACAGCCCATAACGGTTACCCATTACCCATGGGTTAATAAACCACCCATGAAAATTTTCTTCAGGGGCTTTTCCCCGAACCCCCTTGACCCGCTCACCGGCGAGCGGGACCGCCGTAAAAATACCCGAGTGTAACACATAGAAGGTGTACCACACTCTAACATGAAAACAAGCTCCACAAACATAACAATCTCCCACTTGGAGACTGATTTCCACTGAGCAAGCTTCTCAACCCTTCACTGTCATCCACAAAGGCCAACCAAATCTGAACATAGCTTTAGTTTATCCCTTATGACCACCTTGGTCATCATGTCTGCAGGATTCTGACTGGTATGAATCTTCTCCAACTTCAAATTATCTTCTTCCAAAGTTGTCCTAATGAAGTGATATCTCAACTATATATGCTTCATCCTAGAGTGGAAAGTAGAGTTCTTAGCTAGGTGTATAGCACTCTGACTATCACTATGCAGCTTACATTCCTTCTACTTATGCCCCAACTCCTCAAGCAATTGTTGTAACCAAATCATCTCTTTGCTTGCCTCTGTGGCAGCAACATACTCAGCCTCCATGGTTGATAAAGCCACCAGCTTCTGTAGTCATGAAATCCAGCTCACTATTGTCCCACCTATAGTGTAAATATAACCTGTCATGCTCCTCCTGTTGTCAACATCTCCATCCATGTCTGAATCTACATAACCACGTAAAGTGGTGTCTGATCCACTGTAGCACAAAATTGTCCCCATGGTCCCTCTCAAATACCGAAGGATCCACTTTACTGCTTGCCAATGCTCTTTACCTGGATCACTCATAAATCTACTCACAGCTCCCACTGCATGGGAAATATCAGGCCTAGTGCACACCATAGCATACATCAAACTACCAACCGCTGATGAGTAAGGTACCTTGGACATTTGGTTTCTTTCCTGCTCTGTCTTGGGACACTACTCCTTTGATAACTTAAAATGGCCTGCCAAAGGATTCCCAACCAGTTTAGCATCCTGCATGTTAAACCTATCCAATACCTTCTTAATGTAATCTTCCTGAGATAAAGTCAGCTTCCGTTCCTTCCTATCCCAAGTTATCCTCATACCAAGGATTTGTCTGGTTGCCCCCAAATCCTTCATATCAAAGGATTCACTTAGTTGTTTGTTGAGTACTTTTATTTCCTGCATGTTTTTACCTGCAACCAACATGTCATCAACATACAAACACAATATAATATAACTTCCATCCTCAAATTTCTTTGTATACACGCAATGGTCGAATGACATCTAATATAACCTTACTTCATCATGAAGCCATCAAACTTCTTATACCATTGATGTGGAGCTTGTTTGAGCCATACAAGCTCTTCTTCGTTTTCACACCATCTCCTCTTTACCTTTGACTTCATATCCTTCAGGCTGCTACACATATAGCTCCTCCTCCAAATCACCATGGAGAAATGCAGTCTTTACATCTAACCTGTTCTAAGTGCAAGTCTTGTTGTAACTATTCCAAGAATAATTTCGATAGAAGTCATTTTTACTACGGGAGAAAAAATCTCATCAAAATCTATACCTTATTTCTGTGTAAACCCCTTGACCACCAACCGGGCCTTATATCTTTTCTTTCCTCCTTCTTCATCTTTAACTCTGTACACCCACTTGTTCTGCAATGCTCTTTTGCCTTCCGGTAGCTTCACCAAATCCCAAGTCTGGTTCTCCATGAGAGACTTATGCTCCTCATCCATGGCTTTCTCCCACTTCTTATTGGCATCTACCTGCATTTCTTCATCAAAGCTCTCTGGCTCTCCACTATCAGTGAGTAATAAATAATAAAGAGAAGGAGAAAAACGTTCAAGTTCTTTTCTTACCCTAGAAGACCTCCTCACTGTAGGAGTTTGGGGTTCCTATTGAGTAGGTTCCTGAACTGATTCATGGGTCACTTTCCCATCCGAAAGATCCTCTACCACTGCATATTCTTTCTTGGATTCTTCCCTATTTTCCTGTAATTGTTTCTTATACATGACTTTATCATTAAAGACCACATCCCTAGACCGAATGATTTTCTTGTCTTTAATACTCCAACATTTAAATCCAAAGTCATCACCATCATAACCAATAAAAGTTCATTTTTCTGATTTAGCCTCTAGCTTGGTCCTATCATCCTTGTCAATAGGAACAAACACCTCATAACCAAAGACTCTAAGAAATGAGTAATCAACTTTCTTACCGTACGAAGCCTCCTCACGTATGCCTCCATCCAAGGCACTTGAGGGTCCTCTGTTTATCAAGTACACAGTTGTGCTCACCACTTCTACCCAAAAATAAAGAGGTAGTCCTACATGTATCCTCATGCTCCTAGCATGTTCCATTATTGTTCTGTTCATCCTTTTTGACACCCCATTCTATTGCGGGGTTCCTGGAACCATCTTTTGCCTGTGGATTCCATTCTTAGAACAATAATCATCAAATTCATTACTGCAATACTCCCCTCCATTATCTGACCTGAGACATTTTAACTTAAGGCATGTTTCATTCTCTACCAAGGCTTTCCATTTAACAAAAGTATCAAATACATCAGATTTTTTCTAATACAATAAACCCAAACTTTCCTTGTTGCATCATCAATAAAAGTAACATAATAACTTGAACCCCCAAGAGATGATACCTGAGCCGACCCCCACACATCAAAATGTACCAGCTCTAACTTACTCTCTTTCTTCGTAGGTCCAACCTTGAGAAACCTTACTCACTTCTGTTTCCCATATATGCAATTCTCACATAAATTCAAACCTGTTTTTGTATATCCAGGAAAATTCTTCTTTATGATGTCCATGCCCTTATGGCTCATATGACTAAGCCTATAGTGCCATAATGTTATATCTGCATCTGAAGCCACAAGATTACAATCATTAGTACTATCAGTGGTTAAATACAAGGTTCTAACCTTCTTACCTCTTGCCACCACAAGAGCACCCTTGGTGACCTTCTAAGAGTTAGCTGTAAATATCACAGTATAACCATCACTTCCCAATTGCCCCACCAATATCAAATTTCTCCTTAATGTAGGCACATGTCTGACATCCTTCAATAGCCATGTATTCCCATTCTACATCTTAACTTGAACAAAACCTTTTCCAACTATACTGCAAGGCTCATCATCACCAAGAAAAACATGCCCAAAATCCCCTTGAACATAATCAACAAAATAATGCCTATGTGGAGTAGCATGAAAAGAAGCCCCTGAATCTAAAACCCAAGATTCATTAATATTATGCAAAGAAATAATCAAAGCATCCTGACATACATTACCCAATGCCACATTTTCCTCCTTGTTTTCTTCCTATTGTTTCTTCTTATCCCAAAGCTCCCAATAGTCCTTCTTTGCATGCCCAGACTTTCCACAGTGCCAACATACTATCTTGCTTTTGGATTTTGACCTTTCCCGATCCTTTGATTTTCCACGATTTCCTCTATTCTTTGTCTCCCTCTAGTTTCCACTGTCAAAGCATTCCCTAAAGTAGAAGATTCACTAGAGCTTTTTCTTCACATTTCCTCGCTTAGAATCACCCCTAAAACATCCTCAAACTTCAACTTCGAGTTAGCTAGAACCAAGTTGCTTACCGCCATTACCAGGCTATTCCAACTTTCAGGTAAAGAGCACAAAATTAATAAATCCCTAACTTCTTCATCAAATTCTATCAGAACTCGAAGCTAGCATATTCACAACCGTATTGAAATCATTTAAATGATTTGCTCTTGAACCATTCTTAGACATCTTCATATTAAACAATTTTTCATTAAAATATCTTATTAAGGCAGAGGGTTTTTATACAACTTCCTAATGCATCCATCACTCTTTTGTAGTCTTTTCCTTTGAAACATTAAATAATACCGAAGATGCAAGACACACACCGGATTGTTCCAAGTGCCTTCCAATCCAACAAATCCCATTCCACATCTGTCATACTCAAGGGTTGGTTTACCTTCTCAGACAACGGAGTATAAAGATCCTTCTGATAAAGGTAATCTTCCATCTGCATCTTCCAAAGACTGAAATTCTACCCATTGAATTTATCAACCCTAGATCTTCCATCACCTACCATAGCTCCCACTCAAGCTAAAAACTTTCCCTGCGATTCAACACTTTAGCAAACCAAACCAGGCTATGATATACCAATTGTTAGGGAATAAGAGATAAAATATGCAAAATAATCCCTTACATAATTACAACAAAGAGAAACTAATATGTAGAAAATATTACAGATCTCAAATAAAAGTGCGTAATAAATAACACGACACGAGAGACAAGATTTAACATGGTTCACCCAATTTGGGCTACGTCCACCAAAAATCACTTGCTCAGATTTTATTACAAGCCTCCACTCTCTTAATACAATACCCAGATCCGTTTGGAGCTATGCTCAACAAACTCTACAGAATTCACACCCAAATTCAAAGCACATATGCAATACATTTGCTTGCTTATCTACCATATGCATAAGACCATATAAATAGGCAATTGTTTAAGCAGTTTGATACAAAACCGTGGGTATCAAAACCATGGGAAAAAAACCGTGGGTATCAAAACAATGGGCAAAAAACCATGGGTATCAAAACAATGGGTACCGAAAAACCATGGGCCCAAAAACAACCCATAACGGTTACCCATTACCCATGGGTTAATAAACCACCCATGAAAATTTTCTTTAGGGGCTTCACCCTCGAGCCCCCATCGATCGGGGGGGCTTCACCCCTTGAACCCCCTTGACCCACTCACTGGCGAGCGGGACCACCGTAAAAATACCCGAGTGTAACACATAGAAGGTGTACCACACTCTAACATGAAAACAAGATCCACAAACATAACATGGGACCCCAAGATGGATGGAAGGGGGAATGTGACAAATGTGTGGTAGGAGAGACCAGTGTACATGGCCTAGAAGGTTGGGTTTTCCTTTTAGGCGGGAGGATAATGTTGGTGCGAGGCTTGGGAAGATGCAGCTAAGTCCAATCTCGGGGAAGACATAACTATGTCCAATCGAATTCTATAGGTAATAGAGCTAAGATCATGTCAATGGGGTCCTAGGATGCTAGGGAGAGCTGCCCGAATAGGTAGTGGTATGTCCAACGAGTCTCCCATGGGTAGGAGAGATAATAGGTGCGCTGATGTAAACTTTTTCCTTGGTGGAGGAGAAGGTGATGATGATTCTTCTGTGGAAGGGATAATTAAAAGTGTTGATTGTTTGGTAGGTTGTGAGGTAGACGATGAGATGACATTGATAGAAGGTGTGGTTTCTTTTATGACGATAGGAGGAGATTAGGGAGAATCCTATGTGGGTGAATGAGTAGAAGTGGTATGCTCCTTTGTAGGTAGGGGAGCTCGTGCCAAAATTTCCTCAATAGATGAAGTAGGTAGGTTTTGAGGAACAATGGGTATGGTATCAAAAATTGTGTGGAATTCATGGACATTGTTGTCACTGGATGAAGGTTCACTATTTTGATTAGACGATGGTTTATGATTAGGGAACAAATTTTTAAAGATGTAAAATTTTTGATTTTCTGGCACATTTGGGTTGTCCACGACAAGGTCTCCATTATCTATCATTTCTTGGAAAATGGTTTTAAAATTTGTGCGATTACCATCACTATGTCGTTTAACGTGATGGTAATTACAGTAATCATGTTCTTTATACCATATAGGCATAAGACGAGCAGGATCAAAACTTGTATGAGGTTTTATGGGAGGAAGTGTAATGGCCCCAAATTGAAGAAGCTTTTCCAAGACTGAAGAATAGGGCTCTCTAATCAAAGTGTACTTTTGATGTTCCCATCGAAGTGAAAGGCCTAGATATGAGAAAGATTGGAAGAAGGTTGGACCTGATTAAAAGGATGAGGTGGACCCGCTTTGAGGACTACCATGCTAGTAGATCCTTTGGGCTTTGAATAGTTTTTTTGAGGTTTTGAAGATGAAGAAGAATCATTTGATTTGAATGGATTGTTCTTGTTTCGTAATTGGATCTTTTTTTCCTCAATGGCACGAATTTCCAGTTTTTGTGCCATGGTGAATTCTTCATCAAAGGTTCGGAAGGTTTGGACTTGTAGATTTTGTGAGATGTGTCTAGCACAAGCTCTAGTGAACAACTCAGTGAGTTCAGTCTGAGGTAGCTGGAACGTTAATTGGTTAATAAGACTCTGTTAGTGGGCAATGAAATCTATAATAGATTCATCTTCATATTGTCGGGTTGAGTAGAGATTGGTCATGGTGACTTTCTTCGTAACATTGATTGAAAAATGATCTAAGAAATCTTGGGCTACTTGATTAAAGGAATAAATGGAATGTCAAGGTAGTCCACTATACCAATCCAATGTCGGTCCCATCAAGGACATTGGGAAAGTTCGTAGGAGCAAAGTGTCATCGTGGGCGATTAGGTAGCACCCATGTTTGAACGATTGCAAGTGTTGTTGCGGGTCTTCTTTACTATTGAACCAATTGAATTTAGGCATTTCCCAATGTACAAGGTAGGGAAGAATGGGAATAGATAGATGGATAGGCTCGTTACAAATTTGTTCACATGTTAAAGAATTACGGGAGCTAGAAATAGATGCTTCTAAGGTCTGCATCTTTTCCATCATCATTTTAATGAGGTCATTAGTAGGTGGGATGAATGGGCGCCTACAAGAAAATGGGGTTTATGTTGAATGTATGAGGTGGGTGGTATATTAGTGTATGGTGGCGTTGAGTATGAGAACTACACAGGGGGAATAGATGTAGGGAAAACATAGCGAATAAGTGATAAATGAGGTCGGGGTTGTTGGTAGTATGTGTAAGCGGGTGGTGTAGTCGTAACAACTCTAGTGGTGATTGGGGGTAAGGACTGCGGGATAGAAAGAACAAGGTTTTGAAAAGGGGTGTAAGCTTCCAACACCGGAGGTGGTTACAATGCAATGGGTATATGTGAAGCGGCAGGTGTATATGGGGTTATACTTAAAGTAGTTTTGGAGGGACAAGTGATGTCACGGGTGCGATAGATGATGTAGACATTGTAGTTATAGTGGTTGTGGGATCTATTTGAGACACCACAGGTGGTAAAGTGGACGATGACGGTAGCACCAAGCCGGTGTTAGCCGACGTAGAAGTGGGGGAAAGAGAAGGAGGGATAGATACGGGCATGTAGTATATTAACTATCCGAGGAATCCCGAGGGGAAGAATGCGCAAGGTAATGCTTTAGAGGGTCGGGATTACGGTCAAGGAGTCTTGTGAACTCCTTGTTTCGGAAGTGATGGGGATGAGCTGAGTCGGATCCATAGGTGATAGGATGGATGGCAATGATGGACTAGATGGGAGGAGTGGTGATGGGTGGAGTGAAATACGAGGGCAAGTAGTTTGGTTGCGAGTCACACCATGTGAATCGAGTGTATATCGGGTGAACTGCTCACTCAGTAAATGACACAGGGAACAACAGACATGGGACAAAACATATCTAAGAGGGAAAGTTGGTAAATTTTTGATTAAAATCAAAATGGAGTGACCGATGCTGGCTGCACTAACCGATGGCGGTTAATGGGTGACCGATGGAGGTTACAAGAACCATTATCTTGTTACTTATGAGAAAACAACAGATTTTAACAATCGAGGTAGAAAATGATGATTTTAGATAGGAAAGTTGTATTTGATGACTATTATCAGAGTACAGAGAGTACAATGATACATAGAGACTCTAAACAGAAGAGAAGATGAGATAAGTTTCTTTTGGGTAAACTAACCAAAAGAACAAGGAACCGACACCGGTTAGATAAACCGATGACAGTCATATGTAAACCGATGGCGATCCACTGGACCGATGTCGCTACTATGAAATCTAAAGAACAAAGAAAATTGTATTTTGTGGATTTATATTGAATGAATAATCAACCCATAAGTTTGGGGATGATAAGATGAGGTCCTGACACACTCAGAGAGAGTTAGAATACTCCAACTGTGATGGCGAAGTGTGAAAGGCAAAAATAAAAATGAAGAATCGTATCCTCACACCTCAAAATGTAAGTCAAGCACAAAACTAAGAAAGATATGTAATCCAACAAGTGAATTTAGTGTGTTTAGCTTATGCTATTTAAAAGACTGACTCGTGAATTTATAGTAGATTTTTTGGTTGGGAAGGCTTCCTACAAAGAAGGAAATTCTAAAGGTGAGGTTTTAGGTTATGTTATGGCAATGGTGGCCCATTCTCTGATGGGGTATAGGATAGAGATAACCAGTTGGGATCCCACTATCAATCCTCTGATCGTGTGATCGTTGACAACTTCTTCTGAGTGGGATGTTGTTTTAAGAAGATGTATATATTTCAAATTATGCAGTTTGGCAAAGAGAGAAGAGATAATGTGCTTTCTACGATTCATTTATGTCAACCATCCATTGGGCATGACTTCCAACATATATGCAACAAATCGAGAATGCTATGTAAGTTTTTAAAGCCAAAATCGAAGTGTGATATTCGATGTAGCAAGTAATGAATAGGAAGAGGGATGCTCTTTCACTAATGTAATACTAATGAAAGAAAAGAAGTATTCTTTTTATAGCACCAAAAACATGATTACTTTTAGACAATAGAAAGAGAGGAATATTCTAGAGAAGAAAATTAATGTGGAATCTTTTCAAAAGGGAAACAAACACACAACTTTCACCTAGGAATGAATAAAATGCAAGGAACCCTGGATGGGTCCCATCAGGCGTGCCAAAATGTTTCACCGTTTTCTTTAAGGATTTAGACAAAACAGATAAGGGTATGGGCCAAGGAGGAATACCTGTTGTGATGATCGATTTGAAGGTCGTTGCATGCGTTCTAACTTCTTGATCCATTCGACCTGTGAGAGCTTCCTTTTGGCTAGGAGGAACTACGAAATACATAGCAAGACCACAAAAGAGAGTTAAATAGCATATGATAATGGATTGCCTAGCGTATGCTATATTTGGGAAGTATGATACTTCTGGAAGGTCGTCAATCCCTCTTTATAAATCAATATGATATAACTTAAACATGTAAATAAAATAATCTAGTGCTAGTGTTCGATTTAGGTGCCTCAAATTACTATCAACGTCGATATGATTAAATACTAAAAGGCTATGTAGGTAAATGGTTTTAGTTTATGTTGTAGGTAGTGCAGAAGTGGTATGCAAGCCACAAACAGAGTCTTGAAAAGGTTGGGTGAGATTTTGAGTTGTTTTGGGTACGATACTTAGGTTGTTGGTCTGGAACAATATTATTAGACACATAGACTCGACACCGGTTAAGGTGACCAATGTCGATTTAGGTAGGACCGCTACTGATTTAGGGTGACCAATATCGGTAACTATGAAAAGTGACAGGAAGTCAGGTGGAGGATGTTTGGGCTCTCTTCTATCTTGGAATAGAGAGTTGGAAAGGTCTCTGTGGGGGAGGGTGAGGTGATAGGTCCAAAACAGGTGTGGTAATATTCTGAGTGAGGTTTGGGGTAGGCTATGGGTTGAGTTGTTAGGTTGGTTTGTCGGTCCACAGATGTGCCGATATAAATTAAGTAGACCAATATCGGTGTAGGACGAACCAACCACGGTTAGGTTTAACCGGTGTCGATGACTGTGGGGAATTGGAAGATGTTGTAGAACATGGTTTAGGTCCTCTCGTGATTGCACAGAGTTTGGGGATGTTTGTAAGGTCTATGGGAGGGAGGTGGTTTTGGGATAGGATTTTGTGAAGTTTAGGTGGGGTGTGATGGGGTGGTTGATAGAGAGGAAGCTGAGGGATAGATCTAAGTAAGAACAATGAATAGATGAAAGCAAATAAAGAATACAACTACCAGTAACATAGGAGAAACCAACTTACTTGGAGTTCAGATGTATTCTAAATGCCTGTAGTGGTGGAGAGGTGGTTGGAGATGCTGATGATAGTTGATATGTGGAATGGTGCTTAGTGCTACAGTAGTGCTTCCGGAGTGTTGTTGTGAATACAAATTCCTTCTGATTAGTCTTGGTGTTGGCTATGGCTGTCTGGATGTGCGAAAGGTCTTTGGTTCTTGCTTGCATGTAGATCTCCTTCGTTCCAAAGCTCAAGAATGTGGCCAACCTCTCAAATAAGGTTACCAAAAGGAATATAAGGTAACCGATGGTGGTTTAGGGTGACCGGCATTGATTTAGGGTTGACCGGCGTCGGTTACGATGGGAAATCCTAGGTTTACTAAAAATGTGAGATATTGGCGATCCTTTTGGGCTAGCTTAGTCTATTCTCACGGATCAAAACGTTACGTTTTAATGAGCGGGCATGTGGTTAGTTATGGTGAGTGAAAAAGGGAAATATGCTAAAAATAGGTTTATGGTGAGGTGTCTAGGTGAGGTGGAAATTAGTTTTAATTAAGGTATTTAAATAATGAATGAAGTGAGGATGAGTATTAATTTAATTGTAAATAATTAATTTAATGTTAATGTGGGGTAGAGGGGTCGTGGTTAGGTGAATATATTTAAGTTATCTATTCGAAAAGGGACCAAGGGGAGTGTGACCTAATTTTTGGCGTCTACGAGATAGTTCACAAAGTGAGATATGTCTAAAGTTTCTCCAAAGGGTTACCCTATATGAATGCCTAACATGTACATATACGGGCATATCGTTGATAAGAGGTAACTAGACATGGCCACCATTGAGAACGATTGACCTATTATTGAAAGGAGTTATTTTATAATGGGGTAAATCCTTCCATATGTATAGATGAATAAGGGAAATAAAATTAGGGCCACAAAGCTTATTTCATCAATGAGAAAATTTTGCACTTATTTGAGTGAGTGCTAGAAATGTTCCATTGAATGGTGTTCGATTGGTTTCATTTATTTGGTAGGAATTCAAAGGCATGTGTGGTGGATGTGCAAATGTTGAAGGTGGCAACACGTGACTTGTCATCACTCTTATTACTTTCTTATTTCTCATATAGACTTGCGCATGTGTTCACCTTAATCCTAGATGATTTTTAATCTATGAACTTAAACCACCATCGACGATTGCTTTGCCATGCAAGATGAAATAATAAGAGGATTTATAATAAATACTTGCATGTTTATTTCATTTAATGTTACTTTTCTTTCTCTTGTTTATGACATGGTTGTAATGATGGATTGCGTGCATGGGAAAATGGCAAACAGAAATGACAAATATTGCACTTACAATGAAGGGCATAGGAAGCATAGGGAAAAATTTTGTGTCCTTGAGATCAATGGTCCATATTTTGTACACAATCATTATTTGGTCCAAGGAAAATGATAGATTTTGTAGTGCCCACTCCTTTGTCACACTTGTTTAGGTTTGATTATATTGTTGATCATGAGATTGCAAATTTGACGATTAGGCAAAATGGAAATACATGAAAAAAATGGAGGGAATTAAGCGGTCTAGAAGAAATCGTAGGTGGAGAAAATGTCTATAAGGAGTGAAACTAAGGTGAATTGAAAATTCTGAAATTCTTACAAGAGCAAGTAACACAATTAGTCCATTAGAGCGTAAATAGCAAAAAAACCAAAAATAAAAGAGTACCTAATCGTGTAGTTAAAAGTCCTAAATGAGTTAATTAAATTAATGACTAACTAACGAAACAAACTACAAAATATAAAAAAATATTAACAACTAACGAACTAAACAAACTATAAGAAAAAAATGAGGTAATTGTTGAATATATCTTTCCCCAGGTAAATATAGACAACATAAGAATATGGAAATCAAGGAAAATAAAAATCCTTCATTTCGGGTTTTGAAAGTGCATTGCATGGTCGAAAACCCGACATTTATTGCATCACCAAGCACCTCTGGTTCACAACACAAAGTGTCGACAAGCAAAAATTTGTGCCCCGACGCAGTTAAGGCGCGCAGTAAAAGGATGTCGACATGAAAATGGATGCACCCTAGCACAGGTTAAGGGCGCAGGTAAAAGGATGTCAACATGAAAATGGATGCACCCTGGCATAGGTTAAGGGCACAGGTAAAAGGATGTCGACATGAAAATGGATGTGCCCTGGCGCAGGTTAAGGGCGCAAGTAAAAGGATGTCGACATGAAAATGGATGCGCCTTGGCGTAGGTTAAGGGTACAGGTAAAAGGATGTCGACATGAAAATGGATGTGCCCTGGCGCAGGTTAAGGGCATAGGTAAAAGGATGTCGACATGAAAATGGATGCGTCCCTGGCGCAGGTTAAGGGCGCAGTAAAAGGATGTCGACATGAAAATGGATGCATCCTAGTGCAGGTAAAAGGATGTTGACATGAAAATGGATGCACCCTAGCACAGGTTAAGGGTGCAGGTAAAAGGATGTTGACATGAATATGGATGCGCCTTGGCGCATCTTGGAGGCACAACATTTTGAGCATTGACACCCCCACAGGAAGCAAACGACGACGAGATATTTAAATGGCCATAACTTTTCATAGGGAGCTCGGATTAACGCAAGGTTGGACTTTTTGGAAATCTTACAAGGTCCTCTATCCAACTACAACTGGATATTTTTAATTGGGTGAGAATAAGTTCTTCAAAAATTCAAAATATAATTCACCATTTTTGGGTTTCTAAGGTTCTCACCTACCTCCATAATGAGATAAATTAAATGCAACTGGAGGTGGTTGGGGTAGTTTTGGAATTCCTCTCTCTTTTCTTTCTCATTCTTCCTATAAATTGTAAGGAGGGGTTTTTAAAGGTTGGACATTCTTGTTTTGCCCCTCCCTTCTTCTCTTTGGCAGGTGAATTCATGGAGTTCAAACCTCCCATCTAAAATTATAATGCAACTTTTCCTCTTGGCATTTTGTAGTGTATTGTATCAATCTTTGGAGCAAATAATGCATGTCTGTGGATGATTCTCAACCCTCTCTGTGTTCATTTACATCCTCCTGATCTTTCACTAAAAATTTTGTTATCTATGCATGATCTTGCATTGCATTTTAATGGTTTGTGTTTATTGGCAAGATAGGTGTTCTTCATTCCTCGGTGCATCACCTTTATTAGTTTAGGTTTATTTTTATGCATCTTCTTACCCTATCTACTTGGCAAGTTAGTTTAGGTTTTCGAGTAAATCCTCTCGCATTTTTATGTGTGCACGAAAAGAGGAATAGGAACCGGCCTTCATCCGGAGAGATTTTTTCGATTTCGCAAGGTCCCACACTTGGGAAAAGCTCCATGTTATGCAATCACACTGAGAGTCTCAACCCATCGAGTTGCGAGACATTCTGAAGTCTTGTGATTCGCCATCAACGGTAATTAAAAAAATTTAAGTAACAAAGCAAAATTAAACAAACTACAAAATAAACAAAGTAAGAAATTAGTTGATTTAACTAAAATAATAAACTAAGTAAAATAAACGAAGCTAAACGTAATTTTAAATTTTGTTCTAACCTAACTTGAAGCCTTAGAAATGAAACAAAGCCTAAAACCTAAATGCATTGTTGAATATGCTCGTGGAGAGAGCAATGAGAGCTCGATGAAGGCGGTGAGAGCTCGATGAAGGATGGTTGAGATCTCGGAGATGGGTCCGAGTGAGAGGTTTGGTGGGATGGCTCAAGTGTGGAGGTCGAGGGGCTTGCATTGAGGGGAAGATGAGCAAGCTTGAGTCGCATATCAAGAGATGGGGATGGGAATGAGGTTTGTGGGAGCTCGGGCGTAGGGTCGGTAAGGGCCGAGAGGTGAGGAGTCGGGAATGGGAATTGGATGGGAAAGGGAATGGGGTCGTTGGGTCGAGGCGGGGTAGATCGAGAGTTGGCTCGGCCAAGAAGTGCGCTCTCCAAATAGGGGGTCGGGGTAGGGGGAGATGGGTAGTGAGGAGGGCTCGATCGGGTGGGTAGTTAGGGGCTTGGTCGGGGTAGGTAAGGTCTATGAGATGTGAGGTGGCTCGGCCGAAGTGGTTTGAACCAGGTAGGGAGGGGGAGGGAAGGGGTAGGGTAGAGTAAAGCTAGGGTTTAACAAAAAAATGTGTTTATTTATATTTTCAATTTTTATTTTTATTTTTAGATCTATTTTTAGTTGATTATTTTGTTTTGTTTTTAATGTTTAGTTATGTTTGTAGATATTTTTGTATATATTCCTTTTTTAAATGTTATCTAACATGTGCTCTATGTGTGCATTTGTATGTTTTTTTGTCTTAGAGAAAAGAAAGTAATGAAGAACAAAAAGCGAGGTGGGTCGAAACCAAAAACCATTACAAATCTAAAATCTGCAAACACAATATTAGCAACAATATTTTGCAAAAAAAAAAAAATACAGTAAACCAACAACAGGGAAGATATTTTTGTAGTTGTGTTGTTGCTTCCAAACCTACACAACAACATAAGCACTCCAAAAACAAAGTTATACAAACAAAATGAAACAAAAATGAAAGAGGAGGGTGTGAGTCCCACCGCCGTGCCAAAATGTAAGCAAGGAAAATCACTGTAATGAAAGAAATAAACAAACCATGCAAACCTTTCCAACAACCTTTTGTGCAAACCTCAAATAAGGGTCTCCTGTGAAACCTTGCAAAATGGATGTCAAAGATGATTTGTGGGTGCTCTTGAGTACTCTCCAAGCTTTGAATGCAAATGCTACAGACACAGTGAATTCAATAGAGTTTTTGTATGTCAGATTCAAGAGATGGTTTGAAAGGAAAGTAAGCCTGTAATTTATAGAAGTAGAAGGTAGTTGAAATCGGTTACACACGGATAAATGAGTATGTTAAAAATAGCATTGTGGGTAGTTGCAATAGTGTCGGGGGCAATAAATGAATTAATTGCAAAAAGTTGCATCCGAAAAGGTGATTGTACGTGTATTTTAATTGCCCCCACCTTTCTAGGATTCTAGAAGTGCAGTTAACTGGGATAAAGATAGGGAGTCCAAGTGGAGTCTAAGTGGAGTCTAGGTGGAGTTTAATCAAGTGGCAAATATCTAGGATGTGCACACACTTAATTAATTAATTATTTAATTGATAAATAATAATTAACTTAGCTAAAAGGGATATAAAGGATACATGGGATTAATTCAATTAATCCAAAAAGGTACAATATGAATTAATTAATTAATTTAATCAATTAATTGCAAATAGGTGAATAACAAGGTGTAATAGAGTAACACTAGGAACAAGTGGAAAGAAGTGTAATTTTGGGGTGTCTACACCCACTTCTTTTTCGAGTGTTTGGGCTTGATTATATTGTTGATCATGAGATTGCAAGTTCAAAACAAATGGTAAAGCATAAACTCATGGACAAGGAGATCATAGATTTGAGTTTTAATAATTACATTTTACTTGTAATAGCTTTAAGATTATTATATCAAGCATTCTAACTACAATAACCTTAAGATGTTATATTTAAATGCCTCGTTTTTTTAGGCTGCAAGTAGTAACCGATTGATTTTTTAACCGTTACCGAGTACCAAAAAAATCCTTGAACTTCACCCGATACTAACGTTCTCGCTGCTCCATATATTTGGCTGGTTAGGGAGGGTGAAGGATTATCCAACTACTATGATTCCTCCCTCCTCCACTGAATGGTGTCGCTGCATGCTGATTTGTTCTTGTGAAATGATTTAAATATATGGAGTGTATATTGAGGTGGTGATGGAGATGAGATCAGACATTTTGCTGGATTCTAGCCAATATATATGCAGAAGCAACATCGTCATGGGGAGGATCTAAAGCGGGATTGATTTTGGGGATTAAATATAAGAAAATAATGCAGTAAGCGATTATATTCTTTCAAATGATTAAGGGAAGGAATAAATAAATGGCAGACTGGCAGTGAGCAAGGGCGACCGCGTGGCCATCTTTTGCATGCATCTTAAATTTCTGAAAAGGTGACAACATTGGCTTTGCCGCGTGGAAGAAGATGCTTTCTCAGATGGCTTACGTGTTCTTGCCTACGCAGCATCCCTGTTACTCACATTCTCATTCTCAAATTTAGTATTAGTCCAAAAACCGAGTTGAATTTAATTCCGTTCTTCACTCGGTATAAAACAATCATATGCGCGCCCTTCATAATTTTTTCAGAGTTTCTCGGACAGGGACACATTCCGAGTTTAAAATATGTTGTCTACAATTCAACTCCACGGCAGCGACATTCTTAAAAAAAAAAAAGAGAGAACACATGCAAAATTTTTGACTTGGTCCATTGTACAGACAATAATATCTTAAAATAATTCATTTCACCGAGTCGAAACCAAAAAGGCACTGCAACGTTTAAAGCGCAGCCTGAAAAATGTATGGGCGTTTCCCAGTCTCCTAATAAATTTATATGGGCGGTCAAATAACAGTATACGTTGTCTGATTATTATAAGAGTGTGCAAATTGGTATTTCATTTCTTATGGGATATCTACGTTGCGCCCGCAAACCCCATTGACTTTCACATTAATTGTGAAAGTCTATATAAATCCATTTAGCAGCAGGCATTTCCATAAGACCCCACTGTGTCCCAAAACGCCTTTGCAGCCATGATTGCCAACTCCTCCCACTCTTTATCTCGCTCTGTATTACCTTGTTCACTTGTTTGCAAGAAATTCTCCAAGAGTATTTGTGCCAGCCTTGCTACTGCGCCATCTCCTTCCCTTACGAAAAGGCGATTGCTTTTGCAAAGCTCGCCTCCCTTCTTTCCCTCCACTGTTTACCCAGACGAGAGAAAAGAATTTGATGATCATCATGACAAATTTTATGGTGGTCATGACTTGTCATTAGCAGAGTCGTGGAGAGAAATACAGGGATCTAACAAGTGGGAAGGAATGTTGGATCCCACCATGATTAATCCGGTGCTGATATCAGAAATTATAAGATATGGGGTGTTCGTGAGGTCTTGTTACGAGGCTATTGACTTGCAGCCCGGCTGCAAGCATTACGGAAGCTGCAAACATGGCCGCAACAGCCTCTTCCAGGACTTAGGCATGGCGGGCTGTGGTTATAATGTCACAAAATATATCTACGCAACGCCGGATGTCAACATCCCAGATTTTTTGAAACATAAAGTGGAGGGCGAAGGATCTAACTGGATCGGCTACGTCGCAGTTGCGGAGGACGAAGAAGAAATCAAGCGGCTCGGACGGAGAGACATTGTTGTGGCGTTGCGAGGCACCGCTACCCACATGGAATGGATCGCTAATTTCATGCATGCTTTAACTCCTGCTCATCTCAATCCCCTGAATTGCAGTGAAGATGTGAAGGTCGAGACGGGGTTTCTCGGCCTTTACACTTCCGAAGATCCCACTTGCAAGTTTAATAATGGCAGCGCAAGAGAGCAGCTGCTCTCTGAGATTTCGAGGCTCGTGCAGAAATACAAAGGAGAGGAGCTGAGCATAACCATAAACGGTCACAGCATGGGCAGTGCGTTGGCTATGCTGTGTGCGTACGATATTGCCGAGCTCGGAATAAACCGTCCCGACTATAATTCTTCCACTAGTTTTCCCGTCACTGTTTATTCATTTGCAGGTCCCCGTGTGGGGAACGCCGCATTCAAAGAAAGATGCGAACATCTGGGTCTCAGAATTCTGAGAGTCGCGAATGTTCACGACGTGGTGACCAAATTACCCGGCGTCATATTCAATGAGAATTTCAAGATATGGGAAAACATTTTGGACACAACTCCGTGGAGTTATTGTCATGTGGGAGTGGAACTGGCGGTGGATCACAAGTTACATTCCCACATCTTCGAACCCAAAACGCAGCATCCCTGCTGCATTCACGACCTCGCCACTTACTTGGACTTGTTACAATGCTGTCGTAATAATCGGCAAAGCCCCGCAGACCAACTTCCCTCGCAATCGGGGCAGTTACCAACATTTTCCTTACCCAATGTTCAATTGCAGCAGCTCGTGAACGAGGCATGCGATTTCTTTGGGAAGCATATAAATCTCAATCATGTTTTTTCCTCATGGAGAAAAATTAGAAATCCAAACTCGCTGGAGGCAAAAAGACACTATAAACAACAGAAGGCGTAGCCTAATGCAGGCACGTCAGGCCTCTTCAGCAATATATACATGTAACATAATACACAATTTTGATCCTCCCTTAATGGGAACTAATTACAATACGAGATTTTCAGGTTACGATGAATGTTTCATAAATACATACTGAACAAATTAGATTCCTAATTATTAAGGTGATCCAACATCGTGTTCCATGCAAAAATTTAACTGTTAAATTGTTCTTATATCGTAGCTGCCTCTCTCATAACTGCTTAAAACATCTACAGACGTGAAATCTGTTGGAATACAGAAAGGTAATGTTTATTATCAGTGAAAACAAAATCAGCAGGAACCAGGCATAAGAAAGTCTTAGCTTTTCTAATGTAGATGTCTTTTTATGATAATGATTCTAATCAAGTGAACAATTTTCGTAGGAAGAGTATTAAACGGTAGACCTAAGTATAGAAAAATAACAGTTTTATCGAATAAATACAATAAATACGGAAATACAAAAATATGATAAATGACAGAAAATTTTCTGAATGCTATTGATAATGAAAGAGTGGTTAAACTGCTCTGGGTGTTATTAAAGTATGCCACATTCATCATAAATGATATTAGTAATAATAACGGAATTTTTAGATATACTGATTTTAGATTTTTATTTATATTATGATTTTTAATGTTCAGAATTTTTAGATCCACTTCTGTTAGATTTTTGAATTTTTCTTAAAATATTCTGTTTTTATATGATGGGCGAAAGAGATTCCAAAAAAAAAGAAAAACAGATTCGTTCCACCCTATTTGGTAACCATGATTCTAATCAATTTTGGTGTGATAAGGAAATTAATTTATTCTCTATTGGAAGTTCTTCACAACTTTATTCTCTTTTGGAAGTTTTTTTTGGGTATAGATTTATAAATGTAATTTATTCTCTTTTGGTTTGATTTATTTCAAAAATAAAAGGTAAGTAAATTTACATGTAATTTATTCTGGTGTAGAGTAGGTTACACAATGGTAGGATACGGTATTGATTTCTTCTTTAGTGCATAATTAAATTTTAAAATGTATCTGATATATACTATTAGTTAGCTATAAATTTTAATTATTTAAGTGTAACAGTTTATTTTATATTGCTTGTGTACAAAAAAACATCGTATGTAGAGGACTGAAACCTGTAACCCTTGATTAGAGGGTTATATGTGTACATGCCCAAGCTTAGTTTTCAGATTTGTTTTTCTTATAAATTCTCTTAATTTTTAAAGTTTAGTTGTAATGAATTTTGAAAGACGCCCAAAAGGAATTGCTTCCAAAATAATAAGGAAAATGAGATAGGATAGAAAATCTCTACGGCCTCATAAGGATAAAAGTCCTGGATATGTTGGCTGAATAGGAAACGGCAATAACACATTTAAAATATAAAAAAATTATATTGCGGGGAAAACCTTGCAATCTAAAGAATGAGACATTTACTACACGCATCCTTAAATGGAAGAAATCCAGACTGAAATTAATGTAGCGATCGTGGAAGGTTAGTTGATGCAATAAAATAGAATGCATGTGGTATTTGTGAGTTAGAGAGCCACGATGATACGGTGTGCAGGTAAAGATTAAATTTGCATAATGTATATCATACATGTTTATTGATCTAAATATATGATGGAAAAATTGTGTCAACGTATTTTATGTGTAAGGGATGAAGACATTAAATTAATATGATTCATTTTGGTGGTGGTATGTTTTAATGATGGCTTGAAGAAATGAAAGTGGTAACTTAATTTTGTAATTAATAATAAAATATATTAAGTTTTTGGATATTAATTTTATTTCTTAAAAATATATATATATTAATTTTGACCAATAAATATAAATTGCCTCTAAAATAAATCATATATTTATGCAAATTAATATGTGGTATAATATACAATATACATGATACATAGTGGGATGGCAAAGAATAGGTGAACGGAAGTGGTAGTTGTAGTGACAATCAATAGTGATAGAGAAGATTGGGAGGGGATGAGAGGAAGAATCAACTAAGGCAAGTTGGTGTGAACAATGTTTATCTCTCTCTTGAGGTGTTATGTCTTCGACGATTTCTTTCCTTTCCGAAGATCAATGTGGGGAAGGAGGTTTTTATTCCAAATAATGGGAAGCAGAACTGGGAAACCAAATTAGTGGACCAAGTCTACCCTCAATGCTTTAATGCAATTAGTCTCGCTCCTATGTGTAGTGAATATTGCTATAGGTGTAGTTTAATATCTAACCCCATGCGCGCCCCCGCACCACTCCCCCTTCATTGGTGCAACACCCCTCTACACGATGCTACTAGGACGAACATTGCATGGTCAACACAAAAACAATGGATTAGGGCTAAACAAGATTGTACAAGGAAATATAAATCATGTTCTTCATTAGAAGGTTGTATCTTGTCCTACTCCTTTGGCTAGGGTATGGTTAGATGTTACAAAGGGTTTGGCGGGAAAATCTAATATTGATGGGAAGTCAACCTCACTTGAGGATGACATGATTATGGTCTACAAGGAATGCCTTCATGTGATAAATTCTTTTCATGATTGTGGCCCAACTACTTTAAGGGAATATATTTCAAAAATAATCATCTTGCTCCACTACCGTAGTATTGTACATCCCTATCATGAACACGGGTAGGGTAATGGATCCCCATCTTAGTGATAAGGAAGCCCAGTCTAAACTTAATCATGGTAAGGATTTCACGGAAGACAAAAAATCGGTCCAAGTCAAATTGAACATCGCCTCCTTCTCCAAGGAGATTGATCAACTTCTAATCTTTCCTTAATTGGTGAATTCATCGGATAATGGGCATTGCAAGAAGACATTGAGAAGAAGGTTGTGAATAAAATTGGTAAAGTAATTTCTATCTTTGAGACTTCGCCTTCTTCCTTATAGATTTTAACCTTGAGATGAGTGAAGGAAGACAATATTGAATGATAGGTTAAGACTTTTGAAATAGATTGGTTTACATCTAAAACCATGGGTCCCCAATTTTGATGCTACGAACATAGTAACTAAACATGCATCTAAGTAGATCAATCTATATGCACTTCCAATAGAATTTTGGAAGAAAACATATGAAGTGAATAGTTATTTGTTTGAGTAAGGTGATTCTAATATATAAAAACTACCAAGATGGGAATGATGGCTTCTTTCGTGAGAAAATACAACTCTTTAGAATAATCCAAATCACTCCCTTAATATTGCATTATTATTTACTCGCAAGGGCACTTAGATGTAGAAGGTTGAGGTTGAAGTTTCTTCCTCTCACTACTTTATCTATTACCAACTAGGGAAAATCAAATTTTGATGCTATGATTAGAACTCTCAAGCCTTCCATGTAATCTAGTGTCTTGGTATCTCGAGAATCATTCCTAAAGAGAAATTATCATCGATTCGAAGGAAAAGATTTAGTGACTATTCCATCCCTCGATGACACAAAGAATCGCTCCTAGCACAAATTCTTTCATTGTAAAGTCACCTTTTGTCCGGATGACTCATAAAAGCGTGCTCATGGAATCATAATACATTGGTGAGGAATTTAATGACATAATATAAATTTTACATCAAATTTTGAGAGGAAGAATTGGCCGGATACTCTCAAAGGAATCTTAGAATAGATTGATAATCCAAGTCTGTAGATAACTTCAAGATGAATATGGGGTCAAAAACCTAGTTGAGATGGGTATTCACTTGACTCCTAATCTCTTAAAAGAAGCCAATTGTGGGAGGAAAACCAAGAAAGGTAGAAAATATAAGATTGAAAAGGCTTTAACCGAACTAAAAGCAAGAATCAGTGAGATCATAAGTTTTTTCCTCACCTCCGAGAAGCGTGGGGTGGAAGTCCCCTCACCTACAATCGAATGTAGGAAACATATCTAAGTGTTGGGTAAATAATGGCTAAGACATAATGACATGGTTGCTAAATTGATACGATAATCTAATACAAGAATATGGAATGAGCTTAGGTTGAGTTCTTGATGATAGGTGGAGACTTCATCTTTGTGAAGCCTTCATGAGATTAGCATGTGGAAGGTTTGATAATGGAATTGGGCAAGGATCTTTCACCTTACTTGCTTGTTTGGCGCTTTGTGGTTTGGTTTCTTATGTTTCCTCTTGGCTTCATTTCCCTAAGTTTTCTTGTCTTTTGATAAGGATCTGATAACAATTGTAATCATTCTCCATTCTTTACTATTTAGAAATTTATTAGGGAAGGGCTCCACCAACCCTAATTTATTTATACAAATGCAATATTAATAAATGATGTGTGTAGTTGTATTGCAAACATAAAATATTTTATAATGTATATATTGATTTCATTTCACTTTATTATTCATTGTAGGCAACAAATTCTATTAAAAATAAAGATTAAAAATTAAAACACAATGTAATAAATTGAAAGATCTATTAAGAAAACAATTCACACTCACGAGCTATTCCAATTGCAAGATGCGTTTAGAAATGTATTTCCGAGCTGAGTAGGTGAAATTGGCAATGTGTTTGTATTCGAAGTTGTATAGTCTCAACCCACCTCTTCCACCGAGAATTTGAGAGGGATTAATAGTTGAACCGCGTTCTTGTTTAAAAGAAAGTCTGTTTACTAGGTTACAGGCATTGCCAGGGTTCGAGAACCAAAACAGTGTTCGCGTATTTAATGACGTCACTCCCTGGAAAACATAGAAATCGTTTTTTCCTAAATTAGTCTTCCGGCTTAAGTGCGTCAGATTTGAAAAAACAGGGCGTGCGCTCCATGATCCTCATCCAGCGGTGGAGATTCTACCTCCACGAAAGTGGGAAGTGGAAGTCGCGGTCGCCGCTGGATCCACTTCCACTGAATAAGTGTGTGTCTGTGGCCACGTGAAGGGTGAGTAGTCAGTAGGCGTGACTCGTGAGTGTGACTAAATGTAAGAAGAACGTGGCTGTATATGTTTCACAGACCATTATTAGTATTACCACGGTACACCACTTCTCTGCCACGCGTTAAGCTACCTAAATCTTTGTTTGCTTGACCAATACATTTTAACCCCCGCCAATCAATGGCATAACGTTTCCAAATGAAATTTTGGCTCACTAGGTACTACTTATATTATTTCACTTACCTGCTTATCAGAAAAATGTCGGCGCTTATAAAGCTCACAAGTTACCTAACATTGACTCTCTCGCCCAATGCACGGTCGAGTAAGGAAAAATATCATACAAAAGATTTTTATAAAATCTTGTCTCACATGGACAAAACGTGAGGTTGAAAAGTAAATAAAATTAAAATTATTCAAAATTAAATTAATGTAAGTAATTAAAATTATGTGAGGAAGTCTTATTTGAACAATTCTTAGATTACTAAAATCTCCCTTTCCAATGTTTGTGGTGTCTACAATTATGGGTGCTTAACTTGAGATTACTCATGGCTCTTTTATAGAAAATGAGAACATTTCTCTGTAGAAAAAGAAAGGAATTTTTAGTGTGTTGTTAGGATGGGAAAGAGTACCCCTTAACTCACGGGGTTCACTTAGTAAAAATATGGTATAACACGTTCATTCAAAGGGTATTAAAGAATACCCTTAATTCTACTTTACTTCTAATTATTCAATTGATAATAACCCCTCCCTTTATATTATTAGAATGAAAATGCCCCTATTTTTTTCCATGTACCTTACCCATTTTAGCCTAACAATTTTATTTACCCCTTTTTATTTCTACCATGATATATTAAACAAAAAATATATCAAATTTCTCTCAATTTTTTCCGTATGTATTTTCTCTCGAAAGATAGTTTGAAGCCATTCAAGACCTATTACCAATTGCCTTATAAATGTTAAGTTTTAATCATTTATCAATAGTTATTTAAATAATTAATATGGTGAAATAATATGCCCCTGTGTTGAAAAACATACTCAATCCTACCTTTCTACCATCTTATTATATCTGGTTAAGAATCTCTTAATTGAAATTTCTTTATTCAAAAAGATATCATAATTTAACTTCATGACTACACTCCTTTTGAAATTTTAAGGTATTTGGTTTTAAAAACTAGGGTTCAAATGTTTTAGTTTTATATTAAAATTAAACATCCCTTTCCTTTGGCCCACCTCTCTAACCTACCCCAATACCTGATTCAAAGTATTAATAAATTAAACCCTTTCACCCCCTCATGTCTACCGATATATTGAATTTACTTTTATTAATTTTAATTACCTCAATATGAACACACGTGCTAGGATATTGCCTAGATAATGAACTCCTCGTGCCTAAACTTGACTCTAAAGAGAAATATAAAAAAGTCCAAAAGGAAGTAAATGCCAACAACCCACATATTCATGTATGTTTTATTTTTCAATATTAGGTTCAAAGAAGACATCACAAGCATCAAAGATCTCAAGGAAATTATACCCACAACTTAGGAGAATCAAGATATTGGTTTGGTTAAGGCTCCCGTCAAAACCCCGTTTGAGGTCTTTTACTCGCACTACATGTCCCATAGAGGATTATAATTTTCAACGCAACTTGTGTTCTTCTAAGAAGCGTCGAGTTTTATTAAGCTCCTCCTAGACCAAGGGCCTAGAGTTTTGTGCTTCCATACCACCAACCTTTGTGTGAATAGTTCTACTATTTTATTTTTGGTAATATAATTGATATTTCATAAAAAAATTGAGTAAATTCATATAAATACAAGGGTCAACAATATTCCCCACCCCCAAATTATTATATATAGATTGAAAGCATTTTAAGGAAAATCACATGCCCACTCAAAGTAGGATGACAATATGTCACATCTTAAATAAAAGCTCAAACAACAAAGTCATGAAATGGAAAATCTTGCCGAAGTTGATGTATATTAGTAATTGAGATAAAAATAATAATATGTTTATCAAAATTATAATTAAAATATAATTTCAAGTATTTAACTTCATTATGTAGAGGTATTGATACTAAAAATATGATAAATGACACACATTAAATGAGATTGAAATCATTTTGAAGAAAAATAAGGAAAGATAAAATACAAGATATTGACCAAACATGAAATTGACAAACGCCACAACATAATAAATAAAATACGCAACACAATAAATCTCCATCAATTTCTTACTTATTTGTTATAATTAAAGATAATTGTGGGAAAATGTTATAGATGTAATTCCATACTTTAATGATATAAAGATACTATAATATATTTAAAAAAAAATTGAATGTACCCACTACAAAAGCAAAGCTTCTAAATTTAAATCACATGGTTTACTAAATTTTTGTCATGCATAATATCCCAAGCGGGGGTTAAATTTGATAAACCGTTTAGATCTTTTTGTGATTTTGGACGTAAAATACTTGTAAATATATGATCTAACCATCACACGCAACTTGCATATTTAAAAGGTGGCCATCATTTTTTATATATATTTGTATAAATATTATTAAAAAATGTAAATTTATATTGTAAAAGATATACAAAATATAGAATAATTAGTAAAAATAACATTATTTTTTGGTTTTGAAGGTCGGTATTGAAAAATTACCGTCACCGAAAAATTGTTTTGAGTGCATAGGTGGGCGTCAAATTTAACCCTTGATCTGAGTGTCAAAAACACGAGACAACGATAAATTAGACATTCATACTTAATTTCTTTTGGTTTTCTAATTTTCCATTTTAACTATAAACAATTGAACATGCACTATAACAACAAGGCATGATAACATCCGCCACTTCCATTTTCTTAGATAACATGGAAAGATCCGTGAAAGAAACTTATCATACAGTTCCTATAATATCTATTATTTTAGAAAGAGCATGAATTAATAAAGAAAAAAAAATGTTGCCATTCATTACAAGCGAAGAAACAAAATGACATTTTCTGAAGTGGAAAAATATATAGCATTTTGTCCGTGATTTGATTTGATTTTTTTTTAAAGTGCTGTATAAAATAAAGTCAAAGCTTAAAGATAAATTGATTAAGACATACATTTACCATTAAGGTCATACAATGTTAACGGGCATGGATTTAAACTCAAATATGTATTTATTTTGAGTTTGTATTAGGGAAGAGGGATCGGTAATTAGCACGGGTCTAATAAGTGTGATAGTTTTTGAGATCCCTAATCCCAAATATTATGTATTGTCTAAATCCAAATGAAGTAATTTTGGTTGTATTATTTTGTATAATTTGATATAAAGGTTTCAATAGTAATATTATGTATTGTTGATTTAAATAATTTTATTAGAAGGGCGTTATTATATAAGTGTGGGCCTTATTATTGTTAGAGAAAAGAACCAACAATTGAGACCTTTTCACACAATTAGTAGTACTTCGACTTAATTATTACACGTCATATATTATCCAAAAGTGTGCAACATAATATAATAAGTAACTACTTGCCTAAAAGATTACATCCACTTGACATTTTTAATATTCTAAGAAAAACAATTTTTATCTATCGGCGTCCCAAAAATGGTATAAAAGTCAACTTTCAATATCCCTTGAATCTCAACTACACCATGATGTCATTTTTAAAAAACAAATGTGTTCTCCAAAATTGGAGTGCACCAACAATAACATTCAATGTATGTACTCAAAATCCTTCAAATTGCAATCCAAACCTCATAAATTTGTACCCAAATTTGAAACTTTAATTTTTTTAAGCCTTACCTCATAAAATGTCAATTAAGAATTTAATTTTGCCTAATGACTTGACTAGATGAACACTTCAATCCATGTCAACACATGAGAGCCAATAGAATGCAAGTGCATAGATCACAAATCAAATATCTATAAAAACATCCCAACTACAACCTTTTTGCATTTCATAATACATTGTTAGGATTTGGAGTTGAAGTTGAGTAGAGAAAGAGCCAAAACATCCAACGGGTAAACACCAATGCTTTATTTTGCTATCTAATATTTTTTTACTATATTTTAAATAGTGTGAATGCCATAATGGTGAAAGCTTTGTAATGCCATTAATATTTTAAATACAATTGAAGGTTTATTGTAACTACTATAAATTCTATAATGCGGTCAAGCTCGCAATGCTTTAATAGTACAAATATAGTTTAAGGTTTATTGAAAAATCCATAATGTATTGGAAGCTTTGTATTGGCTATTAATTGTGTACCTACCTCCTTTCCATTCTTATATGTTGTTGGTACATCGTGGAGATTCGCTAGTTCTTTTAAGTTGTTTGATTGAAACTCTTACAAGTCCTTCCATTTTAGTAGTTTCAACTTGCAAGGTCATGACTCAAATATCTAAGTGAAACTACTACGGTGGAAGGAAATCATGTAATGCGAGATGCATATGATGAAACTAATAAAGTGGAAAGTATATTATGAAATAGAAACATGTAGCACAGAAAGTAAAAGAAAAATTAGTAAATTGGCAAGACATCATTTGATTTTAATCATGGATGATAACTTATTTATGTTGTAAGATAAAAGTTAAATGTAAACAAACCTCACTTCTAACATTTTATTTCAATCATGCACCTCTTTCCATTTTCAACTTTCAAATTTATGAGATTTATATAAAATATGTAGCTTTTCTAATTGAGGAACAAGTTATTAGAGTAATATTGTATTGCATCTCTTTACACTTTACTAGTTTCTTCTTATAGATCTCGGTGCAATCATGCTTTTTGAATGAAAATAGACCGCACTTCTAACATTTTATTTTAGTCATCCACCTCTTTTTGTTATTTTTTCCTACAAACTCTCCATTTTTCATATTTTTCCTACTTGACTTGATTCGGAGAACAAGACAGAGGATGAGATGTTCCCTAAATCTCCTAGGATCATCAAAGTGCAAAAGTCAATTTCGTGAGATGTCCGTCGACTATCCGAACGTGGAAAATGGATCCGAATGTGCAAATGGTGGCTAGTAAAAGTTGAAGTCACGACAATGTGGCAAGATGCAAATCAAGAGAAGACGATAATCATGGGTTGAAGTTTCATACCTGCGGTATTTGACACCCGAATCTTTGTCACAATGATTGCGAAAATAATTTCCACATGGTGGGTCCTCAGGCCACCACATGGCTTGCCACCACTTCTCCCTAAGCTAGCTCGATGAGCTAAGGAGTGAGTTGATTGGTGAGTTATGCATTGGTGAGTTTGAGTTATGCATGTTGAGCTATGTATCGAGTTATGCATTACATTGGCGAGATCACATTGGTAGGACAAGCTACCCCATAACTGGCGAGTTATCACCTATTAAATGACTAGAAAAAGTAGAGGTGTGGCTCGAAGCCATGTGTTATTAACCTCCCCCAAAGACTTTTAAGGTTCTCCTTATCTCCACTTCCCACGCATGTGGGCTAATCATCTCACCTAGTCCAAAGACTCCTGGCTGAGCCAATGAGAGTGAACACGGTTGGAATAGACATGGGTCCACGTGGTGGTCGGAAGGCTCGCGATGAGCAGCGGTGAGCATGTGAATGTGGAAGGTGGACGAGTCTATGCAATGATGTGGAAAGTGAAGGAGATGGTTGACACATTTGGAGACCCAAATGGACAACTCGGAATAATGAGCTTGGAAACGGCAGAGATAAAATGGTGGGCACATTTATAGGGAGTGGGATTGGAACTCGCAACCTCGTCGTAGTAGTTGGAGCAGCCCAACCAATTTGGCCATCGAGTTGGTTGGGGTATCTTGGTGGGATGATAAGGCTTATAACCTAAGCGTGGGTGTTGAAAGGATATACAATCCACTTGACACCCCATTTGAGACACAAGATCATTCGAGCTTTACACTAGCTCTTCCTAAGCTATTAAGGGTCTCTTCTCAACAAAGCCCGAGAGGTGGAGAAAATGCTGTGAGACTTAAATATGTAAGTCTTATACTTATATAGGCATTATTTTGAAGCTTCGAGTTCTCTCCAAGAAGAAGTACCAAGCCGGAGCCGAGAAGGACAAAAGGAAAAGTTTGAAGGCATGTTCATGGCGACGTTATGGAGATGTAAGTCCTATTTTATTATAGGCATTATGGAGAGATAAAAATGCTTATATTGTATTAATATAAGCATGATGGCCTATATCGTAATAGTATGGGCATGATGACGATTAAGACCTATATCGTATTAATATAGGCATAAGGGAGATATAAGACCTATATCATACTAATATAGGCATCTTCAAATGGTTCGGGAGTTATTATTTTTAACTAATCGATTAAGAGACTTCTCAAGATGGAGCCTAGAGATGCCACAGAGCGAGGGACGTGTGTTGGGGTTAGACCAAACTGGTTGTACAGATATATATTAGATTAAAGCATACAAGCAATAAACATAGAAATAACCAACATAAGAAAATACACAAGATATAATGTGGTTCACCCAGTGTGGGTTACATCCACCAAGAAACAACCAATATATTATTCCATAGGTTATACAATTGAAGATTTGCAATCTTCCACACCTTACATGATGTACAATACTTTTCCTCTCACAAGCTTCTCTAAGCTCTCACCAAGAATTCCTTCTTACAATTCTCCCAATCTTACATCTAACCCTAGTTTCCTAGCTTATATAAGCCTATACAAACTCATGGCACCGTTGTCAAAATTTCACCCCGGGTAATTTTGATAACATGCATCAGAATATTCAAGTCCTAGGAAAATTGATTGATTCGGGGCCAAAAATCATGTTGCTAGAGTCCCCTCAAATATTTTCTAAGTTCCTTGTCTGAGAGGAAAAGAGCAAGCTCTGAGAAAATGCGAAAAAAATGTCAGGCAGACGGCAAATAAGTTGATCCAGGAAAAAGTGTAAAAATTGGCTAAGTCCTGCTCAAGGGAGCAACTGGGACATTTGGGACGTCAAGGCGCGGATAGGCCGAAAAGCCTCCAGGCAGCCCAAATTGAAACAGGGACATCTGGGACAAAAGTACGCGGCGGGCGCGAAATGCCGGTTCGACCAAGAAAATTGGCTAACTGCTGAGAGGGACGCAAATGGGACAATCGGGCCAAAAAGGCGCGAACCGGGCGAAAAAGGGCCAGACAGTCCAAAATCAAATGGGACAATCGGGCCAAAAAGGCGCGAACCGGCCGAACCGGCCGAAAAGAGTCAAGTCAGTCCGAAGCAAAGTGGGACAAGCGGGCCAAAAATGCCCGAACCGGCCGAATCGGCCGAAATGAGTCCAGAGGGTCCAAAATCAAATGGGACATCTGGGACAAATGGACGCGAAATGCCCGAACCGGCCGAAATGAGCACAAAGGGCCCAAAATCAAATGGGACATCCGGGACAAATGGAGGCGAAGTACGCGAAGGAGCCGAAGGAGCCGAGGACCAATCAGAAACTGCCACGTGTCCTCACAGGAGAAAAAGTCAAAAGGTCAAAGGGGTGAGTTATCGAGCGCTGAACCGAACCAATGAAATGGCGCCACGTGTCCCAGCTAGGGCCCACAAGGAAAATTCAAAAGACAGCCCGCCAAAAGGTAGAGGAGAGAGAATTATTCAGCGAATCAGAGCATGCCACGTGGCGTCCAAGTGGCAGTGCGCGGGAAAATATTTCGAAATCTGTCTTGGTCTGTTCCGTGCCCTAAATCTTCAGATCGCCATATCTTTTGATCCAGAGCTCGGATTTCCACGTTCTTTATATCAACGGAAAGCTGTTGAGATGCTCTACATGATTCTGGGATCGACCTCGAGTTTTGGTGTAGTCTGAAGAGAGAAAATCGAGAAACGGCTCTGACGTGTGGTAATGGCCAGAAGCGACCTTTCAACAACCCGTTTTAATGCTAATGGGTCGCATTCTTCTTGTGCACGTCCAGAAGTGACATTTCGGCCAAATTAATGCAGAATGGGTCGCATTATCCTCCAAATCGGTCAAAGATGGCAGGGTATGGGTTGGTAAGGTATCCTATGCCGTTTTAATGCGTTGGCATTCAATGAGGAATGGGCTTACACGTTTTCCCACGTTTTTCGTCCCCTGGGTTCGAACCATGCAATGTAAAAGCCAGATTTGGCTCATTAAAAAAAAAAAAAAAGAGGTTGTTCATTCTTTCTCGCTCCGCTCTCCCTTCTTTCTTCTTCTCTAGGGTTGAAAATGGAGTTCGAACCTCCTCCCTTCTCTCGTAATGGCGTTCCCGCCTTTTACCATTAATGGAATGATGTTCGTGCAAACCTCTCAAGCAACAAAACGTGTCTCGTGATGCATCCGCCCATCCTTTCTCGTTTTTGCTTGTTCTCTTCTTGCCTCTCTTCATTGCAGTGTATTTGTGCATGTTTGAATGTTCATTGCAGGTTTGGGAGCCGTGTTCATGGAGTTTTGGGACATTTTTCGTGTGAAATCTATCCTTGGGCTCGTGATGCATCCGTCCATCCTTCCCATTACTCACCTCTCTTTGTCCCATGGCAGTTTTGATAGATGTCCAACATTCTCCTTCTCTGGTGTATCACCGTTTTAGTGTAGGCTTTTGTTCTTTTCCTTTCTCTCTCTCTGTCTGTCTCCTTGGCATGCTTAGATTAGGATTAGATTAGCTTGCCTACACTGGAATAGCTTGTGGCAGGTAGTTTAGGAGCAGGAACCAGCCTTCTCTGGAGATTCCTCTCTCGGTTTCACAAGTCCCACGCTTGGAGAGAGGTTTCCATGTTGTGCAATCACACTGGATGCCTGAACATCAACCTAGAATCCTGATGTGCGTCCAGGGGTGCTGTGATTTTGCATCAACAGTTTTGGCACGCCCGGTGGGACCTTAGAGGTCTTTCACTTCATCTTTTACAGGTTGATGTGTTCCTGTGAAGATTTCAGCCTTTGGAGGCACTTGCAAACACATCTGGCGACTCCATCTGGTCAACAACCATCTCTGAAGTTGCAGACCTTCCTTTCCATTCATTTCCATCCATTTTTCATTCATCCTTCTTTCCATCCCTTTCATTCTTTTCCATTCCATGAAGTTGTGCAACCATGACTTCATTTCCATCATGGAACTCACATTTACAACAACAACAGTATTTTCCACTTCCAAGATGTTTTACAAATCCTCCAGATCAGCATGCATACTCATATGAACAGCAGTGCCAAAGTCAGTTTCACAATGAAGCTTCCCAAGAGCAAGAGTATGCATACAATGAAGACCATCAGATCCAAGATGCTGGTCTGTTGGAGAAAATCCAAAAGATGGAGGTGGGGATGGTGCAGTCCAGGGCTCAAGCACAAATGAAAGCTTTTGGAATCGGTTATGGAGCACCCTGTCCATGGGTGGGACCTTTTCCAAGGCACTACAGCCCTCAGGAGAAGCTGGACTTCATGATAAAGATGCTGCCCCAACTTGCACAATGGACAGCAGAGATAGAGGCCTACAGACTTGTTGTTGAACAACCTTGTCAATGGGTAAGTTCTACACCATCATCTGGTTTTTCTCTTTCCATTACTCAAGCAACACCATCTCATTTAAACTCCGCATCTCGCTGTCCCATGTGTTGAATCCATTTCTCCACCCCCAGCCTTCCACCCCATCTCGATTCTTCTTTCCTTTTCCCTTCCAAACAGTCATCCCCTCCACAAGAGCTAACAGAAATACCCCCTCCTCTAAAGAAACAAGAGGTTTCACCACCTCCACCACCACACAAAATTTTCAAATCAGTTGAGTTTCAACCTATCCCTCCTCTTGCATCCCCAATTCCATGTGGGAAAAAAGAAATTGAAAAAATCAGTCATCAAGGACAGCAAGGAGAGGAGCCCAATGTAAAAGAAATAATGACGACTTGAAGGTTTGGGCTACCAAATTTGGGATGACAAAGATCCCCTTGATGGTTAAGCCTACAAAAGAGGCTAGGGTTGGAGAACAAATGGTGGTGAGGACTGATTTTGTTGGAGAAGAAGATCTTGCAGCCCCAACTTGTCCTCTAGAGCAACAAATTGAAGAGTTTGACTTGACAAACTTCATGCTGGAGGAGGAGTTCAATCAAGAGCAAGATTCTCTTCAAACATTGGAGGAAGGAGAAGCTGCTCCAAATCCAAAAGAAGAGGAGCACAATCTAGCTGTGGAGGAGAAAAGTGCAGTCCAAGGGCTTTGAGCACAAAGCAAAGTTACAGGAGAACCTTCGGTTCTTCTTTCCACTTCATCTCTCTCAAGTTCTAAAGATCGAAAAGGAGTTTGATCTCTCAAACTCAATATCGAGAGTGAAGGAAACCATGGTGGTTAAGTCGCAGATCAAGAGGACACCACGGAGGAAGTTGAATACGAGCAGCAGAAGACAAAGAATGAGGCGCTTTACCGCCGATTTGGAGGACTGTTTTGATGGAGAAGAGCCGGTTGAGTTTTCACCATTCTCTCTTTCATCATCCACATTCCAAACACCAGAGCCTGCTGTCATGGAGGACAACATTCATTTGCAGCAGCCTGCATCTTATAGCAGCCCTTTGGAATCAAAATTGGAAGATTTTAATCTTCCATGTTCTTCATCGGAGGAAGAGAAAGGACAGAAGGATTCCACCATTTCTTCCACATCATCCATTCAGGTGGGTCTACAAGAAGACTCCATTCTTGGAGTTGAAAATCAGAGCTATGGGCATATCAAACGGATCAGACTTTGCCCAATCAGGTATTTGGCTTCATTCGAGCCAAAGGAGAAGCCACAACCAGTCATGCTTGCTTCTGAGCATGAGGATGAGCTACCAAGTACCAAGGATCAGTTGCCATACCTCTCCAATCCAAATGCAGAGCAACTAAAAGAGGTATTGGATTTTTCAGTTGATACCTTGATGATTTGGATAGAAGACCAGCTTCTTGTTGATTTTCCATCCATCCAAACAGCCATGATCAGTGCCAAATCAATTGCATGGCTGCCAATTTTGAAGAAAGGAAGCTATTTCTCACAACCAGTTGCAGGGTTTGTTTAGCTTGCCTTTGCTTCCAGCTAGAGTAGAGTAGGTAGATTTTCTTTCAGTAGAAGAAGTGCTTGTGCACACTCTGCATGTTCCATTTGGGGCATGTATGATTTTCAGTTTTGTACATAGTTTTGGTGTTGCTGGTTTTGCTCTTGCACAGTTCATTTCAGTGGCATCTTGGTGAAGACACTCCAGGTTCAATGGGTTTCCAAGTGGCTCAGAGGGAGGTTTTCAAAGTTCAGATCAGTTGCAGGTTGCAACTCATGACTCCATGCCCAATGGATGCTTCAGCATCGATCATTCATCTAGCAGGCAGATGACCCCACTGAGTCGCCAAACTGTTGTCAAAATTTCACCCCCCCTGGGTAATTTTGATAACATGCATCAGAATATTCAAGTCCCAAGAAAATTGATTGATTCGGGGCCAAAAATCATGTTGCTAGAGTCCCCTCAAATATTTTCTAAGTTCCCTGTCTGAGAGGAAAAGAGCAAGCTCTGAGAAAATGTGAAAAAAATGTTGCAGACGGCAAATAAGTTGATCCAGGAAAAAGTGTAAAAATTGGCTAAGTCCTGCTCAAGGGAGCAACTGGGACATTTGGGACGTCAAGGCGCGGATCGGCCGAAAAGCCTCCAGGCGGCCCAAATTGCAACAGGGACATCTGGGACAAAAGTACGCGGCGGGCGCAAAATGCCGGTTCGACCGAGAAAATTGGCTAACTGCTGAGAGGGACGCAAATGGGACAATCGGGCCAAAAGGCGCGAACCGGCCGAACAGGCGGAAAAGGGCAAGACAATCCAAAATCAAATGGGACAACTGGGCCCAAAAGGCGCGAACCGGCTGAAATGGCCGAAAAGAGTCAAGTCATCCAGAAGCGAAAGTGGGACAAGCGGGCCAAAAATGCCCGAACCGCCGAATCGGCGAAATGAGTCCGAGGGTCCAAAATCAAATGGGACATCTGGGACAAATGGACGCGAAATGCCCGAACCGGCCGAAATGAGCACAAAGGGCCCAAAATCAAATGGGACATCCGGGACAAATGGAGGTGAAGTACGCGAAGGAGCCGAAGGGGCCGAGGACCAATCAGGAACTGCCACGTGTCCTCACAGGAGAAAAAGTCAAAAGGTCAAAGGGGCGAGTTATCGAGCGCCGAACCGAACCAATGAAATGGCGCCACGTGTCCGCTTAGGGCCCACAAGGAAAATTCAAAAGACCCGCGCCAAAAAGTAGAGGAGAGAGAATTATTCAGCGAATCGAGCATGCCACGTGGCGTCCAAGTGGCAAAAGTGCGTGGGAAAATATTTCGAAATCTGTCTTGTCTGTCTGCATTCGTGCCCTAAATCTTCGAGATCACCATATCTTTGATCCAGAGCTCGGATTTCCACGTTCTTTATATCAACGGAAAGCTGTTGAGATGCTCTACATGATTCTAGGATCGACCTCGAGTTTTGGTGTAGTTTAAGAGAGAAAATCGAGAAACGGCTCGACGCGTGTGGTAATGGCCGAAGCAACCTTTCAACAACCCGCTTTAATGCTAATGGGTCGCATTCTTCTTGTGCACGCCCGAAGTGACATTTCAGCGGCCAAATTAATGCAGAATGGGTCGCATTATCCTCCAAATCGGTCAAAGATGGCAGGGTGTGGGTTGGTAAGGTATCCTATGCCGTTTTAATGCGTTGGCATTCAATGAGGAATGGGCTTACATGTTTTCCCATGTTTTTCTGTCCCCGGGTTCGACTCCATGCAATGTAAAAGCCAAATTTGGCTCATTAAAAAAGAAGAAGAGGTTGTTCATTCTTTCGCTCTACTCTCCCTTCTTTTCTTCTCTAGGGTTGAAAATGGAGTTCGAACCTCCTCCCTTTCTCGTAATGGTGTTCCCGCTTTTACCATTAATGGAATGATGTTCGTGCAAACCTCGAAGCAACAAAACGTGTCTCGTGATGCATCCGCCCATCCTTTCTCATTTTTGCTTGTTCTCTTCTTGCCTCTTCATTCGGGTAGGTTTGTGCATGTTTGAATGTTCATTGCAGGTTTGGAGCTGTGTTCATGGAGTTTTGGGACATTTTCTGTGTGAAATCTATCCTTGGGCCTGTGATGCATCTGTCCATCCTTCCCATTGCTCACCTCTCTTTGTCCCATGGCAGTTTTGATAGATGTCCAACATTCTCCTTCTCTGGTGTATCACCGTTTTAGTGTAGGCTTTTGTTCTTTTCCTTTCTCTCTCTCTCTCTGTCTCCTTGGCATGGTTAGATTAGGATTAGATTAGCTTGCCTGCACTGGAATAGCTTGTGGTAGGTAGTTTAGGAGCAGGAACCAGCCTTCTCTGGAGATTCCTCTCTCAGTTTCACAAGTCCCACGCTTGGAGAGAGGTTTCCATGTTGTGAAATCACACTTTGGATGCCCGAACATCAACCTAGAAGCCCGATGGCGCGTCAGGGTGCTGTGATTTTGCATCAACAGGCACTTTAGCCATTCATTTACAACCATTAGATCAAATTTATAACAAAGATTAGATCTAATTCCCGTGACTTAAATATAAACAATAACACACAAGTAACCAATGTCGGTTACCCTAACTGATGTTGATTTGTCCCAATCGATGTTGGTTAGTATGCTAGGTGACCGACATCAGTCGGTCGACCAATGCCGATTCCTGTGTAAACTTGCAAGTTGTAAATAAGCCCCTTTGTGAAGTAATTCATCTCCACAATCTCAACAATGTGACGAAGCACAAAGAAGCAAAGAGAGCTCAAAGCCTTAGTACATTGGATGTATTGTCAAATCATTTACTTTGGAGGAGGGTCATCATTCATTATTGAACTTGTTAGAGAAAATTGATGTCTGTTGACATTTGGAGACTTAACACTGCATAATGGGAGCATGGAAGTTTCGGAAGGCAGACTTGATCATTGTGCAAATGAGACATTGAGGTCTTCACTATTACGGGAGTCATTATCAACTCACCGGTGATATGGAGGAGCCGGAATTTGGAGCCATAAGTTATTCTACAAAGAATATTGGATCTGCGACATAAGCCAGGATATTATCACTCAAAGTGGTCGTTGAAGAGATTCTTGTTCTTTAGGCCTATTGAGCCACAACTTCAAAGTACGTAATGTCTAGAAGACCAACCTAGGGAGCCATATGACCTTGTAATAGAATTTGGAAGATCGATCGAGAGAACCATAGGGCATTGTACCATGGAGGAGAATACTGGATTGAATCTACATCATAAGTGGGGTAACTATTCGGTGGTCATGATAAAGATTCTTGTTCTTCTATTTTTAGTAATTATCATGCTTTGATTGTAATTTTGTATTAGAATTGCAGTTGTTAAATTGGACAATATATCGGTTCTATTGATGAATCCGGAGACATAGGAATTTTTCCAAACTTGGTTATCAACCTGTGTGTAGTGTGTTTTAATTATTGCATTACTTGTAGTTGGTTTAACTAGGTAAGTTCAGAAAATAATTTAAAGCCTATAGGATTTCGTGGTCGAGAAAAAAAATCTATCAATTTTAGGATCAAGTTAGTATTAGAGCTGGTTGTTCTTGCCGATGAACCTGTTATTCTCTAAGCAGGTTGATCAAGGAAGGCTGATTTGATAATGATGGCATCAGCTTATGCTTTTAGATTCCAAATTGGTGGGATAGGTGAGGGAAAAGTTCATCATACTTAATATTTTTCTCACATTTATATTTGGATTACTCCATTATATCTCCTAATCAACTTTTGAGTGTCTGTTATAGTTGGATACTCATATCTATAAGCTCAGAGATTTTTCGGTTTGTGCATACTGATTGAGATCATTGATATCAACTCGAATCATCATTCTATGTTGAGTAATTATGATTGTACATAATAGTAGTTGATTATCATGGATGTGACATTGGGTCATATCTGCATTCTATGTAAAGGCTCTTGTGGCCATGTAGCAGGATGGTACCTAACAAGTCATCGTCCATCATAAACATCATATCACTCATAGCTCTGTATAGCGTGTAGTTTCCTTAGGACCAGTTTGGATTCTGTAGAATCAACTCAAGGCTAGGAGGTGTTCTATAGAGTGAAAGAGGATCATTATCATCATATATCTAGAGGCTTAGCCCCACACAACAGAGCATTGAGGTTTCTCAAAGGAGACTTAACATCATACAATGGAGGCATGGATGTCTTCTGAAGATGTCAAAGTGGCGTAGTAGGAGGTAGTGAGCCCAAGTGCCACAGGTCCCAGAGATTAAACCAAGTGTCATATTGAAGAAGTAGTAGTTTGGAGACTATGATATCAGTTGTAGAGATATCTTCAGTGATGGTGGTTTATGATAAAGGAGTAGAAGATATAAGGTTTTTGGGATAAAAATCCTTCCCATTAGGAGAAGTGTAATCCAGAGCATAGTACACAAGATAGATGTTCTCTAAATATTCCAAAATCATCATAGTATGGAATTCAACTTCGTAATCTTTCCATCAACTATCCGAATGTGGAAAATGAATCCCGTGATTTGCAAATGGTGGCTAGTCAAAGTTAAAGTCAACCCTAGGGTAGGACTAGGTCAACTAACGAGTCATGACAATGTGGCAAGATGCAAATCAGGTAAAGGTGATAAGCATGGGTCTAAGTTTCACACCTCTGGTCTTTGACACATGATTCTTCGTCAACAATTGCAAAAATAATTGCCACGTGGTGGGTCCTCATGTAACCACATGGCCTCGCTACCACTTCTCTCTAAGCTAGCTTGACAAGCTAAGGAGCAAGCTAATTGGCGAGTTCAAATTATGCATTGTTGAGCTATGTATCAAGTTATGCATTACATTAGTGAGCTCACATTGGCGGGATGAGCTACCCCGTGACTCAGTGTGAACTCGTCACCTATTAAATGGTTGGAAAAAGTGGAGGTGGCCGAATGCCACATGTTATTAACCTCCCTAAATCCTTTTAAGGCTCTCCTTTTCTCCTTTTCCCACACATGTGGGCTAATCCTTTCAACTTGGCAAAAGACTTAGCCAAGCCAAGAAGAGTGAAGATGGTTGGCATAGATTTGGGTCCATGTGGTGGTCAAAAGGCTCACATGGAGCAGTGGGCATGTGAACGTAGAAGGTGGACAGTGTCTATGCAATGACATGGCAAGTGAAGGAGATGGTTGACATGGTTAGAGGCCCACATGGACAACTTGGTGTAGTGATCTAGGTAGCAGTGGGTAAAATGGTGGGCGAGTTGTAGGGAGTGGGATTGGAACCCACAACCTTGTCTTAGCAATTAGAGTGGCCCAACTAACTCGGTGAACATGTTGGTTAGGGTATCGGTGGGACGATAAGGCTTATAGCCTAAACTATGGGTGCATTTGAAAGGTATACAAGTTACTCCACACCCCATTCAAGACACAATCTCATTCGATCTTTACACTAGCTCTTCCCGAGCTATCAAGGGTCTCTTCCCAAAAATCCCGAGAGGTGAAGAAATAGTGTGTGGCCTTAATAAATTATGAAGGCCATTATTTTGTGGAGGATTTAAATATGTAAGTCCTATACTTATATAGGCATTATTTTGAATCTCTAAGTTCTCTTCGAGAAGAAGTACTCCAAGCCCAAGATGAGGAGGAAAAAGGAGAAGTTGAAGGCATGTTCATGGCGACGTTATGGAGATGGAAGTCCTATTTTATTATAGGCATTATGGAGAGATAAAAATGCTTATATCGTATTAATATAAGCATGATGGCCTATATTGTAATAGTATGGGCACGATGATGATTAAGACCTATATCATATTAATATAGGCATAAGGGAGATATAAGACCTATATTGTACTAATATAGGAATCTTCAAATGGTTTGAGAGTTATTATTTTTAACTCACCGATCAAGAGACTTCTCAAGCTGGAGTCCATGACACCATGGAGCCAAGGGATGTGACACAACACAAAGAAGTCAGAGAGATCGTGAGCCTCAATATGTTGGACATATCATCAAATATTTGGCTTCGGAGGAGGGTCATCATTCATTATTGAGCTCACTAGCGATAATTGATGTTTACTGACATTTAGAGACTTAACACCGCATAACAAGAGTGTGGAGGTTTCTGGAAGAATACTTAGCACTGTGCAACGAAGGCATTGAGGTATTCACTATTACGAGATTTGTTATCATCTCACCGAGAGATATTGTTGAGCCTAGACTTTGGATCCATAGGGTATTCTGCAAAGAAGATCAAATCTGTTACATAAGCCAGGATATTGTCACTCGGTGGTTGTGGAGGAGGTTCTTGTTCTTTAGGCCTATTGTGCCACAACTTCAAAGTATGTAATGTATGGAAGAACAACCTAGGGATCCATAGGATGTCATAATAACATCCGGAAGAATGATAAGAGAACCATAGGGAATTGTACCATGGAGGATAGTATTAGATTGAATATGCATCATAAGTCGGGGTAACTATTCAGTGGTCATGATAAAGGTTTTTTTTTCTATATGCAGTAATTATCATGCTTTGATTGTAATTTTGTATTAGAATTGCATTCGTTAAAGTGGATAATATATCAGTTCTATTGATGAACCCGAGACGTAGGCATTCTGCCAAACTCTGTTATCAACTTGTGTGTAGTGTGTTTTAATTCTTGCATTGCTTAAAGTTTATTTTAATGGGGTAAGTTTGGAAAAGAATTTAAAGCCTATAGGGGTCCATGGTTGAGAAAAGAAAATCACCAATTTTCAGATCATGACCGATAATTGTGCATTAAAAACCTTACATTTATATTGAATATATCCAAAAATATATAATTAGTGCCTAAATAATGTAAAAAGAAACCCATTATTGGGCCTCAGAATATTGACTAAGTCCCAAAGGGCACGTGTGTTCCCTGTGACCAGTGAAGAGGATGGGCACGTGGGGAAAAGCACGTAGGATAGAAGTTTTAGAAGGGTTTAGTAGAAACCATGGCCTGCGCACAAGGCAGAGCAAAGGATTTCAGGACTTAGTCATATTCGGCTTTCCAAGAGGCACTTAAGGAAAAATGTGACCCAACTAGGTATGTAGATCGGATAAGATGCCACCTGGTGACATGGTGGTCAAGGAAAGAATATTCCATGCATGGAACATTCGAAAGACATCATTACAGAAAGTGGATAGCTCGGATCAAAAGCATGCTCCATTGGAGGACCACCTTGACACTTGGCAACCAATCTATTCCTAAAGGTAGGCATGGTGGTGGGTGTTAAACCTATTTATAGAGATGCTTAGGTAGAAGGAAAGGGGATCAAAGAGGACCATTTTGGAGAGAGCATCACCATATGGGTCAATAAGGGGAAGCTTTAGGATCATCATAGAGAGGATGAAAGGTGAAGCTTTACAAAAATAATAAGAGGTTCTAGGGGTTGGGGTTACTTCGAACTATGATTAATTTTTGTAAATTTTTGTAATAAGAGAGCATAGCTAGAACTATTGATACTTGAGTTAGATCTATATTGGTCTATTATGGCTCTTGTGAATGTAATGTGGTTATTGAACTATGATCAACATGAATATATGGTTTTGTTCTAAATATATTATTTATGGGTGTAAACCCTAGTGCCTTTTTCTTTATGTTATGGATCAGATCTACTATCTGTATGATGTTTCTTTTGTTATCTGAATAGGTATGTTAGTGTAATGACTCATCCTATGCTTTCATAATGCATGCATGATCATTTTATTTTCTGCACTTCATTTGTCATCAATGACAACATCTTCTCATAATGCTCACGTAAAGGAGGGTCTCGATGCTCGCGCATGCCTTGGGTGAGTGCCCAAGACCCACCAGGTGATGGTTAGTGAAAAAGGGATTAGAAGGTTATTCTAAGGGCATAAAAATGACTACTACTTGGTTCCATTACTGTGACATATTTTTGAAGTTGTTATGAGGATGATGCATGTTGACAGAGCGCTTGAACTTCAAAAGTGTCGAAGCATGTTTTAAGATCACAAAGGATGGGTTTACTCAAAGATTTAGTACTATACACGAGTTTGATGCACGTAGATGGGTAGACGAACACCTATATCCCGAATTGTATTAGATCTTATTTTTGTTTTCCAGTCAAACTGTTTGAATGGTTTTCAACATATGCATCTAGATCGAGCTGGTACTATAGATCACACGTGTGGACCCAAGATGATTACCAGAGGCTACAAGATGTGGATCGACTTAGACATGTGTTTTTGATCACTGGTGGAGAAGAGTGCTAACCAATTATACCCTAGAATATGCCATTTCTACGTATTCTTGTCTAGAGGTTGCTGAGTTTGAGTTCCTAAGGGAACCTAGAGGATCATTTTTGTGAGCTATCCCATTGGCTATGAAGATCTTGATCATTACACTAAGTTTGGAGGCATTCCCTATGGCCGACTAAGCTTCTCTCGAATCGGGCGAGGAAACTAGGTTTGAGGAAGATGACAGACCTTACAATGAAAAAAGAGAGGGAAGAGAGACGACTCAAGTATAGTGAAGCACATGAAAGGGAGTTGGCTAGACAACACGAGGTTATGGGAGTGATGGATCTATGGAGGTAGACATTGCAGGAAGGAATTGAGGTTCACACAGAGGATGTGGAACTTGAGCAATCTGTGCTACCCTATATCGGAAAGCATGGGAGAGAATCCCCTTTAGCTTCTAATGAGATTTCATCACGTGGATAAAAGAGAGCCGTTAGTGTGCATCTAAACCCACATGGTGACCGACCCATGTTGCTTATTTTCCCAAATCAAGAAACAAGTATTGATAACCTAGTTGGTATCGGTGGAAGTGAACGATCAGTACTTAGGAGGTATAACTTCTCATTTGAGAAATCTATGGCCACACAAACAATTCCTATGTTTGGAGGGATTTTGGGAAAGTTATAAGTACATAAAGTTTTGGTATCATGTTTAGGAATGACGTGGGATACACATCTAGTAGAAGAGCAATATCACAAACCATCGGCGCACGTTTAGTGGGACATTAGGTATGCTAGGCGTGAGCACTTCAGCCCGTTACAACTACAGGAGGAAGGCCTGGTAGGTCGGTGGATCTAGACATGGGTCCGGTGGATCAAGAGACATAGGACCGGTGGATCCAATGGATCTCGGTGGTGGAGGAAACACCAGATGGAATCAAGGTTCTAGATCGGGAGGAAAAGGACCTCAACCACATATGTAAGTATTTTTGTAATGTCCTTACATCTACCAGATTATAATGGTGTTGAGGATGCTGCAGAGCATGTGCAAAAGTGTGAACTTCTATGGAACGTGAAGGGGATCACTGCCTTAGAGTGAAAGGCAAGTTAATTTGTAATGACATTACAGGGGCACGCACATAGTTGGTACCAAAAGTATGACCCCCATCAGACGGTTGTAGATTACACCGCATTTGGAATGCCTTCTTAGCTAAATTCCATTAGTGCCTTGAAAGATATCCAACAAGGAATGGCAAAGAGTGTGTGGGAATATGACGCATGGTTCAAAACTCTCTTGTCAAAGCTATCTTATGATATTCATCCTTCTCAACATGCTCAATGGTTTGTTGGAGGATTGATAACACCATTAGAAGAGTTCTTTCACATAAGACATTCACGAGACCTACGTGAGTCCTTTGAGCCTGCCATGTGCGTTGAGGTTGTTGAAAGTCTAGATACCGGTGTTAGCCCTTTCCTTGAGGCTCAAATTGCTACAATGACTAAGCGGTTGAAAAGCTATCTCGCAAAATCAGCACACGAGACTCATAGTGGCCTATGGTGCATAGATTGTGAGGTAGAGGGGCATGCAAAGGAAAGTTATCCTTGGAAGTCCGTACATGCCATGACATTAGATTGTGAAATTTTCCATGGGGATCATGATGTAAGTAGGTGTCAACTATTGCAGCACGCGATCCATAAGAATGTGTCTTTCTATTGCAAGATATGTACCTCTACGATCCATGACACCAAATATTGTAGGATAATTGACCAAATACATGATGCCATTGATCTTGGTGTGTGCTATACCAACCTTGCAAATAGTTCCAAGGATGACGATTGCCACTATGAAGGGCACGTAGATGGAGGAGCACATGGAAGAGTTTTTCGTGAAGGATTTCATGGTTGCGGCAACCGTGGGGGAAGAAGTGAATTCCCATGAGGAACTTGCTATAAATATGGGTCTACAGAGAATTATAAGTGTGAGTATCTTGATCTATTGCAATGATCATGGTGCAGATAGAAACACAAGTATGAAGAGTGACCTGAGCTGTTTGACCACATGATCCAACAACATCAGAAATAAAAAGGCACTGGGATGGTAAGCATAAAGAAGGATGACTCACAGCGGATGCCAATAGTGGCATGCGAGTCAAGACTATAACCTATACCGGTGATGACGGTGGAGGCCACATGCGCTAGGGAGAAACCAAGACAAAGAATACTAGTTATAAGGGAAGAAGTGGTACATGGAAATTATCTGGACCTTACTCATCAGAAGGAGGTGTATCAAGAAACCATGGATGTGATTCGGAGTCTACAAGGAGAGATCCAATGTTTGAAGGAGAGATCAAGGCAGTCAGAGCAAAGGAAGAATGTTGAGGCTCTGCAGAAGGACTTGGTTGAGGTTAGGGAAGTATGGAAGATATTAAGGAAATAGAATATCATTCCCTTACTATAAGAATGGTTATGGGAGAGGTACTGTTAGTGTGAAATCATAGCACCCCCAGATGATTTCTAAAGATCTACTTTTCTAAGGCAAAATCATCTGGTGTGATTACATAACATGAAACTTTTCCTAAGGTGTGGGACCTTTGGAATTGGAAAAGCTCTCCAAATTAAAGGATGGTTCCTTATTCCTCTATTTAGTTGCGTACGTGAGGATTTGTAGAGGATATATATCTATACCTAGTCTAAGACTTGCCAAGGAGACACTAAACCTGTCGGGTGATGCACCAAAAGGAATGATGAACACTTAGCTTGCCTTTGACACAAACCAATAAAATGCATACAATAAACAAACACAAATAGCCAGATTTGTAATGAGAGACTAGATAGAAGTAAAATAAATAAAAAGGATCTGAGATCAATCACAAACATATTTTATTGCTCTAATAGATTGATGCAGTTCATTACAGAATAGCTGAAAGGTAGAAATGTATTATAGTTTTAATGGAAGGCTTGAACCCCACAAATCCTTTTGCTAGAAGGAAAAGGGAGCCTGAAAAAATAAGAATATCCAACCCTTTACAATGAATCCTGCCCCCATATTATAGAATCGATCAGAGAGAAGAAGGAGAGAGAGAAGATGGAAAACATAGGTTGAAGCTCAACCACCATCATTAATGTTTTCTACTGAAATTTGCCCCAAATCCATATTTAATGCATCGATCCTTGATTCGACACCTTAAAGGAAGAGGAAATGGTGGAAATAGATCTAATCCGATCTGGTTTTTGAGACTAATGACCCTGCATTGAAAGCGCATAGACGTTTCCCCATTTTTCTTCTACCCACCCTCTCAAAAATTAAAGTTTTAGACCTCCATTGCATGGGTGAGGCCAAGATCTTTCTAATGGTGTTAGATTTGCATATTTCGAGCCCTTCAAAGTTTTTATCAGATCCGTACGAATGGATGGGAAAAAGTTTGAAAAATGGGTCCCCCTTTTTGAGATGGGGCACGTGGCAAGCTTGTGCTCACTTGGGTCTCTGCCTTGGGACCAACTCTTGGAGATGTGCCACACTGACACTTGGCATTCTCCACTTACACTTTTATACTTAGCCAAATTTGAAGCCTTTTCTATCTGCCCCTTGACTCTCTTTGACCATTTTCTATGTGGAGGGCTGGTGCAAGTTTGAGCTTCTCTATTTGGATCCATCTTTGGAGAAGTGCCATTTAGACATGTGGCTCTCTCTACCGCCTCCTCCATACATATATTTTAGACCTTTCCTCGAACTATTTTGAGTCCAAAACTTTTAGACTTCACCGTTTCTTCTGTTTCTTGCATCTGGCCTCTTTAAAACTATCTCCTCCATACTTATCTGACCCTGTAGTTTCATTGTTGAGTCTGCCTGAAGCTTGCAAAATAGATTTAAGACATGAAATGGCTTGACAGAGTCATTTCTTTGCATAGGGTCATTTAATCATTCTCTGCCCCCGCCACTCCATGTTGAGTCCTCCCTCGACCCATTTAAATAGATTTAAGGTATGGAAACACTCAAAGGAACCGTTTCTTCTATTTCTTCTCATGTAGGGTCGAATTTGACTTTCTCGGGCTTTTTTTCACTTTGCTTGGTTCTAGAACTCAAGATCGGGGGTTTGAATCATTTCCTTCATAATTTCCTTATGTGCAGGACTTTGTTCTGACCAAATTTTCTAGGGGAAAATTGGGGATAACAATTGGTTACTCACGGGGACATATGCCTACTAGATGAAAAGACCAGTGGCCTTGAAGCATCCATTGGGCATGGAGTCAAGAATGATGGCCTGACACTGATCCTTCTTATAAAATGGACTCCCCGACTCTCTACACTTGCTAACCTTTGAGCCTCTTGGAAACCCGCTAAAACTTGAAGTTGGACTTCACCAAAAGCCAACTGAAATGGACTGTGCAAGAGAAAAACAACAACACCAAAAACTATGTACAAAATGAAAATCATACATACCCCAAGTGGGATATGCAGAGTGTGCAAGAGCACTTCTTCTATGAAAACAAACCTACCTACTCTACTCTAACCAAGAGCAAAGGGAGCTCAAACAAAGCCTGCAACTGGCAGGGAGAAATAACTTCCCTTCCTCAAAAATGGTAGCCATGCAACTGATTTGGCACTAAACATGGCTGGTTGGATGAGTGAAAAACTAACTACAAGCTGATCTTCCACCCAAATCACCAAAGTATCAGCTGGAGACAAATCAAATACCTCTTTTAGTTGCTCTGCATTTGGATTGAAGAGGTACGACAACTGATCCTTGGTGCTTTGCATATCATCCTCATGCCCTGAAATGGACATGACTAGTTGTGGCTACTCCTTTGGCTCCAATGAAGCCAAATACCTGATTGGGCAAGGTTTGATCCTTTTGATATGCCCATTGCTCTAATTTTCCACTCCAAAAATGGAGTCTTCATGTAGACCTCTTTGGGTGAATGACGTGGAACTCTTCTGTTGTTTCTCTTTTATGATAGTAAATTCATATGCTTGGAAGGTGGATGAAGGAGAAAACAATAGAAATTCAACTGGTTCTTCTCCATCAAAATAGTCCTCCAAATCAGACAAGTACTCTACTTCATTGTTGTCCTGCTGCAAATGAAATTCCATGGTGGGAAAGAAGTCATGATTACACAACCTCATGGAATGGGAGAAAATGGAAGAGATAGAAGAAGAAAATGGATGAAATGAGTGGAAATGGATGGAAAAGTTCTGTAACTCAAAGAATGGGTTTTTGTCCATGTGGAGTCACAAGATGTGCTTGTATGTGCCTCCACAGGTGAAATCTTCACCAAGAGCACATCAAACCTGATGAAGTGAAGTGGTAAGGTAATTCAGACCTATCCCACTGGGCATGCCAAAACTATTAATGCAAAATCATAGCACCCCCAAATGAGTCCTGGATCTACTTTTCTAAGGTAGGGTCATTTGGTGTGATTTACATAACATGGGATCATCTCTCAAGCTGTGGGACTTGTGGACTTGAAATGGCTCTCCAGAGAAAGCCGGCTTCTTCTTCCTGATCCTAGCGCTAAACTACTTCTAAGGAAGGAAATGTGACTATCTAATCCTAATCTAACAATTCCAAGGAGACAGGGAGAGAGAAAGAGCATGAAAATAAAGAAATCCTATACTACAAAGGTGATAGCACCAATAAAAGGGAAGTATCTTGGTCACAATCTCATTTGCCTGAAGTGGAGAGAGGTGAGAAGAGGAGAATGTGGAAAAGATGAATCACAAACCAAAGATATATTTCACACACAACACCACTTCAAAACCCATTAAACACAGCTCCCAAGACCTGTAACAAACATCAGAATATGCACAGTATACCCTACAATGACGAGAGTCAAGGAGAGACAATAAACTAGCAAAGGATGGATATATACATCACAAAACATAATTTATTGCTCCAAAAGTTCACACAGTACATCGTTAGTGGGCAAGAGGAAAGAAAATGCTGTTACAAAGCCAAGGGAGGAGGCTTAAACTCCATTTTTGACCCTAGGGAAGAAAAGAAGAGGGGAGGTAGAGAAGAAGAATGAACAACAACTTTTTACAATGAATCTTGCCCCTATATTTATAGATTCAATCAGAGAGAAGAAAGAGAGAGGGAGAAGTGGGAAAATTAGGTCGAAACTCAACCACCGTTGTTAATGCTTTTGATAAAATCTGCCCCCAAATCTATCTTTACTGCATCGATCCTTGGTTCGACGCCTTGAAGGAAGAGGAAATGGTAGAAATAGATCGAATCCGATCTAGTTGTTGAGATAGATGGATCCTACATTGAAGGCCTGAAGATGTTTCCTCCATTTTCCTTTACCTAACCTCCTCAAAATTAAATTTTAGACCTCCGTGGCATGGGTGAGGCTGAGATATTTTCAACGACATCAGATTTGCAATATTTCAAGCCATGAGCCAAAAGATATGCCCCCTCGAAGTTTGTATCAGTCCGTATAGGAGGGCGGGAAAACAATTTGAAGAACTGGGTCCCCCTTTACATATGGGACATGTGGTAGCCAGATTAGGGAAAAATTAGACTCACAGTTCAAAATTTATCTTTTCCCCTTTTCTATGAGACGTAAAATGTAAAAACTCCGGGCCCCAGCCTTGCTCCGCCTTTTGACTCTGTTTGACCATTTTCCCTGTTTCTGTTTCATCTTGAGACATGTGGAGATGTGGCACTTGTTTGAGAACCCTTTCTCTATTCAATCTTTGAATCAGCGCCATTAAGACACTTGGCAGCCTCTGTTGGCCTGGCTCATGCATTTTTCAATGGTTCCTCTTATGTGGGATCGTGATCAATCCAATATTTGACACGGGGAAAAATATGGATAATGAGATACTATGTGCTAAAAGAGAGTTCAAGAGGAAGGTTCTACATGATAAGCTTCCTCCCCACATCCTGACTATGACAAAGAGATAACTTTGAATTATGTTGTAGATAGATGGCTTCCGAGAAATATTCGATCGATACGGGTGTAGAAGTCAATGTTCTCAAATAAGAAGGCCCACATTACATCCATCTTTGAATGTGTTGTATATGGGGAACAAGAAGAAGGAAATTCCCATTGGTGTCTTGAAGGATGTAGCTATCACTATTCAAGGGGCCAAGTTTCTTTGGAGACTTCGAGGTCTTGGCACTAGCCGAAGTGGAAAACTTTCCAACATTGGTTAGACGCCCTTGGTGTTACAAAAATAATTCTGACCTATGGTTTAACAAGGGGTATATTAGTTTTGAGAACAATGAGGAATGGGTCATCATCCCTTGATGGATGAAAAATCATGGCCCTATCTTCGAGCCCTTGGGAGAAGAAGTCCGTAGTGCCCACTTCCCTTTGACAATTTTAGATACTCGATCTTGATACTGTTAATCTTATTATGGACACTATTATGTTTCATTTTAGTATGATGAATAGATGTTAGATCATAGATTATTATTGACCTGGATTCAGTTATTATGCATGATGGTTACTAGAGATATTCTTTTTATATGTGGATGATGATATACTGTTTGACATGGACATATTATAGATGTTGATTTGGACATGTGACATTGGATATTGTGAGTAGATCTAGTATGGAAGATTATTGATGATGATATAGTTGAGTTATTTAAACTGAAAATGATAATGTGGATTTCTTGATGTTGTTGTGATTCATATGTATAAATGGTTTTTCTATTATAATTATTTTGATGTTGGATGTTCTGATATGGCCACGAGGCCAAAGGAGGTATTTATGTTTTGTAGGTTAAAATATCACAACAATGTCGGGGGAATGGAGACCTACCATATTGAAATCCTCGGGTCAACAAGGTCACCATGGCAACCTGCTTTTTTTTTTTTTTGTGTGTGTGTGTGTGTGTGTGGTGTTTTGTTGGGGCGATTTCCATTATATGTGACCATGGGTTTGTGTATTTATTAATGTGGTTTCTTATTAATGTTGCATGTATTAATTTTTGTAATGTGTTACCCTTTCATTAGTTATTTTATGTTGTGTTAATGTTGTGAATAATCATATGTCAAAATAACAAATCATTATGTCATAGGAATGTAATAAATAAAGTTGTTACTCTTAAATGTAATATTGTAAGAGTGTGTAAGAATGTGTAAGAAATATGTAAGATATATTTGGAGTGTGAAACACTTCATCCTCTTGGGAAATTCGAATTTGTCCTTGGAGGCTATATTTGGAGGCTTGTGGGACAAGTTAAACTTGTCCCACACCTCTTAAAATTATTCACCAACCATACCTATGGTTTGGAGGTTAAATTTAGACATTTTTAATGCATTTTGAAATGACTAATTGTAAGTTTTAATTGCACTTCTCTTACATGTTTTAAATTCAGTCCTTTTGGGGTATGGGTTATTTTGGAGTGTGTAAGTTAATTTGTCATTTTATTTATTATGTTTAGGTGAATGATTTTGATTTTGTTTTTGGGTTGAGGAAGAGTGATGTGGCATCCCACATGGATCCACATCATCCTCTTCTCTTCCCTCTCCTTTAAAATTCGAACTCCTTGCTTTTTTGATGGTTGTTGAAACTTTGCATACTTTCCTTGGGGTGAATGTTTTTGTTGTTTAAAGCCTTGCTTGTGAAAGGAGTTTGGATACCATTGCATGTTGGTGTGTTGCTGATTTGGGACTGTTATTTTGGCATTGGGAAGCTTGTTGATCTTGGAACAAACTCCATTATGGAGAGGTAGGAACTTGAACCTTTTGAAAATATTTCTTCTCTTTCTATGCATGTTTAAAATGGTGATTGTTGTTATGTGTGTGTTGGCTGGTTGGGTAGACTACTTAGGACATGGTGTAGGAGAAGGCTATGGGGATTTCAAATGGGGGGCATAAGGGAATGCCAATGGCATCATTTTTATTATGGAGGGAGTTTGGGATTGGGATCCACCATGGAAAAGAAATAGCTTGCATTTCTTACTCTTGAGGGGGCATAAGGGAGAAACTTTGGGGGTACAAGGAGGGGCTGGGAGGCATAAGGTTTATGGGATATGATATTGATATTGGTGGTATGATTATTGGTGGATTCCCAATTCCCAATTGGGAGGCATAAGTAGCTTCCCCCATAGATCCTTTCTCTTTTTGGCTTGCTTGATGAAGCCTCAGTTTTGTTTGCACTTGTTTAATGTAGTTTTGAACTACATTATTCTTGAAATGTGTTTTGAATGTGAAAATGCTGCATGTTTGTTGTAGAAGCCTCTGTTCATGTGTTGTATTGTTGCCATGTGTTGTATTGCATCTCTTATTTCAATATGGTTGGGGCTCGGGGGCCAATGAGGAAGGATGGCTTCTCCCTTCTCATTGGATGTCTTGGTTAGGTGGAGAGTGTTTCCTTTCCCCCTTCCTTGTTGTGATCAAGATGAAAAGATGAAGAAACTAGCATGCTACTATTTTGGAGCAAGAGGAATATACAGTTTGACAATCATTTATTTTGAACAAGTTATTGTAATCCTTCCCACTTTGGAGTGGATGAATTATATAGCCATTTGTAATGTGAATATATTTGTATTGAAAATGGAAGATTGAATTGTAATGTGAAATGTAAAGAAGTTATATTCTACTCTCTGTTTTGAAAGGAAATGTGAAAAGATGTTATATGCATTGCATTCGTATTTAGAAATCAAATGGAAAAGAGAAAATTGTAAAGTTGTATTGGAAATGAATAAAGGATTGCATTAGTTCTCAAAATTGTATTGTGTATTGGATTTGATTGTCATTTAAGGATGAAATCTCTCTGTTGAAAAGAAGAATGCATAAGAAGGAAGTATATTGTTTTTACATCCTTAGAATTATATTAAAATTGAAATCGAATTTGTAATTTTGACTTGGGAATGAATTGTTAGAATCAACAAAATGTATCGACTATATTAGAAATAAGTTGTTACATTTAAACGATGGAATTGCTAAATAGATCCTTTAAAAATTTGATCACTAGCATTGTAAATTCTAAAAATGGTAAATCTAAACAAAATGCACAGTTCAGACCTGCACTTAATAATCAACTTAAAAATGTTATGGAATAGCATGCTAAGACACTAAGGAATTCAATTTGACAAAGAAAACTTAAGAAAACAACTTCACCATAGAAAATTCGAATACAATCCCTCTAACAGTCGTTTTTCTGTCATTTGACAGAAAAATACAAACTTAAATCAATTGGAAAAATAATTTTTTTGAAAACACTCTAAACCCTCCTAGATCAATTCTCCATGTCTGCTTGACATGTTGAGTGAAGGAGGAAACCGAATTTTATCAAATTGAAAAGTTGAAATTGCCAGTTTGACAATTAAAATCCTGCAGATTGGTTTCTCAAAATTGACCTTTTAAATTTCATCAAAAAGTAAAATTTTTGTCTCCTGTACAAAGAGGGCATAGAGAGATTTCCAAAAATTCCTTGTTTTCCCAAACCGAGATTCCTAGAAAAATTTGTGTCACTTTAAAGTTTTTGGGCCTTGGTGGAAAAATTTGGGAAAATTTTCCCTGATAGGCCCTTGGTTCGAAATTTTCTTTTTTAAAAAAATCTTTAGGAAAATTTTTGAAAATTTTGGCTCGGGAAAATTTTTCACCTTTTCCTCTATCGGACCACTGCCAATCGAGAGGCTACCACGTGTCCTCACGAGGTAGCGACAGAGGCACGACATTTTCTTTTACCCTTAGCCTTTTTGAAAATTTTTGGAAAATTTTCTTCATTTCCCCTGCCAGCCCACAACCAACTAGAGGGTGCCACGTGGCACCTTAGGGTGATAGCAGAGGAGGGATAAATTCATCACCTTAGAAGTTTTTTCCTTTGGAAAAATTCCATAAAACTCTCCATGGACCCACATCTCCCCTGCTGCTCTGCGCCCCTCCTCTCTTCTCCTCGTAGCCAACCATGGAGCGCCACGTGTTCCTAAGTGGACCTGTGGGCGTGGGAGCGTTGATTGGTTTTTTTTTTCCTTTTCTTAGGTGAAATGCCCCAAATCCTTTTGCCACTTTTCCTTTCCCCTATTCCCGATGTTGTCTCCCGAGGCCGCCACGTGTCCACCATGGTTCCGCGGAGGCGTGGAAGAACTTTTGCCTTTGTGCCCACATGATGGGAAAGATTCCCCAAGCTGCCCCGTGACCCGCTAACCCATTGAAGGTGCTTTCCTCTTCCTCTTGACACATGTCCCTAGGAGAAGATTTGACCTAAAACCTCCACCTAGTCATATCTTGAGTTGTACAAGATTCTAGGAGGACTTCTTTATATCACCAGGAAAGGTGAGAAAATTTCCTATCCATTGGGAATGGTTTAGGGAAATTTTGGAAGCATTAAGTATGAGAAAATCTAGTTGAAACTATGAGCCTATTAGAGAGTGGGTATGGGGGTAGATTTCTCCCTGAACCTAATTAAAATATCTAACCCTAAAATTTGAACATTGTAAACTTGAGACTAGTTAATGAAGGAAACATATGTTTTGGTAAATTGGTGTTGTTCTAGAACCTTCCTATGGCAAACTGTTGTCTTGCAACCTAGTTGTGGACACTCCTAAACAAAAAAAAATTATCCCATAATTTTCTAGCTAACCCTAGGTTGTTTCTTGGGTCTCAAGTGGTTTGTTTAAACGGGAATGAGAATTTGGTATTAGAGCAAAGTGGTTCAAAGGCTTGGACCATTGGGCACACTAGAAAACTTAAGACATGAAAACTTAAACCTAGTACAATTGTAAATCTAGAAAACAACTTAACTAGAATTTGTATGTTTTAGTAAACATGGAAGTTGTATAAATTTAGCAAAATGAACTAACTCTCACTTTGCTTTGTGCAGGAGGCTCAGAGGGAGAGAGAGGAACCTTCGTAGAGACTCAGACTCACCACCACCACCACCACCACTAGATCAAGGTGTGGCAGCCATTCTACCTTAGATTCTACATACCCTTCAGGATGTCAATGCTACTCTACGTGGAGGATTAGGAGGAGGACATGTAGCTAGTCATGATAGAGCCCCTTTTATCGAGGGTCAGGTATCTCCTTGACTTAACGAGGAGCATAGAGGAGAGAACTCCCACGTGGAGTCAGCCTGAGTAGAGTCACCACCTAAGAGGTAGTGTGACAGAGTTCCAGAGCATAGAGAGAGGTCTTAGAGCCCTAGGCTTAGGGATGAGCATGCTAAGAGACCTAGAGGCCGACAGACCACAATAACAGATCACATCAGGGAGATCTTGAAGCTTTGGCCCTCACATTACTCGAGTGATATAGGTGGATTTTAGGCAGAGGCCTGGCTAGTGAGCTTGAGTGGTTGCTTCAAGATTTGTCCTTGTTTTAGCAACATGAAAGCTTGTGTTGCGATCCATCTACTGAGGGATGGAGCAGGAGTGTGGTGGAGGATAGAGGAGCAGAAGATCCATGTAGATTCAGAGATAGTGACCTGGGAGCTATTTGAGGAGAGATTCAGGAGTAGGTATTTATCATGGAGGTTCATCCAACAGAGGATTGATGAGTTCTATGACCTCCAACAGGCTTCTCTTTTAGTAGCAGAGTATGAGAGTATATTTCTATATCTACTCCAGTATGTAGAGTATATGTAGGATGAGTAGGTGTGGATTCACAGGTTCATCTGGGGTCTAAATTTGGATATCGGAGGTGCAGTGCAGATCCATTGTCTGGTACATTAGCAGGTAGAGGTCATCGAGAAGGCCTATATTACAGAGGATACTTGGGGTAAGACCCAACAGTTAGAGATAGAGTCGGGAGCTGCATACAACAAATGTAGGACAATAGATCGAGGGGGTTAGTGCCTCTTCCTCGTGGTGGCCAGGATATAACATAGTCATCCTTTAGGCCACAATAGCAAGAACAACAACAATAGTCTCACCCACCCCATAGACCTCCATAGAGAGCTGATGTACAGAGAGGTCAGAGTATGGGGCCTCCTCCTAGGGGTCCCATCAGGACACAAGGTGGACCTAGAGCTCAGTCAATGGGAGTTCTCTAGTAGATGCCACAAAGACCATAGTTGGATCATCAGGATCCATGCCACAGACTTCTAGGGCACCTACTAGAGGTGCTACTCCTTAGAGAGGATCAGGTGGTTGCTTTGGATGTGGAGTTGTGGGACATTTTTGGAGAGATTTCCCTCATAACCCTAACAAGGGTAAGGCATGATTTCGAGAATTTGTTGTTGGTGACATGGGAAGCAGCCACAATATTTATGTAGTGTTTTAGAACCGCAAGTAGAGCATCGAGCATAGTCATTGAGACCACAAGTAGCATTGGTGGTATTCCTACCTCTGTATTGTTTGACTCTAGTTCTTCTCGATTCTTTTATTACACCATCTTTAGTAGAGCGATGCAGGCTGGTGGCTGTTAGGTAGGGTCATTGTTGGGACATTGAGATGGCTTCAGGAGCCAAGATCTCTGTAGACTCCTTGGTTAAGGAGTGTGTTGTAGATTTGGGACCTTTCACCACTACCTCAGATCTCTCGTATTCTTCCTTTGGGCTCGTATGGAGTCATTTTGGGTATGGATTGGTTATCTACACATAGGGCCAGGATGGATTTTTATCACAAGACTATAGCTTGTGCAGATGATTTAGGAGTTGAGTCGGTGATCTCGGGGGTCAGGAGACCCATTTCTATTCACACCATCTCCGCTATGCAGCTTAAGCGGTGTGTGCGATGGGGTTATCGATGTATCTGTTACATTGGTGATAGATCAAAGGATGGGTCTAGTGGACCATCGCTAGATGATCATCCCATCTTGAGAGAGTTTTTTTGATGTTTTTCCTAGGGAGCTACTGGGGTTACCACCCCCACGTGAGATTGATTTTCATATAGATCTGGTTTCTGGAGTAGATCCTATCTCACGAGAACCTTATTAGATGACCACCCTAGAGCTTTGTGAGCTCAAGTTGTAGCTTGAGGGCCTTTTGGAGAAGGGCCTTATCCATCCTAGTGTATCCCCTTGGGGTGCACCGGTGATCTTTGTGAAAAAGAAGGATGGATATTTGCAGTTGTGTATTGATTACGCCACAATTTGAACAAGGTAACGATCAAGAATTGTTATCCTCTTCCTCATATTGATGAATTGTTCGATCAGATGAAGGGAGCCATAGTTTTCTCTAAGATTGATCTCAAGTCAGGGTATGATCAGTTGAGGATTTCGGAGGTGAACATTCATAAGACCACCTTCCACACAAGATATGGGCACTATGAGTTCACAATGGTGCCTTTTGGTTTAACGAATTCCCCTATAGTGTTTATGAGTTTGATGAATGGGGTATTTAGGACCTTCTTAGACCTCTTTGTGCTCATCTTCCTTGATGACATTTTGATATACTCACATACACATGAGGAGCATGAGGGGCACCTTTTCCAGGTTCTTCAGTGTTTTGTGAGCAGGAGCTTTACGAGAACTTAGAGAAGTGTGATTTCTTTCAGATAGAGGTGCGGTATTTCGGTCAAATCATTTATGGGGAATGTATCACATGATCAATCCTTCAAATATTATAGCCATTATGGATTGGTCAAGCACCCACTATAGTGACCAAAGTGCGCATCTTCATGAGATTAGCGAGGATACTACTAGAGATTTGTTTAAAAATTCTCTCAAATTACGTACCCTATCACTTCCCTTCAGAGGAAAGGGAAGAAGTTTTTTTGGTCAGATGATGTGAGTAGGCCTTTAGGAAACTTAAGGAGTGCCTCACTTCAACAGCTATTCTTGCAGTGTCGGATCCACAGGGTGAGTTCTTTGTTTACACGGATGCTTCGTTGGCAGGACTTGGAGGTGTGTTGATGCAAGATGGCAGAGTAGTAGTGTTTGAGTCTCGCAAACTCAAGGATCATGAGATTAATCATCCAACCCATGATCTTGAGCTTGCGGTAGTTGTGCATGATTTGGTTAGATGGAGACATTTTCTTCTTGGATGGAGATTCACACTTAGGACTGATCATTTGAATCTTCACCACCTCTTCATGCAACCCAATCTCAATGCTTGATAACGGCATTGGATGGAGTTGCTTTGTGAGTATGACATGGAGATTGAGCATGTGAACGGGAAGGAGAATGTGGTAGTAGAAGCTCTCAACAGACGGAGACATGTGGCTATGGCCACTATAGTGAGCATAGATTTGTGGAGTAGGATTCTTCAGTAGCTTCCTCTTGAAAGCTTCTACATTGTAGTATGAGAAGAGATCGAGTCACAAAGACCCCTTGAATGGAAGTTTGATAGTTTTTTATTAGAGGTAGATGGTCTTCTCGGGCATGGAGGTGGATATATATTCCCAGAGATGGAGGCTTAAGGCGGGGCATCTTAGTAAAGGCACATCGTGCACCCTATTCAGCTCATCCTAGGGTGAAGAAGATGCATGCTACTTTTCAATAGTTGTATCATTGGAGAGGACTTCGTTAGGACATGGCTCAGCTTTGTTTCATGGTGTTTAGAGTTCTAGAGGGTTAAGGCTGAGCATCAACATCCAGCAGGCCTTCTTTATCCTCATGCCATACTAGAATGGAAGTGGGACACCATTTCCATGGATTTCATTGTTGGGCTACCTATGTCGAGATATCACCACGACACCATTATGGTCACGGTTGATAAATTGACAAAAGTGGATCATTTTTCTCTAGTAAAGACCACTTATACAGCTAGAGTAGTGGAAAAAGTATATTTGGATGAGATTTTTAGGTTGTACGGGATCCTGCAGAAGATCATTTGTGATCATGATCCTTTGTGCACATCACATTTCTGGACTACCACGCGGTATGTCCTCATGATGAGGATAAACTTTAGCACAACATATCACACTGAGATAGATGGACAGAATGAGTGAGTGAATTAGATTTTAGAGGATATGCTTAGGATGTATGTGATGGATCAACAGTCTAAGTGGGAGGAGTACCTATACTTAGTGTAGTTTACCTACAATAACAGTTTTCAGAGTTCTATAGGCATGGCTCCTTTTCAGGCTCTATATTGTAGAGAGTGCAGGACACCTCTTAGATGGGACAGGTTAGAGGACAAAGTATCTCTTGGACCAAATCTTTTGTAGGACATGGAGTAGTAGGTAGTGTTGATCAGGTAGAGATTGCAGGAGGTGTAGGATAGGTAGAAGAAGTATGCGGATCAGCATAGGATTGACCGTAGCTTTGATGTGGGCATGAAGGTGTTCCTTTGTGTCAGACCACACAAGATCCCTATCCATTATCGAAAAGGTTCTAAGTTAGCTCCTAGATTTGTTGGACCTTTTAAGATCTTGGAGCATATCGGCCCTTTGGCCTACCATCTAGCAAGCATTGCCACCCAACTTGTCTTGTGTACATGATGTGTTTCATGTTTGATTCTTAGGAAATATATTACTGAGATCCATCTCATGTGTTGGATTGGACATCATTGCAGTGTAGGATTAGGGGCAGGTGATTGTGGATCCCTTTCATATCATAGATCATAGGACCCCTGGGCCTTTTAGGTAGAGAGATTGATCTGTGTATGGGTGCAGTGAGATAGATACAACGAGATTGTAGCCACTTGGGAGGGTGCCACAAGTTACGAGTACAATTTCCACATTTGTTCCAGTACTTCTCGGGAGGAATTCAAGTCTAAGGGGAGGGGATGTAGTGCCCACTTCCCTTTGACACTTTTATATCTTGATATTGATATTGTTGATCTTATTATGGACACTATTATGTTTCATTTTAGTATGATGGATAAAAGTTAGATCATGGATTATTATTGACTGGATTTAGTTATTATGCATGATGGTTACTAGATATGTTCTTTTTATATTTGGATGATGATATCTTTGTTTGACATGGACATATTATAGATGTTGATTTGGACATGTGACATTGGATATTGTGAGTAGATCTAGTATGGAAGATTATTGATGATGATATAGTTGAGTTATTTAAACTGAAAATGATAATGTGGATTTCTTGATGTTGTTGTGATTCATATGTATAGATGGTTTTGTTATTATAATTATTTTTATGTTGGATGTTCTGATATGGCCACGAGGCTGAAGGAGGTATTTGTATTTTGTAGGATAAAATATCACAACAATGTCGGGGGACTAGAGACTAACCATATTGAAATCTGGGTGAATTCAACAAGGTCACCATGGCAACTATTTTGTGTGTGTGTGTGTGTTGTGTTTTGTTAGGGATTCCCATGGGGGATTTCCATTATATGTGACCATGGGTTTGTGTATTTATTAATGTGGTTTCTTATTAATGTTGCATGTATTTATTTTGTGATGTGTTACCCCTTTCATTAGTTATTTTATGTTGTGTTAATGTTGTGAATAATCATGTGTTAAAATAAATAAATCAATATGTCATAGGAATGTAATAAATAAAGTTGTTACTCTTAAATGTAATATTGTAAGAGTGTGTAAGAAAGGTTGTAAGAATGTGTAAGAAATATCTAAGATAGATTTGGAGTGTGAAACACTTCATCCTCTTGGGAAATTTGAATTTGTCCTTGGAGGCTTGTGGGACATGTTAAACTTGTCCTACACCTCTTAAATTTTTCACCAACCATACCAATGGTTTAGAGGTTAAGTTTAGACATTTTTTATGCATTTTGAAATGACTAATTGTAAGTTTTAATTGCACGTATCTTACATGTTTTAAATTCAGTCCTTTTGGGGTATAGGTTATTTTGGAATGTGTAAGTTAATTTGTCATTTTATTTATTATGTTTAGGTGAATGATTTTGATTTTGTTTTTGGGGTTGAGGAAGAGTGATGTGGCATCCCACATGGATCCACATCATCCTCTTCTCTTCCCTCTCCTTTAAAATTCAAACTCCTTGCTTGTTTGATGGTTGTTGAAACTTTGCATACTTTCCTTGGGGTGAATTTCTTGCTGTTTTGGAGCCTTGCTTGTGAAAGGAGTTTGGAGACCATTGCATGTTGGTGTGTTGCTGATTTGGGACTGTTATTTTGGCATTGGGAAGCTTGTTGATCTTAGAAAAACTTGATTTGAAAATATTTCTTCTCTTTCTATGCATGTTTAAAATGGTGATTGTTGTTATGTGTGTGTTGGCTGGTTGGGTAGACTACTTAGGACATGGTGTAGGAGAAGGCTATGGGGATTTCAAATGGGCGGGCATAAGGGAATGCAATGGCATCAATTTATTTTGGAGGGAGTTTAGGATTGGGATCCACCATGGAAAAGAAATAGCTTACATTTCTTACTCTTGGGGGCATAAGGGAGAAAATTTGGGGGCATAAGGAGGGGTTGGGAGGCATAAGGTTTATGGGATATGATATTGATATTGGTGGTATGATTATTGGTGGATGCCCAATTCCCAATTGGGAGGCATAAGTAGCTTCCCCATAGATCCTTGCTCTTTTGGCTTGCTTGATGAAGCCTCAATTTTGTTTGCACTTGTTTAATGTAGTTGTGAACTACATTCTTCTTGAAATGTGTTTTGAATGTGAAAATGCTGCATGTTTGTTGTGGAAGCCTTTGTTGCCATGTGTTGTATTGCATCTCTTATTTCAATATGGTTGGGGCTCGGGGGCCAATGAGGAAGGATGGCTTCTCCCTTCTCATTGGATGTCTTGGTTGGGTGGAGAGCGTTTCCTTTCCCCCTTCCTTGTTGTGATCAAGATGAAAAGATGAAGAAACTAGCATGCTATTGTTTTGGAGCAAGAGGAATATACAGTTTGACAAATCCTTTCTTTTGAACAAGTTATTGTAATCCTTCCCACTTTGGAGTGGATGAATTGTATAGCCATTTGTAATGTGAAGATATTTGTATTGAAAATGGAAGATTGAATTGTAATGTGAAATGTAAAGAAGTTATATTCTACTCTTTATTTTGAAAGGAAATGTTACAATATGTTATATGTCTTTGTGCATTCTATATTTAGAAATCAAATGGAAAAGAGAAAATTGTAAAGTTGTATGGAAATTAATAAAGGATTGCATTAGTTCTTAAGATTGTATTGTGTATTGGATTTGCTTGTTGTTTAAGGATGAAATCTCTGTTGAAAAGAAGAATGCATAAGAAGGAAGTATATTGTTTTTGCATCCTCATAATTATATTAAAATTGAAATTAGAATTTGTAATTTTGACTTGGGAATGAATTTTTATAATCAAGAGAATGTATCGAGACTATATTAGAAATAAGTTGTTACATTTAAACGATGGAATTGCTAAATAGATCCTTTAAAAATTTGATCACCGACATTGGAAATTCTAAAACCGGTAAATCTAAAAAAATTCATAGTTCAGACCTGCACTTAATAATCAACTTAAAAATGTTATGGAATAACATGCTAAGACACTAAGATATTCAATTTAAAAAAGAAAACTTAAGAAAAAAACTTCACCATAGCAAATTTGAATACAATCCCTCTAATAGTCGTTTTCTTGTCATTTGACAAAAAAATAAAAAATTGAATCAATTGGACAAATAAAATTTCTAAAAACACTCTAAACCCTCCCTAGATCAATTCTCCATGTCGATTTGAAATTTTGAGTGAAGGATGAAACCACATTTTATCAAATTGAAAAGTTGAAATTGCCAGTTTGACAATTAAAATCCTGCATTGGTTTCTCAAAATTGACCCTTTAATTTTTTATCAAAAAGTAAAATTGTTGTTTCTTGTGCAAAGAGGACATTGAGATCTTTCCAAAAATTCCTCGTTTTCCCAAAACTGAGCTTCCTAGCAAAAGTTATGGCACTTTGAAGTTTTTGGGCCTTGGCGGGAAAATTTGGGAAAATTTTCCTACGGGCCTGCGGCTCGAAATTTTCCCTTTTAAAAATCCTTAGGAAAATTTTTGAAAATTTTGGTTCAGAAAATTTTCCACCTTTTCCTCTGTTGGCCCACATCCAATCGAGGATGCCACATGTCCTTACGAGGCGTTGATGGAGGCGCGGTAGTTTCTTTTTCCCTTAGCCTTTTTGATTTTTTGGAAAATTTTCTTCTTTTCCCCGTTGGCCCGCAACCAACCAGAGGGTGCCACATGGAACCTTGGGGTGATAGCGGAGGAGGGAGAAATTCTTTGCCTTAGAAGTTTTTTCCTTTGGAAAATTTCCATAAAACTCTTCACGGCCCCGCATCTCCCTCGCGCGCCGCCGCCCTCCTCTCTTCTCCCCACAACCAACCGTGGAGTGCCACATGTTCCCAAGTGGACCCGTGAGCATGTGAGCGCTACTTTTTTTTTTCCTTTTCTTGGGTGAAATTCCCTAAACCCTTCCAATGCTCCACCTTTCCCTGTTCCCCGGCATTGTCTCCGAGGCTACCATGTGTCCACTAGGGTCCCGTGGAGGTGTGGAATAACTTTTGCCTTTGTGCCCACGCGATGGGAAAAATTCCCCAAGCCACCCTGCGGCCCACCAACCTCGTTGAAGGTGCTTTCCCCTTCCTCTTGGCACATGTCCCTAGGGGAATATTTAACCTAAAAACTTCGCTCGGTCATATCTTGAGTTGTACAAGAAGTTAGGAGGACTTATTTATATCACTTAGGAAAGGTGAGAAAATTTCCTATCCATTGGGAATGGTTTAGGAAATTTTGGATGCATTAAATATGAGAAAATCTAGTTGAAACTCCGATCCTATTAGAAAGTGGGTATGGGGTAGATTTCTCCCTGAACCTAATTAAAATATTTAACCCTAAAATTTGAACCTTGTAAACTTGAGACTAGTTAATGAAGGAAACATATGTTTTGGTAAATTGGTGTTGTTATAGAACCTTCCCGTGGTAAAGCTGTTGTCTTCGGCAACTGGTTGTGGACACTCCTAAACAAAAAAATTATCCCATAATTTTTAGCTAACCCTAGGTTGTTTCTTGGGTCTCAAGTGGTTTGTTTAAATGGGCATTACAAAGTCCTTGATAGAATCTATGTATGCTCTATCAGAGACCATGAGGTAATTCATCCTACATAAGGAGTTATTCAGTTTGAAGATGCTTAGTCTATGAGTGATACAACCAACATAGCATGTGACAATTGGGTGCACAAGACTTACAAATTAATTTGGTGATAGTTGAGAGGATCAGTGATAAGGGTAAAAAAATCGTGCTTGGTCAATCACCGAGAGGGAAGAAGTTACCAAGTTACTCTAGAGGAGCTAACCTTGATGATTTCTTATGAGAAATGGAGGCCCAAAGTGGAAAAATGATAACAAAAGAAGAGGTATGCTTAGCTATAACCTGTTTGGGACCGTAACATGTTGGTGGGTGACACATTGTGAGAGCCTTCTAGAATGATACGAGGTGAGAATTACATTCTCTGTTAGGTTTTCTAGAAGTAATGCGCCCATTGTCATACAAGACTACCATGGCAAAGAACCCACCTCGTGTCATATCCAAGCATGTGAGAAGGCCTAGATAGAATGCATAGAAGCTTTACCACCTTCGCTATGGGTGCATAAGTTGTATTCCACCTTAAAAGGCTTGCACATGCATAATACATTTACTCATACATGCTCCATTAGATAGGGAATTGAAAGGAGTTGGCGGCTGATCTCATTCGAGATTTCGAGTATCGAAGTAAAACTCCATCATGGATAAGACATTGCAAGTGGTCAAACACCTTACAATGGGAGATAGTGCTATGATGGAAGATAGGATACTTGAGCTATTAGGTGAACTTGGTTTGGAGATGCATTTTGATGAGGAAGAATTAGAAGAGACACAACTTGAGCGTGCGTGCATGGAAAAGGAAAAAGGAAAAATGGTCTATGTGATAGATGGTGAAGAAATGGAGAGTTTGGATGCTAACCATTCTAAAGGTACGCACGAAGTCAGGAATAGTGCTGATGAGTGAGCACCCGTCTACCATGAACCCTTGAAGATAAAGAAGGTTAACATTGGTTTAGAGGAAGAACCTAAGGAAGCTATCATTGGGGATTATTGGTTGGAGAAATAAGTTTCTAAGATCATTGAAATTTTGGGCGAGTTTCAGGATTTGTTCCCATGTGGGTACCATGAGCTCAAAGGTATTCACCACTCCTTGGGGGAATTAAGGATCAAGTTGAAGGAATGTGTGTGATCGATTCAGAAGAAACCTTATTAGATGAATTCGAATTTACGCGTATGGATCAAGGAGGAGATAGACAAGATGATCACATCAAGCATTATTGAGGTCATTTAGGAATCATAATGGGTGATTCCAATGGTCATAAGCATTAATAAGGACATGAAGATAAAGATCTGTGTTGATTACATGGACTTAAATGTAGTGTGTGTCATTGCCCCTTTTCCAACCCCCGTCATTGAAGAAATTCTATAAGGAGTAGCCAAGTGCAAGGTCTATTCTTTTACAGATGGGTTCTTAGGGTACCACAAAGTTAGAATTACAAAGGAAGACTAGGAGAAGAAAAATTTCACCACTGAATGGGGAAGTTTTTCCTACACGGTCATGCCTTTTGGGCTGAAGAATGTGCCTATTGTGTTCTTGAGCATCATGGTACAAGCAATATAGGACTTCATCCATAAATTTCTTTAGGTCTACCTGGATGAATGGACAATGTATGGGCTAGTAAAAGACCATTGTGACAATTTGAGGCTGATGTTTGAGGGATGTTGGTAGTTAAGGATATCCATCAACATTAAGAGACGTGTATTTGCTACTCTATTTGGAACCTTGTTGGGGCATATTATATGTAAGGAAGGATTGTTGGTGGATCCCACCTAAGTTACAGTTATTATGGATTGGGGGAGCCTACCGGTTAGATCATACTATGCAGATCAGATTCCTTGGGCATACAAGGTACTATAGAAAATTTATTAAGGGATATTCCAAGATTGCCACACCCTTGGAGGAATTCCTTAAACACAAGATTTACTTTCACCGGGGATGAGAGAAATAAAGGGTGTTTGACACATCAAGGATAAGCTTCATTATCGCACCCATATTATGCTTCCCTTATTAGGATACGCCTTTTCATGGACATGTTGATGCCTCATGAACAACCATTGGAGCAAGATCGGGCACAACCTAATGAGGAGATTGTTAATCACCCCTTGTGTTTTTCCAATAGAAAATTGACACAAGAGAATAGAATTACATGAATACCGAGCGCAAGGAACTGCCAATGATCTAGGCACTACATAAATTCAGATAGTATCTTCTGGAAACCATTCATATTCTATAAGGCATTGAAGTACTTGGTAAAAAGCCTGCGTTTCTACAAGGGTGTATATGCCATCGGGTCATATTATTTCAAGGATTCAATTTTTAGTCATTGTAAAATGAGGAAAGAAGAATTTAGGACTCGATCATTTATTAAGAATTGACCTAGGGAGGATGTGAAGATCATTAAGGATACCATGTCGACGTGCAATTGTTTAGGTTGTGGTGCATGCCCTCTGACTTAGAGGATATTGCGGTATTTCTTAAAATGAGTTTTATGCTAGAAGGAATGAAGGATTTGGAGAGAAATTAGTTAGCTATATGTGCTGCACCCTACATATTGATTAGTTGAGATTTGTACAAGTTAGGATGTGATGAGGTTCTGTGCCGATGCATATTAGAACATGAGCATGTTACAATCATGGAGGAAGTGCATTGTGGGATTACAGGAGGAAACTATACAAGAAATGTAATAGTGTGAAAGATTTTACTTGTAGGGCTTTAGTGGGAGAGTATCTACCAGATTGTATTGAGTTTTGTAAGGCTTGTGACCATTTCCAAGTGCCTTGAAAAACCTAGAAGGAGGGATGAAATGCCCTTATGACCAATAGCCAATGCTAAACCATTTGAAAAATGGGCAATTGACTTTGTAGGACCTATTTCACCATGCGTGAAGGACTAGCTCACATTACATCATCACTTGCATTGACTACTTGAAAATATGGGAAGAGGAAACACCTACAAAGGATTGCACAATAGTAACATCAACGAGATTCTTATGGGAGAACATAATCAATATGTATGGATGTCCTTTAAGCTTGACTAGTGATAGGGGTACACATTTTTTGAATGAAACGATCAAGATTTTGTTGGTAGAGTTTATGGTGGCCCATCACAAGACCACCCCTTATCACCCACAAGCGAATGGGACTGTTGAAGCATTTAACAAGATACTAAGTCACACATTAACTAAGATTTGTGATGTTGGCAGAAAATATTGGGATGAAAACATTGAGTTTTCTCCATGTTTGATTTAGGTGACCTCAACAAGGTGAGAAAATTTCAATGGGAGTCTGAAACCCTACTATAGAAAGTCTTGTGTTTGTTCTTAGCTTAGCCCCCCTTAATGCATTACTTTTAGGTGTATGCATGAACCTTTTTAGAATTGGGTCAGAGTTCAAATGCTAAATCCTACTCTAAATTCAAGGAGACAGAGGAGAAGAGATAAAGGATGCAAAAGGAAACAAAACTAAGTAAAAATGGTGATACACCAAAGGAGTGATGAAATTTTTCTTGCAAATAAACACAAATCATAGAGATGTAACACCAAAGCATGCACAAGATTGCCATAATATAATGAAAGATCAGAAGACAATGATAAACATGAGAGGATTGGAGGATCATTCACAAAACATGCATTACCATTCCCAAGTTTAATACAATGCATTACAATGGAAGAGAGGAAAAAACATGCCACAATCTCCATGGAAGGTCTGAAACTCCTCAAATTCATGTGCCAAGGGGAAGAGGGGAGTCTGCAAGAACAAAAATGTCCAACCCTTTACAAATGAGCCAAAACTGGCTTTTAATGGCGAAAGCAAGAATGAAGGAAAAGCAAAAATGTGGGAAAATTGATTTATGAGCTCAACCACCAATCAAATCCCTTCAATTTTCCTACAAAGTGATGGGCTTCATGGAAAACCCATATGCCAAAGTACATTGCTCTGCAGATCCAAAAAATGACCCATACTTCATTAATTTTGGTGGTTGAATGTCAGATTATGTATTTTTACATGCTAGAGATGTTTTCTCATTTTTCTCCCACCAAAATCCACCAAAAAAACAAAATTGAATAGTCCATCATGTGGAGAATTTCAACATATTTCCAATGATATAAAAACACAAAAAATGAGCTTCTGGATCAAAAGATATGGCCCTCTGAAGATTTAGGGCAAAACAAGTGAAATTAGGGCAAAATTAGGGTTCACGGGCCAAAATTTAAACTTTTTCCTCCTTTTCGAATTGGGAAAAATTCCCAAAAAATCCACCGGCCCGACCTCCACTACCATGTGGCACCATCTCAGTTGATCCATGGGTTCAAACGATCATTCCCCCTTTTTTGAAATTGGAAAATTTTCCAAAAAACTCCGTGCCTCCGCCACTCCGGGACACATGTGGCACCATCTGGTTGCTTGGTGGGGATGCACTCCATTTTTACCTTTGTGCCACTAACCACTTTGGAAAAATTCCAAAGTCTTCTTCACGCCGCCTCGACCCCCCACGACAGGACACATGGCATCTTCTCATTGCTCAACGGGCTTTCGCTTGGATTTTTCCCTTTGATGCACTTTGACCAAATGCCAAAAACTCGAAGTCCTTCCACCCCCACCACTCCGACCTACCATGTGGCACCCTCTCATCTCCTTACAGGATTTTGGGCCAAAATTTTTCCCTTTGACCCTTTGACCCCAAAAGGCTAAGTGCCAATTTTTTTCCCATGGGCCCGCCTTGGGAAAATTTTCCTCCAAACTCTACGCGAGCCATAACTTGCAAAATACAAGGAGTTAGGAGGACTTCTTTACCTTTCTGGAAAGGGGAGAAAATTATCTATCTGATGAAGCAATACCTAAAAATTTTGAGTGCCTAAAATGTGTAAAAATTTGACTGAGGCACAAGGAAGGAAAGAATGAAGACAAGTTAGCCAAAATAAGCAGGGGGCTTATTTTGGATAACAATTTTGGTGACTCAGAGGGGTCATCTACCTACTGGATGAAGTGACCAGCTGCCTAAAGCAATCCATTGGGAAATGGAGTCATCAACTTAACTACTTGTTACTCTCAATTCATTAGAAAATCTCTAAGATGAAGATTGTGAGAGTAGAAAATTACTTTGATCTGGAACATGATCTGCAAAAGATGCATCCTTGGGGAAACAAAAACTTGTGCCAAAGCACTTAGGGAAATGTAAATCTAAGCTACAAAAAACAATGTGCATAAGCACTTGGAGGAATGAAAGAAAATCTAAGCTAATATGTACAAGGTGAGAAGTTTCCCTTCTAGTAGTAATGCTTTAGATGGATTCCATTAACTGGAATCTGCAGTTCCTCACCATCCAATGTAGACAATTGGAAGGCATTGTTGTTTTTGCATTTTGTGACTATGTAGGGGCCACTCCAAATGGCATCAAATTTTGAATGCCTTCTGGATTTTCTCGGTCTGCATCCCATTTCAACACTAAATCTCCAACTTGGAAAGTTCTAGCCTTAGCTTTCCTATCAAAGCTTCTCTTGATCAAAGCTTGGTCCTTCTCCATTGTTTGGGCTGCATGCTCTCTGATTTCTTGGAGTTCCATCAATTTTGCATATCTAACCTCCATGGGCTCAAACTCTAACAATTCCAATTGCTTCATGAGTTCCAATGTTGGCAACTCAAGTGACATAGGCAAGATTGCCTCTCTCCCATAAACAAGTCTGAATGGAGAGTTACCTGTGGATCTCTTGGGAGTTATCCTATCAGCCCATAGAGCTGATTTGAGCTTAGTGTGCCAAGTCCTCTGATTTTCATCAAGAGTCCTCTTGATGATCCTTAATAGATTCTTGTTTGTGGACTCATCTTGGCCATTACCTTGAGGGTAATAATTTGATGAAGTGCTCAAATAGATCCCATTTCTAACAGCCCATTCAGTTACCTTTGATCCTATGAATGCCAATGCATTATCTGATATTATAGTGGCAAGGTATACCAAATCTGGTTGTTATCCCCTCATAGAAGTCTAGAATGCTAGATTCATTTGCCTCTTTGAGTGCCACCACCTCAGTCCATTTGGTGAAGTAGTCTATGTTGTTGTTAGAATCCATTTGTGCCCTTGGCTTGAGTTTGGATTAATGACTCCAATGAAGTCCAAACCCCATTGCATGAATGGCTGGTCAACTGAGATTGGGTGCAATGGAAGTGCTGCTAACCTCTCTTTCCTGTGAAGAATGCACAATTCTTGCACCTCTTGATCCATGCATAACAATCACTAAACATTTTGGGCCAATAATAACCAGCCTTCATGATCTTGAGAGCTGTCACTCTTGGAGAAAAATGACCCCAGCTGATCCACCATGGAACTCTTCTAACATTTTCTCAATTTGATTTGTCCAATGCATCTCAGCAACACTCCATTGATATCCTTTTTGAACAAGACACCATCAACAAGTGCATATGGAATAGCCTGCAATCTGAAGTGTCTTCTTTTGGCTTTGTTCATCTCTAGAGGGCATAGGCCTATTTGTAAGAAGTGCATTATGTCTTGGGTCCAAGCAAGGAGTGAGCATACCACCATTTTCTTCTTGAATATCTCTTTGTTCTTGGCTGTCTTGCAACACCAAAACAACATTCTTCTCTTTTTGCTTTTTTAATTGGTTGACTCAAGGCCAATTTCTCACACAATCCCTTTCTCGACCATCTTGGTGACTTTGATCTCAATGTCATACTCCATGACATGAGTAATCCACCCTGCACATTTTTCATTTAGATCTTTGTTGAGGAGGAAGTCTTTAACTCCCACATGAGAAACCAACAGTTGAACCTTGTTGTTTGAAACTAGATGCTTAAATTTCTTCAAGCTCCTAATCACTACAAGAACATGCTTCTCAATGAAGGAATACCTTACTTCATAGTCCTCCAAGATTTGGCTAAAGAAGGCAATTGGCTGCTCTACATTTTCTTCATTTTTGTACTAAAATTGTAGAAATTGTATCATCACCACCAAATGCATAAAGGATGAAGTCTTTGGAGAAATCTGGGTTAATGAGAGTTGGAGCCTGTGAGATAGCTTCTTTGATTTGCCTCAAAACTTTCCTTACCTTCAGCTATCCATTTGAATGCCACACTTTTCTTCAACATCATAGTTATTGGCTTGACAAGGGCTGCAAAGTTTGGAACAAACCTTCGAACAAAATTGATTCTTCCCAAGAAACTTTGAAGAGCCTTCTTATGCCTTGGCAATGGTAGTGCTCTTATTGCTTCAACCCTCTCTAGATCAATTACTAACCCTTCTTTGGAAACAATGTGGCCTAGGAGCTTGCCTTCATGAGCTAGAAAATGCATTTTTTGGGATTCAAGGATACCCCAAATCTTCTACATCTTTGGAACACTTGTCTCAAATGAAAGAGATGGTCTGCTGCACTTTTAGAAAATACAAGTAATATCATCTAGGTATATCAACACTATTTTTTTGATCAATCCCTTGAACGCCATATCCATTTCCCTTTGGAAAGTAGCTCAGTGTAGACAACCCAAATGGCATTTTTCTATATGCATAGGTTCCCCATTTGGTGGTGAAGGCTGTTTTGAACTGATCATCTTCCTTTACCATGATCTGATTATACCCTGAATAACCATCTAGCAATGAAAACCTCTCAGAGCCAACAACAACTTGCAAAATCTGCTCCATAGAAGGAAGTGGGTAGTGATCCTTGAGGGATGCTCTGTTCAAATCTCTAAAGTCTACACACAACCTGATTTCTCCACTCTTCTTTCTAACTGGAACCAAGTTTGCAACCCAACTTGAATGCTTGATGGGGAATATGATACTTGCCTCTATTAACTTATTCAATTCCTTCTTCATGAGAGGCTCAATGTGTGGATTGACCGGTCTCTATTTTTTTCCTGATGGGCTTAGCACTTGGATCTAGTTCAATTGTGTGTTGAGCTAGCTTGGGATTGAAACCTCTCAAGTCTTCATAGCTCCAAGAAAATACATCTAGGAACTCTTGGAAAAGTTGCATGAACTCATACCTTTCTTGCTCGGTTGCCACTTTACCAATTTGAAGTGACTTGCCTTCTCCAACTGAGATGGGCTCTGAATCCTCTCCCTTGACTTGGATGTTTGCTTTCTCCTTCCTAAATTGATCATTAGGATTGAAAATAGACTCTAAAGTCACAAGTCCCTTTGGTAGTTTGTTGGTTCTCAACTATACCACTTGATCACCATACTGTTGTTCTAACTTTTCCTGATTTTTGGCTGAGAACTCAACTTCCTCTTGCAAGAAATTGATGATTTGTTGGTCACTCTCAAACACCTGCCAACTTGCATTATTGTCTGGCACTGATGGCCTCACAATCACATGGATGTTTGGCTGCATTTTATCTCTTTTGATACTTTCCACAACATCAAAGGTTGCTCCAACTGCTGCAAGCCTATCAGCAGCTTGGTTTTCTTTCCTAGGAATGGAGTTGATGCCAAAGCCCTCAAAATCCTCAATGAGGTCCCACACCCTATTCTTATAACTCTTGAGTAGGTCATTCTTGGCAGCATGTTGTCCTTTAACTTGATTAACAATCAGCTCACTATCACCAAAGACTTGTAAGTTTTTGATGCCTCTCTTCCTTGACCAATGTAATCCATGTATCAAAGCCTCATATTCAACAAGTGTTGTTAGAACATGCAAACTAAAATCTAAAAGCTGAATAATACTTAATGCCTTGAGGTGAAACAAGCATAGCTCCCCTCCTACACCTTGTCTACTTCTTGATCCATCAAAGAACAACTGCCATACCTCATTGTCATCTTTATGGTCTGGCTTGGTGATGCTAGGAAGAGGCTGATTTTCTTCATGCATGTAATAGAACTCCTAGTTCAGATTCCTCTATTTCCTTGTAGGGATCAAAAGCATGTACCTTTCTTGCCCATTCATCAAGAGTCAAATCTGGAATGCTTCCAACTTTGGTGTCAGCTTCATGTGTGCTTGGATAATCCTCTTGATCAAATGCTGAACAATTGGCATTGATTGGGCTTGGAGTATGAGGCTCAATGTGAAAGTTTGCAATAGGTTCAGACCTGATTGTGGCCTTGGCTCCATACCTTGTCCTAAATACATGTGTGACCAATCAGCAGATAGGTAGCCTCCAATTCTAGCTATGAAATCCCTTGACAAACATATGGCAAAGAGTGGTGGAAAATCTATCACCGACACATCTTGCAAAATAGTGACATTGGGGCATGCATGCAAAGTAAGGCTCAAATATTTAATTACCCCAACTATGGCTACTGTTGTCCCATCTAATTGCACCACCCCTTGGATATGACTTCATATTGAAGGCCCAACTGATCAGCTATTTTCTTGGGCATCAGAACTACTTGCCCCATAATCAATCATACAATTATGTACTAGTTTATCCCCAATGATCAATGAAACATAGAATGGAGGGGGCTTCAAAATTTTACCTTGTTTTGTCCTCCAAGATTTCCCTCAAGCTGAGTAGCATTTGTGAGTACCTTCTCTTGCATATGAGCTTGCTGATTTGAGGTTGACCAATTCTTCATGGCAGCTTGTAGTAGATCCCTTTGTCCTGGGATGGATAGTGACTCCCACATAGATATGTTCACATTGGTCTTCTTCATTTGTTCAATGATGTTAAATGGGGATGAACCATCTCTTTTCTGCCCTTTAGTCTACACATTCTTTTCTTGTACATGGGCTACAACAAATTGGTATTTGAGCTGGTCTAGAAGGTGGCTTGGGCTGTCCTTGCACATTTGGAACTACATTTTTCTTGCCAACACCTTGTGGAGTGATGGAAGGTTGTGAATCACTTGGATCTAATGACTTCCCTTCACCAATATTCCTCTTCTTTGACCATGTGTTAGCTACTACACTCTGAGAAGGTGTTTGATTCATACCACAAAAATCTTCAGCCTACCAATTCACAAGTGTAGTCTCATTTGGAGTTGTATCTTGTTGAGATGTCCCTTGTTGTTGGTTTGTTTCTTGACTCACCTCACTCTCTACACCAGTTTTTGTCACCATCAAAGCTTGGTTCAAAGCACCATTGAAGCACATAGATTGGTTGTGAGGTTCATTGCATGGGAAACACCAATCATACTCTTGAGCTATATTATTTTGCACTGGCACTAAGGCTTTAGAGGTGGATGCAACATTGGGGTTATAGGGCTGAAATGGTCTATTGGTAGGAGGCCTTACTTGATTTTGATTTATAGTTGGTTGGGTGGCCTATTAGGCTGATATGGTTATCTATTAGGCTGAGTTTGAGGTTGATAAGAAGGCCTAAAACTTTGAGCTTGCTGCCTCTTGAGCATAACCATCTCATTGCCCAAATTTTGCAATTGTTTCATAATTTCTTGAAGCTCATTTGAGGCACTAGAGGATGAAGTAGAAGTTTCATTTGAACTCTGATTTCTAGGAGTGGGAATAGGAGCTAAAGTAGGTGCTTGACTAGTACTTGGGCTTTCCAACTCTAGATATAAGGGCATAGGAGGCCTAGGTGCAAGTTTACCAGCTTGGATCAAACAATTCTCAGCCCTAATGGTGATGTTGTAAGCTACAGGTATAGTTGCACCTCCCATGGATTGGATCAACATAGAAATGTTAGAATTTAAAGCCTTGAGAAAGTATAAGAAAGCACCTTGAGCTATTGGCCTCACTGCCAATGGGATTCTATCCCATGTTCTTTGAAATCTGAAATTGAAGTCTATTAGCTGCTCATTGGGAGCTCTCTTGATAGTTGTCAGTTGCTCCAATAGAGACAAGTTGTCCCCTTTCTCTCCAAATTGGTTATGGAGGGTTATGCACAACTGGTTCCAATTTTGGATAGAGCCTACCTCAAGGCTCCTGAACCATTGCAAGGCTTTCCCTTTGAATGAAGATGCCAACAATTTGACAACAATTTACATCTCAACAATCTCATGGATTACACAAACATTAGCAATGTCTTTGACATGATCACCAGGGGTGGTATGATTTTCTCTAGTAAAGTATGGGATGTTCTTCAATGCTGCAATTGGAACTGGGTTTTGTGCATTGAGAGAAAGTGGGCTGCTGCCAGTAAAGTTGACATAAGGATTGGGTTGTGCCATTCTGATTGGCCTGAGAACCCTTGTTGATTGGATGAAAGGTCTACCAGGTGGAGGAGTTGATAGAGTTCTGTTTGGTGGAGATGGAGACCTTTGAATCCTTCTTCCTCTTTCTCCTTTTCGGGGATAATTATAGATAGTTAAACAATCCCTCCTCTCTAGTCCTTGACCTTGTTTGGATCCTTCTCATGAATCTTCAAGCTTGGACTACTGAAACTAGTTGATTCTATCCTTTTGGAGTCGCCAGATGTGCAAATCAAGGCTCTTTCAAGCAAGAAACTTACAACAATTACACATCAACTTTTTTGTAATGAAGATGAAGACCTCTAAGGTCCCACCGGTGCATGCCAAAACTATTAGTGCAAATCTACAACACCCCCTAAATGACCTTCAGATATGTAGTCCAGAATTGGGTCATTTAGTGTGATTGCACAACATTGAGTTTTCTCCAAGGTGTGGGACCTTGCAAGGTGAGAAAATCTCTAGAGAAAGCTAGTTCTTACCCCTATTTTTAGGTGTATGCATGAATTTTGTAGAGGTTCAATGCTAAATCCTACTCTAAATTCCAAGGAGACAAAGATAAAGGATGCAAAAGGAAACAAAACTAAGTAAAAATGGTGATACACCAAAGGAGTGATGAAATTTTTCTTGAAAATAAACACATATCATAGAGATGTAACACCAAAGCATGCACAAATTTCCAAAATATAATGAAAGATTAGAAGACAATGATAAACACATGAGAGGATTGGAGGATCATTCACAAAACATGCATTACCATTCCCAAGTTTAATACAATGCATTACAATGGCAGAGAGGAAAAAAATGTGCCACAATCTCCATGGAAGGTCTGAAACTCCTGAATTCACATGCCAAGGGGAAGAGGGGAGTCTGCAAGAACAAAAATGTCCAACCCTTTACAAATGAGCCAAAACTAGCTTTTAATGGCGAAGTAGAATGAAGGAAAAGCAAAAACATGGGAAAATTGATTTATGAGCTCAACCACCAATCAAATCCCTTCAAACCTGCAAAGTGATGGGCTTCATGGAAAAACCCATATGCCAAAGTACATTGCTTTATAGATCAAAAAAATGACCCATACTTCATTAATTTTGGTGGTTGAATGTTAGTTCTATTTTTTACATGCCAGAGATGTTTTCTTCATTTTTCTCCCACCAAAATCCACCAAAAACAAAATTGAATAGTCCATCATGTGGATAATTTCAACAGATTTCCAATGATATAAAAACAAAAATCTGAGCTCTGGATCAAAAGATATGGCCCTCTGAAGATTTAGGGAAAAAAGTGAAATTAGGGAAAAATTAGGGTTCGTGGGCTGAAATTTGAAAATTTTCCCTCCTTTTCAAATTGGGAAAATTCCCAAAAATCTCCACCGGCTCGACCTCTCGTTACACATGTGGCACCCTCAGGTTGATCATGGGTTCAAACAATCATTCCCCTTTTTGAAATTGGAAAATTTTCCAAAAAACTCCGCGCCTCCGCCACTCCGGGACACGTGGCACCATCTGGTTGCTTGGCGGGGATGCACTCCATTTTTACCTTTGCACCACTAGCCACTTTGGAAAAAATTCCAAAGTCCTTCCACCACCCCGAACCCGCCACTGACAGACACGTGGCATCTTCTCATTGCTCGGTGGGCTTTCGCTTGGATTTTTCCCTTTGATGCACTTTGACCAAATGCCAAAAAAACTCAAAGTCCTTCCGCCCCACCGCTCCTAACCTACCACGTGGCACCCTCTCATCTCCTTGTGGGATTTTGGGCCAAAATTTTCCTTTGACCCTTTGACCCCAAAAGGCTAAGTGCCAATTTTTTTTCCGCATGGCCCGCCTTGGGAAAATTTCCCCTCCAAACTCCATCGAGCCATAACTTGCAAAATACAAGGAGTTAGGAGGACTTATTTACCTTTTGGAAAGGGGAGAAAATTCTCTATTTGATGAAGTAATACCTAGAAAATTTTGAGTGCCTGAAAATGTGTAAAAATTTGACTGAGGCACAAGGAAGGAAAGAATGAAGACATCCTATGTCGACAAGTAATTTCCATGCGCCACTTTACAAAGTTGGTGGCGCATTTATTACTGACTCACCTATATATATATATATATATATATATATATATATATATATATATATATATATAGGCGCGTCTGCAAATGTCATTATCACCAGAGCAATCACGTTTTTCTTATTATATTCTCTGAGCCTGTCAGCGCGCCTGCCCTGTCGTTTTCAAACACGTAGTGGACCCGTTTGCACGTTCTTCGCTATTTATCCGGGTAAGAGGTTCTTATCTCTTTCGTGTGTTTTGCGTTTTTGGTTCTTTGTTTGCTTGTTGGTCTGGTTTTGGATTGGAAAGAATGAAATATTGAACTAGCTCCCCCCTGCTGTCTTTCCACATATTCCTCCCCCTCTTTCCAGATCTGCTGGTAGAGGAAGCTGTTCTGAATTCATGGTTTGAACCGCTTTTAAGCCGTTTCATTACAAAAATGACCCTGCAAAAAAGAAAAGAGAAGCTAAACCATATGAAAAACCCCTCTGAGAATAATTAAAGCTCTAAGAGAGACTGTATGTTTCCTTTTCCCCTTGGCGCATCTGTCACCCCTGCAACATGATCAAAACCTGTGCCAATGGCGCACCCATTATGCCTGTTACATCAAGAACATTTGTGCCCTCAAGGCATGCCTCCTTCGCATGCTGCAAGTGCTAGCCTTGCACCCTCTTTGGTGCACCAACCTTATTTGTTGCATTACTTAAACATGCGCCTCTTTGGCGCACCCTGCACCTGTGCAACATTAGTGTATATCTGCGCCAAGTGCAAAATTATCGAAGGCGCGGCGCATTCCCCATTACAGCAACATCATGTTGTGTAGACCCTCTGTGCGCCGCGCCAAGTTACCTTTGGCGCATGAAAAGTTCATGTTACACAAACAATACATGCGCCTTTGGCGCACCAATTTTCCACGCAACATGAAAAATACATGCACCTTTGGCACATCCTGTCCCTATGTAACACCAAATCTCCATGCACCCTTTGCAAAATGTACCCTGCAATATCTATGCGCCATGCGCCTTGCACCGATTTAGCCTCGCAACATCTTTTTCCGTGTGCCTTACCATTTTGGCCCTGTAAGCTACAGCTTTCATGCACCCTACGCCCTGAGCCTCAAAATCACTAACTCTTTCTTCTGTCAACACTTCAATGGAAGATCAAATGGCTAATACAACCTTTTTGTGTTGGGTCTCGCTTCTTCTTCGTGCAGATCAACAACTAAGCTCGGAAGAACATATGTCTACATCAAGCAAGAGACCTACCAAATCCAAAGGCAAGGCCAAACTTACAGAAGAAGAGATGAAATATAAATATCAGAGGGTCAGGATGCCTGACTCCCAGGCCGAATGCGACCTGGACATCAGAGACTCAGAGTTGGGTCACATTGATATGGAGGAATTCTGGGTCAGAACTCAGAAGGTAACAAGAAGTCCATGGATGGACAAATTGATGGGTAGTGCCCTACACTTCGCTGGAGGAATCCCAGTCAGCACCGTCAACAATGAATTCATGATGGTGGTTGCCCAGTGCTACAACAAGGACACAAGGTGTGTCGTAAATGACAAGGGCGAGGTCGTCATTAACCTCACTGCCCGCCACTTTGAAATAATACTCGGCATTCCTCATCATCGACACTTTGTGGTCACAGCTGAGAGGATTGCATTAAGGCCTGGGACGACAACGAAGATCAGTGCATGCAGCTGATGAATGAGGTCTATTTGAAAAACAAAAAGGTAGTGACCCGATGGCCACAAATCATTCACCGCAGTGATTTTTCAGAGGAGCTCAGCGACACTATCACATTCCTGAGCAGAGTCTTTGGGCTTCCTGACGCCCACTTTTTCCACAAATGGATGCTGGGTACCTTGAGACGATGATGAATAGTGGCTTCTTCTTCTCTTCTCTCTCTTCTTCGACTTTCTTTCGTGAATATCTAGAGTATGTTGACACAAATGATGACAAAGATCCATGTTGCACCATGGGATGATGTCATCCATCAAGTTGTCAAAAGTCGCATGACTTTGAGATATTTTGTATATTTTGTAAATATCTTTATAAATAGGTGGTTGGCTCCTTTTTGCCTTCTTTTCTCTCCTTCTTCTATAAATACCTCAATACTTGTATTGTGGATGAGTGAATATCTTTCAGATGAAAAATAGAAGTGAGGAGAAAAGACTTTGAGCTTTTTGTAACAGAAGGAAAATATTAATACAATATTTAGACTTTGTGCTGAATACATGTGTTATGTGCATTAGATCTTTCTTACGTCAGATCTGTGTGTTTATCCTGTTAGATCTGATTCTATTTTATTGTCATTTATTCATCATCAGTATTGCTTTGCTCATTTATGCAAGTAGGTTTGGCTCATACTACCAATCCCAAAACATAAACCCTCCGACCTTTCTCGCTTTGGAATTCATTTCTTTTCTCCCTTCGGACCGCTTCTTTCTTCATCCCCTCTTCCTTTCCTTTCTTTTCGCAGTTGGAAACACCCCTACTGGGATGAGATCCCAAACCCCCGAAGGCAGAATTTGTGAGACTTGCACAGATTCCTGCTGGTAGAATAGCAATAAACCAGTTTCGCTTTGCTGACTCAAAGAGGGGCTATGCCCTGCACACTGTTGGCTTGTTTATCCATAGATCTACCCAAGTGACAGATTTTCGTACCAACAATTTTTGGCGACTCCACTGGGGATCAAATAGATCTATCAGATCTATGATGGTGGTAGGATAGAAAATCAGATAAATCACCGCCTGTTTACAAATCTACACTTTTTGTTAAAAATCCAAAATTTTTGCAAAAGTGATCCAAATCAAAAAATTTCTTCTGAGATCCATAGATCTAGCCTAGTTGGAGATCTTTAGTTCGCTGAGTTTTTATAAAAGTCCGTATTTTGCCGTAGATCTGAGTTTTTGACAATTTACCAAAATTTTCAAACTCTTTGAAAAAGTCAGATTTAGATCCAAAATCAGCTTGCTAATCTTCACTGTCATTTTATCCTCATTGTTATTTGTCATTAACCGCAATCGGTTTTCAAAAGAGGATAGTTTTTAAATATTCGTAAAAGTACATGCTTTCGCTGGTTTTGTCGTAAAATCTAGAAAATCAGCAAGTACAACCAAAAATAAATTTTAAATCTGCACCACAAACATTCTAGATCTCGGAAGGTACGCCTGGGGTGAGCCATTTACGCGTGGTAGGCGAGCTCGTGGAGAAGTCGATCCTACTTTCGATCGGCTTCAAAGGCACAATTTTAGTGTAGCACCGGCGCGCTTTTCATCACTAAGTTCAGTTGATCGGTCAACCAGATGCGCCTCACCCCCACGTAAGAGCCGGTTTTCACAAGGAGCCTCTACATCCCTTTGTAGTGCTTTATTGCTCAGTGGAACCGCACTCCCAGCCCACGTTCTTTTCCATTGCCTAGATGGTGGTGCCATGGGGAAATGCTATGGGTCCTCTCGCATTACCACATCCTGTTCACACGCTCCCTCACGAAAACCAAAAGAATTTTCCCAAATTCGACGGGAGCAGAAATCAAAGCACGGATTCCCACATATCTGCATTCATTATGTCATGTAGTATCCTGGATGTAACTCATGAGGATGTGTCGGTTCACCTTTTTCTGGAAACTCTACAAGGGCCCATAGCTGAATGGTTTCAGCATTTGCCGGCCGGATCTATTATGAGTTGGGCCACCTTGCGGGATGCTTTTGAAGACAGGTACAAACCTTCAGAAGATGCATTTGCATTATTATCATGGATCACTCACCTAAAGAAGGAGGCAAATGAAACCATGCACGATTTTATCACTAGGTTCAATGCATTAATCAACCGTGTCCCTGTTGCCATGCTTCCAACGCTGGAAAATCAAAAGTGTTTCTTCGTAAACGCTATGAGCTCAAAAGTTAGTTTCTTTCTCCTTCAAGAGTGAGTGGCTACCTTGATTCTCACCTGTGCCGCGCCATTCGAATAGAAGATAATTTGATAATATCCGCGAATTGAAAAAGGAATCATCCAAGCCTAAATCTTCGGGCCCTTCGCCCACTACTTCGTCTGATCCAGCCTTTCAAAAGATGGTGAATGACTTGCTTGCATTGAAGAAGCAGTTGGCCCAGGCTTCCCCCAGTTCCTCATATCGGGATATTCCACGGAGGAATTTTGTTCCTAACAACATTTCACAAAGGCCGCGCTTACCCGCAACTGCTCCGCGGCTAGCACTTGAGGCTCCTCCGGTCAACGCCCGCCGAAATTAAAGAAGAAGAGCAAGATTATGAAGAACCTTCGTCTCAAGGCGAAGATGATCAAGATGTCGGTTAACTGACTGGTAACTCTACTATCGGGTATACGGAATTTGATGAGGAAGAATCTGATGAAGAGGAGGGTACCTGTGGATATGCAATGACGGACCATACGCTGTTTTTACCCACTCGCAAGAAAAAGAAACAGAGGTTACTGCCCATGTACAGCAGGAGAAGGCTGTGTCAAACACGCCTCCAATCATTGCTAAAAGAGGTAATCCTCTTCCTACTCAACTCCCTGGCAAGTCTTTTACAAGGAAATCTTTTCCCCCCATCTCTCCTCCAAATCAGTCCTCTCATGTTCCTACCAAGACCAGTAATCCTATTCCACCATCGCGAAGTGAGGGACTCATTCCTTCACCAACGCAACCCTTGGCCGCATTTGATATCATAGATCATGCAAAAAAGACCAAGATCCAAATGTCTGAAGCTGAGTACCTTCAGTCAAATCCCGAACAACTTGTAAGATTGACCAAGTATATTCAAAGTCAAGCTGTTGTATCTAAGCAGGTTTCCCCAAAAGGAATCCTTTCCACTCCTTCTGAATCCCACATAAATGTTGCCTCAACATCTGCATCAGGCAAGATAGAGCCTTTCTATCTCTCCCTCCTAATCAATGGTCACAAGTTGAGTAACTGCATAATTGATTTGAGCTTCGATAACGTCATGCCGGAAAAAGTCACCCATGCTTTGGGCCTCACCCTTACCAAGCCTTTTGGCAGATGTTATTCCTTGGAAACCAAGCAGGTTCCGTTGATTGGCCAAATCAAAGACGCGTAATTTGCATTTGCGGCATTCCCAGAGAAGAGAGTAAAGATGACAGTCCTCGTTGCTGACATTCCAGCAGCCTACGGAATTTTGCTGGGAAGAAGCTTTTGCAGCGAAGTTGGTGGAGAGATTCATATGGACTGGTCTAAAGCTAGAATTCCTGTCAAAGGTGTAATGCAGAATTTGGAGCCAGAATCACAAAAGAAGTACTTGGTTACTAGCTCTGAGGACCCCAAAGCTCAAATCCTTTTTGAATCATCAGGGATGGGGAACTATTTCTTGTCTACCGAGTCTGACAAAATGGTTGTTCTCGTTCAAGAAGGAGATCTTAATAAGATCTGGACCTTGCAGTTTGATGGCAGCTGCACAACCAGTGGATGTGGCGCCGGAGCCGTGCTAATATCTCCCGAGGAAGAAGTCATTCCTCTCTCTTTCAAGTTGCAGTTTTTTAACACAAATAATACTGCTGAGTATGAATCTTTGCTACTTGGCATGCAAGCCATAAAAGAAAGAGGGATTAAGAATCTGAAAGTGTAAGGTGATGCAGAGCTAGTTTTGAATCAAGTTAAAAGGGTTTACCAAGTGAAGAATGAAAGGCTCGTGCATTACCGTAATGCGGTGTGGGACATCATTGAAGAGTTTGATGCTTTTTCAATTGAATCCATTCCAAGAGCCCAAAATGACATGGCCGATTCATTGGTCAAGTTTCAGCATCCCTCATGCTTCCTCACCCAGGTTTGAAAACAAACAAATACACCATTGACGTGGTTTTCTCGCTCGAGCATGCTGCATAATTCTCAAGATTGGCAAGTGTTCAACGATGATAATCAACTCATTGCCTTTCTAGAGAAGGCAAATTTTTTTAAAGAATTACACTTTGAAGGATCTACTTCCACTTGCCGTGAATCACCACCGATCAGACGATGAATCAAGGGAACGACGGCATATGTCACTCAAAGGAAATAAAATTCCAAAGGGCGGGTGTATCTGGAGCGGCTATTCGGCTGTGCATGACCGTTTTGTGAAAAAGAAGAGGCGAGATGATCCTGACTCATCCCTGAAACCGAACCGGTCAATATAGGTTCGGTAGAACACCCGCAGTTTGTGAACATTGGAAAATGTTGCACGCCTGAAGAGAAGTGGAAATTCGTCAAGTTGCTGAAGAAATATATGGATGTATTGGCATGGTCCTATGCTGATCTAAAGTCTTTTAAGCCAAAGGACGTCCAACATGACATCCCATTGAAAGAAGATGTCAAGGCCTTTCACCAGAAGTGGAGGCATTATAATCCTAAGATTTCAGGCACCATCCAGGCTGAAATTCAGAAAATGCTGGATGCGAGAATCATCTTTCCTATCCATCATAGTACTTGGGTAGCAAATATTGTGCCAGTGCGCAAGAAAAATGGTGAGATACGCATATGCGTAGACTTTCGCAATTTGAATCAGGCTTCCTTGAAAGACAACTACCCACTTCTTATAATGGATCAAGTTCTGCAAGCAGTAACTGGATCAGAGATGTTGTCCATGCTTGATGGTTTTTTAGGCTACAATCAGATTGAAGTTTCGCCTGAAGATCAATTTAAAACAACATTCACTACTCCCTGGGGTACATTTACCTACAGCAGGATGCCTTTTGGCCTAACTAATGCTGGCGCCACTTTTCAGTGGGCCATGGACTTTGCATTCAAAGGTATGATGGGGAAGGTCATTATGGTTTATCTAGATGACTTAACTGTGTTCTCTAAATGACGAAATGATCATTGTGATCATTTGGAGCAAGTATTGGCCAGGTGCCGAGAACATGGGATCTCCCTAAACCCAAAAAAGTCTATTTTTGGAGTCACGGAAGGAAAGTTGCTAGGGCATGTGGTTAGCAAAGAAGGAACAAAGATCATAGATCATGCAAAAAGACCAAGATCCAAATGTCTCAAGTTTGAGTACCTTCGGTCAAATCCCTAACAACTTGTAAGATTGACCAAGTATATTCAAAGTCAAGCGAGTTTACCCAAAAGGAATCCTTTCCACTCCTTCGAATCCCACATAAATGTTTCCTCAACATCTCCGCATCGAGTGCAAGATAGAGCCTTTCTATCTCTCCCTCCTAATCAATGGTCACAAGTTGAGTAAGCGCATAATTGATTCGGAACTTCGATAACGCATCATGCCGGCAAAATTCACCCATGCTTTGGGCCTCACCCTTACTAAGCCTTTTGGCAGATGTTATTCCTTGGAAACCAAGCAAGTTCTATTGATTGGCCAAATCAAAGATGCGCAATTTGCATTTGCGGCATTCCCAGAGAAGAGAGTAAAGATGACAGTCCTCGTTGTTGACATTCCAGCAGCCTACGGAATTTTGCTGGGAAGAAGCTTTTGCAGCAAAGTTGGTGGAGAGATTCATATGGACTGGTCTAAAGCTAGAATTCCCGTCAAAGGTGTAATGCAGACTTTGGAGCCGGAATCACAAAAGAAGTACTTGGTTACTAGCTCTGAGGACCCCAAAGCTCAAATCCTTTTTGAATCATCAGGGATGGGGAACTATTTCTTGTCTACCGAGTCTGACAAAATGGTTGTTCTCATTCAAGAAGGAGATCTTAATAAGATCTGGACCTTGCAGTTCGATGGCAGCTGTGCAACCAGCGGATGTGGCGCCGGAGCCGTGCTAATATCTCCCGAGGAAGAAGTCATTCCTCTCTCTTTCAAGTTGCAGTTTTTTAACACAAATAATACTGCTGAGTATGAATCTTTGCTACTTGGCATGCAAGCCACAAAAGAAAGAGGGATTAAGAATCTGAAAGTGCAAGGTGATGCAGAGCTAGTTGTGAATCAAGTTAAAAGGGTTTACCAAGTGAAGAATGAAAGGCTCAGGCATTACCGTAATGCGGTGTGGGACAACATTGAAGAGTTTGATGCTTTTTCAATTGAATCCATTCCAAGAGCCCAAAATGACATGGCCGATTCATTGGTTGTTTCAGCATCCCTCATGCTTCCTCACCCAGGTTTGAAAACAAACAAATACACCATTGAGGTGGTTTTTCGACCCAAGCATGCCAGACAATTCTCAGCATTGGCAAGTGTTCAACGATGATAATCAACTCATTTCCTTTCTAGAGAAGGCGGAAAATTTTAAAGAATTACACTTTGAAGGATCTACTTCCACTTGCTGTGAATCAGTCACCGATCAGGACGATGAATCTGAAGGGAATGATGGCATATGTCAGCTCAAAGGAAATAAAATTCCAAAGGGCCTGGTTTCTCTGGAGCGGCTATTCGATAGGCATGACCGTTTTGTGAAAAAGAAGAGGCGAGATGATCCTGACTCATCCCGTAAACCGAACTATCAATATAGGTTCAAGAGAACACCATGCATTTGTGAACATTGGAAAATGTTGCACGCCAAGAGAAGCGGAAATTCGTCAAGTTGCTGAAGAAATATATGGATGTATTGGCATGGTCCTATGTCGATCTAAAGTCTTTTAAGCCAAAGGACATCCAAAGATGACATTCCATTGAAAGAAGATGTCAAGGCCTTTCACCAAGCGAGAGGCATTATAATCCTAAGATTTCGTGCACCATCCAGCTGAAATTCAGAAAATGCTTTGGATGCGAGAATCACCTTTCCTATCCATCACAGTACTTGGGTAGCAAATATTGTGCCAGTGTGCAAGAAAAATGGCGAGATACGCATATGCGTAGAATTTCACAATTTGAATCAGGCTTCCTTGAAGGACAACTACCCACTTCCTATAATGGATCAAGTTCGAAGTAAGAATCGGATCGAGATCTTTGTCCATGCTTGATGGTTTTTCAGGCTACAATCAGATTGAAGTTTCTCCTGAAGATCAATTTAAAACAGCATTCATTACTCCCTAGGGTACATTTGCCTACAAGCAGGATGTCTTTTGGCCTAACTAATTTTGGCGCCACTTTTCAGCGGGCCATGGACTTTGCATTCAAAGGTATGACGGGAAGGTCATTGTGGTTTATCTAGATGACTTAACTATGTTCTCTAAATGATGAAATGATCATTGTGATCATTTGGAGCAAGTATTGGCCAGGTGCCGAGAACATGGGATCTCCCTAAACCCAAAAAAGTCTATTTTTGGAGTCACGGAAGGAAAGTTGCTAGGGCATGTGGTTAGCAAAGAAGGAACAAAGATAGATACCGAAAGAGTTAAGGCTATTCAAAGCCTTACTCTGCCTACAAGCAAGACTGGTGTTCATTCTTTCTTCGGAAAGGTGAACTTTCTCGAGCGTTTTTTGTTCGACTTTCACGAGAAGACTCGTCACATATTGAACATGATGAAGGGGTCACCAACTTTCGGATGGAGTGAGGAAGGGAAAAGGTCGTTTGAAGAAATAAAAGCTTCCGTTGCTCACGCACCAGTCCTGGTATGTCCCGATTTCTCCAAGGACTTCATCATGTATAGTTACGCATCTGAGCATACTGTGTTCGCAATCTTGATGCAAAAGAATTTGGAGGATGTTGAATCTCTCGATTGCGTTCATGAGCTCTCCCCTCAAGCCTCACGAACTAAAAATGTCTCAACTGGAAAAGCATGCCTTCGCCGTTGTCAAAGCAGTGAAAAATTTCAGGTATTACATTCTAAACTCTCACACGGTGGTGCTGGTCCCTGACACGGTGGTCAAATCAATTCTAACTCAACAGGAGTTAGGAAGCTTGCGAGGAAATTGGATCGCAAAGGTCCAGGAGTATGACCTGGATATTAAACCAACCAAGCTGGTAAGGGGCAAGGGCCTATGTCAGCTTATGGCTGAAAACAAAGATTCAGAAAACCTTGATGAAAGGGGTGACTACACCGATGAAGCACAGGACCGGCTGGAAAACCCGATTCACTGCCTCTGGTCCTATTTGTTGCGACTAGTGATGAATGGTATTCCGATATCGCTTTCTTCCTCACCTATGGCGAATGCCCAGTGCACCTAACTGCAAAGGAGAAGCGCACTATAAAGCTCAGAGTAGCTAAATATGTCATCTGGGATGACGGTTTATATAAACGTGGGATAGATGGCATCTTTTTGCGATGTGTTGACAAACCACAACAGGTAAAGTTACTCGAAAGTTTTCATAATTCAGCCTGTGGAGGTCATTTCTCTTCCTCCGTGACAGCACATAAGATCATCCGAGCCAGGTACTATTGGCCGACGCTCTTCCAAGATACAGCCACCTGGGTGGCAAAGTGTGAACCTTGCCAGCAGTTCGTCGGCAAGCCCAAGTTGGCTGCTTTTCCCCTTAGGCCTGTCATTGTCAACGAACCATTCAGGAAATGGGGAATTGATTTTATTGGTGCCCTCAATCCTCAATCGAGTGCCGGACATAGTTATGTCCTTACAGCAATGGATTACTTCACCAAGTGGGTGGAAGCCATACCTGTCAAGCATGCCACTTCTGAGGTGGTTTGCAATTTCATTAAAGAAAATATCATTGTCAGGTTTGGCGTTCCAAACAAGATTATTGCTGATAATGCTTCTAACTTCTCCTCACGAGAAGTTACTAGTTTTTGCTATGAATATGGGATAACTTTGGCTCACGCCTCGGATTATTACCCTCAGGGAAATGGTCGTAGAATCCAAAGAACAAGAACTTGGTGACCATCATACGAAAGTTAGTGGATGAGAATCAACGAATGTGGCACAAGTCTTTGTACGACGCTTTGTGGGCCGATCGTATTACTCCCAAGAGGTCTCTCGGCATGTCACCTTTCCAAGTGTTATATGGCACTGATGCCGAGCTTCCCATTTCTGTTGAACTTCCTGCTCTGCGCTTGGCACGAGCTATCGAAGATGAAACTTTCCAAAATTCTCTTGAAAAGAGGATCATGTATCTGACAGAGCTTGAAGAAAAGAGAGTAAGAGTGGTTGATAGGATCACCGAACATCAGAATCAAGTCAAGAGATTATTCGATAAAAAAGCTAAGCAAAGGGATTTCCAAGTGGGAGACCTTGTCCTTCTGTGGGACAAGCGAAGAGAGCCAAAGGGCATGCATGGAAAGTTTGATTCCCTGTGGAGAGGGCCCTTCAAGATCAAGCAGCTCAATGGAGAGAATAGTTTCTATCTCTCATATCTGGATGGAACCAAGCTCCCGCTTCCTTATAGCGGGCAACATCTGAAAATCTTCAAGAAGTAGAGCTTGCTCTCTTCTTTGTACAGTTTGCTTTAGTTGTGTGTTTGTTTTCGTCGTGTGTTTGCTTTCAGTTTGTTGTGTGTTTCCTTTGTTCTCCCTCCAGTCGCCCTTGTTTTTGACTCTGTTACCCAATGGATAGGCACATGAGATCTGGGATTCTCTACCCCCGAGTTTTCTCAGGGATAGTCCCCAGAAAGAGCCAGCTGTTATCCCGTAAAATTGACAAGGGCAATTTTACCGATAACCATACCAAAATTTTGTTCCGATCCCTCGTCAGGATCCTCGCTCGAACATTGCAAAATCCCTTCCCAGGAAATCTGGTTTTCCGAACTTAGTCATTTTTGGTCTTTTGGCTGGGCACATGGAATTACTATGTAACACCAACTTTTGGTGCACCCCCTTTAAATCCTTTGGCACATATTTTCTTGTGTCACAGACCTTTTGGTGTGCCAAAATATGTTGAGTCTTTCTGCGTGCGCCAAGGCGCATGCACCTTCGTGTTAGTTAAGAACCCATTTGTTGCACCTCTTTTCGGTGCGCCAAAGGCACACATAATCTCATGTCGACACCACTTTTGGTGCGCCAAAGGTGCACTTAACTCCATGCTGGCAAGTGCTTTGGTGCACCAAAGGGCGCATGCTTTCCTATGTCGACAATGATTTCCATGCGCCACTTGAAAAAGTTGGTGGCGCATTTATTACTGACTCACCTATATATATATAGGCGCGCCTGCAATGTCATTATCACCAGAGCAATCACGTTTTTCTTATTATATTCTCTGAGCCTGTCAGCGCACCTGCCCTATCATTTTCAAACACGTAGTGGACCCGTTTGCACGTTCTTCGCTATTTATCCAGGTAAGAGGTTCTTATCTCTTTCGTGTGTTTCACGTTTTTGGTTCTTTGTTTGCTTGTTGGTCTGGTTTTGGATTGGAAAGAATGAAATATTGAACTAGCTCCCCCACTGTCTTTCCACATATTCCTCCCCCTCTTTCCAGATCTGCTGGTAGAGGAAGCTGTTCTGAATTCATGGTTTGAACCGCTTTTAAGCCGTTTCATTACAAAAATGACCCTGCAAAAAAGAAAAGAGAAGCTAAACCATATGAAAAACCCCTCTGAGAATAATTAAAGCTCTAAGAGAGACTGTATGTTTCCTTTTCCCCTTGGCGCATCTGTCACCCCTGCAACATGATCAAAACCTGCGCCAATGGCACACCCATTATGCCTGTTACATCAAGAACATTTGCGCCCTCAAGGCGCGCCTCCTTCGCATGCTGCAAGCGCTAGCCTTGCGCCCTCTTTGGCGCACCAACCTTATTTGTTGCATTACTTAAACATGCACCTCTTGGGCGCACCCTGCACCTGTGCAACATCAGTGTATATCTGCGCCAAGTGCAAAACTATCAAAGGCGCGGGTGCATTCCCCATTACAGCAACATCATGTTGTGTAGACCCTCTATGTACCGCGCAAGTTACCTTTGGCGCATGAAAAGTTCATGTTACACAAACAATACATGTGCCTTTGGCGCACCAATTTTCCACGCAACATGAAAAATACATGCGCCTTTGGCGCATCCTGTCCCTATGTAACACCAAATCTCCATGCGCCCTTTGCAAAATGTACCCTGCAGTATCTATGCGCCATGCGCCTTTGGCACTGATTTAGCCCCTGCAACACCTTTTTCCTGTGCGCCTTACCATTTTGGCCCTGTAAGCTGCAGCTTTCATGCGCCCTACGCCCTGAGCCTCAAAATCACTAACTCTTTCTTCTGTCAACACTTCAATGGAAGATCAAATGGCTAATACAACCTTTTTGCATTGGGTCTCGCTTCTTCTTCATGCAGATCAGCAACTAAGCTCAGAAGAACATATGTCTACATCAAGCAAGAGACCTACCAAATCCAAAGGCAAGGCCAAACTTACAGAAGAAGAGATGAAATATAAATATCAGAGGGTCAGGATGCCTGACTCCCAGGCCGAATGCGACCTGGACATCAGAGACTCAGAGTTGGGTCACATTGATATGGAGGAATTCTATGTCAGAACTCAGAAGGTAACAAGAAGTCCATGGATGGACAAACTGATGGGCAGTTCCCTACACTTCGCTGGAGGAATCCCAACAAGACACCGCCAACAATGAATTCATGATGGTGGTTTCCCGGAGCTACAACAAGGACACAAGGTGTGTCGTAAATGACAAGGGCAAGGTCATCATTAACCTCACTGCTCACCACTTTGAAATAATACTCGGAATTCCTCATCATCGGCACTTTTTGGCCGTCAATGAGAGAGGATTGCATTAAGGCCTGGGACGACAACGAAGATCAGCATGCGCAGCCGATGAACGAGGTCTATTTGAAAAAAAAAAAAAGGTAGTGACCCGATGGCCACAAATCATTCACCGTAGTGATTTTTCGAGGAGCTCGGCCGACACTATCACGTTCCTAAGCAGAGTCTTTGGGCTTCCTGGCGCCCACTTTTTCCATAAATGGATGCTGCGATACCTTGAGACAATGACGAATAGTGGCTTCTTCTTCTCCTTCTCTCTCTTCTTCGACTTTCTTTCTGTGAATATCTGGAGTATGTTGACACAAATGATGACATCATCCATGTTACACAATAGGATGATGTCATCCATCAAGTTGTCAAAAGTTAGCATGACTTTGAGATATTTTGTATATTTTGTAAATATCTTTGTAAATAGGTGGTTGGCTCCTTTTTGCCTTCTTTTCTCTCCTTCTTCTATAAATACCTCAATACTTGTTGTATTGTGGATGAGTGAATATCTTTCAGATGAAAAATAGAAGTGAGGAGAAAAGACTTTGAGCTTTTTGTAATAGAAGGAAAATATTAATACAATATTTAGACTTTGTGCTGAATACATGTGTTATGTGCATTAGATATTTCTTACGTCAGATCTGTGTGTTTATCCTATTGGATCTACTTCTATTTTATTGTCATTTATTCATCATCAGTATTGCTTTGCTCGTTTATGCAAGTAGGTTTGGCTCTGTTTACTACCAATCCCAAAACATAAACCTTCTGACCTTTCTGCTTTGGAATTCATTTCTTTTCTCCCTTCGGACCTGCTCTTTCTTCATCCCCTCTTCCTTTCCTTTCTTTTCGTAGTCGGAAACACCCCTACTGGGATGAGATCCCAAACCCCCGAAGGCAGAATTTGTGAGACTTGCACAGATTCCTGCTGGTAGAATAGCAATAAACCAGTTTCGCTTTGCTGACTCAAAGAGGGGCTTTGCCTTCGCACATTAATCGCTGGCTCGTTTATCCATAGATCTTCCCAAGCGATGATTTTCGGACCAACATAACCACTTATTACTTTTCAAGGTTATGTATGTATGTGCAAAGGGTCATACATCCTGTTTTAGTGTGGGGGAGTAGATTGAAGTGAAATAGAGGATGGAAATGAATTAGAGTTTTAAAGGCCCAGTTAAAATATCAAAAGCACGTAAGGTAGGAAATCGGCATGGGTGGATGAGAAATTTTGGTGTTAGGATAAGGCTTTACTATTGAGTATAGAGTTTAATTGGTTCACAAGAAACTTGATTTGACATGTTATTGGTTCGATAGAAACTAGTGTCATCGTGGTGTAACTAGTGTTGGTCAAGGTGTAATCGGTATCGATCGGGATGTAACTTGCGCGGTCAATCCAGTCGAAGTGACTGCTGACGGTCGCAAAGAGGCATCGATGGTTACCTCGTGTGATGTTGCTTTTGTTTTTTTACAAAAATAGAATAAATAACTTGTTTTAAAGATGATTTATTGATTTTAAAAGCATAATTAGGTTACCCAAAATAGTTATATATGCATGTATGCATTGTAAGAGGGTATCGAGGAAGTGAACAAAAATAGCATTTTTTTGCATGTCAATTTTCTTGGTGAGCACTAAAGAGTAGCTAAGTGAGAGAAAAACATCAACATCCTATGAGGTGTAAGAAGAAAATAGATCTTCATTGTATTTCCTTTGTAAAGCACCGAATAATAATATTGGTCATTTCTGGTGGACGTAGCCCATAGTAGGTGAACCACGTTAAACTGGTGTAATCTTTCTCTTGTTTATTTTATCTTTTGTTATTTACACATTCATTGGTTGTATGATTTATCTCGATTATATATATATGTGCAACACTTTGTTATATGGTTTAACCCCAACAACCGGTATCGATCCGGTTTTGTTATCTTATCTCGATACCAACAACTCGGTATCAAATATTTATTTAGAGGTTTTGTGTGTTGACAAGATTTACTCAAAGAGGTTTTTCTGATTGAGTGGGAGTAGAGTAATGGGAGAAGATAGTAAATATCGAGTAGATAAATATGACGGTCGTAATTATAAACTATGGAAGATATAAGTGGAGGATTATTTGTATCAGAAATATCTATACTTACTGTTAGATGAGCATGGAAAGTTGAGTATGATGAATGATGAAGAATGGAAGGTTCTTGACAAAAAGGCTATGGGATCTATAAGATTGAGCCTGACAAAGCATTAGTGGCTTCAAATTTTACAGATGCAAAAACACAGTAGAGTTGATGAAATCTTTAGCAAATTTGTATGAAACTCCTACTACTTTGAATAAGGTATATTTAATGTTTTTTTTTTTAATTCTAAGATGCAAGAAGGTGGATCTATATCTAATCATTTGAATGATTTCTGGTCTATTGTAAATAAATTAAAATTGGTAGAAATTTTGGTTGAAGATGAAGTGAAAGCACTTTTATTTTTATGCTTTTTTCCAAATAGTTGGGATAACTTGGCAATGGTTGTTAGTAATATAACTACTACTTTTAAAGGATTGAAATTTGATAATGTGATTAGTGTAATCCTTAATGAGGAAATATGCAAGAAAATATCAAGAGAAGCATCATCTAGAAACGATTTAACTCGTTGAAAGTTGGGAAGATCTAAAGAGAGATCATGTAAGAGCAAGAAGAATGAGAGATCAAAGTCAGGACATGGTAGATCTAGATCTAGGTACAAATATTTACTTTGCTAGAATTGTGGAAAGAGAGGACACACAAAGAAGGAGTGTTTGTCCAAGGAAAACAAAGAGAATACATCAGACAAAGGTAAAGAAAAAGGTAAGGAGGTAAACATTGCAAGTGAGGTAAAGCAAGATGACCTCATTCTCTCCTGGATAATAAATTAGAATCTTGGGTGTTAGATTCTGGAGCTTTTTTCCATGCTATCCCTAATAAGGGTTATTTTAGAAGTTATGTTCAAGGTGATTTTGGACAAGTTTATTTAGGTGATGATGAGCCATTCAATATTTGGTAAAGGTGATGTTTATCTAAAGTTACATAATGGAAACCCATGGGTATTGAAATATGTAAGGCATGTGACAACCCTTACAAGAAATCTAATATCCAAGCTAACTTGGTGAATCGGATGCGTGGTTAGATTCACGGTGACTCTTGGAAGGTTACCAAGGGATATCTTGTTGTGGAAAGAGGTAAGAAGGTAGAAAATTTATATCTGTCTACTCAGACATCGATTCCTTTTCTATGCTATCTACTATAGATTCGAGATGAAAACATGTTGCATAATTAGCTAGGCCATATGAATGAAAAAGGAATGTAGATCTTAAAGGATAAGGGTAAGTTATTAGATTTGAAACAACTAGATCTAGAATTTTGTGAGTAATGGATATTTGGAAAGTAGAAGAGAGTGATATTTCTCAAGGTTGGGTCAGCAAAGAAGGATTAGAAATTAGATCTTGTACACTCGGATGTGTGGGAACCAAACCTAGGTAGCTTCTATCTGGAGGATCCCAATATTATGAGAATTTCATTGATGATGCCACAAGGAAGGTATGGATCTATTGTATTAAGGGTAAATATGATGTTCTTGAAACTTTTAAAAGATCGAAAGCCCTTGTAGAAAATGAAACAAATTTAAAGTTGAAGTTCCTTAGATCTGACAATGGTGGTGAGTACTCCAGCAAGGATTTTAATGATTATTGTTCAGAGAATGGAATACAAAGAGAAAGAACAGTTCCTAGAACTCTATAGGAGAATGGAGTTACTGAGAAAAAATGAACAGAATAATCATGGAACATGCTAGAAGCACGGGATACATGCCGACTTGCCTTTGAATTTTTGGCGAAGAAGTGGATACATCAATATACTTAATCAATGTGGGCCTTCAACAACACTTTGGATGGTGGAATACTAGAAGAATCTTGGTTTAAAAAAGAGGTAGATTTTTATTTTATTAGAGTTTTTGGCTCGAAGCTTTTGTGCATGTTGATAGGGAAAATAGGAGGAAGTTGGATGACAAATCTAAGAAATGTACTTTCATTGGTTATCACTCTAGTGATTTTGGATATAGATTTTGGGATTTAGAAGATTATAATATTGGTCGGAGTCATGACATTGATTGGAATAAAAAAATAATGTATAGGGGTCAAGTTTTGGTGCCTAAACATGAACAAGTTGATGATATTTTGAAGGAAAATCAATTTTCAGACCTAAAGCAGACATCCAAAGACACCGACGTTAGTTCTATAGAACCATTATCGGGTCAAGATAACTAGCATCGGCTAACAGGATCAGGTTTAGAAAATTCATTATAGGAACCAGAGTTGGTAATCCTAGAACCGATGTCGATAAGGAAACTATTTTTGATCAAGAGGCGTAAGAAATGCGGTCGAGTTATAGGTGACCGGCATTAGTCATTGATAGAGATTGACATGAATGTGCAACAAACACAAAATGAGCCCCAGACACCCCAAATCTCAGTGAGAAGGTCACAAAGGGTAAGTAGACCTCCAGAGATATTTTCACCTTCCTTTTCTTATTTATTATTGATTGATAGTGGTGAACCAAAAATATTTGAAGAAGCAATGTAGGTAGATACCCATGAGTAGTGGGAGCATGGCATGGATGAGGAGATGGACTCCTTGGAACAAAATCAGACATGGGATTTGGTCAAGTTTCTAGCAGGTAAGAAAACACTATAGAACAAATGGGTTTACAAAATCAAGGAAGAAGAGGGTGGATTGAAAAGGTACAAGGTGAGGCTTGTGGTAAAGGGATTTACACAAAAAGTAGGTATTGAATTTGATGAGATTTTTTCTCCTATAGTTAAGATGAATTCTATTTGTATTGTTCTAAGTTTGGTTGCAACAAAATATTTGCATTTAGAACAACTTGATGTTAAGATGACTTTTCTTCATGGTGATTTGGAGGAAGAGATTTATATGCGTGACCACTTGGTTATGAAGTCAAGGGTAAGGAGAAACTTGTGTGTAGATTGAAAAAGAGCCTATATGGGCTCAAGAAAGCTCTAAGGCAATGGTATTTGAGATTTGATAGTTTTATGCATGAGCATGGTTATAAGAGATGTAAATCTGACCATTGTGTTTATTTTAAAAGCTTGAAAATGGGAGTTATGTTATTTTGTTACTGTATGTAGATGATATGATGATTGCAGGATCTAGTATGCAAGACATTAGTAAAATTAAATAAAGGTAGCTCAAATTTTTTTAATGAAGGATTTGGGAGCTGCAAAGAAAATCCTTGGCATGCAAATTCATAGAGATAGGAAAACAATAAGTTGTATTTGTCTCGGAAGGATTATATCAATAAGGTTTTGGAAATGTTTAATATGCAAAAATCAAAACCTGCTAGTACACCTATGGATGGAAACTTCAAATTGAGAAAATATTAGTGTCCTTTGTCACATGAGGAGGTTGAGTACATGGCACATGCTCCCTATGCTTCAGCAATATGAAGTCTTATGTATGCCATGGTTTTCACTAGACTAGACATTATAAAGGCAGTGGGAGTTGTGAGCAGGTTTATGGTTAATCCAAGTAAAGAACATTGGAAAGCAAGTCTAATGAATTCTTACGTATTTGAGAGGTAAATCTAGCATGGAGTTATGCTATGGAGGGTCAGATACTTCTTTATGCAGCTATGTTGATTTAGATATGGCTGGAGATTTAGATGGCAGGAGGAGCACCACTAGATATATTTTCATAGTAGGTGGAATGACAGTTAGCTAGATTTTGAGATTGCAGAAGGTTGTGGCTTTATCTACTACAGAGGTAGAGTATGTCAGTAGCTACAAAAGTAAGCAAGGAGATGATATGGATGATAATGTTCATGGAAGAGTTGGGTAAGGAGAAAGAGGATTTCAGATTATACAAAGTGATAGTCGAGTGCAATTCATTTGGCAAATAACTCAACATTTCATTCAAGAATGAATCACATTTAGTTGAGGTATCACTTCATACAACAGGTGTTGGAGGATGGACAATTAAAGTTAGAGAAAATCCATATGGATGAGAATCCTGCAGACATGCTAACAAAGCCATTGGTAAGGGGGAAGTTGGAGATTCACTCCACTTCTGTTGGTCTTCGAGTTTAAGAATTGAAGAGGAAGAAACATGCCAAGGAAAAGGAACCAAGGATGGTGATGCACAATACAAGTGCAACAATTGATCTCCAAGTGGGAGATTGTTGAGTATGGAGCTTAATTGCTTCACAAGAAACTTGCTTTTACATGTTACTGGTTTTGATAGTAACCAGCGTCGGTCAGGGTGTAATCGGCATCAGATCGGGATGTAACTAATGTTAGTCATTCTAGGTTAGGAAGTGACCATTGTGATCGAAATGTGAAGTAATCACAACTGTTACCTATATGACGCTACTTTTCTTTTTTGACAAAAATTAGAATAAATCACTTGTTTTAAAGATGAATTATTGATTATAAAAGCATAGTTAAGCTACCCAAAATAGTTATATATGCATGCATGCATTTCAAGAGGGTAAGTAAGAAGAAGAGAACAAAAATAGTAATTGTTTTTCATGTAAGTTTTCTTGGTGAGAAAGAAAGAGTAGCAGAGTGAGGGAAAAGCATTGAACATCCTATGAGGTGTTGGAAGATAGCAGATCTTCATTGTATTTCCTTTGTAAAGCACTGAATAATAATATTGGTTGTTTCTTGGTGGACGTAGTCCACAATGGGTGAACCACATTAAATCTGGTGTAATCTTTCTCTTGTTTATTTATCTTCTGGTTATTTCTGCATTCATTGCTTGTATGCTTTATCTGATTATAGATATGTGCAACACTGTTATATGGTTTAGCCCCAACATTTACGAGGACCACGCACATAGGATGAGAAGCACAAAAACAAAATGAGGTAGGTGAGAGAAAAAATCTGGTTAAGGATAGAAAAGTGCCTTCGGAAGTACAAGCTGCGTGCATAAGAGTCTTCCGTCATTAAGAATATTTGCATGCCAAAAAGGTTGTTAAGATTTTCATGTAGGATTGGGCACGTGGGGATGAGTGCTTAAGATAGGCTTTAGTGGAAAAATCCACATTTAATGCTAATTACATTAGTAGGTGGCATACCATTTATTATGGGGTATAGACAAAAATCTATAAGTAAAGGGTCGACACATCATTATTTACCTTGTTATTACGATATTGAAGAGCTATTTCAAACTAGGGAATCCACAAAGAAATATTTGTGTGAAGAAAGAAGAGTGAAAATATGAAGTGTGTGACTAGGGTGATCTGTGAACTAAAGTGGAAGGAGTACACGGGCGTAGGGAAGAAGGTTTCAGTGGAATACACTATCTTGTGGAAGAGTTTTCTAGGTTAGGGTTTTGCAACTAGGGCATGGGAATAGAAGGATTTTTCATGAAGTTGAGCCACATATTTGAGCAGAGTGAGGAGGAGGATCAAGGAAGCATTGTTTGAACCAGATAAGAAGATAACACTAAAGAAGGAAACAATTTCACCTAAGAAGGGAAAGGTAAAGGAAAACAAACTGCCACCACCAGTTTCAATGAAGAATGGTATGCAGAGATGTAATACCTAGATGGGGTGTTACTTGGGAAAGAATGGGTATCCCATGTGAGGAAGATGGCCATGATCAACTACAACCATTGCAAAAGTACCATAGAAAATCAAATAGCACTAGATCTAGTTCATCTAATAGATAAGAGGACACCAGAGGGGATGTCAATCTACTATAACTATAGTGATGAGGTGAAGGTAAAATTAGAGAAGGCTAGGCTACTATAATTATTCGAGTTTCCTTATTTTAGCAAGCCCAAGACATTATACCAATGGTTGATGTCACACATGCATGAGGACCACTTCTAATTTGTGGGCCACAGAATGTGCATAACTCCCCAACTCATCTCCGAGTTTACTAGCCTTATCATTGAAGGAGATTAGTTAGATGATTACCTACAGGATACATATGCTATTAAGAAGACCATGGAGGAGTATGACTATAAGAAGGGGTCTCACTAATTAAATATCCCTAATATCTCTGACCCAGTGATGAGGATGTCTCTGCGCACCTAGTAACCAAGATGAATGGTCAAGAGAGGTGGACATAGGTAAACAAGGCATGGTTGAATGTGTGTCGGAAAATTTCAAAAGGAACCATCTATAACCTATCTACCTACATTACAGAAGAGATCATCAGTGCCATGTAAGAAGGAGATAAGATTATGTTTGGCAATGTTCTTCTCACCATCATATTCTTAGAAATTGGAGTGCCCGATGGGCCAGAGAAGTTCGTATGGGAGTATCCAAATGAATACCCCTCCCCCACAAAGAGGTTTGAAAAATACACATGTGACACCATGACGGCTGCCCACAAGGCACGCCTAGAGAAATGGTACAAGCAAATACGCGACACATTCAGGTGAGTGGAGGATACCTGAACAATTTCCAACACTAGTAGATGGAGAAGCTGAGTTCACTATCTATCAAAACTTTTGCATTGGTAGGTTCACTCTATCAAATGGGACTAAGAGCCCATGGTGTAAATTACCCTTCTCTTTCACTTGCACAATATTTCCAAGTAGGGGTCAACCGCTTCAAGGAAGCTAAAATACTAAGGTTCAACCTTAGCGAGGTGGACCAGGACCACCGTGACTTGTGGAGAAAGCTTGTATACCCCAAGAAGCATGCTTATGTGGAGAAGTATGTCTCCCATGAGGTGCACATGAAAAAACCCTTAACATTGCCAATTACTGGAAGGACCGCAACAAGAGTATACTTGTGCATTAGGCCCAAGTATGAAAGGGTGCTTACTTAGAGAATGATGTCTCCATCCCGAAGGATCCCATTTGTAGGAAGAAGGCCGCGTTGAAGAAGAGGGAAAGGGAAGAGACCTTGGAGAAAGAGGCACTAGAGAATAAAGCACCAAGTGTGCAGACAACACAATCTGTGGGCACACCGAGGTTAGGTGCCAAGCCAAGCACATATGTGCACAGGAAGAATTCTCCCCTAAGGGAGAAGGAAAAGACACTTGAGGAAGAGGTGCCAGAGTGAGAAGATTCTCCAAGGAAGGAATCACTTGCTAGAGAGGAAGAGGAATATGAATCCTTAGTTAAGAATAAGTAGAAGATAGTGGGAAAGGAAGACTTAGAGGAGACAAAGATCTTGGAGGCCTACAGGCGAAAGAGATGATGATGAGGATGAAGAGGTTCAAGACCATCCCATGTATTATTTACATGACTCGGAGGAAGAAATAAGTGAGGGGAAGGGTGGAGAATAATAAGGTGCTCAAGGAAAAGGGGAGAGTGAAGAAGTAAATACTAAGGATCAGAGGACCCCTAGCCTCACCAAGGAGTAGATAGAAGAGGTTACAGAGAGAGAATTTTTATCCAAATGTGCCCCCTGCTCATTTTTTGGCTAACTCCCTTTCATTCTTTCCTTCTATTGTGCCTCAGTCATAAATTTTTACTTTTTAGGCACTCAAAACCTTCTGGAAATGACACCATTGGATAGAGCTCTTTCTCAGCTTTCTAGAAAGGTAAAGATTTCCTCCTAACTCCACGTATTTTTCAAGTTATGGCTCGGAAATTTTTTGTGGGAAATTTTCCCTTGCAAGGTCCATAGCCAATCAGAACTCGCCACGTGTCTAGGTCAAAAATATCAAAGCGATCCGATTTTGGCCTATTTTTGCCCTAAAACTTCAAATCGCCATAACTTTCGATCCAAAGCTCAGATTTTCACGTTCTTTATATCAATGGAAAGATGGTGAAATGATCTACAAGATTCCATGGTCAATTTTGAATTTTGGTTCAGTTTGGAGGGAGAAAATCAAAAAATACTTCTGGTATGTGCCCATGGACAGAACTGACGTTTCAACAACCAATTTTAATGCAAAATGGGTCGCATTCTTCTCCAGCATGGTCAAAAATGTCAGGGCATGGGTTTGTAAGGACCTCCATGCTGTTTTTAATGCATTTTGGTCAATGGGGAATGGCTCCCACGTTTTTTCACGTTTTCTCTCTCCTGGGCTCGACCCATGCACTGTAAAAGCCGGATTTGGCTCATTTTTCAAAGGGGGAACACTTTTTTGCACAACAAGCTTCTGTTTTCACCTTCAACAAGTGATTTTGGAAGTATCAGACCTTCCAGGGATTGTAACAGGTTTTTCTGCCTCTTTGGTGTTGGAATACAAGGATTTTGATGTTGAAAATCACAATGCAGGCTCTGTGAATGCTTTCAGTCCTTTGTATGTGTTGTTTGCTTCATTTCAAACCCTTGTTTACAGCTTATCAACCTGTGCATGATGTTTTATGTTGCAATTTCTGATTTGTGTCAATTTTCATGAGCAAGAAGTGCTCACCACTCCTTTGGTGTATCACCCTTATCAGTTTAGTTTTAATTTTTGCATTTCTTATCCCTGTCTCCTTGCAAATTAAGATAAAATTAGGATCTGAACCTCTGCAGTTGTGTAAATAATAGATCTAATCAGAGGAGTTTGAGGAACCAACCTCTAATCTAGAGATTCCTCTCTCATTTTACAAGTCCCACACTTGGAGAGAGGTTTCAATGTTGTGCAATCACACTGGATGCCTGAAACATCAACTTAGAACCCTGATTTGCATCTAGGGGTGCTGCTGATTTGCAACAACAAGAATTAGTGGGCATAATAGAGAACTTAGTAGATTAGGAAGTGGAGTAAAGCATGGATGAGATACTCAAGAACATAGAAGAAGAGAGCATAGGAAAGGAGTATGGAAGCATGAATGGAGATCCCAACTTATAGTGAGCTTTCCAAAGGTAGTGTGCATGGGGGGAAAGAGCATGGTAGTAGTGTAGGGATAGAGAATGGGTTATATCTGCTATCCATATTTTTCCCCTGTAAAATGGGTCAATCACAACCCCACATAAAATAAACCATAGAAATCACAGTCAAATCCTACAATCAAGAAACAAAGGGACTCTATAATGAGTGCTGGCCTCTGCGAAAGATCAAATGACCCGTGTAAGAAGAAATTTAAGAAATGACTCACTTAATGAAACCATGCTTCAAATCTATAAAATAGGTTACAGCTGTGTAGGCTCTAAAATGGAATAGCAGGGTCGGGAAGGAGGTCAAGTAGTGTCAAAGGAACTAGAGGCTCAAAGGAAAAGAAACGATGAAGGTTTGAAGTCTTTGGGCTTTATAAATGACTCAGAACAAGCCCCAAAATTGACTAAGTATGGAGGAGATAGCAGAAGCTACCAAGTTTTCAAATGACACACCTCCAAAGGTTAAATTTAAAGGGGCAATCTCAAACAAGTGCCAAGCCTCCATGCATCCAGAGCCCCAAAAGTTGCACCGGACGTTGAAAAGTCTTCGACTTAGCGGAAGGTGCCAAGTGTTAGCTCGACGCATTTTCAAGATGGGATCCCATGGTCGAGATCGAAACTTGTGCCAGCCCTCCACATAGAAAATGGCCAATAGAGATCAAAAAGGAGAGCGGGCCCAGAATGACTAAGTATAGAGTGTAGGCGGAAGGCGCCACATGTCTTAATGACGCTCCTTTAAAGGTAAAATCTTGAGTGGGTTTTCAAAAGAGCATGGGCCTTCCACGTATCCCAAAGTCCAAAAGGGGAAAGGTCAAGGTTGAATAGTCAAAGTATAAGGGTTGGTGAAGGAAGCCATGTGTCATCGTTGCGCTCTTTCAATGGTAAAATTTGGGGTAGGTTTCCAAACAAGCGTGCCTCCACATGTCCAGTGGTCGACATTTTCTTCGCCAAACATGAAGGAATCAGGTGAAATGCAAAGGAAACCATGGAGCCCATAGAAGTAACCATATGTCATTCTAGCACTATATTAAGAGAGAAAGGCAAGGGCTAAGTATTCAAGGTGCGTGAGGTTACCACATGAACTTTGTATGAATAGACTCTTTAAATATTGCGTGCTCGTAACCCAAATATTCAAAGAGCCATATCTTTTGACTGGAAACTCATATTTGAGTGGGAGAAAACTTTTTGGAAATGTCTCGACACCCTATACACCATGAAAAAATAAAATATCATTTTTAATAGGCTTTAATGGGTGAAAAAGGGGAAAATGTCTTCAAGCCATTAATGCACAATCTATTTGCTCCAACAACCGGATTGGGTTTGATTTGATCAGTCGTTCTTCTTTCTTGCACACAGAGTAAACATAGGGAGCTAGAATAGATAGATTGTGGGAATATTTGAGAGTGGCATTGATTAATGGTGGTTGAGTTTTTAGAATAGGATTCAATTCGTCGTAGAGGTGGTTGAAGTAGGATTCAAATTTTTCCCTCCTCTCTCTCTTATTCTTCCTATATATTATAAATGAGGGGCATATTCAAATGTTTTGTTAATCTTCCCTCTTCTGCCCCCTCTTTCTTTCTTCCTTAGGGTCAAATGTGGATTCTACGCCTCCTCCCATGGCTCTGTAATGGTGTTTTATTGCCTCTTTCCCATTGATAATGTACGTGTAACTTTTAGAGCAATAGAATATGTTTCGTGATGCATCTGTCCATCCTTGGCTCATTTTATTGTCTCTTCTTACCTCTCATTGTTGCAAGGTATACTTTGCATACTCTGATGTATTTTACAGAGTTTTGGGAGCTATACTTAATGTGTTTTGAAGTGGTTCTCTATGTGAAAACTATCTCTAGTCTGTGGTACATCTTGTCCACCCTCTCCTCTCGCTCATCTCTCTCCACTTCAAAGCATCGGTATGTGATTTAACCACTTCCTTTTCTGGTGTATCACCGCTTAGTGTAGGCTCTTTTACCCTCTCTCTCTCTGTCCACTTGGAATGGTTAGATTAGGATAGGATAGGTTCTGTCTGCACTAGAGTAGCTTGTGGCAGGTAGATTAGGAGGTAAGAACTAACTTTCTCTAGAGGTCCATCTCAAGTTTTGCAAGTCCCACAACTTGAGAGATGGTCCCATGTTGTGTAATCACATTGAATGCCCCACTTCACAATTAGGCCATTTGGGGGTGTTGTGATTTTGTACTAACAATATCGATGATCCAAAAAGATATCGTAAACACAGTTCCAAAACACCATTCCTACTGAGACCAAATCTTGGCAATGTCTTCATTCAAGGAAGAAGGCACGTACCCACGAACCAGAAAATGCTATCTTGGGTGTTTGAGTCCCATGTCGACAAACCTGATTTTAAAGTTAACAAGGGGGATCGATGAAGGTGTCGAGACAAAAGGAATAAACTGGCTGGTAAATTCTTAGAAATATTCCAAAGAGAAATTTCAGTAATGCAATAAACAAGGTTTCAGTTGAGGTTGAGGCAAGACTCTTTAGAAGGAATGACAGGGTGAGATTCCTAGAGGGGGAATTGGAAAATAAAAAGGAAGAGTTCATTGAAAAGAGCAAGGATCTGAAGCAAGAAGAGATTATCAATTCATAGTTAAGGTGTGAGATGAGGGAGGAAAAGGTAAAGGTGCATGAGATATATAATAAAATTGAGGCAGACCTCAAGGAGTTTTAGGAGAAGAATAAAGGAAATAGGGTAGAGTAGGATAAGATCCTGGATGAGGTAGAGAATAATTCAGAAGCCATTGATACCCTGAGAGGCTTGATAAAAAATTGGCCGAAGGAATTATATCCTCATATCACCCACAGAATGGATGTGCTGGATGACCTCAACAAGAAGTTTGAATTTTTTTTTGATACACTAAATGCTAAGGGTGATGAACTAGGCTTTGAAGAGGTGAGTGCCTTAGTAGGTGACCTCTGTCAATAGGCACAGGGTGAGGTGGATGCCTGGGAGAAGATTGAGGCAGATATAAGGAAGGATTTCCCACTCATTCTTTAACAATAAAAAAATTCTTCTTCATTCCTCCATTCTTTATTTCTTCCATTTCTCATTCTTCATTCTTCATTATTTATTCCAACCATTCAAAGTCCCACCATTCTTTATTCTTTGGAGAGGATGTTTTGAGGATGGAGAACAAGCTTAGTGTGGGGTGATGTTGGGCCTCATAATATTGACTAAGTCCCAAAGGTGTGTGTGCACGCGAGACTAGTGAAGAGGATGGGCACATGGGGAAAATTGCGAAGGACGGGGGTTTTAGAAAAGTTTAGTTGAAATCATGACACACAAGCAAGACAAAGAAAATAATTTCAGGACTTAGTCATATTCAACTTTTGAGGAAGCACTCAAGGAAAAACATGACCTGACTAGGAATGCTGAGTGGATAAGGTGCCAGTCAGGTGACTTGGTGGTCAAGGAAAGAATATTCCATGCATGGAAAATTATCGAAAGACATCATTGGAGAAAGTGAAGAGCTCAGATCGGAAGCATGCTCCATTGGGGACCACCTTGACACTTGGCAACCAATCTGTTCCTCAAGGTAGGCATGGCCATGGGTGCTAAACCTATTTATAGAGATTCTTAGGTAGAAGGAAAGGGGATCATAGAGGACCGTTTTGGAGGGAGAATCACCATATGGGTCGATAAGGGTAAGCTTCTTGAGAATCATCATAAAAATGATTGAAGGTCAAGATCTAAAGAAATAATAGGAGCTTTTAGGGGTTGGGTTTCTCATTAGAGGATTTTAGGAATGTAATCATATCTAGGGGGATGGGTTTGCTAAATTTTTATAATAAGAGAGCATAGCTAGAACTATTAATACCTAAGTTAGATCTATATTGGTCTATTATGATTCTTGTGAATGTAATATGGTTACTGAACTATGATCAACATGAATATATAGTTCTATTGTAAATATATTGTTCATGGATGTAAACCCTAGTGCATTTTTCTTTATGTTATGGATCGGATCTACTATCTATATGATGTTATTTTTGTTATCTGAATGGGTATGTTGGTGTAAATGACTCATACTATGCTTTAAGGATGCATGCATGATCATTTAATTTTCCGCCCTTAATCTATCATCAATGATAACATCTTCTCACAATGCTCGAGATAAAGGAGGGGTCGGCCTCCCACACGTGCCTTGGGTGAGTACCTAGCGCTGTTGGGTGATAGGTCGACGTGAAAGGGATTAAAATGTTATCATAAGGGCATAAAAATGACTACACTCATAAATAACATGTAAGATCCTTTATTTTTTCATGTAAGATGTTTAATGTGGTTACCACTACTGTGTACCCACATTCCATCACCGAAAATCGTAACTCAAACACCATAACACACTATTTCAAAGTATTGTTTTATCTACTCCTTAGAACTAAATTTTTCTTCATTCTTACTTGATGTTGTTCATTGCAAAGGTGTTTTTGGTTATTTCAAGCTACATGATTGGAATAAAATGTTATAAATGAGGCCTATTTTCACACTAGTGAAACTCATAAAATGTGAAGCAATAATTTGGTCATGCCATCTCTCGTTTTCACAACATCATAACATTTATATGTTTTACTTTACACCCAAATAATTTTTTGTTTGTGTAAACTAATTTTATGGAAGAGAAAAATATTGTATAGCTTTCATGTAAGCTTATACATTACATAAAAATTGAAGTAAAATAGTTAAAAACAAGGCCGCTTATCTAAGGGATAAAACCCACAACTATGAAGCAAATGCATTGTCCTTCCATTTTAGTATTACTTTCCTTTCTTCTATGTAACCAATTTGTTTTCAATTTAGAGTTATTCGTTCATTCATAATTATTTCAATATTGGAGTATGTTTTTTTAAACAAGATTTATTGTTCCTATCACAAGTTAATGGAAAGGATATAAGAAATCAAGAAACTCAAAAATATGGGAGGGTTTAAGGCTACCTCTTGATATGCGATAATGATGATGATGGAGATATGAGCGCAAAAGAGCCTCTTCGTAGCGAGCTCAATAACCTTCACAAAAAGAGAAGCTAAACAAGAAAATGATTAGTAGATAAGATGGTGGGTTGCTTGACTAGGTCAACCAAGAGAAGTGATAACTTCCTAGGGATGGATGTCAACCCACTTTGATAAAAAGATAGATAAATGATAGTGAATAAATAGGATGCAGATGATAAAGTAAAAAAGAGATATGAGATATGATAGAGATGTTAAGACAAATATTTGATAATGTAGATGATGATGTTAAAAGTCAACTGGTTAGATTGACAATGACCGAGACTGAATGATACAATAAACATCGATTGGGGTCAAAAAGTAGGATGTGGACTACTGGATGGATGGATGGTAGAAACAGAGGGCCCTGAATAATGATGGAGATGTAAGAAAAATGATAGATGATGATGGTTAATACAAATTGGGTCAATGGTGGCTAGGCTCTCAGTTAATGGAGAATGAACCTAGATCTAGTGTTTGATGGGGCTAAATGGATGTGAAAAGGGATATGAAGAAGGATCAACAATGAAAAAAATAACAACAGAGCTCCAAGGAAAGCAAAGAGACTTGCAAGAAAGAAGCGATGAAACAATGGGAGGAATCAAAATAAGATCTAAATATTCAACTCTCCATGGATGAAATGTAAATATTATAAGATAGCTCCAATATGAAGATAGTTGATCATGAGAAGAGGAGAAAATAGATCAAGCTTGCAAGATCGAAAAATACTAAAAAATTTCATCCGGAGGAGAGGAGGGGTAGAGGTATATGTATAGGGTCGATAACGACCTAGATGGGTCATCGTGACTACGGAAAATAGTCCACTTGGGAGGTGGAGGTGATGTTTATCTCGATAAAATTAGGCTAAAATTACAGGATTAGTCATTTAGGTAGGTCAAGGTTGTATGGGGAGAATAAAAGGTGGTGGGAGGATAAGAGGGCATTGAATGAGGGGAGGTAGAATCCTACGGACAATAAATGGGGTGCTTATGGGTGGAAACCTAGGAAAATGGATAGGTTTTAGAGGTAATTAAGTGCAATTAGAGGGGGATTAGGGAAGATAAATAATTATAGTATTAAGATAGGATTAGGCTAGGAAAAATGGGGATTATAGAAAAATGAGATGTAGGAGGGAAATATAAATTTAAATAGGAAGAGAGGTATGCATGTGCGAGATGATGATGAAGGGGAGAGAACGTTGGATGAGGGATAAGCATACCAAAATTTGGTGTCTATATTTTCCCTTTTGTGGGGACAAGCATACCTAAAGTTGGGAAAATCGACCACTTTTGAACCCAGTTTGGTCCCCCATTTCCATGAACATACCCACACTTCTACCATGGTAATACGATACGGTCTTGACCTTTTTGCAAGGTCTTATATTTTCTTGGATTTAGGTTCTACAACTTCTTGAGATGGTTTTCATCTTAGAAATGTCTATTGTTGTCAAAACCTATCTATCGATCATATAATAAATCCCTTTAAACATCTTGAATGAGGTCTCAAACCCTAATCATGGGCACAAACCTTGTAAAAAAATTTATCTAGGTTATAATCACCCTTATGCACCACCAAAATTGGTACTACTCTAAAGAGTCCTCAAACAACATGTACTTCTCCACCTACCGTGTGATATTTATATGAATGCAACTAGATTTGGAAAACCTCTTTGAAAATGCTTGAGTCGAGTTTGGATCTTGCTAAAAGACTTAGAGAAGGTATGTGATTTAACAAATACTAAACTATAAAAGTTAAATTCTAATTATGTTACAACACAATGATACAAAGAATGAAGTATAATTTTGACACAAGAAAGTAAGCTAATAAATTTGAAACTCTAAGTGCAAGAAAGGGGAAAAAATACTCGAGTTGATTGTATAATAATCATGAAGTTGTGCCGAGCTAGAAAAATGATAGAACATGAAGGTAGATTTTTACAACCGAGCCCAGAAAATAGAGTGAGCATCATAAATGTTGGGAATGGGATTCTTGGATCAAGTCAAGGGTGCCCGAGTCTTTGTAGACCAATGTTGGGTGCCCATGATTATGAAAATGGTTGGAAAGTGATTTATTTTTTGTATGTCACATTAATCCCGCATGATTCATGTGCAACTTGCAAAGAGAAAGAGCATTGCAAAACCCCAAAATACATCAAATCCTTAAAAAAATGTAAATGGGGAGTTAGACTAACCCCGACGGTCACCCAATTGAGTGAACTTACGATCTAGGTGTTGTATGACATTTTAGACTCCATGTAGTTCTTTGTGTGTGTGTGTAAAATTATGCCCTTGGAAAATATTGTGCCAGACACACTTGAATAACAAGAAATAGCTAGATGTGAAAGATGTATATAGATGTGTGTAGGGAAAAATGAACTTCCCTCCTATGAAGTGTATGCAAAAGAATGCGAGTCTTTTGTCCCTTGAATGGATGTTAGATGGATACTTTGATGCTCTTGATAATGCCTTTGGATGCAACCTTAGGTGATGGTAGTAGATCATTAAATAAAATATGAAAATATGTTATATATTATAAGTTAATCTAAACTAGTAACAATAATGGAATAACTAATATGAAATGAAATATAAATGTTAGCTAATTTTAGTTGATATTTAAATTAGATTGAATAATTGAAATAGGATAGATAAGGTACTAACCTAAAAATGGCTTACCTTGTTGTGATTTTGGACTGAACAAGATGATGTGTAGATGAAACAAAGTATGATGGTACAAACTAGAAATTGTAACAACCAAAGATTTGACTCGACAGTGCACTTGGAAGAGGACTCAAGTGTCTATGAGCACCCTAGTCAGTAAAAAAATCTTAGGACCTAAATCAGTAGTGTCACTAGATATTCGTAATGTCTTGATCTCTATCACGTGATTGTTGCAATAGCCTCACTTATGTCATTGTAAACCTATGATGAATATCTACCTGCAAAACCCCATACAAAGCATCAAATCCCTAAAAATAAAGATGCATATGAAGGGTTTGGACTGACCTTAGCTTCCACAATAGTGGACTTACAACTAAGTGCTACATTACATTCTAGAACCAATGTAGTTATGTGTGCTCGTGTGTGCAACTATGTGCTCGGGGTTCCGTAGCGCCAATGACACAAAGATAGGGGGCAATAACTAGATGTAAAATGTAAATGGTGGATGGAATAAAATGAATACAACCCTTCCTATATAGTGTGTGATGTAATGATGCCTAAATGTAGTCCCTTTCCTTAGTAGATAGCTATCCCTTGATAGTAGATAGTCCACCCATAAGATAGTAAGTATGTTATGTTTATATAGGGATCTCTTGCTCAAATTTTGACACTAATGACTTGACATGCCAAATAGTACCTAGGGGAAGGAGAGGTGAAATTACAAAGACTAAGCTCAAAATTGTAAATTATATGCAAGTGATGCCTAGACCAGGGTACCTATAATTAAGGACCAGGGCACCCATGGATGCCCTAGTACTACCCTAGGCACCATAATCAAATAATAGATACTGCAAGAGACCAAATAACAACACGAGACTCCTTGAGAGATGACAAGAAATGTGTAAAAATTGATGACCGTGCAAGAGAGATGACAAGAAATGTGTAAAAATTGATGCGGAACAACTAAGCTGATGATAGGACTAGGGGATTAGCCATTAGTGAATAATTTTCTTACACGAGATCCATATATAAAAAAACATATTTGGCAGCATAAATGTAATAATAAGTGTATGATTTTGTGATTACATTTACCCGAACTTTATGTTGGTGAGCGGAAATCTCGGTAACATAAAGTAGATAGAGATGCGTACTTGAGAGAAATCTGAAGAATCACATCTTGTATTAGAATGCAAAGATGTGGTAGTAAAAGTGTGTTGAAAGAACCATAAAGTGTTCGAACCATGGATCAATGGGTTTATCCATGCAACATAATGAAAAATGTACTAGTATGATGAAGTGCACTAAATGAGAGTGATGATTACAATGTATGATGATTTTGAATGCGTATAATGACAATAATATGGGGAAGGGAGTGATCAGTTCTCGAACCGAACATGTGTATACGAATAAACAACCAAAGGATTTAGGAATCCTCTGTTGCTAGAGGAAGAGTGTACGGGAAAAAGTTTGTTATTCTCAAATCTCTAACTACATCCTTAAGATCTAGCTACCATGTAGATAGAATGAGACCAATTTTTTTGGTATTTGGATCCAAATAATTTTAATCAAATAGATGACCCATATAGGAGTGGTATAGGAAAGGAACTCTTGCCCCTACTTTATGGGTGTCATTAGTAGAAAATGATGGCTTCCAAGTTAGGTCATCTCGAAGTAGATGCGAACTATAGAATAAATTCCAATGTTAGGTCATTTGGGAAAGAAATGGATGTATCTCCTAGTTATGTCATCTAGGAGGCAACACATAACTCCCAAGTTAGGTGAACTAGGAGGACAGTTGTGTTATATTGTATTGATTGAGTTATGTGGTCTCAATTGTTAGAAATTTGAATGCGTTGATTGATTAATTTGATTTATTACTCGTAGAGAGATTTTACACTAGTTTCCCCCAGGTTAGGTCATTAGGGGAAGTGGTGAAATTTAACATATATAAATTGTATGTTTGTAGCCCCAAAGTTAGGTCATTAGAGGGAATCGATGGTGAAATATCACACAGTGTGTTAGTAAATGTTTGAAAGTTTTGAATCATTAGTGTTTTTTTAAATGCATGGTGATATAAATGGAAATATAGGATGACCCCAATGGTATGTCCCCCTTTCGGTGAAAGGGGAAGTGATGATAAGAATGAATGCTAAGCCGAAAGTAAATGCAAAATAGATAAAAAGATAGAAATCACCAAAAAATGTGTATGAATTAGATGGAAGAAAAATTTATGGAGAGATAATGTGCTTATAATGTGTATGTTATGGAGGTAGATAGAGTTCTAAGAATAATTCCACAAATGGGCTGTAAATTGGAGTAGAAATGCTCAAGATATGCCAAAAATGGTATGGTGTGCATTAGTGTGTGAATAAACATGAAATAATGAATATTAGTAAAGTAGTTAAAAACGTAACTATAAGTAGTGAAGTGAAAAAGTGTTTAGCCACTTCATTTTTGTTTACATGATTTTTAGATTGAGCGCAAAGTGAGTGAAAAATCCACAAGTGACAGCCATGTGTCCCGATCGGTTTGAGAGGGTGGTGCTCGATGTAGCATCATGCACGATTGCAGAGTTAATAAGTGCATTGTTTTTCAAAAATGTATGGTGTAATATTCATTTTTATTAAATTTTTTAAATTTTTGGAATTTAAATTTTCTTTGCATTTGAGACCTAGGACAAAAATAGTGAGGGTGCTAGTAACACCTAGGACAAGAGATCCTAGATCTAGGTGCTAGTGTCCTTCCTGGGCACCCTGGTCTAGAAAGTATGTATATGGCATAGAGTGGTGAAAATTTGATTTTGGATATGGAAATGTGATAAGAGAGTGTGTTTTGATTTGTGTAGTGGTCTAACGTTGTGTTTACTATCATTTTACATTATGCAGAGGGATATTCACTCAAGGGAGTTCCACGGTGGGTGTCATTTGAGTAGGTAGCTTGGATTGGGCATGTTGGATGATGAGTGGGATGTTATGGATCATGCCATCCTGTGGTACATATTACATGATGGGGGATGTGCCCCATAATATGCATATGTTGATTACATTATGTGAGAGATGGTGTGTGTGGATACGTGCACATTTTGGTTTCCTACAAGGGAGATGATAGTGACTTTGGAGGATGTGTATCATATAATGCGATTGCCGATGGTTGGGGATAGAGTACATGTTATGCCACCATTGGTGGATATAGAGAGACATATGCATGCTTCTAGACAATATTTTGTAGGGACTTTAGTACCCATTGAGGCTCGTATCAGTTGGGATGCTATTTTAAGGTCTAGAGTTCTACACTTATTGAAGTTCATAACAGTTGTGATTGTGCCATATATAGTGGTGGGGAGGAGGTGTAGACATCTTGTATAACATGCATGATATATACTGGTGTATAGAGGAGGAGAACACTAGATATGTGTGGGCACGGTGTGTGTTGGCCCACCTATATAGAGATCTATACTGATTTACTCACGATGAGCATAGCGGTGGGATAGGAACCACTACATCATTGAACATATGGTCATATGAGCATATAATTGTGTTGAGACCTCTTAGAGGTCCATGAGGAGAGCAAAGCTAGCCTAGAGATATATGTGAGGAGGTGGATTAATATTTGTGGGCGTAGGATGAACAAAGATACCAACAGGGAACTGATAGATAGGATGGGCCTTGAGGTAGTTACATGGAGGACATACCTCGATTATGGGTGATGGCCCAAGGACGATTTAGAGTTGGGGTGTTTTGGAGGACAATGTGGTTAGAGGATCAATTTATAGGAGTGGTAGAACTATTCGATGTGGAGATAGTATCGTGTGAGTTTGACATGGCTTAGGATGTGCCCGAGAGCCACATATATGGTTGAGAGATATCAAATCACCTAGGAGGGTCAAAGCAAGACATGGGACCAAAAATAACAGCTAGAACCTCCTAAGCTAGATGAGGGAGACGTGTCAATAAAGGTGATAAATGTAAATGATGTGGGTTGCACAGAGGAGTACCATGCATGGTGGGAAACACATCAATGGGTATTGTTGTTCCCATTATTTACAGATGTAACAAGGTTACCATAGGGAGAAGGAGAGCGGGGAAGTACATGCCCCTAAAAATGTGGCAACGGTCATAGCATGAGAGAATAAGTATCTATATTATATAGCTATATTGTGTAGTTTTTGTTGGTTTATGGCTTCGTAATGGTTGTTTAATGTGTTGTGTTATTTATTTTGTAGGATTTGCATATTAGTCCCTGATAGTAGACACATCCATCCATAGATTGATGCAAAATGTTCCTACCGATGTACTTGGTAGAGGGATACTTGAGTGGGTGGGTGATATAGTGGGTGAACATGCCCATTTGTTTGAGCCAGTGACCATAGCATCAGTGACATGTACTATATTGGTGAGTGAGAGGGATGAGGCACATGAAGAGACTTGATGAGCCTGAGAGGATTTGGGTGGTGGTACCTTAGCGTAGGATGTGTTTGCACAATATGTTGATTTGTAATGTTAGTTCTCAGAGATTTCTACCGAGAAAACATTATTATGTAGGAAAGTGGAGAGGTATCGAGGATGTAAATAGTGACACATAGTTAGTGGCAAGGCATTTAGTTCTAGGGATCTCACAAAGATACTAGAGAGAGATAGTGATGATGTGTGATTAGTATTATTGTATATGATTTAGGGGCGTTTCCCCCAATGAGGGGATGTTTTGCAATGATGATCATATTAACTATATATGTATGGAGACATGTGATTTATATATGATGAGCTTATTTTATTGTGTAACGATGATGTATGATTTGATAATGATTATTGGAATGAATGTGATGTTTTTGTATATTATTAGTGTTTATTTAAATGGAATGTTGTAACATTTAGTTATTATAATGATGATTTCGAATGAATGTAAAAATATATGATGTATGATTATCAAACTAACGTGTTGTGATGAATGTGTGTCACGATAATTTAATGTAATCAGAATATGTTAGTGTGAAAAATGGGGGGGGGAATGAATGATGCAACCCAACATATGGATGAGTAGGTTCATGTAATTAATACCCCTAAACATTCAAGAAAGAACCATGGAAAGTAAGAGTGCATCGTTGGGAAATGATTAGATGTGCTAGATGAATGAAAAAGTGCATGATGAAAGGTTCTTAAAGTAAAAACCCTCAACAAACAGATAAGAACCATAAGAACACAAGTGTGTCATTGGGGGTAAGGTGATAGTAATCACCTACCAAAGACCAAGGCCACAAAAAGTGGTGGAAGCACCATGTGGGTATGTGCTAAACTAAATTTCATATGGATTTGCGATGGTATGGGTGAAGGTAGTGGGCCATGAAAGCCAATGTGAAGGAGCATCATGATGCGTGGATAACATGAATGTAATGGATGAGATGGATGAAGTGAATGCGATGGATGTGATGATGTAGCAGTGTATGGATGCGGTTGAGAGTGCACATGAGTAAACAAGCTGTGGTGGTGCATACAATGGCCTGAGCACTAGATGGAGGAGATGAATTAAGCGTAGAAAAACTCTCTCGATGAGGTAGAAGAGAGATGGATTTCTTGGGTGAGAGAGAACTAAAGGAGATGATTCCCTTATCCTCTAATTGTTATAGTCTATCATAAAGGAAATAAAATCATTGTTCCTATGGCCATTTATGCGACAATAATTATAATAAGGTTGGTCACATTGACACCGTAACTGTGCTATGGATGATGTCTTGGTTGGATGGTAAGTGAATGAGTCACTTTTAAGTAAGGGAAATAATATATCATGAGGCTGAGCATGATGGGAGAAATTCAATGACTCACTCAAAATAGATGGAGTAGAAGGAGAAGTATCCTATTGTAGAGGAGGAGAAGAAATAATTTTGTGGTGGTAGAGTAGGTTAAGATTGTTTGCCTTGCTTATGAGGAAAATGTGCGAGACTATGTAGGATGCTCAATCAATTTCAACAAAGGAATATATGATATAATAGAAGTATATGTATGTGGAGGATCAATAACATTTTCATAAATAATATGTTGCTCTAGATGAAGGACTTTGTAGCATAGAATAATAAATAACTCACATGTATCATACTATAATCTTTGCTTAAGTGTAAGAATTAGACCGCAATAGAAAATGAATTTTTCTCAAGGTCTATAGGTTGAAATATTAGTGGATGTATACAAGCATTTAACCGTAAGATATAATCCTTGATAGCTTTGGATGGGCCCTTATGTAAAGTAGGTAAGAGGTCATAAGTAACATTAGGGCTGTTGTTGATGATAAACCAATGGATGGAAGCTTCCTCCATGTCATAGAAATGACTAATGGACCCAATTGGAAGATGAGTGTACCATTGGCATGCCTCAGCAATAGGACTATATCAAAATGCCTTAAGTAATAGCCTATCATTAGAATAAGAGGTCATAAGCATGCGGTAACATAGAAGATGAGCATGAGGGTCACTAGTACCATCAAAATATGTGAATGTAGGAATGATAAAGTCTGTAGGAAATGTAGAGTTTTGAATCTTTTTAGGGACAAGGCTACCATTTAATGAGTTGTTTTCAATTGAAGCATAGTAATCCCTAATTTCTAAAGTGAGGGACTGAACTTGATATTATAATTGACCTATGACATGCATGAGAGAGATGATATCCTATGAAGGAATAGTGGAATATGGTAATTTGTATTAAGAGGTTGTAATTCACAATGTCTTGATCTCTGTCACGTGATTGTCATAGTAAATTTGCTTATGTCATCGTAAACTTGTGATGAAGATCTACCTACAAAACCCCATACAAAGCATCAAATCCTAAAAAATAAAGATTCATATCAAGGGGTCAAACTGACCTTAGCTCCCACAATTATGGACTTACAACTAAGTACTGCACTAAATTCCAAACCCAATGTATTTATGTGTGCTTGTGTGTGCAATTGTGTGCCTAGGGTGCCCTAATGCCAATGACACAGAGATAGGGGAAATAGATAGATGTAAAATGAAAATAGTGGATGGGATAGAATGAATACAACTCTTCCTATTGAATGTGTTTGATGCAATGATGCCCAAATGTAGTCCCTTTACTTAATAGATAGCTAGCCCTTGATAGTAGATAGTCTTTCCATAAGATAGTATGTTTATATAAGGATCTCTTTCTCAAATTTTGAAATTAATGACTTGGCATGTTGACTAATACCTAGGGAATGAGAGGGGAAACCACAAAGACTAACCTTGAAACTCTAAATTAGACGCAAGTGTTTTCAAGACTAGGGAACCTAAAATTAAGGACCGAGGTGCCCATGGCTGCCCTAGTACTACCCTAGGCACAATTGTCAAATACTAGAGATGACAAATGACCAAATAACAATACCTGAGACTCCCTAAGAGATGGATATAACTTGTGTAAATAGTTGATGACCTTGTAAGACAAAATGGCGACGGTGCCCAAATAATTGATGACAAGACTAGGGGATGAGACATTAGTGAATAATTTTCTTACGTGATAGCCATACATAAAATAACATATTTGGCGGTATAAATGTAATATTAAGTGTGTGATTTTGTGACTATAATAAATGCTTAGTTTTGGTCCTTTATTATGGTCTCATAACTTTGTATTTATATGATTCCCTTGTTTGAATTTCATAATTAACCACTAAAATGATAACCACCAAGAAAATAAGATGCCCAACTATTAGAAAGGACCCAAAATATGTGAGCAAGATACAAATACATCGAGGGTGCTTGGGAGTTGACATCCTAGTGGGAACCGGTGTCTAGACTCGGAAAAACTAAAGTATCAAAGGACAGCTTTGGGAAATAAGGTTTGTAATACCAAAAAGGAAATAAGAAAAGAAAGAAAAAGGCCAAAGACAATGGTCAATTAGTAATTTTATTTCTTATGAATCATATGAATAGTGGTATGTGATCACAACCTAGAATTATACCTAAAGTACATGATTTAGTGTCTACATTTTCCCCACTTATTTTGTTGAGTGAATGCTTGATAACATAAAGTAGATAAGAGATGCATACCTGATAACCATGTAGATCGATGGTGAAAATTATGTTGAGGAGACAAGAAAAAGTGTGAAGTGAATAATATGAAGTGTGGAAGCTAGAGAAGAGGAAGTGACCCTAGGGGTGAAAAGCATATGTGTATATGTCGCATTGTACTGTTGTCAATGTCAATTGATTCTTGATGATTTGAATGCTTCTTACCATAAGGATAAACCTGAAAATGAGAAGAGAAAAAGAGTGGTAAAAGTTGTGTATATGAAAAATTAGATCCAAACATGTAGAAAATATGTAAAAATGTGAAAAGGAACATGTACACCTAATCCATGATGAGTGAAAAGAGTAGAGAGGATCCTAAAAATACTGTAGAAAAATGATTTTTTTGGGTGATATCATGCCAAGAATAATTTTTTTAGGTGATCTCATGCCAACTGCACTAAGTGTAATTTTTTTGGGTGATCTCATGCCACAATAGAAGAATTGTAGGGAGAAATGTATAGTATTATTCTCCAACCTTTGACCGTTTCCTAAAATGTAAAATCCACTATAGATGATGTATTCAAATTAGATCCATTTCAATCCAATGATGGAGGATTGTGCCTATGTTGAGAACAATGTTGTGTAGATCGCTGAAAACTACACCGCTATGAGAAAAATGCTGTAACTTCCCTTTGGTCATAGGTGCCTTGAAAGGGCTAGGGGATCCTAGGTTCTCATGTCTATGTTTGGGCACTAGAATATGTGATGTCTGAAGACCCAAGTCATATTCTAGGTCATTGCTAAGACTAAAGACTGTGTTGTACTACTACTTTGAACCGTGTTTTACCAGTAATCGTGAACTGCATTGTTGTATAAGGTGAGTGATTTACCCATTCTGCCCCCTTTATTTAAGGTGCATGTGACATCTCTAGGAGGATGTGGCCCAAAGGAGAGGACCCAATGTTGATTTGAAATTGATGCCCTATAGGGGAAGGGTGTAGTGCCCATTTAAACAACCACTTGAGACCAAAGAAACAACCTAGGGTTAGCTAGAAAATTATGGGATAATTTTTTTGTTTAAGGGATCAACTACTAGATTACAAGATCACAGCTAGCACAAACAAGATTAGGATTAACAATCAAGATTGACTTGAAAAAATGCTTCTAGCAACAATTAGCAACAAGCACAAGGTCAAACAAGAGGTTTAAATTCATCACTTAGGTTAGGAAGGTAAATTCTCTCTCAACCCTGCTTTAAAAGGCTTATAGGGTTCAACTTGATTTTTACGTGATTAGATTCATCAAAAATTTCCTAAATCATGCCATTGGATAGGAAATTTTCTCACCTTTCCAACCATATAAAGAAGTCCTCCTAACTCCTCATAATTTGCAAGATATGGGCTGGCGGAGTTTAGGGGGAAATTTTCCCTTGGGAATTCCACAGCTTAGGGAGGGGGACACGTGGTGCTTCCCGATTGGCGTGGGAAAACATAGGCCAGTGGAGCATTTGTGAAAAATAGAAATTTTAGGCCCAAAAGCACAAGGGCGAAAATTGTTGCGTGCCTCCGCTAAGGAGAAAATTCCTACCACGTGTCAAAATCTTATTGGTCGTGGGGAGGAGTGGACCATGAAGCAAAAAGGGAAATTGAGATTTTTGGAGTTAAAATATCAATGGAGAAAATAACTCTGCGCTCCCACCGAGGTCCGATCTGCCACGTGTCATCACGTGATTGGACATGGGTCGGCAGAGTTGGGGAAAAAACTTGGGAATTTTTCCCAAAGCCAAAACCAAATTTTCCAAAGAATTTTTTTGTCTCTCCTTCGTCTTCAAAAAAATAACACGTGGCATCCTGTGATTGGACACGGGCCAGTGGGCCAAAAACATCAATTTTTCCAATTTTTTTAAAAAGCTAAGTAGTTAAAAAGGAACCCGGGCCTCTACCGTAGCCACAAGGGAACACGTGGCACCCTCTAATTGGCTACGGGCCGATGGAGGGAAAAGTGAAAATTTTCCCAAGGTCCAAAATTTCTAAGGCAATTTTGATGGGAAATTTTTGGGTTGCGGGCCCAACAGGGAAAATTTTCCCAAATTTTCCGCCAAGGCACAAAAACTTCAAAGTGTCATAACTTGAGCTAGAAAGCTCGGTTTGGGCAAACAAGGACTTTTTGGAAATATCTCAATGCCCTATTTTCACAAGAAACATAAAATTTACATTTTGATAAGTTTTTAAGGGTAAATTTTGTAAAAACGATCTGCATGAGCTTAAATTTGTAAACTGGCATTTTTCCAACTTCTCGATTTGATTAAATTTGAACTCCTCCTTCACTCCACATGTCAAACAGACATGGAGGATCAGTCTAAGGAGGGTTTAGAGTGTTTTAGTGAAGTCAATTTGTCTAATTATTCAATTTTGCATTTTTTTGGCAATAGACGAGAAAACGACAACTATGCAAGCTCCAAATTGAATTTTATTAAGTTTTGGAGGTTCATTCTTGACTGTTAGAGTGAATTAGAGTTCCTTAGGTCTTCCTAAATGTGAATTTCAAAGTTTCATAACTTATTGTTGAGTATAAGTCTGAACTGCTCATTTTAATTAAAATGTGCATTGTCAGATTTAAGTTTTAAAACAGTGAGTTGTTTCTTTTAAATTGATTTAGCAATTTATCTTTTGAATGTGCATATGATTCTAACTTAATCAAATACAATGCTTATTAGGTCATCCATTCAATTCTAACTAAAAATGCATCTCTGATTTCAATTTTAATATATAATTTTGTAATTAATATAACACTATCTTTCTTTCCATATGCATGCTTCTTTATTTTTATTCACAAAAACAACCTCATCCTTCAATAATAAATCAAATCCACTATGCAATACACTTTGAGAAGGAATGAAATCTTTCATTGTTCATTTGTTTTCAAATACAACAATACTATTTTCTTATTTCTCATTCAAACAGAATCTCATTCTTGGACAACAATTGAATCTAGTATACATTACAAGTTTGAATAGTTATTGCAACTTTCATTTATCAACAATTACATCTTACAAATTTCCTCTATTCATAATTCAATAACACTTTTACTATTGATCTCTTTTCCAATTTGAATTGGTATTAAATTTCAATTTACAAAGAATGGAGTAACATTTACATTTTCTTTCCAAAATAAAATAGAGATCAAATATACTTATTCTTTACATTCTCAATTTCAATTTCATCTTCCATTCGATTCAATAAATTCACATTACAAATATAATACATATCATCCACTCAAGGTGGGAAAGGTTATATTAAATTACTCAAAGGGAGATGACTGTCAAACTATGAAATTTCTTCTCCAAATAGCAACATGCTTGTTTCTTCTTCTTTGCACTTTGATCATAGCAAGGAAGGGGAAAGGAAACACTCTCCACCCAGCCAAGACATCCAACGAGAAAGGAGAATCCCTCCTTCCCCATTGGCCCCGAGCCCCAACCATATTGAAATGGATCATGACTATTAAAACATGGAAACAAAGGCTTCTATCACATACAAGCAACATTCACATTGCATACAATCAATAAAATGCACAGTTCAAAATAAGACAGCAGTTCCCAACTGCATTTGAAACAATTCATACAACACATAGGCTTGATCAAGCAAGCCAACAAGAGCAAGAACTATGGGGAACTCCTTATGCCTCCCAATTTGGAATTGGGCATCCACCAAAATGCATACCACCAATAATCATATCAACCCCATAAACCTTATATCTCCCAACCCCTCCTTATGCCCCCCCATAGTAAGAAATGCAAGCAGTTTCTTTTCCAAGGTGGATCCAAAACCAAAATCCCTCCACAATAAAACTCGCCATTGGAAATCTCTTATGCCCCCCATATGAAATCCCCATAGCCTTCTCCTACACCATGCCCTAAGCATTCTACCCAACCAGCCAAGAATGCAAACACAAACACCATTTAAGAATGCATGCAAGAGAAGGAAAGACAACTAAAATATAGATCCAGATCCTACCTCTCCATACTCGAAGTTTGTTCTAAGCTCACAAGCTTTCCACAATGTAAAAGTGCAGTCCAAAACTAGCAAGTATAAACAAGCAAAAAGACCCCAAGCTCTTCCTCGAACAAGATCTAAAAGAAATAGCAAAAAAATGTGCCCCCAAGAGGAAATAACAAAGTTTCAACAACCATAAACAAGGATTTTCACTTTTATAGGAGAGGGAGAGAAGAGGATGATGTGGATCCATGTGGGATGCCACATCATACATGGATCCACATCATTCTTCCTCAACCCCAAGAGGAAAGTCAACATCCTTCACCAAATCACAATAAATAAAATGACAAAATGACTTACACACTCCAAAATGACTGAATTTAAAATATGTAAGGGAAGTGCAATTAAAACTTACAAATTGTCACTTCAAAATACATTAAAAATGCCTAAATTTAACCTCTAAACCATAGGCATGGTTGGTGGATCATTTTAAGAGGTGTGGGACAATTTTAACTTGTCCCACAAGCCTCCAAATTTGGCCTCCAAGGTCAAATTCGAATTTCATAAAAGATGGAATGTTTAACATTCCAAAATCTGCCTTACAAGACTCTTACATCTTTCTTACACATTCTTACATATTAACTTACACACTCTTCCAACATTATTATTTAAATGCAACAACTTTATTAATTACATTCCATGTCCCTATTAAATTTAAATAAACTTTAACTATATGAATCTCACATTTAAATTAATTAAAAAAAGACACATTACAAGTAAAAATACATACAATAATAATAAAAATAAACACATAAATAAAACACATATCCCATGGTAACATATAATAGAAATCCCCCTCATGGTGATTCCTAGCAAAACACAATGCACAACACACAACACAGTTGCCATGGTGACCGTGTTAATTTCACCCGAAATTTCAATATGGTTAGTCTCCAGTCCCCCAACATTGTTGTGATTTTTAACGTGTAAAAAAAAATACCTCCTTCAGCCTCGTGGCCATATTAGAATATCCAAAATGATATAAACAATATCTCAAAATTATCCAAACACACATATCACAACAATATTAATAATTCAACATTATAATTTTAATTAAATAAATCAACTATATCATCATCAAAATATACCATACAAGATCTACTCAAAATATCCAATATCATAAGTCCAAATCAACATCTATAATATGTCCATGTCATAATAGTATATCATTAACCACATATAGAAAATGTCTCTAGTAATCCTCAAGCATAATAACCTGAATCCAGATCAATACTAATCCATGATGTAGCATCTAACCATCATACCAAAACAAAACATAATAGTGTCCATAATATGATCAATAGTATCAAAATCAGTATCTTAAAGTGTCAAAGGGAAGTGGGAACTACAAAGGGAATGTTCTTTGTATAAACAAAGGCATACAAAAATAAAGTGGATAAGAAACATGTGTTAGTACAAACAAGACAAATACACATATGAAAGACAATGTGTAAGATAAAAAGGAAGAAGAAAATGTGTAATCTAAAATTAAAGAAGACATTGTAGACCGCACAAAGCTGGTTACAAACATGGGACATCACTCACAATGTCATAAGACAATCGAGGCCGAAGTGTAAAAAATCATACAGTGTGCACACAAGACAAAGGGAAAAACCTGTAAACAATGTCATACAATAGAAAATAGTAGCAAGTAAAAATGTAATGATAACCATAGTCGAAAAAGGTTCCTACAAGAAAAATGTTGAACATGAAACACCCATTAGCATGTTAGAAAGATAGAAGTATGTCAACATGTGTATGATCAAATATAAACTAGTGTTCTAGTAATAATGGGAAGTAAAATAAATTGAAACAATAACACATGTAAGTGTATGAGTGTAGATTCCTCTAGGAGCTGTTGTGGGAGTGGTAAGAGTACAATGCCAAGCATCCATGCTATGTGTAACGATTTGTGTAAATTTTTAATGCATGTGTATATGATAAAGATAATGACATATAAATTATTTTTATAACATGTTATGCAATGTGTACATTCGAGAATAAGTAAGAAATAAAAATTTGCAAGTAAGATATGCACTATGTTGTGAGTGTGAATGAAATGGAATGCAAAGTTACTATGATAGGAGTAGCATGACCCCAGAGAAAATATAAATGAGTATGTATTCAAGATGAGGTTCATTTATAAATGCCCCCTCAATAGTCAAGAATGAACCATAGAACAAGAGTGCATCATTAGGAAATGGTTTGAATTGTGTGCTAGAAAGATGTGATCAATAAAATGTAGAGCGTAGAGAGTGAGTGAGTGTGGTGAGGTTCATTTTATATTTAGACCCTCAATAGTCAAGTATGAACCATGGAACTAGAGTACATCATAGGGAATTATGCTATGATGAAAGTGTTCTAAAAATATGTGTCGTGAATGCAATGAATTTGAAATGTGTTATGTGTATGATGTGAGGTTAAATAATGTAGTGATCCTCAAAATTAAAGTGTGAATCATAACATAAGATATTTTCATTAGGTAATGATGATACAAATGTATCAATATGTGTAAGATGCACATGAAAGACTAGATGCAAAGTAAGAAGTTAAATGGTAAAAGTGTGAGACACCTGACAATGCTAGAGAGAGTAGGAGAATAAACATGATGTCCCCCAAACATATAATGCTAAAGATCTATGCAATGATGTAAGAGGAACCATTCCATTATGGGAGACTGTAATATGTATCATGATAAGAGAAAGGGCCAACAAATTGGAAAGAAGAAGCAACAATAGGACCATCACATGCTTTGACAAAGTTTGAAATGGGAGATGAGGATTAAAATAAGGAATAGTTTTTTTAACCAAAGCGATTGGTTGCTGAAGTGGTGGATTATTGGGTAACTCTATAGCAGAGTAAGCTAGAAGAGGTGTTGAACTAATTGTTAGATCAGGTTATTGAGATTGACTTTATAGTGTCGTAGATGACTTGAGAGGAGGCAGAGTGGGACTTATTTTGAAGGCGGTTGCATAACTTGAGTATATTTCATGGGAAACAATTAATTGATGAAGAAGGAACATGAGAAGTGATAGCATGATGGTCAGAAGAGATATATGAATTCAGATTTAGGAACCCAATGGGATGTAACAATTAGAGATAACCATGTCACGAGAATGTTGTGCGGAAAATGAAATAAAACCTTAAGGCTCAAGATGCTTTATTATTCATTATAAAGAATAGAAATCATTTTCATTATTTCAATTGATTTGATAAGCACAAAATAGAAGACCTTGATATTTCATCAGGTGATAAGGAGGATAGCAATGAGTAGTTGGAAAAATAGATGATTGATGAGCTATGAGCTACCAAAGAATATCTTGTTGCTTAGCATTGATTTCAAATTTGATAGGTGCGAGGAGAGCGTGAAGACTTGATGCTCACCGATATGAGCACACATAGAAGACATAAAATGAGGAAAAGAAGAAGAACTAACATGTGCACGAGAAACCTCCTTAAGCTATTGGATTTCAAATTTTAGAGATGTAATCGTAGACTTCATAGCCTAGAATTTATCTTAAAATAAAATAAATAAAACTTTAATAGACTTGTAGATTGGTTGGTTGGCATTAGAACTAATAGAGTCATAAAAGAGATGATTGAAGATGACACTCCGACCTATGAAGGTGGCATGTTGATATGGAGATATATAGTGGATAGGGTTTTGTGAAGAGCATCTTTACAAGATGAGTGAATTTGAAGCAATTGAAGCAAAGAGACTTGAGAGACCTTATGAGCCATGAGATAAGAAAAATGAGGATCTAAGAGTGTTTGAATGATATGGGTTCACCAAATTATTTTTAAAATATTGAAATATAAATGTTGAATTCTAATTAAGTTACATCACAATGATATAACAATAAAGTACAATTTTGACACAAATAACTAAGCTAATAGATTTGAAACCCTAAGTGTAAGAGAAGGGATAAAATACTTAGCATATTTTATCGACCATTTTTGTCGCTTGCCACATGTCCATCGACCACTACTCCCGATGTGCTATGTTTCCCTTAGTCCACGTGTCGACCCTCTACATTTTCCACGACCCCACCTTCCTTGTGTCGGCTGCTTTTATCGAGTCATTTGGCCTTGTGGGTTACTCCCACACTTGTGCAGGAAAGGATTAGATATCCTTTATAAGGATTATCCCCATGCTATAAATTTGTGGCTTGTTGAGTAGATAGAATGTTAGGTAAAACTTAGTCTACCTAGGTTAATTTAGCATTGGTAATATAATTGTTACTTAGATAACTAGGTAATTATGAATTGTTATTATGGTTATGTTTATATAAAATTTATATTGTATGTTGTATTATTGTTTCATTTTTATAACAATATATTTGTTTGTAGTGTATTTCTACTTCCCGGATGCTTTACACGATTATGTAAACAAGATTATTGTTACACCTATGCAACATCCTTCTCTTTTTGTAACCGGATGTCCAATATCTATAAATATTGTAGCCTGCATTACTGTGTTTGATTTATTCTACATATCAATAAACTTATCGGATTCCATCCATGTTCCATAATTATATTTGGTATCGAGCAGGTTGAATCTCCTAATCAGGTTGGAGAGAGGTTGTAGAAGGTAGAAAAGTTATTGGAGAATAATTCGCATTCCGGGAGAGCCAGTGTTGCCTCCGGATGCTTCTCGGAATGTCCCTATATGCCCACAAACTCATGTGATTCACTAGGTAAAATAAAAGAAAAAATATTTTTTCCTCACTTTGCCCTCTGCACCAGAAAATTTTCTTCATGGAAGCCAATTAGATTCAAAAAATAAAAAAATATATATAATATATTTTTCCCCATTAAGTGTTTAGGGACTACGAGCTCCTAATGAAATCACTAATCGATCCCTTCTTCATCAAAGGCCAAGTCACATTGGAGGAGGATCGAGCTCACCTATACGATGAATTCCACCGAGTTACATTTTATCGAGGACCAAGATGAGTCATATGTTGTAGTAAAGATGTCTATTAAGAACCATGTCCACCCTACCCACCGAGCTTCTTTGTAAAAAGAGGGACAAGTTAGGCTACACCTCCACACAAGCCAAATCATTCATTTGTTGGATTGGCCAAAGTGAACACTACATTGACATCGACTGTTTTACCTTGTTTGGTGAGACAATCCCAACATACAAGGTTGAGCCCTCTTTGGGAGACCACATCGAGCCCTTTGTCCATGTTAGCTATGTTTTCCATTGAGAAATGAAGCCAAGTTCCACATGACCAAGCATTAGTGAAGCCAATTTCCTCTGGTCGATCCACAAATACCCGCACACAATACAAAATAATGATAACATTACAATCAAAAGGCGGCTAAGATAAACAAAGTAGATCTGGATTTTTCGTGCCCTAAATCGTCAACAAAAAAACTATCTCGATACATGGATACCTCCTTAGCCATGTCGAATGGTTTTCAGAAGGTTAGTAGTTTCAAGTTTTCTTTAAATTTAAGTTTCTCTATTTGATTGCATGTGTGCTACAAAGTGCTTTATTGGCTAAGTGATATCGTTTAGTTACGAAGGTGAGGTGTTCGACCCCCATCGAACATAAGTTTTTATAAACATTGGATTTAGAGGCCTTTTAGTAGTGAAAACAAAAATTAGGGGCATAAAATCTCCGCTAAGTCCCTATTTACAACCAAACTTCCTACTACTAAAAATAGTGGAGAAAACCCTAAAAAAGGGTCAATTTGTTCTCTCACATTAATTATTTTTTCATCCTTATCAAATATATCCAAAGGAGGGGGACACTAAAAAAATATTTTTGGATATATTTTGTTTTTTTCTAGTAAGATCTATATTGAGCTACGAAGGCCACTAGGGCCTCAAAAACATTTTTTTCCCCGCCATTCAATTTTTGAGTATTTTGGATGTAATCTTTTGTATTCTCAATGTATCTTTAGTGGATTGTACTAATTTTCAGGTTTCCATATTCAACTAAAAATATTGTAAATACTAAAAACAATGGAAGAGAATTCTAAACAATATCAATAAAATTTGGTTCTAAAACACTCACGATATCATCAGATCTCTTTCAAAGCATTCAGTATAAACAATGCCTCTGGGAAGTGCCTACGGGTAAAGTTGTCATGAATAATACTACACTTAATGCCTAATATAGCTACAATAATTTCATCTAGGAATCATCCCTATAAATTTATGGTGAGTAATAAGGACATAGTGCACACACTTTGATCCCTCCCATCAGTTTGTGAACAATTACACGACGTAAATCAAAATAATGAAATTATCCGAGTAGATAGCAAAGTTAAGCTCGCGTATGAGAATATTTCTTTGAGTCGATGTCAATAATCACGTTAGACCCATTTTAGTACTATCTTGGTACCATGTATCGATTCTTTCACATACATTAATGCCTCTTTCATGTCTTTGCCGAGTATATAGAAAGGAAAGCTTCTTCCACGTACAATAGGTATATTAGAAGGGCACGTATATAGAAAGGTTTGGTATATCATACCGACAATATATAGATTGGTAGACTATATACCTAGAGTGATAAGAGCCTTACGCTTTTCCAGTTGATTCTACAAAATGGGTACCAATGCCCCCAAGTTCTTTCTTCCAGTTTCTAAACTTCTAAGAGGAGATAACTCTGAAAGCATGGAAGACAAAGATCAAAACATATCTCAATTTTGAAGAGATTTGGAATGTTTTGGATGGTTTTGTAACAGATTAGTAAGTGATACAACCCAACATCATCGGTTTGATAGATTCAATCGAAGGCCAAGATGATAATCTTGTTTGTATTGTCCGATGACGTGCAACCCCACATTCACTATGTTGAATCAACAAAATAAGTGTGGGATAAATTGAACACATTGTACGAGGCTATTGATCGGAGAATACTTGTTAAAGATCACACAAGAATTCCATGGGAGAGAAGGCCAAGATTAAGGGTGTGGAGGAACAAGAAGAATCCACACGCAGAGGGAAATTTAAGCTTTTGGGACTTAACTTATTTTTAGAAGATGGCATGCGGAACACACCAATGATGCAGAGACATGCACATCACACATTTTCTATCTTTGGAGGATTAGATCGAAGCATTTTGTATGGAGACGAGCTAAGAATAGGATTGTCACTTTAGTTAACTGCAAGAATTCTATAGATAGCACACTTGCATGTGTGGCTATGCCTATAAACGGTGCGTGGCTATAAATAGCATGCCTATTTTTGGAATAGATAAGTAGTGAAGGGAAAGTCCCCACCCTATATATATGATGTGAAGTACATAATAATATATATACATATACATAGAGGAAGATGGATGTATGAAGGTATAGAGATATACACATATAATTGAATTACTATATCAGATCCATGAGCGCATTGGTATAGATTGACATTATTGTAAGGAGCTTATATGTTTATTAATAGATGGAAGATATTGGATAAATCTAAGTTTCATTCCTGTGTATAATTGAGTGGTGTGTGTTATTGGTTCAATCAAGATTATTGTTTAAAATTGTTATTTCATAGATCTGAATGTAACATGCATTATAGAATAATGTATTAGTTATGGATCTATATGTTTCTTCCTTCATCACGCTAACATCCTACTAAAACAACCCTAAAAAGGGACTGGTACCTTTGCGTGCTTTGGGTGAGCACTTAGTCTAGGCTGAGTGATGTGCCAAAGCATGTCTAGGGTGTTATTTGGTAAATTCTAGGCTACATCATTGGTTTCGTTTCGGGACCTCTTTTTTAGTTGTTTTTAGGATGGTTCACAATGAAGACGTATTGATTAACTCTAGCAAGTATTGAGGAGTGGATACATGATTTGGAGGAAGAATATGCACGGTAGTTCAACAGTGGATCTGAGTTTAACACACGCACTTGGGTAGAACAAAATCTATATAACGGCCTACATGAGAGCTTTTTGCTATCTTTCCAATAGAACTATATGAGTGGATTATTGCTTATGCATCTCAATGGAATTGGAGGTATCACACACTTTTTAGACATAACAAGAATTTTAGGCCCTTTATGATGTTTATTTGATCTAGAATCACGCTGTGGATACGTGGTTTCATGGTGTTCTAAATAGTTATATTCTGGAATATTCAATTTTGACATATTCTTTCCCGGAGGTAGCTGAATTCTAGTTTTTGTGGTATCCAAGAGGAGTATATCTACAAGGTATTCCACTAGAAATCAAGATCTTGATGGTAAATTTGAATCTAGAGAGTAAACCGATGGCTAACTAAACTTCACCATGCGTGAGGGAAGGAACATATTTGGTGAAAGATGATAGACCTAGCGGTAGAGAGGTAGAGAGAGGAAAGGTGGCTTAAGTATAATGAGGCACACGAGAGGGAGATAGAGAAGCAACATTCCATTGCAGAAAGTATGGTGTTGAGGAGAGAGATGGATCGTGAAGGATTTATAGCTCATGTAGAAGATGTGGAGGTAAAGCATTAATAAATCCCCATCTTGGAAAACATGAAATATATCCCCCTTTAGCCTCCCACAAAAGTGCGGTAGCAGAGACTACTACAGGCCACGAGCGCGCATCTTAATCCACCTGGTGACCTATCCCTTGTGCTTGGTTTTCCAGTATCTAGTATGAAAAGTAACCAAAAAGCTAACTTTGGAAGTAGGAGAGTAGGATTAATTCAAGGAGAAAGTACATCAATGGCAGGACAGATGACTTCATTTATATTTTGAGGAACATTCTTAGGCACATCATCTACACAGAACGTGAGCACGCAGAATGTTGGATTCACCTCTAGAAGTGGAACTACCTCACAGATTGTAGGGGTTCAGTATAGTACTACTGTTAGAGCATAGGGGAGTACATCTATAGGTCCTATTCTAGCTACAGTGGAGGATCAAGAGGTATAGGTGGTTCTAGTTCCAGTGGATCTGGTGGTTTTTGAGGCAGAGGGAACATAGGAGGTTCTAGATTAGGTGGTCAAGGCCCGCAACAACCACAAAACATTTATATGGAGATGTCTCTTTGTCTTTTGGAGTATAGAGGCATAGAGGATGTTGTTGAGCATGTGCACATGTGTGAGATCTTGTGGCACACTAAAGGGATCATAGCTACAGAGCGTAAGGCAATTCAATTTTCTACTACCTTACAAGGACGTGCACACAACTAGTATAGGAAGTTTGACCCTGATCAAACTTGTGTGGATTATGCAGCATTGAAGAATGCTTTCCTAAAAGATTTACATATCCCTAAATTTGAGCAGAAAAGTATCAGCATGCTCAAAGATATCAAGCAGGGAATTACTGAGAGTGTACATGAGTATGATGCTCATTTTAAGACACTTATATGTAAGCTATCTTATGATATTCATGCAAGCCAAAGCATGCACAATGGTTTTGGAGGATTGATTACACCATTTAGAATGGCACTTTGTCACATAAGACATACATCGATCCACGTAAATCATTAAAAGCAGATTTACATGATGAGGTAGTTGGGAGCATTGAAATTGGTGTTAGTCCATTATTAGATGCATAGATTAAAGCTATGAAAAAGTAGTTAGAGAAGCTATTAGTAAATTTAGCTCATGAAACATGCTTAGGAATTTGGCGTACAAATTGTGAAGTGGAAGTGAACACCAAGGATAGTTGTCCTCACATATCGTATGCTCATTACTATTAGATTGTGAGATCTGTCATTTGAATCATGATTTTAGTCAAAGTCCTTTGTTACAACACATGATAAGGAAGAATGTATCCTACTTTTGCAAAATTTTCTGGTCCACGACCCATGATACTGAAGATTGTCAATTGATTGGTTAGATCCAGGATGCTATAGACATTGGGGTATGACAGACAAGTGTAACAGATAATTCTAAGGGTAAGAATGAGCACTAGGATTGGGATCATAATCAAATGTGCAATGACAAGAATGAGGGGCATTTTAAGGAGGTCGTGGAAGGGAACGTTGATATCATGGTGGATATGGAGGATGAGGCCATGGTGGAGGAAGAGCTGAGCTCCCTTATGGAACATGTTATACATTCAGATCTCCTAACCACTATAGGCATGAATGTCCTTAGAATATTGCATGTTCTTTTCCGTGTGAAAGAACCATATCTATGAAGAGTACCCAGACTTATATGAGCATCGAGTAAGCAAAGCATAAGCAAGAAAACAAAGGTGTCGAGATGGTTACAATCCAACGTGTGGTAGAAGATCGGTGGATGCCCATGGTATTAGAAGGACCTAAGCCATTAACTATGAAGATTACTACACGAGCTGAAGTGGCATGTGTAAGAGAGGCATTACACCAGAAGCCTACGATCACTAAGGAGGAGGTTTTGCATGTAAGGTACCCAGATCCTACTCATCAAAAGGAAGTTTACCAGGATACCATGAAAGTGCTAAGGAATCTTCAGGGTGAGATACAATACTTAAAGGAGCAGAAGAAAGCATCGAGAGATAGTTTAAACTAATATCAATGCTATGAGAGAAGTGTGTAATATGTTGCGCTAGAGAACATCATTCCACTATTAGGAATTTGGTTAAAAGGGAACACTCCGTGCGCAAGTATTGAGACTAGACAAAAGATTTTGCATGCAAATATTCCCCTTGATAGCATTGACTATGACAAGGAAATTACTCTAAATGCTATTGTGGATGGATGGTTGTTGAGCAATATTTTGATTGATACAGTGTGGAGGTAAATGTGCTTACATTAGATGCATGGGTACAAATGGGGAGGCCTCCATTGCAACAATAATCTAATTTTTTTAATGGAAAAATGGGCTAAGTCCACTCCCATAGGAGTTTTGAAGGATGTATATATAACCATACAAGGGGCCAAGTTCACTGGGGATTTTGAGGTATTAGCACTTGCAAAATCGAGACAATCTTCTAGCCTTGTTTGGACGCCCTTGGTGTTATGCAAATAATGCTGATTTGAGATTCAATAATGGGTATATCAGATTTGAGAACAAGGAGGAAATAGTTGTGATACTTATAATAAGATGGGAAGTATACACCATATGTTGAGCCTCTAAGTGAGGAGGACTTAAACAAAATTTATATACACGTTATTCGGGACCCAGAGGTCAATGAGCCATAAATATAAGGCATCCTATAGTGGGAGGATTCTCCTTCTATTAGTGATACTATGATTATTTCTTATGACAATTGGGCTCATGGTACATATGAACTAGTAGGGTGTGAGGTGAAAAGCATAGTTACACGTAAGAATGGAATTTGTTCGGTTCGACGGATAGGTAGCACAATACCTTGGTATACAAGGGAAAAATATCTTCCTGTATTTTTGAAAGCCATGGAAACACAGTGGACATATCAAATTAAGAGAAGATATATGTTAGTATATACCTTGCGTGGGACAACAACACACTGGTGGGTAGTCCACAGAGATAATCTTATAAAATGGGAAGAGATTGGAGTCACCCTATCTATTAGGTTTGTAAGGAACAATGCACCTACGCAAATCTACACTTATCATGGTGATCAACTTGTTCAAAGCATCACATTCAACACTATGAGAGATTCTGGACAACGGGACGGGGAAGCATTACTACCTTCACTCTGGGTGCATAGATTGTACTCTACGCTATAAGTATGTACATGCACCTGGTATATATACATAGAACTACATCGAGAGACTAGAAACTAGTATAATTTGAATACAGAATGATCCAAACCTTTGACTACTTTTCTTCCCAACCTTCAATAGAAGAGGCATTAAAATTTTCAAGCACTTAACTATGGGAGATAGTGCAAAATCTGAAGAGCATATTCAAGAATTATTTGGTGAGGTAGAGTCCGGAGTGTATTTTGAAAAGGAAGAAGAAATGGACTCCATACTACTTGAACATGCTTTCCTTGAGAAAGAGAAAGGAAAGATGGTTTACATCGTGGATGATGAGGAAGTTGAGAACCTAGATATTGAACATTCACAAGGGGTGCACAAGGTCTTGGAAAGTGCAGACAAGGATACATGTGCCTATCACGAACCCATGAAGATAAAGAAGGTGAATATAGGTTTAGAGGCTGAGCCTAAGGAGGCCATCATTAGAGACTACTTGGTCAGACTTGGAGGTGGAAAAGATCATTGAGTTACTCAAGGATTATCAAGACTTATTCCCTTGAGGGAATCATGAACTTAAAGGCGTGCATAAATCACTTGGGAAATGAAGATAAAACTTAAGGAAGGTGCACGAATAGTTAGGAAGTGACCTTACAGAATGAATCCTAATTTGCATGAAAAGGTAAAAGAAGAAATTGATAAAATGTTGAAATATGGAATTATCAAGCCCCTTGATGAGTCAGAATGGGTTATCCTAATGGTGATCAGTATCAAGAAGGATGGATGAATTAGAATATATGTGGACTACAAGGATCTAAATGTTTCCTATGTAACAAACCCATTCCCTATGCCATTCACTAAGGAGATACTAGAATGAGTGGTAGGGTGCAAAATATATTCTTTCACAGATGGGTTTTTCGGGTATCATCAGGTTAGGATTACTTAGGAGGATCAAGAAAAGACAACTTTTACTACTGAATGGGGTAGTTTTTCCTATACTGTGATGCCTTTTGGATTGAAAAAACACACCTGTTGTATTCTTGCAGAGAGAGTTGTTCAGAATTCAAAGACTTTATTCACAACTTCTTACAGGTCTACCTAGATGATTGGACAGTATATGGGCTTTTGAAAGATCATTGTGATAATTTGTGCTTAATGTTTGAACAATGGAGATAGTTGAGTATCTCTTTAAACATCAAGAAGTGCATATTTGCTACACCATTTGGAATATTGTTAGGACATATAATCTACAAGGAAGGTTTTCTCGTTGATCTAGCTAAGGTTGCAGTCATTTTAGGCCTAGAAGCACCTACCAATCAAAGTGAGGTGTGCAGATTTTTTAGGTCATACAGGATATTATAGAAAATTCATCAAAGGGTATGCCAAATTTGTTGCACCCTTGGAAGAGTTATTGAAGGGGAAAGGTACATTTTATTAGGGAGAACCACAACAGTGTGCATTTGAGATATTAAAGGAGAAACTTACTACCACACCCATTCTACGTGCTTTCCCTCATGGGATAAACCATTTCATGTGCATGTGGACACCTCTAGCATGGCCATTGGCATTGTGTTAGCTCAACTTGGAGAAGGTATTGTCAATCATCCAATTTGTTTTGCTAGTAGGAAGTCGACTCTGCTGAATAGAATTATACAACTATAGAGCGTGAATGTTTGTCAATGATCTATGCATTACAGAACTTTTGACAAGACTTGTTAGCAACAACTATAGACATCAAAAATATGCCATCTTTCATCATTTTCCTCTAAAATAACCTAATAACCAAATTCTACACGGACAATCAATTTAACCCTAATTTGGTCACTCATAACCCCTTTCACACATCAGAATGACCCTCATTAACACACCCAAGGATTTAATTAACATCAATTAATTAAAGTCCCTCCTTTATCCACTCATCAAAGCCACCTCACCATACCACTAGACCAGCCACCTCACCTAACCACCTCATCATTCCATTACCCCACTTACTCCTCCACCTCACTCTTCCACTACCCCACTTGCCCCTCCACCTCACCATTCCACTCCCCACCTTGCCCATACCTAGCCCATACCCTTCTAGAAAGCCCTAATAGTGGCCACCCCACTCATAGGACCCCTCTTTGTCCTATTACCTATTCTAAGGGCGGAGGACGCATGTGCTCTGCCACTCAAAACCAAGTGGGGAAGGCATATTCCCCACTTTTCAAAAAACAACCCCGACATAACCTGGTGTTAGTCGAGCTCGATCGATGTCGCTCAAGTGGGACTAGCCTTTGGTCACACTGTAAATACCTAGTTCTTGCTCTTTCCAAAGGGTTGGTTGACATTTTCATGGTTGGTTCACATTTTTCGTGGTTGGCATTGTTGGTTCATGGTTGGACATTATCTTGAGCTTGGACATTGGACACTTTGGTAACTAGTGGAAACTACAAGGTCATCACATTTCCTAAAGAGAAACCATTGGTGGACACACTCACAAGAACTTTTGTGAGTACAACCATTGAAAAACTTGAACCAAACTACGGGTAAGTGGATCCCTGTACCTCTCTCACCCTTGTTTTTGTTCTTGTCTCTCTATTTTCCTCCTCCAAGAACAAAACTTCCCTCATACTTACTCATCTCATCTCACCTATTAAACCTAAACCTACACCCAAAACCAATTTTTCCCCATTCCACTCCCTAGTAACCCTTTGACCACTCAAAAATAATACCCTAACCCCCACTACTAAACTCTAACCAAATACTAGTGACCATCACCAGTTTAACCCTAACCACGATCGGTCAAGTCTAACCAAAATCAGTCCACCCCGCCATCAACCAACTCCCTACCTTTTACCTAAACACACCCAAAACCACCTCTAAAGACCCCACAACTCTGATCTAAACCCACCATTAACCTTACCCTCACCCATACCTTCTCAACACTCTATCCTAAGACACAGTGGGACACATCTACCACCCACCCGACCTCTGTCACTTCCCTGATTGACCAATATCGGTCAACCTTAACCGGCATCGATCTACCCTCAACCGGTGTCGGTCTCTGTGTCTACTAACATAGAGAAAACTAGAAACCTACCCTTTTACCCAAACAACTTAGAATACCCTACCAACCCTAACCGGACCCCCTACGTGAAATGAAAATCACCCAACCTACCTAAACTGACCTAAACACCTTTTTACCTACATAGTTTAGTAGTTAATTGAATTAGAGTGATAGAAACACGAGGCACCCAAATTAGAACGCTATCACTATATTTAATTTATTTAAATGCTTTTTTATTTTAATATTAATTTATAAAATAGTGGATTGATAGCCCTCTAGGGTTTATCACACTTCTTGGAACTAGCATACGCTAGAATGTAAGTCCACTACATATGTTGTTTAAATCTCTCTTATGGTCTTGCTTTCTTATTTCAGGTAGTCCTTCCCGGCTAAAAAGGAGTTCGGATGATCGGCGAGATCGGAAGTCTACACACGTGCATTCCACCTTTAACCCAACAATAGGTAAACCTCCTACACCCTTATCTATTTTAGTCTCTAATTGTATGTAAAAGGATCGAAACAACACCATTTTTGTTTTATATAGATCACATGGCATTGAAGTACTTGGTACTTGGTAAACAATCCCATCTTATAGGGGTGCATATCTGAGATGGGTACTCCTATTTAAAGAGTTTTACTTCATAGTTATGGTGAAGTCAAGGAAAAGAAATTCTAGACTAGACCATTTTATTGGAATTTGTGTCTAGTGCTCCCCATGAGTTTCATGACATGGACTAACTACCTCTCATAGATCCTAACCATGGTGATTGTAGCAGCGACTAACACCTATGGGTAGTGGTCTAATGGTAATTGTGGTCCAACAAATGGTATCTAAGTGACAGGCATCAAGTTCAAAACTCACTTGGGTAACGCCGAGGGGAGATTGTTGGCATGTGTGTCCAATGCTCCCCATGAGTTTTGTGACAAGGACTAATCACCTCTCATAGATCCTAACTCTAGTGATTGTAGTGGAGAATAACACTTATGGGTTTTGTCTAACAAAATTGTGGTCTAACACATTTATCTAGAATCAACTCGGGAGAGGAAGCATAGACAATTGAATAAACCATGCCAGATGCATAGTTATATAGGTTGAAACACATGCCATCAAAATTAGAAGACATTTCTATCTTTCTACGAACTGGTGTGGAACTAGAAGGAATGAAGGCATTAGAAAAGAAACAACTTTCTATACGTGCGGCACCATTTATGTTAATCGGTGGCGACCTCTACAAGTTAGGCAGAGATGAAGTATTATTCCATTGTGTATTAGAGCATGAGCATGGGGAGAATATTATGGAAGAAGCTCATGGTGGTATTGTAGGAGGCCATTATGTAGGTGATGTGACTGCGCAGAAGATCCTACTTCCTGGATTATGGTGGGAGACATTGTATAAAGATTGTAAAGAATATTGTAGGGTGTGTGATAATTTTCAATGCCTAGGAAAAATAGGGAAAATGGATGAGATTCCTATGAGACCAATTACTAGTCTTTGAACCATTTGATAAATGGGCCATTGACTTCATAGGACCTATTTCTCCAGTTGTACGCAAGAATGGGTCACGCTATATCATTACTTGCATGGATTATCTCACACGGTGGGCAGAAGCAACACCTACAAAGGATTATACAACTACAACAACTAGGTTTCTATGGGTGAATGTTATTACAAGATATGGATGTCCTTTAAGCTTGACAAGTGATAGGGTTACACTTTTTTGAATGAGACAATCTGGATCCTATTAGATGATTTTATGGTTGCACACCATAAAACTACACTCCATCATCCTCAAGCAAATGGAACTGCTGAGGTTGTCAACAAGATTTTGAGCTAGACTTTGACAAAAATTTGTAATGTTGGAAGAAAGGATTGGGATGAAAAAGTGTCATCTATTCTTTGGGCATATAAAACAACTTACAAGAGATTGAACAAAGCCACACCATTTTAGTTGGTGTTTGTGTAAGCCATTCTCCCTATAGAATTTATGTTACCTTCTTTGCACATTGTGCTGTGTATTTGGAGGTCTAGCTAATGAACCAGCTTTAGAAGAGTGTATTGAGAAGATGATTCAACTGGATGAGTGATGAGCCATAGCACGATGGAGTCAGAAGTAGGAAAAATCCAGGAAGAAAGTATGACATGATAAAAACATAAGGGATAAGAAGTTCGAGATTAGACAAATGGTACTTCTTTATGACTTTAAGTTCTTGTGCCATCCAGGAAAGCTCAAAGTACATTTGTTGGGGCTATATGTCATCACTTATATACTTGAATCAGGTGCTTTCTAGTTAAAAGCATTTGATGGAACATGACGCCCTTGATTACTTTAATGGGAGCAGGTTGAAGCCCTACTATAAATAAGTCTTCTTGGTGTTTGTAATAAGGTAGTATTTCCATTTAGATTAGGTTTAAAAAAATTATTTCCTTAATGTATTTCCTTCATTGTCACTATACTTTGTCAATTTAGTTTTTTTTGTAATAAGCATGCTTGCACACATGAAGCTAATTACTATATGAATAATTTTTATGCACGAGAGGACTCACATACCTTTAGTGTGGGGTGGTTGTAGTTATACAAGTAAAAATCTTGTGGGAATTGAAAGGTGAAAGGAATACGCTGCTACGGGTGTGTTTTAAGTCAAAATATGATTACTTCTCAAAAGTGACCAAGGATGGAGATGAATGAAAGGACAATATAACGCGAGGTAAGTAGAGACCATGATAACTACTAGGAGAAGGTATAGTGATAAGGTACTTAGGCGTAAGAGCACGCGCTAAAGAGAATTTTGTGACTAGAGGGTAGGAAGGTGCACTAGAAGGTTATAGTTGGGGTGCGAAGATGTACCGCACAGAAAGAAAAAAATTAGTCAATGAATGAGAGGATATTTTGTAGGTGAAGGAGCAATAAATGCATCAAAATTTGAAAAATCTATATAAGGATGGGATGCATATTCATTTTTACCATTGTGATTAAGATAATTTTAGAAAAGAGCTAAGTGTGAAGAGCCGAGTGATCGGGTTAAGGTGTGAAGGGTGTGAAACCAAGCATGAAAAATAGATCTATGTGAAAAGAAGCTTACGTCCCTAATGGTGAAGGGTTTGAGCAAAGAAGGGAGACAAAGAGGAGTTAGGGCATGAAGTTTCCACCTAGGGCATGATTGAATCGAGCTAGGGTTTGATTTGCAAGTTGCAGAGTTAAAGAGGAGATGATTGTAAGGTAAAAATGGCACCCAAGAAGGCATCAGTACCTTGTAAGAAGAAAAAAGGAAAGAAGAAGGTGGTCATCGAGGAGGAAGAGATGGCACCTGAAAGTGATTTTTAGAAATGCAATATCTAGGAGTCATCATCAGCTAGGAATGGGATTCACCTATTAGAAAGAGAAAAGTGAGTGAATACAATCACGGGATCACGAGAAAAAGAAGGATCTTGATTCCTTGCTCACGCTTAGGACAAACAAGCATACTGACTAGATGATATGCTAGTGTATGATGATGCGGGTGAGAAGCTTCAAGAGAATTGAGGTCTTCTAATTATATAATCTTCCATATTTTGGGAAGTATGAGCCCTTGTATCAGTGGCTCATGAGCAGAGTGCATGAAGACTTCTTCTACTTTGCATGATGTAGAGTTAGAATTTCATTTGTGATTATCTCATCAGTTACAGGTTTGAAGGCCACAAGAGAGGACATAAAGAATGATATCACAGATAAAGCCACGATCTTAAAGATGAGATAGGAGTTGGGGTACCTGAAGGGTCCGTGTGGTATGGATATAGACAAATTGAAGAACTATTAGTTATGCAAGCAGTAACACACCTTGTTACAAATTTGAATGATCAGGAGTGGTGGTCAAAAGTAAATACTATGTGGTTACACAGTTACGCGTAAGATGTTAGAAGGGGAAATATACAAGCTACAATGCGAGAATAAATAGTCAAGGAAGCACACACATGAGGGAAGATCAGCTTTGGGGTTGTTCTACTATCACTAGTATTCATGAAAATTGGAGTACCAGATAGGTTGAAGGAAAAAGTATGGGAATACCCCATGAAGAATAAGTCACCAGCTGAAAGGTTCAGCAAGTACCTATGTAAAGGGACCACGATAGATGATGTTAAGAAAAGGGAAAAGAAATGGTATGACAAGATCCGCACAACATTTTGGAGAAGAGTGGTGCATCCCAAAGGACTTACCATCAGTAGTAGGGAAACAGGTTTAGTTTTCTATATATCAACATTTTGACATCATGTGTTTCCCAATGAGAGATGGAGTCTAGAGACATTGGTGTAAATTTCCTTACGTATTCACTTCAAGTTATTTCAAAGCATTTGTTCACAAATTTACAAACATGCATTGAATGGTATTAAATGCAAATAAGGTAGACTGTGACTACCATACGTTGAGGAAGAAGCATGTGTATCCTAGAAGAAGTGGCTACACTGAGAGGATCCTTTTAGAGGAATCATTGGTGTATCTTCAGTTTAAGCCCAAGATGGAGAAAAATAAGTATGTAGAGAATTAATTTGTGCTCCTAGGGCTGCCAAAGGGTAAGAACACAATAAAAAACATATGCGCAAAGGCCCACATAAATTGTTGAAGTAGAGGGTGAAGAACAGGAGCGTGAAGATAATGGAGGCTTGGAGCAAAGAAGAAAGCAACCATATAATAGAGAAGAATCACATCGCATGGCCACTCCCCCACAAGGACAGGATAACAAAGAGGAAGATACGAGAGGTTGAGAAGGGGAACATAGATTTAAGAAAGTGTTTAGACACACAAGGAATCAAAGTGGAACCCCATAAACAGTACGGAAATCACCTCATCTCTCTCCACACAAGGATCTTGTTGAGCCAAAGTAGAGAAGAAAGTTGAAGTTGGATGAAGAAGTGGAGGAATCGTAAGAAGAGAGCAAGCATGCATCTCCTACCCCACTCGAGAAAGAAGATGAGCCATAGAAATGAGGAAGAAAAAAAGATGAAGTGATGAAGGATGGAGAAGAAAAATAAAATGAAATCTTTGGATCCACACATGTGACTACTCAGGATGTAACAGGATAGGCTCCTAACCTTGAAGCTATAATTCCCAAGGGTCCTAGATCGAAGAGGATGAGTAGAGAGAACATTCCACCAGCCATGGGGTATGCAGAGGACACAGGTAAAATTTTCTATGCCCGCTTCCAGAGCACAATAACAGAAGGATTTATTTGGTTGGGAGCTAATGGATGAGGATATGGTGACTATGTGCACTCGAAAGAAACTATCATGGTCAATGCACACCCACATGGATGAGCTTTAATTTTATGTATGGAAAGAGTCATGCATTTTGAGATGAGTGAAGAAGGCACCCAAGCTAGGAATATGATAGTAAAGCTTTCTGTCATGTTAGATGAGCAGGTTAGCAATGCATTGGTGAAGTTTTCTACTAAAGTTGCTAGAAGAAACATGGACAAAGCTACAACAATCAAAGCACTATGCAAGGAGCTAAAGACAAAGGATGCAGAGATAGTGCACATCACGTAAGAGAGGGACTTAGCGCAGAAGAAGAATGAAGTATTTATCAGCATCGTAGAGGAGATTGGGGACAATGTCATAAGAGCTAGGCCACACTTGGAGGCCAAGGTACCACAGACATTTCCCTTAGTGATACATTATGTAGGAAATTTGGTGGACTGGTACTTGAAGATGAACCTCTATGCATGACAATGCCAAGGAATTTAGAGCAAGAGGTAGAATGAGAGAAATCCTTAGTGATGCGAAAGATTGCATCCTATGAAGGGCTGCTACAAGCGCTACAAGAAGTATTGAAGAAAGCAGACCAAGATTTGAATATATGCACAGCTCCAGAGGTGCTTATCAATATAAAGACCCTAGAAGAAAACAATGAGGTCCAAAAAGTAATGAAGGATGAGACATTGGGCCGCGCAGAAATATTTTCAATAGTTAAGCAAAAGCGTGAGGCCTTGACATGAAAAAGCATAAAAGCCGTATAAGACTCGGATAGAAGAGCTTAGGAAGCTCATTATGCGAAGATGGATCTTTTAGAAGGAAGAATGACATCAATGTCCAGCATTGTGTTGGTTATGTAGAATGAAAAAGGAGAGATTGTGAGGGATGAGTTGGAATCCATTGTTGTGGACATTCTAGAGAAAGCAGAACAAGCACTAGTTGAATGGCAGACCTTGGAGGCCGAAATAAAGGAGGAGTATCCAGAGTTGATACTTCAAATTGATAGAGGAGGCTACCTCATAGCCTCATAAAACTTCTTTATTTATCTACATTCTTTCATTCTTATTCTTTCCATTATTCTATTCTTTACTTCAATTTTTTGAGATACCCATTGTCGGGACAACAATGAGATTAGTGTGGGGTAATGTTGATAAGAGAATACTTGTTAGAGATTACACAAGAAGTCCGCATGGGAAAGAAGGCCAAGATCAAGGGTGCGGAGGAACATGAAGAACCCACACATGGAGAGCAAGTTCATATTTTGGGACTTAGCCGATTTTGAGCATGAAGACCTATTTTTAGAAGATGGCATGCAAAACACACCAACGATGCAAAGACATGCGCACCACACATTGTCTATCTTTGGAGGATCGGATCAAAGTATTTTGTATAGAGACGAGCTAAGAATATGATTTCCACTTCAGTTAACTACAATAAGTCTATAGATAGCACACTTGCATGTGTGGCTATAAATAGCATACGAACTTTTTGGAATAGATAAGCGGTGAAGGGCAAGTACTCACCCTATATATATGATGTGAAGTAGATAGTAAGATATATCCATATACACGAGAGGAATATGGATATATGAAGGTATAGAGATATATATGCATGATTGAACTACTGTATCGAGATCCATGCGCAGATTGGTATAGATTGACATTATTGTAAGGAGCTTCTTCTATTTATTAATAGATGGAAGATATTGGCTGAATCTAAGTTTCATTCTTGTGTGTAATTGAGTGGTGTGTGTTATTGGTTCAATCGTGATTATTGTTTAAACTTGTTCTTTCATAGATTTTAATGTAGCATGCATTGTAGAATGATGGATTAGTTATGGATCTATATGTTTCTTCCTTCATCATGCTAACATCTTATTACAACAACCCTAAAAAGGAACTGGTACCTTTGCGCACTTCGGGTGAGCGCTTAGTCTAGGATGAGTGATGTGCCAATGTGTCTAGGGTGTTATCTAGTAAATTATAGGTTGCATCAGAGGCCAAGAACACAAATAAAATAATAAATTTACAGAGTTAGTTACACAAACTGAAATTTAAAAAAAAACAGAAAATAGAAGCTTTCTTGAGATGAGTTACAAAATTGAGGGCTTCACTTATAGCCCCTGGGAGAGGAGGTCACTAATGATGCTCTCGTTCCCATTTTCCGAGAGCACTCCCTCCTTCATATCAATTTTTTATGACACTTAACTTGTTAGATGAGATAGTTAGCTTTCAAAGGCTAGTGAATCTCTTGTGACTAGAAGAAACTATGTACAAAAAAGATGACGAGAAGGAGTATACAAATTATTCTCATCAGAAATGGAAAGGAAAAGGAAAAGGAAAATCTTGTTCCTCTCAAAATTCACAAACACAACATCAACATGGGGAAAAATAGAATAAGGATAAGAATGAATGTCCTATCTACAAAAGAGGACACGATATAAAATATTGTTAGTTCAATACATACAAAAAAATGTCAAGTCATTTTGGACCTCAAAATACACAATCTCATAAGGGACATTCAAACTTCAATCAAGGGCATAAGAAGGGGGACTAGAGAAGAAAACCCCATTATCAAGGAAATATAAGCGAGAAAGAAGAACATTTGAATAATGAAGATTTATTTTACACCGATCGATCAAGTGAACCTTCCATGCCATCTAGTGATGTTTGGTATGTTGATCCAGAGCCACTCGACACATGACTAGCCATAGATCTTTGGTTTTCCAAAATGAGAGACACACCTTTGAAAAATCATGTTTTGTTAGGTAATGATTCTTCATACACAATATAGGGGAGTGAACACATTTCTCTTCATCTTGGTTCACACAATTATAGACTATCGGATGTACTATATGTACTTGGGTTAACAAATAATATACTATTAGTAAGTCATCTTATAGATCACAATATGAAGATTAATTTTGATAGTCATTCTAGTAAGAAAGTGTGTTTGATTTAAGACAAATCAAGAGGCTCAAAAATTATTGCAAAAGCCTCCAATGTGGGACATATGTTTCAGCTTGACTTTATCCACAGAGATGACCAAACACTTGTGGTTAAGAATTATTCCTTACCATAGTGGTGGCATCAAAGACTTAGTCATATCAATTTTAAGTATCTTGAAACACTTCACTAATACAACATGGTGAGAGGCTTTCTATCTGTCAAGAAGATATAGATAAGTTTCCTAGCGCTTAGCAAGAAAATAACACAGAGCTTCATTCTAGAAGAGTACTTATCAATCTCATGGTAAGCTTGATCTGGTTCATACTGATTTTTACACTTTGATGCAACCAATTCATTACGTATTTTATTACTTCATGCTATGTGTTGATGATTATTCAAGAAAAATGTGGATATATTTTCTTTGTAAGAAAAGTGAGGCTTTAGAGACCTTTAAGAAGTTCAAAGTGGCTGTAGAGAATGAGATTGGTCATAACATCAGATCTCTCTACTCAAATTGAGGGGGAATTCACCAGTAATGAGTTCAAATCCTACCTACAAGATCACGAGATTATTCGACAGATTACTCCTCCACACACACCACAACATAATGTTGTTGTTTAGAGAAGAAACTATACTATCATGGAAATGGTGCATTGAATGATTGATAATTTTGTACTGACAAGGAAATTTTGGGAAGAAGCAAAAAATACTGCTATATATTTGTTGAACAGAGTGCCCACAATTACTCTTGATGGAGCAACTCCATATGAAGCATGGTCGGAGTAGAAACCATCTATTGCACACCTTAGAGTATTTGGGTGCAAAGAAAATATGTACATACCCATATAAAACAAAAATAAATTGGATATGAAATCACAAAAATAATCTTCATTGGCTACAGTGAAGAGTCTCTTGGGTACAGATTGATGGATCCAAAGACCAAAAAATTCTACACCAATAGAGATGTTGAGGTTTTTAGAAGAAGGAAGCGAGAGACTCCTCTGGACTCACATGCTGTAGATTTTTCACATGTTGTAAAAAATAGAAGTTGATGTTCCGATAGAAGATGATAGTGATGATGGGGATGATGGTGACGATCGGATATAGCCATGACCCACGGGTGAAGTTCAACATATGCCCAAGTGGTATACTAGCATGATACAAGATGTAAAATTGGATGCTCCACCGAATACATCCTCACACGCAGGACTAAGGACTCGTAGTAAAGAACAATAAGAAGTAAAATTTTCTTTGATGAATAAATTTATTAAATCGATGATCCCTCTCTAGTCTAGGTATCCCTACGATTTGAAAGTTTGTAAAGATTCCATGGATGTTGAATATTAGCTAGTGATGAAAACAATACTTGGAAACTTTTCAATCTTCCACTAGGGAACAAACCCATTGGTTTTAGATGGATATTAAAAAAAAATTACAAAGTAGATGGGACCATAGAAAAGTACAAAGCAAGACTGGTAGCAAAGGGGTATGCACAAAAAGAAGGCATTGACTATGAGGATACATTTTCTGCCACAACTAAGATCAAAATGATTCAAATGATCTTTTCTCTAAGCTGGAAAATTTGGTTGGAAAGTCCATAAGATTGACATAAAAAGTGCCTTTTTGAATGAAGATCTACAAGAGGAAGTCTATATAACTCAACCCAAGGGATATGTTGTAACTAGAGAAGAAACAAATGTATGTAGACTCAAGAAATCTCTATATGGCCTTAAATAAGCACCCTAGGCTTGGTACATCAAAATAGATGAGCATATTGTACAACATGGATTCATCATAAATCCATATGATCCTAATATCTACCTCAAAAAGCAAGGGGAGGAGATTGTGATTGTTGTTGTCTATGTCAAGGATCTAGTCATCAGCGGCGGTTCGGTGAAGATGATTGATGCAACGAAAAAGATCTTAATCGATCGTTCGACATGTGAGATCTCGGTCCCATGCACTAATGTATTAGACTAGAAGTATGGAAGAAAGAGAATCACATATTTGTTTCTCAGTTAGAATATACCAAGACAATGCTTGAGAAATATAGGATGATGGATTGCACACATATTTCTACACCTATGGATATGAGACTGCAGTTATCTTGTTCAGATCCATCTCTTGTGGTAGATGTAACTCTCTATATGATTGATTGGGAGTCTCATTTACCTAACATATACTAGACCAAATATTAGCTTTGTAGTGAGCTATCTTTCAAGGTTCATGCAAGAACCCAAAGTTTTTCATTAGAAGGAAGTAAGGTGAATCTTGAGATATCTCAAGGGTACAATGGATCTTGGTGTAGAATACAAGAAGAATGATCAATTCTTCTTGACTGGATATTTAAATTCAGATCATACAGGTAACATTGATGACAAGAAATACACTTCAATATTTTTATTCTTTTTGGGATATGGACTGATATCATGGGGAAGCAAGAAACAACACTTTATTTCTCGCTCTTCTATAGAAGTGAATATCATGTTGTAGGTGAAGCTGTCTGCGAAGTGATATGGCTACGTCATATGCTAGAAGGACTTGGAATATCACAAGACAAACCTACCACCATGTATGTCTAGAATGAAGGTGTTCTAAAACTTGTTCACAATCTAATTTTTCATGAGAGATCAAAGCACATAAAGGTAAAGGTTCATTTCATAAACGAGCATGTCTTGAAACGCAACATACAACTTCAATTTTGTCCAACAAATGAACAACCAACAAATATCTTCACAAATTCACTTGCACATGATAAATTTGAGTTTTTCAAAGAGTTCCTCTCCTCATCTCTTGAAACAATGAAAAATTAAGGGGGGAATGTTAGGTAAAACTTAGTTTACCTAGGTTAATTTAGCATTGGTAATAGAATTGTTACTTAGGTAACTAGGTAATTATGAATTTTTATCATGGGTATCTTTATATAACCATTATATTGTATGTTGTATTATTATTTCATTGTTATAAAAATATATTTGTTTCTATTGTATTTCTTCTTCCTAGATGTTTTGAAAGCTTATGTAAAAAATATTATTATTGCACATGTGTAACATCCTTCTTTGTTTGTAACTGACTATCCAATATCTATAAATATTCCAACGTGCATTCTTGTACTTGATTTTTTTACGCATATCAATAAACTTATCATGTCTATCCATGTTCCATAATTACATAAAATATAGCTGAAGGATGAAAGTGCATAAGGAATGGGTGCGCAAGAGCAAGGCACACAAGAATGCATGAAGGTATAGTGGAATAGGGCACACCCAGGAATAGGTGGGAACATGACTTAGTTGTTTTCACCAAGAGGCTATTTTTGGACTTGGAGTACTAAGAATGCAATGATATGAAGACTTGTAGTCTATGCAAGGTTATTTTGGGGAAAGTAGAATTTTGAGCACCTGTAGAATTGCAGGCTTATATAAGGATCTCTACTCGAGTTAACTTTAGAAGATCTATTATTAGCACTTGCATGCTTTTTTATTCTCTTATAAAGGTGCATGGCTATTATTATCATGTAGCCTATTTTTGGAAGGTGCATGGGTGGTGAAGGGAAATTCCCCACCCCTATAAATATGTATTTATTTTCACGGTTTGGATATACCATTTTATTGTAGTGTTATGTTATGGAATTACTAGTGTGCATGACTATGGAAACTAGATCATGATGTATGAAGCTTTTATGATTTACAATATTTAATATAATGGCTACTATTGGCTGGATAATGGTGTTAGATGTAACTGGGTATTATTCTTGCAAGGTAAATATCATTATAGTCATTTTTAGTTAATATTTCATATGGTTTAGATCTAAACCTGGTTTATGCATTGTGGTGTAATTGATTACCTATTATGGATCTGAATTATGTTTGCAATCATGTTAACATCTTAAATAAGCTACACTAAATAGGGAACTAGTACCCTTGCACGCTTTGGGTGAGTGCTCGGTCTAGTAAGTCGAGTGATGTGCCAACACGCCTTGGGATTTGTGGGTATATTCTAGGATATATCATTGGTTCCATTCCGGGACCTCTTTCTCAGTTGTTTTACAAGATGTTGCATGATGAAGATGTCTTGGTTGGTTTGGCGAGTATTAAAGAATGGTTAGACAATCTAGAAGAAGAGTATGCTTGCAGATTTAGCATTGGACCTGATTTTAATGCATGCGCGTGGGTTGAACATACTCTGTATGATGCATTGTATGAGATGTTCTTTGCTATATTTCCTATATATTTGTACAAGTGGTTGGTTTCTTACACATCTAAGAGGAATTGGAGGTTTCACATGCTTTTTAGACATAAGAAGAATTCTAGGCCTTGTATGATACAAATTTGATTTGGACGTGCTTTGTGGATGTTTCATTCCTTGGTGTTTTAAACAACTATATTCTTGAGTAGGCAGTTTCCATTTACTCTTTCCCGAGAATTTTCGAGTTTTAGTTCTTGTGTGAACCCAAAGGTTATTCCATTAACAATCAAGATCTTGATCATAACCCTAGATTTGGAAAAGAAGCCTATGACTAGCTAAACCCCACCATGCATGAGGGCAAGAGTAGATTTAGTAAAGATGGCACACCTAGTGAGAGAGACAAAGAGAAGAAATGTGACTTAATTTTAATAAAGCACGTGAGAGGGATCTTGATGAAGCAATGAGAGATCACAAAAATAATGGTGTTGCGGAGGGAGATGGCTCGTGAAGGATTTGGAGCTCACGTAGAGGACATGGAGCCAAAGCATCTGAAACTCCCCATTTGGGAAAGCATGACATATAACCCTCTTTGTCTTTGGATGAAATAATGTAGACCACGAGCACGCATATGAACCTACCTAGCGACCTAGCCTTTGCATTTGGTTTTACAAATTCTACGACAATTAACAATAAGCAAGCTAGTGTGAGCAGTAGAGTTGTAGTAGATAGAGTCAATTTGTAGTCAAGTTCAGGAGTTAATCAGGGATCTTATTCATCTATGGTGACATAATAGTTGTACATGTTATTTGGGGGACCAGCTAGAGGAATGTTTTTGGTGTATCATCGGCACAAAACGTGGGCACACAGAACATTGGTATAATGTCTAGAAGTAGCACAACTTTACAAATTGTGGGATTCTAGTTTAGCACGACCATGGAACATAAGGAATTACATCCTCTGGTCTATTTCCTACTTCAAGAGGAGGATTAGGAGGGTCTGGTTTCTTGGGTGCTAGCAGATCGGAGGTGGTGGAAATACAAGAGGAAATACAAGCTCTAGGTGCAGTGGGCACGGTCCGCACAAACCTCAACAAGTTCATATGGAGATGTACATTTATCTTCAATAATATAAAGGAATTAAATATACATCCAATCATGTACATATGTGTGAAATACTATGGCACGCCAAGGGTATTACAACTCTAGATTGCAAAAAGAGTCATTTTGTAACTACGTTGCGAGGGGCACATGCGAGAACTTGTATAGAAATTTTGATCCTGATCAGACTTGTGTGGATTATAAAACACTGTGAGATACCTTTTTAAAATAGTTTTATATCCCTTAGTTTGAATGGAAAATCATAAGTGTGCTTAAAGATATTAAGCAAGGCACTAGTGAGAGTGTTCGGAAATATGATTCTCGGTTCAAGACTCTTCTATCTAAGTTATATTATGAAATCAACTTGAGCCAACATGCATAGTGGTTCATTGGAGGACCGATAATGCATTTTAGAAGAGATCTTTCAAATAAGACCTTTATAGATCCATGTGAGGAACTTGAAGTTTCTCTGGGCACCGAGGCGAGTAGAAAGTATAGACACAGGAGTGAGCCCATTTTTGGAAGCTCAAAATTTAGTGATGGAAAAATAGTTGGAGAAAATATATGCTAATATGGCACATGAGACACGCAATGGAATTTGGTATATAGATTATGAATTAGAAGGTAACAAAAAGGATAGTTTCCCTTGTAAATCAATGTGCTCATTGTTACTAGATTGCGAGATATGTCATTTGGACCACAGTTCAAGTCAATGCCCATTGTTGCAAGCGCACAATAAGAAAGAACATGTCCTATTACTACAAGATTGGTAGGTCTTCCACTCATGATACTGAGGATTGTAGGTTGATTTATCAAATTCATGATGCTATTGATATTGGTGTATGAAAGACTAGTGTTGTAAATAATTATAAGGATAAGGGTGAGCATCATGATTATGATCATAATGAGGGGTGTTCTGATGGTGAACGTGGTTGAGGTCAAGGATACCATGGAGGATTATGAGGCTGAGGTCACAAGGGTGGAAGGAATGATTTTCCTCATGGAACTTGTTATACATGTGGATTTCCTGATCATTATAGGCATGAATGTCCTTAGAACATTGTATGTTATTTTTACAAAAAGAACCATAAGTATGAAGAATTCTTGGAATTATATGAACAATTGAGTAAGAAACATAAACAAGAAAATAATGGCATGGGAATGGTTAGAGTACAACACATGATAGAGGACCATTGGATGCCAAAGTTAGCACTGACCACGAGTTGGTGCTGTGAAGATCACTACACGCGCTAGAGAGTTTCTTCAATAGAAGCCTATGATTACTAAAGAATAAGTATTACTTGTGAAGTATCTATAACCTCTGCATTAGAAGGAGGTTTATCAAGTGACCATGAAGGTAATTTGGAATTTACAAGGTGAGATACAAGTGTTTCAAGGAATAGTCATGGAAATTAGAACAAAAGAAAGAAGTTGAGCTCCATCATGAGATGTTGATGATTTGAAGGAGGTTTACAAGATGTTGCATGAAGAAAATATTATTCTATTATTAGGGAACTGGTTGAAGGAAACACTCCACACACTAGGTGAGCATGAAAGACAAATTTTACATGCTAATCTTCCTCTAGATAGTTCAGATTATGACAACGATATTACTCGAAATGTCATTGTTGATGGTTGGCTTTTGAGTAACATTTTGATTGACACAGGCATGGAAGTGAATGTACTCACTTTGGATGCATGGGTTTAGATGGGTAGACCTCCATTGCAGCCATCCTCTAATGTGTTGTTCATGGAAAACCAGACTAAGGCCATGCAAATTGGGGTTTTGAAAGATGCGTCAATTACTATTTAGGGGGAAATTTTACGAGGGGATTTTTAGGTCTTAGCGCTTGTAGAAGTAGGAAATTTTCCTGTATTACTTGGGAACCCTTGGTGTTATGTAAACAATGGTGACTTGTGTTTCAATAAGGGTGTATCATCTTTGAGAATAAGGAATAACACATCATTATTCCTTTGACATATATGTAGAGCCCTTAAGTGAAGAAGACTTGAACAAAATTTATGTGTACACCATTCGAGATCCGGAAGTTCTTGAGCCATCAAAGGAAGGATTTATCCAATGGGATGATGCACATTCCATGAGTGATACTACAAGTGTTGCATGTGATAACTAGGCACATGGAACTTATGAAATGGTTGGGTGCAAAGTACAAAGTGTAGCTGCATGTGTTAGTAAGCCACACAATATCAAGCATTTGGGCAAAGCAACCAAGTACCAAAGTACATAGGTGAAGAGAATCCAAAAGTATTCCTGTTTACTATGGAATTTTAGTGGGAATGTTAGGTGGAAAGAAGGAACATGTTAGTGTATACTTTGTGCGGGATGACAATGCATTGGTGGATGGTTCATAGAGATAATATTTTGGAGTGGAGAGAAGTGAGGATTGCTTTATCTACTAGATTTTTAAGGAGCAATGCACCTACTCAGATCTATGCATTTCATGGTAATGATCATGTTCAGCACCATGTTCAACAGTGTGAGAGACTCTAGATAGAGGGGAAGGAAGATTTACCACCTTTTTATGGGTGCATAAGCTTTATTTCACCTTGCGAGGTTACATGTATGCATGGTATATATATGTAGAGTTGAATAGAGAGACTAGAAATTGGCAAGAACTTACTGCAGGTATGATTCAAACCTTTGACTATTTTTCCACTAAACCTTTGGTGAATGAGGCATTACAGGTTATGAAGCACTTAACTATGGGAGATAGTGCAAAGGATGAGGAGCTCCTTCAAGAGTTGTTAGGAGAGTCAGATTTGGGGTGCATTTTGAAGAGGAAGAAATAAATGTTGAATAGCTTGGCCATTCCTACATTAAAAGAGACAAGGGTAAGATGGTCTACATAGTTGATGATGAAGAGGTTGAGAAATTAGATATTGAGCACACATAGGGTATGTGCGAGGTCCTAAATAGTGCAGATGAAAAGGTATGCACCTACCATGAGCCCATGAAGACCAAGAAGGTGAACATTGGAATAAATACTAAACCTAAGGAGGCCATCATCAAAGATTATTAGTCTGACTCTGAAGTTGCTAAGATCATTGAGTTACTTGTGTGAATTCCAAGATTTATTCCCTAGGGGATATCATGAATTAAAAGGCATACATGAATCACTGGGAGAGATGAAGATAAAAATAAAAGAAGGTGCGCGTCTAGTTCGGAAGAGGCCTTATAAAATGAATCTAAACTTGTGCGTCAAGGTAAAATAAGAAATTAACAAATGTTAATTTATGGGATCATTGTGCCCATCAAGGAATCAAAATGGGTGAGCCCTATGGTGATCAACATCAAGAAATATGGTAGAATCTGAATTTGTGTGGATTATAGGGAATTGAATGCTACATGTGTGATTGATCCCTTTCCCACACCATTTATTGAGGAAATCTTAGAGGGTGTTGTAGGGCATGAGATCTACTCCTTCACTGATGGATTCTCTGGATACCATCAGGTGAGGATAGCTAAAGAAGATCAAGAGAAGATAACTTTCACCACTAAATAGGAAGTTTTACATATGAGTTATGCCTTTTGGATTAAAGAATGTGCCTACAATATTTTTGCGCATAGTGGTACAAGTGTTTTAGGATTTTATTCACAAGTTCTTGTAGGTATATCTAGATGATTGGATAGTCTATGGCCTTGTAAAGGATCACTGTGATAATTTGAGGTTGATGTTTGAGAGGTGTCGATAGTTGAGCATCTCTTTAAATATTAAGAAGTGCATATTTTCCACACCCTTTGGAATTTTTTTGGGACACATAATCTATAAAGAGGGCTTGCTAGTGGATCCTGCTAAGGTTGCTATGATTTTGGGCTTAGAAGAACCAACTAGTCAAAGTGAGGTGCGTAGATTCTTGGGGCACACAGGATATTACAAGAATTTTATCAAAGGTTATGCCAAGATCGTTGTGCCCTGGAGGAATTGTTGAAAGGAAAAGGAAAGTTTTATTAGGGTGAGGCACAACAACATGTGTTTGAGACTTTGAAGGAGAGGCTTACTACATCACCTATTTTTGCTTTCCTTCATGGTCTAAACCTTTTCATGTTCATGTAGATGCCTTTGGCATGGCCATTGGTGTGGTATTATCTCATCCTGGAGAAGGGATTATTGATCATCTTATTTTCTTTGTGAGTAAAACATTGATTCCAGCAGAGCGAGAATTACACAATGATAGAGTGTGATGCCTTGTCTATGATATACATGCTCCATAAGTTTTGACAGTATTTTCTAGCTACACCTTTCATCTTTTATATAGACCACATGACACTAAAGTATTTTTGAACAAGCCCATTTTACAGGGGTGCATATGTCGTTGGGTTCTATTATTTCAGGAGTTTAACTTTACTATGGTGGTTAAGCTGAGTAAGAGAAATTATGGTCCAGACCATTTATCAAGGATTTAATTAGGAAAGGATGTGCAGAGCATTGAGGACACAATGTTAGAAGCACAATTATTCAAGTTACACTACACGCCCTCAAAATTAGAGGATATTGCTGTATTTTTACGCATATGTGTGGCACCTAAGGGAATGAAAGCCTTAGAAAAGAAACTTGATATTCACATTGTGCCTTACATGTTGATTAGTGGAGACTTATGCAAGTTAGTTCGTGATGAAGTTTTACTTTGGTTTGAACTTGATCATGAGCATGAAGAAATTATGGAATAGGCTCATGATGATATTGCAAGTAGATGCTATGCAGGGGATGCCACTATGCTCAAGATTCTCCTAGCTAGCCTATGGTGGGAAACATTATACAAGGATTATAAAGCATACTATAAGGCATGTGACCATTATCAATGCTTTGAAAATCTTGGACATATAGATGAGATACCTTTGAGGCCTATTACTAGTGCTGAACCTTTTGAGAAGTGGGTAATTGACTTTGTGGGCCCTATCTCCCCATCCACGTGTAGGACTAGATCATGCTATATTATAACTTGTACAAATTATCTTACATGGTGGGAAGAGGTGGTGCCTATAAAGGATTTCACCGTAGTTACGTCACGCAAGGTTTCTATGGAAAAATATTATTAGCAAGCATGGATGCCCTTTAAGTCTAACAAGTGATAAGGGTACTCATTTTCTTAATGAGACTATCAGGATATTATTGGATGAATTTATGGTTGCACACCATCAGAAAACCCCTTATCACCCTCAAGAAAATGGAACTGCTAAGGCCTTCAACAAGATATTAAGCCATACACCGAAAAAAAAATTGTGATGTTAGAAGAAAGATTGGGATGATAAAGTCTTTGCTTTATACTTTGGGCATACAGGACAACCTATAAGAGGTTGAATAAAAAAACACCATTTCAGTTGGTGTTCGGTGCAGAAGCAATTATACCAATGGAATTCATGCTACCATCTTTGTGTATTGTGCACACAGGAGGTCTGGATGATGAGAAAGAATTGGAAGAACATATTGACAAACTGATGTAGCTAGATGAGAGGTGCACCATAAAATGATGGAGTCGAAGTAAGAAAAAGATAAGCGAGAAGGTCCGGCATGATAGGCACATCAAGGATAAGAATCTTGAGGTTAGGAAAATGGTACTTCTATATGATTCAAATTTTTGCGCCACCTTGGAAATATCAAGGTGCATTGATTGGGACCATATGTTATCACTTATTTACTTGATTTAGATATTTTCTAGTTAGAGGTGCTTTGGAAGGGACATGGTTAACCAATTACATCAATGGGAGTAGGCTAAAGCCCTACTATAAATAAGTCTTCTCGATGTTTGTAATAAGGTAGTGTTTCCACTTAGATTATATTTTCTTAATGCATTCCTTTTATATGGGTTTCCTTTCATTGTTGTTATGATTTGTTAATTTAGTTTAGTGTTTTTTGTAATAAGCGCACTTGTGCACGAAGCTAGTTACTATGTATATTTTTCATGTGCATAGGACCGCACATACTCTTAGTGTGGGGTGGTTTATATATAGGGTTCATTTATAAGTTGGAATATTATCCGAAGATGGGTATGCATAGAAGATAGTTTTTAGGTGCTCAAAGGAAAGGTGCGGTTGGGGAAAGAGAAAAATTACTCCTTAATAAAGACAATAGATGAAGAAATGGATGTAAAGTACAATGTGAAGTAGGTTGCAAAAAGTGAAACTACTTAGTGAGAGGCACAATGGCGAGGTACTTTGGCACATTAGGGTATGTGAAAGGAGGTCTATGTCCGAGAAGTAGGAGGCGTGCCAAAAGGTTATGACTATGGTGTGGAGATGAGAAATGTAGAAACATTGAAGAATGATGAATTAATGTTGGGAACGGTGGTAGGTGGAGAGAAATAAATGTGATAAATTTTTGAAAATCTATATAAGGACGTGATGCAAAGTCATTTTTACCTTTGTATACAAGATATTTTGAGTGAGTTGAAGGTAGGAAATCTAGCAAGACCATTTTGAAGTGCAGAGAGCTACGAACCAGTTATATCTTATCAAATTTTTGCATGAAATAGTCTTGTGCTCCATTGGTGACATGTTTGAGAAAAATAGAGGCATGCGGGGAAGAGGATTGACATATACAATTTTGTTTCAAGTGAGGGCACATGATTTGAAGCTAGGGCATGCAGAGTTGAGTTATAGAGATTGAGGAAAGGAAAAGAGCAAACCTTTTTCATTGACATGAAACCTAAAAGAGCACTTGGAGTTGGTACAAGGGAAAGAAGAAAATGGAAGTTGAGATTGAAGTGGAAGATGCCCTGAAAGTACATTTTCTAAAATACAGTACCTTGAAGGTTTTTTTATGGGCCGCGAATGGGATTCACACATTCACCACTAAAAAGTTACTGACTACACCACAAGAACAAAGATACTAAGGAAGAGTTAGAGAAATTACTTGTTGTGAAGACCTCAAAGAGAACAACGGATGACATGGAAATTTATGATGATGCGGGTGAGAAATTATTAACCAAGGTAGGATTTTTACAGCTATATGAGCTCCCATATTTTGGTAAACCTAAGAAGTTGTAGGAGTGGCTCATGAGAAAATTCCATGAGAAATTATTTTATTTTGTTGGGTGCCGAATAAGGATCACCATGCCTTTCATTATAATTGTGACAAGGCTAAAGAGTATTGTTAGTGCAAAATCAAAATCACGGCACCCCGGATGCGAGATCAGGCTTCTAGGTTGATCACTCCAAAGCATCAATGTGATTGCACAACATGGAAACCTCTCTCCAAGTGTGGGACTTGTGGAGAGAGGAATCTCCATATTAGAGGCTAGTTCCTCAAACTCCTCGATTAGATCTATATTTGCACAACTACAGAGGTTCGAGATCCTAATCCTACTCTAAATTGCAAGGAGACAGGATAGAAATGCAAAAATTGAAACTAACTAAAGATGGTGATACACCGAGAAGGAAAATGTTGAACATATATCAAAGCGCCATGGAACAAGGAGAGGTGAGCAATGGGAAGGATGGACAGATGCATCACGAGCCCAAGGATAGATTTCACACGAAAATGTCCCAAAACTCCATGAACACTGACTTTAAACCTGTAATGAGTATTGAAACATGCACAAATACTTTTAATGAAGAGAGGCAAGAAGAAAACAAGCAAAAGAACGAGCAAGGATGGACAAATGCATCACAAAACACACTTTTGTTGCTCCAAAAGTTTACACGAGAACATCATTTCAATAGTAAAAGGCAAAAACACCATTACGAGAGAAGGGGAGGAGGTTCGAACTCCATTTTCAAGCCCGGAGAAGAAAATAGGGAGGCAGAGCTAAAAAGATGAACAACTGAAAAATGAGCCAAATCGCTTTTTACAACTCTCTGTCAATCGGATTTTTTTCTAACTCTCTTGTCCAAGAAGAAAGGAGCAAGTTCTAAAAAAGGGTGAAAAATTTGCAAAAAACAAGTTTGGGCTAGGAAAAATCATGAAAATTAGCTAATTCCTAGTCCAGGTGGCACTTGGGACATTTGGGACGTTAGGGCGCGAATCGGCCGAAAGGCCTCTAGGCGGTCCACGAAGCAAAGGGACATCGGGACGCGCGGGATGTGAAAAGGTGAACTGGCTGAAGGTAAAAGCAAAATTGACTAACTACTGTGGAACAGACTAGGACATCTAGGCCATGAGGACGCGAAGGACGTGAACCACCTGGATCAGCTGAAATAGAGAACTTTCGACCGGGATAGGCTGGGACATAGGGGGACGGAAGACGCGGAAAGTCAAGGAGCCGAGAGCCAATCAAATCCCGCCACGTGTCTTAGTCGAAAGAGGGACAGGAAGCCCGAATCAGGTGGATCGAGAGGAATTTGTCCTAGATAGTTTGGGACATCCGGGCCGTAGGAACGCGAGGGACGTGGCGGCAGCCACAGCACGAATCAGGAAACGCCATGTGTCACAAGGGAAAACGTCCAAAAGTTCAAAGGGCGAGGTTTGAAGGGTTAGCCCGAGCCAATTAGAACAGAACACGTGTCCAATGGAGTAGGGAAGTGCGGAGCTCGGGGAGGAATTAGAGAATTTGGCAAAATTTTTGGCCAAAAACTAAAAGGTAAAGGATGACCCCGCGCCTCTGTCCTCCAACTAGATCATGCCACGTGTCCCAAGTGCCGGGGACGCCGGGAAAAAATGGGAAATTTTCCAAAATTACAAAAAGTCAAAAATTTCAAGGAAAACCTGCGGGTAAGAGAAGGAGAGATAATTGCTCATCCAATCAGCGCCTGACACGTGTCGTCCAGGTGGCGGAGCACGGGAAAAAATTTCAAAACCCATTTTTGCTTGTTTTGTGCCCTAAATCTTCAGATCACCATATCTTTCGGTCCAGAGCTCAGATTTGCATGTTATTTATATCATTGGAAAGCTTAAAAAATTCTCTGTAGGATTCCGGGGTCAATATTGCATTTTGGTTTAGTTTGGAGAGAGAAAATCAAGAAACGGCTCGACGCGTGTTCATGGCCGAAGTGACATTTCAAATGACTAAATTTAATGTGGAATAGGTTGCATTCTCCTCCAATTCGGTCAAAAATGGCGGGGTATGGGTTTGTAAGGTCCTCCATGCTGATTTAATGCATTTTGCAGTAAATGAGGAATGGGTTCCCACGTTTTTACACGTTTTCTCTCTCCTGGGCTCGACCCATGCATTGTAAAAAGCCAGATTTGGCTCATTTTTCAGAGTTGTTCATCTTTTCAGCTCTGCCCTCCCTTCTTTTCTTCTCTAGGGTTGAAAATGGAGTTTGAACCTCCTCCCCTTCTCTGTAATGGCATTTTTGCCTTTTACTATTGAAATGATGTTCTGTGTAAACTTTTGGAGCAACAAAAACGTGTTTTGTGATGCATCTGTCCATCCTTGCTCGTTCTTTTGCTTGTTTTCTTCTTGCCTCTCTTCATTGAAAGTATTTGTGCATGTTTCAATACTCATTACAGGTTTGGAGTTGTGTTCATGGAGTTTTGGGACATTTTCTGTGTGAAATCTATCCTTGGGCTTGTGATGCATTTGTCCATCCTTCCCATTTCTCACCTCTCCTTGTTCCATGGCGCTTTGATAGATGTTCAACATTTTCCTTCTCGGTGTATCACCATCTTTAGTTAGTTTCAATTTTTGCATTTCTATCCCCTGTCTCCTTGCAATTTAGAGTAGGATTAGGATCTGAACCTCTGTAGTTGTGCAAATATAGATCTAATCAGAGGAGTTTGAGGAACCAGCCTCTAATCTGGAGATTCCTCTCTCAGTTTCACAAGTCCCACACTTGGAGAGAGGTTTCCATGTTGTGTAATCACACCTGGATCTGGAGTGATCAACCTAGAAGCCCGATCTCGCATCCAGGGGTGCTGTGATTTTGCACTAACAAGTACATGTGTTGAAGTATGTAAGGACCTCACTCGAAAATGAGGCCATATAAAATATGAAGAAAGAACTTAGATACGTAAGGAGGGCACAATATGGACATCCCTAAATTTCAAAAGTATCCAAGTAATTTAGAAGAATCGCATCGCATCTCCGAAAAATATAAACAATCAAGAGTACTAGTCCCAAGTAAACAAGGCTTGGCTTCATGTTGCATGGAAAATGAAAGAAGGGGTTGTATACAACTTATCAAATTTCATTGCTGAGATGATTATTGAGGAAGCACAGAAGGTGAGAAGATCAAATTTGGTGCTATACTTCTGTCATTAGTTTTTGTTGAAATTGGGGTGCTTGATGGGCCAAAAGATAATATGTGGGAGTTTCCTAAAGAGAAGTCCTTGGCAGAAAGATTTTCCAATTATACTTGTGATGGATCAATGAGTGGACCCTTCAAGTAAAGGGTAGAAATGTGGTATGAGTACTTGCGTGTCACATTTGAAGAAGAGTGGAGAATACCTAGGAGTTACCTTCGGTATTGGATAAACAAGTATAGTTTTTCGTGTACCAACACTTTTGTATTGGGCACTTCAGATGAAGGATGGAAAATGGATCCCCTGGTGCAAGCTGCCATATGCCTTCACAACGCACTATTTTCAAGCATCTGTACATAGGTTTTCAGATGTGTGTCAATTGTTGTTCAATGCTGACAAGGTAGATTGTGACTACCACACATTGAGGAAGTCATATGTTTATCTAGGTAAGACTACTTATATTGAAAGGTTAATTTCAGATGATATTAACATGAAGGCTATGATTTTGGCCATTGGAAAGATGGGCATGGCTCTAGTATATATATACTTGAAGCCTAAACTACAAAATGGGAAGTATTTGGAGAATGAATTCAAGCTCCTGGGCTGCCCAAGGGAAAACATATTGTGGGCACTTTAGAGGAAGAGGATACATTTCTGTTGAAGAGGAAGAAGAAGAAGAACTTCATGAAGATATTGGTGGGTTGGAGCATAGGGGTAGAAGACACCCTACGGTTGGAGAGAAGAGAGAGTATGAGATAAATCCTTCGAATTCTTGAAACAAGAATATTAAGTGTTGGGGATGGGCATGATGGAATTAGATGCAAATTAAACCGTTGAGGAACCATAATTTAAAAGGGTGTTGCGAATATCAAGGGATAAAAGCGTGAGAACATCAAAATATTTAAGGATATCCCTAGGAATTTGCCTTAGAAAGTAGATCTGAAAAGAAGAAAAGGCACAAGTTCAAGCTTAAGGAGGAAGAGGAGGATGAATCCGAGGAAAGTGTGTTAGGTAATCTAGTGAAGCTTGAGAATACAAAGGATCCTCATGGTGAAGAAATGAAGAATTATGAAGAGGAGTTGAAGGAGACAAAATCGAAGTAGATAAGGTTAAGCCTTTAGGTGCGCCCCATACCACACAAGAAGGTGAAGGCCCAATTTTGGATTTAGGCACCTAGGTTTTAAAAGGAAGGAGAAGGGGGACAAAGACTATAAAAATCCTATAGTGGAATATGTGGATGACACAAGAAAAATAATATGTTCATGGTTCCGAGCCTTTGTGTAGCCTACGGATTTGTATAGTTATGAGTTGATGGACGTAGAAATGGAAAATGGACACACATGAAAGAAATTGTCATGGTCTATGAAGACTCATATGGACAAGCTTAATTTTTACATGTGTGAAGAATCATGCACTTCGTGTATGATGAAGAAAGTGACCCATGTCCAACACATGAATGTTAAGCCTATTATCATGTCGGATGAGTAGGTGAGTAATGCCTTGGTGAAGGTATCTACAGAGGTTATATGCAGGAACATAGACAAAGCGACAACCCTTAGGGCATTGATGGATGATAATAAGGATAAGGATAAAGAGATTAAGTTACTAATAACAAAGAAGGAAAGGGTTGAAGTAAATGCGAAGCATTAGTGAGTATGGCAAAGGAAATTGGAGATGACATTTTGAAGGTACAACCACACTTGGAATCACAAGTTCCAGAAAAATTTCCTTTTGTTATGCATTACCTTTGCACTTTGGTAAAGTTGGTAGTCGATGAAGGGCCCATGCATATGCTAGCACCAAAGGATACTTCCAAGGAGGAAAAAGGGGAAAAGGCCAAAATTTCAAGAAATGTTGTGAGTTATGAGTCATTGTTGTAGGCCTTGAAGGATGAACTTAAGAAGGTAGATCAAGCTCTGAATATGTGCATGCCAGATTCAATTATCAGAACAAGGAAAATTGAAGAGGATAATGAGGTCTTGAAGGAAATGAAGAATGAGATGTTGGGGCATATGCATAGGATTGCTTTGGTCAAATAAAATCACAAAGCACTTACGAAGCCTAAAATCCACATAGGGAAAGGATGAACAAAATTAGGAAGCTCATTTCTCAAAAGATGGACTTCATGGAGGGAATGGTTTCCAGCATGGCTAACATTGTTCAAATTTTATAGAATGAACAAGAAAACATGACTCATGATGAGTTTGAAGCCATGGTTACATATTTCCCTGATAAAATAGGTGAAGCACTGAGTGATTGGTAGACATTAGAGGTAGAGATTAAAAATGAGTATCCAGAATTGATCCTTCCGGTAGAGGAGCAGAGTGCCGAGTAGTACTTCACTCTTTTTGGTCACGTAATTTTTATTTTGTTATTCTTTATTCTTGGAGAAAATTAGTAGAGATTACCCATTTTTGGGGGTGGAAATGTATTTAGTGTGGGATAATGTTAAGAGGATAAAATATAGCTCAAGGATGAAAGTGCATAAGGATTGGGTGTGTGGGAGCAAGGCACAAAGGTATAGTAGAATAGGGCACGCCTAGGAACAGTGGGAATAGGACTTAGTCGTTTTCACCGAGAGGCTATTTTTGGACATGGAGTACTAAGCACGCAATGATATGAAGACTTGCGGTCTACGCAAGGTTATTTTTGGGAAAGCGGAAGTTCACGCACCATGCAGAATTTTTGTCTAATAATAGGATCTGTACTCAGAGTTAACTTTAGAAGAACTATTATTAACACTTGGATGCTTTTGTATTCTCTTGTAAAGACACATGGCTATTATTAACATGTAGCCTATTTTTGGAAGGTGCATGGACTGCGAAGGGAAATTCCATGCCCCTATAAATATGTATTGATTTGCATGGTTTGGATATACCATTTTATTATAGAGTTATGCTATGGAATTACTAGCGTGCATGACTATGGAAACTTAATCATGTTGTATAAAGATTCTATGTTTATAATATTTAATATAATGGATACTATTGGCTGGATAATGGTGGTAGATGTTACTGAATATGGTTCTTGAAATTATAGTCATTGTTTAGTCAATCTTTCATATGGTTTAGATCTAGATCTGGTTTATGCATTGTGGTGTAATTGATTATCTATTATGGATCTGAATTATATTTGCAATCATGCTAACATCTTGAACAAGTTACTTTAAAGATGGACTTGGTATACTTGCATGCTTTGGGTGACCACTCAATCTAGTTTGAGTGATGTTCAAGTGCACCTTGGGATTTGTGGGTATATTCTAGGCTACATCATGGCTTAGGCCACGTAGCCCCTTTTTCATCGTAAGTATATGTGCCTTCTCATTGAGTTGACGGAATAAATCACCCAAGTATGAAATTAACTCGATCTCGCCAATACAATGTAACTTGCCTCATGGCTCAATGAATAACTTAGTCTAATGTGCAAATATAGACCAATGAGGAAATGTGGTGGTCGGCCACATGGTGGCCTGAGGACCCACCATGTGGATTTTTTTAATCAGTCAAAGATGATGATTAACTTGTGCAAATATGAGTTTGAAGACCGACATTATGAAACCAAATTTATCTCCCTTTCCGATTCATTTTTTCCCCTTTTTGTGACTCACAGATTGACTCGGCCCTTAACATTGACTCAACTTTGAATAGCCACCATTTGCACGTCACGGGATTTGATTTCCATGTTCATATAGTCAATGAAAATCTCATGGAGTTGACTTCTGCATTGTGATGATCCTGGGGGATTTAGGGAACTCCTCTCTTTGTAATATCCTCCGGATCACACCTCCCTAATGGGAAGGATTTTTATCCCAAAAATATTGTGAACTCTAAATCACATTGCTAAGAAGAGATCTATGTAGTATCGCAACTCCAAAACCAAAAAATTGATGAGTCGATCCACAGGACATGTGGTACTTGGAATCACCGCCTCCGGTTGTGTAAGTTTTATATCTTTAGAATACATATATGCCTCTATTGTACGGTGTTAAGTCTCCTTCGAGAAACCTCAACGCTCCCACTGTATAGGGCTAAGCCTTCAGATATATGACAATAATGATCCTCTTTCACTCTACAACACAAATCCCGACCCCAAGTTAATTCTACAAAATCCAAACCGGTGCTATGGAAGCTATATGCTACACAGAGCTATGAGGAATCGATGTTCGTGGTTAACAATGACCTATCGTGTACCACTCTATTGCACGACCATATTGAGCCTCTACTAATAATGAAGATGTGATCTCATGTCATGTCCATGATGATCAACTACCATTATGTTACATGGTCACAATGCCTTGAAACAGAATAATGATCCGAGATGACACCAAGGAGCTTAATTGTTTGCTCCAATAGTTGACAAATCTCTAAGCTTATGGATATACATATCCAATTGTACATACACTCAAAAGCTGATTAGGAGATATAATGGAGTAAGCCAAAAATAAATGTGAGAAAAATATTGAGTATGATGAACCTTTACCTTAGCCTATCCCACCAACTGGACTCCAAAATCACAAGCTGATGTCATCATTATCAAATAATCATGCACTGATCAACCTGCTTGGAGAATAGTAGGTTTGCGGGAAAGAACAAGCTATGATACCAACTTGATCTGAAAATTGACCAAATTTGTTTTCTCGACCACAAACCCCTATAGGATTTAAAGTCTTTTCCGAACTTACCCCATTAAAACAAATTTAAGCAATGTAAGAATTGAAACACACTACACATAGGGTGATAACGAAATTCTGCAGAATGCCTATGTCTTTAGGTTCATCAATAGAAGCAATTTACTATCCACTTTAACTACTTCAATTCTAATAAAAATTACAATCAAAGCATGATAATTACTAAATACAAAAGAACAAGAATCTTTATCATGACCATTAAATAGTTACCCTGACTTATGATACAATTTTGATATAATATTCTACTCTATGGTATAATGCCCTATGGCTCCTCGATCGGTCTTCCAGATGCTATTACAACATTCTACGGCTCCCCAGGTTGGTCTTCTAGAAATTTCCCATTATGGATGTGTGGCTAAATAATCCTAAAGAAAAATAACCTCCTCCACGACCACCGAGTGAAAACATCCCGACTTATGTAGTAGATCCGATCTTCTTTTGTAGAATACCCTATGGCTCCAAGTCTAGGCTCTGTAATATCTCCGGTGAGTTGATAACGACTCCCATAATAATGAATACCTCAATGCCTCCATTGCACAGTGCTAAGTATTCTTCCAGAAACCTCCACACCCCCTGTTATGCAAGTGCTTTAAGTCTCTAGATGCCAAAGAAACAAAAGTCATTGCTAATAAGATCAATATTGAATAATGAACCTCGTACGAAGCCAATGATATGACGATTCATCTAACATACCGAGGTTTTGATCTCTACTACTTCTCTTTGTTTCTACACATCCCTTGGCTCTACCATGTCTCTAGGCTCTAGCTTGATAAGTCTCTTGATCAATGAGTTACAAGAATACTAACTCCTAAACCATCATGTTGAAGATTCCTATATTATTACGATATAGCTCTTATATCTTCATCTGTTGATAATGATAATATCGGTCTTCAAAAGATGAAAATTCCTAAATTTAAAACGATATAGGTCTTAGTCATTCCCATACATTATAATTAAGCCATCATGCTTATATTATTATGATATAAGAATTTTATCTCTACATAACGCCTATAAAAATATAGGACTTACATCTCCATCACGTCGCCAAAATCATGCCTTCAAACTTCTAGTCAACCTCATTGACTCGAAGCTTAGAGTATTACTTTTTGGAGAGAACAGAGCTTCAATATCGCCTATAGGACTTATGCAATGCCTATAATAAGCCTCTATATTTTTCACTCCAAAAATTCATATATAAAGATAAGTCTTATATTTGCCTCCAAAATATGAACTTTAAAAAATACTAAGGCCTTATATTCTCCACCATCACCCTTTATTCTATGCCTTGGAATTTTCCTAAGAAAGGCTCTTTATAGCTTAGGAGGAGGTCACTTAACATTGAATGAGCTTCAAAATGAACTTGTCACCAAAGAAGCTTGTAATGAGCTTGTTTTCTAATGGAGTAGAGAAGGCCTTTTTATATAGGCCTCGAGACCCAAACTATGTGGTTAAATACCACATCCACTAGCTTTAACCTCAACCAACTAGATGGTTATGTTGGTTGGGCCACATGAGTAGGCCGGGAGGTTCTTGGTTCCAATCCCCTTACCTTTAATTTTTCTGCGACCACTTCGGTGTGTCCACTATCCAATGTCCACATCCTTCCATATAGCCTCAACCATTTCGTCTCCCCGCACGTGTCTACTACGATACATCACCCTAAGTCCACATGTTGACCCCTTTCATTTGTCACGACCTTACATGTCCCACTATCCGTTTTGGCCGAGTCGTTTGGCCTTGTGGGTTTCTCCCACATTTTCATGGGGCAAGGATTAGATAGCCTTTATAAGGATTATCCCGATGATATAAATTCATGACTCGTGTAACATAACCCCTTTTGTTGCCATAATTATATGTGTCATCTCACCGAGATGACGAAACAAATCACTCAAGTATGAACTCAACTCGCCACCCCGCATAACTTGAGCTCACCAATGTAATGTAACTTAGCACATGGCTTGATGAATAGCTCGGTCTAATGTGGCAATTTAGACCAATGAGGAAATGTGGTGGTAGGCCACATGGTGGCCTCAGGACCCATCACATGGCAATTATTTTTGATTGGTCAAAGACGATGACTAACTTGTGTAACTACGAGTCTCGAAGACCAACGTTATGAAATAAAACTTCTTTCCCTGGCCCGATTCATTTTTTTGACTTTGTCGTGACTCATCGATTGATTCGGTCCCACCTTAGCATTGCCTAGGTAATTGATGAGCTATGAGCTGCGGAAGAACATCTTGTTGCTTAGCATTGAGCTAAAATTTGAGAGGCACGGGAATGAAAAGACTTGATGCTCACCGATATGAGCACATGTAGAAGACATAGAATGAGGATGAGAAGAAGAACTAACATGAGCCTAAGAAGCATCCTTAAGATGTTGGATTTTAGATTTTAGAGATGTAATCATGGATTTCATAGCCTAAAATTTATCTTGAAATAAATAATGTAAAGTGGAATATAATTACAAATTTATTGGTTGGCATTAGAACTAATAGAGTCATCAGAGAGACAATCAAAGATGGCACTAACCTATGAAGGAGGTATGTTGATATGGAGACATATAATGGATAGGTTTTTATGGAGAACATCTTTACAAGATGGGTGCATTTTAGGCAATTGAAGCGAGAGAGACTTGAGAGACCTTATGAGCCATGAGAGAAGAAAATTGAGGTTTCAAGAGTGTTTGGAGATGGGTTCACCAAATTATTTTAAAAATAGTGAAATATAAATGTTGAATTCTAATTAAGCTACATCATAATGATATAGCAATGAAGTACAATTTTGACACAAACAAGTAAGCTAATAAATTTAAAACCCTAAGCACAAGAGAAGGAATAAAATAATTAGCTTATTTTGTAATAATCCCAAAGTCATGATGAGCTAGAAACACGATGGAACAAAAGAAGAATGTTGCAACCGAGCCTATAAAATTGTGCGAGCATTAGAAATGTTGGGAATGGGGTTCTGGATCAAGTCAAGGGAACTTGGACGCTGTAGAAAATTTTGGACGCCCATGTACGTGAAAAATGGCTAGAAATTTATTTATTTTGTTTCACTTATATGTCATTTCCTTTGATGTTGATCACATATATGTCGCACTAAGCCCGCATGATTCTCCTACAACCCGCAAAGAGAACTTTCACCTAAAAAAACCCCAAAAGACAACAGATCCTAAAAAAAAATATGCAAATGGGGAGTCCGATGACCCCGGTGGTCACCTGACCGAGTGAACTATTGTTGCAGACTCACAAGCACCCCTAGACGCACATCAGCTTCTAGGTTGACGTTCACGCATCCAAAGTGTGATTGCACAACATTGAAACCTCTCTCTAAGCGTGGGACTTGTGAAACTGAGAGAGGAATCTCCAGAGAAGGATGGTTCCTGCTCCTAAACTACCTGCCACAAGCTATTCTAGTGCAGGCAAGCTAATCTAATCCTAATCTAACCACCAAGGGGACAGGGAGAGAGAGAAAAGGGAAAAACAGCAAAAGCCTACACTAAAACAGTGATACACCAGAGAAGGAGAATGTGGAACATCTATCAAAACTGCCATGGGACAGAGAGAGGTGAGTGATGGGAAGGATGGACAGATGCATCATAGGCCCAAGGATAGATTTCACACAGAAAATGTCCCAAAACTCCATGAACACAACTCCAGACCTGCAACGAACGTTCAAACATGCACAAATACATGCAATGAAGAGAGGCAAGAAGGAAACAAGCAAAAACGAGCAAGGATGGACAGATGCATCACAAAACACGTTTTGTTGCTTCAGAAGTTTGCACAGAACATCATTTCATTAATAAGAGGCAAAAATGCCATTACAGAGTAGGGGAGGAGGTTTGAGCTCCACTTTCGACCCTGGAGAAGAAAAGGAGGGAGGCAGAGAGCAAAAAGATGAACAAATTTTTAATTTGAGCCAAATCTAGCTTTTTACATCGCATGGGTCGAGCCCAGGAGAGAGAAACGTAAAAAAATGTGCAAGCCACCCAACCATTGACCAAAATGCATTCTTCATTAAAATCAGTGGTTGAAACATCACTTCTGGCCATGCTGAAGAAGAATGCGACCCATGTGCATTAAATCGGTTGTTGAAACGTCAGTTCTGGCCATGCTGAAGAAGAATGCGACCCATGTGCATTAAATTGGTTGTTGAAACGTCACTTCCGACCATTACTACGCGCCAGATACGTTTCTTGATTTTCTCTCCCCAAACTGAACCAAAAATGCAATATTGACCCCGGAATCATGTAGAGCATCTCTCCAGCTTTCCATTGATATAAGGAACGTGAAAATCCGAGCTCCCTGTGAAAAGTTATGGCCACTTGAATATTTCCCGCGTCAGGGTCTTCATCCTGTCGGGTTCGGGGTTCTCCTCTGCATTTGCATCGGGCTTGGAGGACGCCTCGACATGTGTTAGATGCTTATGTTCTCCGAAACCCACTTCCGCCAGTATAACCAAGGTTTCCCTTTGTTTCGGGGTCAGAGAATGAACCTGCATGTGCATCGGGTTTGGAGGGTGGCTCGACATGTTTTTGCTCCATGCTTCTCCGACGTGTTTTTCCGACTCCAAGACCCGATTTGCCTTTATGTCGGGTTTTCTAACTTCTCCAACATGTCCTTTGATGTTGGGTTTCTTGACCTCTCCAACATGCCTTTACGCCGGGTTTTCCATTCCTCCGACATGTTCCTTGTAGAGACACGTGGCACAATTTGATTGGTTCTCGGGCCTTTCAGGTTTTCACGTCCTTCGCGTCCTTTTGTCCCGGATGTCCCAGTGCTGTCTGGGACAAAAACATCCGATCCGCCCGAAATGGGCTTCCTTGTCCCTCTTTACATTGGACACATGGCAAGATTTGATTGGCTCTTGGCTCCTTTGGCTTTTCACTTCTCATGCGCCCCTTTGTCCCGCTTGTCCCGGACGAAAGTTCTCTTTTTCGGCCGAATCGGCCGGTTCGCGTCCTTCGCGTACTCTTGTCCCACTTGTCCCGGACTGTTTGGGACAAGTTCTTCCGGTTCGGCCGATTCGGGCGGTTCACGTCCATTTGTTCCAACTATCCCAGAGACAGTTAACCAATTTTCTTCTCCTTCGGCCGAACCGCCTTTCCGCGTCCCACGCGTCTCGATGTCCCAACTGTCCCAAGTGCTGCGCAGACCGCCTGGAGGCTTTTCGGCCGGTTCGCGTCCAGATGTCCCAACTGTCCCAAGGACCGCCTGGACTAGGACTTAGCCAATTTTCACGATTTTTCCTGTTCCAAGCTTATTTTCTGCAACTTTTTCCGCATTTCTCAGAGCTTGCTCTTTTCTTCTAGGACAGGGGAGTTAGAAAAATTCTGAGGGGACCCTATAAACATGATTTTTTGCCCTGAATCAATCTATCGCCTGGGACTTGAGAATTCTGATGTATGTTATCAATTCAACCCTGGGGGTGAAATTGGATAACATGAACTTGCAATCTAGGCACTACACTACATTTTAGAATCCATATAGTTCATCATGTGTTTGTATAAATTGTTCCCTAGGTGACTCGTGTCGATGCACTTTAATAACAAGCAATAGCTAGATGTAGAATATGTAGATAGATGTATGCATGGAAAAATGAACTTCCCCTCCTATGAAGTGCATGCAAAAGAATGCGAGACGTTATCCCTTGAATGAATGCTAGATGTATGCTTTAATTCTCTTGAGAATGCCTTTAGATGTAACGTTAGGTGATGATAGTAGATGTTTAGTGCTTGGTCCTTTATTATGGTCATATAGCTTTGTATTTATATGATTCCCTTTTTTTAATTTTTTAATTAAACACTAAAAGGATGAACACCAAGTAAATAATATTCTCAATGGCTAGAAAGGACCCAAAATATGTGAGCAAGACATAAAGAGGTCGGGGGCACCTGGACGCCAGCATCTTGGGTTTGTGCACTGTAATCGGTGTCCCAACTCAGAAAAACTAAAGTGTCAAAGGTCAAAATGGGAAAGAAGGTGTGTAAGACCAAGAAGGAAACCAAAAAGAAAGAAAAGAGGCCAAAGACAGTGGTCAATTAGTAATTGTCTTGTTAAGGAATCATATGAAAAGTGGTATGTGATCACGACCTAGAAATATAACCAAAGTGCTTGATTTAGTGTCTATAGTATGTTTAAGTGATTTTAGGTGAGATGTGTTGAATCCTTTACTTGGTAAGAAGATTCATACCTGTAGTGATTGTTTACCTAATGACTGTAGATGTGTTATTATGATATTCAAGGATCTCTAGGTGCCTTCGCAAGTATTTGAAGTGAGTGCATCAATCTAGTGCCATAAAATTTCTAGGTTAGCAAATGAGGTAGTGTTTACTTGCTTATATAGGGTTCCATAGGTGATTTATTAAAGAAATTCCATACTAAAGGGATTAAAATACCCAACAAAGAATATGAAATTGAAAGCTAAGTTAGAGAACATGTCAATCCAAGACTGTATAAGTCATCCAGACCAAATATAACATCCTAACCAAACTTGTATGACCTTTCCCAGGGATGGAAAACATGTAATATTAAGTTTGCAAATTTTCAATTAATGTTTTTCTATGGATTTTATACATTTTACTCTCATAAATTGATGACATGGCAATCTGTAAGGATAAACTAGCTAGACAAGAGACATCCGAATATGTTAAGAGAGAATGGAAAGGTTGTGTTTATCTTAGAAAGAGTGCATTGTCAAAACCAAAGAGTGTCAAAGAGTAAATTTCCCAGTTTGAGTGTTTAAATTTTTAATTTATATATACAATTCTATATAATAATTTTTATAATAGTTTTGTAGGCTTTTTCCATTTTCGGATAGACATCATTATTTTTGTATTGGTTTGAAAGAAAAAGTTCATTTTTAGTTCATTTTATTTTTTGTTTTATGCTATTATATCATTATTTGAAAATTACATTTAATTCACTAAATAATTATTATTTTATTTGAAAGAGCCAATTAGCTTATATCAATGTATATCTTTGAAAGCCGATACAACCAAAGTGTCTTGAAAGCTTCACCCTTTATGCGCCTATTCTTCACTCTCCCAAATCCTCCTCCAAAACTTTGATCTTCCACTCCACGCCTGTAAACCCAGGACTTTGATAGATTATCCTTTGCATCATCAAAAACCTTATTCACCAAGAAATGTTCTCATCTATCTATCCCATGAGACGGAGGTCTACTATGCAACTGCTCCAGAGTTTGAGCTCTTTATCTATGACCCCGATAGTAGAGGAGAGCTTCTGCAAATTATTCACCTTTTTCGTGGAGTTTGAAAGCTTCATCGATGAAGTTCAATCTTGCAACAAGCATATCTTCCACCATGGCCTCCATAGCTCTGCCATAGACAAGATACTTGTGCATATCTTTGATACTCTGTACTTCATCTTGGCTCAAAATTACAGGTGGTGGAAGAGTAGTCAATGGGGTAGGGTCCAAAACCTTGTCCTTAGACAAAAGAGATTTGATGAAACCTGTGAGAATCTGGGCTTGTTCCTCCAACTATTCAAAAGTTTGCTACCCTTTCTCTACCCTACCAATGACTCTTGTGACCGTTTCCTAGAGGTTGTGGATCTCGCCTTCAGGAGTAGACTCTCCCATTGGAATTCTTGAGAGTTCTAAGTCAGATGCCTGCAAGTCCTGCTATGATTTGTCCACTGTAGGCTTAGCAATCTCCAAGAATTGCTGACCTTGAGCATCAGACACTATTCTGGAGGTGATTTTGGATTTCTTGGCATGAGAAGGAGTAGTGCCCAACAAGGCTACCACAGCATCAAAATTTGGCCCTGAGCTCCGAGAGGAAGATTTTCTCTTCCTACTGTCAATGAGAGGTTGGACCCATGCAAAAGAGGAAGAGGAAGCAAGCAGGAGGGGCAAGAGGACCAAGAGACAGAGAGCTCATGATGCTCAAGGTTTGCACAGCTATTGTCTCAAGTTGAGATGTGAGTGGGGCACTGGAGACAATCACTGCAGAGGAATCAATAGCACTTGGAAGTTCAGTGCTCTGGACTTCCTTATCTTTATCTGTTGGATCTTCAGGAGCATTTGCAGGGGCTGGCATTTCACTCTCTTCACTTTCATTGAGAACAATGATGTTCTCTAGTCCCAAAGGCACTTCTACCTGCTTTCTTTGAGGATCTTTTTCCACAGGCTCCTTCTTAACCTCTTTGAGTTTCTTCTGGTACACTTGAGTGGATGAAGAAGGAGTGGAAGCTGCAGGTCCTTGCGTTGATGAGGCAGGAGGGGTTTACACAGGTGTGTCTGATATGGGAGTCGATGCTTCCCTCCTTGGTGTTGAAACATCCTTAGAGGAGGATTCTCCTGAGTGCCTTCTGAGCTCTTGAACTTTCCTGTCAAACCAGACCTTAGTCCTGACTAAGATTGGAGCAAGGATCTCGGCCAGATCATCTTTCTCTTTCCTGTTCCAATCCAAGTCCTCCAAGGGAGTGTGCTTAACCACATTGTCATACTCATATGAGTATAGATCAGAATTGTCATCCTGGAGTCCTTCAGGAACTTGGTACAAGCCGAGTTCTTGGATCAATTGCAGAGAGAACCTACCATAGTGCCTCCTTCTAGCTTCAAAATCATCCGCACAGTCAGCCCAATAGTCCTCTGTATCTGCCCTATGATGATAGATTATCTTGATGTTCTGCTCAATGAACTTCTTCAAGTCGAAGAAAGTTCTTGGCTTGAAGAAATGAACAGTGATGGGAACCAGGGCTCTTTCTATATTCTGTGCGTCCAGGGCTGTTTTACAAGTGTAATTTCCCAAAGAGATGGGAAAGTGCAAACCAAAAATCTTCTTGTCTCTGCGAGTTCTGTGTAATTTGTCTAACTACCTGCATACTTCAATCAAAGCCATCTTATCACTGTAGAACATGGGAAGCCTCAAAGGGGTGCTCTCACAGCCGTAAAGCTTGATATAAGAGAATTTTCGAATTGGATAAAATAAGCACCGTGAGTGCGATATCGATTCATGGCTTCATCAGAAAACCTTCTAGTAGTGTCACCCTCAAGCAGCCTGACCACGTACATGGTCAAAGCATCATTTACCCTTCGAAATTACGATTGCTAGTCTCTAGGGTGAACTGCGGACAGTAGGCGTATACAGGATCATCCTTGTGGGCATCAATGTAAGAAAAACCAAACCATTGCCTTGATGCCACCAGAGTATACATCAGGTAAAAAGTCATGTAGAACTTCTTCGTTTGCTGTACATTGGACAACTGCTCGCCAAGTTCATGCTGATGATTTCCACCCAGTTGATATTTTGAGTTCCCTCGCACACCATGCTGATGAGCGGGCACATCCAGAAATGGAACTCATTAGTAGAAGGTAAGCCCATAACCCGAGCTAGTAGGATTATGAAATCTGACAACTCTTCATTGAAATCTGCTCGGAAGAGAGTCTTAGAAAGATGAGACGCTCCCTTCTTAGGGTTTTTAAGCCATGACTTCACCACCGCACCTTGTATTTGTCGCTGTCTTGATTAAACAGGGCCTGTGCTTGATCCCGGGAAACAACTATGGCATTATCCATTTCTGGAATCCTCAGTGCAGTGCTAATGGCGGTAGCATCCAGCTTGGCGATGAATTCCCCGTGTACATTAGTTAATTCGCTCGAATCAGGGTCGAAGTGAGCTCCGCATGAAAGCACTGTATCAGCACACTGTACCGAGATCGGGAAACCTCCAGCGAAAGCCAAACCGTTGTCATGAATCATCTGCACCATTGGTGTAGGGCTTGCATCTGCCATCCTTGCCCAAAAATCACCGAAGTCAAGATGACGAGCTTCACTGTCCCCAATATTGTGAATGACAGACTCAAGTGGCGAGATTTGTTCTTGTCCCTGAAACTTGATCTTCATATTGATAGTAACTCGGAGGACAGAGACGCAAACTAGACTCGGGAAGGAAATACAGAGGAAAGGGATACACGCGCAGGTTTTTAGATTGCAAGGGTTCGAGCAAAGGATAGCATGGAAGCAATGTGAAAAATGCAAAGGGGGTATGCCCGTTATATAGCCGATTAGGAGAGAGAAAGATAATGAATGTGCATTTAATACATACCTACCAATTTGAATAAGCATGATATTCGGGTAGAGTGGGAAAAATAAGCACGAATGGCACTTGGTTCATTTGGGACATGTGAGACGCGAAAGCGTGAAACACGCGGCTCGGCCGATTCGGGCGAAAAGGTGACAATGGGTCCGGAAGAGTTTGGGACATTTGGGACGCGAAAGCGCTGAAGTACGCGGTTCGGGCGAATCGGCCGAAAATGGAACAACTTGCCCGATTGAACCTGGGACACTTGGGACAAGAAAGTGCGAAGTACGCGGTTCGGGTGTTTCGGCTGAAAATGGAACAACTTGCACAATTTGACTTGGGACATTTGGGACAAAAAGTTCCGACGGGCCCGAAAAAGACAAACTTCGGGGAAATCGGCCGATCGGGGAACAGAGCGCACTTTTGAACTTGGGACACGTGGGACAAAAATGTCCGACAGGCCCGAAAAACACACAAAATGACCCAAAAACGTAGATTTTCTCAATTTCACGACTTTTAACATTTTCAGTACAACAGAGAAGACACTTAAACTCAAAATTTTGAAAATTCACTTTCTTAAGAGCAGGAATTTTGAGTGGACAACACTACCAAAATTTGATTGTATCCGAAAAGCCATCCATGAGAGAAAGCATTTCATGGCCGCGAGTGAGATCAACAAGTTGATCAATACTTGAGGGGGAAGTCATCCTTGGGGCAAGCGAGGTTAAGGTCTCGAAAATCCGTGCATATCCGAAGTCTCCCGTCGCTTTAGTGACATGTGTACGATGTTAGAAATCCATTGAGGATAGTCAATAGGAAAAATGAAGGAAACAGAAAGGAGTCGTTGAAGCTCTTCTTTGACCAAGAGGGCAATGCGTGGATGCATTTTCTCGGTTTGTTTGACTTGTTTGGAATCGGGTTTTAGGGTAATGTTATGGACAAAGAATGTCAGGATCAATTCTTGGCATGTCAGCGTAGGACCAAGAGAAAGCTTGGTTGCGGGTACGGAGAAAGGTAGTAAAGGCGGCTTGTTCTGATGTGTTAAGGGATTGTCCGATCTTCACAATGTGAGGATCCTCCTCTGTGTGGATGTTGATTTCTATAGTCGACTCATTCAGCATGGTTTGAGTTTCAGATGGTAAGGTGCGTTGAATATAGGAGTCATCCGCACCAAGGTAAGTGAGGATGGAGTCGTCATCCTGGCACTCAACAACATTAATCGAAGGCAAATCCTCTTCGATCATGTCTGGATACAGAAGGGGAAGAGAAGATGGGTCCTCATTATCGCGTTGATAAGTGAGAGGACCTAGGAAGATAGCATTTATGAAAAAAAAAAAAGTTAGGAGGGATAGATTCAGGGTCTATCGACTCTGTGGGTGACGATGGCAAAATGGGTGATGATGGTTTGGTAGGGGTGACATCGTCATCTTCCAGGATACAACTGACACAAGGTTTCTCTGGTGTAAGTGTTTCAGGAAAACCGAGACCACTACGATCATTGTGTTTGCGTGTAGTCACGGGAATGAGTGTATGTCGGCCTTGTTCATAAAGACCAAAACCAAAGCCTTTCCAAGCACAGCGAGTCAAGAAGGTGAGGGTGAAACGACGATTTGTCAGGTATTGAAAATCGGATTGGAAGGGAACCACCCCAAGAGGAGGTTTAGGGGTAACAGAGGATGCGTCGACACCCCCATACGTTAGGTTGGTGCGGCAATTAGGTGGTCCGTAAGAGATTACCTCCCCCACGCGATGGTCATAGGTAGGATGTGCATGTAACTATCTCGTACTCCTGTGGGGTATGGAAAGAACTAACGTTATATAGGTGGTACTTCCCCAGCATAAGGTGTTGAAAAACATCTACTAAGGGGTCTGAGGTTGGGATGTTATCTGCGGGAAAGGAAGTGGTATTTGTGACGGCGGTTTCATTGGTTGAAGGCGTGGGTGCGGTTGAGGTAGATGGTTGAGGTGCGGTTAAAGTGGATGGTTGGGTTGGATGAATGGGTGTCTTGACTGGTACAAGCACATCATTAGGGCGATATAACATATTACAGGTTTTAAAGGGGGAGGATTAGCTTTTACGGTGTAGGACTTCCCCTCGTACTCAAATTTTATGCATCTATGTAAGGTGGAGGGAACGCATCCCATAGCCCGGATCCAAGGGCGGCCTAACAACATATTGTATTGGAACTCTCCCTCAAGGACATAGAAGAGTTTGGGTAAAGTGTGTGGCCCTACACGAATGTTAAGGATCACGGTACCTAAGGTAGAAGTAATAGCATCATTGAATGACCGCAACATGATGGGGTTGGCACACATGCAACTAGAAGGGATATTCATTTGTTGGAAGGCTTTTGAAGAGATGATGTTTAGACTAGCACCCCCGTCAATCATAACACGACGCACCCGAATGTCCCAGACATAAGCTGAGATGAAAAGAGTAGGGTCAGGATCTTCGCACCAAAGTCGACAATTTCGTCTTTGGAGAAACTGACAGCAGCGGCTTGTGCATGTACTGAGAGAAGTGGTTGAGGAGATAGGTTGTTTGGTGAGCGAAGAAACATGATTGGGTGTGAGAATGGAGGTAACAGAAAGGTTTCATTAGGTAAGACCTCTATCCCTTGAATAATTTCAACGAGAGCTTGTCGATAAGACTCGGAAGTTTGAATGAGATCATACAATGTCATTTTTACAGGTGATTGGTGAAGTTGTCGATCATGGTTCGGTGGGAAACTCCATTAGAGACGGGGTAGGCGGGTCCATGAATAACCACTTTAGGTGGTGGTGTGATTGGGATGGTGGACGGAGAAAGGGAGGCCGCAGTGTGCTTTCTTTCACTTTCCCATTTTTTTTCTGCCCTCGAGTAGCAACACTAATCATATTGATCTCGTGAATACGAGAGGAGGAAGATGGTATGGATAAGTCCTGGTCTTCGAGAGGTGGAGTTGTAATAATGATAGATTTTGGTGAGGCGGGACGGGTAGTATAGGAGAGGGAATGAAGCTAAATGTCTATCCCTTCGTAAGTTGTCTTTCTTAACTTTTCTATCTCGAGAGAGGTGTGACGAAGTATGGCTTTTAACGCTTTGCATTCCTCTACGTCATGTCCTGGTGTGCGATGGTAAGCACAGATTTTAGACTCATCATAACCTATAGGTCGAGGTTTAGATGGATCATAAGGTCTAAGTGGGGGTAGGGAAATGGTCGCATTCTCCACCAACATAGCAAGGATTTTGGCGTAAGACCCTTTGAGTGGGTCAAAGTCAGAGGAAGATGAGGCTATTGTCGGGTAGTTTCTGGTAATGACGGGGTATGGTTGATTTGTATGGGTGGTGGTTTAGCCAAGGGGTTTTGATAATGGGTTTTAACTAAACGTGGCTTCTTTGGTGTAGAAGCTATGTTTAGCTGGTTAGATGATGGGGCCATAGACGATGTGGTATCAGAAAACAACCACGGAGAAATAGGAGTGACAGCAAACAAATCTTTTGATGATGGGATTTGTTTAGGGTTGATAGGTGGACAGGATACGCGGGGTGACGGTGTTGATATACCCTTGGATCTCTGTATGGGTGCAGAAGGCGTAGGTCGTTTTAAAGAAAATGCAGGAGGTATGATATATTGATGCAAGGTGGAGGGATGAGGTCCCAGTATGGAAGGTAGGTGTGACGACGATGGTTTTAGTTGTGATAGAGACATAGGTTGAGGAGATTGAGTCGGTCTCCTAAATGGATGGACGACTTTATTTTTGGATAAGTTAAGCCGCTTAGGTGGGTGTGTTAGACTGGGTATTGGTGAGGTCCCAAGCGTAGGGGAAGATTTGGTTAGGCTAATAGAGGTGGATGAGGTATTTGGTAGAGATGAGGGGGGTGAAGATGAGGACATAGGCATTTTAAGCTTTTGTAAACACTTCGGGTATATGGTAGAGGCGTCTGGATCGGTCATCTGCATTTGAGTAGAATATGGCGTACTCAAACGTTCCCATAGGACTCGTCTATCTTTTGGGAATGACAGTCCTCACGTGTGAATAGGAACTTTTGTATGGAAGAAAGGTGGGTTGTGATTCCGGTCCACTGTGGGTGTGATACAGGGGGTAGATGAGGCACTGTATCAATGGGCGTTAAGAGGTCAACCGGTCGCTAAAAAGATTTAGGCGATGAAGAACTAATAGGTAGGAGGGCATGTTTGAGAGGATCCGTCATGTTTAAAGAATGTGGTGATGTCGGTGCAAGAGGTTTCTCATCTAAGGATGACAAAAGAAGTGGTGAACCTTCCTCTTGTACAACAAGAATGGTAGAAGGAGACATTTGGGAAATAGATAAGTTAGATAACATCCGCTCACAGTCTTGCAAGGATGTGGTGTAAGAGGGCTCATTTGTGAGAAGAGAACTCTGGGCGGTTAATTCCTTGATGGGTAAAGGAACAGCAAGGATTTCGTCTTGTCTTGATGGTGATGAAGGGGGTTTGGGTTCCTGTGTTAGTGAAGAGGCTTGATTCAGAATTTTTTCGATAGAGGCTTTTGGCTGGGAGTCGAAGACTGCATGGATCTCATGAACACTCTCCTCGGCTAAGATATCTTGGTTTATGTTACTGTTAGGAGAGTGATTCAGGAATGGTTTGTTGAAAATTTTCAAATTTTGGTTAGCAGGAGTGTTAGGATTATCGAGGGCTATATCTCCTGCATCAACCATTTCCTGCACTATGTTTTTCAACATCTTGCAGTTTTCATGACTGTGTCCCTTCATGCGGTGGAAGTTACAGAAGTCATTTTCTTTGTACCAAGAAGGTATGGCGTGAGTGGAATCAAACCCGGAGTGAGGTTTAATAGGAGGTAAGGTAATGGCTCCTGCTTTAAGCAATTTTTCCAATATCACACCATAAGTTTCTCCCAAGGGGTGTAATTGATGGGCTCAGCTTTATACTTATAGGTGGTTTTTGGCGGGGTATTAGACGGTGGTTGGGATTTGACCATCACCGCGTGCACAGCTCCTTTTGATTTCGAAGCAGTCGATGGGTGAGGATTGGTGGTGTTAGGTTTGTTGGTGGAATCTTGGGTTCGAAATTGGGGTTTTTGTTACAAGAATCGCAATTTCTCTTCCTCTAAGGCTCGAATCTCTAGTTTTCGAGCCATAGTAAAGGCTTCATCAAATGTGCGGAAAGTTTGAATTTGGAGGGTAGGAGAGATGCTTAGCGCAGCCCACGTAAAGAGTTCAATAAGTTCGGCCGAGGTAAGGCATACGTAAGTTGGTTGATAAGGTTCCCGCCATCATCCAACGAAATCTGCGATAGATTCATCTTCAAATTGTCGGATGGTATAGAGGTCGGTGATAGATACTTTCTTGGCAATGTTAATGGAGAAATGATCCAAGAAAGATTGGGCTAGTTGGTTAAAAGAGAAGATTGAGTGCTGGGTTAAAGCACTGTACCACTCCAAGGCGGGTCCTGATAAGGTCATGGGAAAGGTGCGGAGTAGTAAGGCATCATCGTAAGCAATTAGATAGCAGGCATGTCTAAATGAGCGCAAGTGTTGTTGAGGATCCTCCTTACTATTAAAACGGGTAAATTTTGGTAATTCCCATTGAGGAGGATATGAATGAAGGGGGACAGAAGGGTGGATAGGCTCCCGACAAACTTGCTCATATGTCAAGGCGCTACGACTTCCTGAAATAGAAGCCTCCAGATTTTGCATTTTGTCCATCATTTGTTTGATGAAATCCGTGGTTGGATGAGCTGATGGTGCGGTTGCGGCAAATGGAGGCAAATTGGGCCAAGGGCCTCCACTAGACAATGGTGGCGTTAAATGTTGATAAGGTATGGAGGACGAATGTGTTGAGGTGACCGAATAGGGATGTCCTATATAAGACGTTGAGGTCATGGGATACGTGTGTGGGAATGAAAATGTGGGCGGAGCTTGAGAAGGAAAGCTCGTGTGGATAGGTGGCAGAGAGCAAGTCATGAACGGAACAGTCTGCAAGAGAGACGAGGTAGGAGCAGTCGGCGGTAATGACATGTGGGGCCCAAGATTAACCAAAGGAAAGCCAATCTATGTCGTATGAACCCCCGGGGCATTTGGATTAGGAGATGGGACTAAGGATGCAGAAGGCAAAGCGGAGTTATCAGGCGGAGAAGGAGCTAAATGAGTAGCTATACTAATAGGCATGCCAACAAGGAGTTGACCATTGGGTGTACGGTCAGGGGCATGAGACAAATAGTATTGACGGGCGCTAGGATTGGCGTCAGAAATTTTACAAATTCCTTATCTCCTACGAGGATTTTAGGAACCTCACTTTGGTGTCCGTAAGGTTCCCATAGAATGTGAAGGGGGTGATTCAGAGCAAAGGCACAGAGCAAGCATGTGAAACCATGGCGGCGGCTTGCTTTCGAGTGATAACAACCATGGACAAGAGTACACAGTAGGGTTTCAATCTATCAGGAACAGAAACAAACTCAGAATGGTGAAATTGGTAGGTTGCTGGTTTGAAACTTTTGAAGACGAAATCGATATCGGTTAGGTAACCGATGTCGGTTAGATCAGAAAGCCGGCGCCGGTAAGCTAACCGATGTCGGTAGAATAGAATTGGTGTAAGAAGCAAGTAGGAAGTTATTGATTTGGTGTTTAACAGTGCTTAGTATGCCTACCAAACTGTTCTGTAGTGATCACAGAAAACAGTGTATGACAGAGAAACAGAACTAAAAACAAGCAAGAATGCACAAACAAATTAGCAGACTAACCCTAGGGTTAATTTTAATCAATTTGGGCTTATGCCTTTAGATGTAGAATGATGTCAATCCTAAACAAAAGACTTAGGGGAAATGTCAAGTTTGTTTTGGCTTATAAGGTTACCTCAATCGGGCGGAGGAATACCGCGGAAAAGGGGGGATGTTTTGAGCTGTTGTGTTAATTGTGAAGTGATTCGGTATGTGTTGTGCAGTGAAAGTAAGATTAATTTCCTGTCAATACCATGGAAATCACCCCCACGTGTATGACCTGTTACTTAATCTACGTTCACTAGAATTGAAAACAACAAGCAAGAATGTAATGCACGTGTTTTAAACCCAAATTGAAAATTTTATTCGATGAAGCAAGGAAGATGACTTTTACTAATGCAAAACTGGGAAAAGCAAGACAAATTCTTTTACCAAATATAACAAAATATCGTGTGAAATTTTTAGAAGAAGAAAACAGCAAGTATGCTCCCTATATGAAAGCAAGCAAGAGAAACAGAAACCCGAAATGGGTCCCACCGGGCGTGCCAAAATGTTTCGCATGGAATTAACAGACTCTTTGGAATAGATTTGCTTCTATCCGTTCATTCCTTTGAGAAACAGATAAGGGTTAGGGCTAGGAGGAATACCTGTTGAATGTTGAGATGGTGTGCGCGTACCATAGAGAAAGAGATCAGGTCGACTGCGAAGAACTCCTTTTTGTCTTGGAAGGACTACCTGTAAGTAAGAATACAAGACCACCAGATTTTAATTAGACAATAAATGAGAGAACTACCTTGGGCCCAGGAAATATAAAACTTCCTTTCGAAGGTGGTCAGTTCCCCTGCTAATATGAATTAACACAAATTCTAACAAATAAGCTATTGTCAATTACAATTTGTTTACCTTGTTAGAAAAAGTAGAGAAAGGACTGGTCTTGGTTTAGAATCACGGTGACCGATGTCGGTCATCTGTAATCAGATCTTGGTTGTTGGTAACCGATATCGGTAGGGGAAATGTTTTAGGGGCTTTTGGTGAAGGTTGGTTGTAAGGTGGTTGTGTTGTTTTATAAGGCTGATAAATGGGTGGGGTTAGGTAATGGGGTGATGAGAAGGACTCAGAGAGTACGGGGGGGTGTTCTTGGGGTAACGTAAGGGTAGAGGAATGACAGTTAGATGTAGTGTGTTCTTTGGGTAGTAGATCTAGGAAAAGACTTATGATGGCATGTGATTCAAGTTCAAGAAATGTTATTAAAAGGACATACAAGATACTACTTATTGATTATTGATAAGGATGCAGTCCAAGAAGCGTGTGATGACGCGAGTAACTCGGGTAGGATGACCGACAATCAGAGATGAGCTATCTTCCTCCCAATGAACAGATGAGTGTCATAAGGCTCTGGTTACTCAATTGCAGCTTTGGGCTTGATGTCCTTCTCTGTAAACTCTTCTTGTTTCTTTCACTTGTCTCTGTTCAGCCAAGTAAATTCTGGATCCTTCCAATGACTTCTCCTTTTTTTCGATCAAATGAAAATCCGATCCCTTGTTTTTGGTTGGGAGTGGTCATTTACAGGGAACCGATGGCGGTTACGTAACCGACAACGGACATTGGTCGAGTAGAACCGGCAGATCGGTCAGGTCAAAGTGGGCTATTTTTAGTAAAATAGCCAGCTTTCCCTCCTTTTCTCCCGAGGGATTAGTTGCGGGCTTGGTCAAGTCATTATGAGGTCGGTTTTGGGTGCGGGTGAGGAGTAATTAGTCATAGGTGTGGATGTAGACCAAGTTATAGGTCTTAATTCGGTTAGTTTAGGGTTAAGACTAGGTCATGATGAGGTGGCAAAATGAGGTGGCAGGTATGGTGATGTGGATTTATTAATTATAAGGTAATTAATAAATAATTGTGTAAGGTTTAGGTGATGAGGTTAGGTTGCGAAATGAGATGTGGGGCACAGGGGGTCGTAAGACACAAATTTGGTATCTACAACTAGCTAGACAAGAGACATCCGAATATGTTAAGAAAGAATGGAAAGGTTGTGTTTATCTTAGGAAAAGTGCATTGTCAAAACCAAGAGTGTCAAAGAGTAAATTTCCCGGTTTGAGTGTTTAAATTTTTAATTTATATATACAATTCTATATAATAATTTTTATAATAGTTTTGTAGGCTTTTTCCATTTTCAAATAGACATCATTATTTTTGTATTGGTTTGAAAGAAAAAAGTTCATTTTTAGTTCATTTTATTTTTTGTTTTATGCTATTATATCATTATTTGAAAATTACATTTAATTCACTAAATAATTATTATTTTATTTGAAAGAGCCAATTAGCTTATATCAATGTGGCAATTTCGCCAAATATTAGCCATTGAAATCATTCCTAAAGCATACAATTCATCGGGATATTATAGAAATTTTATAGGTCCATTCTTAAAATTGGATTTGGTTCATATGTTACATTGTGGTATATGTTATTATCAATATTTTTACACATTGGATTGCTTATTACTTATCTTTCATTTATGGACCTTACCCTTTTTGTGTAAGAAACTTGTGTCCTTTAATTGTCACCTCTATAGTCTTTCTTGTGTGACCCTTGGCCTCTTTTATGTTGGTAACACCTTTGTATCCCTTGTAAGTGACCATCATGCCTTCTATGCTGCATTGTGGGTGACATTACTCATGACTTTTGTTTGAGCTTGCGTAGTTGTATGCTTGTTGTATTTTCCATATTTTTATGTCATGCTCCATAGTATACACTCTCTCTCCAGGCCAATTCTACAACGTGGATATCTCTAGAACATTCTATATATTCCAATGATAATAATACGGTACAGAAAACACTTCAATTGATCTATAAGCTATCTCCTCATCTAAAAAGAGTTGGAGTTTAGTGGGATAATTACAGAGATATAAATGTAAATCACGAAGATAGACAAAATTACATGAAACAAGAATAGGTTTACAAGGTTACAAATAAGAACATAAGAATTTTTAATATAGGTAAAATGTTGTACACTTAGATACAACCATAACACAATAGTATCATGCATAGTGATGGTTATGTCCTACTCAATGTTTTACATTCACGGCTATTGTCTTTTATAAAAATAAAAATTTATAGTGGTGGAGACAAGAAATTACACAAAGGAATGTAAGTCATAGTAAAAAGTCATTGTGGTTACTATTTCAATTTTATTTTGTCTTACATGTTATAGATTTGTCTAATTTCATATGGTATTTCTATTCTCGATGTTAAGACTATTAATAATTATGTACCTTGATCAATCAACGGTGGTATGGTTCATTGAAATAGACACCTTTGGGTCAAGTGGCACATGATGGTATTGATATTATTCCTTATGAGCCCATGTGGTTTAACCCCTCTTTTTGTCTTGAACTTACTACACCCCAACATCCCAATTTAATTTATTATTTCTCTTCTACTTTCAATTTTGGGGTTTGTATGTCCCCAAACGTTTTTTGTTTTACTATTTTATATTATTTTTACCTAGTTGGGTCTACTTTACTTCCAATTTTACTTGTTGTTTCTATTCCTTAGAATTGGGGATTCAAGTACCCCTAATTTTCTATTTTGGATACAATAATATCCATCTCCATGTTCCTTGAGAAAGGGAATAATATTATACATCCAAGGTTATGATTTGGTCCTACGCATATAGGTGTACTCCTTCCTTACTCATTTTTAATTTATAAGTTACAAATTTAAAATTAAAATTAACTTTCAAGTTCAACATTCAAGAAACCAGAAAAGGAAAAGCATGTTTACATAATTTGATACCTCCTTTAATATAGAAACATTCATTTGCTAGCTTAATGGGAGGGGGTGAGTAACATATAAACACATTTGGCACTTAACATTTGTAATTTGATTTATATCACTTATTCACGACTTGTTCATGCAAAAAGCTTAAACACATTTTATTACACTCTCCTAAGGATTGCAAACACTTCCTATTCTCCTATTGATTTTCTCAAACACCTACATGAATTATTTTATCTCTCATAGACATCTTAGAAATTCATGTAAGGATTTTCTAGATTTCCACTTATAACTTTATATCTCCCCTGGATGGAGTTGTAAATGTGGCACATAAATGTAGTATAGTTTTGTTCCATATTCAATGGTTTTGTCCTCATTTGAAGAATTATTTTTATCAAAAATAATTACTTCACTTCATCCTTAACACCCCATGTCATCATAATTGAAAAATTATATCCCCTAGAATTATATAAATATAAAATAAATCCACTTATTCCCTTTCTCGACATTTTAAAGTGTATATATATATATATATATATATATATATATATATATATATATATATATATATATATATATATGTGTGTGTGTGTGTGTGTACACACACACACACACACACACACACACACACACACACACCATGTCATCATTAGTGAAAAATTATATCCCTTGGAATTGTGTGTGTGTGTGTGTGTGTGTGTGTGTGTGTGTGAAATATCCCATTTAATATTTCTTAATTCAAGTGAAAACATTATAAGAAAACCATATGCAATTTTGAAGAAGTCAAAACTAGGATAAGATAAGACCAAGTTCATCCAAGAGCATTTTTACCCAAGTCAAATCATTACAAGCCAATGCAAGCTATCAACATCAAGTGTTCAAGAGCCACATTTGTAATTGTGTTCATGTAGTTACATCATCACACAATAAGTAGAGAACTACATGTATTGTATGCCTCTTTAGAGTAGCTACTTTGGTAGTGTAGGGGTGCCACAACTTAAATTGGTGACCCTTTTTATGGTTTTTTAAGAGAGTTAGGGTTTAGAGGATATAAGTATGATATCATGAGCTTAAACACATCTTGTGATCTCACACACACACACACACATGTATGTATGTATCACATGCTCCATCTATAAAATAATAGCTTCGAGGCTACGTAAGGGTGTCAAAACTCAAAATTTTGACCCTTTTTATACGCTTGCTCGAGAACGGGGTTTGGAAGAAATAAGTATTATGTTTAGGAGCTTCCACACATCTTCCAAGATTGTAATCACACATAGAGATATATATCTATATATGTCACATTCTCCAACAGTGAAATGTAAAAAAACATCAAGGGAAGGTAGTTATTAGGCATTCCTCAAGGTTGATGAGGAAGAAAAAGGCATGATTTCGTATGAAAAAACAAACTAATATATAAAGAGATAAGTTTTATATAAGATATCTTGTCTTTCCCATCGATGATTCTGAGTTTGAGGATTAAGAACTAGAGGATTCTTTTTATGAATGTATGGAGAATGTATTTGAAATCATTTTAGAAGGATTGTTAGAGGTTTGAGCCGTGAACACTTTGTTTCTAGCATGAGGGAAATGCATGAGACTGCAAATAGTGAATTTACGTCTTGTTGCAAGTGTTTTGATGTATTTGGTTCGAGTTCCTTCTAATGAGGTTCTTATCATAGGAAATCACATTATAGAAGGAATGTGAAGTGTTAGTTCAAGGTTCTATAGTGAATTACTCTGTTTATGCTTGTCCTTTTAACAAGACTCATTTAAACCTGACTGAGACAGTTCTTTGGAGAATGTTATGAGAAATATTCATTGATTAAAGTTTAAACACGTGTTTAAAGATTTAATTTAAGGAAGAGGAGATATTTTTAGTAGATTCTGATGCTTGAAGAAAGAGAAGAAAATTCGAGAACGAAGAACTTGTTGGGTGGAGGTAAGACCCTGTTTTCCATAATTTCCATAGTAACTAAACGTAGCACTTTGTGAGTTGAAAATTATTTTATCCCTCTCTGTTAACCCAAACATGTTTAGGAGGTGCATGCAGACCTACAATTTAAATTTGACGAATTGAAACAAGTTCCATTGCATGTTATAAGACTTTTATGCTTCACAGGCCGAGACAGGGGGTTATGAAGGGCTTGGTTGCAAACTAGCATTTGAAGCGTTTTGTATAAAAATTTAAACCTTGAAACTTCTTAGGAGGAATCTAAGGGATATGAAGAAAGTATGTATGAAGGATTTACGTGTGGGAAAGCTAATATATTCTTGTTACATATGACAGTTGGGTCACTAAGAGGACTGTGACAGAGTATATACCTAGGGTTTGTCTCAAAATTGAATTTGAAGCCTTTAAACCTCGAACCTTGATTTGAGAATTGGAAGCCATCATTTTGAAAATGTCCTCCAAAATATTATGAAGAAATTTTGGTTTTTCTATGGATAAGCTTACAGTGAAACTTGACAGTCTATGATTACCGTTCAGTGACAGGTCTAAAACCTTATTTAAGAGGTAGATCGTGAAGAACAGGGGATTTTATTTTACTACCAAGCTCTCTAACTTTGGGAATGATGAGAACATGAAAATAGGTATCCAAATAGGCTTGGATTGTGTTTTGAAACCACCTAGAGGGAAAGATATACTTGGAAACTTGAGGAAGCGGGGCTAAGGGAGGTCACAGAAACTACAGAAGAAAAAGTGAGATTGTGAGGAAAGTATAAAGAATTGAATCAATAAATTTACTCCCCACCATCACAAGGGAAAAGGGTGTTTGATAATGTCAACATTATGTTTTGGGTATGCATATTTTTTCCAAGTCATGAGATCACCATGGTTTTGCTCTTAAAAGCCTCCAAAAGATAGTTTTTAGCAAGATAGGAGTAAGTTGGTGTGTTGACCTTTGTGGAATCAAGTTCGTATTGATATTTCATTGGAATAAGCTCATGAGACAAGGGTTATGGTTGGATGGAACAATTTAAGGCTAAAGACTCAAAAGTTTCCTGACTTGTGCACGATCATTAGAAGACTAGTGAATGACAACATTGGCAAAATGAGGTGTTGGATTGTCATAGGATTGAAATCTTGAATCTCTGACCTCTATAAGGTAGAATGGATATTTCATGTGATGTATGAAGGGATAGTGAAGACATTTGAGATGAAATGGACAGTTTCGTGCATGTTTAAGCCATATAGACTAGTTCACAAGCTTTACATAACAAAGTACTAAGATAAATGATTAAAATTTGTTATTTTTAACTTGATAAATGCATTGAATGTGTTATGGGCTCTGCATCATCTTTCTATGCTTCAAGTGAAAATTTTAGGCTTTTACTTGATTAATATACCAAAGTAGTGTGAATTGTGTAGTTATTTTCTGTGCATTGTTTAATATCACACATGATTTGATGACCCAATTAGAAAATACCACAATATTTTGGTTTAATTAACGAAATACCTTATGTGTTATTGAGTAAGTGTTAAACCCATATTAGATTCAAGTGATGGTAGATGATTTTTAAATAAATTTTGTGTTGAAACCTAATTATGGTAGGCTAATTTTCTTGGACAAAAGGGCTAGGCATGGTGAAATTGTTGGTATAAAACTAGATTTGTGCGGAATATGATAAGGAATGGAAAACCTAATTTGGAAGACCTCTAATCATAACCGTAATAATTTGTGTAATTTATCTCTATAATCTATGGAACAAAACCATAATCCACATTCCAATTTCCTACCCTCATAAGAGATATCTATCTATATGTGTGTGGGGAATGGGCATTGATTTGATTCCCTTTGAATATTTCACAATCGTAATGATTACAGAGACAGTCCGGAAATGAAAGCGCTGCAATATGCAACCAAGAAATAAACTTGTAACGAGCTTTGCGTGTAGTTGACATTGGAAACAGTTCAATTGATATGTTGGAATCTGGTGCAAAAATGTGTGCCGTGTTTGGAATTTCGTTTGATTGTCATTTTCTGTGAGATCACACGCCGACATTTTTGAGAACGATTCAATCCATTGACTCGACTTTTGTAAAATAAAATTAGGTGTAGCCCTAAAAGGAAATGACACAGACTTCTGTCCACCGACCTCAACAAAATTTGAACATTCTATCGTCCACAAATATCCAACAAAATCAATGCGGCCGCCGCAAATAGTGTATATAAAACATTGAGAAATAGAATATATAAAGATGAAGCAGCAGGTCAGTCTCAATTCCATTAAAAAACAGAAATAATTGTGACTTGAACAGGAAAGAAATTGTTTGTCGTTTTGTTTCGCCAGTGGAGCAGTTCTAAAAAATAATAACTGTCGAGCATAACCACCGTCAGCTTTACTTAGAGTATTTTGATCGCTGCATATTTCCGCAGTATATCGAGCGAGTGGGCTCATCTTTGGAGGTGATGGAATCTAAGCTTGAGATGTTTATAATTTAATCGACGCCCAGAGTGAGAAAGGTTACATGATGTTGTAGAGCTTTATACTTTTATAGAATTTGCTATTCAATTACGAGAAGGGAACAAAGTCGACTGGTAGAAAGTTACAAAAAATAAAAGAAGTTAGTTTGAGCAAATTAGAATAGGTGGTGCTCATCATTTCATAAAATAATGTCACTTGAGGAGCCCCCAAAAGATCTTCTTGACGATGATTGCTGAAAGTCAATCGGTATCATTTGTATATGCAAGCACCTTCCTTATAAACTACATGTTGTTCAATCAACTCATTGGAAAAGTTTATCCAATTTGTTGTATACTAGCAATCGCACATGATGGGTGTAATGGAGATGTTGAAGATATTCGTAGAAGAAGTTAAATTTTTGGAAGTGAAATACTACGGTAGGAAGAGGGGTGATGCAATAGAAGAGGGTTGAGAGTGGAGAAGTCCAGGGGCAAAGAAAATATTAAGAGGAATCTATGCAAACTATTCTCTCTTACAATTAAGGGCATATGAACAACATGCCATTTTTGTCAATTGTTTGAAGGAGAAAGAGGGTGTGGTGCAAAGATCGTCAATGCAATATACTTTGGAGATATCTAAGAAAGAAAAAAGTGGTTGATCAATACTCCCAATGTCAATATTAGTTGTTCACAATCTCAGCCCTTGTGATTTGTGGGTAGTTAGAGCACACATCTATTTAAGGGGAATTCACTTACACATGTACCGGGACACCTAAGAAATAGGGACACGTGGAGTGGGCTTGGCATCCCATGTTACGTTATTGTATTAGTTGAATTTGATAAACATAAAACATGATCAACAATGTGGTTTTGTGCCATCTTTATAGATCACCATTTTAGTCTATTTTCCACGTTTTCCCAGGCAACATCAACATATACTAGATGCAAGAGTTTTCCTTGTGGATTTTTAGTTGACACTACCTCCTCAACATTTTAGGTTCTTAATAGTCATTAAATTTCAAGCATGATTACATGCATCTATATCAAGTAATGGTTCTAGGCCTACCACTCTTTCAACGACTTTGTCATTTTTAACAATGTTATTGTTGAGGTTTGAACACATGACCCAATGTTATTCTTATAGTGATTACCTCGACGGTTTGGTCAACGAATAGAGGCTAACACTATTTAGTCTTTGAGTGGCTGATGCAAGAGCATCATGGAAAAAATTACAAAATGACAAGATGACCTCCTAACTCATGTTGGTGGAAGAAAAGAAGATGAATAGGAGTCTTGAAACCATGAGGAAGAGTTTTGGATGACTAAGAAATTTAAAATTTAAAATTGAAGGTTTCCCTCCAAAAGGGAAATTGAATTTTCAAGTGAAAACAAAAGTCATTTTGGTTTGCCAATGAATGTAAGAGGTATGAGAGACAAAAGGGACATGTTGTAGGGAGTCTAGATAAATAGTCATGATTTTTAGTTGGAATAGGGGTCAAAAGATGTCTCAAATAATGTATTTTGTATGTTTGAGCATATGAAAGGTATAGAAAAATCGTCTAAAGGACAGTTAGGTTAGATGAAGGGATGTAGAGAAGTCTAATAAATTGGATCATGATTCATTTATGATATAATTATTTCAAGGAAGGAGAGAGGAGGAAAGACTCCTCGAGGGCAGAGAGGAGAGGGAGTAAGGAGGAACTTACCATTTTTGTAAAGAAAATAGTTGATATATATGTAAGATATTTGTTTTGCACAAGTTATCTTTTCTTGAATGAAAATTATGTGTTCAATCATATGAGTCTTAAGAAGTAATGTTTATTCTGTGTGTGCTCAGGTGAGAAGCAAGGTATGAGTCTATTATGGAGAGAAGAAAATGCAAAAGGAAAACTACAATTTTGTGGGGAAACACATTTTACATAGATAATGCATTTGAGTTTTACTATATACCCCCGCTTTGTTGAAATTTCTGTGATAAAATAGCACTAGTTGAATTCCTCTATTTGCATATGGAAATGTGATTGGATATCTTGCATGAAATGAGTAGAATGGAAAGGATTTCTTTGGTCTCAATGGAATAAGCTCTGTATGGATTGTGTGTGTGTGTGTGTGTGTGTGTGTGTGTGAACCAATATGTTTGTGCGAGGGTATGCTTTGCAATGGTAATGATTTGTGCCTTAACATTTGATATATTTTTGTGAATGAGTAAGTGGTTTATGAACAATGAAATGTTTTTATAAAGGTGGAATGGTGACATGTTTGATACTCTTCATTGCATATAGGAACTCTAGAGAAACTATAATGAAACTATATTATACGAGCATAGTTTTTATAAGTTGAGTTCATTGTTATTATTAGGACTATGGATGAACAAGCCTAACTACTTCATTATTGCTCTTAAGGGGGTTTATACTCTATTTTCCAACGTATTTATATGAAATTCATCCCATGAAGGAACACTCCAACCTATGGTCATAGCCTACTTGGTAAGTTTAGATCATGAAGAGGGTGAAAATTATCCAATTGGTGAAATTTTGAGCCTTAAAATCTTTGATGATAAAAAATTATTATAAAATTTAGTTGCTCGGTTTTTGTAGAACATATCTAGGGTTTGAAAAATGAAATTGTAATATCTTCTAAGTGCACTAGTGAATAATCGTAAACATTGGTAATAATATACGTCTCAAAGTTAGTCAAGTTTTGGTACGAAAGTAAGCTCCCATATTTGAGATTTTTCTAACAATTAGGGTGAAAACCGTGAAACACATTCCTAGGGCTAATTAGAAGAGACCCTTTACAAAGGAAGTTTATTTTTTCTTTTGAGTTAAAGCCTAAACTCTTAGAGGGAGAAAAAATGAATTAATGGGTTCTCAAAACCATAAGTTTATGCATTGAAGATTCTTAGAAAGGAAGTTAAAGACTAATAAAGACTATCCCTATCCAAGAAGGAGCTTAAGAGCTTATGGAGCAAAAGTGAGAAAGAAAGAACAAATAAGGGAGATGAAATCTAGGATTTTACATGCACTTTTGGAATTTTGGGAGAGCTCTAATGAATTTGAAAACATATTGTAGGTAGTCCTATTTCACCTCGAGTCTTTCACATTCCATAAGAGTTAGTCTTAAGGGAAGCTTGGGAACTAGTTGGTGAAATATTTTGTTTGAGTAGTTTTGAACCAAATAAATGTTGATGCTAACTTTGATTTGAGTGCATGAAACAAATACTAGAGGATTGATGGAGGAATGAAGTCAAAAGTCAAGATTTGATCAATTTGGGGCTAAAAACCAAGGAAGCTAATGGAAAGTGTTTGAAGGTCGAGATAGAACAAATGAAGAATTCTTAGGATTTGGGTCATGTTGAAAGTTTAATGGTCATAAGTACATATTGGTAGAGCAAGGTTAGGTGTTAGTGTCGTAATATATTTCTTGAATGACCAAATTTAAACAATTTGAGACATTCTAGACTTTATTTCAAGTCCATGAAAACAATACACTAGTTGTATAAATGCTTTTAAGTGTTAGTATCATGATGACTGCATGCAAACATGAAGGAGCTTTGCATCGAGTGGGACCCATTGTTATATTACATGGAAGGTAAGATTATTTTTCACATCATAGAGTGTCCTTTTCCATCATTTGCATAGAAGGAAACTTGCGTATATGTCCGAATCCCAAGATCTATATATGTTAGATAGAAAGACTCTATATTTAGGGTTCCTTTGATGATTTCATCTATTGACGATCATTGACACAAAGCCTTGACCATCCATTTCTCGATGTGTGTTAGACACAACCACTAAAACTCTCGTTTGGAAATTCTTATTGACGTAATTAGAATTTGAGGCATTAGAAAAAGAGAAAAATGAATTTTTAATGCATTATTGGGTCCTCCTTTGATGCTCTAGCTCATCCAAGGTAATGAATAGGGAACAATTTTGTTTAAAGATTATAATTTTTGGTTGAGGGTAAGTGCACAAAGATGGGGGCCAAAAAGCGGACACAAATCCATTTTTAGCCATTTTGGCCATAATGCGCTCGAGTTATGGCTCGGTAAATGCTGTGCCATAATGCACTCACATTATAATATGAGTGTGTTATAACACACTCACGTTTTGAATGATAAAAATACAATCGAAATTCGAGTCCCATACACTTTGCAAAAACAAAAAAGCTTAAGGGGAAAAACACAAACACTAAAAACATGAACACATTTCTTGGCATTGACTCTCATGGCACCTCGAATCGGTGATGGTAGCAAGGTTAGAAGGTCGGTTATAGTTTATTTTAGGTTTATTTTCCTTATTAATCTAATTTTTTTGAATAGTTTTTGATTTGTTATTTATTTTCATTTTCAGATGTTTCTATATCTTCTATTCAAACCCCACATTCACCTTCACACCAAGATGAAGAAGAAAACATCCTTGAAACACCCCCTTCTATGGAATGACATCCTCCTAACACCCAATTTTTTTTTTTAGGGGATATTAAAAACAATAAAGCTTAAATTGAGGGTTTAATAGCAATTTTAAGAAACCCTAATGCCATAAATACACATCATCAAAACCAACTGGATCTTTAGGATCATTAGTATATAATATTGACATTGTGGTTGGAAAAAATAACACATGAGAGAGTTTTATAACCAACAACCATAATTTTTATGCCGATTAGTTATCGTATGATGTAGTGAAAAAGAAAAAAATAACAAAATAAAAATTTTGTGCATTATTTACTGATCGTAAAACAAATGCACCATTACGATTAGATTACAAAAGATTCCCCATCCACTGACCTATAATCACAAGGGGATAATTTTTTTTTGGGATAGGTGATGGATGGTTTTTTATCAACCACTATAAAATAAATTTGAGGTACCACAATATTTCTTGAGGAAACTCTAGTACGAGTTCATCCTCAATGAAATACTTAACTATTACGACATTCGATATTTTCGGGGAAGAGGTAAGGGATTCAGACAGGATAAAGAGGGAGCGCAACCATTGTAGAATAGGCTAGTTATACCCATTTCCCACCCACATGTTCATCATGTTTCAGTCCCTACTTTTATGAAGGAGATTGTGTAGGTTCAGACCCTTGGTTCTATCATATAATTGAAACAATAAGTATTTTAACATAGCACTCAAATTTTCCAGATTGATGAGCCTGGTCCTTCTGCAAACAAGCATCATATACCATAGAGTGTCATGCTTGTGGGAGTAGAGGGACTTACGTGGTTGATGTGGTAGCTTCACATCCTTGTGAGGAAACTCTACAGCTGAGTGGAGTGTCCGAATGAAGGAGGCTCATCGTGATTCAATGTTAGAGAATATCATCATCACAGATAATCTATGACGAGACCATAAATTGACCATAAATTACCATTATTTTTTCCTTCCAAGTTACATTTGAAAGTGGATTTAAATGTAATCTTGGAACTTATAGTTTGCTTAAGATAAAATATAGGATATATATCTTGTTTATTCTTTAGAATTCTTTTTTTATCTATTTTTTTGACTAATCTTGTTGATTATTTAGGAAAGATGCAAAGTCTTGTGTATGCAGGCCATAAAGGAAAGATAATGTTAGTTCTAGGAAAAGTGGAATTGATAATGAATTGTATATCTAAACTCAAATATGATTTCATATCTAGATTCCTCTTGGAAAATTATGCAAGTTTAAAAAAATAATCATCTCAATCCGAGATCATGTGCAAAAGTTATATATGTTTTTAGTTAGCTTCGGAACAATTGGAGTTAGCTCGGAACTTGTAGTTTTAGTTTTGAAACTTGCAGATTTAGTTCCAAAACTTATAGATTTAGTTCTGGAATAATTAGAGTTAGCTCTGGAATAATGAGAGTTAGCTGGAAAAATTGGAGTTAGCTCTGGAACTTGTAGTTTTAGTTTTGGAACTTGCAGATTTAGTTCTGGAACTTGTAGTTTTAGTTTCAAAACTGCATAAAATGAGGAATTATGAATAATCAGATAATCCAATGGGAAATATGAGAGGATTTTTTGTTCATAGAAATGTGTTTAACAAAAACCTCATTCATATTTGCTACATATTTTACCAATAAGGAGAAATCTAACTTTTAGTGAGTTGTAGTCCAAGGAAAAAGTGTATCAGACGAGCACTAAACGTTCCATAGCAAAAACATAAAATTCAAATGGAAAATATGAGAGAGGTTTTTGTTCATAACAATGTGTTTAACAAAAATATCATTCAGATTTGCTACAGGTTTTACCAATAAAAAGGAATCTAACTTTTAGTGAGCTGCAGTCCAAGGAAAAAGTGTATCAAACGAGCACCAAAAGTTCCATAGCCAGAAACAGAAAAGTCAAATGGAAAATATGGGAGAGGTATTTGGTAAAAGTAATGTTTTGAGGAAAAACCCCTTCCAATAAAGTATGAGAATAAAATCAATGTGATTCTTGTTACAAAAAAGCAAGGAGAAGATTTGGGATCAAATCTTCCTAAAATAAGTGAGATAAGACTTCGACTCCAATAATATATCTCTCTCCATATTTTGTGGAGATGGAGATCTTAGTTGTTAGGATTGGAATAAAGATAATATCAGATTGTATTTCCCAAAATAAGGATTTGGTTGGATTCATGAATTATAAATGCAACCTCCCACACTCTTATATGTAATTTTCACTACCAAGAATAATATATCTGTTTCTTCCTCATTAATCTTCTGAGAGAAATTATTCTGCATATTTTGAATTAAAAGTATGAATTAAGTCATCTTCAAGGAATGAGTTAGCCACTCATTCCAAGGAATATGGATCCATGTGTTATGTTCATTTCTTTATTTATGTCGTTTTCCTTTTGTTGTGATTTCTGATTTTATGTTATGTAATTCTTTTGTCCATACAATTTCTTTTGTGAACCTACAGGTGTCCTATTTATCTTTCCTTTATTTTTAATTCAGAAATTTCATTTTGTGCAAAGTGTGGTTTGTTTCATGTAGACTTTATTTCTATAAGTGCGCATTTATATTTTTGCATGTGTGATTTATTTTATGCAAGTTTGGATTGTGTTTAATGAGTTGTTTTCCAAAGATCTTTTTTCTCTTAATGCATACAACCATTGGACACTAGCCCTGGATTGACATTATTAATTGAGAGGATTGATGACCCTCATCATTTTGGCACCATTTATAGGGACTCAATGTTATTAAGAGATTCATAGTTTTCTAATAGAATATTCTAGTGACAATAGAATACCTCTTGGAAATTTTTTGTAACGGGATGTATTTGGAGGTAGTTCTTTAAAATTTTATTTTTTTGCAAATAGATTAATATTTTTTCATGTAATATAGATTAAAATTTTATTTATCCAATTAATAATGTTAGATTTTAAATATTTATCTCCCTAAAAACTAACTCTGTGTATAATAAAAATGATTGTGATGTTTGATCAAGAAGGTAAAATGGCAGGGAAAAATAATTAAGATCTAGATTCTATTTATGAAGAAATGGTATAAATATGATATTGAATATGGAAGTAGATCCAATTGATGAAATATCTAATGCCATTATTGACAACCACCACCATTCCCCATTTTATCAACTAACAACCTAGTGATCTTGTTGCACACAACCTTAGTAAAAAGCGGCTAATTCGGTTTGTAATAATGAATTAGTAGCATGTCTAATTAACTTCATCAATATTTAGGCACTTCATTAGAGACAAAATAAAAACCCACTCATAATAAATCCACCCATCCAAATTATTTTTCATCCCATAATAAAATTCAATCCCTGAACCATATCCATTAGAAAAATTTGTTTTCATGTCTTTCAATTTATTCATTTTTGTATATGCTTGTATAACATTAAGAAACAATTATTATGAATATCAAGGAAAACACTTTTTGTGCTAACATCCACAGGAATTTCCAAATTTGTTCTTGATACCAACATGTAGATTTTTGAGCACCAACAATATCAACCAATGAGTAGTTTGGAGGGACCCACAGATACATAACACAATCCATCTCCTGAGATCACTAGTTTTGGCTTTGAATATTACTATGGTGATTCCAATAATGCACAATTCAAGTTTGGATTTGAAAACTTATAAATTATCTACATAATTTTTGGAAATCTTCTTGGAGTTACCAAGTATGCAAAGAGGTTTTTATGAGATCTCAGACATTGCTTCTTATTTTACACAGGCTGCACTTTGATGAATATAGTCTGATAATGGATCAAAATTTTCTCTAATATTTCTCATGCTATCATTTCAGCCAAAAAAAAAACTTTGATTGGAAAACTAGCTTGCTGGCCAATCAAAGGTAAAAAAAATCTAAAAAAACTTTGATTGGAAAACCAACTTGCTGGCCAATTAAAGACAAAAACTTTGATTAGAAAACCATCTTGCTGGCCAATCAAAGGCAAAAGAGGGACGACTCTTCTTTAAAATCAATCAAATGTTACCTAGTGGCTTCCTTCTTGACACTATTTGACCATGTTAACAATAGGATGACAAGGAAAACTAGAGGTATGATCAAGTTATTTTGTTCTACTATTTTATTTTTAAGCTTTCTTGTAAGTTTTTTTATTACAACTAGATCCACTTTTAAGATCTCCAAGGAAGGAAAGATAAAATTCATATCTCCCCTACTTACAAATATGAAAATATATGCACCTTTTTGCAATCAAAATTTTAGAGTCTAATTTATGGGCAACCATGAATAAACAACATGCATGAGGACATGCATGAGATTAGGTGTGGGAGAGAAGGAAAAGCACGAGGTATGCATTTTGATTTTAAATATGAGGCACAATGAAGGAGATCCACACAAGAACCTATTGTAAAAGAATTTAGAAATAAAAACAACAGAAAAAGATCCACATAAGAACTTGCTGTGAAAGAAAAGAAATAAAAAAAAAACAGAAGGAGATCCACACAAGAACCTACTGTAAAAGAAAAGAAATAAAAAACATCAGAAGGAGATCCACACAAGGACCTGCTATAAAATAAATGAAATCAATAACAAAGAAAAGGAGATCCACACAAGAACCGATTTAAAAGAAAGATAATAAAAAATAGCGAAAGGAGATCCACACAAGAACCTATTGTAAAAGAAAAGAAATAAAAAATAATAGAAGGAGATCCACATAAGAACCTACTGTAAAAGAAAGGAAATTAAAAACAACAGAAGGAGATCCACAAGAACATGTCCTTGAACTATATATGGAATGCATACATGCATAATCTCAATACGAGAGAAGACTCTAAGAAGAGGAGATAATAATATAATGCATGAGGAAATGCATAAGATTAGGTGTGGGGCAATGATGAGGCCATAAATTACCATTATTTTGTCCTTCCAAGTTACCTTTGAAAGTGGATTTAAATGTAATCTTAGAACTTATAGTTTTCTTAAGATAAAATATAGGATATATATATTGTTCATTATTTAGAAGTATTTTGTTATCTATTTTGTTGACTAATCCTATTGATTATTTAGGAAAGATGAAAATTCTTGTGTATGCAGGCCAGAAAGGAAAGATAATGCTAGTTATGGGAAAAGTGGAATTGATAATGAATTGTATATCTAAAATCAAATATGATTTCATATATAGATTCCTATTGGAAAATTATGCAAGTTCAAAAAAAGAATCATATCAATTTGAGATCATGTGAAAAATTTATATCGGTTTTTATTTAGTTCCAGAATTATTAGAGCTAGCTCTGGAACTTGCAGATTTAGTTCCGGAACTTGCAGTTTTAGTTTCATAATGTGCATAAAGTGAGGAATTGTCAATAATAATAGAATCCAATAGGAAATATTAGAGATATTTTTTTTCATAGAAATGTGTCTAACAAAAACCTCATTCATATTTTCTACAAATTTTACCAATAAGGAGAAAAATAACTTGTAGTGAGTTGCATGCAGTCCCAAGGAAAAAGTGTATTAGACAAGCACTAAACGTTCCACTGACTAGAAAAATAAAAATCAAATGGAAAATATGAGATACGTTTTTATTCATAACAACGTGTTTAACAAAAATATCATTCAAATTTTCTACAAGTTTTACCAATAAAAAATAATCTAACATTTAATGAGTCATGCAGTCAAGGAAAAAGTGTACCAGACGAGCACCAAAAGTTCTACTGACCAAAAACAGAAAAGTCAAATGGAAAATACGAGAGAGGTATTTGGTCAAAGTAATGTTTTGAGGAAAAAACCCCTTCCAATAAATTAAGAGAATAAAATCAATGTGACTCTTATTACCAAAAATCAAGGAGAAGATTTAGGAGCAAATCTTCCTAAAATAAGCGATATAAGACTCAGACTCAATAATATCTCTCTCCATATTTTTGTGGAGATGAAGATATTAGTTGTTAGGATTGGAATAAAGATAAGATCAGATTGTATTTCCCAAAATAAGGAGTTGGTTGGATTCATGAATTATAAATACAACCTCCTGCTTTTATAAGTAATTTTTCGCTACAAAGAATAATATATATGTTCTTCCTCATTAATCTTTTGAGAGAAATTATTCTCTGATTTTGAATTAAAAGTATGAATTAAGTCCTCTTCCAAGGAATGAGCTGGCCACTCATTCCAAGGAATATGGATCCATGTGTTATGTTCATTTCTTTATTTCTATCGTTTTCCTTTTGTTGTGATTTCTAATTTTATGTTATGTAATTCTTTTATCCGTACAATTTCTTTTGTGAACCTGTAGGTGTCCTATTTATCTTTCCTTTATTTTTAATTCAAAAATTTCATTTATGCAAAGTGTGATTTCTTTCATGCAAAATTTATTTCTGCAAGTGTGCCTTTACATTTCGCATGTGTGATTTATTTTATGCAAGTTTGGATTGTGTTTAACAGAGTTGTTTTCCAAAGATATTTTTTCTCTTAATGCATACAACCATCAGACACTAGCCCTAGATTGACATTATTAATGGAGAGGATTGATGACCCTCAACAATCTATCTTGCATGTGGACTTTGGTATTGACCATTAGACAATTTTACATGAAATGAGTTATAATTATATATATATATATATTGTACAAAATCTTATAATTTAGAATGTTAATCAATTGTGAATGAAAATTAATCATGTGTGTTTTTATAAAATTACAGGGTCAAACTATACATCCTGTATCACATTCCACTGCTTCACAGTTGTTTCATGGGAACTTCATCCCCTCAAGTATAAATTGGTAATAAATTACTAAATTTATTGTGTTATTTTTTTTTCCATGTATAGAGATGTTATCCTAAAATTACATTTTGATGTTGAATAGGTGAATGTCGGTACGAGCTCGCATGTTGGCGAATTCACTAATGTGTGTTTTATAATTATTTTTATTCATCATATATACATGAAGAGAATGTACTATAGTTAACGTATGAATTTACTAATGTGAATTTTATTATTATTTTAGTTGATGACATCATTGCAGTCTCCTGATGAGATTCAATGCTCTTTAGATATTGGAGTTGTTATGGGCATAGCTTTTGTTGTGCCTCTTACACATGTATGTGCTAGTAAATTAATTTTCATAATGAAGATATTGTATTAAATAACATCATTTAGTATAACTAAATAACATTCATGCGTATTCTAATTTTTGTCATCATGATTGCCAACAAGAGGAGTTGACTACACTAGTGCATGCACCTCGTACTGATGTTGTTGATGATCTTGAGAGGCAGAGGATGATTGATAGTGATCATCAGATTGCAGTAAGTATTTATTTTTAAGTAGTATCATTTTATATGTTACTAATTGTATACTAATGGTTATGTTGTTTATTTGTATTAATAGATGGATCTACGAACATCCTTTGATTGTAGGAGGTCCGAGCGAAGTAAGGGAAATTCCATTGATGTGCCCGAGTCATCTTCTGGTGGGTGAAGAGAACTAGATTATTTGATGATACCCCATAGCTTAGATGTATACAGATTTTTTTGTCTGCCTTTGTGGCATATTGGCGTAGATTGATATTTTGTCGATGTATATCATTGTATATGCCTACATGGCTTTGTTAAGACATTGATTTTGATCAAATTTTGTATGCTATCGAGGATTTTTGAATCAATATAATATATGAGAAAAAAATTGTTTTAAAACTTGTATAGTGGATGAAACATGTTTTATACATGTATCTAAGTCTAGATTAATATGATATCATATGTATGTTATGTTAATATGTATTATTAGTGTTAATTTTTTTATGTTTTAAACATGGGAATTAAAATATATAGAATAAAACCTAAACTACAAAGGTGATGCATCGAGGAATGTTAGACACTCGTTTTGCAAATTTAACACAGACCACATAGATGCAATACAAACACCATGCATAGGTAACCAAACTACAATAAGAGATCAAAATGACAGTGATGAATACATGAGAGGGTCGAGAGTCAATCATAACACATATATTATTGCTCAAGAGTCGATACGAAGACATCAGTAAGTGGCAAGAGGCAAAAGACTGGCATTACAACCCATATGAGAGGTTTGAAAGCTCCACAATTTCTCTTGCAAGCGAGGGAAGAAGGGAGGATGCAAAACAAGAAATGTCCGACCCCTTAAAGGAGCTCTTCTTTACAATATATATCAAGAAATGAGAGGGGAGAGAGAGGAAATCCAGAATCTGCCCCAACCACTTCTTGGTAGCATTTAAAATCATCTCATTATGACAGAAGCGGAGGATCTAGCAAACGACGGCATGTCTAATAGGAGCGGCAGTAGTCTCTGCCATTAACGTTGGTTGTTGAAGCATTACTTCCATCTATCACCACGCGTCGAGAGAAGTTTTCTTAATTTTCTCCCTCGAAGCTACACCAAAATGTGAGATTGATCCCAAAATCATGTAGAGAATTTCAATGACTTTCCGTTGATATAAAGAACGTGTAAATCAAGCTCTAGATCGAAAGATACGAAGGTATGAAGATTTAGGGCACAAAAGCAAAGCAAGAACAGGTTTTAAAATCTTTTCCCGCACTCGCCATGTGGATGACACGTGGTGTGCCCCGGTCAGTGAGTAATTCTCTCTCTCCACCTTTCCACGGGCTTTTCTTGTGGGCCCCTTAAACTTGGACACGTGGCACTATTTCATTGGTTCGGATCAGTGCTTGAAAACTCGCCCCTTTGACTTTTTGGACCTTTTTCCTTGGCGACACGTGTCATGCTGTGATTTGTCTATGGGCCTGCTGATTTTCACGTCCACCGCATCCTTTTGTCCTGGATGTCCTAGTGCTTCGTGGGACAAAATCCTCGATCCACCCGAAATGGGCTTCCTCGTCCCTTTTCTTTCGGTGACACGTGGCGTGATTTGATTGGCTTTCGGCTCCTTCGGCTATCCGCGCCCCCGTGCGTCCCTTTGTCCCAAATGTCCTTGTGCTTTGAAGTTTCTGCTTGGCCGATCCGGCTGGTTCACATCCTTTGCGTCCATTTGTCCCAAATGTCCCAGTGCTGTCTGGGAAAAATTCTTCCGGTTCACCCGATTCGGCCGGTTCGCGTCCTTCGCGCACTCTTTTCCCGCTTGCTCCTGGTAAAGGACTTAGACAAATTTTCTTTCTTTCAATTGATTCGGGCATTTCACGTCCATTTGCCCCAGATGTCCCTTTTCTATTTGGGCCACTTGAGGCTTTTCGCCAATCCGCGCCTTTCGCGTATAATTGTTCCAATGTCCCAAAGGCGGTCTTGAGCAAGACTTAGCCAATTTTATGATTTTCTCCTGAATCAATCTACTTGCTTGGAACTAAAAGCTCTGATGCATGTTATCAAATTAACTCTGGGGGGTGAAAATTGGATAACAATTTGGTGACTTTTCGGGGTCACCGCTGTTAGGTAGAAGATCGTGGCCTTTTAGCCATCCATTGGCCATGGAGTCATAAGCAATAACTGAAATGAGCCTCGACGTCTTTGTAACTCCCTCTACGAGAGCACGCTGAACTGTAAAAAACTCAATCTAGGAGCGACAAAACCTGCGCCAAAGCACTTAGGGAAACTGAAACCTAACTACAACAAGACAATGTGCATACGCACTTAGAGGAATTGAAATCTAGGCTAATATTTACAAGGGTGAACCTCTTATTTTTTCAGTAGCAATGTTTAAGATAGATTCCGTTGACCGGAATCGGGAGTTCTTCTCCGTCCAATGTAGACAATTGGAAGGCATTGCTATTCTTACATTCCATGACCATGTAGGGGCCGCTCCAAATGGCATCAAACTTGGAATGTCTTCCTGGTTTTGCCCGATCTGCATCCCATTTCAGAACTAGGTCCCCTTCCTGGAAGGTCCTTGCTCTTGCTTTCTTATCAAACCATCTTTTCACTAAGGCCTGATCTTTCTCAATTGTTTGAACTACACGTTCTCTAATTTCTTCCAATTCCATCAACTCTGCATACCTGGCCTCCATTGGTTCGAACTCAGCCAACTCCAACTGCTTCATGAACTCCAATGCAGGCAGTTCTAATGACATGGGCAAGATTTCCTCTCTTCCATAGACAAGCCTGAATGGAGAGTTACCTGTGGATCTTTTGGGAGTGATCCTATCAGCCCATAAGGCTGATTTCAGCTTGGTATGCCAAGACCTCTGATTCTCATCAAGAGTTCTCCTAATGATTCTTAGCAAATTTTTGTTCGTGGACTCTGCCTGTCCATTACCCTGTGGGTAATAATTGGAAGAGGTGCTCAAGTAGATTCCATTCTTGACAGCCCATTCTGTAATCTTGGAACCTACGAATGCCAATGCATTGTCTGATATGATAGTGGCCGGCACACCGAACCTGGTCACTATTCCTTCATAAAATTCTAGTATATTAGACTCATTTACCTCTTTGAGTGCTAATGCTTCAGTCCACTTGGTGAAGTAGTCCATTGCTGTGAGAATCCACTTGTGGCCTTGGCTTGAGTTTGGGTTGATGACCCCGATGAAGTCCAATCCCCATTGCAGAAATGGTTGGTCAACCAAGATTGGGTGCAATGGAAGCGCTGCTAGTCTTTCTTTGCCTGTGAAGAGTGCACATTTCTTACACTTTCTTATCCATGTATAGCAGTCATTGAACACTGTGGGCCAATAATACCCTGCCTTTATTATCTTGAGAGCTGTTACTCGTGGGGCAAAATGTCCTCCAGAATCTCCATCGTGAAAATCTCGTAACACCCTCTCAATTTGACCAGTCCCAATGCACCTCAATAGAACCCCATTGATGTCTTTCTTAAACAAAACACCATCAACAAGCACATATGGAATGGCTTGTAATCTGAAGTATCTCCTCTTTGCTTTGCTCATTTCCGGAGGGCATAGTCCTATCTGTAGGAAGTGTATCATATTCTGAGTCCAACAAGGAGTAGGCACATCATCATTTTCATGTTCTTGGCCATCCTGTAGTACCAAGACAGTCTCTTTTTCATCACCTGCTTCAACCTGTTGACTCAAGGCTAGCTGTTCACATAGTCCCTTTCCACGTACTAGTTTGGTGACCTTGATCTCGATGTCATATTCCATGACACAAGTTATCCACCCTACATGCTTCTCATTCAGATCCTTGTTTAGAAGGAAGTCCTTGACTCCCACATGAGAGACCAATAATTGGATCTTGTTGTTTGAGACTAGGTGCTTGAATTTCTTTAAACTCCTGATCACTACAAGTACATGCTTTTCAATGAAAGAGTATCTAGTTTCGTATTCCTCCAAGCCTTGACTGAAGAAAGCAACTGGTTGTTCTAATCCTTCTTTGTTTTGTTGTGCCAGGATTGCAGAAATTGTGTCTCCACCACCGAAGGCATATAGCACGAAGTCCTTGGAGAAGTCTGGATTGACGAGAGTTGGGGCTTGAGATATAGCCTCTTTTATTGCCTCAAAACTTTCCTTGCCTTCAGATGTCCACTTAAATGCCATGCTCTTCTTTAACATCAACATTATTGGCTTTACGAGAGCTGCAAATTTTGGAACAAACCTGTGGACAAAATTGATCCTTCCCAAGAAGCTTTGAAGAGCCTTCTTATGACTTGGCAATGGCAATGCTTGAATTGCTTCAACCCGTTCTGGGTCAATCGTCAACCCTTCCTTTGAAACAATATGGCCTAGAAGTTTTCCCTCGTGAGCCAAGAATATGCACTTTTTGGGATTCAATGATACCCCAAATCTTCTACATCTCTGAAATACTTGCCTCAAATGACAGAGGTGATCCGCTGCATTTTTTGAGAATACAGTGATGTCGTCAAGATATATCAGAACTATTTTGTTGATCAACCCCTTAAATGCCATATCCATTGCCCTTTGGAAGGTGGCTCCAGCATTTGATAGTCCAAATGGCATCTTCTTGTAGGCATAGGTCCCCCATTTGGTGGTGAAAGCCGTCTTGAATTGGTCATCTTCTTTCACCATCACCTGATTATACCGTGAGTAGCCATCTAGGAGAGAGAATCTCTCTGAACTGGATACTACTTACAATATTTGTTCCATTGAAGGAAGTGGGTAATGGTCTTTGAGAGATGCCCTATTGAGGTCCCGGAAATCTACACACAACCTGATTTCTCCACTCTTCTTCCTGACTAGAACCAAGTTTGTAACCCAGCTTGAGTGCTTGATCGGGAATATAATGCTTGCCTCTATTAGCTTGTTAAGCTCTTTCTTCATTAGAGGCTCAATGTGAGGGTTGACAGGTCTTTGCTTCTGCCTGATGGGTTTAGCATCTGGATCCAATTCTATGGTATGTTGTGCCAACTTCGGATTGAATCCTCTCAAGTCTTCATAGCTCCAAGCGAAGACATCTAGAAATTCTTGGCAAAGCTGTATGAAATCTGATTTCTCTTGCTCAGTGGCCACTTTACCAATTTGAAGTATTTTGCCTTCCCCAACCAGAATTGGCTCTGAATCTTCTCTCTTGACCTGTATGTTAGCCTTTTCCTTATGAAACTGGTCGTTAGGGTTGAAGATAGACTCCAATGTTACTAAACCCTTAGGAAGCTTGTTTGTCCGCAGCTGCACTACTTGATCCCCATACTGCTGCTCTAATCTGTCCTGATTTCTAGCTGAGAATTCAGCCTCTTCCTGTAGAAAATTGACGATCTGTTGATCGTTCTCAAACACCTGCCAGCTTGTGTTATTATCTGGAACTGTTGGCCTCACAATCACATGGATATGTGGTGTTTTTTCCCTTCTGATGTTGTCAACCACATCAAACGTTGCTCCAACCGGGCCGCGAGCCTATCCACATGACTTCATTTTTCTTCCTAGGTATGGACACAATGTTGAAAGCTTCAAAATCCTCAATGAGGTCCCATACCCTATTCTTGTAGCTCCTCAGCAAGTCGTTCTTCATAGCATGTTGTCCTCTAACTTGGTTGATGATTAGCTCGCTATCCCCGAACACCTGTAAGTTATTTATCCCCTTTTTCCTAGCCCAATGAAGTCCATGAATCAAGGCCTCATATTCAGCTGTGTTGTTTGAACAAGAAAACTGGAAACGAAAAGCTGAATAATATTTGATGCCTTGAGGTGAAACAAGCATGGCTCCACCTCCTGCACCTTGCCTACTCCTTGATCCGTCAAAAAACAGCTGCCATACCTCATTTTCATCATTATGGCTTGGCTTGGTGATGCTAGGAACGGGTTGATTTTATTCGTGTATACAATAGACTCCCAGCTCAGATTCTTCTACTTCTTGATAGGGATCAAAAGCATGTATCTTGTTTGCCCATTCATCGAGAGTTAGGTCCGGGATACTTCCAACCTTGGTGTCAGCCTCATCAGTACTAGGGTGATCTTCTTGATCAAATGCTGAGCAATTGGCATTAATCTGACTAGGAGTGTAAGGCTCAATATGGAAGTTTGCAATAGGTTCAGACCTAATTGTAGCCTTAGTTCCATACCTTGTTCTAAACAACATGTGAGACCAATCAGTAGACAAATACCCCCCAATCTTGGCTGTGAAGTCCCTTGACAAGCAAAGGGCAAAGAGTGGTGGAAGGTCTATGATTGATATATCTTGTAAGACAACAACATTTGGACATGCATGCAAGGTAAGACTCAAGTTTTTAATCACTCCAACTATTGCTATTGCTGTCCCATCCAATTGCACTACCCCTTTAGATATTACTTCATATTGGAGACCCAGCTAATCAGCTATTTGCTTGGGCATCACTGAGCTACTTGCCCCGGAATCAATCATGCAATTGTGTACTAGTTTATCCCCAATGATTAATGAAACATAGAAAGGAGGGGGCTTCAACATTTTACCTTGTTGCCCTCCATGGCTTCCTTCAGGCTGGGCAACATTTGTAAGCACTTTGTCTTGCATCTGAACCTGCTGATTCGAAGTTGTCCAATCCTTCATGGCAGCTTGCAGTAGATCTCTTTGTCCTGGGATGGATAGGGATTCCCACATTGATATATTGACGTTAGTCTTCTTCATCTGTTCAATGATACTGAATGGGGATGAAGTATCCTTTTGTTGTCCCTTGGTTTGTACACTTACTCCTTGTACGTGGGCAGCAACAGCTGGCATTTGAGTTGGCCTAGGGGTTGTTCTTGGCTGCCCTTGTGTATTTGAAACTGGACTCTGCTTGCCAATCATTTGTGGAGCCGTGGAAGGTGGTGGATTGGCTGGGGCTAATGGCTGTTCTTCACCCAAATTTCTCCTCTTTGACCTTGTGTTGGCTGCGACACCTTGAGAAACTGCTTGATTCATGCCACATAAATCTTCTGCTTGCCAGTTCACCAACGTGGTGTCATTTGGGGCTGATTGCTGTTGGAATGTTTCTTGTTGTTGACTGTTTCCTTGACTGCCCTCGCCCTCCACACCAGTAGTTGTCACCATCAGTGCTTGATTGAGAGCACCATTGAAACACATGGATTGGTTATGAGGCTCGTTGCATGGAAAGCACCAGTCATATTCCTGAGCAATGTTGTTCTATGTTGGCACTAATGCCTTAGAGGCAGATATAACATTTGGATTATAGGGCTAGAATGGTCTATTAGAGGGAGGCCTTGTTTGATTCACATTTTCAACTGGATTAGGTGGTCTTTGTGGTTGGTAAGAAGGTCTGAAAACTTGGGCTTGCTACCTCTTGAGAGTAACCAGGTCATTGCTTAGGTTTTCAGAACCGTTGCATGACCTCCGGAGTTCATTGAAGCACTTGGAGATGAAGTGGAAGCTTCACTTGAACTCTGATTTCTAGGAGTGGGAACAGAGCCAAAGTGGGTGCTTGACTAGTGCTTGGATTTTCTAAGTTTGGATACAAGGGCATGGGAGGCCTAGGAGCCAGTTTACCAGCTTGAATAAGACAGTTTTCAGCTCTAATGGCAATGCTATAAGCCATAGGGATTGTTGTGCCTCCCATGGACTGAATTAACATAGAAATATGATAATTCAAAGCTTTGAGGTAATATAGAAAAGCACCTTCTCGCATTGCTGGCCCTGATCGCCACTGGAATCCTATCCCAAGACCTTTGAAATCTGAAGTTGAAGTCACCACAATTTGCTTGTTGGGGGCTCTCTTGATAGTTGTTAGCTACTCCAAAAGAGACAAGTTGTCTCCTTCGCTCCAAATTACTCGTGAAGTGCAATACACAGCTGATTCCAGTTTGTGATAGAACCAGCTCCAAGGCTCCTAAACCATTGTAATGCTTTACCCTTGAAGGAAGATGCCAGTAACTTGACAGCCACTTGCATTTCATTGATTTCATGGATTGCGCAAAGGTTAGCAATATCTTTAACATGATCACCTGGAGTAGTCTGATTTTCTCCGGTGAAGTAGGGAATGTTCTTCAAGGCTGCAATAGGAACTAGATGCTGTGCATTGAGAGCAAGTGGGCTGCTGCCTGTGAAGTTGACGTAGGGATTGTTCTGAGCCATTCTAATCGGTCTTAAAACCCTTGTATACTAAATGAAAGGCCTATCAGGTGGAGGAGTTGAGAGAGTTTTGTTTGGTGGAGATGGAGACCTTTGAATCCTTCTTCCTCTTTGCCTTCTTCTTGGAGATAACTGCAGGTATTCAAACAGCGCTTCCTCTTCTCCGACTCTTGACCTTGTGGTGATTCTTCTCATGAGTTTTTAGGCTTGCACTGCTGAAACCAGTTGATTCTTCCCCTTGGAGTCACCAGATATGCAAATAATAGCTCTTATAAGCAAGAAAACTGTAGCAGATGCATATCAACTTTGCTGCAATAAAAATGAGACCTCTAGGGTCCCACCGGCATGCCAAAACTGTTGTTGTAGACTCACAACACCCCTGGATGCAAATTAGGCTTCTAGGTTGATGTTCAGGCATCCAGTGTGATTGCACAACATGGAATCCTTTCTCCAAGCGTGGGACTTGTAAAGATGAGAAAAGATTCTCTAGAGAAGGCTGGTTCCTATTCCTCTGTTTAGATGCACACAAAAATGTAGAGGGTTTGCTAAAACCTAATCTAACTTGCCAAGGAGACAGGGTAAGAAAATGCATAGAATAAAACCTAAACTACAAAGGTGATGCACCGAGGAATGTTAGACACTCATTTTGCAAATTTAACATAGACCACATAGATGCAATACAAACACCATGCACAGGTAACCAAACTGCAATAAGAGATCAAAATGACAATAATGAATACATGAGAGGGTCGAGAGTCAATCACAACACATATATTATTGCTCAAGAGTCAATACAGTACATTGCAGTGGCCAAGAGGCAAAAAGACTGGCATTACAACCCATATGGGAGGTTTGAAAGCTCCACAATTTCTCTTGCAAGTGAGGGAAGAAGGGAGGATGCAAAACAAGAAATGTCCGACCCCTTAAAGGAGCTCTTCTTTACAATATATATCAAGAAATGAGAGGGGAGAGAGAGGAAATCCAGAATCTGCCCCAACCACTTCTTGGTAGCATTTAAAATCATCTCATTATGACAGAAGCGGAGGATCCTAGCAAAACGACGGGCTGTCTAATAGGAGCGCAAGTATGCTCTGCGCATTAACGTTGGTTGTTGAAGCATTACTTCCATCTATCACCACGCGTCAGAGAAGTTTTCTTAATTTTCTCCCTCGAAGCTACACCAAAATGTGAGATTGATCCCAAAATCATGTAGAGAATTTCAACAGCTTTCCGTTGATATAAAGAACGTGTAAATCCAAGCTCTAGATCGAAAGATACGAAGGTATGAAGATTTAGGGCACAAAACAGGCAAGAATAGGTTTTAAAATCTTTTCCCGCACTCTGCCATCTGGATGACACGTGGCAGGCCCTGATTCACTGAGTAATTCTCTCTCTCCACCTTTCCACGGGCTTTTCTTGTGGGCCCCTTAAACTTGGACACGTGGCACTATTTCATTGGTTCGGATCGTGCTTTGAAAATTCGCCCCTTTGACTTTTTGGACCTTTTTCCTTGGCGACACGTGTCATGCTGTGATTTGTCTACGGGTCTCGCGATTTTCACATCCACCGCATCCTTTTGTCCCGAGATGTCCCAGTGCTTTGCGGGACAGAATCCTCCGATCCACCCAAAATGGGCTTCCTCGTCCCTTTTCTGCCGGTGACACGTGGCGTGATCTGATTGGCTTTCGGCTCCTTCGGCTATCCGTGTCCCGTGCATCCCTTTGTCCCAAATGTCCTTGTCTTTGAAGTTTCCTACTTGGCCGATCGGCTGATTCACGTTGTTCACGTCCATTTGTCCCAAATGTCCCAGTGCTGTCTGGGACAAATTCTTCCGGTTCGCCCGATTCGGCCGGTTCGCGTCCTCCGCGCACTCTTGTCCCGCTTGCTCCCGGTAAAGGACTTGGACAAATTTTCTTTCTTTCGGCCGATTCGGGCATTTCACATCCATTTGTCCCAGATGTCCCTTTTCTGTTTGGGCCACCTGGAGGCTTTTCGGCCGATCCGCGCCTTCCGCGTATAATTGTTCCAACTGTCCCAAAGGTGGTCTTGAGCAGGACTTAGCCAATTTTACGATTTTCTCCTGAATCAATCTACTTGCTTGGAACTAAAAACTCTGATGCATGTTATCAAATTAACTCTGGGGGGTGAAATTTGGATAACAAAGTATCCTAGAAGAAACGAGACCATCCAACATCGAAAAAAAGCATAAAATAAAATTTTCCTAGCCACTATGATGTTTTGATGCAGTTAGTTTGGTGCTACAAGATTCTGTTTACAAAATAATGCATTGGACTACCTTACATTGACTCAAACTAGACTATTTGACACTTTTGCAAATAATAGGAAAACGAGGGGAACAAATGGATATGGAGAATATCAAGATATGATTTTGTAGAGGGTCCTGACATGGAGGTGTAGGATCAAACGATACCTCTCTAAGTGCCATGGAGACTAAAAAATAACCCATCGAACTTATAGCCTTTTCTCGGTCTCAGGGATCTTAAGGGACTACATCCAAATGAAGTATCCCGAAGTAATGACACTTTCCAACACTAAAAGAAAGAATCCACTAGTGTTTAATTGGCCACCCCAACATGTTGGAACATTTAGTTTTGTGCCACTAAATTCCTTTCACAAAATAATGTGTTGGAAAACCTTACATTGACTCAAACTGGACTATTTGGAACTTTTGCAAACAATAAGACAATGAGAGGAACAGATGGAGATGGAGAAAACCAAGAAAGGATATTTTATAGGGTCCTGATGTGGAGGTGTAGGATTAGATGAGACCTCTCCAAGTACCATAGAGACTGATAAATCACTCGACGAACTTAGAGCCTTTTGTGGCCTTAGTGCTCTTTAGGGACTACGCTCAGACGAAGTAGCCCAAAAGAAATGAAACCATCTCTCACCTTTGAAATGAAGCCTCCAAATTTTTTTACTAGGCCATCTGGACATGTTGAATTAGAGAATTTGGTCCCATGAGATTTTGTTTGTAAAATAATGCGTTAGAAAACCTTACACTGACTCAAACTAGACTATTTGGCGTTTTTGCAAACAATAGGACAACAACGGACCGAATAGAGAAATTATTTTTAGAGGGTCCCGATGCAAAGGTATAGGATTAGATGAGATCTATCTAGGTGCCCCGAATGCGAGAAAACACCGAAGAACTTATAGCTTTTTTGGTCTCAGGGATTTTAAGGGACTACACATGGATGAAGTAGCCCTAAGCATAATGACAATGTATGACACCAAAATGAAGCTTCCAAAAGCATTTACCAGGACACCCAGATGTGTTGGAACATTTTTTTGGTGCCGGGATATTTTGTTTACAAAATAATGCATTGGAAAACCTATCACTCTCGTTCTCTCTCTCTCTCTCTCTCTCTCACACACACACACACATTATCACTCTTTCTCTCTTGCTCATTTTCACTCTCACACACTCTCTTGATCTATTTGTCATTATTTATAAATTATCCACAAGGATGAAATTTGTGAAAGATCCTTTCGTGATTGAAAGGAAAATCAAAGCTGTGATGAAAATAGTGGTACACAAACTTGCTTCCAGTCATCAGTTCCACCTAATCATATTGTCTTATGAAACATTCTTATTTCAGTTCTCACTTCGGACATAAAATTATTATTAACGATTACATGCGGGATGCTTTTTCTTTAGTGTTTGGAATTACCCTAGGTTAATCTATTGAAATTATTACAAGATCAATCTCCCAACAAAATTTGCATAATTGTTGAGCCTCATTTCCTAAAATTCTTGTTGGTCATCAAACTTGCACTCCGTGTCTTGGATCCGGAAGGATCATGTCATTTTATAAAACAATGGAATCATCTCCAAGTTTTCGGACCTTGTGCACTTGAGACAGATCTCTGTAGAAGGTTAGTTTCTCTATCTATTTCTACTGCTACTACTACTCCTAGTGTTAAAAGGAAAACTAATCTAACAATGCCAAGGAACAAGGGATAGAAGGATAACATGAAGGGAAACTACACTAAAAGGAGAAATCCCCGGACAAAGAGGGATGAACACTTATCTATGTTGAGTGAAAATGAAAGGAAATACGTTAAAGAAGGCTAGGCATGTGTAACACAACTAAAACATATTTACTAGACCAGTTTCATGGAACGCAACTAGAAAGGTGATTACAAGGTACGTAGAATGACACAAAAAGCACTCAATGCAAAAGAAAAGGAAATAAGAAGGAATAAAAACATTATAGGATAGAGAATAGTAACAAAATTATGCTTTCATTACTTCCAAAAATTCACAGAGTTGTTACAATGGTGAAAGAGGCCAATATCCACATGCACAAGCTAGATTTAGAGGTATGCAATTCAGAATACAAAAAATATGAAGTCCTTAGCAAAATGCATAAGGATCCAAAATATACAACATAACAAATGAACCCAACTCTTACATTTATAGATGAATTCATGGAAGAAGAAGAGAAGAAGGAGGGAAAATCTGAATTTGAAATGCAACCACCAACAAAAAGCATTCAATGCTTGCAAATCCACCTAAAAATATGTAAAATGCACTTCCCCAAGTCTGTTTGGTGTGTTGAAGAAGGAAAGAGGGTGGATCATATCAAATCGGGTGGTTAGAGAAATCTGATCTGCTCATTAATGCCCAGAAAGACAGTTCCCATTTTTCACCTACCATATCCACCAAGAGTTTGAATTTGAATGTTGAGCATTGTAGCCTATATCAATAACTATTGCTTGAGACTAGGTGTACGCTGATCAAAGATCTGTGTAGCAACATATATAGCTGTTAGAAGTGTTTTAGAGTCGTACTATGCACACAAGACATGTGGCACATGTGGTTTGGCTAAATGGAAAACCAATTGTGTCAATGTTCTTTTCGTTTCTAACATGTGTCACTCATTGATTTGTTGTAAGGATTCGGTGCCATGTTGGTGCACTTTGATAAGTTGCATGTGGCACACTCAAGCGTGTTAGAGAATGATGTGTCCTGGAATGGTGTAGAGGAGGGTGTAAAGATTTGCACGTAGAATAATGAGACATGGGAAGAAGATAGAAGGAATGTGCATACAAAATGCACGAGGGGAGATGGGGAAAATGATGAGCAGAGAATGTATGGTCAAGGTGTAACTATTACAAGGTAATGTGCATAGCGCACGAGAGGGCTAGTGACTTAGCTGATTGAGGAAAGTGCAAGGTATATGTTCATGATGAATAGTTGTTAGGAAGAAGGTGAATGCATATAAGATGCGTGCAAGACAAGAGTGGAATAAAAGGAAAAGGAAAATGGGAAGGGGAAGAGGGAAACACACAAAGGTGCGCGAGGAAATAGTGACCAAGTGATTGTGCCAAGGAGGAAAGCGGGGTGTGAACCACTATAATTAAGATCTCGATCCATAATATGGATGTAAGTTATCCAAAAAGCTAGGAGATTTTTCTAGATAACAAGTCTTAAAGTTATAATTTGATGGGAGAACCTAATAAAATCCGTCTTCAGAACCAATTTGACTTCATGAGATCCTATCTGTTTTTTCTAATACATATTCTTGAAACTAGCAAGCTTAGCATGATGAACCACACTTCCTCCAAATCTTTCCATGAAATTAGTAACAACCTCTACAATCTCATACTTATGTCGAACATCATGTGGTGTGTCTTCATCTTAATTACATTTTCAATCTGTTTTAAGATCCCAAAGAAAAACTTTCCGAGGAAATGTTTTGAAAAGCCCATATAAACCTTTTTCCCCTTTTATAACATGAGAAAATACATTGAGAAACTAAGTGCTATTTTTTCTTCCCAAAAAACTCCCCATAAGTCCTCCAGAATCCATCATTTACCCACTTAATTAAATCCTCATTATTTTTGTATTTTCTATCTAACCGGCTCTTTTGCAGTAAAGGGATGCAAGGATACAACATTATTGATAAGAGCATAATAATGAGGAATTCCATCATCATCATCATCATCATATATAGCCCAAATTTGATTTACCTCAAAGTAAATTTCTAGCCTATCTTGGTCAAAATTATAAAAATATGCATCTTGCACATGCATGGAAACAAGATCAACAATTTTTATTGAAGGGTATTCCTTAAGAGATAAAAAATTAAACTTCCTTCTCCTTTTGAAATCACATTTCACCTTTTTGGTACCTCTTTTATCCTTTTTAGGATGATGTGTTGCATGGTTTTTGAGGATCTCCTTTGGCTCAGTATTCTCGTGTTCAATCATAACATCCTCCTCCATGGTATAAGACCTTTCTTTAATGCTCCTCTTTCTTAAGATATTTGTGTAGTGATTGATAGACATGGTTACAAAATCTATAGCCTTTCTAATATCATAAAAATAAATCCACATGCTTGTGTTATAATTTTAAAGGCTCTGTCGGCTCCTGGGAATGTATTTTTATCATGATGCAATAACAAGGCTAGTTTTCTTTACTGTTTCTTAATGAGAGTGGGATCAGAGGAGAAGGTTACCTATAATATGGCATACCGGTCAATGAGGCATGAAGATATTTTATAATGATCAGAAAGGTGTACCTCAATGGTAGTTATCCTGGGTGACAATACCTCAAGGGTAGGGTACAACTTGTATGCCTTCTGGGAAAACTTGTAGCTTCATCCCACATCACCTTCCATCAACAACTTATCTGCAATTTCCTTGGCTCCAAAATATTCCTCTCTCTTATTCTCCATTCTTAATGCTACAAGATTTCATTTTAAAATATTGTATTAGTAACCTTGCATTACAATTTTAGTAAAAGCTAACGTTTACTTTGAATCTCATCAGCTTTTTCTCTCACTTTTTATCTCTCTCCCCCTCTCTTTATCTAAAGAAGAACATTTAAAGAGAGTCATCATAATTTTATTCCTTTCATATAATGATATTTTGAAGGAGGGAAATTATAGATATCCAAGAACAATGCAGGAAGCTTGCACAAATAAATGTTACCCATTACATTTATCTCCTTTTTTTATATCTTGTGAAATATTGGGAGATCCAAGAGTGTTGTAAATTGAGAATAACAAGTCCAATGGTATTTCAGGGTCTGACGGAATATGATGCCAAAAAAATTGATCATTTTTGACACTATTTTGAATAATTCTTTGAGTTGCATGTTATCGGGAATGAAGGTTCCATTTGAATAACAAAGATTGATATGTCTTGCGATTGTGTAAGTGGCAATTTGAGATTATTTATGAGGTTCAATTTTTTTCCAAGATGCATTAATCCAATGTTTGAGAATGTTTATACATATGGAATGAAATTATGATTTAGACACTTAATGATTCTGAATGTCCAATCCTACCACATAACCGAATAGTCTTCAATTCTTGGATGCAGAGAGACACCAAGATAACTAGAGAAAAGGAAGCAATTCAACTTCATAAAATGTATCTCAGATTTTAATCTTTCTCCAATGGAAATGGCCATTTTAATCATGAACAATACACATTTTTTCATCAACCCATCTAACCCCACCATCTTACCAAGTGGCTCGAGAGGCAATCTAGCCCTGCTTTCATCTAGGCGTAGTCCCTTAAGAGCCCTGAGACCAAAAAGGCTATAACTTTGACATGTGATATCTCAATCTCCATGGCACCTAGAAAGGTATTGTATGATCATACACCTCCAAATTGGGACCCTAAAAAAATATTTCGTGGTTTACTTCATCTCGATTTGGTTCTCTTGTTGTGTTATTGTTTGCAACCATGCAAAATACTACAGTTTGAGTAAGTGTAAGGTTGTCCAATGCATTATTTTACAAACGGAAGCTTATGGCATCTAACCGACTACACCATCATGTCGGGGTGGCCGGTAAAAACTTGTGGAGGATTCATTTTGGTAATAAATAGTTCCATTACTTCTAGGCTACTTCATTCACGCATAGTCCCTTGAGATCCCTAAGACCAAAAAAGATATAACTTCTATGGGTGATATCATAGTCTCCGTGGAACCTAGAAAGATCTTGTATAATCCTAAACCTCCACACTAGGACCCTCAATGAAATCGTATCATAGTTTACTTCATATCCATTCGGTTCTCTCGTTTTCCTATTTTTTGCAACCGTGTCAAATGTTGCAGGTGTGAGTCAGTGTAAGGTTGTCTAACACAATATTTTACAAACACACGCTCCTATCACAGAACCACCAATGACATTGAATCATGGTGGCTCGGTCAACACTAGGAGAGAATTAATTTTGGTGTACAAAATCCTTCAATTTGAAACAAGTACTAGGAAACATGTTAAGAAGAGATTGTTCATATAATATAGGTTGTGAAATGAGAATTTGAAGAAGAGATTTTTCATACAATATAGGTGGTGAAATGAGAATTTCTTCTTGTTGTTCATTTCAATATTTAATTTTTCTTAGCTTCTCTTAGCTTCAAGAATAATAAATTCTCTACTAATAGTGTCAACCATGTGAAGGTGGAATCTTTTTGGCACCACTAACCTACATAAACATGTTAGTAAATAATTAAATAGAATTTTAAAACCTACACAATTTAAAAAAATCATTAAAGTAAATATTCAAATTAAATTCATGCAGATGTATATCTAATCTTAAGTGAACATACCTTTGACTTGAGAAAGTAAGCCACTTTGCAGGGCTTAAGGATTATTAACTAAAAAATGGATATATGGAGATATTTAATCTAAGCTATGAACCATTGTAAATGAAGTAAATAGATATTGTAAATAAGTATAAAGATGACACAAGAAACTATGAAAAAGGAAATGATAACCCTAATGTGTAAGAGGAAAGAGGAAAGAACTCATCTGAATAGAATATGCTCGCAGATAATATCGCAAAGGTGACTAGAGAATATGGAATCATAAACAACTATGTAGAAGCCCTAAAAAGGATGGATCTGGGCTATCTATCTAGACTGGAGTGTACGGAGAGGGACTAGGGCTCTTACGGGTGCTCTGGTCTTCCAAATGGGTGGCACAGTGGTCTCTGTAAAATATTTGGAACCAACCTTTACAGTTTGATATATGGTCTGAAAACCTCACTTTCTGTCGCATCGAGTTTTTGTACTACTTCAGATATAGTTGATATTCTAAGATGATGAAAAAGCCTACAAAATAGAAAAAGAAGTATCAAAACCTAAAAATAAAAATGCAAATGAAATGGGTAAACCGACCTTAGTTACCACAACAATGGGCTTACTAACTAAGCGTTGCACTATTTTTTGGACCCAAATGGACTTAGTGAGTGTGTGTGCATAATGCTCCCTAGGCTCTCTTGTGCGCTTGCACTTTATTGGTTGCATATTTTGTCAGACCAAAATATGAGGTTCAATTGTAGTACATGGGATTAAATCCCTCCTCAAAGACAAGTGAGGCTATCTATTTATTACTAATCTAAAACACAAAAGAAATAATATATACAATATCCACACTATTCTAACCATTGGGGTTGGGATACAATCCCGAAATCCATATCAACACAAAATGGAGATGTTACGACTTTAGGAATGGGATGGATTAGAAAGGGAACTTATCATAGATGAAACAAAATGGAAAGGGAATAAGAGGAACGTATTTTCTTTCAAGAAAACACAGATCAAGAAATACTTATATGAGTTTTAGATAATGAGTGTAATATCCTAAGACAATTAAAATGATCAAGAATACTAAACAAATAATAGCTCAAGATTTTAGACGTAAGAACAATCTCTCAAGATAGATGAATCCCACAACACAAAGTTTGTAAAATAACACCCATTTCTATTCTTCAATGATTAAAAAGAAAATACAAAGTTTTTCTTCTTCTTCACAATAGATCTTAATATTCCAAAATTCCCTCTTAGGAATGCACAAGCATCCCTTATTAAAAACGATTAAATCCTAGAAAATAGTCATTCAATAAGAGTCCTATTTTGCTTGACTCTCACGTAGGAGAACAAGTCAAAATTTGCTTCCTATGTGAAAAAACAGAAATGAAAAAGACATGTCAATTTCTGGAAGGAAATGACATGTAACATCATTGCTTATTCCATTTCCTCATTCTTGTCTTCTTCAAACGATGCCTACTTGTCTCAAAACTTTGAAACTTCCAATTTATGCTTCAATTTCATCATCATCGGCACACTAGAATAATAACTTAGAACCTTGCAAGTTTCCTGTGTGTCACTTGCGTTGCTAGGAAGTTTCTTCAATCTCTTTTTAAGTTTTCTCAGTGATTACAAAATACTCTTGATCTATATAAATTTATCAATGACACTCAAATCAAAGATGGAAGCTGGTTCTTACTTGATTGATTCCTAAATTTGTTTATAGAAACCATTAGTAGGTAGAATGGTTGCACCTTCATCCAATACTTTGGGAAATATCTTGAATAACTCTTCTTCAATATCACTGGTGGCGTCAATCAACTGATCCCTAGATTCTCTCAACTTGTTGCAAGCTTCACTGAGAATCTTTATCTTGAACCTAATAGCCTTGGTTAGCTAGAAGTGTTTATCCCCATGTGGAATGACTCCTTCTTCTACTAATACCTAAGATGGAACTTGCTTTAGTGCATTGAGGGCCTCCAAAGTTAGTTTGAGGTTTCTAGCCTCCTATGAAAATTCATCATTCATCTTGTCACCATCCTTTTTCATTTCCTCCAAGGATTTGTATACCTCTATTGTATCATCAATGACTTTCCTTCCCTGAAGGAGTAACCTCTGAATCCATTCATCCACCATTCTCCCCTTCTCATTGATCTTCTCAATAATAGGCACTAATGAGAAGTCAAACCTAATAGGAGTAGGAGTAGAAGATGACGAGGTTTGATTGAGAGGGATTTGAGAGCTTAAGCAATACTTCTATCAACTATTCCACTTTCTCTTTTAGCTCATCCCTACTCACCTTTGTTTCCTTCATATTTTGGCATAACACATTCATGGCATCTTGTGCATCTTGTTGTGCCCCTTCTATTGTTACCTTTCCCAGATCCACCCTTGTAATCATCTAATCAGAAGCTGTTATGTCCTCCTTAGTTTTGTTGTCCACAGGAGTGGCAATCTCTACAAACTTATGCCCTAAGGAATCTACTGTAACTCTTGAAACTATTTTGGGTTTCTTGGTAGATTTGGTAGGAGAAGACTTGAGTGAACTAAAATTGAAGGCTGGTAGGGGAACTACCACCTTCTTCTTCCTTGGAGTCTAGTTAACCAAGCATTGAGGTACAACGGAAGAAGTTGCTCCTATTGGAGGTGTCATGGCTGTATCTATGGGTGGAGGAAGATTTGCTTATGGAGTCATGATGACTGTAAGTGTAGTGACTATGGGAATAGACTCAGGAAATGAAGGCGTGAAAGGAGGAGGCATTTCTATAGCCAACATAGGTCCAGTAGAGAGAGGGGAGAGATCAGAGAAAATGTTAGCCATGGCTGATGAGAGTGGCGTTGAAATATGTGATGATGAAGATTGGGAGAGAGAAGGTAAAGATCCTAGAGCTAAAGCTTGAGAAGTAAGAGAAATACTTACTTCGATGAGCAATCAACAAAAGGAGAAATGAGAGGTTGAACAACCTCAATTTTTAGGAGAATTCCTCCTATCTCTTCTGGGAGAATTCCTCCTATCTCTGGTTGAGGAGGAGAATCCAATACCTCAACTGTTTGTGTGGGAGTAGATGATTCAGCCCCCTGCTTTTCTCCTCTTCTGACAAACTTAAACTTTATTTGTCTTTTGGTAGGGCTTTTATCTTTTCCTTTTCTCCCTTGGAGGGTCCCACTTCTAGAGTAGCTATCTTTGAAAATCTCTTTTCTTTATAACTCATTCCCCAAGAAATGAGCCATGCCTTAGTGCAAACAAGGGTTTGAGCAGCTCTCTTGGTGATAGAAGCCTTTTCAGCAATGGACCAATCGATGGTTGGGAATCCAAGTTGATCTCCATCCTTTGTTCATACCTAGGTTCCAAGACACTTTCATTATCTGTGGTGCCTTCTAGGATATCAGCTAGATCTAATGCTTGGATTTCTTCAAGATTCAATATGCTATTGTCTTTTCTTAGACAAAAACCTCATCTTGAAGATCAACCCAGATGTCCTCTACATGGGGCACATGTAGATATAAGGTTCCATATGACTTAAGGACTCCTCGAATATCGAATCCCTCTTTGAACTTCATATGCTTCTTTAGTTTGTCCTAAAGTTTGTGCACCACATTCTTGGCCTTCACCACTGTAGAACATGTGTACCTTCTAATGGAAATTGGGAAGGAGACAGCGGCCTTGTGTCTACTTTGTTGGAACTTGTGGAAATCCAACAGTTGTCTGACCAACTCCATAAGGATGAGTTTGTCACCTAGAAACTGGGCAAATAGAAAGGAGTACCGTGGAACCTTACCACCTGGAGATAGGTAAAATTATTGAATTACAAGAAGATGCAGCCCCATTTTGACACCTCCACCCATGCCTCATCAGAAACTCTTCTCTTTCTCAGCTCAGGGTCCAACCTGCAAATATTTTCATAAAAGAAGGCATCATTCACTCTCCTAAACTAATCTTTAGATCCTTTTATTGTCAACTGAGGGAAGTACCGATATATGTGATCAGTTTTTCAGTTCCCTTTTACATCCAACCCCGGGTAGTTTCTCATACCTACTACTACATAGGTGACGTATGACATCATGTAGAACTTTCCAGTAGACAAGACCATTTTCATTTGAGAGTCTATCTCACCCATTTTATACCTTAGAACAAGTGAAATTTTTTTTTTTTTTTTTTGATAATTGCATCCTGGTTCTAAATACATAATTTAGAACTCACAAATCAAATAACCATTCATATAACAGACAACCATATGCAGCTGTAATGACTCGGATTACTTCCGATCTATTCATTCCATGACTCGGTAATCTACCGATCTATTCATGAGTAAAAAGAGTTGGTGTTTTTAGATAACACTTTACTCTTGCGGTTCTCTTCCCTACTCTGGGATTCAGAATGCTCTGTCCAAGGAACCTAACTGAATAATCGTTACTATTATTCATCGGCATCTCATCCCTTAGACTAGGTGAATTAGGACAACGCAATCAGCAGCTTGCGATACTTTGGCCAAAGATTTGAAACATACTGTTTATGTCTCATATTCCTTAACGGCATACTAAATCAACGGAATACGTCCTTCACCCCATTCTTATGTTATATAGAATGTCTTATACTGACTACTGTCAGTCCTTCCTTTCACAACTGAATCACTCGGAGGCAGATTAACAAGGTGATAATGTGATATGGATGCCCACGAGGATTAGGGATATGGTGACATACTGGTTCAACCTTGCAGTTCAACCAATGTGTCATGATACCCCGAATCTCCTAGGCAGCCTCATAACATGACCACGTTCTTAATCGGACCCTGAGTAACTCATGCGAGATCAAAGTGTAAATCTTAGCGATCAATGCAAAGGGTGTCGCCAAAAATCACCTGCATTGTTGTAACTTCGAGAAGATCCTAATCTTCTCGGAGGTACAACCCTGCAGCTGACTTGTGTCGTCAACCTTTAAATCCGCCTCGAAAAGATCTACTTAACAACATGCGTTACGCACTTGAGTTTAAATTACTTTAAAGACTTTTTCTAAGTTTAGCCTTTCCCGATCCCTGGATTCTTCATCTTAAGACGACCCTCCTCTATAAAGCCCATTACATGGTAGAGGTATTAAGGTCAAACTCTCGTCAAGGAGTCATTAGAATACACCGATTCTAAAATAACAGAATTGGACAATATCTCATAACCTTTACTTGAGATTGCCATCTGAACTCCATTTGATTTATATCAGTTCTCATAACTGAATTTATATCATACTTATTAGTATAAGGATATAATTGATTAAGAATCCTATTAAGTGATGTCCTGTCATAATCAAGACTAGGGATCAGTAATTTAATTCAACTTGTTTAGCGTTCTGCTTAGGCTCATTTTTAACCTATCTTCAAGAAAGACAATTATTTAAATCCAATATTGCTTTCGCTAGAACAACAAGATCTGCTAAACACTCATATGAATTCAACCACATTTTCTTGTAAGCTTTCATTGTCAATCACAAAAGCATCCAAATTACACAAAGATAACATTGCCACTCTGGTATATAAACCGAAGAAGGTCAACTATCAGAAATAGAATACAACACATAAGTATCAAACACTTATTTCCATTCCTTTCAAAATTATACAATTACATTTTATGCAAACAGCATACTTGATACAATGCTTAACGGAAAAGAAACATCTTTCCACATACAGTACATTTATATAATCAAGCTGTAATTCATTATGAAACACATTAATAAATCTGATCATCCTGTCAGATCTGCATTGCTTTTACCACTTACGGCAACCATCTGCAAAATAGTCAACATGAGTTAGTTCGATGAACTGAGCATGATAAGCACTAACTTTTAAAACAATTGCAATCCATCAATTGTTTTCATTAAACACCTGTTTAAATGATATCAATAATCCAAACAAGTAAACATGATTGAGACTATGCCTTTGTAATACAAAATGACTACAAATATGTAACTCTATCATTGTTATAGAATAGTCCTAATCACTTCTCAAATATTCCATCGAATATTAAGAATCAAGGAACGAATGTATACAAACAATCATTGAATCCAAATCACAACATTGGATGATCGTTTCATTCATCCAAAAGGAAAATATCATAACAATTCGTGATTCTACCAATATGTTACAAAACAATTCCCCCTGTTAGACAGATATCAACAAATATAAATAACTGAAGAGAAAGAAACATATCATTCATACTTCCTTTCACATAAGTTCATTACTGTTCTGTCTACACATATGAAAAACATTCAACCAGTATGTATATGAACAAGTCCGACAAGCCACAGGAAGAATCACTATTTTAAATCAAGAAATAAAACACAACAAAACTCCTGTACAGCAGCTAACACATCAACAATCCCATATATCAACCTTAAGCCCAATACTAGTTCCTTTTATACACAGTATGGCTTTTCGACACAAGTTGAAATCAAGGAACCTTTAGCATAACGCTGTAAACAACAGACTTCATTGCATTAAGCAATTTGAGGTTTCCTAAAGACTATGCCAAGACGATCACACAGTAATTCCGAAACATGCTCAGTCTAAATCGGACTGAAGTAAACGGAAAGGAACATAGCATATCTATTCTCACCAGGGTGCATTCAAACCTAAGTATGGTATTCACGACTCACTTCAACAGAGCCAGGATACAAGATAATCATTCAAACTCAAGGAACAGTGACAAAACGACAGTGTCCCAAAAATCAGATTCAATAAGGTTCAAGCAATACAAGATACCTTCCAAGAGTTCTAATGATTCCAACAGTGGTAACAAGTCGAACAATTGCATACTGATAAGGGTTATTATCCATGACCTATATCATAAAGCCGATATACAAGATGTCAAACTATTCACAAAAATCCATCAAGGCCAAATAAACATCACGAGTTCAATCTCAGGCTTATACAGAAGCCAAAAGAAACAAGATACCCTCCACAGGGTCAAACAGCAGAATAAACCCAACAGTCCTAATTGAAACAGTTACACTGTCCATCTGTCAAGAATTCAACTGAGTCCTAACAACAGTAACCAAAATAATGTAAGATGATAAATCCATCCGTGCCAACAATGGCAACATTATAATCAGGCAAAAACGAACCAGAATACTGAAATTCCAAAACAAGGAATCCAACGGTACCCTTACCAACATTTCGCACAAGATGGCACAGGAAAGAAACGTAGAATTTCATCCAAAGAGTTTAAACCACAAATTCTTGCAACACAAAGGTAAAATAACAAAGGTCGTGCTACCCGTTACTCTTCGAGTACAAAATCGAATTACCAGTATCCAAATAGATATTCAAACGAAGTTCAACAGTGGTCCACAATATGAATCATTCAATGGACTCAACAGAGTCGTCCGAATAAAATACATATATCCATACTGTACACTGTCAACGGGTTAGATCCCGTTACCAAAATAACAAGGAAAAACAACTACCACCGAGTCGAAAGGAAAACTGTAACACAATAGTTACCTGTTCCTAAACAATTTTAAAAGGCAGAACGAAACCAAAAAGTATCATTAGCCACTGTCATTAAAACCCACGACAGAGCTTACAATGATTTCATAATACTGAACAAACAAACAGTTCCATCAATATTTCTTCCGACTGTTTCCAAAACAAGAAACGGCGACCAAAGATCGACAACATAACAGTGGTCTATACCCAACACAGGTATATTCTATGGGCTCTCGCCGAACAGGCCGAGCATTCATACCTTTTGTAAATATATATATATCTCACATATTTAAGCCAGAATGAATACACAAAGAAATAGAGCCATACTTCGAATTTAATAAACACCCATCAAGGGGAAATTGATAAATCGAACCAGAAGAGATACAGTACCAAAAATCAAACAAGACCTCCATAGAAAATCATCTATTTTCTCAAAACATTTAAGCAGAGTTGTTCTAATGAAATCACTTGAAAGACAACAAGATTTTTAAAGGTTAGGGCCTAACATGCCTGTATTTTTGCTCAAATTTCTGAAGCAGACCACTGGAAGAGCTCGTGCTTCCTTTTCCTTTTCCAAGTTAGAGCGATCAACAAAATTTTGCTATCTCCATGGCATATATATTCTCCTTGCCAGAGAAAAGAGCTAGATAACCTCATGCTCGCCATGCAACACAAAGAAGACTGGTGCGAAGAACCAGTGAACAAGCAGAGAGAGATCCGAAAATCGCGACAAGCCAAACAAACCAACAAACTTCCCATTTGCATGCCTTCTCGCGAGTTCCGAGCTCGTCTACCGAGAATATTGAATGCCATTAAACCAACTTTCCCGCTACGACTCCACTTCCACCGACCGCCAGAGTTGGCGACAGTCCAATGAAAACTCAAGTTCATTTCCAAACTTAGCGACTGCCACGTCAGAACAGGTTAGCCGTTGCCTAAACCTCCGCCATGACCTGTCCCTCATCCTTATCCATGCATTAAATGTCATAGAAAACGCCGCCCATGGTTCGCACCCCCTTCCATAGGCCCCTTTCCATTCTCCTCATTAGTTAGGTTAGTATCTTAGGTTAGAATTTAGGGTAACACCTAATCTAACCATATTACACATAGATACTAACTTAGGACATTAACACATAGCCTAGGTCTAGGTTAGATTAACACTAATCTAACCCCTAGGTTAGGTTTAGTCTTAGGTTACTAATCATTTAATAATTCCGATTAGGTTAGCATGCATTCGTACACTCTCGTAAAAGACCTATATCATACCTTCTTAAACAGGGGTTAGCTCTGTTCTCTACGCAGAATCGTATGTAACCGAATTATTACGGTCCACGATCGAGACCTTCCGGATATACTTCGATATCGGGAATCAATTCATTTCACTTGATCGCCCGAGTCATACTCCGACTAGCTTATTCAATGCTTCTAGACCTTGCAACCTGTTCAAGGTCTGTGATTTTAATTCATCACGAACAAACTTAAAGCAATACTTGGATCAATTCCACTGATCCAAGACTAGGTATTATAGATGGATAACTCTATAATTTATTCCGAGATCAGATTAAACTCAGATACAAAATGAAATAGATAAAAGAGTCTAATCATATTCTGACTCAGTCAAGATCTGTAATCTGCAAAGAAATTACAGTACATATCAAGCATGATTTCTTAATCTAGGAACACATCCTTTTTACAAAAGAAATCACATATCAACACTTGTATGCTTAGGAGAAAGTAACAACAGTTCAGGGTGTTACATGCTTCCCTCCTAAAAAGATTCATCGTCCCGATGAATTACATATTAAATTAACCTTCAGGTCAATCAATTTATTAGTACACAAACAATGTGACTACTTCCATAATTGAATAGTTCCAGAAATCAATGTCACAACATATTTTATTCAACCTGAATAAAGTCTGCCTTCATCTGGCTTTCATAAATACTTAAAAACAATCAGTTCATAAAAGTATGTTTTATCAACAGATTTCATTCTGTTGAAAAAGAGAAGGAAAAGCAATTTTCATCTCTTCCAGATTTTCCCAAGTTGCACTTTCTTCGCTAAACTGGTCCCACTGGACCTTACATTGCTGTATATCACGATTTCTTAAATGCAATTGGTGAGTTTCCAGCACTCGTGTGGGTTTAACCACGATTATTCCTGGGTCTTGGACCTGCAAGGAATTCCAATTTAAAACATGTGACAGATCTGAAACGTATTTCTTAAGCAAAGAAATATGGAAAACATCATGCATGCGAGATAAAGCAGGTGGCAATGCTAAACGATAAGCTACAGGATTGATTATTTCGACAATTTCGAAAGGTCCCACAAATCGAGGTGACAACTTGGCAGCCTTGCCAAAAGTTATAGAACTCTTTCTGGGTTTAACACGAAGGAAAACCTTATCACCAAGCTCAAACCTTCTATCAACCCGCTTAAGGTCAGCATAGCTCTTCTGTCTATCCGCTGCTTCCTTTAATCGTTCACGAATCAGCTTAACTTGCTGTTCCATTTCTGTGAGAATCTCTGGTCCAATTACCACTCTATCCTCAACACTGTCCCAACTAACAGGGGTTCTGCACTTTCTTCCATAAAGTGCTTCAAATGGTGCCATCTTAAGAGATGAGTGATAAGTGTTGTTGTATGCGAACTCAACTAATGGAAGATACTCTTCCCATTTATACTGTTGATCCATGCAATACATTCGCAACATGTCCTCCAACACTTGATTTACCCTCTCAGTTTGCCCATCCGTTTCTGGATGATATGCAGAACTGAAGTTTAGTTTCGTTCCTAGGGCTGCGTTAAGCGTTTGCCAAAACCTTGACGTCATTCTAGGATCCCTGTCAGATATAATCAGTTCTGGTACACCATGTAATCTGAAAATTTCATGTACGAATCTCTTGGCCAGCACTGGTGAATCATCCTTTAGATTTCCAGCGATGAAATGAGCTACCTTGGTCAGTTTATCTACAACTACCAGGATAACATCATGTTTATTCCTGGACATAGGTAGTCCTTGTACAAAATCCATGGTTATTACTTGCCATTTGTACTGCGGTATGCTATGAGGATATAATACCAAAGAGGTGCATATGTTCTGCCTTCACCCGCTGACATTCCAGACAATGAGTCACCAAATTAATCACATCCTTTTTCATACCTTTCCAAAAGTATTGTTGTTTCAAATCAGCTAGCATTTTTGTGATACCTGGGTGTCCAGAGAAAGGTGAATTATGAAATTCAACTAACAACTTCTTTCTCAATTCATTCAGCATAGGTACATATACCCTGTTTTCATAACGCAAGATTCCTTCATTGTCAAAATGAAAACCTTTATACCTTTTATCTTTAGGTTAGCTGCAGTAGTTTGCTTTTACTTGCTTTGAAAGTATGCATCTGATTCGAGGCACTTTTACCTCGTCTTTAAACCGAGTTCTTAATGTTATAAGAGCAGAAATGTGCCTCCTACGACTTAGAGCATCAGCTACTCTATTTTCCTTCCCTTTGATATAGCTAATATCAAAGTCATACTGTGATAAAAACTCTAACCACCTTCTCTGTCTGGCATTCAGATTGGGCTGAGTAAAAATATATTTCAGTCCTAAGTGATCAGTTTTCAACTCAAAAGGTTTCCCTAGTAAGTAGTGTCTCCAGACTTGAAGTGCATGAACAATAGCAGCAAGTTCCAAATCATGAGGGGCATAATTCAGCTCATGTAACTTAAGTTTTCTACTTTCATATGCTATGACCTGATCATTTTGTAGCAAAACACCTCCAAGGCCTTCCCCAGAAGCATCCGTTACAACAGTAAAATTCCCATTAGGGTCTGGTACAGCTAATATAGGTGCAGAAGTCAACTGGTCTTTCAGACTTTTGAAAGCCGCTTCGCACTTGTCATTCCATATGAATTTCTTATCCTTCTTTTGCAATGAAGTTATTGGTGCAGCTACCTTAGAAAAATCCTTTACAAATTTTCTATAGTAACCAGCAAGACCCATGAAGCTTCTTACTTCATGCACATTCTTTGGTGCAGGCCACTCAGTTATTGCCACTATTTTTGAAGGATCTACAGCAATTCCTTCTTTACTTATGACATGACCCAAATAGTGAACTTCTGAATCAAAGAAAGAACATTTGGATAACTTACCATACAACTTTCTCTTTCTCAAAATTCCCAAAACTATCTTCAGATGCTCATTGTGCTCCTCAACACTTTTAGAATAAATGAGAATATCGTCCAAGAATACAAGTACAAACTTGTCCAGGTATTCTTGAAAAATATTGTTCATTAAATTCATAAAGGCTGCGGGTGCATTAGTTAACCCAAAGGGTAGAACTGTGAATTCATAATGTCCGTACCTTGTTCGGAAAGCTGTTTTATGAATATCTTCCTCTTTAATCCTTAACTGATGATAACCAGATCGAAGGTCTATCTTAGAATAAACCGCTGCTCCACGCATTTGATCAAACAGATCATCGATCCTAGGAAGTGGATATCGGTTCTTGATTGTTGCTTTGTTCAACATCCGATAATCAATACACAGCCTTAGTGTTCCATCCTTCTTTTTCACAAATATCACAGGTGCTCCCCAAGGTGAAACACTTGGTCTAATCAATCCTTTAGACAAAAGCTCTTGTAACTGTGCCTTAAGCTCGACTAACTCAGTAGTAGTCATCCGATAAGGCGCTTTGGAAATAGGTTCCGTTCCAGGCTTGATTTCAATGGTAAAATCAAATTCTCTCTTGGGTGGTAACCCTGGTAATTCCTCAGGAAAAACATCCCTGAAACCTTGTAGCAGAGGGAATTGTTCCATGAAATCATCATCTTCTTCTGAAGATTCAGATATCTTTACCGCATAAAGGGTACATCCTTTATTTTTAGCCTTTTTAAGCTGCATAGCTGACAGTTTTCTAACTGAAATTTCTCGTTTCACACCTTGAATCTCTGCTGATTCCAGCTGATCATCTAAACATTTTATGTTCTTTTCATAGCAATCTACCTTTTCCTTATGGTCAGCTAACCAATTGACACCAATAATAATGTCATATGATCCTAAAGGTGCAACATAGAGATCAACTTCCGTGGAAAAGTTAGGTAAGTCAAGGACTGCCCCAAAAAGACACATACTCACTGTATGAACAGAATTATTACCATACTGTACAGTCCAAGATTTATCCATTTTCCCAGCTTTTCTTTTAAGTTTAGAAGCTAGTTTATTAGATATAAAACATTCAGTAGCTCCTGTATCAAAAAGAATAGTGACAGGTATGCCGAATAACTTACCCGGAACTTCTATAGGTGTCACTTGCTTTTCAGCTTGCTTGTCGCTACTGCAGCATGTATCTTATGCTGCTGATTACGATCATCCTTCTTCAAAGGGCATTGATTAGCATAGTGGTCCTTACCACAATTGTAGCAGCCTCCTACAGGTCCCTTTTTAGGCTCAAAGTTGCCTCCAGTTTTATAATTGTCACGCTGTCCTCCATAGGGCTTCTGCCCATTATTATAATTTTTAGCAAAATTATCCTTTACGTTTCCAGCAGGCTTATTTACTGCTGCTTTCTTATTGTTATCTCCTGGAAACTTACTCTTGTTTCCAAACTTTTTCCATGGTCCTTTTCTGGGTGCAAGAGAGGTTGAAGAAGGGTTTGCAGTCTTCTTCCGCACTTCCTCCTTATGAGCAGAAATAGCCTTTAATTTCTGTTCTTGCCTTATGGCCTTTTCAACAACTCCTTCCATAGTGGTTGGACTGTGAACATCGACCTCTCCCCCTATCACAGGATTCAATCCCATGATGAATTTCCGTATCCTGAACTTTTCGTCAGTTTGATACTGCGGTACATACTTGAGGAGTTTTGTAAACCGCTCGGTAAAGATTGGCCACCGTTAGCTTCCCTTGAGCTAAGTTCTGAAATTCTGTCATTTTCTGATCATAGAAAAGTTGTGGCAGCCAACGTTGCCTAAAATAGCCTTTAAATTGATCCCAAGTAATATTGGTCTCATCAATGTTTAGTTCAGCTTTACGGCTATCCCACCACGAAGATGCTTCGTGGGAAAGCTGATAGGCTCCCCAAATAGCTTTGGTTTCCTCTGAGAAGTTCCTTATTGCAAAGTACTTCTCCATTTCATTGAGCCAGTTCTCAGCTCCATCTCCTAATGTGGTGCCATCATACTTAGGTGGACTTATCCTTTTTATATCATTAGTGAGTTCCGCTGCCAATCTGGCCTTTTTGTTTTCTGGTTGGACAGGTGCATTCCCAACATTAATATCAACACCCATGTCGGGGTTGTCCTCAGGAGGTTGCTGATTATTATTATCAGCTTCATCATCCTCCTCATTTCCCATTACCTACTGTTCAAGTACAGCTAAGCGATCTCTTGTGTCCAACAGGGCAGCAAGGATCTCATCAAGTTTCTGGGTTGTTGCCGCTCCTCCTTCAGGTGGAGCATTATTCGCAACGTTCCCCCTTGTTCTAACCATTTTCTGTTACAAGAAAAATTCAGGTTTTTATCAGATTATGGACTCAATAGGTCCAAGAGCTGCAACCTTCAGCTCTGATACCAAGATGTAACATCCCCATTTTATACCTTAGAACAAGTGAATTTTTTTTTTTTTTTTTTGATAATTGCATCCTGGTTCTAAATACATAATTTAGAACTCACAAATCAAATAACCATTCATATAACAGACAACCATATGCAGCTGTAATGACTCGGATTACTTCCGATCTATTCATTCCATGACTCGGTAATCTACCGATCTATTCATGAGTAAAAAGAGTTGGTGTTTTTAGATAACACTTTACTCTTGCGGTTCTCTTCCCTACTCTGGGATTCAGAATGCTCTGTCCAAGGAACCTAACTGAATAATCGTTACTATTATTCATCGGCATCTCATCCCTTAGACTAGGTGAATTAGGACAACGCAATCAGCAGCTTGCGATACTTTGGCCAAAGATTTGAAACATACTGTTTATGTCTCGTATTCCTTAACGGCATACTCGTCAATCTGGAATACGTCCTTCACCCCATTCTTATGTTATATAGAATGTCTTATACTGACTACTGTCAGTCCTTCCTTTCACAACTGAATCACTCGGAGGCAGATTAACAAGGTGATAATGTTATATGGATGCCCACGAGGATTAGGGATATGGTGACATACTGGTTCAACCTTGCAGTTCAACCAGTGTGTCATGATACCCCGAATCTCCTAGGCAGCCTTATAACATGACCACGTTCTTAATCGGACCCTGAGTAACTCATGCGAGATCAAAGTGTAAATCTTAGTGATCAATGCAAAGGGTGTCGCCAAAAATCACCTGCATTGTTGTAACTTCGAGAAGATCCTAATCTTCTCGGAGGTACAACCCTGCAGCTGACTTGTGTCGTCAACCTTTAAATCCGCCTCGAAAAGATCTACTTAACAACATGCGTTACGCACTTGAGTTTAAATTACTTTAAAGACTTTTTCTAAGTTTAGCCTTTCCCGATCCCTGGATTCTTCGTCTTAAGACGACCCTCCTCTATAAAGCCCATTACATGGTAGAGGTATTAAGGTCAAACTCTCGTCAAGGAGTCATTAGAATACACTTGATTCTAAAATAACAGAATTGGACAATATCTCATAACCTTTACTTGAGATTGCCATCTGAACTCCATTTGATTTATATCAGTTCTCATAACTGAATTTATATCATACTTATTAGTATAAGGATATAATTGATTAAGAATCCTATTAAGTGATGTCCTGTCATAATCAAGACTAGGGATCAGTAATTTAATTCAACTTGTTTAGCGTTCTGCTTAGGCTCATTTTTAACCTATCTTCAAGAAAGACAATTATTTAAATCCAATATTGCTTTCGCTAGAACAACAAGATCTGCTAAACACTCATATGAATTCAACCACATTTTCTTGTAAGCTTTCATTGTCAATCACAAAAGCATCCAAATTAAACAAAGATAACATTGCCACTCTGGTATATAAACCGAAGAAGGTCAACCATCAGAAATAGAATACAACACATAAGTATCAAGCACTTATTTCCATTCCTTTCAAAATTATACAATTACATTTTATGCAAACAACATACTTGATACAATGCTTAACGGAAAAGAAACATCTTTCCACATACAGTACATTTATATAATCAAGCTGTAATTCATTATGAAACACATTAATAAATCTGATCATCCTGTCAGATCTGCATTGCTTTTACCACTTACGGCAACCATCTGCAAAATAGTCAACATGAGTCAGTTCGATGAACTGAGCATGATAAGCACTAACTTTTAAAACAATTGCAATCCATCAATTGTTTTCATTAAACACCCTGTTTAAATGATATCAATAATCCAAACAAGTAAACATGATTCAGACTATGCCTTTGTAATACAAAATGACTACAAATATGTAACTCTATCATTGTTACAGAATAGTCCTAATCACTTCTCAAATATTCCATCGAATATTAAGAATCAAGGAACGAATGTATACAAACAATCATTGAATCCAAAATCACAACATTGGACAGATCGTTTCATTCATCCAAAAAGGAAAATATCATAACAATTCGTGATTCTACCAATATGTTACAAAACAATTCCCACTGTTAGACAGATATCAACAAATATAAATAACTGAAGAGAAAGAAACATATCATTCATACTTCCTTTCACATAAGTTCATTACTGTTCTGTCTACACATATGAAAAACATTCAACCAGTATGTATATGAACAAGTCCGACAAGCCACAGGAAGAATCACTATTTTAAATCAAGAAATAAAACACAGCAAAACTCCTGTACAGCAGCTAACACATCAACAATCCCATATATCAACCTTAAGCCCAATACTAGTTCCTTTTATACACAGTATGGCTTTTCGACACAAGTTGAAATCAAGGAACCTTTAGCATAACGCTGTAAACAACAGACTTCATTGCATTAAGCAATTTGAGGTTTCCCAAAGATTATGCCAAGACGATCACACAGTAATTCCGAAACATGCTCAATCTAAATCGGACTGAAGTAAACGGAAAGGAACATAGCATATCTATTCTCACCAGGGCGCATTCAAACCTAAGTATGGTATTCACGACTCACTTCAACAGAGCCAGGATACAAGATAATCATTCAAACTCAAGGAACAAGTGACAAAACGAGCGGTGTCCCAAAAATCAGATTCAATAAGGTTCAAGCAATACAAGATACCTTCCAAGAGTTCTAATGATTCCAACAGTGGTAACAAGTCGAACAATTGCATACTGTTACGGGTTAATATCCATGACCTAACTCATTAAGCCAATATACAAGATGTCAAACTATTCACAGAAATCCATCAAGGCCAAAATAAACATCACGAGTTCAATCTCAGGCTTATACAGAAGCCAAAAGAAGCAAGATACCCTCCACGGTGGTCAAAAAAATAGAATAACCCAACAGTCCTAATTGAAACAGTTACACTGTCCATCTGTCAAAAATTCAACTGAGTCCTAACAATCAGTAACCAAAATAATGTAAGATGATAAATCATCCGTGCCAACAATGGCAACATTGTAATCAGGCAAAAACAAACCAGAATACTGAATTTCCAAAACAAAGAATCCAACGATACCCTTACCAACATTTTCGCACAAGATGGCACAGGAAAGAAACGTAGAATTTCATCCAAAGAGTATAAACCACAAATTCTTGCAACACGAAGGTAAAATAACAGAGGTCGTGCTACCCGTTACTCTTCGAGTACAAAATCGAATTACCAAAGATCAAATAGATATTCAAACGAAGTTCAACAGTGGTCCACAATATGAATCATTCAATGGACTCAACAGAGTCGTCGAATAAAATACATATATCCATACTGTACACTGTCAACGGGTTAGATCCCGTTACCAAAATAACAAGGAAAAACAACTACCACCGAGTCGAAAGGAAAACTGTAACACAATAGTTACCTGTTCCTAAACAATTTTAAAAGGCAGAACGAAACCAAAAAGTATCATTAGCCACTGTCATTAAAACCCACGACAGAGCTTACAATGATTTCATAATACTGAACAAACAAACAGTTCCATCAATATTTCTTCCGACTGTTTCCAAAACAAGAAACGGCGACCAAAGATCGACAACATAACAGTGGTCTATACCCAACACAGGTATATTCTATGGGCTCTCGCCGAACAGGCCGAGCATTCATACCTTTTGTAAATATATATATATCTCACATATTTAAGCCAGAATGAATACACAAAGAAATAGAGCCATACTTCGAATTTAATAAACACCCATCAAGGGGAAATTGATAAATCGAACCAGAAGAGATACAGTACCAAAAATCAAACAAGACCTCCATAGAAAATCATCTATTTTCTCAAAACATTTAAGCAGAGTTGTTCTAATGAAATCACTTGAAAGACAGCAAGATATTTAAAGGTTAGGGCCTAACATGCCTGTATTTTTGCTCAAATTTCTGAGGCAGACCACTGGAAGAGCTCGTGCTTCCTTTTCCTTTTCCAAGTTAGAGCGATCAACAAAATTTTGCTATCTCCATGGCATATATATTCTCCTTGCCAGAGAAAAGAGCTAGATAACCTCATGCTCGCCATGCAACACAAAGAAGACTGGTGCGAAGAACCAGTGAACAGGCAGAGAGAGATCCGAAAATCGCGACAAGCCAAACAAACCAACAAACTTCCCGTTTGCATGCCTTCTCGCGAGTTCCGAGCTCGTCTACCGAGAATATTGAATGCAATTAAACCAACTTTCCCGCTCAGACTCCACTTCCACCGACCGCCAGAATTGGCGACAGACAAATGAAAACTCAAGTTCATTTCCAATCTTAGCGACCTGCCACGTCGGCTTAGGTTAGCTGTTGCCTATACCTCCGCCATGACCTGTCCTCCATCCTTATCCTTAGCATTTAATGACATAGAAAACGCCGCCCATGGTTCGCACCCCTCCATAGGCCCCTTTACATTCTTCTCATTAGTTAGGTTAGTAACTTAGGTTAGAATTTAGGATAATACCTAATCTAACTTCCATAACATAGATACTAACTTAGGACATTAACACATAGCCTAGGTCTAGGTTAGATTAACACTAATCTAACCCCTAGGTTAGGTTTAGTCTTAGGTTACTAATCATTTAATAATTCCAGTTAGGTCTGCATTCTGTACACTCAGAAAAGACCTATATCATACCTTCTTAAACAGGGTTAGCTCCTGTTCTACTGCAGAATCGTATGTAACCGAATTATTACCTGGTCCACGATCGAGACCTTCCAGATATACTTCGATATCGGGAATCAATTCATTTCACTTGATCAGCCTGAGTCATACTCCTGACTAGCTTATTCAATGCTGCTAGACCTTGCAACCTGTTCAAGGTCTGTGATTTTAATTCATCACGAACAAACTTAAAGCAATACTTGGATCAATTCCACTGATCCAAGACTAGGCATTATAGATGGATAACTCTATAATTTATTCCGAGATCAGATTAAACTCAGATACAAAATGAAATAGATAAAAGAGTCTAATCATATTTTGACTCAGTCAAGATCTCTGCAAAGCAATCATGATTCCTTAATCAAAGAAATTACAAAAGAAATCACATATCAAGCATGATTCCTTAATCTAGGAACACATCCTTTTACAAAAGAAATCACTGTGTGTGTCCCGAGATGTCATAATTGTAACTTATATAAGAAGAAGAATCTATCTTCTGATATTTGTACTTCATCTTTCCGAATTATCTAACTTATCCTTAGATGGGCTAGGGTCTGACATGAGGATTCTTGAAAATTCTTGGAAGAGAAATTGGGTCTGGATGTTTGTTGGACAAGTGAATAGACCCGCCCTACTATTCGGGTTTTGAAACTTGTAAAGCAGCCTTAGAAACCCAATAGACTAGATTGTGTGTGTCGGGAAATAGACCATGTCGAACACCTTGAAAAACCTGAAAGAATGGCAGAATTTAGATGATGTCGAGCAGGTGATAATATCTGAAACATTATGGAACTCAAAGTGTTTTGAACACCGGTCAAGACCCAAAACATTAGCGCAGATTCAGAGGATGTCAAGTAAATTTGGAAAATCCTGAAACAAAGGTAGAACTTGTATGATGTCAAACACCCTGTAAAACCTGAAACAGATGCAATCAGATTTCTACGATGTCAGGACATGAAAAATCCCCACCATGTTGCTAGTTAGGAATTTTTAACCCTTTTGAAAACTATAGGGTAACATCTATGGGAAAATTAACAAATACCCTAAGGGTGAATTCCAAACAAAAGGTTCTATGGGAATGTAATAAAACAAAGGAAAGTAACCCAAAACCCTAAACCAAGAAGGAAGAGAAAATAAAAGGAAACTCCATTATGAACACCTCAAAAATAACCCAAAAAGCATAAAAGTAGAAAGAGGAGAGAAATACCTTCAATAAACTCAAAAATAATCGAAGACGGATCACAAAATCGATCAAGAAGCTCAATCGGGTTTGGAGGAGGTAGAAGCATGCACAACATTCCAATGCATCAAAATCATACAAAGTAAAAATGACGTGGAAAACCACCTATTTATAAAACCCTAAAATTTATTACACATAGCTCGACATGTGTGCCAACTACCAGACAAATGGGCATTTATGACATGTCATCATGCTTAGAGTCCCCGAAAACCCGACATAAAGGATTTGGTTCATTTTAGGTTTTAGGTTTTGGGAAACATGAGGCATGAAGCATGAGATGTTGAGATTCTTCGAGTTCTGAAAACCCAACACACTGGCTTTGTTTTGGGTTACAGGTTTTGAGGAACATGGAACATGAAACATGCGATAGGAAAAGCATGTTCCGATGCTTTGAACCTCTCGAAAACCTAACACAAAGGACTTAGTCAATTCGGGTTTTAGGCTTTGGGAAACATGAGACATGATGCATGTAAAGAACATGTTTTCATGTAGTGAAAGCCCGAAAACACAAATTTGAGAGATATTTTTCCAAAATTTAACTGTGGTTATATCAATTTTAGCTAGAATCACTAAAACAAGATAACAACTAGCTCTAGTTGGGGACTTTATTTGAGACATCAAAGGAAGAGAACTCAAAATCAAGAAGCTTTTATCCATTGGGCTATGGAGTCAAGAAGAGAAAATAAAGAAAGAAAGAAAGAAAGAAAGAAAGAAAACACACAATAGAAAATAAATTATAATACAGTGCAAGAGAGAATCTTGCATTACTGGTGGAACAACTTCAAATGTTGGCCACTGAAAGGTAGAGGAAGCAAGTGTCCACGAAGGTATGATAGATAGAAGATATTTTCACCGTTCAGCTGATGGATTTTGAAAGGACCTTTCTATAAAGAGTCAAACTTGCCCTACATCCCTTTCTATTCCATTCTCTTATCCCAGAGAAGTACTAGATCTCTACTCGAAAATCACATTGCTTTGATTTCTTGTCAAATATCATTTTGACTTTGCTCTGATGGTCTGCAATGCAATCCACCACCTTTCTCCATTCTTCTTCTAGCCTAGCTAGGTACACTATCCTTTTTTCAATAGAACTTTGAAAAGTTTCATCCTCAATTGCTTTAGCCAACCATAAGGCTGGCAATTCTACAGAGATAGGAATCTCAACATCAATTCCATACAACACTTGGAATGGAGACATTCTAATAGCTCACTTAGGAGTAATCCAATCTGCCCATAATGCATCATACAATGCTTTGTGCCATGTCCTCTGATTCTCATCAACCATCTTTCTGATTATGGTCACCAGGTTCTTATTGCTAGATTCAACCTGACCATTGCCTTGGGGGTAATAGTCGGATGAGTGAGCCAATGTGATTCCAAACCCATAAAAAAATTTAGTCAACTCATGTGATGAGAAATTGGAAGCATTGTCAGCAAAAATCTTGTGAGGAATGCCGAATCTAACAATTATATTCTCTTTGAGAAAATGGCAAACAACTTCGGAGGTAGCTTGTTTGATTGGAGCAGCTTCCACCCACTTGGTGAAATAGTCAGTGGTGGTTGTGAGCACATAATTATGGCCAGTGCTAGAGGTAGGGTTTAGTACTCCAATGAAATCAATTCCCCATTGGCAAAAAGGTTCTTCAATTACTACAGGCTTCAAGGGAAGAGCAGCCAACTTAGGGCGGCCAACAAAATGTTGACAAGCTTCACACTTAGCCACCCATTCAGTTGAATCTCGAAAGAGAGTAGGCCAATAGTACCTAGCCCATAAGATCTTGTAAGTTGTCACGAGAAGAGAAATTCCCTCTGCATGCTAGATTGTGGAAGGATTCTAGCAACCTTATCTGCTGAGACTTATCAACACAACGCAGGAATACACCATCAATACCCTTCTTATATATACCATTATCCCAAAGAATGTATCTTGCAGACCTTAATTTAACTATTCTCTTTTCTTTTTGGCTCAAATGTGGGGACATTTGCCATAAGTTAAAAATAAAGTGATGTCTGCATACCATTCATCGGTTGTGCTTACAAAAAGCACCATGGGCAATTTTGAAGAAGTATCTTTAGTTTCTTCGCATTCTGTCTCAGAATTATTTTCTACAATCAATTGGCACATGCCTCTTCCTCATACCAACTTGGTAGGTTTGATGTCCAAGTCATATTCCTGGACTTTGGCTATCCAGTTACCCCATTGACTACCCAACTCTTGTTGAGTCAAAATAGACTTAACTGTAGTATCAGAACAAGAACGAGAGTGTGGGAACTCAACACATAATACTTGAAATGTTTCACTTCTCTCACCACTACATAAGCATGCTTTTCAATTTTAGACATCTTCAATTCATGTTACTTTAGAGGGGAGCTCATGAAAGTAATGGGTGCTTTAATTCCTTCTTCGTTGTCCTACATTAGGATGGTGATCTTGTATGTGTAGAAGCATAGCTGTACATGATGAAATCCTTCTTGAAGTTTGGGCATACTAGAATAGGAGCATGATCAATTTCTCATTTGAATTCTTCAAAAGAAATCTTCCCTTCAGTGCTCCATTGAAATGGATTCTTTACCTTTCAGCATCCCAAGGATATCCTTGGTTTTATTGACAAAGTCAAGTACAAATCTTCTTAGGAAATTGAACTTTCTGAAAAAGGATTGCACCCCAGTTTTTCTTAGAGGTAGGGTAAGGATTTGGATGGCCTTCACCATCTCTGGGTAAATCTTGGTTCCTTCTTTAGTCATGATATGACCCAACAACTTTCCTTTGTTACTCGAACATGGAATTTTTAGGATTTAATGAAATCCCATGATACCTGCATCTTAAGAGTACCTGCTCCAGATGATCATAATGATCACTTCACTTTTTAGAGAAGACCATCAAGTCATCCAAATACACAACTATGACCTTTCCCATAAAATATCTGAAAGCTAAGTCCATATCTCTTTGAAACATGGCTCGACATTAATCAAACCAAAAGGCATCCTCCTGTAAGCAAAGGTTCCCCATGGGGTGGTGAATGTCATTTTATGTTGATCTTCAGCAGCTACCTCAACCTGATTATACCCCAAAAATCTGTCAAGCATGGATAACATTTCTGATCCAGTGACAGTCTGTAATACTTGGTCCATGATGGGAAATGGATAATTTTCTTTCAATGAAGACTGATTGAGGTTCGAAAATCAACACAAATCTAGATTTCACCGTTCTTCTTTCTGACAAGGACAATATTAGCAACCTAGGTGGAATGATGGATTGGAAAGATAATCCTTACGTCTAACATCTTTTGAATTTTAGCAAGGATAGTCCCTGAGATCTTTGGATTGTAATGCCTTTGCTTCTACCTATAGGGTTTAACCTTAGGCTTTAAAGGAATGCTATGTTACACATCCTTGGGCTTGAAAGACTTTAGATCTACATATGACCATGCTAGGACGTCCATATATCTCTTCAAGAGTGAAGAGAATCTTTCTTTTCCTCTAGAGAATAGCATTTACCAATGTTTACCATCCATGGTTGGTTAGAAGATCCCAGATTAACTTGATCTACCTTTGATGAGGAAGCACCTTCAGCTTTCCTTTTATCTTGAATGAAATGGTCATGCTTGTCAAATAGACCTTCCAGAGAAACTAATCCCTTTGGAATCTTATTGCCTTTAAGCTGGATGAATTCACCATCAATTTCTTGATATGAATTTGAGATGGACTCACGGAAATCTGATTCTGATCCTTCAAAATAAAGCTCACTGAAATTATCATCTTTCTCAAGAAAAGACAATACATGTTGATCATCATTAAACACTTGCCAATGTGCTGAATTATCTGGAACACTTGGATGATACACAATCTCAATGGTATACATGTCTGTTTGAACTTTGGGTGAGGAAGGAGAAGAGATGCAGATACGGCTAAAGAATTAGCTTTATCATTGTAATCTCTTAAGACTACCTTAATGGAAAAAGCATCAAAGCATTCTATGTTGTCCCAAACCTTGTTCCTGTAATGTCTTAGGTGATCATTTTTTACCTGATAGGTCCCCCTTACTTGATTCACAATCAACTCGACATCTCCTTGTACTTTAATATTTCAGATTCCTTTTTTCTTGCCATTTCTAATCCTAATAACAAATCTTCGTATTCGGCTGTGTTATTAGTATTATCAAATTGCAACTTGAAAGAAAAGGGAAAAATCTTGAAATCTGGAGATATAAGAACCACGCCAGCACCTAAACCAGTAGTTGAACAACTCCCGTCAAACTCAAGGGTCCAAACAAGTGTTAGGATCTTCTTCTTTGACTTCTACAGAGGGCACCTCAGATGTCATGAAATAATTACCCAAGCCTGCATCTTCAAAGAGAATTTGAGCCTTGGGATCATCTAACTTAGTGACAAGGTACTTTGCTTGTGTTTTGGGGTGAAGGACATGAGGAACTCCATTTACTAGAATTTTAGCTTTGGTCTAATCCATGTTGATTTCTCCTCCAACATCTTTACAAAAACCTCTTCCTAAGAGAATACCATAAGCAACCGGGATATCAGCAACCAGGATAGTCATTTTCACTCTCTTTTTAGGGAAGGAAACAAATGCAAATTGTGCATCCTTGATTTGGCCAATCAAGGGGACTTGTTTGGTTTCCATGGAATAACACTGCCCATAAGATTTAGTCAAGGTGAGTCCAAGGGCATGAGCTAATTTTGTGGGCATTATGTTATCAGAGGCTCCTGAGTCAATTATGCAATTGTTGAGTTTAAAACCATTTATAAGTAAGGACAAATAAAACAGTTCAATATTTCCTGAAGAAGCAGCAGAGGTCATATTACTCTTGAGGTAAAGGCTGAGTGGGGCTAGGAAAATACCTTTTGAAGAAATAATAATAACCTTTCTTCTAATGAATTTGGAAAGTTTCTCAAATTGCTCAGGGTTAGACTGCAAGTACTCGGCTTTTGACATTTGGATTTTGGTTTTCTTTGCATGATCGATAATGTCGAAAGCAGTATATGAGGGAATGATGGTGGGCTTAGTTCTAGTTGCACTAGTCTGAGCTGAGGTACTAGCCTTGAGGGAAGGAGAAAAAGAGTTAGAAGATGAAGTTACCTTTTTAGTTGTCTCCTTTTCAGTTTGTCGCTGAGATGGGAGAGCCTCTTTTAGCCATAACCACGGGAGCTTCTTTACTTTTCTCCTTAGAGCCTTCAACTAGATTTCTGGGGTTCTGAGATTGGGATCGAGTGAAGACTACAAATGATTGACCATCATGCTCACCTTCATCTTCCTCATACTCCAAGTACCCAATGCTGGAGTCTCTAGCTGAATTGTCAAAAGACTCATCAACATATCCTGAAGCTTTGAAAGCTTCATGAGAATCTTGATCTTCTAGTTCTTCACCCTCCTCAACTATTTCAACTGTTGTGTTGATAGGAGGAGCTTCAATGGCCAGCCTGGTGGGAGAAATGATCAACCGATTCCTATCTCTTATGGGAGCACCATTGGCATTGTTGAAATTTGTCTAGGAATATCCCGATAAGGAATGTTGGTTGCTTGTTGAGACATTTGCTTCTTTAAAGTGATCAAGTCATTGGCCATCTTCTAAATCATAGGATTAGTAGTACTCTGAGAAGAACTCTAATTTTTAGGCTTAGATGATTCTCTTATGATCTTTTTGGCTAGAATAAGATCATCTTCTATTTTAGTGGTTATAGCTTGAGCAGTGGCCAAATCAGGGATAACAGATCTTCTCAACAAGAAGCTCACATCAAGGGGCTGAGCATTGATGAAGAAACACTTTTATTTTCAAGAGTGGGAATGGCTAGCTCTGGAATCTTACGAATCAACTTGTTGAATTTGGCTATGAAATCTCACATGGGTTCGTAAGACTCCTTCTTCATGTGTGTAAGCTATGCTAACAAGGCGTGAGAGTCTTCATCCAGTTTGAACCTTGCTTTGAATACTAGACCACATGGTAGTCTAGTTGGTAATGCATGCATTTGGAAGATGGTAGAACCATTCTGCTACTACACCATGTAATGTCTCAATGAAGAGTCAAACAGAGATGTCTTCATGAGAAACTCCAAGAATGCCACATGTGATAAAGAATGAAGTGATGTGTTCATTAGGGTGCTGCTTCCCATCACCGTTGAACTTAGGAATATTCTTACGTGACCCATGTGGTAGATCATGCAACAAAGTGGAGTTAGGGAAAGAGGACCAATAGCCGCACCCCAAGGCACAAGGTTGTGTTGCCATTCTTTTGAATGAAGTGCATATAGGAATCTGAGTATCAGATAAGAATAATGCATGATAGGTTATAGAAACTTCTTGTTCTTGAAGAACCCGAGTTCTTCGGATAGGTGAAGAACTTCTCACTCGGCTAGATGCAACACTGTTGGGTGAAAGTCTGAAATTATGTTGCTGAAGCAAATCAAAGAACAGATCAGTTTCACCCCTGGCTTGGCTTGACTAAGTGAAGATATTTTTGATTGAACTAGAAATAGATATTTTTGAAAATAAGGAAAATACGGAGTCACCAAACACAAATAGGATAAGCTTAGTCTTATCAATCCGTATTCCCTCAGTGGAGTCACCAAAAATTGTTGGTTGGATTTTTTTAGACCAAAATATGAGGTTCAACCACAATACATGGGATTAAATCCCTCCTCAAAGACATGTGAGGCTTCCTATTTATTACTAATCTAAAACATAGAATAAATAATATATACAATATCCACACTATTCTAACCATTGGGGTTGGGATACAATCCCGAAATCCATATCAACATGAAATTGAGATGTTACAACTTTAGGAATGGGATGGATTAGAAAGGGAATAAGAGGAACGTATTTTCTTTCAAGCAAACACAGATCAAGAAATACTTATATGAGTTTTAGATAATGAGTGTAATATCCTAAGACGATTAAAATGATCAAGAATACTAAACAAAGAATAGCTCAAGATTTTGGATGTAAGAACAATCTCTCAAGATAGATGAATCCCACAACAAAAGTTTGTAAAATAACACTGTTTCTATTCTTTAATGATTAAAAAGAAAATACAAAGTTTTTCTTCTTCTTCACAATAGCTCTTAATATTCCAAAAATCCCCTCTTAGGAATGCACAAGCATCCCTTATTTATAATAAAAAGAGTAGAGAGAAAATAGGATTAAATCCTAGAAAATAGTCATTCAATAAGAGTCCTATTTTGCTTGACTCTCACACGGAGAACAAGTCAAAATTTTTTTCCTATGTGACAAAACAGAAATGAAAAAGACGTGTCAATTTATGGAAGGAAATAACATGTAACATTATTGCTGATCATTGCTTATTCTGTTTCCTCATCCTTGTCTACTTCCAGAATGCCCGCTTGTGTTGAAACTCTTGAAACTTCTGGATTATGCCTTGCATTTCAGCTTCATCTGGCACACTAGAATAATCACTTAGAACCTTGCAAGTTTCCTGTGTGTCACTTACGTTGCCAGGAAGTTTCTTCAATCTCTTATTAAGTTTTCTCAGTGATTCCAAAACATTCTCAATCTTTATAAATTTATCAATGACACTCAGATCAAAGACAAAAGTTGGTTCTTGCTTGATTGATTCCTGAATTTGTTTATAGAAACCATCAGCAGGTAGAATGGTTGCACCTTCATCCAATACTTTGGGAAATATCTTGAACAAATCTTCTTCGATATCGCTGGTGGCATCAATCAACTAATCCCTAGATTCTCTCAACTTACTATGCAAGCTTCACTGAGAATCTTTATCTTGAACCTAATAGCCTTGGTTAGCTGGAAGTGTTTATCCCCATGTGGAATGAATCCTTCTTCTACTAAGACCCGAGATGGAACTTGCTTCAGTGCATTAAGGGCCTCCAAAGTTAGTTCGAGGTTTCCAGCCTCCTATGAAAATTCATCATTCATCTTGTCACCATCCTTTTTCATTTCCTCCAAGGATTTGTATACCTCTACTGTATCATCAATGAATTTCCTTCCTTGAAGGAGTAACCTCTAAATCCATTCATCCACCGTTCTCCCCTTCTCATTGATCTTCTCAATAATAGGCACTACCGAGAAGTCGAACCTAATAAGAGTAGGAGTAGAAGATGATAGGGTTGATTGAGAGGGATTTGAGAGCTTAAGCAATACTTCTGTCAACTATTCCACTTTCTCTTTTAGCTCATCCCTACTCACCTTTGTTTCCTTCATCTTTTGGCATAGAATATTCATGGTATCTTGTGCATGTTGATGTGCCTCTTCTATTGTTACCTTTCCCAGATCCACCCTTATAATCTAATAATCATAAGCTATTATGTCATCCTTGGTTTTTTCATCCACGAGAGTGGAAATCTCTACAAACTTATGCCCTGAGGCATCTACTAAAACTCTTGAAACTATTTTGGGTTTCTTGGCGATTTGGCAGGAGAAGCCTTGAGTGAACTGAAATCAAAGGTTGGTAGGGGAACTACCACCTTCCTCTTCCTTGGAGTCTGGTCAACCAACCATTGAGGTATAATGGAAGAAGTTTCTCCTATTGGAGGTGTCATGGTTGTATCTGTGGGTGGAGGAAGATTTTCTTGAGTCATGATGACTGCAAGTGTAGTGACTATGGGAATAGACTCAAGAAATGAAGGTGTGGAAGGAGGAGGAATTTCTATAGCCAATGTAGGTCTAGCAGAGAGAGGGGAGAGATCAGAGAAAATGCTGGCCATGGCTGATGAGAGTGGCATTGAAATATGTGATGATGAAGATTGGGAGAGAGAAGGTAAAGATCCCAGAGCTAAAGCTTGAGAAGCAAGAGAAAGACTTACTTCATGAGAAATCAACAAAAGGAGAAATGAGAGGTTGAACAACCTTGACTTCTGGGAGAATTCCTCCTGTCTCTGGTTGAGGAGGAGAATCCAATACCTCAACTGTTTGTGTGGGAGTAGATGATTCAGCCCCTACTTTTCTCCTCTTCTGAAAAACTTAAACTTTATTTGTCTTTTGGTAGGGCTTTTATCTTTTCCTTTTCTCCCTTGGAGGGTCCCACTTCTAGAGTAGCTATCTTTGAAAATATCTTTTCTTTATAACTCATTCCCTAAGAAATGAGCCATGCCTTAGTGTGAACAAGGGTTTGAGTAGCTCTCTTGGTGATAGAATCTTTTTAGCAATGGACCAATCGATGGCTAGGAATCCAAGTTGATCTCCATCTGACTATTCATACCTAGGTTCCAAGACACTTTCATTATCCATGGTGCCTTCTGGGATATCAACTAGATCTAATGCTTGGATTTCTTCAAGAGTCAATCTGCTATTGTCTTTTCTTTGGACGGAAACCTCATCCCGAAGATCAACCCAGATGTCCTCTACATGGGGCACATGCAGATACAAGGTTCCATATGACTTAAGGACTCCTTGAATATCAAATCCTTCTCTAAACTTCATATGCTTCTTTAGTTTGTCCTGAAAGTTCATGCACCACATTCTTGGCCTTCACCACTATAGAACATGTGTACCTTCCAATGGAAATTGGGAAGGAGATAACAACCTTGTGTCTGCTTTGTTGGAACTTGTGGAAATCCAACAGTTGTCTGACCAACTCCATAAGGATGAGTTTGTCACCTGGAAACCTGGGAAAATGGAAAGGAGTATTGTGGAACCTTACCACCTAGAGATAGGTAAAATTCTTGAATTGTAAGAAGATGCAACCCCATTTTGACACCTCCGCCCATGCCTCATCAGAAACTCTTCTCTTTCTCAGCTCAGGGTCCAGCCTACAAATATTTTCATAAAAGAAGGCATCATTCACTCTCCTAAACTGATCTTCAGATCCTTTTATTATTAGCTAAGGGAAGTACTGATATATGTGATCAGTTGTTCGGTTCCCTTTGCATCTAGCCCCCGGGTAGCTTCTCATACCTGTTGCTCTATAGGTGACGTATAGCATCATGTAGAAATTTCCAGTAGATAAGACCATTTTCATTTGAGAGTCTATCTCATCACTTATTAAGGTGCCCCAATCAATCCCTTGGTCATTCTTCTTTATGATGACCATGAACTGATACATCCACCCTTGGAATTATTTTGACTCTGGGAGCCCAAATAACCGGCTCAATAGGGTGATGATATCACTGACTTCAAGTATAAAATCACTTCTAGGGAATTGTCTTAGGAAACCTAGAAACAATGGCTTAGCCTTGATCAAGAATTTCTTATTCACATGCTTGATGTAGTCTTCTTGATCTTTGTCCCAAGCTTTCTGTGTTGACTTAAGATTTAAATCAACATATTCTGTAAAGTTAGGCAACTTTAGGAGTTGATCAAAGTAATCTCCGTCTAATTTTACTATAGACTCTCCTGCTTGATTTCTCACTGAGTGGGAGGTTGAGTCATAGTGAGAAGCACATGCCAGAATGAATTCAAGGCATTGGGATGATACTGGAAACCCTGCTGCAAGTGGGAGACCACTGCTGGCTATTGACTTCATCCATGAATTCTGAGAAGAATCCTCGATCCTTTTCTAGAAGTCTTCCATGTCTATATTACCGAGCTCTGTGTCCCAGATGTCATAATTGCAACTTATATAAGAAGAAGAATCTATCTTTTGATATTTGTACTTCATCTTTCCAAACTTATCTGACTTATCCTTAGATGGGCTAGGGTCTGACATGAGGAGTCTTGAAAATTCCTAGAAGAGAAATCAGGTCTGGATGTTTGTTGGACAAGTGAACAGACCCACCCTACTATTTGGGTTTGAAACTTGTAAAGTAGCCTCAAAAACTTGACAGACTAGATTGTGTGTGTTAGGAAACAGACCGTGTCGAACACCTTGAAAAACCTAAAAGAATGGTAGAATTCGGATGATGTCGAGCAGGTGATAATATCTAACACACTATGGAACTCAAAGAGTGTTGAACACTCGGTAAAGACCCAAAACATTGGCGGAGTTCAGAGGATGTCAAGCACTGGAGAATCCCAAAAAAAGGGCAGAACTTGTATGATGTCGAGCACCCTGTAAAACCCGAAATAGATGCAATCAGATTTCTATGATGTCAGGACATGAAAAATCCCCACCATGTTGCTAGTTAGGAATTTTTTAACCCTTTTGAAAACTATAGGGTAACATCTATGGGAAAATAAACAAATACCCTAAGGGTGAATTCCAAACAAAAGGTTCTATGGGAATGTAATAAAAACAAAGAAAAGTAACCCAAAACCCTAAACCAAGAAGGAAGAGAAAAGAAAAGGAAACTCCATTATGAACACCTCAAAAATAACCCAAAAATCATAAAAGCAAAAAGAGGAGAGAAATACCTTCAATAAACTTGAAAAATAATCGAAGATGGATCACAAAATCGATCAAGAAGCTCAATCAGGTTCGAGAGGAGGTAGAAGCATGCACAAAATTCCAACGCATCAAAATCGTACAAAGTAAAAATGACATGGAAAACCACCTATTTATAAAACCCTAAAATTTATTACACATAGCTCAACACATGTGCCAACTACCAGACAACTGGGCATTTATGACATGTCATCATGCTTGGAGTCCCCGAAAACCCGACACAAAGGATTTGGTTCATTTTGGGTTTCAAGTTTTGGGAAACATGAGGCATGAAGCATGAGATGTTGAGATGCTTCCGAGTTCGAAAACCCGACACACTAGCTTTGTTTCAGGGTTGTGGGTTTTGGGAACATGGAACATGAAACATGTGATAGGAAAAGCATGTTTCGATGCTTTGAACCTCTCGAAAACATAACACAAAGGACTTAGTCAATTTGGGTTTCAAGCTTTAGGAAACATGAGACATGATGCATGTAAAGAACATGTTTTCATGCAGTGAAAGCCCAAAACCTAAAAATCTCTCTCAAAGGGAAATTTAAGAGATTTTTCCAAAATTTAACTGTGGTTATATCAATTTTATCTAGAATCACTAAAATGAGACAACACACTTTGTGAAGTAGAAAAAAATAACTAAATGTATAAAATGTAATAGAATGTGTGAATGGAATATAATAAAATTCCTCCCCCTATGAAGTGTGTGATGCATATTTCCTAGCCTTGTGCTTTGTGATGGAGCTATGTGGATGCAAGTGATCTCTAATGTAATGGATGGATGCAACTCTATATGGATGATAGTAGTGACTAGTGCTTGATCACTCATTATGGTCTCATAAATTTATATTTATAGGGATCTCTTGATCTAATTTTGTAAGTAACCCGAAATGGCTGACCAAAAAAATATAAGAAGATAAAATGGATAGAGAGAGCCCAAGAAGTGGCGGGAAATTTCAAGAAGGATTGAGGCACCCACAGGCCCAAGATTTAGCCTAGGTGCCCTAATAGAGGCTAAAATAATGCCAAGTGATGGAAGTCGACTGGGCATGTGGGTGTAAGAGGTTGGGAATGAAAAAGGAAAATAAAATAATCTATCTCGAAAGATGGGGTTAATTAGTACTTTCTTCACTAGAGAACCTTCTAAATAGTAGTATGAAACCATGATTAAATAATATTTAAAGTGCATGTTTTTTAAATACATTTTCCCCCACTTTATAATAGTGATCGAAAGATCAAGTAACATAAATTAGCTAGTGAGGAGCGTGGAAACTAAAGATGAAAAATGCGTAAAAAAGTGACAAGAGTGAACCTAGGGCAGAAATGTGTGTGTATCTATTCATGTGTGTGATGTACCTACATGGTTAGTAAAGTGTGTGTTGTGAGAAAGTGTTGTTGTTAATGCCATTGTTGTCGTGGTTGTTTTTTCCCCATTTGATTACTTGTTTTGTTAGGTATATTATGTTAGTGCTCCTTGGTTGATTAATATTGTAATGTGTGAGAAATTATATTATCTATGATAATATAATATTGTATTGTTAATGGCGATATAAAAACCCACGTAAATAGATTTAAGGGCATATTGGGTGGTTATGAGAACACCCATAAGAGAGTATGCTAGATAATTGTGCAAAGTGTTGTTATAGCAACCTCCTTGATAATAGGAAATCCTTTTTCTATATATATGTAAGTATCTATTATGAATAATTACATCGAAGCATTATTGTTTTTCAATTGGTAGCAGAGTAAAGAACAGAGCCTATGAGAAAAGTATGTTGTGTTGTATATTTAAAAGCTAGTACTATTTTTGGCCACCCCTCTCATGGTAGATGATTTCTGAGTAGATTTGTAAACAACAATATTATTTTGTATAGTTTTTGTTTGGTATTGAAACATTGGCTTTACGGATCTGTTTGATATTGTAAATTACGCAAGATAAGGACTCTTCTCTCGTGGTCGTGCACTTCGATAGTTGAAGACCTATATGTCTATCTTCATTGGCATCACTCAACTCGTGTCTAATTTTTGTAGAGGTAGTGCCATGCCCTCACCATCAACAAACCCAACCTCTACAAATTTTATTATTTCTACCTATAGGTGCGGATCTAGTATGGGCATGGTGTTAGGGGAATGAAATTTTGATAAAAGAAAGTGTGGCTGTAGTCTTTTGTGTTGGCTCAGATTTGATTTTCCACATAGAAAAATACTCTTTTTCATTCGTCCAAATAAATTATTTGTTGCAAAAAAATCGATTGTAGAAGATACATGATAAGATCGATTTTTGATGGGCCATGTGATCATCATCATTATGTGAATGAATATCCCTGATTGATTGAATTTTCAAGAAAATAAATGGCTAATGATAGCTACCACAATCATAGGAATGCAATTAGTACTAGGGATGATCATGCTCTATGAAATTATTGTGAAGAAGTATGTAGATGGTTTAAATTAGATCAGATATATTTGTCCTCCAGTCCATGTGCACGTGTAGCCATCTATCCAGTGGAATCAATAAATTATGCTATAAGGTATTCAAAGCTGTGAATTTCATATGTTTTATTTATTGTCTCTTTTTTAATAGCTTAGTAATGTTTAGCTGTACAATATAAAAGGTTGATTCAAAATTGATGAATTTTTATGTTATCATTTGTAATTTTAGTAGAGTCTCAAACTACCATAAGCTTTACGGTTCGATTCCATGCAAAGTAGGCATCTACATACAAGTCGATTTCTTGCTAATAATAGATTCTAGCTATATTAGTAAATGTTAAAGGTTCTATTATAGTATATTTGTAGTAATCTCATATGTATTATAGGCATGTGTCATGTCATAATACTTCTATTTAGTTATAGTTTAAATAGTTTTTTCATAAGAAATAGTCATTTGTAGACCAAATTGTCGTAAAAGAGTCAAGTAGGTGATTTTAGGGTTATTATTATTATCCTCTTGTTAGAGTTAAAATTCATTGTCAAGTCATCAATAAAGTGTGTTGAGAGTGCCAAAGAAAAATATCTCTCTTGATGATTCATTTTTCGTAAAACCCGACATCCAATAAATATATCAAAATTATGGGAGAGATTTTCTTCTAAAATCAACATGCAAAGATTGAGCCTCAAAGCCAAATCAGGATGAGTTAGCACCCTTTCACTAGATGAAAAAGGAAAATAGAGGTTGAAGGTCAATCAATGTCCTCTTTTTAGTCAGAACGATGGGGCTCAATATTAGATGTGGTGACATTTGTGTGGTGTGTTATAGTTTGTAGTGTTCCTATTTTCAATAAGTGGAAATTTCACATTGAGGGGGAACATGATCCAATGTTCCATTTCAAGTTTTTAGTTTGTATATATGAGCAACAAAATTCAACATATTTTCCTATGTTATTTTCTACATTGAGATATTGATGAGAACTGATAATAGCACTTGGCACATCATGATGTGGTTATAGGTAAACCACTTGAAAACCTTCATTTGTGGTTTATGGTAAACCAATTACAAAACCACCATTCTTGGTTGTTGGTAAACAATTTAGAAAACCATCATTTTTTGGTTTGTTTTAAACCAATTACAAAACCACCATTCTCAGTTTTTGGTCAACCATTTGCAAAACCATCTTTGAGGTTTGTGATCATCCTATAAAAATCACCAGATCATGAGCATGTGCAAGTACAAGGCAAGTTTTCCCCATGTTCGCACTAAGGGAGGACTGTTATGAATATTATGTTAGTGCTCCTTGGTTGATTAATATTGTAATGTGTGAGAAATTATATTATCTATGATAATATAATATTGTATTGTTAATGGGGTTATAACAACCCACATAAATAGGTTTAAGGGCATATTGGGTGGTTGTGAGAACACCCGTAGGATAGTATGCTGGATAATTGTGTGGAGTGTTATTATAGCAACCTCCTTGATAATAGGAAATCATTTTCATATATATATGTAAGTCTCTTTTATGCATAATTACATTGAAGCATTATTGTTTTTCAATTTCTCATACGGTTGGACCTACAAGGAGAAAATGATCAAGTAGTCAAATATGTATGTATGTATATGTAAAGACACAATGTAAAATATGCACACATATGTATGTAAATGTAAATACACAAATGAAAAAGTGTAAATGGAGCATGTGCACCCAATCCATGTCGTGAAAGAGAGTGTAAAAGGATATCTTATACTACCAAGATTTTTGGGTGATCTAACACCATAGGATGAAGAATTGTAGGGAGGAATTCCATTATATCCTCCAATCTCTAATTGGTTCCCTAAATGTGTGTGAAGAGATCTTTGTATGTCCCTGGTTTTTGAGAAATATGATTCCACTATCCTAAGTAGTGTAAGGAGGCACACCCATTGTAACTTATGAGTCTGTAATTATGTCCTAGAATGCTAAGGATACCATATCCTATAAAATATGCTATGTATAGGGTTCGTAGACTAGTTTGAACCCACTTGTTGTATGTAACTGATCATTCCAAGGGCGGAAAGTGCATTGAATCTGAATTGGTGTAAATGTGTTGTTTTAATATCTAAACCCCAAATGATGCCTCCCTCTTTGGGGGAACATCTGATGTCACTGATAGGAGAATGCGGCCCCAAAAGAGGACCTACCACATGAACTATACCTTAGAATTTTTTTTGGTAGAATCGAAGGAATGAAAAAAGATGTTATCCAAAGACAAGTATTAGTATGAATAAGCATGTATATAGAAAACTATTTGTAAGCTATGCAAATAATGTAAAAGATACCATGAAATGTATTAAACATGCAAGAAGAAAAATTAAGCCGCATAAAGTGGGCTGGAAACATGGGACATCACACACATTGTCACAAGACACACAAAGCCATCATGGCTGTAAAAAGAAACAAGTGCGTACACTAAGAAAAGGGAAATGCCTGAAAATAAGAGTAAACAATAGTAGATAATGTAACAAACACGCATGGAAGAAAATATCCCTGTTTAACAATTGTTGCACATGAAACACTTGTTAGCATGTTAGAAAGATAACTAGTATGTCAAGAGCATGTAGAATCAAGTAATGTAAAGTGCTAAGTACAAAATGAAAAAATATCACTGTGAGAGATGAATGTGGATGCCCCTAGAGACTAGTGTAAAAATGGTAGAAGGAGAGCATCCATGTTGCGTGTAAGAGACTTGAATTTGCAAGCACAAATAGAAAAATATGTGAACGTTCATGTGTGGATGATATAGATAAATGACATATAAGTAATTTAACTATCATGTGTAATAAGGAAACCATGATTAAAAAAGTAAGAAAGAGTAAAAGCAACCATAATATGAATCATGTTATGGATGGACGAGAATGGAATGCAAAATGGAGTAATAGGAGCCATGTACCCCGAGGGGATGGAAATGTATGCATTGAGGTTCATTTTCCCCCTCGGTAGTCTAATATGAACCATAAACGAGAGTGCATCATCGGTAAATGGTCGGATAGTGTGCATTGTGTCTAGCATGTATGATGAGTATGTTGGCATAGTGATGATGCTATGTGAAATATAAAATAAATATTTGTGAATCTTATAGCCTAAATGTATATCACAAAAAAATGTGATGAAGGAGTGATGATTTAGCCTAAAGCGTATATCACTATAAGATGAATAGTAGGGAGTGGTGATGTAGCCTAAAGTGTATACCACTACAAGATGATAGGGCAAGTGAAGAGTTAGCCTATAACATGTGTCACTAGCCTAGAAATGTCACATGATACAAGGTCAAATGATAAATGCATGATGAATGTAAGGTCCATTTGATTTGTAAACCCTCGGTATTCGAGTATGGACCGAGGAACTAAAGTGAATCATAGGGTAGTGAGTGCAACGTGTAGAATATAATGTAATATGTGTGATGATAAACAAGCATATAATGGGTAGAATGTGTAAATATGCTATGTGTAGAATGTAAATGCAAGATGTGTAGAATGTGTAAAATGTAATGTATAGAATGGCATGTAATGTATGTAGATAGACTAGTAATGTAGTATGTAAGATGATGTAATGCTAGACTCATATGTGATGAAGACTAGTATAGGATGTAGAATATGTACGGAAACGTATGGTGCAATATGAATGGTATGTATATATATGAATAATGCGGGATGTGGGATAAGTAATTTAGGATGCAAGATGTGGGGACAATGATGTATGCATAATGATGACTAGTATAATGTATGATGTATAAATGTACAAATGTCCAAATGTTGTAGACTAAATGTAGAATGTATGGTGTATGATGCGTAATGTATGAATAGATGTGGTGTGTAGGCCTTATTGTGTAGTGTGTGGGGTTCATGTGTAGTAATCCCTCAATAGAAAAGTGTGAATCAAAGCACAAGAGTGTGTCGTTAGGTAATGGTTGATACTAAAGTATGAATGAATATTGGTATGTTATGAAATGTCTATATGAGGATGCAAATATTATAGATACATATAATTAGTGTGAGGGGGAATATGAGATGCGATGCGCCCCAAGTGTACGTGAATGAGATAACCAATAAGCTGTTAAAGACAAATGTCCTCCATCCGATGAATGTAGTGATGAAAGCGTATGCCCATGCTCTAAGAATGGGGGTATGGAAGATAGGAATTGTGCTAGTAAATGAATTTGATGTGTATGTGTGGGATGAACATATAAATAAGGTCATGGCATCACAAAATGCATCGGTGATGGAGATCTATGTGATGTAAAATGTGAAGGTGAAGAAGATCTATGTGGAATAAATTGAGGTGGTGGCCTATGTCGAGATGCAATAACTATCTAAGGAATGGGACTATACCCATGTGTAGGAATAGTAGAATCATGTGATCATGTAGATGAAGCTCAAGTAGGTGAGCTAGGAGTGGACTGAGATTTGAGAAACATAGAATGTGATGTGCTAGAAGAAAAATATGGTGTGCTAGTTGCTAATGACCATGGAGAGGATAGAGGGACACTGCTAGTTTCTCAAACATGTACCGTGTCTCGAGATATTAGAAAGGGTTGAGGTGTTTGAGACCAAAATGGAACCATCCCCAAGTTGTTGGACCTTGCGAGCTTGGGATGGATCTCTGGAGAAGGATGGTTTCTCTATCTATTTCTACTACTACCTGCTACTCCTAGTGCTAAAAGGGGAAACTAAACTAGGAATGCCAAGGGACCAAGGAAAGAAGGAAAACATGAATAAACTACACTAAAAGGTGATAGCACTAGAAAAGAGGGATGAAAACTATCTGTTCTGAGCAAAAGTAATAGGGAATGCATGAAATGAGGCTAGGCACAAGTAGCATAGAAAAATACGCATTCACCGGATCGTTCTCATAGAACACAACTAAATATGGAACTGCAGGGGGACTTGAAATAGCTAAAGAACATACCATGCAAGAGAAGAGGAAAGAAGAAGGAATGCAAACATGTTAGGATAGAGAATAGTCACAAAATGATGCTTCTATTACTTCTAGAAATGCACATAATTTTACAATGATGAAGGAGGCCGATATCCACATGCAAGAGCCAAACATAGAGGTCTACAACTCAAAATATAGAAAATATGGAGTCCTTAGCAACATGCATAAGGATCCAGAGTGTCCAACATAAAAAATGAGCCTTGCTCTTACATTTATAGATGAATCCATGGAGGAAGAAGGGAAAAGGAGGAAAATCCAAATTTGAAACACAACCACCAACAAGAAGCATTAATGTCTACAAATCCTCTTAGAAATATGTGAAATACGCTTCCCCATGCCTATTTGACGTGTTGAAGACAAAAGAGGGTGGATCATACCAAATTGGGTGGTTGGAGCAATCAGATCTACTCATCAATGTTTAGAAAGATGTTTTCCCATTTCTCACCTACCAGATCCACCAAAATTTGAATTTTGAATTTCTGGCACTGTAGCTGATGTTAGCATCTCTCTGACAAGTCCAGGTGCATGCCAATTTGAGCTCTGCAGTAGAAGATATGGCTATGAGTCGTCGGTGTATGCAAAACATGTGGTATACATTGATTGGCTGAGATGGTGGCCAAATGTACAACTATTTGTCATTTCTGCCACGTGTCAATCATTCATTTGTTGCAAGGATTCGGTGCCCTGTTGGCATGCTTTGATTGGTTGCATGTGACACACTTAAGCGTGTCAAAAGATGATCTGGCACAAAAGGGTATGAGGGAAGGGCACACGGAGAAAACAGAGGAAGGTGAGGAGGGGGTGTGTGCAATGCAAATGGGGAGATGAATAAAACTGGTGAGTAGAGAATGTATGGTTAAGGTGTAACTATTACAAAGTAATGGGTGCAAAGTGCACAAAGGGCCAAGGACTTAGTAGTAAGTTTGAGGCATGTGGGATGGGAAGAAATTGATTAGGAAGAAGGTAAGCACTAGGGGAAGTGGAAGGAGAAAAGGAAAGGGGCACGTAGGTAAAATGTGACCAAGGGAATGTGCCAAATGATTTTGAGCATGCGTAATTCTTCAATGAATAACCTAGGGACAAAATGTGTATGCAAGTTATCCAAATCACTAGGAGAGCTATTTGGATAACAATTGGTGACTTTCGGGGCCATCTGCCTACTAGATTAAAGAGATCAGTAGCATGAAGCATCCATTGGGCATGGAGTCTACCTTTTCAATTATGAAAATGCCCCTGTGATCACTTGAGAATCATTTCTGCACTCTGTTCTCAATCTCACAATTACTGAGAGAAGCTCTGCACTCTAGAAGTAACAAAGGAGTGCACATAAGAAGAACGTGAGAGGAAAGAACTATGTACCAAAAAATAATGTGCGCAGAGGACAGTTGGAGGAATTGAAACTACTTTAATATATACAACATGATGTATAAAACCTAATGGAATGGTTTGAGATAGATCCGTTTACTAAGATTTGTAGTGTGCTTCCATCTAGATGAGTTAACTTGAAATATTTAGCTTCTTTATAGGAGTTGATGATGTATGGGCCACTCAAATTTCATCAAACTTTGAATGGTGCCCTATTTTGGCTCTGTCAACATCTCTTCTCACCGATTTCTTCTCCCATGATGAAATATCGATAGATGGGTGGGAGATGAACACCTTGATATGATTTGTGGTGAGCATACTTTTGAATTTCTGAAGTGTGCGCATGATGGCAAAGACTTGCTTCTTCATGTGACTATATTTCAATTCATAATCCTTCATTTTCTTGTAGAAGAAGGCCACTGGATGTTCCATCCCTTGTTTTTTTCTTGTGTTAGGACAGGAATAATGCTTTCATTAGTGCCATAAGCATAAAGGATGAAATCCTTTGAATAATCTGGATTGATGAGTTTTGGCACATAAGCAATCTCCTTCTTGATCCCATTGAAGCTTTCTCTTCCTTTTGCTATCCATTTGAAGGCTATGTCCTTTTTTAGCATAAAGGTGATGGTCTGAACCAGTCCCACAAAGTTAGGGATAAAATTCCTAACAAAGTTAATCTTGCCAAGGAAGGACTGTAAGGCCTTTTTGTGTGCCAGAAGGGAAAGGGCTAGGATGGCTGAAACGCACTCAGGATCAATCATGATGCCATCCTTCAAAACCACATGGCCCAAGAGCTTTCCCTGTGCCACCACAAAATTACACTTCTTGGGGTTAAGAGATACCTCAAATTATCTACATCTCTTAAAGAATTTTCCAGGTGTGCCATGTGATCTGCACTCTGCTTTGAGAAGATAGTTATATCATCAAGGTAAACCAAGATGAACTCATTGATGTAACCTTTGAAGGCAATATCCATGGCACGCTAAAAATTATGCCCACATTTGATAGACCAAAGGGCATTTTATGATATGCATATGTTCCCCACTTGGTTGTAAATGTTGTTTTGAATTGATCCTCTTCCTTGACCAGGATTTGGTTGAAACTCAAATACCCATTTAGCATGGAGAATGTCTGTGTGCTAGCTACGGTCTGTAGAATATGCTCCATTGAAGGCAAAGTATACTGATCCTTTAGAGATGCCTTATTCAAATATCTGAAATCAACACAGAGTCTTATTGCACCATTTTTATTGCGCACTGGAACAAGATTCGCGACCCTGGTGGAATATTTGATGGGAAAGATAATTTTTGCCTCAATGAGTTTAGATAAATCCTTTCTTATAGGGATCTATTTGTAGATTGATTGGCTATTGCTTCTATCGATGGGATTTATACCAGGATCAAGGTCAATGGAGTGTTGAGCAACACTAGGATCAAAAAATTTGAGGTCTTCATACTCTCATGGGAAGATATCACTGTATTTTTGATAGAGAGAGATGAATGCCTATTTTTCTTCATGCACACAAGTCTTGCTGAGTAGTAGTGCTTCTCCACACATAATAGTAATGGATGAGCAATCCTCTTATGTGGTGTGCATGCATCTTTCTTCACCCTTGAACTCATCATCAAAGTTGAACATTTTATCTAAGGTGACCAGCCCTTTAGGCAACTTATTTGTCTTTAGCTGTATTATTTGATCACCATAGTTGTCATGCAAGTCAGCTTGCATACTTTGTTAATGTGCTAGATGTTTCCTTTGATAGAGTCCTGAGAAGAGAAAACTATGAAACGAGTGCGGCCATTTGGTCAGCTTCTTTATTCATTCTGCACGGGACTACCTGCATATTTAGGGCATCAAATCTCTCAAGTAGGTCCCAAACTCTATATTTATAAGCTTTAAGAAGCTTATTCTTTGTTTGGAATTTTTTGGTGACCTGGTGGATGATCAATTCTATGTCCTTAAAGATCTGTAGTGCTTTAATTTTCTTCTTTTAGCAATGATCAAGCCATGCACCAACGCTTCATATTCTGCCACATTGTTAGAGCATGCAAACTACAGCCTATGCATGAAGAAGAATTTCTCATCCTTAGGGGAAATGAGAACCACTCCTGCTCCCACGCCATTTCTACTTTTGGATCCATTAAAGTACAACTTCCATAGACTATTTTGAACTTTGTCTCCCATGAGTGTGCATGAAATTGTAGCGTCGTCTTCGAGGATGTAATAAGTACCAAGCCCAGTCTCATAGGCTTCCAATTCTTTAGCATAGGGGTAAAATTTGTGATGTATTTCCACCCATTCATCAAGCACTAGGTTTGGAATAGAGGGTGGAAGAGGCGCTTTCAGAATTGAAACTTATTCTTCTTGGATAAGACAATTGGCTTGGAGAGGGATGGGACATATGACTCTACATGATAGGAAAATATAGGCTCATCTTGTATGGTAAACTAGGTACCATACCTTGTCTTAAGTAACATATGAGACCAATCAAAAGACAAGTAACCACCCACCTTGGCAAAGTAAATTATCTTGATAGACATAGGGAAAACAAAGGAGGCATGTCAATAATTGACACATCTTGAGTAATTGTCATGCTTGGGCATGCATGGAGGGTTAACTCAAGATATTTGTTGACTCCTCGTGAGTAGTTACAATTGAGACATCAAGTTATAGGACTCCTTTAGACAAAGGGCTATATTTCAGACCTAAGACATCAGCTATCTTCTTAGGCATAATAGAAGTACTTGCGCCTGAGTCAATCATGCAATAATGCACTAGGTGTTTGCCTATAATCAAGGACATATAAAAGGGTGGGGTTTTAACAACATTACTTACTTGTTTCTCCTCTTCTTGAAATATTTTGATAGAAGCGAATGGCTTTCGCATAAGCGAAGTCGGTGTGCAGGAGTTGCGCTAGAGCTTTATGTAACAGATCCATTGACATGGGATGGTCAAGGCATCCCATATTGTGACGTTTATGTTTGTTCTCTTCATTTGGTCAAAAACGTCAAATGAAAGCCCCCATCTTGTGTATTTGGGGAACAACATCCCTTCTTGATTTGTTCATGCACGAAAGCTTGAATTTTAGTGGGGTAGAGGTTTGGCCTACCAAATGAGAATCACATGTTGTTGTAGATGAATCTTTACAAGGGGCCTTCAGTATAGGGATTTGAGAACTTTTACAACAGGATGCCTTATCTCGATTCTTTCTTCTTGAGTATCTACTTGTATTTCCAGGGTTATAACATGTGTGCTTTACTCTAACATTATTTTCTTGTATCTCATGTTTTCCACAACTTAGATGTGTAGTCTGTTTGTATCTTTTGCAGCTTGGTTGATTATATATAAGTCCTCTCCACTAAAGAACATCAAATTGGACTCCGGAGGAACTTTATGGTCCTTCTAGATTATCTTCTTCATGGGCACTTGTTGAGGGCTCATAGGATGAAGCATTATGGATCATGAAGGCTTGGGCATGCATAACATTAGCACAATGATATTGACTATGAGGCATGTTACAAGGGAAGCACCATTCTAACTCTTGTACCAAGTTGTTCGAGATCTGGAACAAGTGCCCAACTTGTGCTAGGTGCCGAGAGAAGTCGGGAGGAATAATTTGGAAGGTTAGATGTGTATTACTTTGCCATCTATCATTCTACTGATTGGGCACATATATTTTATTTCCATATTGATTCTACTAGAGCTGATTGCCTAGCCATGTGCCCGATTGGATTTTTCTCTATAGGATTGCGCTTGCATTGCTTCTAATGATATGACCTTGTTTGATAAATTTCTGATCAAGCCCTTCAATTCTCCATATTTATTTTGTTGTGACAGAGAATAGTACGTTGAGGTAATTGGCTACGCACTTTGCTTAGGGATATGAATAGGGGCTGTTATCCAAAATTCACCCCAGGGTAATTTTGATAACATGAATCGATTATTCAGTCCCCAGAAAGTAAGATTGATTCGAGCCCCAAAATCATGTTTTTCAGGGTCCCCTCAGCCTTTTTTTAACTCCCCACCAAAGAAGAATCCCAACAGGTTGAGAAAATGGAAAAAATGCAAAAAATAAGGTTGTAGGACTGTGTTAAGGCATTTCGGGTTTGAAGGGTTCGGGTCGTACTAAGGTTCGTTGTACCAAGCTTGGGGCCGAAAAAATGAAGAAAATCAGCTAAGTCCTAGTCCAGGCGGTCTGCATGGGACAGTTGGGATGTCGGGACACATGGGACATGAAAAGCCGAATCGGCCGAAAGAGGGAAAAATTGCCTAAGTCTTTTGTTTCGCGTGGTTTGGGACAGTTGGGACAAAGGTACGCGCGGGACGCGGATCGGCCGGTTTGGCACAAGTCGGTCCATTTCAGGTGGTTCAGAGATATTTGTCTCGGGTAGTCCGGGACAGTTGGGACAAAGGTACGTGAGGTACACGTGGGATGTGAAAAGCCAAAAGAGCTGCCAATGAATGGAATCTCACCACGTGTCTTCACCTCAAACAGGAACAAGGAAGCCCGAATCGGCCGAAGCAGGAGATTTTTGTTCGGGACATCTAGGCCAAAGGTACACGAGGGATGTGTGGGACATGAAAAGGAGAAATGGCTGAAAAGAGACAAGGAGGCCCGCGGACGAATCAGAACGTGCCACGTGTCAAAAGGTTGAAAAGTTGCTAAGTGTTTGGCGCAAGGTAAAAATGCGCCCCTCAGGCCCGAACCAATAAAATAATGCCACGTGTCCAAGTTTAAGGGCCTAAAAGGAATTTTCAGAGGATGAACCCATGGATGAATCAGTGCCTGACACGTGTCATCCAAGTGGCAGAGCACGGGAAAAATTCAAATATTTTCCCGCCAATCCGTTTTGGCCTGTTTTTTGCCCTAAATCTTCAGTCACCATAACTTTCGATCCAGAGATCGGATTTTCATGTTATTTATATCAATGAAAAGCTGGTGAAATTCTCTACACGATTTTGGGGTCAATCTTGCATTTTGGTTTAGTTTGGAGAGATAAAATCAAGAAATGTCTTTGGCGCATGGTAATGGCTAGAACTGACGTTTCAACAACTAGTTTTAATGCAAAATGGGTCGCATTCTTCTCCAGCATGGCCAAAAATGTCAAGGCATGGGTTTGTAAGGATGCCCATGCTATTTTAATGCATCTGCATTCAATGAGGAATATCTCCCATTTTTTTATTTTCTCTCTCCTGAGCTCGACCTATGCATTGTAAATAGCCGATTTGGCTCATTCTCGAGGGGGAACATTTCTTTGGGATAGCAAGCTTCTTCTTTCACCTTCACAGTGATTTTTGTAAGTGTCGGACCTCTTCTAAAATTGTAATAGGTTTTCTGCCTCTTTGATGTTGTAATGAAGGGATTTTGACAATGGAAATGACAGTGCAGGCTCTGTGACCAGTTTTTAGTCCTCTGTTTGTGTTGCTTGTTTCATTTCAGACCTCTGATTACATCTTATCAGCCTATGCATGAGGTTTTACATTGCATTTTATGATCTGTGTCTATCTACAGAACAAGAAGTGTTCACCACTCCTCCTTTGGTGTATCACCTGTTACTTTAGTTTCATTTTTGCACTTTCTATCTCTGTCTCCTTGGATTTTAGAGTAGGATTAGGTTTCAAACCTCTACAATAGTGAAAATAATAGATCTGATTAGAGGAGTTTGAGGAACCAACCTCTAATATGGAGATTCCTTTCTCATTTTTACAAGTCCCACACTTGGAGAAAGGATTCAATGTTGTGCAATCACACTGGATGCTAGAGTGATCAACCTAGAAATCTGATCAACATCCAGGGGGTGTTGTGAATTCACACTAACAGTTTTGGCATGCCCGGTGGGACGTTAGAGGTCTCATTTTCATTGCAGCAAAGTTGATGTGCATCTGCTGCAATTTTCTTGCTTAAAAGAGCTATAAATTGCACATCTGGTGACTCCAAAGGGAAGAATCAGCTGGTTTTAGCAGTGCAGGCCTGAAAACTCATGAGAAGAATCACTACAAGGTCAAGAGCTGGAGAAGAAGAGGTGCTATTTGAATATCTGTAGTTATCTCCAAGAAGAAGGTAAAGAGGAAGAAGGATTCAAAGGTCTCCATCTCCACCAAATAGAACCTTGTCAACACCTCCACCTGGTAGGCCTTTCATCCAATCAACAAGGGTTCTCAGGCCAATCAGAATGGTGCAACCACCGAATCTGTACATCAATTTCACTGGCAGCAGCCCACTTGCTCTCAATGCACAACATCCAATCCTAGTTGTAGCATTGAAGAACATTCCATACTTCACTGGAGAGAACCAGACTACTCCTGGTGATCATGTTAAAGACATTGCCAACCTTTGTGCAATTCATGAAATCAATGAGATGCAAGTTGCTGTCAAATTGTTGGCATCCTCATTCAAAGGGAAAGCTTTGCAATGGTTTAGAAGCCTTGCCTCAGGTTCTATTCAAAACTAGAACCAGCTATGCATTGCTCTCCATGAGTAGTTTGGGGAGAAAGGAGACAACTTGTCCCTTTTGGAGTAGCTGACAACTATCAAAAGAGCTCCCAATGAGCAGCTGACTGATTTTAACTTCAGATTTCAAATGACTTGGGAAAGAATTCCAGTGGCAGTCAGGCCAACAGCAGAAGGTGCTTTTCTTTATTATCTCAAAGCTCTAAATTCTGATATTTCTATGTTGATTCAGTCCATGGGAGGCATAACTATCCCTATGGCTTATAGCATTGCCATTAGGGCTGAAAATTGTTTGATCCAAGCTGGCAAACTAGCCCCTAGACCTCCCATGCCATTGTTTCCAAGTTTAGAGAGCCCAAGTACTAGTCAAGCACTGTCTTAGCTCCTATTCCCACTCCTAGAAATCAGAGTTCAAATGAAGCTTCTACTTCATCTTCTAGTGCCTCAAACGAACTTCAAGAAGTCATGAAGCAATTGCAAAATCTAGGCAATGAGCTAGTTACACTCAAGAGGTCAGCAAGCCCAAAGTTTTAGACCTTCTTATCAACCTCGAGCTCAGCCTAACAGACAGCCATATTAGCCTCAAAGACCACCCAATCTAGCTGTAAATCAGAATCAAGCAAGGCCTCCTGCCAACAGACCATTTCAGCCCGATAACCCCAATGTTGCATCCACATCCAGAGCTTTGGTACCGGTGCAAAATAACATGGCCCAAGAATATGATTGGTGTTTCCCGTGCGGTCAGCCACATAACCAATCAATGTGCTTTAACGGTGCATTAAATCAGGCTCTTATGGTGCAAACCATTGGTGGGTCGCAAGAGTCCAGCCACGAAGAGGATCAACAGCAAGAAGCACCTCAACAAGGAACATCTCTCGAACGAAACTACTCTTGTCAATTGGCAGGCTGAAGATTTATGTGGTATGAATCAAATACCCTATTAAAGTGTTGCAGCCAACACAAGGTCAAAAAGGAGAAATTTGGGTGAAGAATAGCCATTAGCTCCAAGTAATCCATAACCTTCTACCACTCCACAAGCTTTTGGAAAACAAAGTGTAGTTCCAAACATGCAAGGAGCACCCAAACCAGCTCCTAAAACAACTCACATGCCAGCTGCTGCTGCCCATGTGCAAGGGATGAATATGCAAACCAAGGGATAGCAAAGAGATCCTTCATCACCATTTAGTATCATTGATCAGATGAAGAAGATAAATGTAAATATATTAATGTGGGAATCCCTATCTATCCCAGAGCCAAGAGAGATTTGCTACAAGCTGCCATGAAAGACTGGCTAGCTTCGAATCAACAAGTCCAAATGCAAAAGAAGGTGCTCACAAATGTTGCCCAGCCTGAAGGGAATCATGGAGGACAACAAGGTAAAATGTTGAAGCCCCCTCCTTTTTATGTCTCATTAATCATTTGAAACCAATTGGTGCATAATTGCATGATTGATTCCGGGGCAAGTAGCTCGGTGATGCCCAAGCAAATAGCTGATCGCTAGGACTTTAATATGAAACCATATCCAAAGGGGTAGTGCGGTTGGATGGGACAACAAGAACAGCTTGACAGGATTGGGGTGATTAGAAACTTGAGTCTTACCTGCATGCATGTCCAAATGTTGTTGTTTTACAAGATGTATCGATTATAGACCTTCCACCACTCTTTGCCCTATGTTTGTCAAGAGCTTTCACACCAAGATTAGAGGATATTTTCCCGATGATTGGTCACACATGCTCTTGAGAACAAGGTATGGAACCAAAGCTACAATCAGGTCCGAGCCTATTGCAAACTTCCACATTGAGCCCTACACTCCAAGTCGATCAATGCTAAGCTGCTCGGCATTTGATCAAGAAGATCACCTAAGCACTGATGAAGCTGACACCAAGGTTGGAAGCATCCTAGATCTAACTCTTGATGAATGGGAAAACAAGGTGCATGCTTTTGATCCTTATCAAGAAATAGAAGAATTTTAGCTAGGAGTCTATTGCATACATGAAAAAGATCAGCCCATTCCTAGCATCACCAAGCCAGACCACAAGGATGATAATGAGGTATGGTAGCTGTTTTTTGATGGATCAAGGAGTAGACAAGGTGCCGGAGGGGGAGCCATGCTGGTTTCACCTCAAGGAGTAAAGTACTATTCAGCTTTTAGATTTCAGTTTGCATGCTCCAATAACACTGCTGAATATGAAGCCTTGGTGCAAGGGATGCATTGGGCAATAAAGAAAGGGATAAAGAACTTGCAAGTCTTTGGTGACAGTGAATTGATTGTAAATCAGGTCAAAGGGCGGCATGCTGCCAAGAATGATCTACTCAAGTGCTACAAGAACAGGGTGTGGGACCTCATTGAAGATTTTGAGGGCTTTGGCATCAAATCGATTCCTAGGAAAGAGAACCAAGCTGCTGACAGGCTTGCAGCAGTTGGGGCAGCCTTTGATATTGTGGAAAGCATTCAAAAGGACAAGGTACAGCCAAACATCCATGTGATTGTGAGGCCTTCAGTGTCGGATAACAATGTAAGTTGGCAAGTGTTTGAGAATGACCAGAAAATCATCCATTTCTTGCAAGAAGAAGCTAAGTTCTCAGCTAAAAATCAGGAAAAATTGGAACAACAGTATGGTGACCAAGTGGTACAATTTGAGAATGAACAAGCTTCCCAAGGGACTTATCACTTTGGAGTCCATTTTCAATCCCAATGATCAGTTTAGGAAGGAGAAAGAAAACATTCAAGTCAAGAGAGAAGATTCAGTATCCATCTTGGTGGAAGAGAACAAACCATTACAAATTGGAATGATGAAAACTCGAACAAGAAAATCATGAGTTCATACAAATTTGTGTCAAGAGTTCCCTGATGTGTTTTCTTGGAGCTACGAAGACTTGAAAGGTTTCAATCCCAAGTTAGCTCAGCACACCATTGAGTTGGATCCAAATACTAAGCCCATTAGGCAGAAACAAAGGCCAGTCAATCCACACATGGAACCTCTCATGAGGAAGGAATTGAATAAGTTGATAGAGTCAAGAATCATATTCCCAATCAAGCATTCTAGTTGGGTTGCCAACTTAGTTCCAGTCAGAAAGAAGAGTGGAGAGATCAGATTGTGTGTTGACTTCAGAGACTTGAATAGAGCATCTCTCAAGGACCATTACCCACTCCCTTCTATGGAGCAAATTTTGTAGGTGGTGGCTGGCTCGAGAGGTTTTCACTACTTGATGGCTACTCGGGCTACAATCAGATTATGGTGAAGGAAGAAGATCAGTTCAAGACAACCTTCACAACCAAATGGGGAACTTATGCATACAGGAAAATGCCATTTGGGCTGTCCAACACTGGAGCTACCTTCCAAAGAGCAATGGACATGGCGTTCAAAGGTTTGATTAACAACATGGTGCTGATATACCTTGATGATATCACTATTTTTTCAAAGAATGTAGCAGACCACCTCTCTCATTTGAGACAAATCTTCCAAAGGTACAGGAAATTTGGAGTGTCTTTGAATCCTAAGAAGTGTATCTTCCTAGCACATGAAGGAAAACTCCTTGGCCATATTGTCTCCAAAGAAGGATTAGCAATTTGTCCGAGAGGGTTGAAGCCATAAGAGCACTACCATTGCCAAGCCACAAGAAGGCCCTTCAGAGTTTCTTGGGGAGAATAAACTTTGTTCGGAGGTTTGTCCCAGATTTTGCAGCCCTTGTCAAACCTATCACCAAAATATTAAAGAAAAGCATGGCTTTCAAGTGGACAATGAAGGCAAGGAGAGTTTTGAAGCAATCAAAGAGGCCATCTCCCAAGCACCAACTCTCATCAACCCGGATTTCTCCAAGGATTTCATCCTCTATGCATTTGGGGGTGATGATACTATCTCTGCAATTTTGGTACAGCAGAATAAAGACAATGATGAGCAGCCAATTGCTTTCTTCACCAAGCCTGGAGGACTATGAGGTGAGGTATTCTTTTATTGAGAAGCATGTTCTTGCAGTAATCAGAAGCTTGAAGAAATTCAAGTATTTAGTCTCAAACAACAAGGTCCAATTGTTGGTCTCTCATGCAGGAGTTAAAGACTTCCTCCTCAACAAGGATTTGAATGAGAAAAGAGCATGTTGGATCACTCGTGTCATGGAGTATGACATTGAGATCAAGGTCACCAAGCTGGTAAGAGGAAAAGGATTGTGTGAGTAGCTGATTAAGGGCAAGCAAAAGGAGTACGCAATGAAGAAGAGGCTGTTTGACAGATTCAAGATAGCCATGTGCAAGGTAGCACTCAAGAAGAGGATAATGCTGTCCCCACTCCTTGCTATACCCAAGGTATAATGCACTTCCTAAGCATGGGCCTATGCCCTCCAGAGATGAAAAAAACCCAAAGAAGACACTTCAGATTGCAGGCTGTCCCATATGCCATAGTAGATGGTGTTTTGTTCAAGAAAGATGTGAATGGAGTGTTCTCTGAGATGCATTAACACAAATCAGATTCATAGGGTGTTGGAAGAGTTCCATGGTGGACCAGCTGGTGGTCATTTTACACCAAGAGTGACAACCCTAAAAATCATGAAGGCTGGTTATTATTGGCCCAAGATTTTCAATGATTGTTATGCATGGATCAAGAGGTGCAAGAATTGTGCATTCTTCACAGGTAAAGAGAGGCTAGCTTCCTTCCATTACATCCAATTTCAACCGACCAACCATTCATGTAATGGGGTTTAGACTTCATTTGAGTCATTAATCCCAATTCAAGCCAAGGGCACAAGTGGATTTTAACAGCCACAGATTACTTCACTAAGTGGACTGAAGCAGTAGCACTCAATGAAGCAAATGAATCTAGCATCCTATACTTCTATGAGGGGATAGTAACTAGATTTGGCATACCTGCTACAATAATCTCAGATAATGCATTAGCATTCATTGGATCCAAGGTGACTGAGTGGGCTGTCAAGAACGGGATCTACCTAAGTACTTCATCAAACTACTACCCTCAGGGTAATGGCCGAGTTGAATTGACAAACAAGAACTTGTTGAGGATCATTAGGAGGACTCTTGATGAGAATTAGAGGTCTTGGCATACCAAACTGAAATCAGCCTTATGGGCTGATAGGATAACTCCCAAGAGATCCATAGGTAACTCTCCATTCAGGCTTGTTTATGGAAGAGAGGCAATCTTGCCCATGTCACTTGAGTTGCCAACATTGGAACTCATGAAGTAGTTAGAGTTGCTAGAGTTTGGGCCCATGGAGGTGAGATATACAGAGTTGATGGAGCTCCAAGAGATCGGAGATCAGGCATCCCAAGCAATGGGGAAGGATAAAGCTTTGATCAAGAAGACCTTTGATAGGAAGGCCAAGAGTAGATCTTTCTAAGTTGGAGATCTAGTGTTAAAATGGGATGCAGATAGAGAAAAACCAGGAAGGCATTCAAAATTTGATGCCATTTGGAGTGGCCCATACATGGTCACAAAGTGTAAGGACAGTAACGCCTTCCAATTATCTTCATTGGATGGCGAGGAACTGCAGATTCCAGTCAATGGAATCTATCTAAAGCGTTGCTACTAAAGGGAAATTCTCCATCTTGTAAATATTAGCTTAGGTTTTCATTCCTCCAAGTGCTTGTGCACACTATTTTACTGTAGGTTTTTTTGCTTTCCCTAAGTGCTTTGGTACAAGATTGTTGTTCCTGGGAATGTGTTTGCAGGCCTTGCTCCATCAGGTGATATTCCATGATCCTCCTTGCAACGTTCTAGTCAGTTAGGGAATCAGATAGAAAATCAGGTGACTCCATGCCCAATGGATGCTTCAGGCAACTGGTAACTCCATCTAGCAGGCAGATGACCCCACTGAGTTGCCAAATTGTTATCCAAAATTCACCCCAGGTAATTTTGATAACATGCATCAGATTATTCGGTCCCGAGCAAGTAAGATTGATTCGAGGCCCAAAATCATGTTTTTCAGGGTCCCCTCGGCCTTTTTCTAACTCCCCCACCCAAGAAGAATCCCAACAAGTTGAGAAAATGGAAGAAATGCAAAAAATAAGGTTGCAAGACTGTGTTAAGGCATTTTGGGTCTGAAGAGTTCGGGTCATACTAAGGTTCGTTGTACCAAGCTTGGGGCCGAAAAAAATGAAGAAAATCAGCTAAGTCCTCGCCGGGTGGTCATGGGACGATTGGGACGTCGGGACGCGTGGGGCGCAAAAAATCAATCGGTAAAGAGGGAAAAATTGCCTAAGTCTTTTATTTCACGCGGTTTGGGACAACTGGGACAAAGGTACGCGCGGGACGCAGATCGGCGGTTTGGTGCAAGTCTGTCCATTTCGGGTGGTTCGGAGATATTTTTCCGGCAGTCCGAGACAATTGGGACAAAGGTACGCGAGGTACGCGTGGACGCGAAAAGCTGAAAGAGCCACCAACGAATGGAATCTCGCCATGTGTCTTCACCTCAAACAAGAACAAGGAAGCCCGAATCGACCGAAGTAGGAGATTTTCATTCGGGACATCCGGACAAAGGTACGCGAGGGATGCATGGGACGTGAAAAGGTGAAATGGCTGAAAAGAGACAAGGAGGCCCGCGGACGAATCAGAACGTGCCACGTGTCAGAAGGTTGAAAAGTTGCTAAGTGTTTGGCGCAAGGTAAAAATGCGCCCCTCAGGCCCGAACCAATAAAATAATGCCACGTGTCCAACTTTAAGGGCCTCGAAAGGAATTTTCAGAGGATGAACCCATGAACAAATCAGATCCTGACACGTGTCATCTAAGTGGCAGAGCGCGGGAGAAATTCAAATATTTTCCCGCCGATCTGCTTTGGCCTTTTTACCCTAAATCTTCAAATCGCCATAACTTTCGATCCGAGCTTAGATTTTTATGTTCTTTATATCAATGGAAAGTTGGTGAAATTCTCACACGATTCCGGGGTCAATCTTGCATTTTGGTTTAGTTTGAGAGAGAAAATAAAGAAACTTCTCTAGCGCATGGTAATGGCTAGAACTGACGTTTCAACAACTAGTTTTAATGAAAAATGGGTCGCATTCTTCTCCAAAGATGGCCAAAATGTCGTGGCATGGGTGCATAAGGATTCCCATGCTGTTTTAATGCATCTCGCATTCAATGAGGAATGGCTCCCACGTTTTTTTGTTTTCTCTCTCCTGAGCTCGACCCATGCATTGTAAATAGCCAGATTTGGCTCATTCTCGAGGGGGAACATTTCTTTGGGATAGCAAGCTTCTTCTTTCACCTTCACAGTGATTTTTGCAATATCAGACCTCTTCTAAAATTGAATGGTTTTCTACCTCTTTGATGTTGTAATGAAGGGATTTTGACAATGGAAATGATAATGCAGGCTCTGTGACCAGTTTTTAGTCCTCTGTTTGTGTTGCTTGTTTCATTTCAAACCTTTGATTACATCTTATCAGCCTATGCATGATGTTTTACATTGCATTTTATGATCTGTGTCTATCTACAGAACAAGAAGTGTTCACCACTCCTCCTTTGGTGTATCATCTGTTACTTTAGTTTCATTTTTGCACTTTCTATCTCTATCTCCTTGGATTTTAGAGTAGGATTAGGTTTTAAACCTCTGCAATAGTGCAAATAATAGATCGATCGGAGGAGTTTGAGGAACTAGCCTCTAACTGGAGATTCCTTTCTCATTTTTACAATTCCCACACTTAGAGAAAGGATTCAATGTTGTGCAATCACACTAGATGCTAGAGTGATCAACCTAGAAATCGATCAACATCCAGGGTGTCTTTGTGAATTTGCACTAACGGGGCCACAAAAGGTTGGGTGCTGTGACATCTCTGGGAACCAGGGCATGGGTGGTCTAGAGCCAACTTTCCCACCTAAATGAGACTATTTTCTACCCTTACTGCAATGCTATAAGTAGTTGATAAAGTCCCACTTCCCATAGATTGGATCATAACTGAAATATCATTGTTGAGTGCCTTCAAATAGTAAAGGAAAGAATGTTGGGCTGCAAGTCTTACCACAAGAGGAATTCTGTCCCAATTCTTTAGAAATATGATGTTGAAATTAGTCATCTACTCATTGGGTTCCCTCCTTATTCTTGTCGGTTGCTCCACCAACGATAGGTGATCTGACTTATCATCAAAGTAATTACAAAGAGTTGTTCCTATCTCATCCCAAGTGGTGATAGACCCAAGTCTCAAGGCTCGGTACCATTGAAGTGCTTTACCTTTGAAAGAGGCTGCAAGTAATCTGACTACTATATCATCATGTGTGATCAGATAGAGTGAACACACATTTTCCACATCCTAGATATGATCTCCGAGGGGTAACTTGATTCTCACTTGTAAAGTAAGGAATACTCTTGAGCGCACCATTTGACATATCAAGCTGCATGGCTAGGACTAAGGGACTCCCTCCAAATAAAAGTTTGTAAAGTTAATGGAGGGGGTTGCTGATGTGCCATTGTAGGGTGCACAAGTTGTGTGTTTTGGGGAGGAGTTGAATAGGTGTGGCGCCTAGAGATAGATATGTACATGTGGGCTTTCTGGAATGAACTCTTCTTAGGGATAACTAGAGGTATTTAAAAGAATCTTCTTCATGTGTGCACTCTTCTCATGAAAGGAGCTCAAGAATGCTGAAACAAAGATTTTTAAATATTGGGATTTGTCGGATGTGTTTGAAATGAGCCTTTAAAGGCTAAAACACTAAGTTCACACACCAGAACTTAGAGATATGAAATTTCAGCTTTCAATGCTGGTCTCACCAGGCGTGCCAAAAAATTTTGGTTGCTCAAACATGCACCAACATCATAGATCTTGAAAAGGGACGAGGTGTTTGAGACCAAAATGGAACCATCCACAAGTTTTTAGAATTTACAAGCTTGGGATGGATCTCCAGAGAAGGCCAATTCATCTATCTATTTCTACTGCTACTGCTACTCCTAGTGCTGAAAGGGGAAACTAAACTAAGAATGCCAAGGACCAGGGAAATAAGGATAACATGAAGTAAACTACACTACAAGGTGATAGCACCTTAAAAGAGGGATGAACACTATCGCCTTACGAGCAATAATGGCAAGGAATATGTGAGAGGAGGCTAGGCATGAGTAGCACAATGAAATACACATTCACCAAATTGTTCTCATGGAACATAACTAAATATGGAACTCACAGGGGACTTGAAATAGCACAACAACACATAATTCAAGAGAAAAGGAAAGAAGAAGGAACGCAAACACTTTAGCATAGAGAATAGTCACAAAATGATGCTTCTATTACTTCCAAAAATACACAGTAATCATTAATGATGAAGGAGGTCATTATCCACATGCAAGAGCCAAACATAGAGGTTTGCAACTCAAAAGACAGAAAATGGAGTCCTTAGCAACATGTGTAAGGATCTAGAGTGTTCAACATAACAAATGAACCTTGATCTTACATTTATAGATGAATCAATGGAGGAAAAAGGGAAAAGGAGGGAAAACTTGAATTTGAAACACAACCACCAACAAAAATCATTAATGTTTACAAATCCACTTGGAAATCTGTGAAATATGCTTCCCCATGCCTATTTGATGTGTTGAAGACAAAAGAGGGTGGTGTTAGAATTTGAGGATTCTAATAAATACCGATTTAATCAACTTAAATATTATATAATGTTACAATAAATATTTAAATATACATTACATCATAACATAAGTAAATAAATAAATAATTATAGGAAATAAATAACACATGTGACACAATATTTATAGTGGAAAACCCCAAAAGGGTTAAAAAACTTTGAAAATAACTTTTTACTTGAGAGAACTTATTTTACATCCAGAAGATCACCTCCTCCTTAAATCCTTATTTACCAATGGTAAAACCAAATCACTTGATTTTCACACCTTTGGTATATTTCTAATATATCAAATGAGGACCTAAAGTTCTTTTTATATAAGGTGATTGGGTATGTCTCGACCCACCTTTTCAACCTAAATGGTTAACACACATACCTAGGTGAGTGTATTCAATAAATATAAACATAAATGATACACATTATTAAATGCTTACCTAATGTATATTACCTAGGTATGAATATTTAATAATAGAAAAATATTTCATATTATTAAATATTTAACCTATATAGCTATGATGGACCCATATTAATTAAGGGTTGGCCAAACCACTTAATCATTATGTTCCAACATGTGGATCATACTAAATTGGGTGGTTGAAACAATAATATCTACTCATCAATGTTCAGAAAGATGTTTTCCCATTTCTCACCTACTAGATCCACTAGAATTTGAATTTTGAATTTTTGGCATTCAGAAATGATGTCGCAGCTCTCTAACAAGTCTAGGAGCATGCTGATCTCGAGCTCGTAGTAGAGGATATGGCTGGTAGAAGATGTCAAAGTCATTGACATACACAAAACATGTGGCATGCGCTGATTGGTTGAGATGGTGGCCAAATGTACAACTATTTGTCATTTTTGCCATGTGTCAATCATTCATTTATTGTAAGGATTGATTCCCTTTGGTGCACTTTGGTGAGTTGTGTATGACACACTTAAGTGTGTCAAAAGATGATCTAGCATAGAAGGGTATGAGGGAAGGGCGCACAAAGAAAATAGAGGAAGGTGCAGGGGCGCGCATGATGCGCGTGGGGAGATGAAGCAAACTAGTGAGTAGAGAATGTATGGTTAAGGTGTAACTATTACAAAGTAATGGGTGTGGCACGCGAAGGGAAAATTACTTAGTAGTAAGTGTGAGGCACATGGGATGGGAAGAAACTAACTAGGAAGTAGGTGAATGCATGGAAGGTGGGTGTAAGGGGAAGTGGAAGGAGAAAATGAAAGGGGTGCACAGGTAAACTATGACCAAGGGAATGTGCCAAATGATTTTGAGTGCATGTAATTATTTAATGAATAACCTAGGGCTAGAATGTGTATGCAAGTTATCCAAATCTCTAGGAGAGTTATTTGGATAATAGAAACGATTGATAGAGATGAATTCATTATTGTGAATAAATTTAAGTCATAAACGATTCATAAAAATGATATATTGAGAGCGAAGAATCCAATTAAGACCAAGAAGCATGTTGCATCTGTCAACTATGTTTCCAACAAGGAAAGGCACATACTGAGTAAGTGGACCGTCCGTAACATAAGGGAAGTCGATAGCCTTGAGAAGTGAAATAGAGCATGCACTAATGGGCCATGATGGGTCAACCTTAGTGTTGTTAATGGAGGTCGAGCCAACAAATGCATTGATGTGTAAATGATTAGATGTGAAATTCACATAATATTCGACAGAGGAGAAAGAAATGATTGGTGGTGAAGCTTCAGTGTTGGCAAATAAGAAATTAAGAGATCCAAAAGCAAGAGGGGGAACTGCGCATGATAGACATAATTAGCAGAGGAATCAGTAATTTTTGTATTGTGCTTTGGTAAGGGTGTAGACACCAAATTCGTGTCTCACGACCCCTTGTGACCCGCATCCCATTTCGCAACCTAACCTCATTACCTAAACTTTACACAATTATTTATTAATTACCTTGTAATTGATAAATCCACATCACCTTACCCGCCACTTCACTGTGCCACCTCATCATGACCTAGCCCTAACCCTAAAATTAACCTAATTAAGACCCATGACTTGGTCTAGACTCACATCCATAACTAATGCCTCCTTACTCGCACCCAAAGCCGACCTTCTAGCCACTTGACCAAGCCCGCAACTGATCTCTCGGGAGAAAAGCAGGGAAGGTGGGCTATTTTACTAAAAATAGCCTACTTTTTCCTAACCGATGCCGGTTCCTACTCGACCGCCGTCGGTTACGCAACCGCCATCGGTTCCCTGTAAATGGGCTTCCCAAACCAAAACAACGGATCGGAATTTCATTTTGGAGATCAGTCGAAGGATTTTAATCAAAGGAGAGTCCAAAGCGATCAGCAGAGTCCAGAACTTCACTTGACCAAGCAGAGACGAGTAAAGAAACCAGAAGAGTTGGCAGCAAAGGAGATCAACTTGCACCTTCATCAAAAACCAGTAGTCCTTCCAAGACAAAAAGGAGTTCTTCGCAGTCAGCCTGATCTTTCTCTACGGTACGCGCACATCATCTCGACATTCTACAGGTATTCCTCCTAACCCTAACCTTATCTGTTTCTATAAGGAACGAAGCATTTCCGAGTGAAACATTTTGGCACGCCCGGTGGGACCCATTTTGGGTTTTTCTTTATTTCTTGCTTGCTTTTATTATAGGGAGCATACTTGCTGTTTTCTTCTTCTAGAGATATTCACAGGGTATTTTATTATTCTGGTAAAAGAACTTGCTTTTTTTTTTGCATCTTGCATTAGTAAAAGTCATCTCTTTTGCTTCATCGAATATCACTTTCGATTTGGGTTTTAAAACACATGCATTGCATTCCTGCCTGTTGTTTTTCAATTCTAGTGAACATAGATTAAGTAACAGGTCGTACACGTGGGGGTGATATCCACGGTATTGACAGGAAATTAACCTTAGTTTCACTGCACAACACGTACCGAATCACTTCACAATTAACACAACAGCTCAAACATCCCCCCTTTTTTCCGCGGTATTCCTCCGCCCGATTGAGGTAACCTTATAAGCCAAAACAACTTGACATTTCCCCTAAGTCTCTTGTTTAGGATTCTGACATCATTCTACGTCTAAAGGCATAAGCCCACAATAATTAAAATTAACCCTAAGGTTAATCTCTGCATTTGCGTGTGCCTCTTGCTTGTTTTCAAATCCTGTTTTCTCTGTCATACTTTGTCTTCTGTGATCAATAAGTTGCTAAACTACTCAACGTTGCTAAAAATCAAATTAGCAACCCCTTTGTATCTTCTTATTCTAGATTTTTGACACCGGCATCGGTTAAGGGACCGACGTCGTTTGCCCTGTGACCGACACCGGTTACCAAACCGATATCGGTTACTGTCTCTCTCAGCCCCTGACAAACCAGCAACTTGCCAAATTCACCATTCTGAGGTTGTTTTTGTCCTTGATAGATTGAAACTTTCCTGTGTGTTCTGGTCTATGGTTGTCATCACTCGGAAGCAAGCCGCCGCCATGGTTTCACACGCTTGCTCTGTTTCTTTGCCTGAATCACCCCCTTCACATTCTATAGGAAACCCTACGGACACCAGTGAGATCCCCCAAATTCCTGTAGGAGACAAGGACTTTGCCAAATTTCTGGATGCTAATCCCAGCGCTGTACAATACTATTTGTCTCATACCCCTGACCGTACGCCTGATGGTCAGCTCCTTATGGGCATGCCTATTAGTATAGCTGCTCATTTAGCTCCTACTCCTCCTGATAACAATACCTTACTTCCTGCATCGCTAGCCCCGTCTCCCAATCCGACAGCGGCAGAGGTTCATACGACCCCGATTAGCTTTCCTTTGTTAATCTTGGACCCCACTTACGTATCGCTACCACCAATCGCCCTATCTATCTCTCTCTGAGACCACTCCATTCATGACTTACTCTCTGCCACCTATTCAAACGAGCTTTCCTTCTCAAGCTCCGCCTACCTTTTCATTCCCATATACGTATCCAGTAACCTCAACACCTTATATGGGACATCCCTATTCTGTGGCACCATCATCTCATCCAACCACAGATTTCATCAAGCAAATGATGGACAAAATGCAAAACCTGGAGGCTTCCGTTTCAGGAAGTCGTAGCGCCTTGACATACGAGCAAGTTTGTCGGGAGCCCATTCACCCTTCTGTCCCCCTTCATTCTTATCCGCCTCAATGGGAGTTGCCAAAGTTTACTCGTTTTAACAGTAAAGAGGATCCTCAACAACACTTGCGATCATTTAGACATGCTTGTTATTTGATTGCCCATGATGATGCCTTGTTACTCCGCACCTTTCCCATGTCCTTATCAGGGCCTGCCTTGGAGTGGTACAGTGCTTTAACCCAGCACTCAATCTTCTCTTTTAACCAACTAGCCCAATCTTTCTTGGATCATTTCTCCATTAACATTGCAAGAAAGTATCTATCATCGCGACCTCTATGCCATCCGAAATTGATTCAAGACGAATCTATCGCAGATTTCGTTGGACGATGGCGGGGCCTTATCAACCAACTTACGTATGCCTTGCCTCAAACCGAACTTATCGAACTCTTTACGCGGCTCGCTAAGCACATCTCCCCTACCCTCCAAATTCAAACTTTCCGTACATTCGACGAGGCCTTTACTATGGCTCGAAAATTAGAAATTCGAGCCTTAGAGGAAGAGAAATTGCGGTTGCGCAACAAGAACTCCACTTTCCGAACTCCTGATTCTACCAATAAACCAAATACCACCACTCCTCACGCGTCAACCTCTTCTAAATCAAAAGGAGCTGTCCACGCGGTGATGGTCAAATCCCAACCACCGTCCAATACTCCACCAAAAACCACCTATAAATACAAAGCTGAGCCCACCAATTACACTCCCTTGGGAGAAACTTATGGCGTCATCCTAGAGAAATTGCTCAAAGCTGGGGCTATCACCTTGCCCCCTGTAAAACCTCACTCTGGGTTTGACTCCACCCGCGCAATACCTTCCTGGTACAAAGAAAATGACTTTTGTAACTTTCACCGCGTAAAAGGACATAGTCATGAAAACTGCAAGATGTTGAAAAACATAGTGCAGGAAATGGTTGATGCAGGGGATATAACACTCGATAATCCTAACGCCCCTGCTAACCGAAATCTGAAAATTTTCAACAAGCCATTCCCGAATCACTCGTCCAGCAGCAACGTAAACCAAGATATCTTAGCTGAGGAGAGTGTTCATGAGATCCATGCAGTATTCGATACCCAGCCAAAAGCCTCTATCGAGAAAATTTTGAATCAAGCCTCTTCACTAACACAGGAGCCCGAACCTCCTTTACCACCATCAAGCCAAAGCGAAATCATTCCTTTACCCATAGAAGAGTTAGCTGCCCAGGCTTCCCTTCCCATTAATGAGTCTTCTTACACCACATCCCTACAAGACTGCGAGCGGATGTTGTCTAATCTATCCATTTCCCAGACGTCTCCTTCTACCACTCTTGCCGCACAAGAGGAGGGTACGCCACTCCTTTTGACATCCTTAGATGAGAAATCTCTCGCACCGACATCATTAAATTCTTTAGCCATGACAGACCCCCTCCAACATGCCCTTCTGCCTATTAGTCCCTCATCACCTAAATCTTTTCAACAACCCGTCGACCTCTTAGCATCTACTGATACAGTGCCTCATCCGCCTCCTGTGTCACACCCGCAATGGATTGGAATTACAACTCACTTTTCCTCTGTACCAAAATTACAAATTACACCTGGAGACTGTCATTCCACAGAAGATAGACAGGCCCTATGGGAACGTTTGAGTACTCCTGTTTCTACTCAAATGCAAATGACTGATCCCGATGTCTCCACCATCTACCCGAAGTGCTTACAGAAGCTTAAAATGCCCCTGTTCTCGCCTTCACCCCCCTCACCTCTACCAAATTCCCCGTCCACTTCTATCAACTTAACCAGATCTTCCCCTACGCTTGGGACCTCACCAATGCCCAGTCTAACACACCCGCCTAAGCGACTCGATTTATCCCAAAATAAACCCGCCCCGCCACCTAGGAGACAAACGCAATCCGGGCCTCTATCAAAACCCTCATCTTCACACCCACCTTCCATATTGGGACCTCATCCCTCCACCTTACATCAATATATCATACCTCCTTTGTTTTCTGCAAAACGACCTACGCCTTTTACACCTATACAGAGATCAAAGGGTATCACAACATCGTTACCCCGCGTATCCGGTCCACCTATCAACCCTAAACCAATCCCATCATCAAAGGATTTATTTTCTGCCACTCCCCTTTCTCCGTGGTTGTTTCCCGCTACCATGCCATCTGTAGCCTCATCATCTAACCAGCTGAACGTAACTTCTGTGTCCAAGAAACCACGTTTAGTGAAAAACATGTGTCAGCACCCCTCGACTAAACCACCACCCATACGAACTAAACACGCCCAAACATTACCACAACCCACACAATCAATACCCTCATCTTCTTCTGATTTTGACCCACTCAAAGGATCCTACGCCAAAATCCTTGCTATGTTGGTGGAGAATGCGACCATCTCCCTACCCCCACTTAGACCTTACGACCCGCTCCGAGCCCGACACTGTGGATTATGATGAGTCTAAAATCTGCGCCTATCACCGCACACCTGGACATGATGTAGAAGGATGCAAAGCTCTAAAAACCATCCTTCGCCAGTCACCTCTTCCGGATCGAAAGATTAAGAAAGACAACTTACGAAGGGAGAGACCTCTAGCGTCAATTCCCTCTACTATACCATCTGTCCCCGCCTCACCAAGATCGATCATTATTACAACCCCACCTCTTGAAGACCATGAATTATCCCAACCATCTTCTTCATCTCAGGTCTACGAGATTAATATGATTAGTGTCGCTACTCGAGGACAGAAAAACAATGGGAAAGCGAAAGAAAACACACCTGCGGCATCTCTTTCTCCTTCAACCATCCCGATTACACCACCACCTAAAGTGGTTATTCGCGGACCCGCCTATCCCGTCTCTAATGGAGTTGCCCACCGAACCATGATCAAACAGCTTCATCAATCGCCCGTAAAAATGACACTATATGATCTCATTCAGACTTCTGAATCTCATCGACAAGCTCTCGTTGAGATCCTTCAAGGGATAGAGGTTTTTCCCAATGAAACCCTGCCCGTGGCCTCCATTCTAACACCCAATCACGTTTCCTCTCTCACCAAACAATCCATCTCCCCCACCACTTCTGTCTCAAAACAACAAGCCGCTGCAGTTAGTTTCTCGGAAGATGAAATTATCGACTTTGGTATAGAAGACCCTGACCCTGCCCTTTTCATTTCCGCTTACGTCCGGGACATTCGAGTACGTCGGGTTATGATTGACGGGGGCGCTAGCTTAAACATCATCTCTTCAAAAGCCTTCCAACAAATGAACATCCCTTCTAGTTGCATGTGTGCCAACCCCATCATGTTGCGGTCATTCAATGATGCTATTACTTCTACATTGGGCACCGTGATCCTCAACATTCGCGTAGGACCACGTACTTTACCCGAACTCTTCTATGTCCTTGAAGGAGAGTTCCAATATAATATATTGCTAGGTCGTCCTTGGATCCGGGCCATGGGATGCGTTCCCTCAACATTACATCGATGTATAAAATTTGAGTACGAGGGGAAGTCCTACACTGTAAAAGCTGATCCTCCCCCCTTCAAAACTTGCAATATGTTATACCGCCCAAACGATGTGCTTATACCAATTAAGACACCCATACATTCAACCCAACCATCCTCTTCCAATATACCTCAACCGTCCACCTCAACTGCACCTACAACTGATGAAACCACCGTCGCACAAACCACTTCTCTTCCCGCAGCTAACATCCCAACCTCCGACCCCTTAGTAGACGTTTTTCATCGCCTTACGCTGGGGGAGTATCGCCTATATAACGTTAGTTCTTTCCCTACCCCGCAGGAGTACGGACAATTACATGCACACCCCACCTACGACCGTCGCGTGGGGGAGATAATCTCTTACGGACCACCCCATTGTCGCACTAACCTAACATATGGGGGTGTTGACGCATCCTCCATTACCCCTGAACCTCCTCTTGGTGTGGTTCCCTTCCAATCCGATTTTCAATACTTGACAAATCGTCGTTTCGCCCTCACCTTCTTGACTCGCTGTGCGTGGAAAGGCTTTGGTTTTGGCCTTTACGAACAAGGCCGACATACTCTCATCCCCATCACCACACGCAAACATAATGATCGCAGTGGTCTTGGTTTTTCCGAAACACCTACGCAGGAGACACCTCCTGTCAGCTGTATCCTGGAAGAAGAGGACGTCGCCCCTACCGAACCATCATCACCCACTTTGCCATCATCTCCCACAGAATCGATGGACCCTGAATCTATCCCTCCTAACTTTTTTTTTTCATAAATGCTATCTTCATAGGTCCTCTCACTTATCAACGCGATAATGAGGACCCATCTTCTCTTCCCCTTCTGTATCCAGACATGATCGAAGAGGATTCGCCTTTGATTAATGTTGTTGAATGCCAGGATGACGACTCCATCCTCACTTACCTAGGCGCGGATGATTCTTATATTCAACGTGCCTTACCATCTGAAACTCAAACCATGCTGAACGAATCTACTATAGAAATCAACATCCACACGGAGGAAGATCCTCACATAGTGAAGATCGGACAATCACTTGACACATCAGAACAAGCCGCCTTTACCACCTTTCTCCGTGCTGCATGCAACCAAGCTTTCGCGATGGTCTTACGCCGACATGCCAGAATTGATCCTACCATTGCTGGCCCATAACATCACTCTAAACCCCATCCTAAACCCAACCCATACCCCGACTCTCTACCTACCCAACCCAACTCAACCCAACCCAACACAACCCACCCCACCAAGTCACCCTATCCACCTTCCAACCTATCAACCCAACACCCTAAACCCCACCCATACCCCGACTCTCTACCTACCCAACCCAACACAACCCACCCCACCAAGTCACCCTATCCACCTTCAAACCAACACCATACACCCTAAAAACCACTCCCAACCCAACCCAACACCCCAACACCATACACCCTAAAAACCACTCCCAACCCAACCCAACACCCCAACACCATACACCCTAAAAACCACTCTCAACCCCTCCCTCCCCCACCGATACCGGCCGATACGAGACCGATGCCGGTCCCCCTATTAAACCTCACCCTCTGTTTTTGCGACCGATGCCGGTCGCCTAGTGACCGACATCGGTCCCTGTTTACTGCCCGAGCCGAACCCGCGCGCGGCCCCCAAAACTCATTTTTTACCTATTTCTACCCATCTACCCATCCAAAAACCCTAAAATTTTACACACCTAGCCGCCTTAGCATATCTAACCTATCTACCCTCCCCCTTTCTCAAATTACCTCCATTTACCCATTATTTCCTACAAACTACCAATTCCTACCCAAATCCCAAAAACAACATAACTCAACCAAACCACCAAAATAAAGAGTTTAGAACCTACCGGTACGACAACACGTCGTCGTGGTGGGATGGGTGGTGGCGGTCCAGCTGGTCCAGCCCCTCCAGGCTCCTCCCGCTGTGCTGCATGGCTCCAATCACGATCTGCTGGGTCCCCGGCCAATCACCTGCCGCCTCCTCAACTATTCGGGCCCACTATCAACTCTCTCCGCCAATCAAATAGCTCCACCTCACTCAATACCCCTCCAAATCAACTCTCCACGTCAGACAAGTCAAAATTTGGATTACAAAAAACAAAAGTGACAATGACAGGCCGTATGTTTCTTTTTATAGGTTTTTCGACCTAAACCGATGTCGGTTTCCTTTTCGCCCTAGAAAACCGGTATCGGTCCCTTAACCGATATCGGTCATGATGAATCGACGTCGGTTTGATACCCCTTTTACCCCATTCTTTGCCGTTCCTTACTCCTTGCCTCTTTTTCACCCATATCGCCTATATCCACCTTGGCTGAACACCATTTGTTTACCTATTCGGCCCGACCTAAGGCCTCAACCTACCTATTTGGCCCGACCCAAGGCCTCAACCTACCTATTCGGCCCGACCTAAGGCCTCAACCTACCTATTTGGCCCGACCCAAGGCCTCAACCTACCTATTCGGCCCGACCTAAGGCCTCAACCTACTATTTGGCCCGACCCAAGGCCTCGCCCTACCTATTTGGCCCGACCCAAGGCCTCGCCCTACCAATTGGCCCGACCCAAGGCCTCAACCTACCTATTCGGCCCGACCTAAGGCCTCAACCTACCTATTTGGCCCGACCAAGGCCCGCACCTACCTATTTGGCCCGACCCAAGGCCTCGCCCTACCAATTGGCCCGACCCAAGGCCTCAACCTACCTATTTGGCCCGACCCAAGGCCTCGCCCCACTTATTTGGCCCGACCCAAGGCCTCGCCCTACCAATTGGCCCGACCCAAGGCCTCAACCTACCTATTTGGCCCGACCCAAGGCCTCGCCCCACTTATTTGGCCCGACCCAAGGCCTCGCCCTACCAATTGGCCCGACCCAAGGCCTCAACCTACCTATTTGGCCCGACCCAAGGCCTCGCCCTACCAATTGGCCCGACCCAAGGCCTCAACCTACCTAATTGGCCCGACCCAAGGCCTCGCCCTACCAATTGGCCCGACCCAAGGCCTCAACCCACTTATTTGGGCTGACCCATGGCCACCACCCAACAACTTGGCCCGACCCAAGGCCGCATCACTTCCATACTATACCCACAATCAACGTTTTATTTTATCCATCCATCCTGTACCTTGTGTTCCATCGAGCTCACTTGTTCGTGTTTTAGCATGATTAGGGTCCTTGACTTGATCTGTCGACCAACTTTGCCTAGACCTAGACCGTGACGTTTATCTCAACCAAACCAACCATTTGGTACTGCCGAACATGCCTAAACGTTCCTGTACCTTACCTGTTATATACCCTGGAGCTACTTCCTATGCCTTGGATACCAGGATTATATCACCCTTGTTTGGATAAACTATCGACCTTTGCCTATACATTGCTGGTTTGCTCGTCAAATCATGTACCCTAGTCGTACTATTGCATTTCAACATGCGTCTGCTTCCTTGGACCTACACCATCATCTTACCATCCCTCTACCCCACTTACCCTTTATCAACCCTATCCCTGATTTCTCGTTCACTCAATCTGTGATAGATTTGAGGGGGATTACCTATACCCTTAACAGGAGTAACCACTTCATATTATTGTCCACGCAGCTTTACAGAACAAGCTACACGACAATAAGGGGCTAATGTAGACACCAAATTCGTGTCTCACGACCCCTTGTGACCCGCATCCCATTTCGCAACCTAACCTCATTACCTAAACTTTACACAATTATTTATTAATTACCTTGTAATTGATAAATCCACATCACCTTACCCGCCACCTCACTGTGCCACCTCATCATGACCTAGCCCTAACCCTAAAATTAACCTAATTAAGACCCATGACTTGGTCTAGACTCACATCCATAACTAATGCCTCCTTACTCGCACCCAAAGCCGACCTTCTAGCCACTTGACCAAGCCCGCAACTGATCTCTCGGGAGAAAAGCAGGGAAGGTGGGCTATTTTACTAAAAATAGCCTACTTTTTCCTAACCGATGCCGGTTCCTACTCGACCGCCGTCGGTTACGCAACCGCCATCGGTTCCCTGTAAATGGGCTTCCCAAACCAAAACAACGGATCGGAATTTCATTTTGGAGATCAGTCGAAGGATTTTTAATCAAAGGAGAGTCCAAAGCGATCAGCAGAGTCCAGAACTTCACTTGACCAAGCAGAGACGAGTAAAGAAACCAAGAGTAGCAAAGAAAGGAGATCAACTTGCACCTTCATCAAAAACCAGTAGTCCTTCCAAGACAAAAAGGAGTTCTTCGCAGTCAGCTGATCTTTCTACGTGACGCGCACATCATCTCGACATTCTGGTATTCCTCCTAACCCTAACCTTATCTGTTTCTATAAGGAACGAAGCATTTCCGAGTGAAACAAAGGGGTTGTTAAATATTTTAAGTTTTTATTCTCATTAATAGGTGTAGAGGTTGTAGATTCTGGAAACTCAATTTAACCATTGTCAAGAAAATCCTGAATAATATTTCATAACTAGAAACAACTATTAATGGAATGTCCTATACATTGATGATAATCATAATAAGAACCTGTCATTACAATTATGCCTTTTGGGTCGAGATGAATCTATTTGTAGAGGTGGCAGTAGGGATATAAGATTACTATCGATGAGTTGTGGTAGAAAAACACTTAGAGGTGTACTAATCTTAGTAAAAGTATGTCTGTATGGTTGTTTTCAAATATCCCTAGGATTAGAGACTATGTTTACAATGGCTTTTCCCATCTATAGGTTTAGTTGTTGAAGGCTTAAATGATGAATTATTCTAAAAATGTGTGGATGATGATGCTTGCTCTTGATATTTAAGTTTTCCTATTACCAGGAGTTTAGTCTCATGAAGCTTGAGAGTTTGAAAAAGGTGATCAAATGAGGAAGAGGTCTCAAAGAGAACACTCTCCAAAAGTGGCAGTAATAGACTATGAATAAATAATTCTTGAAGCTCGGAATCCGTAAGTGCATTAGTCATCTTAGATAAATTGTTTTTGTATTGTAAGACATAATCAATAAGTGTCCATTGGTCCCTTTCTTGAGATATGTAAGATAAGAATATGAGAGCTTAGAGCCAATGTTAATAGATAAATGTGTGAGAAAGGCATCAGATAGATACGTGAAAGAAGCTACCGAATGGACATGTAGGTCATGAACCAATGCATCGCATAATTTGTGAACTATGAGGAAAGAGCTTGGTGAGTATGGTTTGATCATCCTCATAGTCATGAAATGCTACGTGGAAAGCTCAAATATGTTCTTGTGGGTCCCATGGCCTTTAAAATGGGAAATTTGGGAGAGATAAAGTTATGTGGAAACACATAAGTGAAGATGATCTGGCGTGAAAGGGGTATGGAGAAATGAAGTAGAATCTAAAGATGGTGTTGCTTGATAAGTAGCAAATTGGAGTGGAGAATTTGATTTTGCAAACCTTGTTATAAAGATTCTATATCATGAGTGTTTGAGGAAGAGCCAAGCTGCATATTAGAATTTACGAGGTGGGTGATGGGATCGGTAGTTGAAATAATAGGGGAAAAACATAGATGGGTGGATGTAATGTCCCTATTTCTTAAATAGTTCAGTCAAAGACCTTTGGCCTGTTTTGTCTACCCGACAGCCAAAGGGGTGCTTTCAAGGGTGACTTTGGTTTATTATTTTATTATATGGTGCTCAAAATAAAGTAAAATATCATTAAAGCACATATAATGAATTAATAGACTGTTAGAGTGACTTTGACTTAGGAAAGTGTATTTAAATAAATTAATAAACTATTTAAATGCACTTCCTAGCCAAAAGTGCGACTTGTTTGGGTAATGATCAAATAAACCCAAAAATGCGACTTGCTTAGTGAAGCAAAATAATTAATTAAATATTAATTATTGGGTTTTAGCCAAAAAGTGCGACTTGGATATTTGGAAGGGTTTTTGGCTATATGGAAGAAAATGCGACTTGGGGGAGATTCATTCAGAACATTATTATTTTCATACAGCAGTTAGCACAGAGCTTTTGCAGATAGAATCCAAGGACGGAAACCCTCTGGATTATTCCTCTTGCGGACGGAAAACCCAGGAGCAGTGAGAGAAGCTTCCATCCAGGAATCTTCATTGTTTACACAGTTATTCAGCATTCTAGCAGTGTCAGAGAAAAGAATAAATTGCAGCAGTGAGCATTTGCACATCTATCTGAGTGGGGCGGCTTCTTCTACAGTTATTTATTGCTGTAACAGAGGTATTTTTCATGATAGATATTTATTGTAATTCCCAGCAGCAAATATATCAAATCAGCTAGGGTTTTGACTCATTTACTGTGGGTTTTTGGACAACCTTTGTTATTAAATCTTTCTATAGATTTATATTCGTATTGCTGTCATATTTAGTTCCAGAAATCATCATTAAATATACAGCTGAAATATTTATAAAGAAATCTGCCAGATTTACCCTAGGCGCCTATTCTGCATTCACCCGGTTTGTGGGGTTTGTTGTATTTTATTTACCTATGCAGTTTCAGTGTGATGTTTCATGAATTCCTTTGATATTATCAGTTCAGATCTGAGCCAGAGCATTATATATATAAAAAAATATTCAAACAAAAACGGGTTTGGGATCTTTCAGTGGTATCAGAGCAGTGTATCCTCCCAGCCTATGTGGTAATGAAACAACTGGGTATTAAAATAGAAATAAGATTTGAATGCATCACAGATTGGATGGTCCACACAAATACTACACTCGTAGGCAGCACGACTCGAAGTTGGTATTGCAGGAGGTGACAAAATGGAATATTTGGGTGAGAGGCCTAAGAGTCCTCCTCGAGAGGAACATGCAGATCTAGATAGGAATTTTATTCGGGATATGGAAGCCACACAGAGGCAGTTATTACAGACCATGGAGCGCATGGGCACTACTTTGGATAGGTTGGCACTAGATAGGCCATGGGGACAGGCACGACAGGAGGGATAGATCCGTATCAGTTGCCAGTAGCTACAGGGGTCATAGCAGATCACCTTCAGAGCTTGGGAGTGTTAGGGGATCGCCATGCTATGAGTGAAGGCATACCCATACAGACGAGAGGAGACCTACACAGACTGCAGATAGGCCTATGCAGCCTAACTTCTTGCCTAGAGGTGACCCACCAGAGATTGAGGGATGGTCGGAAGAAGCAGCTTTCCCGGATACTATCATGGTAGTCAGTGATGAGTGGAGGAGTTTGCCACAGCATGTGAGGGATGCATTTCCCCTCCCACAGTATTGTGCTCAGAGAAGAGACAACATGAGGGCTGGATAGGATAGGAGACCTAGAGCACAGAAGAATAGAGATTTGTAGTAGGTTACCAATAAGGTAACCCTCTCCACTTTTGATGGTAGTGGAAAGATCAGTGCCAGGGCTTGGATTCACAAGCTCGACACCTACCTTACCCTCAAGCCCATGAGGGAGCAGGAGGCCATACAGTTTGCTACATTGCACCTTGAGGGGGTGGCTTATGATTGGTGGCACCATGGGTTAGTTACAGTAGGGTCATGAGCTTCTACGTTCATATAGGGATTTCAGTGATAGACTGATTGCGAGATTTGATCACAAGGATGTGGAGTTATATTACAGGGATTTGGCACAGCTCCGATAGAGTGGACATGTTGATTCTTATATCAACGAATTTCAGTGGATAGCAGTTATGGTTCCAGAGATGCCTAAGAAGAGGGTGGTGATGTTATTTATAGAGGGCCTCCATGACAGGATGAGAGGATTGGTCAAGGCTCTTAAGCCTAGGACATTGCATGATGCCATTCAGATGACATTGGACTTAGACACGGCGCCCACTTCCTATCATCCCAATAAGAAGTTTCCCACAAGCTCCAGGCCATTTCAGTTCTCTACCACCCCACAGAAGAGTGCACCACCTCCTAAGGTGGACCAGGAGACTCATAATGAGTTAAGGAGGAGGAAGCTTTGCTTTCATTGCAAAGACCATTGGGAGCCTGGACATCGTTGCCTTGGTAAAGGCAAGGTGCATCTCATTGAGGTGATTTCCGATGGGGAGGATGATCATGCGCCAGATACAGATGCAGAGGATGAGGGCGGTGACCATGATGCATGGGGAGCAGCCCCGAATAGAGTTGGGCGAGAGTGAGGCATTGGATTCATCCGATGTTACTATTGCTACACTCTCAGGCGTTCCTAGGTACCATCCCTTTCGGATGAAGGGAGTGCTTAAGGGATAATGATTGTTTATCCGGTTGATAATGGAGCTAAGTAAAAATTTATTTATGAGGGGTTGGTTGTGAAGCGAGGATTACAAGTTGAGGAATTTGAGGGGTTTAGTGTACGGGTGGTTGATGGATTTGCTATCAGTTGCACTAAGAGGATTCCATGACTTAGTATTCAGATGGGGGACTACACATTGACTGATGACTTCTATGTTATCAGTCTGGGTGAGATTGATACAATATTGGGTATTTAGTGGTTACAGTCCCTTGGCAGATATGTGTAGGATTTTGGGAGGATGGAGTTGGAGTTTATGGTGGATAAGAAGAAGATTGTGCTTTGGGCTCCTTCTAACAGTGGGCCTAGAGTCATTTTAGCACACAGGATGGAGTCTATAGTATGACATGGAGAGGTGGCATGGGCAGCCCAGTGTTTCATTTCAGGAAAATCTTCTTCAGAATATGAGAAACCCCTTTATATTGACATCCATTCCATACTAGATAAGCATGGCCTAGTGTTTGGTGATAGTCCTCCAAGTAGACCACCAGATACAGGGTTTGAGCATGTTATAGAGCTTGAGGAGGGTGCTAAGCCCGTGATAACTATGCCTTATCACCATCCTAAGACATACAAGGATTAGATAGAGAAGGCCATTAGAGAGATCTTGGAGATGGGACATATCCGTCCTAGTTCTAGTCCCTTTGCTTCTTTAGTTTTGATGAAGAAGAAGGATGGAACCATGAGGATGTGCATTGACTATCGTGCACTGAACAAGAAGACCATCAAGAACAGGTATCCCATTCCTCGCATTGATGAGCTATTAGATGAGCTGCATGGATCTATCTACTTCTCGAAGATTGATCTTCGATCAAGCTACCACCAGATTAGAGTTCGGGATGAGGATATTCACAAGACAGCCTTCAGATGTCATTATGGGCACTATGAGTTCTTGGTGATGCCATTTGGACTCACTAATGCACCTGCTACATTTCAGTCATGTATGAACCATCTCTTCAATAGGCAATTGAGGTAGTTTGTGTTGGTGTTTTTGATGATATTTTGATTTATAGCAGGACATGGGATGATCATTTGAGGCATCTGGATGAGGTACTTAGCATAATGGAGACTTAGTCTTTGTTTGCTAAGATGTCCAAGTGTGAGTTTGGACTTACAGAGATATTGTATCTTGGGCATGTCATTGGGGCCAATGGGGTCAAGGTCCATCAGGAGAAGATACAGGTGATGCAGGATTGGCCACCACCTAGGAATATCTCTGACTTGCAAGGATTCTTAGGGTTATGTGGTTACTACAGGAGGTTTGTGAAGGGTTATTCTCAGCTGGTAGCTCCATTGACAGATCTTACACAAAAGGGTGCATTCAGTCGGTCAAATGAGACATAGGTAGTTTTTGAGAGGATCAAAGTTATCATATGTACCTATCCAGTTTTGGCTCTTCCAGAGATTTCTCACGGCCCTTCATTCTTGAGTGTGATGCTTGGGATTGGGGATTGGTGCGGTTCTTATGCAAGATCACCATCCTATTGCCTTTGAGAGTCGAAAGATGAGAGATAATGAGAGAGGCTGTATTCCACCTATGATAAGGAGATGCTTGACATTATGCATGCTTTGGAAAAGTTTAGACAATATTTAGTGGGTGGAATTTTTTTGTGAGAACTGACCACAACAGTTTGAAATATTTCCTGGAACAAAAAGAACTCAATGAGAGGCAACAAAAATGGGTTAGTAGGATCCAGGCTTATGATTTTGACATTGATTATGTCAAGGGGATGAAGAATGTAGTGGATGATGCACTTTCCAAGAAACCCCATCTCACTACCCTATGTTCTTTGAGTGAGATTTCAGCAATTGGAAATCTCAACTATTAGTTGAGTATTCCAAAAACATGTGAACATATGACATTATGGATGGAAAAATTCAAGATGGCCGATATAATGTAATAGATGATTTGATTTTGTATAAGGGTAGAATTTACCTAGTTATTGAATCTAAACTTAAGGAGAAGATTATGCACGCTTTCCATGATGCACCACTTGCAGGACACCTAGGGTATTTTAAAACATATAGATAGATTAGAGAGAGATTATCCTGGAAGAGTCTCAAGGATGATGTCTTGCGCCATGTCCATGAGTGTATGACTTGTCAAGTAGAATAAGTCGAGCATACTTTCCCAAACTAGTTTGCTATAGCCATTACCAATTTTGGAATAGAAGTGGGAGAGTATTTCGATGGATTTCATTACAGGCCTTCCCATGGTGTAAGGGAATGATCGAATTTATGCAGTAGTGGATCGGTTGACAAAATATGCACACTTTTTCACTGTTCCTACTAGCTTTAAGGCACCTCATGTGGTTGATTTGTTCTTCTCACGATATTCAAGTTGTATGGACTTGAAGAAGAACATAGTTAGTGACCGGGATAGTAGGTTTATGAGCATATTTTGGTAGGAGCTTTTCCATCTGGTTTACACTGAGCTGACTCCTAGCACTAGTTATCACCCTCAGACGGATGGACAGATAGAGATTGTGAACAAATGGATAGAGGGTTATCTTCACAACTACATTGCAGGATAGTAGAAGGCATGGGTTAAGTTGCTATATTTATGTGAGTATTGCTATAACACTACTTACCATATGTCTATTGGTATGACCCCATTCCGAGCACTTTATGGGTATGATGCGAGATCCTTTGTTGATATGGCATTTGGGGATAGTAGAGCTCCCAAGGCTCAGGAGAGTTTACAGGATATCCAAGAAATCCTTAAGGTACTTAAGGAAAATATTCAGAAGGGCCAGAATCAGCAGAAAATGTATGCAGATAGGCACAGAGTGGAGAGATCATTTGAGGTAGGGGACATGGTTTTTCTACGACTTCAGCCTTATAGGCAGAGCACTCTCAAGAAGAGTGGGGCTGAAAATCTCAAACCGTAATTTTATGGGCCATACAGGGTGTTGAGGAGAGTTGGTGAAGTAGCATATGAGCTGGAGTTGCCTTCGGAGAGTAAGATACACAATGTTTTTCATGTGTCTTGTTTGAAAAAGGCTTTGGGGCAGAACATAGTTTCTTCTACAGATTTACCACCCCTGGATGAGGAAGGGAGATTAGACCTAGTGCCAGAGGAGATCTTGGACAGCCGAGAGAGGAGACTAAGGAAAAAAGTTATTCGGGAGTTCCTGGTGAGGTGGAAAGAGTTACCTGAGGAGGATGCTACATGGGAAGGCGAGACTATATTACAACATCCAGCTCTACAGTTGCTTGGGGACAAGCAATCTCGGGAAGGGAGGACTGTAATGTCCCTCTTTCTCGAATAGTTCGGTCGAAGACCTTTGGCCTATTTTGTCTACCCGACGGCCAAAGGGGTGCTTTCAAGGGTGACTTCGGTTTATTATTTTATTATATGGTGCTCAAAATAAAGTAAAATATCATTAAAGCACATATAATGAATTAATAGACTGTTAGAGTGACTTTGACTTAGGAAAGTGTATTTAAATAAATTAATAAACTATTTAAATGCACTTCCTAGCCAAAAGTGCGACTTGTTTGGGTAATGATCAAATAAACCCAAAAATGCGACTTGCTTAGTGAAGCAAAATAATTAATTAAATATTAATTATTGGGTTTTAGCCAAAAAGTGCGACTTGGATATTTGGAAGGGTTTTTGGCTATATGAAAGAAAATGCGACTTGGGGAGATTCATTTAGAACATTATTATTTTCATACAGCAGTTAGCACAGAGCTTTTGCAGACAGAATCCAAGGACAGAAACCCTCTAGATTATTCCTCTTGCGGACGGAAACCCCAGGAGCAGTGAGAGAAGCTTCCATCCAGGAATCTTCATTGTTTACACAGTTATTCAACATTCCAGCAGTGTCAGAGAAAAGAATAAATTGCAGCAGTGAGCATTTGCACATCTATCTGAGTGGGGCGGCTTCTTCTACAGTTATTTATTGCTGTAACAGAGGTATTTTTCATGATAGATATTTATTGTAATTCCCAACAGCAAATATATCAAATCGGCTAGGGTTTTGATTCATTTACTGTGGGTTTTTGGACAATCTTTGTTATTAAATCTTTCTGTAGATTTATATTCATATTGCTGCTATATTTAGTTCGTAAATCATCATTAAATATACAACTGAAATATTTATAAATAAATCTTCCGATTTACCCTAAGCGCCTATTTCTCGCATTCACTCGGTTTGTGAGGTTTGCTTTGTATTTTATTTACCTATGTAGTTTCAGTGTGATGTTTCATGAATTCCCTTGATATTATCAGTTTAGATACATGCAGAGCATTATATATATATAAAATATATTGAGATAAAAACAAGTTTGGGATCTTTCGGTGGAGTGGAGACCATGGGTGGCTAAAGACAAAAGAAGTAGAAGTATCACTAGTTAATTTAGAGGAAATTAAAACATGCAATACATGAGGAAGATGAGTTGGGTTTTCATGTAAAGCTTTAGGAAGTTAGTAATAGCATTAAGTTGTTCTTGGTCAACATTGGTTTCTTCATCATAGGACTTCTCACTATCAAATGCTTTGATTTCATGGAGAGGAATATAGTTAGAATTATCTAAAGGGTTATCAACCATAGATGTAGTTGTATCAGCCATGAACTTAGAAATATGATGGGTAAATGAAGGGAGCTCACAATATTGAAGAGACCCAAAATGACCACTACGGGTAACGAGCATAAAATGAAAGAAGGAAGATGAATTTGCAAATCCAATTCACCAAAATGATTAACTAAAAATGTGGATATATGGATATGGTTAATATAAGCTATGAATAATTATAAATAAAGTAAATAGATGTTGTAAATAAATATAAATATGACACAAGTAACTATGTAAAATGAAATGATAACCCTAATGTGCAAGAGGGAAGATGAAAGAAATCAACTCAATAGAAGATGCTCATAAGACAATGTCACAGAGGTGATTGGAGAATGTGGGAGTAGGAAAAAATGTATAAAAGCCTTGAAAAATGATGGATTTGGGTTATTTATCTGGAATGGAGCACTTGGAGAGGGATTGGGGTGTTTATCGACACCGTGGTATGCCAAAAGGGCTCCCCGATCCATGTAAAATCTCTAGAACTAATCTTTACTGAGTTCGAGTAGATGGAAAAAACCCTTGTTTTCTATCACATTAAGTTCATCATACTACTTTGGATGTTGCTGATATTCTAAGATGATGAAAAGACCTAAAAACACCAAAAGAAGTATCAAACCCCTAAAAAGAAAAATGAAAATAAAATGGGTCGAATGACCTCATCTACCCTAATAGTGGGCTTACTAACTATGCAATGCACTACATTTTGGACCCAATTTTAATTATGGCGAGTACATGCATAATATGCCCTAGGTGCTCTTGTGCTAGTCACACTTTGTGAAGTAGCAATCAATAACTAAATGTAGAAAATGTAATAGAATGCATGCATAAAATAGAATAGGATTCCTCTCCCTATGAAGTGTTTGATGCAGATGTCCTAGCCTTGTGCCTTGTGCCTTGTGATGGATCTATGTGGATGCAATTTATCTCCAATACAATAGATGGATGCAACTCTAGATGGATGATAGTATTGACTAGTGCTTAGTCCCTCATTATGGTCTCATAACTTTATATTTATAGGTTTCTCTTGATCTAATTTCGTAATTAACCTAGAAATGGTTGACCACCAAAAATATAAGAAGCTGAAATGGCTAGAAAGATCCTAAGAAGTGGAGAGAAAGTTTAAGAAGGATTGAGGCATCCGTGGTGGGACCAGTCATGCATGGGTGCCCCAAAGTCAAGGCTAAAATAATGCTAAGTGAAAAATCTAGCTAGACATATGGGTCTAAGAGGTTAGGAATGACGAAGGCAAAAAAATAATATGGCCAAAAGAAAAGGGTTAATTAGTAATTTCTTCACTCAAGAACTATTATCACCGAATCAAAATACCCTCTAATTTACATAAGTGTGTGTCCTTGAGCTCACGGTGTGACTAGGTAACATGGGCACTATCTCCAAGTTGTGAGACTTGCTACACGAGATATACCTCCAAAGAAATTGGGTTCTTCATCTTAATACTAGTGAAAACTAAGCATCTTGAGATGAAGCTACTAACTATCTCTATCCTACAATTTCCAAGGGACCAGAGAGAGAGAAATAACAAGCAAATGAAGGAAAACTACACTACAGAGGTGATGCACCAAAAGAAGGGAATGAAGACAGTCTCTAATGTGTAAAAGTGGAAACCAAATGTAGATCAGAGAGGGTGATGACAGTTCTCCATAGTCTAACAACAACATTTACAACACATGTTCATGCATACATAACAATAATAGATCCTTGTAAGAGAAAAATTAGATAGAAACTTCTATAATCAGATTAGAGAGGTAAGGAGAATGTAATAAAACACAAGAGAAGAGACTTCCAAAAATTTCATCTATTGCTTCATTAATATGCATATCAAAACTATTAAAAAGGAAGGCCGGATCACAATGCAAGAGTCCACTATAAGCACTGTAGCACATTGGCTTCACAAAACCAAAATGACAGATTTTTATACTCAAACTATCCTCCTTTTACAATGAGCCCAACACTTCAATTTATAGAATTTTGGAAGAGAGAGAGAGAGAGAGGAGATGCAATTCCCAAAATCTACTTTCTAACCACTTGAAATATGTCATAAATGTGCCCAAATGGTGATATATGACCTACAGAAGGCACCCCATACTATCCCATGACTTGCAGCAGTGAAAAATGTCTGCCCATGCCTCTTAATTACACTCCCAACCACCAATAAAATCAATGTTCTGAACCTGGCCCATTTTCCCTAAAAATATTCCCTATATCTACATCAATTCTTGAATTTCTTGGTTGCTATGTTTTTATATCCATGATTCCAATGAGTATTCATCTTGCATGATTTTGTTGACAATTTCTCAAGATATGAGATTCTGAGTGCAGGTAGCTAATTTGAGTTTTCCAGACATTTCTTATAATACACAAGACTCGGGAATTTAATCCATAGAGATTGATATGTTTATTTTATTTTCACCCATCTAACCTCATTAAAAATAATAAATCTAGGTTTTTGGTGTAGAGGATGTCGTGTCCTTTCTGAAAAGTCCAAATTTTTCAAAATCGTAGCTCGGATCAAAAGTTATGCCTATTTTAAGATCAGGGTTAGGGTGTTCCACGTGAGCTCTCATAATCTACATTAAACCACTTTCTATTTGCATTGTGGGTATTGTGGGATTTCGAGGAACTTTTGGCACTAGGGTACAAGGGACTTTTGGCACGATGGGGCCCGATTCACCCGCAATGCACTCTTCCTCCTTTGATGTGTGGTGATTTCACCTCCACGGGGAACTCATGTCCCCACGGTACCTATTCTCCGCTCGGGTCCTTCGGGCCCACAACTTGCTTCTCACCCACACAACACTAATTCAATGCCTCCTTCATTGTGTGGTGATTTTGGGTTTGGGGAACTCATTTCCCCATAGTACTTAGACCATCTGGGCCCCAAACTTCCACCTTTTCCACAATACATTGGATCCGCTTCCATTCGTTTGCAAATTGAATTTTCAAAGAACTTGTGGCGTGATGGAAATTTTTCACTCAGCCGTGAACTTCTTCCTTTTCTATAATATATTGAACCTTCTTTAATTCCTTTGCAAATTAGTCAAGTTGGGATTTGGGAACTCATGGCCCAATGGAACTTGTGCTACCGGGACATTGAGGAACCGATTTACCCACAAACCATTGTTTACTTATAATTTTAGACCCAAGTCAAGGACGAGGATCCCTAGTTCAATTCATAGCTATTCCACCCACAGTCCCTAGATCCGAAATACATTAAAATATGTCCCTTTTTTAGTTTTTCCAATTTTTTTGTAAATTTTCACTAACTCCTTAGATTTTCCTTGAATGGGGAAGTTAGAGATAAGAAAAGGCATGATCCCAAAATTTAGATTTCTTGTTTTCATCAATCCTATCTATCCGAGTCTAAATAAATTGTGCAAGTTATAAAAATAACCTTGGGGTAAATTTAGGATAACAAAAATCTTCTAAATAGTTGTATGAAACTGGGATTAAATAATATCTAAAGTGCATGATTTTATGAATACAAAGGGTAGTTTTGTGTATCTTCATTTATACAAATTCAATCTAGTGAACCATCTAGGTCCAATCTAATTTTTAGGGTGTCAATTATTTCTTCATAGTCATACTCAAGAAATTTCCACAAGACCTTATTGCACGGTCTACCTCCATATTTAATCAATTAAACATTAGATGCAACAATTAGGTGAGAATAATGAAAAATATTTTTGAGTTTCAAAGTCCTCAAAAAACCACACATTTGATTTCTTCATTGGGTATCTTCTTATCCATGTTCCAGTAATAACCAAATACCCCATAGGATATTGTAGGCCTTCTCCATTTATGATTGTGGATAATCAATTTCTTTTTACCTCAACACAAGGACACAAATAATAAGATGTTCCTTCTTTATTATTTTCTTCTGCAACAACAACATAAACATGACCTACATCACATTGTACACAAAATCATTAGTTTCAATAATTGATTCATTAATAAGTTACATAACATGAGAAAAACTATAAATTTTTACAAAATAATGTAGATATATAATACCCTATTGTACTTGATCTGGTATATGGTCAAATTCAATTCATTCTTCACTCACTGTGAGTTGTAGAGCTTGTGGAGGTTGATAGGTTTCGATTGGATATAATTGTCTACAACACCATTCATCAACCCACTCTTTTGACTCACATTCATCCCAAAATGAATACATACATGAAGAGAAAAATCATGCTATTTTTTTGTATAAATAATCCATGAATATGCATTTTAGATTCTAAAAGAGTGCAGCTCACTAGATCCCAGTTATCGTACAAAAATCTTCAAATTTTACAAAATCAGCTTCTTCTACTAACTAAAAAAACATACAAACTATGTAATTACCCTCATTACCTGGACCTATTGTTGAGTTACACCATTCCATGATGGATTTTGCATCGATCAACTTGGCACCATCTTTATACTTCAATTTTTCTCTTGATAGGGCTCTTTTAAGACATTCTCCTACACCATCATGTTATCCTTTTCCATGTTTGGCCTCAATGAAATTCCAAAATGTTGAACAACACTTATCCTATGTATCCTATTGAACCAATAGAACATTCATGCATTCTTGAATTGTGATGTACAATTATCTGACCATATGATGTGTTTATCAAATATGATGTTTATGTTATTCAAATTTCCATAGAAGATCTCGAAACAACCTTGCATGAACTTTGATGAATGTCCATGATCATCACTAATATAGAAATGGTACTCCCTCAAAATATTTCTCTCTTCCTCTATATTGTCGAGAGCATGAGTGAATACTATATGTACAAATATGGAAACTTGAATAGAGTTGTAGTATTGTGATTGCACTTCATTTTGTGGTTGTAGAGTATAGTTCTCTGCAAAATCAACAACTAAAACAATGGTACCAAGAGGAAATGTGTCCTTGCATAACTTGAATTACTCATCTAACCATTAAGATCTATGTGTATGTCATGCATACTCATACACTAGCTTCTCTCAAAATATAGTGATAAAATTTGATACACTTATTTCTTTACTCACTAATTCACACCTCTTGGCTTCATTACCATATTTTGAAGTGTATGCCACTGAATTGTATTTTCTAAAACTAACTAGTTCATTTCTGATTACATGTGTATTCTCTATGTGTATACATCTTTGCAAATGTTACAAACCACCACAACTATCACAAGTTCCTTCTAAACATGATTTCTTATTAAAAAATTGTCCTTCTCTTGTACAAAAAACACTTGAGATGAAATCTCTTGCTGATTTAGGTGGAACATTTATCATACACTCTTGAAAAATATTCTTAGTATGTAAATTAAAACATATATGCCGGAAAATATCATAATGCATAGAAAATTCAATATGGATCCTATAACAACAATTAGTCCATGAGTGATTTATTTTAACATAAAAAGGTTTTGACATTTCAAAATACCTTTGAATAATTTGTATTTCGGGATGAATCTCTTTAAAATTATTAAAAAATATGTTTGTGTCATATCTAATTTTTTTAGGATGTGATTCATAGTTTCTAGAACCAATTCTTCTATTTAAAACATCTTTTTCATTAGGTGAAACCCTTGTATTATTTTTCAGAAATTCTATTTTTTTATTTTAACTCATCAACCATGTCTTTGTCTTTTCGTGGCAGTTTACCAAAGAATGCCCATAATTCATTTTTATTTGTATCTTCAATTATTTCATGATGTTTGAGAGCTTTATATAGTGTTTTCCTATTTATTTTTAGTGCACTACTTTTTTCTAATTTAACAAGATTTTTTATTTCTTTACTTAGTATAGTTGATGTAATAAAACATCAAGTAGCATTACTATCTTTGGTACGTGAGGTTAAATCGCTTGGTATGCATTTATTAGATTTTTTATAATATATTTTTCACTATTGGTCTTAGATTTTCTTAGACTAATTGTTTTCATTGTAGGTCTATAATTAATATTTTTCATCATTTCAACAAATAATTGACATCTATCTATTTCATTTAAGTCATTAAAATATGTTTTCCATATCTGATTAGCTTTTTTGCTACAAGTGTGTTAACAAATCTTATTATTCATTTGATTTTAGATATTTTCATCAATCTCAAGTAAAAGTTTGGGTGTTTTTGAAAAAATTTAATCGGTGATTTCAATGGAAATGATTGTTGAATATTGTCTAAAAAAATTCATTTTCTATTTGTCATTCATCTTCATAATTTGGTAAAGAGTGTGTGTTTTCAATAGGTTGGTCATTTGGTGTAACATCTATGTCATTCATTAAATATTCATTATTATTAATTAAATTGGTGTTTCAAGATATCTTGCACGATCAATTTCATTTGGAAGATATGACATGCCTTTATCTCCATACATTGATTTTTTTTTTCTGATTTTTATACCCGCTCCCTTGTTTTCTTTCTTTTTTATTCTTCTTTCATGGATTTATAGGATGCTATATTTCATTTATAATCATCTTCAATCTCTGGTAAAGACATGTTCAATTTATTTTTTTCACGCCATTTTTAATCCATTTCCTTTGTTTTTCCAATAGCTTGAGTGTTTGCTTTCGTGGTCTCCTACCCATAATTCTCAAATATCTTTATCACCACAAGATAATTAACAAAAAAATGAAATTAAGTGTTAGGAATATTAAAACAATACAAACACACTCATATCTAAAAAAATGCTTAAATAATTCATGATTAACTAAAATTGACTAAAATAATGTAGTGAAGGATAGTTAATCTAGTCTAGGAGGAAATATAACGTAGTAATTCAATGCACTAAAACAATATGTAAATGTACCAAATAATAGAACTAGTAAAAATAGAAATGCTAATGTGAAAAAAGTAAAGGAAAGAACTTATGAATAATGGATGCTTTTCGGACTATTTTGTAGTGGTGTACAAAAATTAGAAATTAGGAATGACTATGCCAAGGTCCCATAGAGGAAAAATATGGAAGATTTTGCTATAGTGGAGCACTGGGGAGAGGACTAGGGTACCTATGGGGCACTGGTCTACATTTTGGGCACCTTGATATGTGTAAAAGCTCAGAATGGTATTGGTATTCACAGGTCAAAAGGTGATCGAAACCCTAGCCTCATGTCATATCTACTTCGTTGTCCCATGTGAGATGTCACCGATATGAAAGAAAGTCCTATAAAAGACTAAGAAGAAGTATCAAAACCCTAAACAATGAAGATGCAAATGAATGGGTCGATTGAACTTAGTTTCCACAACAAAGGCTTACTAATTGAGTGTTGCACTACATTTAAGACCCAAATGTAGTTATGGTGTGTGTGTATATGTTGTGCACTAGGTGCTCTTGTGTCATTCAAACTTTGTGAAATAATGAGTAATAACTAAATGTAGAGAATGTAATAGAACGTATGCATAGAATATAATAGAATCCCCCTTATGAAGTGTGATGCAGATGTCCTAGCTTATGCCTTGATGATGGAGCTATATGGATGCAAATGCAATAGATGGATGCAACTCTAGATGGAGTGATAGTAGTAGATGATGCTAAGTCACTCATTATGGTCTCATAACTTTATATTTATAGGGTACTCTTTCTCTAATTCCATAATTAACCATGAAAAGGGCAACGAAAAACAAGATAAAGATGAAAATGGCTAGAAGAGGCCCAAAAAGTTATGGGAAAGTGTGAAAAGGACTGAGGTGCCCCCAGTGGGACCAAAGCACCCATGGATGCTTTAGTATTAAATTTGGGCACCCCACCCAAGGCTAAATAACACCTTGGATGTCCGGAAATAGTTGGGCATATGGGTGCAATAGGTCATAAATTATGAAATAAAATAAATAAGATGGCCAAAGGATGGGGGTTAATTAGTACTTTCTTCACTCAAGAACCTTCTAAATAGTAGCATGAGATCATGATAAATAAATGTCTAAAGTGCATTATTTTGTGACTACATTTTTCTCACACTTTACGTAGGTGAGTAGAAAGTTTGGTAACATAAGTAGATAGAGATGTGTACCTCATGTCCATGAAGAGTATAGTATAAGTGAGCCGAAGGAATAAACAAAAGCATGGAATGATAAAACATGGAGGAGTGTGGAAACTATAGATGAAAAATGTGCAAAGAAAAAGTGATGAGAGTGAACCTAGGGAAAAACACGTGTGTTTAGCTACCGCATAGTGTAGTATACCTACATAAAAGTGCGATGTGTGTGCTATAGTGTGTTATTTCATAGTTTTTTTGTTGTCATCATTGTTGTTTTTATTGCCCTCATTTAATTACTTATTTCTCATATGGCGAACTTGGAAGGAGAAAATGATAAAGTAGTCAAATATGTATGCATGTAAGTGTAAAAGACGTATGTATATGAAAAATATGCAAATGTAAATGGAAAATATAAATGTAAACATAAATGGAACATGTGCACCTGATCCATGTTGAGAAAGAGTGTAGAAGGATATCTTGTACTCTAATTTTTTTGGGTGATATCATGCCATAGGCCGAAGAAGTGTAGGGAGGAAATTCTCTGTGTCCTCTAGACTCTAATTGCTTCCCTCAACTATGTGTAGAGATCTTTGTACTTTCCTAGGTTTTTGGGTGATCTAGTGCCATTATCAAGTAGTATAGGGAGGCACACCCGTTGTAACCTCTACAAGCCTATAACTTCTTCCCATAAATTATAAGGACACCATGTCCTATAAAATATATTGTGTATGGGTTTCTTAGACTATTTCGAACCCACTCACTTTGAATATAAGTAAACCAAACAGATTTAGAATATTTGTGTTATTATGTAGAAACCCCCAAATGATGTCCTATCTTTGGGGGTGCATGCAATGTCACTAGTAGGAGATATGCGATTCCAAAAGAGGGCTAACCACATATACACTTTGAAAAGTGCTTGTCGAAACCAAGGCACACACAAATAATAAGGGTAGCCAAAGACAAGTGAAAAAATGCATGCATGAAGAAAATAGTGTATAAGATATGCAAACAATGTGTAAGCAACCAAAAAAAGTAATGTAAACACACAAGAAGATAAATATTCTGTAAAAAGTGGGTTACAAAGATGGGACATCACTTGTGATGTCGTAAGACACGTAAGGCCATCATGGCCGCAAACAATGAAAAGTGTGCACACCAAACATAGGAAAGCACCGTAAACAAGAGAAAACAAAAGAAGACAATGGAATACAATGTAATAAACAAGTATGGAAACCAATATCCCTATATAAAAAATGTTGCACCCATTAGCATGTTAGAAAGATAACTAGTATGTAAAAAGTGTGTATAAGTGAGTAATGCAAAGTGCTAAGTAAAAATTAAACAATAGCACCTAGAAGTGAGGAATGTGTGGATTCCCCTAGTGAACAATATAAGAAGGGTAGTGTAGTGCCCACTCTCCTTTGACACTATCTTGATATTGAACCTGACTCTATTGATCATATTTTGGACATTATTATGTTTTGATGTAGTATGATGTATCAGGGATTATTATGGACATTATTGTGTTTTGATTAATATGATGGTTAGATGTTAGATCCTGGATTAGTATTGATCTGGATTCAGATATTATGCTTGATGATCATTGATACATTATTGTTATTTTATGGAGGATGTTATCTTGGTTGACATGGACAGGTTATTAATGTTTATTTTAGACATGTGACATTGATATTATGAATAGCTGTAGCATAGGGATCTATTGGATGATGATATAGTTGCGATTGGGTTTAATAATAATGATAAACTCTTGATATTGTTGTGATTTGGATTTAATAATTATATGTTGATTTTATATCTTCTTGGATGTTCTGATATGGCCATGAGGCCGAAGGAGGTATTTTGCATTATTGCGGGTTAAAATCACAACAATGTTAGGGAATCGGAGACTAACCATATTGGAATTTGGTGTGAGATCAACAAGGTCACCATGGAAAGCTGTGTTTAAGTTGTGTGTTGTGTTTTGTTAGGACTTCCCATGGGGGGATTTCCATTATTGTGACCATGGGGCATGTTTGTTTGTTTTATTATGTGTTCCTTTTTAATTATTGTTGTATGCATTTTATTTGTAATGTGCTCTTATTTTAATGTGACAGTATAATGTGAGAGTCATATAGTTAAATTTTAACTAAATTAATTGGGATATGGAATGTAAATTAAATGTGTTGTCTTGATTATTAATTAAATTTGAAATTATATTATGTATCACTATATGATAAATAAATAAATCTTATGTCAAAAGATTGAAATAAATGAATGTCATAGTTATTAATGCTTGTGTAAGAGAAATGAAAAGAGTGTGTAAGTGAAGTGATTGAGTGTGTAAGAATTGTAGAGATGTAAGGCTGATTTTGGAGGGTCAAACACTCCTTCTCTCTTGAAATTCGAATTTGATCTTGGAGGACAAATTTGGAGGCTTGTGGGACAAGTTAAACTTGTCCCACACCTCTCAAATTCCTCCACCAACCATGATTATTATTTAGGAGTCAAAATCAATTTATTTTATTGCATTTTGACATGATTTTGTGTAAGATTTGATTGCACTTGTCTTACAAAATTTTAATGCATTTTCCTTTTGAGTATGGGCCAAATAAAGTATGTTAGTAGTTTTTCATTCACATTTATGGTGATTTATTTTCCTTGATGTTGATTGCATTTTGGGATGAGGAAAAATGATGTGGCATCCCACTTGGAATCCACATCATCCTCTTCCACCCTCTCCCTTTAAAATGTGAATTGCTTCCTCATTAGAGGTTGTTGAAATTTTGTTATTTGCTTCTTGGGGGTCAAATTTCCTCTTGCATTGGGAGCTTGTTCTTGTGGAAGGAGCTTGGACTATTTTTCATGCTTTGCATTTGTTGTTTGGGACTGAATTGTGCAACAAAGAATCTACTGTTTGAAAGCAAATCTCCATTATGGAGAGGTAGGGTCTTATCCCTTTATATTGTTATTTTCTTTCCCCTTCTTGCATGTAAATTATTGAATGGTTTTTGTGGTTACATTCTTAGAGGGATGGGTAGAATTCTTAGGGCATGGTGTGGAGAGAAGACTATGAGGTTTATCAGAGGAGGGATAAGGGATTTTCCATTGTTATTTGTTCTTGGGAGGGAATGTTGGTTTGGGATCCACCTAGGAAAGGAAATTGCTTGCATTTCCTACTTTGGGGAGGTATAAGGGATAAATTTGGAGGAGGGATAAGGAGGGGTTGAGGAGGGATAAGGTTTATGGGATTTCTATGATTTTGGTAGTTTTCTTTTGGTGGATGCCCAAAATTCAACTTGGGAGGCATAAGGAGACCTCCATAGTTCTTTCTCTTGCTTGGCTTGCTTGCTTGGAGAAGGAGCCTTTGTTTTGTTTGAAATTGATTGTTGTAGTTGAGAACTACATCTTCTTGCTTTGTGTTTCTTTGTGATTGTGAAAATATGCTTGTATGTGAAGAAGCCATGTTGCCATGTGTTGTATCATCATGTTCCATTCCAATATGGTTGGGGCTCGGGGGCCAATGGGGAAAGATGGCTTCTCCTTTCCCATTGGATGTCTTGGTTGGGTGGAGAGCGTTGCCTTTCCCCCTTCCTTGTTGTGATTAGAAGAATGAAGATGAAGAACTCAGCTTGCTGTTGTTTGGAGAAGAAAGACAACAGTTTGACAGTCATCCTTTTTGTAAATTTTAAATGTAATCCTTCCCACTTCAAGTGGATGCATGTAATTGATTTGAGATGGGAAATGTTTACCTTGTAATTTGAAAGTTGTAATTGATTGTGAAATGTAAATGATATCCTATGTTTTGTATTTGAAATGAGAAAGAGTCACTTTCCCTTCCTCTGTTTTAAAAAGAAGAATATGATACAGTTTGTAAGTTTTCAAATTGGGATGTAAAGAAAGGAGTTCAGTTGTAAAATTGTTTAAATTCAATAAAGGAATCAAAGTTCTCTTGATATACCTTGTTGCAATATTGTTGTTGGAGATAGATGAATGAAATACATTACTTTCCCAATTGCATTGTTATCTTGGAAATCACATGACTGTTAAATTTGCAATTCTGTTTTGGAAAGAGAAAACATATTAAAAAAAAAGAATTGGATCTTTGAAATGAGTTGATAAAAGTTAGAAATCAACATTGCATATTGTATACATGTATTTGTTGAATCAATTGGATGTCTTAGAAATGAAATGGATATGTTTTCCTTAATTGAAAATTGCATATTAAATTGTAAATTCGTGGAGAAGAGAACTCTGTTTTAAGTTCATAATTCGGCATCTTCCTTTTTAAATAAAATGAGCAGTTTGACTTTATACTCAACAATAAATTACGAAACTTGAAATTTATACTTAGGAAGACTTGAGGAATCCAAATTCACTAAAACAATCAAGAATAAATCTCCAAAACTCAAAGAATTTCAATTCGGAGCTTGCATGGTCGTTTTTTCCCGTCAATTGTCAGAAAATTGCAAACTTGTATAAATGAACAAATTGACTTCACTAAAGCACTCTAAACCTCCCTAGACTAGTCCATGTCTTTTTAACATGTTAAGGGAATGAGAAGTTCAAATTTAATCAAATTGTGCAGTTGGAAAAATTGTCAGTTTTGAATTTAAAGCCTGCAGATCATTTTCTTAAAATTGATCCTCAAAGCTTCATCAAAAACTAAAATTGATGATTTATGTGCAAAGATGACTTTGAGAGATTTTGGAAATTCCTCATTTTCTCAAAATGGATTTCCCTATCAAAAGTTATGGCCATTTGAAGATTTACTTCAAAATGGCCATTCAAAACAAAAAAAGAATTAAAGCTAACCTTGGAATTTTTTTAAAAAAAAATGCGTTGGAAAAATTTCTTAGAAAAGTCCGCCGCCCGCCACCCTTTCGTCAACGGAAAGCTGCCACGTGGCACTATGGAGGGCGAACCCCTTTGAAAACCTTTCTTTTGAAAATTTTCACTTTTGGAAAATTTCCTAAAATTTTCCTGCAACCCCACAGCCCGTGGCAATCACGTGCTGACACATGGCAAGGAGGGCCCGCGGGTTAAGAATTAAAAACTTAACATTTTACACTTTTGGAAAAATTTCACTTTTTCCTTCATGGATCCACACCCCTATAGCTAATAAGGTGTCGACACGTGTCCCATTAGAGGCATGGACCCGCACATTTCTTTTTAACTATTTAACCCCTTTAACGAAAAATCCAAATTTTCTCCACTGGCCTGTGGCCAATCACAAGGTGCCACATGGCCATTTTTGCAAGCGTGGAGGCACAGAGAAAAATTTTCCTTGAGAAAATTGAAAATTTGGTTTTGGGAAATTTTTTAAATTTTTCCTCATGACCCACCGGCCCGGCCTAATCACGTGATGACACATGGCAACTTGGGCATCAGCGGGGAGTGCGGAGACATTTTTTTCCTAACCCCATGGACCTCCAAGGGAGGAAAATTTTCCCCTAAAACTCCGCCTGGCCATAACTTGAGTTCTACAAGGATTTAGGAAGACTTCTTTATATGGTTGGAAAGGTAAGAGAATTTCCTATCCAATGAGCCTAATTTAGGAAAGTTTTGATAATTCTAAGTGTGTGAAAAATCCAGTTTAAGTTCAGGTCCTATTAGAGAGCAGGCATGGGGATAAATTTCTCCCTGAACCTAAGTAAAACTTGTAACCTCAAAATTGGAACCTTGTAAACTTGTTATAAGATAAAAATGGAAATCTTGTGTTGGGTTAACTAGAATCTATTTCGGAACCTATTAGTTCAAACTAGTGTCTTACAACCTAGTTGTAGACTCTCCTAATAAAAAAATTATTCAATAATTTTTTTTCCTGTTAATCCTAGTTTATTTCTTGGTCTCAAGTAATAATTTAAAGTGGGCATTACACTTGATATCAGAGCGGTGGTTAAAAGTATTGGACCATTGCGCACACTAGTAATTGAGACCTGGAGACTTTAAAATTAATAGATCTATTAATCTAAGAAAACAAAACTGTTTAAAAATTGTTCATGATAGTACATTTAGAAAATGGAAGGAAACTAGAAGTAATGAACTAACTCTTACTTTGGTCTATGTAGGGATCTCAAAGCGGAGCCGAGAGAAACTTACACCGAGACCCAAAGTCACCACCACCGCCACCACCACCACCATCACCAGATTAGGGTTTAGCAGTTATCCTACCACAGATTTTACAAACCCTCCAGGATGTTAATGCTGCCCTACATGGAGGATCAGTAGGAGGGAATTCGGGTAGGCAGACAGGATAGAGATACTTCCATTGAGGGACATGCACCTCCTCCACATGGTAAGGAGGATGGAGGAGAGAATTTTCATGGAGAGTTAGCTAGAGCAGAGTCTCCTTTGAGGGGACATGGTGACCATATTTCAGGACAAAGAGAGAGGTCTCAGAGCCCTAGGCTTGGGGACAGGCAGGTAGAGAGGCCCAGAGGCCATTAGACCACAGTAGTGGATCACATCAAGGAGATCTTGAAGCTTAGGCCATCACATTATTCTAGTGACATAGGGGGATTCTAGGTAGAGGCCTGGCTAGTTAGCTTGAGTGGTTGCTTCAAGCTTTGTCCTTGTTCTAGCAACATGAAATCTCTTGTTGTGATCCACCTACTGAAGGATAGAGCTGGAGTATGGTGGAGGATAGAGGAGCGAAGCTCCATATAGATTCGAGAGAAAGTCCATTGGGAGCCATTTGAGGAGAGATTCGGGAGCAGATACTTGTCATGCATATTCATATAGCAGAGGATCGATGAGTTCCACAATCTTGATAGGCTTCCCTTACGATGGCTGAGTATGAGAGTAGGTTCCTGGACCTTCTTTAGTACGTTGATTACATGCAGGATGAGCAGGTGCATATCCATAGGTTCATCTAAGGCCTTAATATTAACATTATAGGTGCATTTTAAATCCAATGCCCACATACTTTAGCAGAGGCCATTGAGAAGGCCTACATTATAGAGGAGACTCAAGGTAAGACCCGATAGGCAGAGACCAAGTCGGGAGCCGTATTTAGCAGTTGCAGGATAACAGATCGAGGGGGTCATCTCCTCCTCCTCATGGTGGTTAGCATTCTTTGTAGTCATCTTTCAAACCCAGCGGTAGTAAGCGGCCACAACATCAGCAATCCCACCCACCATATAGGCCTCCTCGTGAGGCCGATGCACGAGAGAGGTCAGAGCATGGGGCCTCCTAGGGGTCCCATCAGGACTCAAGGTGGAGCTAGAGCTCAGTTAGTAGGAGCTCAACCACAGAGGCCACATCGAATATGGCTGGATCATCAGGGTCCACAACACCTACCTCTAGGGTACCTTTTGGCGGTGCTGCAGTTTGGAGGACTTCAGGTGGTTGCTTCGGGTGTGGAGTAGCGGGACACTTTTGGAGAGATTGCCCCCAGAACCCTAATAAGGGTAAGGCACCCATCTTAGAGCCTACGATCGAGACATGGGGCGAGTCGCATGATCTATGCGGTGGTCAAGAAGCGCCAGTGAACATCGAGCATGGTCATAGAGACCACAGGTAGTGTTGGAGGTATTTCCACTTCTATATTGTTTGACTTTGGTTCTTCTGATTCATTTATTGCACCATCCTTAGTAGAGCGATGCAGGCTAGTGGCTATTAGACAGGGTCATAGTTGGGATGTCAAGATGGCTTCGGAGCCAAGGTCTCTGTAGACTCCTTAGTAAAGGAGTGTGTTGTTAATTTGGGACCTTTCACCACCACTTTAGATCTCCGCATACTTCCTTTGGGCTCATATGGAGTCATATTAGGCATGGACTAGTTAGCTACACATAGGGCGAGGATGGATTGCTATCACAAGACTATATCTTGTGTAGATGATCTTGGAGTTGAGTTGGTGATTTCAGGGGTCAGGAGACCCATTTCTATTCACACTATCTCCACTATGCAACTCAAGCAGTGTGTGCGCATGGGGTTGCTGGGATGTATGTAGTGATAGTCAGTGATAGGGTAGAGGATAGGTCTAGTTGGCCATCGCTAGATGACCATTCCATTTTGAGAGAGTATGCAGATGTTTTTCTAGGGGAGGTATTGGGGATGTCACCCCCACGTGAGATTGATTTCCATATTGATTTGGTTCCAGGAGCAGAGCCTATCTCATGAGCTCCTTATCGGATGACCACCCTAGAGCTCTGTGAGCTCAAGTTGTAGCTAGAGGGCCTTCTAGAGAAAGGCCTTATCCATCCTAGTGTATCCCCTTGGGGTGCACTGGTCATTTTTGTGAAGAAGAAGGATGGATCATTGTGGTTGTGTATTGACTACCGCTAATTGAATAAGGTAACGATCAAGAATCGTTATCCCCCCTCGCATTGATGACTTGTTTGATCAAATGAAGGGAGCCACGGTGTTCTCTAAGATTGATCTCAAGTTAGGGTACCATTAGTTGAGGATTATGGAGGTAGACATTCATAAGACTGCTTTTTGTATGAGGTATGGGCACTATGAGTTCACAGTGGTGCCCTTTGGTTTGACGAATTCCCGTAGTATTCATGAGTTTGATGAATGGGGTATTCAAGACCTTTCTAGATTGCTTCGTGCTCATCTTTCTTGATGACATTATGATTTACTCACATATGCGTGAGGAGCATGAGGGGCACCTTCGAAAGGTTCTTCAATGTCTTCATGAGCAGAAACTTTACGGGAACTTGGAGAAGTGTGCTTTCTTTCAGTTAGAGATACATTACTTGGGTCATATCATCTATAGGGAAGGTGTCACAGTTGATCCTTCCAAGATTAGAGCCACTATGGATTGGCCAGTACCCCTACGGTGTGACAGAGGTGCACAACTTCATGGGGTTATTAGCGTATTACAGAGATTTGTGCAGACTTCTCTCGATAACACACCCTATCACTTCCCTTCAAGCGAAAAGGGAAGAATTGTTTTTGGTCGAGACAAGTATAGCGAGGCCTTCAAGACACTAAAGGAATATCTCACTTCAGCACCCTATTCTTGTAGTGCTAGATCCACATGGTGATTTCTTTGTATGCACAGATGCTTCATTGGTAGGCCTTGGAGGTGTTCTTATGTAGGAGGGAAGAGTTGTAGCCTTTGAGTCTCGCAAACTCAAAGATCATGAGCTTAATTATCGACTCATGACCTTGAGCTTATGGCAGTTGTGCATGCTTTAGTTTGATGGAGACACTTTCTTCTTGGTCAGAGATTCACACTCAGGACAGATCATTTGAGTCTTCGCCACCTCTTCACACAACCCAATCTAAATGCTCGTCAGAGGCGTTGGATGGAGTTGCTTTGTGAGTATGACATGGAGATAGAGCATGTGAAGGGGAAAGAGAATGTGGTTGTAGACACTCTCAGTAGATAGATACATTCGAGTATGGCTACTTCAGTGAGCACAGATTTATGGAGCAGGATCCTTCAACAGCTTCCTCTTGATAGTTTCTACATTACAGCTCGAGTAGAGATTGAGTCCCAAAGACCCTTGAGGGGAATTTTTATGGTTTCTCACTAGAGGAGATGGTCTTCTCAGGCATAGAGGTTGGATTTATGTTCCCAGAGATGGAGGCTTGAGGCAGGACATCTTGATAGAGGCACATCGTGCACCCTATTTAGCCCATCATGGGGTGAAGAAGATGCATGCTACCTTGAGATAGTTATATCACTGGAGAGGTCTTCACAGGGACGTGGCTTAGTTTTTGTCATGGTGATTAGAATTCTAGAAAGTGAAGGCTGAGCATAAACATCTAGCTAGCCTTCTTTTTCCTCATGCTATACGGGAGTGGAAATGGGACACCTTTTTATGGATTTCATTGTTGGGTTACCGATGTTGAGATATCACCACGACGCCATCATGGTCATGGTTAATAAATTGACAAAAGTAGCTCACTTTTCATCGAGAAAAGACCACGTATACAACTAGTACAGTTCCATGAATCTACTTGGATGAGATTTTCAAGTTACATGGGATTCGTAGAAGATCATTTATGACCACGATCCTTTATACACTTCCCATTTCGTACTACCATACGCAAAGTATGTTCTCGGGATAAAAATTAACTTCACCACAACTTATCACCCTGAGACAGATGGACAAACCAAGAGGGTGAATCAGATTTTGGAGGACATACTCAGAATGTATGTGATGGATCACTAGGCGAGATGGGAGGAGTATCTATACCTTGTGGAGTTTGCCTACAATAATATCTTTTAGAGTTCTATAGGCATGGATCCTTTTTAGGCCTTGTATGGTAGGGAGTGCAGGACACCCCTTAGTTGGGATATATTGGAGGATAGAGTATCCCTAGGACCAGCTCTTTTATAGGACATGGACCAGCAAGTAGTGTTGATCAAATAGAGATTGCAGGAGGCACATGATAGGAAGAAGAAGTATGCTGATCAGCATAGAACCAAGCATAATTTTGATGTGGGCATGAAGGTTTTCCTTTGTGTTAGGCCACATAAGAGCTTGATCCATTATGGAAAAGGTTCTAAGTTAGCTCCTTGGTTCATTGGACCTTTTGAGATCTGGAGCATATCGGCCCGTTGGCTTACCGTCTAGCATTGCCACCTAGCTTGTCTCACGTACATGATGTGTTTCATGCTTCTATTCTTAGGAGATAGATCACAGATCCTTCTCATATGCTAGATTAGACATCATTGTAGATTCAGGATCGGGGCGGTGTGATGGTGGAACCTATTCGAATCATCGATCGCAGGACCCTAGGCCTTCGTAGTAGAGAGATTGATCAGGTATGGGTGTAGTGGGATAGATATGATGAGACTACAACCACTTGGGAGGATGCTACTATTTTATGAGTGCAGTTTCCACATTTGTTCTAGTGACTTCCGGGAGGAAGTCAAGTCTAAGGGGAGGGGGATGTAGTGCCCACTCTCCTTTGACACTATTTAGATAACTGATCCTGACACTATTGATCATATTTTGGATATTATTATGTTTTGATGTAGTATGATGTATCAGGGATTATTATGGACACTATTATGTTTTGATTAGTATGATGGTTAGATGTTAGATCCTGGATTAGTATTGATCTGGATGCAGATATTTTGCTTGATGATCATTGATACATTATTGTTATTTTATGGAGGATGTTATCTTTGGTGGACATGGACGAGTTATTAAAGTTGATTTTAGACATGTGACATTGATATTATGAATAAATTTGTAGCATAGGGATCTATTGGATGATGATATAGTTGTGATTGGGTTTAATAATAATAATAAACTCTTGATATTGTTATGATTTAGATTTAATAATTATATGTTGCTTTTATATCTTCTTGGATGTTACGATATGGCCACGAGGTCGAAGGAGGTATTTTGCATTATTTCAGGTTAAAATCACAACAATGTCAGGGGACTGGAGACTAACAATATTGGAATTTAGTGTGAGATCAACAAGGTCACCATGGAAACTATGTTTGAGTTGTGTGTTGTGTTTTGTTAGGACTTCCCATGGGGGATTTCCATTATTATGACCATGGGGTATGTTTGTGTTTTTTATTATGTGTTCCTTTTTAATTATTGTTGTATGTATTTTATTTGTAATGTGCTCTTATTTTAATTATTTTAATGTGACAAAGTATAATGTGAGAGTCATATAGTTAAATTTTAACTAAATTAATTGGGATATGGAATGTAAATTAAATGTGTTGTCTTGATTGTGCAACAAAGAATATATTGTTTGAAAGTAAATCTCCATTATGGAGAGGTAGGGTCTTATCACTTTATATTGCTATTTTATTTCCCCTTATTGCATGTAAATTATTGAATAATTTTTGTGGTTACATTCTTAGAGGGATTGGTAGAATGCTTAGGGCATGGTGTGGAGAGAAGAGTATGAGGTTTATCAGAGGAGGGATAAGGGATTTTCCATTGTTATTTGTTCTTGGGAGGGAATGTTGGTTTGGGATCCACATAGGAAAGGAAATTGCTTGCATTTCCTACTTTGGGGGAGGTATAAGGGATAAATTTGGAGGAGGGATAATGAGGGGTTGAGGAGGGATAAGGTTTATGGGATTGATATGATTTTGGTGGTTTGCTTTTGGTGGATGCCCAAAATTCAACTTGGGAGGCATAAGGAGACCTCCATATTTCTTTCTCTTGCTTGGCTTGCTTGCTTGGAGAAGGAGCCTTTGTTTTGTTTGAAATTTATTGTTGTAGTTGAGAACCACATCTTCTTGCTTTGTGTTTCTTGGAAATCACATGACTGTTAAATTTGCAATTCTATTTTGGAAAGAGAAAACATATTAAAAAAACAGGAATTGGATCTTTGAAATGAGTTGATAAAAGTTAGAAATCAACATTGCATACTGTATACATGTCTTTGTTGAATCAATTGGATGTCTTAGAAATGAAATGGATATGTTTTCCTTAATTGAAAATTACATATTAAATTGTAAATTCATGGAGAAGAGAACTCTGTTTTAAGTTCATAATTCGACATCTTCCTTTTTAAATAAAATGAGCAGTTTGACTTTATACTCAACAATAAATTACGAAACTTGAAATTTATACTTAGGAAGACTTGAGGAATCCAAATTCACTAAAACAGTCAAGAATAAATCTCCAAAACTCAAAGAATTTCAATTCGGAGCTTGCATGGTCATTTTTCCCGTTAAGCGTAAAATTGTAAACTTGTATAAATGAACAAATTGACTTCACTAAAGCACTATAAACCTCCCCTAGACTAGTCCTCCATGTATTTTTAACATGTTGAGGGAAGGAGGAGTTCAAATTTAATCAAATTGTGATTGGAAAAACTACCAGTTTTGAATTTAAAGCCTGCAGATCGTTTTCTTAAAATTGACCCTCAAAACTTCATCAAAAACTAAAATTGATGATTCTTGTGTAAAGAGGACTTTGAGAGCTTTCCGGAAAGTCCTCATTTTCCCAAAATGGAGTTCCCTATCAAAATTTATGGCCATTTGAAGTTTTACTTCAAAATGGCCATTCAAAACCAAAAAAGAATTAAATCTAACCTTAGAAAAATTAAAAAAAAAATGCGTTGTAAAAATTTCTTAGAAAAGTCCGCCGCCCCACCACCCTTTTGTCCAACCAAAAGTTTCCACGTGGCACTATGGAAGGGCAGAACCCTTTGAAAACCTTTCTTTTAGAAATTTTCACTTTTGGAAAATTTCCTAAAATTTTCCCACAACCCCACGGCCCGCGCTAATCATGTGCTGACATGTGGCAAGGAGGGCCCGTGGGTTAAGAATTGAAAACTTAACATTTTGCACTTTTGGAAAAATTTCACTTTTTCCTCCATGGACCCGCACCCCCGCAGCCAATAGGGTGTCGACACATGTCCCATTGGAGGCACGGGCCCACACATTTCTTTTTAACCATTTAACCCCTTTGGTGAAAAATCCAAATTTTCTCTGCCGGCCTGTGGCCAATCACAAGGCGCCATGTGGCCATTTGAGCAAGCGTGGAGGCACGGAGGAAAATTTTCCTTTGGAAAATTGAAACTTTGGTTTTGGGAAAAATTTTAAAATTTTCCCCGCAACCCGCTAGCCTAATCCAATCATGTGATGACACGTGGCAACTTGGGCATCGGTGGGGGTGTGGAGACATTTTTTTCCTAACTCCGCTTGAGACCTCCAAGGAAAATTTTCCCTAAAACTTCACTCGACCATAACTTGAGTTCTATAAGGAGTTAGGAGGACTTCTTTATATGGTTAAAAGGTGAGAGAATTTTCTATCTAATGAGTCTAATTTAGGAAAGTTTTGATAACTCCAATTGTGTGAAAATCAAGTTGAAGTTTAGGTCTTGTTAGAGAGTAGGCATGGGGATAAATTTCTCCCGAACCTAAGTAAAACTTGTAACCTCAAAATTGAAACCTTGTAAAATTGTTATTGGATAAAAATGGAAATCTTATATTGGGTTAACTAGAATCTATTCTAGAACCTATTAGTTCAAACTAGTTTCTTACAACCTAGTTGTAGACTCTCCTAATAAAAAAATTATTCCATAATTTTTTTCCTGTTAATCCTAGTTTGTTTCTTGGTCTTGAGTGGTAATTTGAAGTGGGCATTACAGGTAGAAGGTGAGCATCCATGCCATGTGTAAGAGACTTGTGTTTATCATGAAAACTAGAAGAAGGCGTGAACGCGCATGTGTATATGATATAGATAAATGACATACAAGTAATATACCTAGTATGTGTAATAAAGTGAAAATGAACAAGAAAAAGTAAGCAAGAAAAAAAAAAAACCATAGTATGTAGTATGTTGTTGGATGGATGGAATGGAATGCAATATGAAGTGATAGGATTCGTGTGCCCCATGAGTAGATGGAGATTTATGTAGCGAGGTTCATTTTTTTCCATCTCAACAGATTAAGAATGAGTGTAAATGAGAATGTGTCATCAGAAAAATGGTCGAGTAGTGTGTGTGTAGCGCACTATGAGGAAATATGTATATGCATAGTACTGATGATATGTGACACATAAGATATATGTGTGTGGACCTTATAGCCTAAGTGTATACCACAAGGAGATGAAATGTGGAGTGATGATTTAGCCCTAAGCGTATATCACTATAAGATGAATAGATGAGTGATGATTTAGCACTAAGCGTATATCACTATAAAATGTAAGGAGGGTGTGGTGATGTAACCTAAGGTGTAGACCACTAGAAAATGATAGAATAGGTGACAATTTAGCCTAAAGCATATGTCACTATAAGATGAATAGTAGGGAGTGGTGATGTAACCTAAGGTGTATACCACTACAAGATGATAGAATAGGTGATGATTTAGCCTAAAGTGTATGTCACTAAGCTAGTAATGTCACATGATGAAAGGTGGAATAGTAAATGTGTGATGAGTGTAGGGTCCATTTGATTTGTAAACCCTCAGTAGTTGAGTATGGGGAAATAAAGTGCATCATCAGGTAGTGAGTGCAATGCGTAAAAGACAATGTAGTATATGTAATAACAACAATCGACCATGCGATGAGTAGAATATGTAAAGATGTAATGTGTAGAATGTGTAAATACGCTAGGTGTAGGATGTGTAAAGTGTAATGTATAAAGTGATATGTAATGTATGCATATAGAATATTAATGTAATGTAAGACTTCTATATGATGCAAACTAGTATGATATATAGAGTATGTGTGAAAGGGAACAATTTAATATGTATGGTATGTAGATAAACAAATAATACAATAGGGAGGATAAGTAATGTAGGTTGTAAGACACGTGGACAAAGGTGTAGATACTATGCACTTATGTCAAATTTTTGTAGACTAAATGTAGAATTTAGGGTGTATGAAGCGTGATTTATGAAGAAGCAAAATGTGTAAATCCTATAGTGTAGTGTGTGGGGTTCAATGTAGTAGTAATCCCTCAACAATCAAGTGTGAACCGAAGCACAAGAGTGTGTCATTGGGTAGTAATGCTAGAATGTATGATGAATATTCCAAATGTGAGGATATGAATGTATAAGAATGTAAAAGATGATGATTGTGACTATGCTAAGACTATATGGGGGAGGTGGAGTGTCATACCACCCAAGTACGTGTGGATGCATGAAATATCCAATGATGGTGAAGGATGGAGGTCCTTCATTTTATACGGGTGATGAAAGTGTGTGACCATGTTCTAATAGTGCATGTATGGTAGGAAAATGTTGTAGTGGTTAATGAAGCCTATGCATATGTGAGGGATGAATGTATGAACAAGGTCATGGTGTAAAAAAATGTGTCGATGATGGAGATCTAAGTAATACAAAATGTGAAGGTGATGAAGAAACGTGTTGAATAAAACGAGGTGGTGATCTATGACGTGATGTAGTAGTTGTTTGAGGAATAAGACTATACCGATGTATAAGGCTAGTGGAGTGATATGGTTATGGAGATGATGCATGAGTAGGCAAGCTAGGATTAGATTATGCTAGGAGTAACATAGTGTGTAATGTGGCATGATAAGTAAGGGGTGCTCAGAGATTGTGTGATGAGATCATGGCCACGGAGTAGATGGAGGGACACCATCAATAGAGATGACCTGATTATTGTAGATAAATTTGAGGTGTAGATGATTCATAGAAATGATAGATTGTGATCGACGAATCCAATTAATACTAAGGATCATGTCACATCCCTCAATTGTGTTTCCAATGAGGAAAGGCACGAGCATTGTAAGAGGGCCAACTATGACATGTAGTTGAACAACGCCAAAAGGTTTTTTGAAAGGGTACTCAACTTGAGATAGAGGATACCTGATAGCCTTAAGGAGTGACATAGAACATGCACTAATGGGCCATGATGGGTCAACCTTAGTGTTGTTGATAGAGGTTGAGCCAATAGATGCACAAATGTGCAAATGGTTAGATGTAAACTTGGCATGATAATCGATGTTATAAAAGGAGATGATAGGTGGAAAAACTTCATTGTTAGTAACTAAGAAATATAGAGCTCTAAATCTAGGAGACGAAACCACGTGATACATAATATTAGAAAAATATTATGTTGTCTTCTTGTCATGTTGTTAAGAGTCACTGCTAAAAATATTGAGTTTACCCTTTTCATTATTTTTGGTAGGGCTAGTAGATTATGGGAACTCGATTTTGTTGTTGTCAATTAGATCTTGGATGATGGTGTGGAGTTTGAGGCATCTATTTGTAGAATTTCCAATGCATTGATGATAATCATAGTGGAATATTTCATTGTAATTCTTACCTTTTTGTTGCAATGGGTCTAATTCAAGGGGAGAGGGAAGTGTCATAAGGTTTTTGTCAAGAATTTTCCTCAATATAAGGTGTAGGGGTGATGAGAAGGGTGCTAAGTATATGCCAAGGTTGTTGTGGATGAGCCTCCTTGGAGGGAGTGATAGTGTTGACAATATCTTTAGCATTGGTTGGTTTTGTTGTAGTTGGATTAAATGACGTCTCGTTAGGAAAAAAATGGAAAATGAAGTATGTTCTTGATATTTAAGTTTTCCAATGGATATGAGTTTAGTCTCAAAATCTTAAGAATGTGAAACATTTGATCAAACAAAGGATATGATTTGAATAGAACACTCTCTTGTATAGGTAGTAATATACTCTATATAAATAAATCCTGAAGCTATGAGTCAGAAAGCACGTTTTTCATATTAGCTAAATTATTCTTATACCTCAAAACATAGTTAGTGAGGTGTACATTTAATATTTGTTTAATTTATGCTAGCTAAGCATAAGAAATATTAGAACTGATGTTGATATAAAAATGAGTAAGAAATGCATCAGCTAGATGTGTAAAGGAGGTTACTGAGTGAACAAGTAAGTCGTAAAACCAATGCATCACATAATCATGGAGACTACGAGGAAAAATCTTAGCTAAAAGGAGATGATCATCAGTGAAGTCAAGACAAACAACATGAAATGCTCTAAGATGTTCCTGTGGGTCCCCATGCCCATTGAAGATGGGAAGCTTAGGAGTGAAAAATTTAGGAGGAAGTGGATAAGTAGAAATGGCGGGAGTGAATGGAGTATGCAACAACAAAGTAGAATCCAAGGATGGCGATGCATGGGAGGTGGCAGCTGTAACTTATAAATTTGGGATTGAAGGTCATGATAAAGATAAGTTAAGTCTTGGTTTCTAATAGATGATACTTTCCATGCATGAGAAACTAGAGGTAGTGTAAAGTGGTTGGTGGGAGTAGGGATAGAAATGAGAATAATAGAAATGGGAGGAAGAGTAGAAGTAGGTGGTTGAGTGGAAACTAGAAGTGTGTATGGCTACGAAGTGGTGAGCTTGGCTAGGTTAGTATCTTCCTTACGAAAACGTAAAAGTAAATTGTGATCATGGGGATTCTCAAAGCAAGGTGATCATTGATAGCCATAGGGTGAGCTTCAATAAAATCCTCATGAGAGTGAGCCATGACAAGAGAAGAATAAACCCTAGAATGAAATATGAAAAAAGGAAAGTCCTAGAAGCGTGAATGGTTGAGTTGGGTTCACCAAAATGATTAACTGAAATTGACTAAACTAATGTAGTAAAGGATAGTTAATCTAATCTAGGAGGACATATAATGCATTAAGTAAATGAACTAAAACAAAATGTAAATGTGCCAAATAATAAAACTAATAAAAGTATAAATCCTAATGTGTAAGAAAGGAAAGGAATGAATTCAAATGAATAATGGATTCTTGTTAGACTATGTTGCGGTGGTGCAAAAAAATTTAGAAATTGGGAATGACTATGCCAAGTTCTCGTAAAGGACAGATTTAGAAGATGTGACTAGAGTGGAGCACTGGAAGAGGCTGGAGCACCCATGGGCACTCTTGTCTATAGTTCTGGGTGCCTTGGTCTATAAAAATTTCTATAACTAGTATTCACAGTGGTCCGAAAGTGATTTGAAACTCTAGCCTCCCATCGTATCTCGCTTCTACATGCCCCATGTGAGATATTGGTGATATGAAAGAAAAGCCTGTAAAATACCAAGAAGTATCAAAACCCTAAAAAAATGAAGATGCCAATGAATGGATCAGATTGACCTCGGTTGCCACAACGGTGGGATTAATAAGCGAGTGTTGTACTACATTTTAGACCCAAATGTAGTGTGTGTGTGTGTGTGTGTGTGTGTGTGTGTGTGTGTGTGTGTGTGTGCATGTCACACCCTAGGTGATCTTGTGCAGTTGCACTTTGTGAAATAACAAACAATAGCTAAATGTAGAGAATTATTACATGGAATAGAATAGAATCCCTCCCACTATGAAGTGTGATGCAAATTTCCTAGCTTGTCCCTTGATGATGGAGCTATGTGGATGCCAATGCAATAGATGGATGCAAAGTGAGATGGAATGATAGTAGTGTATGATGCTAGGTCGCTCATTATGGTCTCATAAATTTATATTTATAGGGTTCTCTTACTTTAATTTTGTAACTAACCCTAAAAAGGCTAACCACAAGAAAGATAAAGATGAAAAATGGCTAGAAGAGGCCCAAAAAGTGGCGGGAAAGTATTAAAAGGACTAGGTACCCCAAGTGGGACTAGGGTGCCAATGGGTGCCCGGTACTAAATCACTGGGCACCCCATCGTGGCTGAAATAACATGGGATGTCCAGAAATGGTGGGCATATGGGTGCAATAAGTCACAAATTACGAAATAAAATAAATAATATGGCCAAAGGAAGAGGGTTAATTAGTAATTTCTTCACTCAATAACCTTTTAAATAGTATTATGAAACTTGGATGAATAAATGTTTAAAGTGCATGCTTGTTTTACTACAATTCACAAAAATCTCTAAAGAAGACAAAATAATCACAATTGTCAATAAGAATCAAAAAGTGTAGGAATATGCAGCAGTTTTCAGACAACCCATGACTAGTGTGACCAAATTTGTGGATTCCTTTTGTTTTTTTTATGTTTGGATTTTAGTTCAGGACATAATGCGAGCACGTTATAACGCACTCATATTTCACCTTCTATGGGTTTGGGAATCCCAATCCATATGATTTGATTTTCGATATATCCTACCATATGGCTTGGACTGTGTAATATGTGAATAAATCCATGATTTACAAAAAAACATCAAAATGTCATGTGTACACCCCAATATTGCATGCATTATAACATAATATTCCAAGAAAATTATACTACGACGTCAAGTTGGGTTTTACCTTCGTGATGATATGCTTATTTGTAAAATCCAATTAGTTTAAGGATTTCATCCTTGATTTATGTTACTAGTTCCTTCCTTTCTTTTCAAAATGTATATATACATTTTTATACACAATTTATGATTTTTCATCCAAATTTTTAAAAAAACTCCTCTTCCAAACTCCATTCTACACAAATTTAAAAACACAAATATTTTCTCACGATTCAGGGTGTACACACAAATATATCATTTTTGGGATTTGTGCACTTTGAAAATTAATAAAAATTATATATTCATCCAAAAATTATGAAAACTTAGTGGGACCTTGTACATGAAATTACCTAACTTTCTACTGAAGGGATTTGAAAAATAATTTATAAAACTCAAAAAATGGGGGGCACACACAATAGGTTATTATCTTTTTGACACAAAATAGACATACTTTGTGTGTGCACCAAATTTGACCCTCTTAATCTCCACCATTTAAAAAAATAATTAGTAGTTTAGAAACTAGATTCCAAGCTCTATGATACTTATTCTTATCACTTTGTCATATTTTGAGCATATGCATTCTGAATTATTAGATGAAGTTCATGTTTCACTAATTGTAAGAAAAATGTGTCCCTTTTTACCCCCTTTTGCCCCTCCCCCTCCTCCCCCGCCATTTCCATGTACTTACCCTTGATTGGTTTAAATATTATATTTTGTTTTAATTATTATGGTTCCCTATCTTTGTTTGGGATTTGTTATTATGTTTATGGTGGTGTGAGTCATGAACTTGGGAGGGGAGATGGTATGTCAACATATCCATCACCAAATTGAAATGAAAAGGAAAAATACCGGAGTGTTTCTGTCATGTATGAGTGGGAGTAGTAAAACCAAAATGACATAGAGAGGATCCAAAACATCATCATTAGCAAACTACAATTCCCTATTCAAGTATTCTCTTCAAAAAAATTGGTATGTGAAACCAAGTTTGCACAAGCCATGCTCTAATTATCTCAAAGAGTAGGGAGCATGTAACGATGTCGATGCAGTGATTCATACAAAGATGAGTGGGAGATTCATGTACGCAATGGAGAGAAAACCTATAAGGTATTTTCCTACATCTCACACCCCCATTTCTTCCATCATTGATCTCATGAAATTGGATGCTATCAAGGTCAATATGAATGCCAAGATGGTGTGGGTAGAGTTTTATATTATTCTATACTAGTTATACTTTGCAAATTATATTGAATACTAAGACCGAATATTGATACGATCAAAAGGTATATTTTATTTGTCGTTTAAATGAAAGTTTAGATTGAGACAACATATGATTTATTACCATGTAGAATGCAAATTGTGCTCTAATTTATAAAGAAGTATTTTTATTCATAAAACTATCAAAGTGTATAGTGTAATCTCCATAGATATAAGAAATTCTATAATAAAATTGAAAAAGTAATTTAGGGAAAGAACCATGAAAATTTTATTAGTATTTTACACAAGAAGTTATAACTCTTATTAACACTCTCCAAAAATACATTCTACAATTGGTAATCATTCCCTACCAAATTTTTGTCACATGTCTTTATTTATTAGCAACTTAAGTCGTCGATCCAAATATTAGAACAAATAAATTTACCCAAATAGTCAAGTCAAAGGTTAATTAGGTGGATAAGGCTTCAAAAATCAGGATGTTAGTTATTAGATCATTGTATGATTGAAGACAAACATGGTTCTTATCCTATTTCCATTCTTCCTCACAAATGCCATCAAATTTATAGAAATGTGGATTTAGCTTGTTAGAACATGGTTCTACCCAAAAATTTCATCTTATTTTATCTGATTGTAGTTAAGAATCTTTGTGCTTTTAGGATTCCAGACAAGATATAAGAATCCATGAATACATGTTTTTGATTAACTGAAACACTCAATATATCATATACACCAAGGAAAGAAAGGATTTTGTTGAAATTATTTTTAGCTATCTTAATTTTTCTATTGGTTCTAACCTCAAACTAATTTCGACATCTAAATTCTCCATGAAAGTTTTCTCTCTCACCAATCAATTTAATAACATGGGAACATTTCCTTATGAGATCATTTCCACATATAAATTGGAGTTTTTGGACCCAAAGTTTTTATTTGTATATGCAAAATTTATTATATGTACACACATATTTCCCATCATTCAAATGTTAGTTACAATAACAACACAAAAAGAAATATTTTTTTGTATAGAAATATTGTCACCAGTTTTGTTCAATTCAAGAAGAATAGCCATGTAAACTAGGGTGTTGTAAGTAGCAACTAGACCATGACCCATGAGAGGGGTTATGTGAAGGAGAAAATTACATTTAAAATAATTGTCAAGATTTTTGATTGGAGGAAATTAATTTATTAGAAAATATGAAAAGATGAATGACAAATTGGAAATAAAAAGGAGAGAATTAAATACTTGCATGCTCCACACCTATTCTAGATCTTAGATTATTCATACATGTAGTGCTCAACTATTTTCATTCCATTTTGGACTATGTTGAATCATTGTACCCTTTGTATTATTTTGATGGAGACATCTGATAATGTGTTATTGTTGTTATTATTGCAAATGTTGTTATATTATGTGGATTATATTAGCATTAGGATGTTTAACTCATTTTGACAGATATTGATGAGGCATGTGATGTCGATGTATATTTGATCATTTTAATGGGTATTGATGTGATGTCATGGATAGTTTAGATTGTGACTATGTGTTTTTTATTGATACATTAATGATGCATTTTCATAACCTTTTCTTGTTACACTAAATGGATGATTGTAGTATTATTGACTTGATTAGCTAGTCTTTGATTTTGGTTGGATTATCATCATAGTGCATGTGTGATATCATATCATTTAGTTTTGGTATTCGATAGGTATGACATTTGATTTGAGTTTTCAGGTAACATGTCTTACCATATGAGAATGTGGGACTTAAGAAGGGCACCTATTACTAGAACAATAGGCCATGATCAACCAAATGTCTTCTCCTTATTTATTATGTATATTGTCCACTTTGTTTGGACTATGGTTGAAATGTGAAAATTCTAACCTTTTTTACATGTATTATCTTATTTAAATTTGATTCTATGGTTGTGCACCCCCTTTGGTATCTCTTCTAGTTTATTAACTTAACCCCCTTCTCTTATTGCTTGTTTGTGTTTTTTAAGTGCTAACCCCTTCCCAACTTGTGGGATTTGTTTTTGTTAATTATTTTGGTTAACATATGGATATTGATTTGTGTGATGCTTGATTAAAACAACCCACTTGAGACCCAAGAAACAACCTAGGGTTAGAAAATTATGGAATAATTTTTTTTTGTTAGAAGTGTCCACAACCAACCAAGTTAAGAGGACAAGATTTAACACTAATAGGATTTAGAACAATTCAATTTCACTAGAACATACTTTTCCTTTATTAACAATTTCAAAGGTCACAAGGTTCACATTTTAGGGTTAGAAGTTTCAGTTAGGTTCAGGGAGTAATTTACCCCCATACCCACTCTCTAACAGGATCAGAGTTTCAAATTGATTTTTCTCATACTTAATGTATTCAAAATTTTCCTAAATCATTCCCATTGGATAGGAAATTTTCTCACCTTTTCGGTGATATAAATAAGTCCTCCTAACTCCTTCAGAAACTCAAGATATGGAAGTGGACTTTAGGGTCAAATTTTCCCCAAGGGGACACATGTCAAGAGGGGAAGAGGGAAATTTTGGGTTGGAGGGTCATGGGGTGGTATTTGAAATTTTTCCCCCATGTAGGTGCAAAGTCCAAAATTCTCTCATGCCTCCGCAGGACCTCCAAGGACACATGTCGGCTCGATCAAGGTGGGAGAGAGAGGAAGGGAAGGGGATGGCGGAGAGAATTGAAGAATTTGCCAAAGGGAGAAAAAAACAAATAGTACCCACACGCCCATGGGTCTTCCAGGACACATGCACACTATTGGAAATGTAGGGAGAAAGAGGGAGAGAGTGGAGTGGTGGGAGAAATTGGAGAATTTTCACCAAAGGGAGAGAAGGGAGAATGGTGACGTGCAGTGTCGGTCCGTGCAAGAGGATTCCCAAGGTGAGGGTGGGAGTGCGGGGCTGTGGGAGGAAACACAAAAATTTTCCAAATAAAAATTTTCAAAAGGAAAAGGGTTCATGAGGGTTCTACCTCCTCCGCTAGCACCCAAATTTGCCATGTGGCAGCCTGTGATAGGCCGTGGGCTGGTGGGGAGAAATGGAAAATTTTTTTCAAAATTTTTAAAAAGGTCTAAGGGCAAAAATGATGTCGCGCCTCCGCCGCTGCCCCATGAGGACACGTGGCAGCCTCTGATTGGCTTGAGCCAGCGGAGGAAAATTCAAAAATTTTTCCCAAACAAAAATTTAAAATTTTCTAAGGATTTTAATGGGAAATTTTTTTGGGTCGGGCTGGCCCACATTAGGAAAATTTTCCCAAATTTTCCCGCCAAAAAAAACTTCAAAGTGCCATAAATTTTGCTAGAAAGCTCAAGTTTTGGGAAAACGAGGACTTTCTAGAAATCTCTCAATGCCCTCTTTGCACAAGAATCATAAATTTTACATTTTGATAAATTTTAAGGGGTCAATTTTGTAAAAAGGATCTGTAGGATTTTAAAAAGCCAACTAGTAATTTCCAACTTTCAAATTTGATTAAATTGGATCTCCTCCTTCACTCAACATGCCAAAAAGACATGGAGGATTGCTCTAGGGAGGGTTTAAAGTGTTTTAGGAAGGTAAATTTACTTGTTTGATTTCAATTTGTATTTTTCCAACAATTGATAAAAAATGACTGTGAGAAGGATTTGGTTCGAATTTGCAATTTAAAATTGTTTTCTTAAGTGTTCTTTGTCAATTGAGTTCCTTGATGTCTTAGCATGCTAAATTATATCATTTTCAAGTTGATTATTAAGTGCAGGTCCGAACTGTACATTTTATTAAATTTATTTCCAAGTTTAAAGTTTATAACAGAGATCTTTCAAAAGAAAATCTATCTAACTTTTTATCATTCAAGTGTGGCATTTCATTTCTAAACTAATCCAATACATTTAGTTGTTTTATAAACAAAAATTCATTTCAAAGCTAAATTACAAATTTGATTTCCAATTTTAATATATTTCCAAGGATACAAAAATGCAGCATTAATTCCACGTACATTTTTTTTAAAAATAGAGATCTAACTATCTCTTTTTGCCATACAATAAAACATTGAATTCAATCCAACAATGCATATGAGAGAAGATCTTTCAATTCTTTATTAATTCCAATTATATCTTTACATCTTTCAATGTTTGAAAGCAATAAAAACATTTATTATTTCTTTCCAATGTATAAAAAAATATAAATGTCTTTCACAATTCAAATATATATTTCATAATCAATTACATACATCATTTCTTCACAAAATACATATTACAATTTCATCCACAACAAGTGGGAAAGGATTACAAATGAATATTTTTTTCACAAGGGACTATCAAACTACATTTTCCTTTGCTCTAGGACAACAACATGCAATTTTCTTTTTCTCCAAGTTGATCACAACAAAAGAGGGGGAAAGGAAATGCTCCACCCAACCAAGACATCCAATGAAAGGAGAATCCTTCCTTCATCATTGGCCCCCGAGCCCCAACCAAAATACAATAAGAGGTGTGATTCAACCCATGGAAACAACTGGCTTCCACAACACACAACATTCTTTCAACATGCATAATTCAATATAAACACATATTCAACACAAAACAATAGTTTACAACTACATTTGAAAACATTCAAATCAAAACTCAAGCTTGATCATGCAAGCCAAAGGAGCAAGGTCTATGGGGGAAGCTACTTATGCCTCCCAATTGGGAATTGGGCATCCACCGTAACAAACCACAAAATAATTCATCACACACATATCCTTATGCCCCCCCACAAATTCCTCCTTATGCCCCCCACATATTTCCTTATGCCCCCCCAAAGTAAGAAATGCAAGCTATTTCTTTTCCATGGTGGATCCCAAACCCAAACTCCCTCCACAAAAATATGATGCCAATGGCATTCCCTTATGCCCCCCACATGGATTCCCCATAGCCTTCTCCTACACCATCCCTATGGTAGTCTACCCAACCAGCCAATAAATAAAACAAAACATGCACCATTCACACAACACAACAAGAAAATAACAACATAAAAGAAGAGTTAAATTCCTACCTCTCCATGGTACTTTTGTTTCCAAACAACAAGCTTCAAAGCTCAAAAACATAGTCCAAAACAACAATCTCCAAGCATGCAAAATTTCTCCAAACTTCCTCCAAAACAAGAGCTCCAACACAAGAAAATGCACCCCAAAGAAGTTGCAAAATGATTCAACAACCCAAAAAAGAAAGAGTTTGAATTATATAGAAGAGGGAAGAGAAGAGGATGATGTGGATCCATGTAGGATGCCACATCACACATCCTCAAATTCAAACACAAAAGAAAAAATTCATTCTCCCAAGCACAATAAAGAGGTGGGTGAAAATATGACAAGTTACTTGCACACTCCAAAAAGCCCACACCTCAAGGGACAACAAAATAAATAAAATGTAAGAGAGTGCAATAAAAACAAGCAACATGATTAATAAAATTCATTATAAAAGTCACAAATCACTTCTCCAACCATAAGTATGGTTGGTAAATTAAATTTAGAGGCATGGGACAAGTTTTACTTGTCCCACAAGCCTCCAAAACAGCCCCAAGGACAAATTGAATTTTCATGGAGGTGGAGTATTTCATACTCCAAAATTGACTTACACAACTCTTACACAACTTACACATCCCTTACATATTTAATACAAACAGCCAACAACTTCCATTATTACTTTCCCATATCCCAATTTAATTTATTTAAATTTTAACCATATGATTTCTCACATTAATCTACCACAATTTTAATTAATTAAAAGAAAGGAACACATTACTAATAAAATACATACAACAATAATAAAAGAAACCACATTAATAAAATACACAATACCCATGGTCACATATAAAGGAAATCCCCCATGGGAATCCCTAACAAAAAACACACACACACACAAAAACAAGTTGCCATGGTGACCTTGTCGAATTCACCTAGAATTCCATTGTGGTTGGTCTCAATCCCCGATGTTTTGTTGTGATATTTTAAACCTGAAAAATACAAATACCTCCTTCGGCCTCATGGCCATATCAAAACATCCAACATGATATAAATGAAATCACAAAACCAACTATATAAATGAATCACAACAACATCGAAGTAACAACTACATCATTTTACATTTTTAATCAACAACTATATCATCATCATAAAATATCCATTTTCTAGATCTACTCATAATATCCAAAAAATCATGTCCGAACAACATCCATAAAACATCCATGTCAAATAATATATCATCATCCACATATGAGTGTCTCTAATAATCATCATGCATCATAATCAAATCAAGATCAACAATAATCCATGATCAAATGTCTAACATCATACTAAATCAAAACATAATAATGTCTATAATGTAATCACAATATCAAAATAGGTATCAAAAGGTGTCAAAGGGAAGTGGGCACTACATCCCCTCCCCTTAGACTCGACTTCCTCCTAGAAGTCACTGGAACAAATGTGGAAACTAAACTCGTAATGAAGTAGCATCCTCCCATGTAGTTGTAATCTCATCATATCTATCCCACTGCACCCGAACTTGATCAACCTCTCTACCTCAAAGGCCCAGGGTCCTATGATCTAAGATGTGAATGGGCTCCACCATCACCTGCCCCTAATCCACCTGTAATGATGTCCAATCTAACACATGAGAAGGATCTGTAATATATCTCCTGAGAACTGAAACATGAAAAACATCATGTATGTGAGACAAGCTGGGTGGCAATGCTAGATGGTAGGCCAAAGGGCCGATACGCTCCAAGATCTCAAAAGGACCAATGAATCTAGGAGCTAACTTAGAACCTTTTCCATAATGGATAGGGCTCTTGTGTGGCCTGACACGAAGGAACACCTTCATGCCCACATCAAAACTATGATCGATCCTATGTTGATCCGCATACTTCTTCTGCCTGTCTGTGCCTCCTGCAATCTCTGCCTGATCAACACCACCTACTGCTCCATGTCCTATAAAAGAGCTGGTCCAAGAGATACTCTATCCTCTAACCTGTCCCTAGCTAAGAGGTGTCCTGCACTCTCTACCATACAAATCCTGAAAAGGAGCCATGCCTATGGAACTCTAAAAACTATTATTGTAGGAAAACTCCACTAAGTATAGGTACTCCTCCCATTTAGATCTGTTGATCCATCACATACATCCTAAGCATGTCCTCTAAAATATGATTCACCCACTCAATCTATCCATCTATCTCAGGGTGATATGTTGTGCTGAAGTTGATTCTCATCCCAAGGACATACTGCATGGTAGTCCAGAAATGTGAAGTGTACAAAGGATCATGGTCACAAATGATCTTCCATGGAATCCCATGCAACCTGAAAATCTCATCCAAATATACCATGCCACTACTCTAGCTGTATAAGTGGTCTTCACTGGAGAAAAGTGAGCCACTTTTGTCAATTTATCAACCGTGACCATAATGGCATTGTGGTGATATCTCGACATCGGTAGCCCAACAATGAAATCCATGGAAATGGTGTCCCACTTCCATTCCAGTATAACATGAGGATAAAGAAGGCCTACTAGATGTCTGATGCTTGACCTTAACTCTCTGGCACTCTAAACATCATGACACAAACTGGGCCACATCTCAACAAAGTCCTCTCCAATGATACAACTATCTCAAGGTGGCGTGCATCTTCTTCACCCCGGGATGGGCTGAATAGGGTGCATGATGTGCCTCTACCAAGATGTCCTACCTCAAGCCTCCATCTCTGGGAACATATATCCAGCCTCTGTGCCTGAGAAGACCATCTACCTCTAAGGAAAACCATCAAACTTCCCTCAAGGGGTCTCTGTGACTCGATCTCTACTCAAACTGCAATGTAGAAGTTGTCAAGAGGAAGTCGGCTAAAGAATCCTACTCCACAAATCTATGCTCACTGAGGTGGCCATAGCCACATGTCTCCATCTACTGAGAGCATCTACTACCACATTCTCCTTCCCCTTCACATGCTCTCGATCTCCATGTCATACTCACAAAGAAACTCCATCCAACACCACTGATGAGCATTGAGATTGGGCTGTGTGAAGAGGTGACAAAGACTCAAATGATCTATCCTGAGTGTGAATCTCCGCCAAGAAGAAAATGTCTCCATCTAACCAAAGCATGCACAACTACCACAAGCTCAAGATCATGGGTCAGATAATTAAGCTCATGATCTTGAGTTTGTGAGACTCAAAAGCCACTACTCTACCCTCCTACATCAACACACCTCCAAGCCCTACTAAAGAAGCATCTGTGTAAACAAAGAACTCACCCTGTGGATCCAACACTACAAGAATAGGTGTTGTGGTGAGGCACTCCTTCAATGTCCTGAAGGCCTACTCGCATCTATCTGACCAAACAAACTTCTTCCCTTTCTTTTGAAGGGAAGTGATAGGTGTGTAATCCGAGAGAAGTCCTAAACAAATCTCTGTAGTAACCCTGCTAATCCCATGAAGCTACACACCTCGGTCACTGTAGTGGGTGCTAGCCAATCCATAATGGCTCTAATCTTGGAAGGATCGATGGTGATACCTTCCCTAGAAATGATATGACCCAAATACTACACCTCTATCTAAAAGAAAGCACACTTCTCCAAGTTCCCATAAAGTTACTACTCATGAAGACATTGAAGAACCTAGTGAAGGTGCCCCTCATGCTCCTCACATGTACATGAGTATATCAAAATGTCATCTAGGAAGATGAGCATGAAAGTGATCTAAGAAGGTCTGAATACCCCATTCATCAAACTCATGAACACTACATGGGGGCATTAGTCAAACCAAAAGGCACCACTGTGAACTCATAGTGCCCATATCTCATGTGGAAGGTGGTCTTATGAATGTCCTCCAAAATCCTCAACTGATGGTAGCCTGACTTAAGATCAATCTTAGAGAAAACTATGGCTCCCTTCATCTGATCAAACAAGTCATCAATATGAGGAAGAGGATAATGATTCTTGATCGTTACCTTGTTCAACTAGTGGTAATCAATACACAACCACAAGGATCCATCCTTCTTCTTCACAAAGATCACCGGTGCACCCCAAGGGGATACACTAGGATGGATAAGGCCTTTCTCCAAAAGGCCCTCAAGCTATAACTTGAGCTCACAGAGCTCTGGGGTGGTCATCGATAAGGTGCTCCCATGAGATAGGCTCTGCTCAGAACTAGATCTATATGAAAATCAATCTCACGTGGGGGTGGTAACCCTGGTAGCTCCCCTAGAAAGACATCTACAAACTCTCTCAAAATGGGATGATCATCTAGCGATGGTCCACTAGACCCATCCTCTGATCTATCACTAATTGTAACAACATACATCTGACAACCCCATCGCACACACACCGCTTAAGCTGCATAAGGAGATGGTGTGAATAGAAATGGGTCTCCTGACCCCAAAATCACCGAACTCAACTCCCAAATCATCTACACAAGATATAGTCTTGTGATAACAATCCATCCTAGCCCTGTGTGTAGATAACCAATCCATACCCAAAATGACTCCATACGAGCCCAAAGGAAGGATATAGAGATCTGAGGTAGTGGTGAAAGGTCCCAAATCCACTACACACTCCTTAACTAAGGAGTCTATAGAGATCTTGGCTCCAGAAGCCATCTTGACATCCCAACTAAGACCCTACCTAACTACCACCAGCCTGCATGCTCTACTAAAGATGGTGCAATGAAAGAATCAAAAGAACTAGAATCAAACAATACAAGAGGTAGGAATACCACCAATGCTACATGTGGTCTCAATGACTATGCTCTGATGCTCTACCTGGTGGTTCTCAACCACTACATAAATCTGTGGCTACATCCCATGTCACCAATAGTCGGCTCTGAAATATGTGCCTTACCCTTGTTGTTAGGGTTCTGTGGGAAATCTCTCCAAAAGTGTCTAGTAACTCCACAACCAAAACATCCTCCTGATCCTCCCAATGAGTAGCACCTCCAAGTAGGTGCCCTAGAAGTCTGTGGTGTGGACCCTGATGATCCAGCTATGGTCTCTACTGAGGTCTCTTTTGGTGAGCTCCCACTGATTGAGCTCTAGGTCCACCCTGTGTCCTGATGGGACCCCTAGGAGGAGGCCCCATACTCCGACCTCTCTGTGCATCAGCTCTCTATGGAGGTCTATGAGGTGGGTGGGACTCTTACTACTACTGTTGTTGTGGCCTAAAGGATGACTATGTTATACCCTGGCCACCATGAGGAAGGGGTACTAACCCCTCGATCTACCATCCTACATCCGTATATGTGGCTCCGACTGGTCTCTAGCCTATTGGGTCTTTCCCCGAGTCTCCTCTATGCAATATAGGCCTTCTCGATGGCCTCACTAATGTCTGTGGGCAAGTGGATCCACACTACACCTCCAATATCTAAATTTAGGCCCCGGATGAACCTGTGAATCCACACCTACTCATCCTACATATACTCAACATACTGGAGTAGATCTAGAAATCTACTCTCATACTCTGCTACTAAAAGAGATGCCTGTCGAGGTCATGGAACTCATCGATCCTCTACTATATGAACCTCCGTGACAAATACCTACTCCTGAATCTCTCCTCAAATAGCTCTCAAGTCACTGTCTCTGAATCTACATGGAGCTTCTGCTCCTCTATCCTCCACCATACTCCTGCTCCATCCCTCAAGTAGATGGATCGCAACACGAGCTTTCATGTTGCTAGAACAAGGAAAATCTTGAAGCAACCACTCAAGCTCACTAGCCAGGCCTCTGCCTGAAATCCACCCATGTCACCTGAGTAATGTGAGGGCCAAAGCTTTAGGATCTCCCTGATGTGATGATCGCGTGGTCTATGGTCTCTAGGCCTCTAGGTCTCTCTGCACACTCATCCCTAAGCCTAGGGCTCCGAGACCTCTCTCTATGCTCTGGAACTCTATCACCCTATCCCTAGGTGGTGACTCTACTCTGGCTGACTCCACATGGGAGTTCTCTCCTCTATGCTCCTCACTGGGTCGAGGAGATACCTAACCCTCGATGGAAGGGGCTCTGTCATGACTAGCTGCATGTCCTCCTCCTAATCCTCCACGTAGAGTGGCATTGACATCCTGAAGAGTCTGCAAGATCTGGGGTAGGATAGCTACTACACCCTGATCTGGTGGTGGTGGTGGTGGTGAGTCTGAGTCTCTGTGAAGGTTCCTCTCACTCCATCTGAGCCTCCTACACAGACCAAAGTGAGAGTTAGTTTATTTTTCTAAGTTTTACACAACTTCCATGTTTACTAAAATATACAAATTCTAGCTAAGTTGTTTTCTAGGTTTAAAAGTGTGCTAGGTTTAAGTTTCATGTCCAAGTTTTCTAGTGTGCCCAATGGTCCAAGATTTTGAACCACTGCTCTGATACCAAGTGTGATGCCCGTTAAAACAACCCACTTGAGACCCAAGAAACAACCTAGGGTTAGTTAGAAAATTATGGAATAATTTTTTTTTATTAGAAGTGTCCACAACCAAGTTGTAAGACAACAGTTGACACTATAGGTTCCTGGAACAAATCTAAATTACTAGAACATACTTTTTTCCTTATTAACAATTATCAAAGGTCACAAGGTCCAAATTTTAGGGTTAGAAGTTTTAGTTAGGTTCAGGGAGTAATTTATCCCCATACCCACTCTCTAACAGGCTTAGAGTTTCAACTTGATTTTTCTCACACTTAATGCATTCAAAATTTCCCTAAATCATTCCCATTAGATAGGAAATTTTCTCACCTTTCCAGTGATATAAAGAAGTCCTCCTAACTCCTTGTAAACTCAAGATATGGGCAAGTGGACTTTAGGGGTCAAATTTTCCCCAAGGGGACACGTGTCAAGTAGGGGAAAAAAAATTTTGGGTGGCGGGTCGTGGGGTGGCATTTGAATTTTTCCTTGCATGGGAGAAAATTCCCATTTTCCTATGCCTCTCAAGGGTCCTCCAGGACACGTGTCGGTCCTCTCAAAGTCACAAGGAGAGAGGAGAGGGAAAGGGGGGGGAAGAGAGAATTGGGAATTTTCCAAAGGGAAAAAGGAAAAAAAAATAGCACCCATGCCCATGGGGTCCACCAGGGACATGTGGCACTCTAGAAATGGGGATGGGGAGAAGGGAAGGGAAGGTAGAGAGTGGGAGAGATTAGAATTTTTCAAAGGGGGAGATAAGGGGAATGGACACGCGGGTCCGCGCACCTCCACGGAAGGATATTTCCAAGGAGGAGGGAGGAGGTGGGGCCATGGAAGGAAACAAAAAATTTTCCAAAAAAAATTTTCAAAAAAAAAAGGGTCATGAGGGTTTCCCCCTCCCTTTCACCCAAAGTGCCACGTGGCACCCTCGTGATAGGGTCACGGATGGGGAAAATGAATTTTTTTCCAATTTTTTAAAAAGGTCTAAGGGAAAAAAATGATGCCATGCCTCCGCCACTACCCCATGAGGACACGTGGCAGCCTCTGATTGGCTATGGGCCAGATGGAGGAAAATTTTAAAAATTTTCCCAAACCAAAAATTTAAAATTTTTCTAAGGATTTTAATGGGAATTTTTGGGCCATGGGCCCGCCAAGGAAAATTTTCCCAAATTTTCCCGCCAAGGCAAAAAAACTTCAAAGTGCCATAACTTTTTGCTAGAAAGCTTATTTTTGGAAAACAAGGACTTTTGGAAATCTCTCGATGCCCTCTTTGCACAGGAAACATAAATTTTACATTTTGATAAAGTTTAAGGGGTCAATTTTGCAAAAAGGATCTATAGGCTTTTAAAAAGCCAACTAGTAATTTCCAACTTTCAAATTTGATTAAATTGGATCTCCTCCTTCACTCAACATGCCAAAAAGACATGGAGGATTTCTCTAGGAGGGTTTAAAATGTTTTAGGAAGGTAAATTTACTTCAATTGTTTCAATTTTTTCAATTTACATTTTTCCATCAAATGATGGAAAAAACTGAGGAAAAGGATTGGCTTTGATTTTAACAATGTTTAAAATTGTTTTCTTAAGTTTTCTTTGTCAAATTGAGTTCCTTGATGTCTTAGCATGCTAAATTATATCATTTCCAAGTTGATTATTAAGTGCAGGTCCGAACTGTGCATTTTATTAAATTTATTTGCCAATTTAAAAGTTTATAAGAGATCTATTTCTTTTAAATCTGTATATCAATTTTATCATTCAAGTGTGGCATTTCATTTCTAAACTAATCCAATACATTAGTTTTTTATAAACAAATCATTTCAAAGCTAAATTACAAATTCTGATTTCCATTTTAATATATTTCCAAGGATACAAAAATGCAACATTAATTCCATGTATTTTTTTTTTAAAACAGAGATCTAACTATCTCTTTTCCATACAATAAAACATTGAATTCAATCCAACAATGCATATGAGAGAAGATCTTTCAATTCTTTATTAATTCCAATTATAATACTTTACATATTTCAATGTTTGAAAGCAATAACAACATTCTATTTATTTCTTTCCAATGTATAGAGAAGAATGTAAATGTCTTTCACAATTCGAATATATACTTTCATAATCAATTACAACATCATTTCTTCACAAAATACATATTACAATTTCATCCACAACAAGTGGGAAAGGATTACAAATGAATATTTTCACAAGGGACTATCAAAACTACATTTTCCTTTGCTCCAGACAACAACATGCATTTTCTTTTTCTCCAAGTTGATCACAACAAAAGAGGGGGAAAGGCAATGCTCTCCACCCAACCAAGACATCCAATGAAAGGAGAAGCCTTCCTTCATCATTGGCCCCCGAGCCCCAACCAAAATACAATAAGAGGTGTGATTCAACCCATGGCAACAACTAGCTTCCACAACACACAACATTCTTTCAACATGCACAATTCATATAAAACATATTCAACACAAAAAACAATAGTTACAACTACAATTGAAAACATTCAAATCAAAACTCAGGCTTGATCATGCAAGCCAAAGGAGCAAGGTCTATGGGGGAAGCTACTTATGCCTCCCAATTGGGAATTGGGCATCCACCAATAACAAACCACCAAAATAATTCATCCCACACATATCCTTATGCCCCCACAAATCCCTCCTTATGCCCCCACATATTTCCTTATGCCCCCACAAAGTAAGAAATGCAAGCTATTTCTTTTCCATGGTGGATCCCAAACCCAAACTCCCTCCACAAAATTTTGATGCCAATGGCATTCCCTTATGCCCCCCCACATGGATTCCCCATAGCCTTCTCCTACACCATCCCTATGGAAGTCTACCCAACCAGCCAATAAATAAAACAAAACATGCACCATTCATCACATACACAAAAGAAAATGACAACATAAAAGAAGAGTTAAATTCCTACCTCTCCATGGTAGCTTTTGTTTCCAAACAACAAGCTTCAAATGCCAAAAACACAGTCCAAAACAACAATCTCCCAAGCATGCAAATTTCTCCAAACTTCCTCCAAAAACAAGAGCTCCAACACAAGAAAATGCCCCCCAAAGAAGTTGCAAAAATGATTCAACAAACCCAAAACAAGAAGAGAGTTTGAATTATATAGAAGAGGGAAGAGAAGAGGATGATGTGGATCCATGTAGGATGCCACATCACACATCCTCAAATTCAAACACAAAAGAAAAAATTCATTCTCCCAAGCACAATAAAGAGGTGGGTGAAAATATGACAAGTTACTTGCACACTCCAAAAAGCCCACACCTCAAGGGACAGCAAAATAAATAAAATGTAAGAGAGTGCAATCAAAAACAAGCAACATGATTAATAAAATTCATTATAAAAGTCACAAATCACTTCTCCAACCATAAGTATGGTTGGTAAATTAAATTTAGAGGCATGGGACAAGTTTTACTTGTCCCACAAGCCTCCAAAAACAACCCCCAAGGACAAATTCGAATTTTCATGGAGGTGGAGTATTTCATACTCCAAAACTGACTTACACAACTCTTACACAACTTACACATCCCTTACATATTTAATACAAACAACCAACAACTTCCATTATTACTTTCCCATATCCCAATTTAATTTATTTAAATTTTAACCATATGATTTCTCACATTAATCTACCACATTTTAATTAATTAAAAAAGAAAGGAACACATTACTAATAAAATACATACAACAATAAATAAAATTAACCACATTAATAAAATACACAATACCCATGGTCACATAAAGGAAATCCCCCATGGGAATCCCTAACAAAACAACACACACACAATAAAACAAGTTGCCATGGTGACCTTGTCGAATTCACCTAGAATTCCATTGTGGTTGGTCTCCAATCCCCGATGTTTGTTGTGATATTTTAAACCTACAAAATAAAAATACCTCCTTTCGGCCTCATGGCCATATCAGAACATCCAACATGATATAAATGAAATCACAAAACCAACTATATAAATGAATCACAACAACATCAAAGTAACAACTACATCATTTACATTTTTAATCAACAACTATATCATCATCATAAAATATCCATTTCTAGATCTACTCATAATATCCAAAATCATATGTCCGAACAACATCCATGAAACATCCATGTCAAATAATATATCATCATCCACATATGAGTGTCTCTAATAATCATCATGCATCATAACCAAATCAAGATCAACAATAATCCATGATCAAATATTTATCATCCCTCATTTTTGAAGGGATGGGGTTGTTTGGGTCATTTTTAAGTTACTTTTGGGTGCTTTTTTGGAGAAGAAGAAGGAATTTCTTGGAGAGCTTGGAATTGGATTGTGTTTTTTTCTTTTGTGAGGTAGGTCCTCACTCTCAATTGATTATTTCTTAGGTAATGAAATTTTTCTTTCCTCCATGGTTGATTTGGTTTTTTCTTTGAAATTTTTGTTCTTGTGATTTTGTTTTGTTTTCTCCATCCACCCTTGAGGGGAGTGGATTTGAGAATGTAATGGGAAGAGGGAGGAATCCCTTTTATTTTTCACTGTCATTGCTTAATGTGCAATCCTTTTCTAGTTATTTTATTCCCCCATACCTTTGGTTGATTGTAGGAGATCATTTCCAATTGGTTCTGAAACCATCTCCTATCTTTTCCTAAGGAGACCTACAAGGTTTGAAAAACCTTGGTAAAGAGGGGCATGGAGAGAAAAGAAAAATGGAGAGATAAGGAGGTTTGGTGGGTTTTTTCGGATATATTTTTTACTTTAGTTTTGGAAAAAAATAGGGATATCCTTATCCCCTTTCCCCATTGGTAGAAACATGGAGCTTCTCATGTGTTGTCATAACTCTATGTTTCTTTTAGCTGATTTGAGTGTTGAAATATCTTGGCATATTTTTTTATTTTCTCCTTACCTGTGCTAGTTGGAGGCATGCTAATCCTCTCTCCCATGGGCTTGAAGGGAGGCTAAAATGTTTTATTTTTCATATTTGATGCTTGTGATGTTTCCAATTGGTTGGGTAGACAACCAAACCATCTCTTTTTCCTTCTTGGAAGAATTAGTTGTTGGTTTTAGGAGCAGGGATAAAGCTTAGACATGGAGTTAAACTTGAAGAATATAATTTTGGGAGTTGTTTTTGAAGTTGAAAATTTATAAAATTTTGGCATGTTGTCTCCACCTTGTGGAGGGATTTCTTACTTGCATTTTAAATTGTAATTTTCTCTTATGTGAACTTAGGTGAATGTAAGAAATGATTTGGTTCAGAATTGTAGTTTTGTTGACATCAAAGGAATATGTTTTCTTTCCTGCTGAAAGACTTAGATGGTTGTTTTGTTTAAATTACAACATTAAATTGAAAGAATGTGATTTCACCTTAGAAGAAGAAAGTGATCTTATTGTTAAATCTTTCTCAAAATTTATATAGTTTTTCTTTTACAATGAAATTTAAAGGATAGGAAAGAAGGATCTAAATGTTTTTTATGTTACAATAATTTAGAAATGTGCAAGTAAATTTTAGATTCGTCTCTTATCAATTCTCTAATCGCTCAATTTTCCTCTTCCATATCATGAAGAAATATTAAACAAATCTTTTTCTCAATCTAGTTCGAAGTTCACAATCTATGAAAATGAATTTACTTTTATATCTACTTTTGTTATGAAATCATGTTGTTATGTGATTGAATCTTGTTGATAGTTTTGCAATGAACAAATAAATATGAAAATAATCATGTGTGTGTGTGTGTGTGTGTGTGTGTGTGTGTGTGTGTGTGTGTGTGTGTGTGTGTGTGTGTGTGTGTGTGTGTGTGTGTGTGTGTGTAATTATATAAACATGTATTTATATAAGTTTAAATCACTTGGGTTAAAAACCTGGAAACTAAAAATGGTGATCAAACTGTAAAAAAATAAATAAACTAAAGTTCAAGTAATCCATTGTTTATTTTACTTGTATGTTTGTATGTATGTATGCATATAAGAAAAATATAGGGATGGTTGGACAACTAGCCTTCCCAACCTCCTTCCCCTTATCTCTTTCCATGGCCATAATCGTGTCTTGTTCACCCTTGGCAAACAACTTTCTATGGGCTCATTCGTATGGCATTTTTCTTCGCTTATATATATATATATATACACACAACAAATGTATATATTTATTTACTTACTAATTACTCATTCATGTAGAGGGATAACCACCTATAGAGTATCCAAAAAGAATAAAAATTTATATGGAATCCTTGTTAGTGTAGAATCACAACACCCCCAAATGGCCTAGGTGTGAAGTGGGGCATTCAGTGTGATTGCAAAACATGGGAACATCTCTCAAGTTGTGGGACTTGCAAAAATTGAGATGAACCTATAGAGAAAGTCGATTCTTGCTTCCTAATCTACTTTCTCGCTACTCCAAAGGCAAGAAGAACCTATTCTATCCTAATCTAACCATTTCAAGGGGACACCAAGAGATAGAGGGTGAAAGATCCTACACTAAGTGGTGATACACAAAAAAGGAAGTAGTTGAAACACAGACCCGACTTCTTGAAGTGGAGAGAGGTGAGTAGAGGAGAGGGTGGACAGAATACACCATGGACTAGAGATATATTTCACATAGAAACCACATCAAAACCCAATAAACATAGCTCCTAGGACCAATAACGAACATTAGAATATGCACAGTATACCCTGTAATGATGAGAGGTAAGAAGAGACAACAAAATAAGCCAAGGATGGACAGATGCATAACGAAAGAAATTTTATTGCTATACAAAATGTTACACAAGACACCATCAGTGGGAAAGAGGCAAGAAAATTCCATTAGAGAGCCATGAAAGGAGGATTAGAATTTGTATTCTACCTTAAGGAAGAAAGAGAGGGGGGGAAGAGGAGAAACAATGACCAACCCTTCAAATATGCCCCTTTATTACAATATATAGGAAGAATAAGAGAGAGAGAAGAGGGAAGAATTAGAATCTTGCTTTAACCACCTAGATATACGCATTTAATCCTACTTTGAAATATCAACCACTATCAATCAATTCCTTTCTCAAATCTACCCCAAATCTGTCATGTCTGGTTCCCCGGTGGATCAAATCAAATCAGATTTGGTAGTTGGAGAAATCGGGCTCTGTATTAATGGTCTAGAAGATGTTTTCCCATTTTTCACCCAACAAATCCTATTAAGAATGATATTTTATGTTTCCATGGCGTAGAGGGTGTGTAGACATTTCTAAACAGTGTTCTCCTTCCCAAATCTAAGTCTCCAGTCAAAATATATGGCCATTTGAATATTTGGATCGCGGGTGCACAATATTTTAAAGAGTTTGTCCATACATGGTCCACATGGCGGCCTCCATGTGCTCCTTGGGATTCTTTGTATTTTTCTTGAGTCTCTTTGCTTGGTGAGGCCAAAAGTATGACCCTAGACATGTGGCATCATGGTGCTTAGTTTGGAAACCCACCCCAAATTTTACCTATGAAATAGCACCGTGTTGACACTTGGCTCCCTCCACTAGCCTACCTCTACCTTGACTATTCAACCCTGCTCTGGTCCCTTTTGGACTCTGAGACATGTGGAAGGCCCGCGCTCATTTGAAAACCCACTTAGGATTTTACCTTTGAAGGAGCATCATGTTGACACTTGGCACCTTCCGCCTGCACTCTATACTTAGTCATTTTGGGCCCACTCTCCTTTTTGACCTCTGTTGACCATTTTCTATGTGGAGGGTCGCAAGTTTGAGTCTCCAACTTGGATCCCACTTTTGAATGTGTGTTGTTAAGACACTTGACACCCTTCACTAACTCAAAGAATTTTCAGCGGCCGGTGCAACATTTTGGGCCTTTGGATGCATGGAAGCTTAGAGCTCATTTGGGTCTTCCCCTTTGGATTTAATATTTAGAGGTGTGTCATTTGGACACTTGGCTCCCTCTGCTGTCTCCTCCATACTTAGTCATTTTTGGGCCCATTTTGAACTATTTGTGAATCTTGAAGACTTCGAATATTCACCATTTCTTTTCCTTTGAGCCTTTGGTTCTTTTGACACTACTCTTCCTCCTACCCCAACCCTACTATTCCATTTCTGAGCCTGCCTATAATATTTTTGTTGGATTTGAAGAATGAGTTCACTCGACAGAGTCATTTCTTGAATTTCTTCTTGCACAGGTTGTTTGATCTTTTGCAGGCCTCACCATTCCATTGTAGAGTCCCTCTGTTGCCTGATTGTAGGATTTGAACATGATTTATTTGGTTTCTGCTGTGTGGGGTCGTGGCTGACCAATATTACCTAGGGGAAAATATGGATAAGAAGCCCCCGGCTATGAAATCTTCACCTGATCCACTATTTTTCCTCCCACAAAACAAAAATATTGCATAAGAGATTAATACAGAAGAAATTGTGAATCTACATCCAAGAAAACATGATCTCAAACCCTAAATGGGTATCTAAATTAAAATGGAAAGGAAATAATGAAAGGATGGTCATCCAAATACACTTGAGCTTCCATGAATCTCCTCCTCCTCCTTGTCAAACCTACAACCAAAGGAAAAAAAATAAAATGAGAGTAAAATGAAAAAATCTTTTTTGAGAATTCCATAAGGATATTAAGGCTTCTTTGGTTGCCCTATGATCCAATGGTGGAGGAAACTTTGATATAAGGGATTTATTTTAATCCTAATATTATTTTTTTTGAATTTTTTTCCCCGTATGATATTTATTTGATAGGAAGAATTTAATTTTATACAAAAAAATTAGAATATGAATGGGTCCATTTGGGTGACCAAATTAGACCCATGCCCAACATTCTTCCTTTTGGCCTTTTAAAACCTTAAATTTTCCCTAGATTTAAACTACACTCTTTTAAACCAACTTAGTTGATTTGACACAACACATTTTAATTGTAATAATAAAATATAATTGAAATGGATTTCTTAAGCCAAAAGAACCTTGGTGGGAATTTTAACAATCGTGTTTTTATGGCCTTGTTTCATCTTTGTTATAATTTTCATAACCATGACTTAATTATATTAATATAACTAAAAAATGTTTTGGGTTATTTTATTTTTTGTGGGTTTCCTTTAGTAGTTTTTGGATAGTTTGGACTTGTGTCTTTGGGTGAAATGAAATCTGGTATCGTGAGCTCGGTTTGACAACACTGACGCTTTGGGGCTAAAATCATAACTAGTTGGTAACTTGAGTTATGTGAATCGCCCAATGAATGAACATTTTGCAAAACCTAGTTTACCTTTACCCCGTATGTAGGATGTTGGGGTTTGGTAAATGGTGATACATGACAATGAATAGAGGTCTTGAATAATCTCCCTTGATCCTCCTAGATCCAACTTTAGGTCGCAAATATTAGAGGAACTACACTAAATTATGGGATTTATGTAGGATCTCCTTCCTACATAGCCAAATCTAGTAGATGAGGTTAATAAAAATGAGAGTGAGGTACACCTAGATGAGGGGTCAAACTCTACCATATAACATCACGACTCACATCATAGTGAGAGGTATTACAACCCTTTATTTTAGCTTGAGAGAGTAAGCAGAGACACACCTTCTTATTCAAGCCATAAGCAAGTGCTATCGGGGATATTCTTCATCTTCACCCACCTATTTATGGAGGTATGATAAGAAATTTTGGGGCCAAGTCATAGCTCCTTAGTTTTGACATTTATTTTGGGTTACACCCATATGACAAAAATTTTAAGGCCCTTTTTTCCATACACCTTCTCTAGGATGTAACAGCATTTAGTGGAGGAATGAGGAGTGAAAGCTCCATTTAACATGTGATACTGATTACTGGGAGTTATTTGAATAGTATTTTTGGGCTCGATTCATATCTAAGCACTTTGTTGAAGAGGATAGATAAGTTTCATGATCTTTGACAAGGAATAGGATCTATAAAACAATATGAGTGTCATTTTCTAGACCCATTACAATATATGGATTACCTTAAAGATGAGAAAATTGTAGGCCAATAGGTTTATCAAAGGACCATAATAAATATTTGGTAGGGTAAATGAAAATTTTATCTCCCTTGACCTTGCGGAAGGTGCTGGAGAAGTCTTACTTGGTAGAGGAGGATAAGAATAGGGCTCGGGAGTCTTGGGATAGGAAAAAGAACAAGTTATACGAATAATTTCATACTTTAAAGGATATCAAGTCATGAGGCTTTGCTCTACCCATGAGAGGAGGTTTCATAACCTCTTAGTCACCTTTGAGACCCCCTCCACACCCAAAATAGCACTCATAACACCAAGATCCTCAACAATAGAGATCTACACCTTTTCAAGACATTCAAAGAGGTATGGGTCAAGGAGGTCATATTATGAGTATAAATAGGAGACTAGGTGGTCAAAATTCCCTTCTAGATCATTCATAGTAGTCTATTATGGTAGGACCCATGGGGTTAGTTCATTAGAGTACAAGAGGGACTCCCTCATAGAGAGAGACACTGGGGTGTTTTATTTATGAATCTCCTTACTATTATGCTCATTTTTGTCTAAGGAAACCATATTTTTATGATAGGAAAAAGAATACTATTTCGAGGAGATAGTAGGGGATGTAGGGCATGCTCAATGCGCGTCTAAATCACAGTAAAAAAATGTGAGGATGAGCACCATGCCATGGTTATTGAGACCATAGGTATGATCAGAGGTATATCGGTTTATGTTTTATTTGATTTTGGTGCTTCTGATTCTTTTATATCACCTTATTTAATGGATCGGTGTGGGCTAATTACCTCTAGGAAATCAGAAAAATGGTACGTGGAGTTGTCCACTGAGGTCATGCTCCTCGTTGATACCTATGTTGAGAGTTGTATTCTTGATCTAGGCATGTTTCCAACTATCGTAGACCACTTTATTTTACCTTTGGGACCCTATGAGGATATTTTGGGTATGGATGGGATTTATTATCATCGGACCAAGGTTGATTACTGGAACAAGATCATTAGTGAAAACTTTAGTGGTAATTTTTAGGGTACAAGTTAGGACCAATTCGTTAAATTTTCTAGGTACAAGTTAATTTTAGGGGTCAATTCCCCATTCCCATGAAATAGAAATTTAAATCTTTTCTGAATATAGTCATCTCGGTAGTAGTTTTTTATGTTACTGATCTCAAAACATATACTTATGTTGTCATCGATAACATAAAAAATGCTAATGTTGTCATCTGGTAGCATTTTTATAATACCGGTTGATAACATACCATATGTTGTCATTTGGTAGAATAGAATATGATATCGACTAGTAGCATATTAAAAAGCATTAAAAACAAGATTAAAACCCTAAAGACCTAGTTTTTCTTAATTTAAGAAAAAGGGGTTTACTCATCAGACACCAAATTCGTGTCTCACGACCCCTTGTGACCCGCATCCCATTTCGCAACCTAACCTCATTACCTAAACTTTACACAATTATTTATTAATCACCTTGTAATTGATAAATCCACATCACCTTACCCGCCACCTCACTTTGTCACCTCATCATGACCTAGCCCTAACCCTAAACTAACCTAATTAAGACCCATGACTTGGTCTAGACTCACATCCATAACTAATGCCTCCTTACTCGCACCAAAAGCCGACCTTCTAGCCACTTGACCAAGCCCGCAACTGATCTCTCGGGAGAAAAGCAGGGAAGGTGGGCTATTTTACTAAAAATAGCCTACTTTTTCCTTACCGATGCCGGTTCCTACTCGACCGCCGTCGATTTGAAACCGCCATCGGTTCCCTGTAAATGGGCTCCCCAAACCAAAACAACGGATCGGAATTTCATTTTGAGAGATCAGTCAAAGGATTTCTGGATCAACAGAGAGCATTGCGAGCGAGGAACAGAGTCCAGATCTTCACTTGACAGAGCAGAGACGAGTAAAGAAACCAGAAGTGTTTGCAACCAAGGAGATCAACTTGCATCTCGGTCAAAACCAGTAAGTCAGATCTTACATGTCCTTTTGTCATAACATTTCTTATGTTTCTTGAATCTCAGTCCTCCTAAATCCGTTTCTGAATCCACTACCCAACGTGCCATTGCATCTAACTGTCATTCTTTCACTCCTAATCATCCCATTTCCTAATACCATCCAAAAAAGCCAGCTATTACAAACACCATATGTACCAAGAAGATCCTATAACCCACCGGTATCGGTTATCAGTAACCGGCATCGGTCATCAATAACCGCCATCGGTTCCTCTGATCAAAACCAGAAAACCAGCCTTTCCCCCTACCCAGTTTAACAAAATAATTTAATTGATATTTTGCAGTCTTTTGTGTTAATTCATATTAGGGAACTGACCACCTTCGAAGGGAAGTTTTATATTTCCAGGCCCAAGGCGAGTTTCCTCATTTATTGTTTAATCAAAATCTTGTGGTCTTGTGTTCTTATTTGCAGGTAGTCCTTCCAAGACAAAAAGGAGTTCTCCGTAGTCAGCCTGATCTTTCTCTACGGTACGCGCACACCATCTCGACATTCAACAGGTATTCCTCCTAACCCTAACCTCATCTGTTTCTAAAAGGAATGAAAGGATAGAAGCAACTCTATTCCCAGAAGCCGAAACATTCCGAGCGAAACATTTTGGCACGCCCGGTGGGACCCATTTTGGGTTTCTTTCTCTTGCTTATTTTCATTTTAGGAAGCATATTTGCTGTTGCTGTTTTTGTTATATATTTAGTAAAGAATTTGTCTTGCTTTCCTGGTTTCGCATTAGTGAAAGTCATCTCTCTTGCTTCATCGAATATAATTTTCGATTTGGGTTTAAAACACGTGCATTGCATTCCTGCTTGTTGTTCTCCAATTCTAGTGAACATAGATTAAGTAACAGGTCGTACACGTGGGGGTGATATCCACGGTATTGACAGGAAATTAACCTTAGTTTCACTGCACAACACATACCGAATCACTTCACAATTAACACAACAGCTCAAACATCCCCCCTTTTCCGCGGTATTCCTCCGCCCGATTGAGGTAACCTTATAAGCCAAAACAAACTTGACATTTCCCCTAGGTCTTGTTGTTTAGGATTCTGACATCATCTTACGTCTAAAGGCATAAGCCCACGATAACTAAAATTAACCCTAGGGTTAGTCTCTAGATTTGCGTGTGCCTCTTGCTTGTTTTCAAATCCTGTTTTCTCTGTCATACTTTGTCTTCTGTGATCAATAAGTTGATAAACATACTCAACGTTGCTAAAATCAAATTAGCAGCCTTTTATATCTTCTTATCCTAGACTTTTGACACCGGCATCGGTTAAGGGACCGACGTCGTTTGCTCTGTGACCGACACCGGTTACTAAACCGATATCGGTTACTGTCCTCATCAGCCCCTGACAAACCAGCAACTTGCCAAATTCACCATTCTGAGGTTGTTTTTGTTCTTGATAGATTGAAACTTTCCTGTGTGTTCTGGTCTATGGTTGTCATCACTCGGAAGCAAGCCGCCGCCATGGTTTCACATGCCTGCTCTGTGTCTTTGCCTGAATCACCCCCTTCACATTCTATAGGGAACCCTACGGACACCAGTGAGATCCCCCAAATTCCTGTAGGAGACAAGGACTTTGCCAAATTTCTGGATGCTAATCCAGTGTTGTACAATACTATTTGTCTCATACCCCTGACCGTACGCCTGATGGTCAGCTCCTTATTGGCATGCCTATTAGTATAGCTGCTCATTTAGCTCCCACTCCTCCTGATAACAATACCTTACTTCCTGCATCACTAGCCCCGTCTCCTAATTCGATGTGACCTTGAGGTTCATACGACCCCGATTAGCTTTCCTTTGGTTAACCTTGGACCTCACGTATCGTTACCACCAACTGCCCCTATCTCATCTCTCTTTCAGACCACTCCATTCATGACTTACTCTCTGCCACCTATTCACACGAGCTTTCTTTCTCAAGCTCCGCCTACCTTTTCATTCCCATACACGTATCCAGTAACCTCAACACCTTATATGGGACATCCCTATTCTGTGGCACCATCACCTCATCCAACCACAGATTTCATCAAACAAATGATGGACAAAATGCAAAACCTGGAGGCTTCCGTTTCAGGAAGTCGTAGTGCCTTGACATACGAGCAAGTTTGTCGGGAGCCCATTCACCCTTCTGTCCCCCTTCATTCATATCCTCCTCAATGGGAGTTGCCAAAGTTTACTCGTTTTACTTGGTAAAGAGGATCCTCAACAACACTTGCGATCATTTAGACATGCTTGTTATTTGATTGCCCATGATGATGCCTTGTTACTCCACACCTTTCCCATGTCCTTATCAGGACCTGCCTTGGAGTGGTACAGTGCTTTAACCCAGCACTCAATCTTCTCTTTTAACCAACTAGCCCAATCTTTCTTGGATCATTTCTCCATTAACATTGCCAAGAAAGTATCTATCACTGACCTCTATGCCATCCGACAATTTGAAGACGAATCTATCACAGATTTCGTTGGACGATGGCGGGGCCTTATCAACCAACTTACGTATGCCTTGCCTCAAACCGAACTCATCGAACTATTTACGCGGGCCTGCGCTAAGCACATCTCCCCTACCCTCCAAATTCAAACTTTCCGCACATTCGACGAGGCCTTTACCATGGCTCGGAAGCTAGAAATTCGAGCCTTAGAAGAAGAGAAATTGCGGTTGCGTAACAAAAACCCCAATTTCCGAACTCCTGATTCTACCAACAAGCCAAACACCACCACTCCTCACGCGTCTACTTCTTCTAAATCAAAAGGAGCTGTCCACGCGGTAATGGTCAAATCTCAAACACCGTCCAATACTCCGCCGAAAACCACTTATAAGTACAAAGCCGAGCCCACCAATTACACTCCCTTGGGAGAAACTTATGGCGTCATCCTGGAGAAATTGCTCAAAGCTGGGGCTATCACCTTGCCCCCTGTTAAACCTCACTCTGGGTTTGACTCCACCCGCGCAATACCTTCCTGGTACAAAGAAAATGACTTTTGTAACTTTCACCGCGTAAAAGGACATAGTCATGAAAACTGCAAGATGTTGAAAAACATAGTGCAGGAAATGGTTGACGCAGGGGATATAACCCTCGATAATCCTAACGCCCCTGCTAACCGAAATCTGAAAATTTTCAACAAGCCATTCCCGAATCACTCGTCAACAGTAACGTGAACCAAGATATCTTAGCCGAGGAGAGTGTTCATGAGATCCATGCAGTCTTCGATTCTCAGCCAAAAGCCTCTATTGAAAAAATTTTAAATCAAGCCTCTCCACCAACACAGGAGTTTGAACCTCCTTCACCACCATCAAGCCAAAGTGAAATCATTCCTTTACCCATAGAAGAGTTAACTGCCCGGACTTCTCTTCTCATCAACGAGTCTTCTTACACCACATCCCTACAAGACTGTGAGCGGATGCTATCTAATTTATCTATTTCCCAAACGTCCCCTTCTACCACTCTTGCTACACAAGAGGAAGGCTCGCCACTCCTTTTGACATCCTTAGACGAGAAATCTCTTACACTAACATCACCACATTCTTTAAACATGACAGATCCCCTCAAACACGCCCTCCTACCTATTAGTCCCTCATCGCCTAAATCTTTTCAACGACCGGTTGACCTCTTAACATCTATTGATACAGTGCCTCATCTACCTCCTGTGTCACACCCGCAATGGACTGGAATTACAACCCACCTTTCTTCCGTACCAAAATTACAAATTACACCTGGAGACTGTCATTCCACAGAAGATAGACAGGCCCTATGGGAACGTTTGAGTACCCCTTTTCCTACTCAAATGCAAATGACTGATCCTGATGTCTCCACCATATACCCGAAGTGCTTACAGAAGCTTAAAATGCCCCTGTTCTCGCCTTCACCCCCCTCACCTCTACCAAATGCCCCGTCCACTTCTATCAACTTAGCCAGATCTTCCCATACGCTTGGGACCTCACCAATGCCCAGTCTAACGCACCCGCCTAAGCGACTCGATCTATCCAAAAATAAATCCGCTCCGCCGCCTAGGAGACAAACTCAATCCCTACCCCTATCACAATCAAAACCATCATCGTCATACCTACCTTCCATATTGGGACCCCATCCCTCTACCTTACATCAATATATCATACCTCCTGCGTTTTCTTCAGAACAACTTACGCCTTCCGCACCTATACAGAAATTCCAGGGTATAGCAACACCGTCACTCCGCGTATCCTGTCCACCTATCAACCCTAAACAAATACCATCATCAAAAGATTTGTTTTCAGTTACTCCTATTTCCCCGTGGTTGTTTTCTGATACCACGTCATCTGCGGCCTCATCATCCAACATAGCTTCTGCGCCAAAGAAATCACGTTTAGTAAAAACCATGTATCAACACCCCTCGGCTAAACCGCCACCCATACGAACTAACCACGCCCAAACATTACCAAAACCCACACAATCAATACCCTCATCCTCTTCCGATTTTGACCCACTCAAAGGATCTTACGCCAAAATCCTTGCTATGTTGGTGGAGAATGCGACCATTTCCCTACCTCCACTTAGACCTTATGACCCGTCTAAGCCCCGACCTATGGATTACGATGAGTCTAAAATCTGCGCTTATCACCGCACACCAGGACATGATGTGGAGGGATGCAAAGCTCTAAAAACCATCCTTCGTCAGTCACCTCTCCCGGATAGAAAGATTAAGAAAGACAACTTACGAAGGGAGAGACCTTTAGTTTCCATTCCCTCTCCTATACCATCTGTCCCCGCCTCACCAAGATCTATCATTATTACAACCCCACCTCTTGAAGACCATGAGTTATCCCCACCATCTTCCTCATCTCAGGTCTACGAGATTAATATGATTAGTGTCGCTACTCGAGGGCCGAAAAACAATGGGAAAGCAAAAGAAAACACACCTGCGGCATCTCTTTCTCCGTCAAACATCCCGATTGCACCACCACCTAAAGTGGTCATTCGCGGACCCGCCTATCCCGTCTCTAATGGCATTGCCCACCGAAATATGATTAAACAGCTTCACCAATCGCCCGTAAAAATGACATTGTATGATCTCATTCAGACTTCTGAATCTCATCGACAAGCTCTCGTTGAGATCCTTCAAGGGATAGAGGTTTTACCTGATGAAACCCTGCCTGTTACCTCCATTCTAACACCCAATCACGTTGCTTCTCTCACCAAACAACCCACTGCCCCAACCACTTCTGTCTCTGTACAACAAGCTGCTGCAGTCAGTTTCTCTGAAGATGAAATTGTCGACTTTGGTACAGAAGATCCCGACCCTGCCCTTTTCATCTCCGCTTACGTCCGGGACATTCGAGTACGTCGGGTTATGATTGACGGGGGCGCTAGCCTAAACATCATCTCTTCAAAAGCCTTCCAACAGATGAACATCCCTTCTAGTTGCATGTGTGCCAACCCCATCATGTTGCGGTCATTCAATGACGCTATTACTTCTACCTTAGGCACCGTGATCCTCAACATTCACGTAGGACCACGTACTTTACCCGAACTCTTCTATGTCCTTGAGGGAGAGTTCCAATATAATATATTGCTGGGTCGTCCTTGGATCCGAGCCATGGGATGCGTTCCCTCAACATTACATAGATGCATAAAATTTGAGTACGAGGGGAAGTCTTACACCGTAAAAGCTGACCCTCCCCCCTTTAAAACCTGCAATATGTTATACCGCCCTAACGATGTGCTTATACCAATCAAGACACCCATACATTCAACTCAACCGTCCTCCTCAAATGTACCTCAACCATCCACCCCAACCGCGCCTACGCCTTCAATTGATGAAACCACCATCGCAAAAACCACTTCCCTTCCCGCAGCTAACATTCCAACCTCCGACCCCTTAGTAGATGTTTTTCAGCGCCTTACGCTGGGGGAGTACCGCCTATATAACGTTAGTTCTTTCCCTACCCCGCAGGAGTACGGACAATTACATGCACATCCCACCTACGACCGTCGCGTGGGGGAGATAATCTCTTACGGACCACCCTATTGCCGCACTAACCTAACATATGGGGGTGTTGACGCATCCTCCATTACCCCTGAACCTCCTCTTGGTGTGGTTCCTTTCCAATCCGATTTTCAATACTTGACAAATCGTCGTTTCGCCCTCACCTTCTTGACTCGTTGTGCGTGGAAAGGCTTTGGTTTTGGCCTTTACGAACAAGGCCGACATACACTCATTCCCGTGACTACCCGTAAACATAATGATCGTAGTGGTCTCGATTTTCCTGAAACACCTACACAGGAGACACCTCCTGTCAGCTGTATCCTGGAAGAAGAAGACGTCGCCCCTACCAAACCATCATCACCCACTTTGCCATCATCACCCACAGAATCTATAGACCCTGAATCCATCCCCCCTAACTTTTTTTTTTCATAAATGCTATCTTCATAGGTCCTCTCACTTATCAACGCGATAATGAGGACCCATCTTCTCTTCCCCTTCTGTATCCAGACATGATCGAAGAGGATTCACCTTTGATTAATGTTGTTGAATGCCAGGATGACGACTCCATCCTCACTTACCTTGGCGCGGATGATTCTTATATTCAACGAGCCTTACCATCTGAAACCCAAACTATGCTGAACGAATCTACCATAGAAATCAATATCCACACGGAGGAGGATCCTCACATTGTGAAGATTGGACAATCCCTTAACACATCAGAACAAGCCACCTTTACTACCTTTCTCCGTGCTCGTAACCAAGCTTTCGCATGGTCTTACGCTGACATGCCAGGAATTGATCCTACTATCGCCGTCCATAACATCACCCTAAACCCCGATTCCAAACCAGTCAAACAGAAATTGAGAAAAATGCATCCACGCATTGCTCTCTTGGTCAAAGAGGAGCTCCAACGACTCCTTTCTGTTTCCTTCATCTTGCCTATTGACTATCCTCAATGGATTTCTAACATCGTACCTGTCACTAAAGCGACAGGGGGACTTCGGATATGCACAGATTTCCAGGATCTTAACCTCGCTTGCCCCAAGGATGACTTCCCCCTCCCAAGTATTGATCAACTTGTTGATCTCACTGCGGGCCATGAAATGCTTTCTCTCATGGATGGCTTTTCAGGATACAACCAAATTTTGGTTGCCCCTGCCGATCAACACAAAACTGCCTTCATAACTCCTTGGGGAACCTTCTGTTATCGTGTCATGCCATTTGGCCTTAAGAATGCTGGTGCTACCTATCAGCGGGCTATGACCTACATTTTTCATGACATTATGCACACTATCCTTGAAGACTATGTCGATGATCTTCTCGGCAAGTCTAAACATCGTAGTGAACATCTCGATGTTTTAACCATTATTTTTGATCGCCTGTTACAATATTCTCGTCGCCTTGAACCGAAGAAATGTGTCTTTGGTGTTCTTTCGGAAAAATTCTTGGCTTTATCGTCTCTTTGCGTGGCATTGAGGTCGATCCATCTAAAGTCAAAGCTATCCTAGAAATGCCCCCACCCAAAAATCTCAAACAATTGCGTAGTTTACAAGGTAAGCTCCAATCTATCCGACGTTTCATCTCCCAACTCTCGGATCGGTGTCAACCTTTCCATCACCTCCTTAAAAAGGATATTGCATTCCAATGGAGCGAAGAATGTCACCAAGCCTTCGAAGCTCTCAAATCTTATCTCTTGCAGCCACCCGTGCTTATCCCACCCCAAGACAACCGCCCTTTCTACCTTTACCTTTCCGCCACCGACCACGCTGTAGGAGCCATGCTTGCACATCGTGACTCTGAGAATCACGAACAAGCCGTTTATTATATAAGTCGTACTTTGGTGGACTATGAGACTAGGTACACACATGTAGAAAAATTGTGCCTTGCCCTATCATTTGTGGCCACAAAACTCCGACACTACCTTCTAAATCACAAGACTTTCGTCATCACCAATACAGACCCCATCCATTACATGTATGCCAAACCTCATCTGAACCAATGCATTGCTAGATGGCTCATGCTTCTCGCCGACCTCGACCTTGAGTTTATCCACCAAAATCAATCAAAGGACAAACCATCGCGGACCAACTTGCGGACGCTCCTTTACCGGGGGAACAATTTACCAATTTCACATTTCCCGACGAACTCATCGCTACTCTTTCCCTCACAGAGGAGTCGTACCCAATGACCCTCTTCTTCGATGGATCTAAATGCCAGCGCGGTGGAGGAGCCGGCGTTGTTCTTATTCCTCTCAACGCTGAACCTATGCCTCTTTCATTCCGACTTGATTTCCCTTGCACTAATAATACAGCGGAGTACGAGGCCCTTGTTCTAGGTCTCCAAGTTGCGTTACACTTAGGTATCAAATCTATCAACATTTTTGGCGACTCTCAATTGGTAGTCAATCAAGTTATGGGCATCTACCAATGCAAAAACGAGGAACTTCAAAAATACAAACACTACGTGGATTCACTTCTAGCTTTATTTACCCACTATTCTATACAAACCATTCCCCGCTCCACTAACAAATTTGCGGATACTATGGCTTGCTTAGCCTCACAAATTCCTGCCGCCAACTGACTCTGAATTATTCGTCGTGGTCCAACAACTTTTTGCCCCATCCTATTCAACCCCGGTAGTTTGTATGATAAATACTGTGTCCACTAATTCACAGGATACCTGGTACCACCAATTCCACGACTACCTTACAATCTCTGTCCTCCCACCTGACCTTACTAGTAACGGCAAACGTGCTTTTCTTAAAAGTGTTTCGCGTTATGTTGTCATGGGGGGACTCCTCTATAAACGTGGCTTTGATGGTATCCTCCTTCGCTGTCTAACTGGCGCGGAGGCCACTCATACCATCCAACAGGTCCATGACGGTATTTGTGGTGGACATTTTAGCGGCCTTGCCGTGGCCAAACGAATCCTTCGCCTTGGTTATTATTGGCCTACTCTCAATAACGACTGCTACGAATATGTTAAGCGTTGTGTTATGTGTCAGCAACATGCCAACCTTCAACATACTCCTAGCCACCCGCTCCAGATCGCTCGAGATCTTTGGCCTTTCTCACAATGGGGTTTAGACCTTATTGGTGAGATTCACCCAACCTCTTCACAACGTCACCGTTGGATACTCACAGCGACCGAATATTACACAAAATGGGTGGAGGCTATTCCACTCATTTCAATCAAAAAAGAAAAAATTGTCGAGTTCATTAACCACCACATTATCTGTCATTTTGGTGTTCCTCATCGCCTGATAACAGATAATGGAAAATCTTTCAAAAACAAGTTGTTGCAAGACCTTTGTGACAACTTTGGTATCAAACTTAGTTTCTCATCACCTTACTATCCACAAGCCAATGGGCAAGCCGAGTCCTCTAATAAAACACTAACCAAAATCCTCATGAAAGTTGTCAATGAATCTGGAAGAAATTGGCACGATCACATTCCCTTTGCCCTTTGGGCTTATCGTACTAGCATTCGTACCTCTACTAATGCCACACCTTTTTCTTTGGTATACGGTACCGAGGCTGTTTTGCCTCTCGAAATACAAATACCCTCCCTTAGAATATCTCTTCAGGATATTCTCACCAACGATGATTTCCGCCAAGAACGGTTAGCCCAATTGGAGCTTCTTGACGAACGCCGTCTTACAGCTCTTGATCACCTTCAAATCTATCAAAAACGCATTAAACGTGCTTATGATAAGCGACTTCATGAGCGTACCTTTAAGGTTGGTGATCTTGTTCTCAAAGAAAATCAACATGTAACCAAACTAGAAAAGAGAAAACGTGGAAAATTTGCTCCCAATTGGATTGGGCCTTATATAATCACTCATACCTATGGATCTGGTACTTATCGTTTAGCTTCGCTTAATGGTAAACCTGAGCCTGAACCCCTTAATGCCTTGCATCTTCGACCATTCTACTGTTGAAATTAGTATTATATCACTTCTTATCTACCTGCCGCTCGTCCCTTGAGCTCACTTACCACTACATACACTCTGTTTCCTACACTTCATAATAACAATCAGGATCACATAGTTTGATCCTCACCTCCCCTTGATGATGCCTTCCCCTTTTTAGTCTAGTCCATGACTTCAAAGTATTAAAATAAGCCGTATTCTTAGGGGATTTTCTTGAGTCAAACTTCCTACTAACTAGATGCTTCACGCCAAATGAACATCTAGTCATTTAAATTAAATATAGACTGCTCCCTCGAAGGACAGCTATATGCCGAACTATTGCTGCTATTATATATAGACTGCTCCCCCGAAGGACAGCTATGCATTACAATCATATCTGCTACTATAAATAGACTGCTCCCTCGAAGGACAGCTATACACAGTCAGCCTTTATCAGAAGCTTCTCGCATTGATCAGCTTCGTGAAGACCTCAAGAATAATACAATCAATATCCCCTGTAGACTTCCCGCATCGATCAGTCTACATTCAATAAAAGAAAAGCCTCATTCAAAAGGACTTTTGAGTCATGGACTTGTCTATTTAGGGTAGGTTCTCTTTCGTCAGAGCACTCACTTTGTAATAAGTTCTGCGTACCTCAGTTATATCATCCACCTCACCTCACCACTTGTTTCAACTCAAGGGATGTGACGTATATCCGATATATTGTGATTATACAACTCTTTTCACCTATCGACTTCTCGCCTATGCAAGGTACTTAGGGATTCAAGCTCATCCTATGTTAATATGTGGTTTGTTTAGCTCTTTTCACCTACGGAGCACTCTTTCCTCTTTGCCTCGCATCTAGGATTGTGTGTTGATCTTAATCAGGACATGGTTCCCTTCTATTTGGGTAAGCTAACTTTCGCTTTACCTATACCTACATCAACATCGCCCATACCTTACCAACACCAACAACATTACCCTATCAACATCAAATTCTTATCAACCAACAAATTGCCTAACCATACCCAAATTGCCTGAATTCACCTCTCCCTGGTCCTAAGGGAGAACTACATCGGTCTGAGGCCCCTCCTTGCTTTGTGCAATGGGCTATGTAGGCAGCACTTTGGAGACATGGGGTCTCCCAAGGTTAGCTCGACCATCCCCTACCATAACTTATCATGTGTGGTAAATATAAATATTTTTGTGCATTTTTATTTAATCACATTTCTCTTTACCCTTTTTCGAAACACCGAAAATCAAAACACCAACAATCTTATTATTATCATAACTCAAATCAACATACATATTCAGTTTTATTTAGATGTTAAACAAATACATCTTCTCTATCATCGACACGCAGGTCGGCATCCTTATTTATTCTTATACCTTGCTAACATTTACTCAGACCCTCACGCCTCATCCCGAACTAGGCGATGATCGTGATTGTCGACCCCTCTCGCCGGGCCTCTCTGTCCTCAAAGGTACCATGGCTATTGGTACCGCCCACTGATCTGCCAATCTCTCCTGTAACATATGAATACGCCCTCTCGCATGGAGGACTTCAGCCTCTAGTCTCCCCGCCCGTGACTCCGCAACCACTAACAATCCTCTTGTCTCATTCACCTGCGTTTGGAGCTGCTGAACCAAACGTTGCAGATGATCCCTCTCTGCTGTAATCACCGCTATGTCAGGGCACTCACGTACACCTCGCAGTTCTGCTACCCACCATAATCTATAGGCCTCTGTCGTTCCCGCATCCATTACCCTGCGATCGGCTGCTACCTCTTCAGGCCCTTCTGGAGGTGTTGGCCGGGGAGGTGAGAATGCTGCCTCGGTGTCGATCCTCATATATGGTCTATAAGCCAGGGGTATATCCTGCACAAATCCAAATTGTCGCCGCACGCGATCTATAGGAATCCTCTCATACTCACCCGGCCTGTGCCCTGCGATCCACCTCAATCGCTCTACACCCCTCAACTCCTCAGCTATGTTCTCTGTTACCATATAGTTTCCATATGGCCTCCAACAGATATCCGCAACCGTCACTCTCTCCCATACCTGCCTGTAATACTCAATATCACCCATCACAGCCTGGGATCTGGCCTCTTGTTCTGTTTGGACCCATCGTCTGAATCCCAACCTCTGTACTCCGGTCTCTCCTGCCTGGATGGATCGGCCTATTGGTCGCACACAAACAATGTGCTCATAGGCCCAACAGTGTAATAAGTATGAACTATCCAGTGTCGTCCTGTGATTTCGCCTACAAGCCCATAAACCCCTGTATAGCTCCGCCAAATATGCAGGTGCCCATGCAAACGTAACGTTCCTTTCTACCATCTCCCAAATAACACACATCAATGCCTTTGGAAATCTTCCCCCTTCCACCCTCGGTAATGCATAATACCCTACTGCTATCATTAATATCACTGCTAACCTTGTCTCCTCAGGGTGTGCTGCATACATTACCCCATATGTAAACGATAAACCTCGCTGTGTCAAATCTCGTGCGTATGGACCAAATATCGGCTTGTTATCGCTCCTGTGCCACGCTAGGTAGCTGATATATCTTGGTTCTCCTAAGAAACCGGTATCGGTCCCTTAACCGATATCGGTCATGCAGAATCGACATCGGTTCTCTACCCAACTTTCACCCCATTCTTTGCCCTTATTTACTCCTTGCCTCTTTTTCACCAATATCGCCTCCGTCCACCTTTGCTGCACAACATCTGTTCACTTGTCCAGCCTGACCTAAGGCCTCGCCCTACCTATTTGGCCCGACCTAAGGCCTCAACCTACCAATTGGCCCGACCCAAGGCCTCAACCTACCTATTTGGCCCGACCCAAGGCCTCAACCTACCATTCGGCCCGACCTAAGGCCTCAACCTACCAATTGGCCCGACCCAAGGCCTCAACCTACCTATTTGGCCCGACCCAAGGCCTCAACCTACCATTCGGCCGACCTAAGGCCTCAACCTACCAATTGGCCCGACCCAAGGCCTCAACCTACCTATTTGGCCCGACCCAAGGCCTCAACCTACCATTCGGCCCGACCTAAGGCCTCAACCTACCAATTGGCCCGACCTAAGGCCTCGCCCTACCTATTTGGCCCGACCCAAGGCCTCAACCTACCAATTGGCCCGACCTAAGGCCTCGCCCTACCTATTTGGCCCGACCCAAGGCCTCAACCTACCAATTGGCCCGACCCAAGGCCTCAACCTACCATTCGGCCCGACCTAAGGCCTCAACCTACCAATTGGCCCGACCCAAGGCCTCAACCTACCAATTGGCCCGACCCAAGGCCTCGCCCTACCTATTTGGCCCGACCCAAGGCCTCGCCCTACCTATTTGGCCCGACCCAAGGCCTCAACCTACCTATTTGGCCCGACCCGAGGCCTCGCCCTAACCATTAGGCACGACCCAAGGCCTCAACCTACCCATCTAACCTGACCCAGGGCCACCGCCCAACCACTTGGCCTGACCCAAGGCCGTATCACTTCCATACCATACCCACAATCAACGTTTTATTTTATACATCCATCATGTACCTTGTGTTCAATCGAGCTCACCTGTTCGTGTTTTAGCATGATTAGGGTCCTTGACTTGATCTGTCGACCAACTTTGCCTAGACCTAGACCGTGACGTTTATCTCAACCAAACCAACCACTTGGTACTGCCGAACATGCCTAAACGTTCCTGTACCTCACCTGTTATATACCCTGGAGCTACTTCCTATGCCTTGGATACCAGGATTATATCACCCTTGTTTGGATAAACTATCGACCTTTGCCTATACATTGCTGGTTTGCTCGTCAAATCAGGTACCCTAGTCGTACTACTGCATTTCAACGTGCGTCTGCTTCCTTGGACCTACCCCACCATCTCACCATCATCTCTACACCATTTACCCTTTATCAACCCTATCCCTGATTTCACGCGATCTCAATCTGTGATAGATTTGAGGGGGATTACCTATACCCTTAACAGGGGAAACCACTTCATATTATTGTCCGCGCAGCTTTACAAAACAAGCTACACGACAATAAGGGGCTAATGTAGACACCAAATTCGTGTCTCACGACCCCTTGTGACCCGCATCCCATTTCGCAACCTAACCTCATTACCTAAACTTTACACAATTATTTATTAATCACCTTGTAATTGATAAATCCACATCACCTTACCCGCCACCTCACTTTGCCACCTCATCATGACCTAGCCCTAACCCTAAACTAACCTAATTAAGACCCATGACTTGGTCTAGACTCACATTCATAACTAATGCCTCCTTACTCGCACCAAAAGCCGACCTTCTAGCCACTTGACCAAGCCCGCAACTGATCTCTCGGGAGAAAAGCAGGGAAGGTGGGCTATTTTACTAAAAATAGCCTACTTTTTCCTTACCGATGCCGGTTCCTACTCGACCGCCGTCGGTTACGAAACCGCCATCGGTTCCCTGTAAATGGGCTCCCCAAACCAAAACAACGGATCAGAATTTCATTTTGAGAGATCGGTAAAAAGGATTTCGGGATCAACAGAGAGCATCATGAGCGAGGCAGAGTCAGATCTTCACTTGACAGAGCGAGAGACGAGTAAAGAAACCAAGAAGTTTTGCAACCAAGGAGATCAACTTGCATCTCGGTCAAAACCAGTAAGTCAGATCTTACATGTCCTTTTGTCATAACATTTCTTATGTTTCTTGAATCTCAGTCCTCCTAAATCCGTTTCTGAATCCACTACCCAACGTGCCATTGCATCTAACTGTCATTCTTTCACTCCTAATCATCCCATTTCCTAATACCATCCAAAAAAGCCAGCTATTACAAACACCATATGTACCAAGAAGATCCTATAACCCACCGGTATCGGTTATCAGTAACCGGCATCGGTCATCAATAACCGCCATCGGTTCCTCTGATCAAAACCAGAAAACCAGCCTTTCCCCCTACCCAGTTTAACAAAATAATTTAATTGATATTTTGCAGTCTTTTGTGTTAATTCATATTAGCAGGGGAACTGACCACCTTCGAAGGGAAGTTTTATATTTCCTGGGCCCAAGGCAGTTTCCTCATTTATTGTTTAATCAAAATCTTGTGGTCTTGTGTTCTTATTTGCAGGTAGTCCTTCCAAGACAAAAAGGAGTTCTCCGTAGTCAGCCTGATCTTTCTCTACGGTACGCGCACACCATCTCGACATTCAACAGGTATTCCTCCTAACCCTAACCTCATCTGTTTCTAAAAGGAATGAAAGGATAGAAGCAACTCTATTCCCAGAAGCCGAAACATTCCGAGCGAAACATCCATTCCACACGTGTGTGGAAAAACATACATTGGTGAAATGGGGAGATCACTAAAAATAGACTTCATTAACATTGTAAATATTTAAAATTTACCCAGGTTGGAAAATATGCTCTGGAAGAATACGAAGACATTTTGAAGCATTACATTTGCATTGACAATGAATAATTTAATAGCTACAGAATCACACTACACAAATAGAAAGTTATGTGAAGTTGTCGAGATTGAGAAACACCCAAACAAATTAAATCAGAACAATGGATGGAAGCTCAGTAATTCGTGCAAACCCCTTTTACATAAATTGTCTACCTCTTCCCTCCCCACCCTTGTATGTTGATTTATTCAGTTTTTTCTTCTCTTCGTTGACATTTTACTTGATTCTTACTCATCTGATTTTCTTGGCTCTTTCTTCCTTGTTTTTCGATCATTCTTTACTTTAAATCCCTTTCCTTTTTATTTTCTACCTTCTTCTCTAGTATTATATTTTTATTTCTTTTAATCCTCTTTTTAATTTTTGTTTTTACCCTTTTATATTTTGCATCTTTCCTAAATCATTATGTCCTTTGGTCCAATTAATTATTTATACTACTTTTATTTTCTTCTCTTCTCTCAAGAAAATGCTCACCTTGATGATGGTTCCAGTATGTGAACCAAAATGTTGGTGTTAATCTTCTCCACAATGCATATCCATAAGTTTTTTATTCATCTAACTTTGTGATATGAATCTAAAATCTTTGATTAATTCCCTCCATAAAAGGGATGTATTTGAGTAGACGAGGCTATTTAAAAAAACTAGGATAAAAATACAAAATCTTTGAAAGATCTAGTGTTCCTCAAGAGATGTTGTGATTTTGGTTGCTTCCCTTCTTTTGTTAAAATTTTCAATTCCTCTATGTTGTGATAGAAATGATCATATATTTTGGAAATCTAAAACTCGCTTCTAAGGAAAGAAATTTCCCATACACATGTTATTCTTAGCATATTGTCTAGATATATATATATAGATTACACCTAAAAATCACCAATTTGTTGAGAAGAGACATATGTATTTTAATTTATGACTTCTCAACATAAAAAATGGAAAAATGAATCTATCATTTAATAAAAACTAACTCGAAAATTAAATAGGCTAGCTGGGATTTCTTCTAGTTTGGCAACATTTGAATTATAACCTTTAGAGGATCCCGAAGTAGGTCAATGTTCAAATCTTTCTTTGATTGGAAGTTCTCCCAACGTAGGTGGTTAAAATTTATTTTCTTCACTACTAGTTATATCTTTGTGCCCAACGTGTTTGGCTATGTGTTCCCCTTTGTGCACTTCCCAACTACCCTATCTCTTGGTCTTTTCTTGTAGTTTATTTCTCATACGTGGTTTCATCCTCCCTGCCACCAACTTAGTCTTCCGCCTCGGTTTGTAGCTTTATATGGAAACCAATTAGTTGTAAATTCACCCTCTTTCCCGATTGATGGACCCACCACATGTGTTCTTGGTAGGGGTTGGGTTTTACCATTATGCCAAAAATATATTACTTTTGAAAACTTAATTGTGAGCATTGAAAATGCTATTCAGGGGCTTCCTTCTCACACTATATAAGAAATTTGAAAATATTTATCTTTTATATTAAGGAAAGCTAAACCTATTGAGTGTAAAATTTCAAAAGAAGAAACCATGTCTTTAAGGAAAATTAATGAAAATGAAAACATTTTTGTCCTTAAAGTGGACAAGGGTAATGTCATTGTCATTATTGATAAATATGATTATAAGGGAAAATGTTGGATCATTTAGGATGTGGGAGCTATAAGTCAATTAATAAGAATCCCTTAAATAAGATCACAAAGGAGGTTATCCGAGTCATCAACAACTCATCTCTAAGTGCAGATCAAAAATGAAAGTTTAAACCCTTAGATCCAATTATGCCTAGAATATATGGCTTACCAAAAATACACAAATTGGGCATACCTCTTAGACCCATTGTTGACATGATTGACTTGCCAACATATAGTTTAGTTAAATATCTTACAAAGAAGCTTGAACAAGTTTTTGGAAATACCTCATCATTTATAATAGATTCCACCGAATTGTTTCACATAATTGAAAATAATAACATTGGAAAATAATACATCTTGTTTATCTTTGATGTTATTTACCTTTACACTAAAATACTTATCAATGATGCCATTGATGTAATTAAGGATTTAACTCATCAAGAGATGGCTGAATTGACTAAATTTTGTCTTTGATTTAATTTCTTAACCTTTGATGGTAAATTATATGAACAAAATTAGTGGGTTGTTATGGTTTCTCATTTGTTTCCCATCGTGTATAATTTATTAATGGAAATATTTGAAGAGAAATAACTTAGATATGCACCCCTAAAACCCAAGTGGTGGTATATATTTTTTTACAATACGAATATAAACTAGAAACATGACATAGTTTAACTACATAAATTATTGGAAGATTTAAATATGCAGTCACCACACATAAAATTCACTATGGAGGTTGAATAAAATGGAATGCTCCCATTTCTTGATGTTCTAATAAAATGGAATGAGGATGGCTCTCTTGCAAGACAAGTTTATCAGAAAAAACACATTGACATATATATATATATATATATATATATATATATATATATATATATATATATATATATATATATATATATATATATATATATATATATATGGGTGACTCACACCATCACCCTTCTCAAAAGGATGGGGTCTTAAATACTTTGTTTATAAGAGCCCTGAGAATTTTGGATAATAATCACTTACACTCAGAAGAGAAATATCTCACCAACACTCTCATGAGGAATGGTTATAAGAAATGGAAAATCAGAGCTTCCACCAGAAGAGCAAGGTGGGTGTGTCTAGATCACCTCAATCTTCATCTCTATGCATTGGGGGTAACAATAAAGCCTTCCTTCCTTACATTTCTGGGACTACTGACAAGATTGCCAGGATTTTAAAAAGAAAGGGTATTAAAACTTGTTTCAAACTAATTAAAACCATTAAAAAATAGGCTTAAAAATCCAAAAAGACTGTTTTTCCTAATTAAAGAAAATGGGTTTACTCCATTAAGTATGTGTGGAAAAACATACATCGGTGAAAAGAGAGATCACTAAAAACTAGACTTCATGAACATTGTAAATATTTAGAATTTACCGAGGTTGGAAAATATGCTCTGGCAGAACACAGAGCCATTACAAACTATTCCATTTGCATTGACAATGCAAAATTAATGGCTAAAAATCACACTACACAAATAGAAAGTTGCGTGAAGCTTTCAAGATTGAGAAACACCTGAACAAATTAAATCGAGATGATGGATGGAAGATATGTCATTCGTAGAAACCCTTTTTACATAAACTGTCTACCTCTACCCTCCTTGCCCTTGTTTGTTGATTTATTTTGTTTTTTCTTATCTTCGTTGAAATTTTTGTGTGTTTTACACATCCATTTTTCTTGGCTATTTCTTCCCCATGTTTCCATCATTCTTTAATTTAGATCCCCTTCCTTTTTTATTTTATATATTCTTCTCTAGTATTCTATTTTTAATTTATTTTAATCCTCTTTTTAATTTTTGTTTTTACCCTTTTTTATTTCACATCTTTTCTGGAACATTATGTCCTTTGGTCCAATCAATTATTTATACTAGTTTTCTTTTCTTCTCTTCTCTCAAGAAAATGCTCACCACGATGTTCGTTTTAGTATGTTAACTGAAATTTTGGGTTAATATCCTCCACACAACATATCCAAAAGTTTTTCTTCATCCAACCTGTGATATGAATCTAAAATCTTTGATATTAAAAAGATACCATCTGGTAGCATTTAATAGTGATGTCGTGATGTCTAGATATTTGTCATTCGTGTGAAAGATAATTTTCATAGATTCACTAAATAATTTCTAAGGATTTTTTTAGAGGGACTTATTCTTTGTAAAATCATAGCACCCCCAAATGAGTTATGGATCTTCTTTTCTAAGGAAAAGTCATTTGGTGTGATTACACAACATTGAGCTTTCCCAAAGTGTGAGACCTTTACAAATGGGGAAATATCTCTAAAGAAGGCTAGTTCCTCTTCCTAAACTACCGCCATAATCTATTCTAGTGCAGGTAAGCTAATCCTATCCTAATCTAACTTCCGAGGAGACATGGAGAGGAATAAAACAAGGAAAATATAGCCTACACTAAAACAGTGTGATATGCCGAGAAGGAAAGTGTTGATCATATATCAAAACTACCATGGAATAAGGAGAGGTGAGCAATAGAAAGGATGGACAAGTGCATCACAAACCAAAGATGGATTTCACATAGAAAATGTTCCAAAAATCCATGAACACAACTCCAAAACCTGCAATGAACATCCAAACATGCACAAATACATGTAATGAAGAGAGGCAAGAAGAAAACAACCAAAAAATGAGCAAGGATGGACAAATGCATCACAAAACACATTTTTATTGCTCCAGAAGTTTGCACAGAACATCATTTCATGGGTAAGAGGAAAAAATGCCATTATAGAGCAGGGGAGGAGGTTAAAACTCCATTTTTGACCCTGGGGAAGAAAAGAAGGAAGAGGTAGAGAAGAAGGATGAACAACTTTTACAAAATGAGCTAAAACTAGCTTTTATCGCTCAAACAAAATGAAGGAAATGAGAAAACGCAGGAAAATTGATTTTAAAAATATAACCACCAACAAGATTTGTTTAATTAGCTAGAAAAATGATGGGTTTCCATGAAAAATCCCATACTTCATTATACATTGCTTCGCAGAGCAAGAAAGAGGCCCATACTTCATTAATTTTTGTGGTTGGGGTCAGTTCTACATTTTCTCTCGTGCAGAGACATTTTCCCATTTTCTCCCATAAATATCCATAAAAAGTTAAAATTGAAGTATCCATCTTGTGGATAATTTCAACAACTTTCCAATGACACCAAAATCATGAAAAATTGAGCTCTAGTTTGAAAGATATGGCCCTTTGAAGATTTAGGGCAAAATGGTGAAATTAGGGTGAAAATCAGGTTCGCGAGGCCAAAATTTGAACTTTTCCCCTCTTTTTTCAAATTGGGAATTTTTTCTAGAAAATATCCATACCTCACTTCTTTAATGACACGTGGCACCTTCTGGTTGATCCATCGCTTCAAAACAAAAATTTTCCCCTTTTCACAAAATGGGAAATTTTCCCAAAATTCTCTGTGACACTGCCACTCTGCTGTGATGTGGACATGTGGTGCCATCCTATTGGTCGATGGGACCATGGGTTAAATTCATGCCTTTAAGTTTTTACACCAAAAAGAGGGTGAAATTCCTTATTTCCTTCCGCGTCCCACTTCCCCTTTTGATGACATGTCGATTTCTTATTGGAGTGGAGCCTTAACCAATTTTGTTTCCATTCTCTTTGCGGGCTTGTGGGCCAAATTTTTCCTTTAACCCGTTTTCCCCAAAAGGATAAGTGGAGAATTTCTCTTCATGCCTACACCAAATCACCAAATTCCTTGGTAAAATTTCCTTCTCTGCTCCACCGGCCTGAGCCTCTTTGGCACAAAACTCTCCCAAGCTCTGCGGGCCCGCCTAGGGAAAATTTCCCCTCTAAACTCTGTCGAGCCATAACTCAAAAATACAAAGAGTTAGGAGGACTTCTTTACCTTTCTGGAAAGGGGAAGAAAAATCCTATCTAATGAATCCATTTCTAGAATCTTTTGAGTTCCTGCAATGTGTGAAAATTTAAGTTGAATCACAACGAAGGAAAGAATGAAGGCAAATTAGCCAAAATAAGAAGGGGCTCATTTTGGATAATAGGACCCTTAAAAATTTCCATGAATATCACTAAGTTTTATGATGACCTAGGTAGTTTGAAAGTGATACCCATGGTTTAGAGGCTAGTTTCCTTACATATGATCTCTACCATGAAGCTCAAGTGGAGAATGCATAAGGGTTGTCAGATGTTTGTTATCACGATTATTGATAAGTTATAGAAGACTCCAACGAGCTCAACACTTGATGATCATCCTATTTTGACAGATTTTTTTATTTCCAGTGATATTTCTAGTGTGCCATCACATAAAGAAGTGGAATTCATGATTTTGATGTACCCATTTCATGAGAACCTTACATGATGAAAAATATCGAGCCGGGAGCTCAAGATTTAGTTATAAGAGTTGTTGAAAAGGTTCTTCGTAACATAGTGTGTCTCCTTAGGGAGAAACAATGATATTTGTGAAGAAGAAGGGAAAATCCCTTTGTTTTTTTATTTCGGGTAGCTAAATAAAGTAATGGTGAAGAACCATTATCCTCTTCCTTAGATAGATGATTTATTTGATCAAATGTGGGGAATGAGGGTGCTCTTAAGAATTATATTAAGTTGGGATATCAATAACTACGGACTACGAGAGGAAGAAATCCATAAGATAACTTTTCAAACTCGTTATGGGAACTACATGTTTACGATGGTCTCCTTCTTGTTGACTAATGTGACAAAAATGTTTATGAGCCTCATGAATGGGGTTTTAGGACCTTTTTGGATCAGTTTTTCATTGTGTTCCTTGATGATATTTTTATTTACTCACTCTCAGTGGAGGAGCACTAGGATCATTTGACATGGGTTTTATAGGTTTTGAGGGAACACATGATTTTTGGGAACTTGGAGAAGTCTCATTAGAGATTCATTATTTGGGCCACATAATTATAGGAGATGGTATCTCTGTAGATCCCTCAAACATTCAAGCTATCCTTGGTTGGCCATTCCCACCACGGTGAAATAGGTTAAGATATTCATGGGTTTAGCTAGCTACTATTGCATGTTTGTTCAATAATTATTTGGTATTTCTCATCCCTTTACTTCCCTTTAGTGAAAAGGGAATAATTTCATTGATCGAGATAAGTGTGAATAGGATTTTCAGTTTCTCAAGGAGTGTTTGACTTCTAATCTTATCCTGCATGCAGCCCTAGGTCCTTTGGATTTTTTTTTGGTTTGTATTGATTCTTTGTTAGAGGAACTTGGGGTAGTTCTCATGTAGGAGAACCACATTATTGATTTTGAGTCCCATAAGCTCAAGGATTGTAAGCTTGATTACCACACCCACAATTTTGAGCTTGTGGTAGTAGTGCATTCCTTAGTCCTTTGGAGGCACTTTCTTTTGGCCATTCTGTTTGTTTCACTGAATTATCATTTGAGTTTGTAGCACATCTTTTCACATCTCAATCTCAACACCCAAAAATGATGTTATATAGTGTTCTTTTGTGAGTAAAAATTGGATATTACGTATATTAGGGGAAATAATAATGTCATTCAAGATGCCTTGATTTTATGTTGACATCGGATAACTTCTTTGATTTGTCCGGTTAGACCTCGGGACGTGATCCTTCAAGATCTTCCTAGTGACATATTATATTAGGGTGTCGGGAGAGTGGTGGAGTCCCAGAGGCCCTTGGAGGGAAATTATTTTGGTTACACTTTAGATATTGATTATTTTATCTAGTTTCATAGGAAAATTCGTGTGCCTAGGGAAAGGGATTTACACAACTTTTTTCTTTCTAAGGCACGTCGATCCCCTTATAAGAATCATCCTAGGGGTGAAGAAGATGCATGCAGAATTGAGATAGTTGTAATTTTGTCTAGGGTGGCATCGAGACATTAAATATTTTATAGCCCATTGTCTAGATTACCAGAGGGTGAAGGATGAGCATTCTCACCCCATGGATCTTCTCTACCCACATGACATTCTAGAGTGGAAGTAAGAGGTATTTTCTATGGAATTTATATTTTATCTTCCTAGTTAATCATGTCATTATGACATCATCATGGTTATGGTGGACATATTGACCAATGTTTCTGTTTTTCACTTACGAAGGTCACTTATAATGTTGTCTCCATAGCCTAGGTTTTCTGTGATGACATTTTATAATGCATGGGATTACAAGGATGATAATTTTTGATTGGGATACAATTTATACTTCAGAATTATAGACATCATTTCAGTCAAATTTGGGCACACGGATTATTTTCATCTCCACCTATCACTAGAGATATATGGATAGACAAAGACGGTGAACTAGATGCTTGAGGATTTGTTAAGGATGTATGTCATGAATCAATAGAAGAAGTGGGATAACTATTTGTACCTTGTATAGTTCTCCTATAATAACAATTTCCACATCTCTATTGGCATAATTATTTATCAAGATCTATAGAGGAGACCATGTAAGACATATTTGATCTAGGATAGGTTAGATGATAGGATTTTTCTTGGTCCAAACTTACCTTTAGGACATGGAGCATTAGGTTATCCTTACTAGATAGCATTTAGAGTAGGCTCATGCAAACCTGAAGATGTATGTTAATACTAAGAGGGTTAAACATCACTTCCTAGTGGGTGAAAAGGTATTTTTTATAGCGCATCCACACAAGGGTCCAATCCATTTTGGAAATGGTTGTAAGATCTCCCTAATTTTATGGAACCTTTTCAGATCTTGGAGATTATTGGTCATGTTTCTTACAAGTTATCTCTTCCACCACACCCATCTCATGCCTATGATTTATTCCAGGTTTATGTTTTGCAAAATTATGTACCTTATATCTCTCATGTCTTGGATTGATTGTCCTTACGGTTGGAGGCTAAGGACGGTGGACATTAGACCTCATGTGTATTCTAGAGAACATGAGGAAGCACCTTTGGGGGTGATAATTTTACTAGTGTAGGGTTTAGTGGGATAGATATGATGAGATAACAATTACTTGGGAGGATGCAACATCTTTGAGTGCCCAATAACCTTATCTCTTCCAATGACTTCCTGGAGGAAATAAATTCTTAGGGGAGAGGGATGTAGTTCCCACCTCGTTTAATTCAATTTTGGACTATGATGACTCATTATACCCATTGTATTTACTATTATTTTGATGGATAAATTTTATATTGTGTTACTAAAATTATTATTGTAGATTTTGTTATATTATGTGGATTATGTTAGCATTAGGATACTAACTTGTTTTGAAGAGATATTGTTTAGGTATTCGATGTCGATGATAGTTTGATAATTTTTATGGGTATTGAGATGATGTCATTAATAGTTTTGATTAATTGGTTTTATTATAGATACATTATAGATGCATTGTCATAACCTTTTCTTGTTACATTGGATGGATGATAGTAGTGGGATTGAATTGATTAATTAGTCTTTAATTTTGGTTTTACTATCATCATAGTGAATGTATGATATTGTATCATTTAGTTTATGGTATTGGACAAGTATGATGTTTGATTCGAGTGTGTAGGTGATAGGTCTTACCATATGAGAACATGGGACTCAGGAAGGGCATCTCTAACTAGAAAAATAGGCCATGATGAGCCAATTCCCATCACCTTGTTTATTTTATATATTTTCCACTTTATTTAGACTATGGTTGAAATGTGGAAATTATACCCCTTTACCATGTGTTAAATTATTAAAATTTAATTCTATGGCTATGAACCCCCTTTGGTATCTCTTCTAGTTTATTAACTTAACCCCTTCTCTTATTGCTTGTTTGTGTTGTTTTAGTGCTAACCCCTTCCCACCTTGTGGGATTGGTTTGTTGTTAATTATTTTGGTTAAAATGGGATTAGGGGAACGTAATCATGTATTATGTAAACTAAAATACCCCTCCTAAATGCCATCTCTCTCCCAAAACTCAGATTTGGAAAAGAAAAAACATTTTGGAGTAGTAAAAACAAATCAATGGGGTATATTTACCTTTAAAAGAGCCCCTAAGATATATATCAATGGGTGGGTGAAATCCTTTATATGTTAATAGAGCCCATTTTCTTCTTTTAAATCTCCTTTAAAATCTTACAATTACATTTATTGGATTTGGGGATTGACTTAGATTTTGGGTGCATGCTTCTCCTTATGGAGATTTATTTGATTTTATTGGAATTATTATCTTCTTTTAATGAAATTCTAGTATAATTTTGGGGATAGATAATTGGTTGAGTCTTGGGTGGTGTAGTCAAAAAATCACACACTTACTATTAAATTTATACCACCGGGTATGTTATTTTATAGATGGATCTTGTGTAATAAAAGATTCACTAGTGACCCATCCCTTGGTCTTGTTGCTTGTTAGTTAGTCATCATTGTTATTTATTTGGTTCAATCATCACTTGTCTTTATAGTTTTGGGTACCTTTTAGAAGGTCTTAGGTGTTGTAATTTCCTCATTTTTCATTTTCAATCCTATACTAGGGCATCGCATGGCACCCCTATCTATGATTTTAGGTGCTCGTGTCATCATAATATGTGGTCTTAGGTTATTTATTTGAATTTGGTATTTTTGTTACCTCGTGCATTCCCATAGGTTGTAGTCATAATTTTTGGGTCATTACTATCGAAATTTGAACAAAATATCCATGTATAAACATAGCACACTCACTACATTATGGGAAAACATCTTACTATCAAAAGTAACTATCTACTAAGGTAAGGGACCAAATTTGCTAATCTTCTACATCTGGATCACACAAGCATAGGGGGAAATGGTTGTATTATTTCCATTCCATCCACCATTTGCATCTTTACATCTAGTTATTACCCCCTAATTCTGCGTTATTGGCATTAGGGCATCCTAGGCACAAAATTTCACACACACACATAGAACTACATGGGGTCCAAAATGTAGTGCAACACTCATTCGTAAGACCATTAGTTTTGTAGCTAAGGTCATTTTGAACTATTGATATGCATGTTTTTTTAGGAATTGATGCTTTGAATAGGGTTTTACATGTAGATATTCACAAAATATTTACGACAACATAGGCAACATTATTGTGACACCCATGTGATATGAATGAAGGTATTACGAAATATTGTGACATTTCCAAACACACATCTCAAGCATTTCTACGAGTCTGATAAAGGTGCCTAGATCATAGACCGGGGTGCTCTCGAGGTGCCCCAATACCATTCCAGTGCCTCACGGTATAGTCGAGATACTTAGTTATCTCCCTTCTTGAGGCTATTCGGTCACACCATTCCTAGTCTACACATTAGCCTCGCTATAGTCTAGTACACGATGAGGTAAATTAAATTAAGGTTAAAACCATATCTCTCTCATTTCTAATTATTTCAATACATCCATGTATTAAAAAAAAAAATTAGATCTAGCACTTTAGTATAGCATTTAATTTCTACTTAGATCAACTCATAAAATAAGAGAAGTTTACATTTTTCTATTTTTAGTTAATCATTTTGGTGAACTCAACTCTTTCAACATTTTGATTTTAGATCCTTTTTTAACACTTAGGTGGTTAAGCATAGTTCATATTTTCTCCCATCATGTCTAATTTTTACGTCAATCCCATTTATGATGAGGCTTCCATAGCTGAGCTTAAGGCTTTATATAGTGCTCCTATGATTTTACCTAACGATACTCAACAAATTCTCTTGGAAATCCAACAACATGTGCCAACTAGTCTTGCCGATTATCCTAGAGGTATATGCCTTGTTAATGACCCCATTTCTTTCACTCATTATACACCTTTTCATCTGGTTGCATGTGGTCCTTTTGATATGCCACCTGATGCTTTAGATGACTCTATCATTGATTACTTATTAGTGATTGATACTCAATCAGGCATGCCTCCTATCTCTACTCTAGCCACTCCAACTATTCCTATGTCTTCTACCACTTCCGATAGTACCCCTCACACATCTCATTCGAGAAATCATTCTCTCTTATATTAAATTGATGATCCCATTGATTCTTATGATGACCATAGCATTATTTTGGAACCCCATCTTCTACTGATCAACATCATGGGTCTCCTTTTCACATTGCTACATGTGACTCCTCTACTCCATTATTGTCTTCTCCTAAGGTTGCATCTACTATTGTACATGAGTCACCCCCACTATGGACTCTTCTTCTTCTATCCCCACATCCTCTACCTCCCCTACTACATCTTCACCTATTGATATTTCTTCCTTTCTCACTGCACCTACTAGGGATTGTGTTAATACTAGTCATCTTATAGCTCCTACATCATCATCTACCACTACTAATTTTAGCATATGACTCCACTATATCACCTCTTGACATCCCTATGATCACTCATAATGGAAAAATTCAACCACTTAATACATTATTTCCATCTCCTACCATCCCCTCATAGGATATTCTATCTCTCATGCATGTTTTAGGACAACTCCAATCATAATTTCATACTCTTAATTTAGAAAGTAGAGCCTATTATGCCTCTATTGACAAAAATTATTTACATGGAAATCTTGTTCCTAAAAAGATTCATAATTCCACCTTCCCTAAAGAATTTATCATGCCTAATTTCACATGCTTTGATGGTACTTGGTAATCCTCATGCTCATATCCTACATTACCACATGCTTATGACTGATTACTCTAATGATCATTTGTTTCTCAAGGCCTTTTACTATAGTCTTATTGATGAGGAACTCCAATGGTATACTCATCTACCTTTTAGGTCCATTATCACTTTCTATGACATGGAGGATGCTTTACTCCATCATTTCATTCTTAACAATGGCCCTAGGGTTATGTATGACCACATTCCTAATCTACATCAAGGATCCTCTGAACCCATCCGAGATTATATCTTGTGATTTAATGCTTGAATACACCAACTTATCTTCCAACCTCATGACTTAGAAAAAAATCATCTTTTATAGTGGTTTCATTCCTCAACTTAAACAAAGGTTACAATACAACACTTGTGATTCATTCATTCTCTTATGCTATAAGGTTCTTGATCTAGAATAAGATCTTTCATCCTCACATGTTGTGGAACCCCCACATACTTCTCCAATAGTTCCCTCTGTTGCTCCTCCATTCCCACCACTAGTTGAGTACCCAAAGAAATCTCCACCATTTTCTAAAGTGCATTCCAAAAAGTTCAACCCACTTCCTCACCACCACCACATCCTTCTCCAATTCCACAGTAAGCTCCTACTTCCACCACTCAACCTCATTCTCAAGATCCTTTGTATTTCTCTCCTCACACTCAACCACATGATGTGCCTCACATATTACTCAATAAATGATTGTTTTGGTTACCCTCTAACCAACATCATCCCCCACACTTCCTAAAACGTCAACTTGAACAAATTTATTGTAATCATCATCGCATCTCTATCCACATGGACAATGATTTCCTTGCCTTACGTGAAAGGATACAACAACTAGTGGACTTTGACATCATCTCCTTTTCCTCTCATGAGTGCTCATTATATCCTTCACCTAATTAACATTGGTGTACCATACTTAAGTATTTTCCATTAGGTGCTCAAGTTTTTGTCATGCTCCATTGCCACATGTTCATTCTCTACAAAATCCATCATTTACACCATCAAATTCATTTTATATATGCTCCATCCACATTATCCAACTCTTTATGATACTTCATCTCATGGTTTCCGTCAAGATGTCTGCATGCCCTGTAGTCACTACAAATTACATTTTATTTGGTTCATACACTTGTGATCCATCCATTCCACATGTTTCCACCACCACCCACCATCTTGGTCTTTGGTAGGTGATTATTATCACCTTATCCCCAATGAAGCACTCGTGTTCTTATGGTTCTTACACAAATGTTGAGGGATTACTTCTAAGAACCTTTCACCACACACTTCACCACTCATCTAGCGCAACTTAATCATTTCCCTATGATGCACTCTTTCTTACGGAGCCCATTCTTGACTGCTGAGGGGTCCTACTTACATGAGCCTATTCATTCACAAACTGGAAGGTATCATTAATCCTCCCCTCCCATTTTCATCACATTATCCTATTACAATCACTTTACATTCTCACATATTCATACATCTATTTTAAAAATTTATTCTATTATGATAATTCTATCACCTACACATTATATATGCTATCAATCATATCACATTAGTTACATCATCATTCACCATGTGTATTTTACCTACCATTGCTAACATCCTCATACACATTTATCTTCATCACCTATAATAAAATACACATGCTAGAACAATAACCATAGAACCATACCATATTCATGATATCACAATGGAAAAACATCTCAACATCGATCTAACATATATCAAAAATAGGTGTCCATACATATATCATTCATACACTCATCATCATAAATAAACATGTTTCATAATTAGGGGCGAGGCCCCCAACTCATATACAAACATCATTGTCAAACCTCATCATCACTATTACTCTCATGTACCATGAGAGCCCTAGAACTGGATGCCCCACCACCAACATGATGTTGTATTTCATAATCCCAAAACTTCTCCACCTACCTATGTAACATAGAAATTTCAGGACTCGACTCAAAAACTGACATTGCAAATCTACATATCATGCAAACACATATTGGGCTAAGTGATCACCACTTACCACCTCTCGAGCGCATCTATTATCCTCACATGCATCGTCCATCTCGCCAAACAACAATATACATGTCACTTATGCTATGGCCACTAGCTCAAATAGATGGGCATGATTACCTACAATGTTATCAACATGCTCAAGTATCCCTCCACATAGTACATCACTCAACACATTTTTCATCCATGTTCGGATTAATGTGTCCACTATCAATGACCAATAGGCGTCTCTTGGTAACACAACATACAAACCCACATTAGCTAGACATGTAAAAAACAAGATAAACACTTCATTAACCACAATATCAACATACACAAATACTTACGCTCTACCACAACTACTAATATAGGGTCGAGGACACCTCCTTTCCTTCTCCTCTCAATGGAAACTCCATAGCACCAAAAATATTGTGTATAGTAATACCCACGATGCACTTCCCACCATGCTCGATAATCCTCTGTGTACCTTGCTTCATTTCCATCTATAAGTGTTATAATTTGGTTGGCCTCATCATGCTCTAGTGGTATCAAATGATGTGATGTAGGCCCTAGCCTAGCGACCACCCTTCTAGGGGCTCGACACTTCGCAACCCTATGTATGGCTTTAGGGATACATCCTACACCATACCAAACTGCTGTGATACTCTCTCCATCTCGAAAAAGCTTTACCACATATGAAAATATATCCTCTAACCACATGGTCACTGGATACATCGCAACTCTGTGGCATCCTTAGGCCAGTCCCCATAATCATGATATGGCCTCCATATTACCAACTCAGGCCCCATCCTATTTATCAGGGATCTAAAACTATATGTGTTCATATTCTGGTGTGAAAATCCACCCAACATTGAGAATATATCTCATAACGTGACCACTCTCCTCATGGCCCTGCAAATGGTCTCAATACAACTATGTTGTCATATGCCCATACATATAGTAGTGTGGTGGCCCCTATACCCCCACCATGGTCATTCTACGTAAACTGATACATTTCCCTATATAAATGGGACAACACACACCATACCCACATGTATCTCATCCCATCATCCTCTATCCACTTATATATATCATGTGTATTATATAATATGCCCACACCCCCTCCCTCCATAAATATACATCATGCAATCACCACTTGTTATGAATTTCTACAATCATGGAACCTTAGACTATAATATCACATCCAAACTGATATGGGAATTTATAGGTACATGGGTCCCCTGCAAATTATCATCACACCGTGAGGATTTACACTCCATATACACTACTTCCATCACTTTTACCCTCTCCCCAAAAAATAGCAATCGTAATATGCGACATACATCCTCTAGTGTCACTATTATATCCCTGTAGGCAACCAAAATGTGCATGTGTCTACACACCATCTCTCGCACAATGTGGTCAACATGGGAATATTATGGGGCATATCCCCATATGTGATATATTCTATAGGATAGAACAGTCCATCACATCCCACTCATAATCTAACAACCCCTGGTCTAAGTAATGTACTCAGTGATGACCACCTGGAACTCGTTTGAGTGGATATCCCTCTACACAAACACCAAACAACAACAAGTGCAAGCATTTGAAAACCTTATTCAAACAAAAACACTTATTCAACACACTAGAATCATGTTTTCTTTCATTATCTACGAAATCAACAAATTTTGGACTGGAGCACATAGATGCAAGTGGGGTGCCCAGAGAAGGACACCGGCACCCAATTCTACGTGCTCTAGTCCCAAGGGTCACTAGTGCCCTCACCACTCTTATCCAAGTTCCAAATGCCAAGAAAATACAAAAACCCCAAATTTTAAAAATTCAACTAAAATTCCAATCACACCCTACATTTTTGGAAAAATAATGCACTTACCAACTCTGTAGTAGTATGCGATACTATAGTGGTCACCACTCTCTCAAACACACTAAGACAAAATGGTATCACTTAAGGCATCTTCACTTACTCCATCCACACTCTCACACTCACAAAAAAGACAAATGAAGTGATAAGATGCATTTTCACTTTACTATTTATAGTCACTTTTCAAATACTACCTTTACTGTGGTCCCTATTTCATGCTTGTTACCACAACTAATACACATTGCACCGTGTTGCTCATATCTTGAGCTTTTTACTGTGATTTACACCTCATTTATAGAATTATTTTTATAATTGCACATACCACCATATTGTAAATATTTCATGCACATTATATCTCCTAACCATACATGTTTTAACCTCTTACCATTAATTTTGGCTTGGATTTCATTCCTTTCATCACTCCCTCTTTCATTGAAAGGTGGGGCATATTATTGATGGTCCCCACTATAATCCCCCTTACATCACCATGTGTTAAAATTGTGAATCCAAAACCTAGAAATTTATACCGTGACATTTCACCATTAATCCCCCTAACGACTTAATCTAGGGACAATAATCATTTAACATTTCCCAAACACGATCACACAATATAACCTATCAAATCCCCTAATGAGCTAACTTAGGGAAACAAGTCATTAAAAATATTTTTACGTGACATTTCATCAATTTACATCAAATTCCCCCTAATGACCTAACCTAGGGGCAATTAGCACAAAATATCTCCATGAGTAACTAAATCAAATCTGCAAACGACCTCCCAGATGACCTAACTTGGGAGTTACATTCACCACTCTCTCCTAGATGACATAACTTGGGAATTTATTCTATATTTGAAGCTTGCTTCCATATGACCTAACTTGAAATAATTCTTTCATCTTAATTTTTCTTCCAAATGACCTAATATGGAAGCCACCTTGTTCATTGTACATTCGCTTCCACATGACCTAACTTGGAAGATACCTATTTCATATTACGTTCACTTCCAGATGACCTAACATGGAATCTTTCACATTACAGTGACACCCATGGAGTGGGGGAAAGAGTGCCTTTCCTTTATCACTCGTATATGGGTCAATTGTTTAATTAAAATTGTTTGGATCTAAAAATCAAAAAATTTGATCTCGAGTTCGTTTTGCGAGTGGCTAGATCTTGAGAATGTAGTTATAGTTTGGAAATTACACACTTTTCTCCCTACACTTTTCCTCCGGTGGCGGGATGCCCAAATCCTCCGATTATTTCAATCATATATAAGTGTTTGGGTTTAGAAGCGATCAATCCTTACCCATGAATTCATTATTAATACACATTCAAAATTATTCTACATTTAATCATCATTTTCATTTAGCATGCTTCATCTTAACGCTTACGCTTTTTCATTATGTTACATAAATAAACTCACTAATGGGTGAGTGCAGCAAGTTGGGGGACCAAAAAGTGGACATCAAATCCTAAATTTTACATCAAAAACAACAAAACATTAAATTTTCTCTTCGCAGGAGTTGAACCATGTCGAAAAATTAAAAACATGTCACAAAAATGGTACTATAGCATAGGGGAGACTGTTAGTTTTATAGAAATATTGATTTTAAAGTGAAAATAATATGATAAATATCATTTTATAATTTTTTACTAATAGTAGGTCTTTAAGAAACTTTTTCCCGTGAATGTTCATGTTTACATTTAATATTGTAACTTTTGTTTCACTTATTAGAATGTGATAAAACCTATACCATCCCAACTGTGGAAAAATTTTATACACGTTAAAAAAGTATTTGATTTCGATATTTTTAATGAAGTTATGGTGGGAAAATGGAAAGTGCTCCATTTTCTTTATGTTTTCAAACCACTTTCACGGAAAAAATCATAAAAAAATATTTCTAAAAAAAATACAAAATAAAATCTATCCCAAACAAAACAACATCTAAATTTTCACTAAAGGAAAAAAATATATATCAAGTTTTTGTCATCCACATCGTGAGCAAATGGTCTACAATATTATAGGCGTTTTGAAAAAAAAACCAAGTTATTGAATTTTGAGTGTTTAGTATAGCTAAACTTGTCTATTTTTTTAAAAAAATTAGTAGTTTAGAAACTAAATTCTAGAGGCTATGATTCATATCTATATAAGTTTTTCTAATTTTGAGTGTAAACATTACTAATAATCCATACAAGTTGATATTTTGTTGTTATTTGCAATATGAAGTCCACTTATGACCCCCTTTTTCCCCCAAACTTACTTCACTTACCCCGATCCATGGTTTGACACACTTTTATAGTTCTATTTGCACACTTCTACTACACATTTGCACATTCTTCTATAACAAGGACTTCTCAAGATTTTCTTAGGTACACATCTCTATCTACTTTATGTTACCAATCTTTCCACTTACTAACATAAAGTGGGGAAAATGTAGTCATAAAATCACGTACTTGCTATTACATTTATGCCACCGAGTATGTTATTTTTACATATGGATTTTTCATGATAAAATTATTCACTAGTAACCCATCCCTTAGTCTTTTTGCTTGTTAGTCGAGTCATCATTGTTATTTGTATGGTTCAGATTGTCACTTGTCTTTAAATTTTTGGGTGCCTTTTAGAAGGTCTTAGGTATCGTAATTTCCTCATTTGTCATTTTAAGTCCTATCTTTGGGGTGCCTAGGGTTATATTGTGGTGTCACGGGGTGCCCATGTCATCGTAATTTGTGGTCTTAATTTTTTTATTTGAGTTCGGTCTTTGCTTTTACCCCATCCATTTTACTAGGTCGTTGTCGGTAGTTTCAGGTCACTAGTGTCAAAATTTGAACAAGATATCCCAATATAAACATAACATACTACATTATGGATGAACATCTTACTATCAAGGGAAACTATCTACTAAGGCAAGGCAATGTATTTAGGCATCTTCTACATCTCGCATCACATAAGAACAGGGGAAAGGGTTGTATTCTTTCCATTTCATCCACCATTTGTATCTTTACGTCTAGTTATTGCCTCCTTCTTCTATGTCCTTGGTGCTAGGGAATCCTAGGTACAAAATTGCACACATGTGCACATACAACTACATGGGTTTTGAAATGTAGTGTAACACTCACTCATAAGACCACTAGTTTGGTAGTGAGGTCAGTCTGACCAATTCATATGCATTTTTTAAGGAATTGATGCTTTGAATAGGGTTTTGCAGGTAGAGCTTCACACAACATTTACAGTGACACATGCGACATTATTGTGACACCCATGTGACAAGAATGAAGGTATTATAGAAATATTACGACACTAGAAAACTCATATCTTGAGATTTTCTGCAGTTTACAACGCCTAGATCATAAACTAGGGTGCCCCGAGGTGCCCCATTACCCTTCCATGTTCCTTAGTTAGATACTTAGTTCCTACCCTTCTGAGGCTATTCGGTCACAAATTTCCCCATCCGCATATCAACCTACTATAGTCCGAGACACAGTGAGGTTAGTTAAATTATGGTTAGAACCATATTTCTCTCATTTCTAATTTGGGATTCTTCTTTATCATACCTCAATTTCGAAGGGATGGGGTTTCGTTGGGTCTTGGTTTTCTTACGTTTTAGATATTTTTGTAGAAGAAGAAAATTATTAGAGAGCTTGGAATTGAATTGTGCTTCTTGATTTTGTGAGGTATGTACTCACTCTTAATTGATTATTACATAGGTAATGAAATTTTTCTTACCTTCATGGTTGATTTTATTTTTACTTTGAAATTTTTATGCTTGTGATTTTTTTGTTTTATCCATCTACCCTTGAGGGGAGTGGATTCGAGAATTTAATGGGAAGACAAAGGAACCCCTTTTATTTTTCACCCTCATTTCTTGATGCCCAATTTTTATTGGTTTATACTCTTTCCCCTTTTTTTTTTATAGGAGGTCATTTCCATTTGGTTTGGAAATCATCTCTATATTTTCCTAAGGAGGCCTACTGAGGTTTAAAAACCTCGATAAAGATGGGCATGGAGAAATAATGAGAAACAAAGAGAAAATGATGTTTGGTGGGTTTTCTTGAGATAATTTGGTTACTTTGGTTTTGAAAAAACTTAGGGATATCCTTATCCCCTCTTCCTCATTGGTAGAATATTGGATATTTTCAAGTGTTATGGTAATTCTATGTTTTTATTAGATGATTTGAGTGTTGATATCTCTTGGCATATTTGTTTATTTTTCCTCTCCCTTATGTTAGTTAGAGGCATGTTTTTCCTCTCCCATGGGCTTGGAGGGACGATAGCATGTTATATTTTTCAAATTAGATGCACGTGATGATGCCAATTGATTAGGTGGAAAACCAAACCATCTCTTATTCCCTTATTGGAAGAATTTGTTGTTGGTTTTAAGAGCTAGGTGAAGCTTGAACATGGAGTTGAAGTTGGAGAAAATAATTTTGGCATATTTTTTGAAGTTGGAAATTTATAAATTTTTGGCATGTGGTCTCCACCTTGTAGGGATTTCTTACTTCCATTTTAAATTGAAATTATCTCTTATGTGAACTTAGGTGAATGTACGAAATGATTTTAGTTCATAATTATATTTTGTTGACATTAAAGGAATATGTTTTCTTTCTTGCTAAAAGACTTGGATGGCTATTTTTTTAAATTGTAGCATTAATTTGAAAGAATTTTATTTCACATTAGAAGAAGAAAATAATCTTCTTGTTGTATATTTTTCAAAATTTCTATAGTTTTCCTTTTAAAATGAAATTTTAAAGAATAAGAAAGAAGGATTTAATTGTTTGTTTTATTGCAGTAAATTATAAATGTACAAGTAAATTTAAGATTTTTATTTTATAAAATATTTAGCTACTCAATTTTCCTCTTCTCTCTCATGAATAAATCTAACAAAATTCATGTTTCTCCATATATTTATAAGTTCACAATCTCTGAAAATGAGTTTACTTTTATCTCAATTTTTTTTTATGAAATGATGTTGTTCTCAGAATAAGCTGAATCTTGTTCGGTGACTCAATTTTGGAATGAGTAAATAAATATGAAAATCCTCATATATTTTTGTACATGCGTGTAATTATTTAGACATGTATTTATATAAATTTAAATTAATTGGGTTAAGTCCCTAAAAACTTAAAATGGTGCTCAAGTTGTTAAAAAAAGTAACAAAAAAACTTGAAGTAATTCATTATTTATTTTGTTTGTTTGTGTGTGTGTGTGTGTGTGTGTGTGTGTGTGTGTGTGTGTGTGTGTGCGCTTGCATGTGCGTGTGTGTATTTATATAAACTTTAGGGAGGGTTAGATGGCTAGTTATCCTAACCCCACTTCCCATTATCTCTTTCCACACCCATTGTTGTGTCATGGCCACCTATGACAACATTTCCATGGTTTTGGAAATACTACCACCACCATCTCTCATGCGTCGAAACAAATCTCTATGGGCTCGACTATAGATCCTTTTTCTACCATTCAAGAACATTTTTAGGAATAATAGATATAAACAATAAATGTATATATTTATTTACTCACCGATAACTCATTCTGTAGAGGGATACATTCCTAAAGAGTATCCAAAAACAATAATAATCTCTATGAAAACCCCTAGTTGTGAAATATTCACCTAGATCCACTATGTTTCCTCTCAAAAAACAAAACTATTCAAAAAAATACCAATATAGAATAAATTATGATTCTACATCTAAGAAAACATGAAATCAAAACCCTAAACAAGTATCTAAATTAAAATGGAAAGGAAATAATGAAAGGATGATCATCCAAATAGACTTGAGCTTACATAAATATCCTCCTTCTTCTTGTTAGACTTACAACCAAAGAAAAAGAATAAAATTTTAGAAAAATGAGGAAAAAATATTTTGTGAGAATCCCACAAGGAAATTAGGGTTTCCTTGGTTTCCCTATGATCAAATGGTGGAGGGGCCTTTGATCTAAGGGATGTCTTTCTAGGTTCATTTTAAGAAGTGGGTGGTAAAATGGAGGTGGAAAATCCTTGACGAATATAGGTGGATCCACTTTCGTGTAAAGGAAAATTTTTCATTTTTTGAGAACTAAAATTTCACCTACACAAATGGAAAAATTGTAGATGATGACATCTTGTTGTCACACGTCAGGAATCCTTCCTGATGTGTGATAGCAAGAAATTTTGTCACGTGTCAAGAATCCTTCTTGATGTGTGACAGAAGGCTTGTTGTCACGTGTCAAGAATCCTTCCTGACGCACGATAACAAGACATTCTATCATGCGTCAGAAAGGATTCTTAACGCGTAATAGAAGTCTTGTTGTCACATGTTAGGAAGCCTTCTTGACACATAATATAAGGGATTGCTATCGTTTGTCAAGAATCCTTCTTGATGCATGTGAAGGCTTACGTCGTATGTTAAGAATCCTTCTTGATGTGTGACAAAAAGCCTTCTATCATGTGTAAAGAAGGATTATTGACGCACGACAAAAGGTATTTCTGTTACACTTCAGGAAGGCTTCCTAACATGCGACAATAGGCCTTCTTCCACATGTCAAGAAAGGCTTCAAAACCCTATTTTTTCCTATAAATACCATCCCACTAGTCAATTTCACATTTACACTCTCCGGTTCCCAAAATTTCTCATTTACAGGAATCAATTTCAAGTACAATCAAGCTCAAGGAAAAGTACAATAGTGAATATAAGTGCAACCCAGGCCAAGCTCAAGACCAAAATAAATTAGAAAATCCAGTTAACCCCCAAGCCCATTCCAAGGGAAAGATACTCTACAGGAATTTGTTATGCCCCCACATTCAAATAGTTTTGTAAATGAATTCAGAATACAAGGATTTGGTCAATGCATGTGATTTTTATGGGCTCATTAAGATGCCCCAGTTTGAAATAGATCATGATATTCTAAATTACCTACTCTCATCTTATAGTATAAAGGAAAATTTATTTACTATTCTTGTGGATGACAGGTTGTATGTTTCAATTCAGTGTCTATCCAGCTGATATTCATCGTTTAATAGGCCTTTCCTACAAAAATTTCCCCATTGTCACAATGAAATAAACCCTCGTCAAAACCGATAAAAATTACCTCGAATTGAATTTCAGTTTCCATGTTGATTGTATGTATAAACTGTTTTCAATTTTCATTTTATATTTTTAGTTTTCAATATTAATCTCTAATCTATAATCTCTAACATGTAATCTATTTTCAATATTAATTAAATTGGATTTTTGGATTTTTACAGCTCATGTCAACAAATCAAGATGTGGTGTGGATATGCAAGGAATTACACACCACTTTTTCTCTTGCTATGATCTATTTCTTTCAAGCCATAGCTGTTTTGCAGGGTCGGGAAATGGATATACCAAAATGGGCTATTGCATACATTCTTGTAACTATCGGAAAACAAAAATTTGATTGGTGCACATTTTTATCAAATAAAATAAAAACTGATATTACAAATGCATCTCTTTCCGAAAAACCATTTATTCACTCCACAAACTATCTCCTTGGCCTTTTTTATGAGGGTCTTTTAAATTTAAAATACAAACAATTCCTACTTACACAGACATGACAATGAAGAATTTGTTGATTCCATTTCAAGAACAACAGGTATAAGTTTGTATTTCAACATAAGACTAAAATTATGTTCATCTAGAATCTGATTAATTATTGACTATTTGTAGAAAAAAATTTGGAGGCCCTTTTGTGAAAAAAAAGCTACATCAAGAGGAAGAGGCCAACAACATGATGAGGTGTTGGTAGATTCGTAATATGAAATGGAAGTTCACTCATCTCTCGAGCGCAAGCGTTTGAATTTTTTAATGCCAAAGATGTAATACCCTAACATGTACTATTTACAAATTCCCATTTTGTATTTTCAATTTACCATTTACCATATTGAATTGACATACAATTGGATTCTTGACATTGGGAACTTTGGACAATACCGGGGCTTCTCAAATTCAACCATATTCACCAACTCACTTGGTTCATTTACATGCAATTGTCTCTTCTCAACAACCTACACAATAATCCCAGAACACACATCTCAAACAAAACCAACTACTACTCCAAAGACGGTCACCTCAAGCTCCGCAAAACGTTACCCTCAAAGCAAGTATGATATAATTTCTTAAATACAAGACTCAAGTTTTCAATAGTTTAATAGTTTTTCATATGATTTTACTTGCACAATAAATTCCTTCACATTAAGTAAAAATAGAAGCACCTCCCCCTCTACCAATACAATTAAAAATGCCAACCAGAGGTTCAGGGAAAAATAACATTGGTAAACACATGCCAATTCCTCTGGCCCCTAGTGGGACACTAAACATTTCCTCATTATTTCGAATTCCAACCCTCTCTCTTGGTGGCTTGCCCAACACAATGGGCATATCAATTTTAAATAATATAAATTTAAATGAAGATTACTTGGGCATTGATAGCAATGACCCATCAGTATTTTTTAATACACGTGAGATGATTCAAGGCCAACATGTATACTTCAATTTCAAATTTCATTACTTTTCATTTTAGATTTATTTATTTGAATATTGATTTATTTTATCACAAATAGGATCAAGCCACCCAAAGGTGGAAACAAGTAGCATTTGATGATTGACCAAACAACCCCCATACCTCTCGAACTACATCATTTTCTTTAGATACGAGATGGTGAATAATTGCTACCATTTACTTGAGAGAAATTAATTGGTAATGATTGTCAATCCCATGTCACTTAATTTTATTATACCTCATATAATCCATCTTATAGAATGGGAGAGATGAGCTAAAGTAATAATCAATGAAATAATAAGTCGTTATGAAATTTATGGCAAAGGGAAAGTTTATACGTTGTAATCTAGATACAACTGTGAAGATCAATTCCTTACTTACCCAAGTAAGAGGTGGGACGATCACGTATAACAACAACTATAACGATGATATTTTGGATAAAGTATTAAAAAAATTAGAAAATATTAGTGTTGAAGCCTAGACATATTTTAACAAATGGTATAAGGACAAGGATCGGTAGCGCAATTGTAAATGATGAGAGATAGAGCGGTTGTAAGTATTATGATGAATTGAGTGGACATAGATTTTTATCTTCAAGCACGATCATGAAATGTGGTAGGACAAAGACATTTAAACCTTCTCAAAATATTCTTCTCTCTACTTGTAATGAATCAATGATATGATGACATTAGATGTGGATGATGACATTAGTTTCAAGTACGATCGTGGATGATGAATTGTATAATGGATAATTGTTTTAAGAAAAATTGGAATGTGTTATGATAGAAACATCTTAATATGGAAAAATCTACCTCTCTCTACTTGTAAAATTTGAATGTGTGATTTTATCCAACAAAGTTTAAACACTTTATCAAAGAATTTTGAAAATACAAAAATAAATTAAACATAATTGTAAAAACTCAAGCAATGTCATATGATAGGGTTTAAGTTACCTCTTGTCTTTTAGATGGCTGTGACAAAACATATGGAAGGAAAATGAGAAATCATCCTTCGTAGTGTGTTGCATGCTAGAAGATATTCGATTCAAGAAAACTCAACACGAGAAATAGATTAGTATATAGATGGGTGAGTTTCCTGACATTGTTAGTCCTGAGAAGTGAGAGCTTCCTAGGATGGATGTCAACCCACGTTTTTAAAAAAATAAATGAAATAATGATTGATCAGATTAACGAAGAAACAAAAGATTAAAGAAAAATGCAAATGATAACTTGTACATGTCTGGATAGTAGAAGTCTGGAAGAGTATAATAGTGGAAGAATATGCAGATCTGAACTTTGAATGTCTTGCAAATTAGTATGTGACAAATGCATGTAACAAACATATTTTTAAAATAGAATTTTGTATTCAACAAATCCAAAATAGTAATTATATAAAACATATTTTTATAAATAATTGTATTTAAAAATGTATATATATATATATATATATATATATAGTTGTAGCATCTTTAATGATAACAAGAGCTAAAATAAAATTTTGTAAAAAGCCTCCTCAATCAATACTTACATCTATAAAGTTAATAAGAAATTGAATAAATAAGCACAATCAATATTTGCATCTATAGAATTAATAATTGAATAAACAACCATAATCAAACAATAAAAGTAAGGTCAAGGAGATACCTATTTAAAGTTGAAACAATCCATTATCAATAGCTGATTCAAATTCGATGTTCTCTTCTATAGAGTGTGATGACACACCAATTCCAGTCTCATCATTGGGAATAGTTGTACTTGTAGTTGTATTATTTACACCTCTTCTTTTAGAAAGGGAATTCCAATGCACAATTGCTCTGTCAAAAGGAAATTTTTCCATGGAGTAGCGAGAAACATAACACCTCATGCAAATTTCTAGATTTTTATCCAACCTGTTTCTCAGTTTTGATTTTATAAATGATAAATCACTAAAAACCCTTTCTGCTCCACAAACACCAAAATCATTGTTTAGCATAACTCATATAATCTAAAATATTCACTGATGTCTTCTTGTAAGATAGTAATTTGATAGATTTCTTACTAGAGCCTTGTAATAACACCACTCTTAGAAGGTTAGTCCAAATTTTTATATTGGTTCCTCATTTTTGTTGCAAAATTTGTTGATTGAGACTTTAATACATGAAAATTTAGTATACCTTTTATTTCCATACCCTTGACTACTAAAGTCTTTATGAAATGTTCTATTATTGTACCCACGGATTTATGGAAATGCTTTCTTATAAAGTCTACACAAGCACCTTGAGTATTCCAAAAATTAGGAGTCATCTAAATTTTTTTAAGCTTTATTCTAGTTTCAACTATAATGAGACTCAAAGAGACTACATGTCACGGGAACATCTTCTTGTTCCGAACACTGTAATATCTTGACGTTTTCACAAAATGTGTAGTGGTATGTCCCTCCCATTAACATTGATGCAGAGGTGATCATGGATATTAAATCTCAAATATTTACTAGGGTTTTTAAGATCTAATAAATATTTCCAATTCTTGAAAATAGGTGTATTAAAACTATCTTGGGAACTATACAAGAAATCAAGACTTTGACATACCATTTTTCTCATTCGTATAAAATCTAAAATATAGATTAATCTCCCCTATGCATGCTTCATGAGTGTATTGATATCCTACAAAATTGGAAGAATACCAACCAATGTAAGCAATGTCTCAAAATAAGTTAAACAGAACAACAAGTCCCTTGCCCTATTAACTTCATGACAATATTTGTGCATGAAACCAACTAACGAAGGATACTCCTCACGAAATCTGAATGTAGGTTCATAAACAGAAATCCATCTTGTCTCAACATTCTTCACAAAAAAATTTCATCTATAATTCCAATTGCAAATTTTGGAACTCAAGAAATATCTTTGGGATGCTTTCCATAGAGGCATGAAGTTCTCTTATAAGGTCTTCTACTTTAGAAATATTTTCATAGTTGCTTACCATTTTATATGCTAAATTCATAATGTGATCCATATAGTGAATTTCTAGCATATAAGGGCCACTTGTTGTTTGCGTAATCTAACACACATCATTATACAAAGTGATTCGCATGAATGATGCACCATCTACTTTGACGCATACCAACTTCATAGTAATTTCATAATCATTCATTCCAACAATATATTTCAAATGAGAAACAACTATTTTATGTAGGTTTTCGGCATTACAATTTTCAACCATTTTCATAACACCCATAGATGAGGTGTCCTTATATGATTTTATAATGTATAGATGTGGATACATACCCATGTAGTGTTGTCGACTATTGTCACTTCATCAATTGAAAGAGAGATAAACTTATCTTTTTTACATTCTCTTTCAAATCTTCCTTCTCTATCATCGAAAGGCATTTTTCCATTTCCCATGCACTAGTGTCGAAAAATGAGCACGAGGTACGTTGGGCATTCCATTATATTGATAAAAACTTTGAAATCAAGGAAATCTGAAATATGTCTTCCTTTCTTTAGTATGTGAAATAAAGTAGAGAACTCGTATGATTTTTGCATACAGATTTGTTTGATTCATCTTTCCAATTTGTGATGTCATTGTTCCTCCCTTTTCTTTGAGATGTCTTTTTTTTCTATTCTACTTCATAATCGTGTATTTAACATGCATGCATTCTTTTTCAATTTTCCACCCGTGTGTTTTGATTTTCGGCCATCCTCCCCGTTGTAATGAAATATTATTTTCCACTATGTTTTTCTATAGTGTCTAGCTTCGATTGCGATTTTATTGCTTTCCCAATTTCCACGTACATATTGTACATGTACATTTAGATGGGATCTCTTCTACATTATATAACTGTACAAGTTTGATAAACAAAAATTTGGCAGCCCAATCAATCTTGTAAGTCCTTCCAATTGTCCACATATTCTTGTTTGTTTTCAATGCTTTACTTTTTTGAGTAGAATTTTGAGCAATATCAGAATCACCTAGTTTCCTCTTTCATGAACTAGAATTTGAATTTGATTTTTTGTTCCATTTTGTTGAGTATTTATATGTACAATATCTTGATACACTCCTGGTTGCACCCCATTAAGAAGAATATCTTCTCGATTTGGTATCTCAACAGTATATCTTCAAGATCGGCATGGTATCATCATAGATGCCATTTGGTTAATCTTGTGTGCAAAATGCATGCCCACCTTGATATTACCTTCCACACAGTTAATACTTTGATTATTTTCATGGTGGCAGCTATATGGGTGTTAGTTTTTGCGGTATCCGTAATGTGAGAGTTTCCAAAATAATTGAATAGGGACTTTTGATATTTCTTAGTTACTTTTTGGGTTTTCCCATTCTGAACACTAGCACCTTCCATTATTCGAAATGATTTGTGTGTCACATAAAGAAAAAATTCACATGTCGAGAAAATTTAGTCATGCGTTAGAGTATTGAGTGGCATGTCGATAAACAAAGTGATTCGTGCATCGAGATAAACCCATATCACCCATCAACAAAAAAACTAAGTCACACATCAATAAACTTAGTCTGTCATGCATCATAAAATGTAATGATTCGCATCAATGAATATCCTTGTTTCTTGTCAGCAAACACAATGAGTTGCTCGTCAGGATAAATCGATGTCACGCGTCACTAAAAAAACTAAGTTATGCGTCAACATACTTAGACCTATCACATGTCAACAAATGTAATGAGTCGTGCATCAACAAATACCCTTGTCATGTGTTAAAAAACCCTTTTTCACCCATCAGCAATAGCTCCATGTCGTGCATTAACTAATTAATCAAATGATAAATTTGTACTATGCTCTGGTGCTTAGAGTATGCAAGTTCACAACTTCACGATATTGGTAAGGTACTAGTGGTAGTATACTACCTAGCAAATCACCAACGTTTTTATAGAAGATGTTTTTGAATGTAGGTAAAGTTAACCCCAAAAATGTATCTATTGTAAATTTTAGGTGGACAGGACAGCGACCTACTCTAAAAAAATTACCTTTTCAAATTTTCCTAAAATGAAATGTTTTCCATATTACAAAAATTCATCACTAAAATTATCCATAATCTCTTTTTAATCATAATCTTTTCTTTTGAAATGGTTTCACACATTATGATTTGTTTTTATAGGAAGAATTTAATCATAGTTTAGCAAAAATTAAAATGGGCATGGGTCCATTAGGGTGACCAAATTGAACCCATGCCAAAAATTCTTCCCTTATGCATTTTTATAACCTTAATTTTTTACTAGATTTAACTTACACTCTTTTAAACCAATTTAGTTAATTTGGCCCAACATGTTTAATCACCATAATAATATATAATTTAAATGTCTCTCCTAAGTTGAATGACCCTTGGTGGAAATTTTAACAATCATGTTTTTGTGACCTAGCATATTCTTCATCGTTATAATTTTATAAGCGTAATTTAATAGTATTATTATAACAAAACAATTATCCCTAGTTTTTTTACGAGTTTCATTTTTAGTTGTTGGATAGTTTGGAATCATTCCTTTGGGTGATATGACATATAGTATCAAATATTTGTTTCAACACCATATTCTATAGGGATAAAACCATAACTAGTTAGTAAATTGAGTTAGGTAAACAACCCGGTGAATGAACATTTGTGCAAAACCTATTGTACCTTTATCCCTCATGTGTAAGATGACGGGGCATGGTACCAAGTGACATAAGATGAATATATGAGGTTGTGAATAGTCTCCCCAAAATCCTACTAGAGTAGAATTTGGGCCACGAGATATTACGAGGCACTAGAGAAAATGATAGGATTTTTGTAGGATCTCCTTAAAGACAACTATAGATAGTAGAGGAGGTCATTCAAAATTACTGAGTGAGGAAAATATAGATGAGGCATTGCACAAACCATCATGACTCACCTCATTATGAAAGGTATCATATCCCTTAAGTATTATTTGAGTGAATATAAGAGGCACACCTTCTCGGTCAAGCAAATGAGATGGTGCTATCGGGGATATTCTTCATTTTCGGCCACCTACTTATGGAGGGATAATTAACAGATTTTGGGATGAGTCACGGTTCCTTACTATTCATAATCAATTTATATTACACCCATATGAGAGTAAATTCAAGTACCATATTTTCATACACATCCTCTAATACGTAGAAGATGTTTATTGAAGAAATGAGGAGTGGAATATCCATTTGACATGTGAGATAGTTACGTAGGAGTTATTCAAGGGTGTTTTTGGGCTCGATACATGTATGAAAACATTTTTAGAAGAGGATAGATGATTTTCATGATATTTGACAAGGACTAAACAAATTAACATAGTATGAGTGTCATTTTTGGACCTATAACCTGAGAATGATAAATTACAGGTCAACGGGTTCATTAAGGGCATGAATGTAGATTGGCGAGGGTAGTCAAGATTGTATATCCCCCAACCTTAGGGAAGGTGGTGGAGAAGGATTATTTAGTAGAGGATAATAAAAATATGGCTTAGGAGTCATGAAGATAGGAATAAGAGAAACATATATGAGTGATTTCATACTTTATAGGATCTTAGGTCATGATGCTATGCCCCATGCATGAGAGGATATTTTAGACCTGCTTAAGTCATCTCTAAGACCCCCTCCACACCCATAATAGAACTCATGCAACACTAGGCTCCTCAACATCATATATCTATACTTGTTCAGGAAATTCATAGAGTTAGGGGCCGAGGAGGTTATATTCTGGGAAGAGATATGAGACTAGGTGGTCAGAAGCCCCTTTAGGCTTGTTCACAATAGTCCTCTAAGGAAAGACCCATGGAATCGGATCATCGGTTTACATGAGGGAATCCCTCATAGATAAACGTTGGGATAATTTATTTGTGGATCTCTGAAAATTATGCCCATTTTTCCCCACAGAGACTATCTTTTTCTAATATAAAAAGGATCCAATTTCGAGAAAATATTAGGGAGGTAGGATGCACTAACCGAATATGTGCTTTATGATGGAGAAACATCCGGTGAGTACCAACTTATGGTTATTCGGACAACATATATGATCGAGAGGAATATTAGTTACTATTTTATTTGATTCAGTACTTATGATTATTTTATATCACCTTCTTTAGTGGATTGGTGTGGGCTCATAGCCTCTAGGAAGGTAGATAAATGGTAGGTAGAGTTGTCCATTGGGGCCAAGCTCACTTTTTATACCTATGTTAAGAGTTGTATTCTTTATTTATGTATGTTTCCCACTATTGTAGACCTTTGTATTTTACCTTTGGGATCTTATGAGGTTGTTTTGGGCCTAGATTGGCTTGATTCTCATTGGGCCAAGGTTAATTGTTGAAAAAATATCATTGAGTTTTATGATGACTGGTTAGTTTAGCAGTGATATCTAGGTTCAAAGACCAGTCTCATTATGTATGATCTCCTCCATACATCTCAAGCAAATCATGAAGAAGATTTGTTAGATGTTTTTAATCATGATCAATGATAGGTTATAGGAGACTTCAACGAGCTCACCACTTTATGATCTTCCTATTTTTAGAGAGTTTCCTTACGTATTTCCTCACTTTCTACTATTCCACCATGTAGAGGTGTATTTCAAGATTGACCTTGTACTGTGTGTTGTATCTGTTTCACTAGAACCTTATACGATGATGAATCATGAGCTTCACAAGCTCAAGATTCATTGGAGGATTTTTTAGATAATGGTATTTTCTAAATTAGTGTGTCTCTTTGGGGGCACAATGGTGATATTTTTGAAGCATAAGGACAAATCCCTTCATTTGTGTGTTAATTTTAGGAAGCTGAACAAGGTAACAATGAAGAACTATTATCTTCTTCCTCGAGATAGATTATTTTTATTAGATGTGAGGAGATAGGGTGTTATATAAGATTGATCTTAAGTTGGTATACCATAAAATATGGATTGTAGTGGTAGACATCCATAAGACATATTTTTAGACTCAATATGGGAACTATGATTTCATGATGGTTCCCTTAAGATTGAATAATGTGCCAACAATGTTTATAAGACTCATGAATGTGTTCTTCAAGAAATTTTTGGATCTGTTTATTCATGTGTTCCTTGATGATATTTTGGTTTAGTCACGCTTAGTGGAGGAGAAAAAGGAGGATATGAAATAGGTGTTACGGGTTCTAAGAGAACATAAGATTTTGGATCTTGGAGAAGTGTTCCTTCTTTCGTTTTGAGATTCAATTCTAGGCCACATCATTATAGGCAAAGTGGTATCTTTGTAGATCCCTCAAAGATTAAAGATGTCCTTGATTAGCCAACCCCACCATAGTGACAGAGGTTTAGAGTTTTCTAGATTTATAAGCCTACTTTCACAAGTTTGTTTAGGTATTCTTTAGAATTTATCATTCCATTACTTCCCTTCAACACAAAGGGAAGAAGTTCATTTTGTTAGAGAAGTGTGAGTAGTATTTTTAATTGCTAAAGGAGATTTTGAATTTTCTCTTATCCTTGTATTCCCATATCCTTTGACATATTTTGTGGTTTGCATTAATGCTTCACCAGAGGACTTGGGGAATTTATCATGCAAGAGAACCACAATATTTATTTTGTGTCCCATTAGCCAAAAGATTATAAGATTAATTACTCTACCCATAATCTTGAGCTTGCAGAAGTGGTGTATGCCTTAGTTTGTGGAGGAAATTACTTTTGGGAAGAGAATTTATTTTGAGGAGAAATCATTTGATTTTTGACACTTATTTTTCGTAACCCAATCTCAATGCATGATAACAACGTTGGATTGAATTCCTTTGTAATTATAATTTTTATATTCAGTATATCAAGGGAAAGAAGAATGTCATTGCAGATGTCCCGAGTAGATGACGACATGTGATAGCTTCCTTGACCTTTTGGTTAGTGTGTGCATGATTTGTTTTAAACTAATGCTAATGCAAGTAAAGAATAACACCTAATAGCCTTTAATTAGCGAAAATTCAACAAAATATTAAGCACCATCAAGATAAGAATTAAACAAGGATAGATACTAACATTCATCATATTCAAAACTTTTAAACTAACAATGTTAAGTGTCTAAATCCTCTATTCTCTAACAAAAAAAATGAATGGACCTATGTAGGCTCCATGGCAATAAAAATGGTTGTCTTTAGTACTCTAAGAACCTAGGAGGGAGGGCTTGTCAAAGTTGGACTACAAGACCCTTTGACACCTCCCATATGACCTAAGCACTTTTGGCTAGAAAAGAGGCTTAACTCTCCAAGTGGTGAACTCTCAAGAAAACAAAGGAAAGTTTTTAGTCTATTTTGCTATATGCTTTGCTTTTGTCTTCTCAAGAAGTTTAGGTGTAGGTATAAAGGTAGAAGGAGGGCTCCTTATATAGCCCAATGGATAAAGGAAACACTTCATCCCTTTGCATGTGGGATAAAGGTAAAACAAGATTAGGAATGGATAAGGTTGCTTTATAAAAGGTAACCTTACTTTAGAAGGGTTTAATTTATGCTTAGCAAGTCATGGGAGTTGGGGGGTGTTTTAATTAATCAAAGGTGATTAATTAATAGGTAGATGTAAGCTTATAGAAGCTAATTAGAGGAATATTAGTACGATTTAGGCTATTAGAAGGGGATTAAATCAATTAAATATTGATTTATTGGTTAAATGAAGGGAAAAGTAATTAATTAATAATAATTAATTAGTCTAGATAGAAGGGGTGAATAATTAATGGAAGGTCATTAATTAGGATGTTAGTTGGATAGGTGACTTAACTAATTAGTGTATTGTAATTAATTAACGATAATAAGAGAGAAGATGAGTGCTTTTGATGATATGTCGTCAATTTGTGAGAAAGGGAGATAATTAGCACAATTTAAGTATTTAAATTGCTCGGGCGTAATTATGGGTGTCTACATTTGCCCCTCTTTGGGGTGGTGTAAGTGACGCCACTTCAAAGATAGTAGATAGATGGAATTTTGAAAGGATAGAAGAAAAATTAGTAGGAGGGAGAGATGCCCCCTCGAGTGTCGATGGGGTGATGAAGGAAGATGATCGATGATCGAAAAAGGTGAGAGATAGATAGAAGAATGGGAAGGGGTAGGATGCCCCGGGAAGATGAGAAGATTAGGGGTGAGAGGAAAGTGATGCAGAAGAAATATGGAGGAGTGGAGAGAAGAGATTAGCCTCTAGCCACTTTGTTTATTGGAACAATTTTTATGTCATCATATTGCCATAAGAGCTACGTCATCGGTCCTTATGAAAAATATAAGCATACGACAAAGGTAGAATGACATGAAAAGCCATACTACGAACAATTGTCCATTGCTGAAAATACCAACCCCATGCAACATACAACAATGCAATGCAATATGAGAAGGAAACAAACTCATTTAATAGGGAAAACAAGTACGAACACACATATCTAACCCAACAATGGTTAAGATAGTTGTACAAATGTTTTGTTATCAAGATGAAGAGATCCACATGTTCATGATTGATGAAAAGGGTTAAAAATGATGCCCCGAGAAAGGATACATGCAAGGGGAAATGATAATGGACACGAGGTCCAAGTAAAAAGCATTGTGTGCAACAAAACAACACCAGGCAACAAACATGCCCTAGAGTACAGATGAAGCAAGCAACTAGCTTTGTGAATGGTTGTGAATCTAGCAATCTGTGAGTTGTATTAATCGGGGAAGATGTGAAACAAACTAGTAGGATATGGAGAAAATACCATGCGTAAGACACAAGTTTCAGCCGTAATAAGCAAGTTACCATTTTTGTAGGTTTTTTTTTACTTTTTAGGATTTTGTGAAAAATTTTGCCTTTTTTTTTTTTTAATTTTTAACGTGATATATATTTTGTTTTTATTTTTTGTTTTCTAAAATGTAGTGGACAATAAAAGAAAATAGAATAAATAGAATAAAGGTCCTAAAGCAATGACAAAGTGCCCTAGGTGGAAGAAAAAAGAAACAAGTGACAAATAATGTCCTTGTTTAGTGGAAAAATTAATAAAATAATTATTTTTGAAAAATAATTATTTACAAGAGTGTGAATAAGAAAAAAATCACCTAGGAGCAATAAAAGTGTCCTAGGGGGAAGAAAGAGGTTTGGACATGCACACGAATGATGGTGCAATGCCCAAAGACCATGATGCACGCAAATAAGAAAAAGGAGGCATTTAATAAAAATAGCATCCTAGGCCAATGGAGGATAGACATGAAAATGCCAAAAGGATGACACTTAGAAGAAAATCTAGGATTTTTGGTTAAAAAATGACAGATAGATTTATAAAAGAAATGTTAAAATCACGCGAGTGGATTGATATTTTGCAGAGATGACTATTATTTTTTTACTTTGACGCGGGAGTGTTATTCCTAGATGATGGTGAGTTATAGGGGGAGCATGATCGGCGAGAGGGGGATATGGCCATAATTCTCAAGTTGGTGGGGCTAGGCCTGTGTGAGGATGCCATCCATCATTTTAGACCATGGATTACTTACTGCACTGGCTGAGTGGTGGCATAGTAAAGGAGAGCCGAGTTTTAGATTGCCTACTAGGGAGATGACTACGACACTAGAGGATGTATGGTAGATTCTCCACATGCTGATCATTGGTACTTTGATTGAGTACAACTCTAATATAGGGTAGATTAGAGAAACTTGCAGTGACATTTTCGACATACACATGATAGTATGACCATTTCATTTTGCACAAGTGTATTTATGACACGACACACGCATCGGGGCCCCTATACATCATGTCACTTATCAGTGGATTTTTTCTCACTGATAAGATGGGGACATCTTTCCGAGAGGATTATTACCATTAGTTCATGGCATTTTCAGTGGTGAGCAATATTGCTAGGGGTAGTGCATACTGACACACTTGTATTGGGATTTACACTTGATCACCTACCATAGTCAGAAGACCGTGGGGCTAGCCTCATTGTTACAGATTTGGTCATGGGACCACATTGTGATCAGATGCCTTGTGGGAACTTTGCATGTTTGAGACCCAGAGGATCCATCTTACATGGCGTGGGTATCAATAGGTGGTGATGTACGAGGCCACCTAGGCAGCCTATATAGATACCGGCGAGAGTTTGATGAGCTTCTAGAGATAGACATTATATGGAGACCTTATAGACATATCCAGTGGCTAGAGGATGCCATAGAGCTCAGTGTGTGCTCAGTAGAGCACTTTATCCTTGGTAGTCGCAGCTACATCATAGAGTTGTATAGAGTTGACTGAGTGCCAATGCAATAACTTGGCATAGTATAGGGGTTCTAACATGACCCAATATATGGTATGCCCGGAGAGACTCGGAAAGGAATACCATAAGCCTTGATGTTTCAAAGTGCCTCGAGCTAGGGTGAGTTTCTCATAGGTGGTCCCACAGGCATGGGACCGCGTGCATGATCAGTCGGGGACCTAGTTACTACAATAGATTATTTGACTTGGTATGCTTTCTTTGTCTTACCTTGGTATCTTACTATCCCAAATGAGACACAGGCAATAGGTGTTTGATTTCCTATAGAGATTTGACATGGTTCTGAGTGGAGAGAGGGTATAGAAATTCTTGATCCAGAGGATCCCTTTGATGGGATACCACATGATGAGTAGGGTACCACTCAGGTACAGGGACCAAGGCCATAGGGTCAAGGACATGCATCAACACATATTTTGAGAGCTAGGGTCCTACTGGCGAGGCAAGTCATCTAGAGTGCCACGGGACTAGTTTTGGTGGCACAACTAGTGGCATAGACAACCACCTTGCAGCAATAGTTACATGAAACGGCTAGATTGAGAGAGATGGTGACTTTGGCTAGAGTAGAGAGAGATGAGGCCCAAGGCTAGTGTGTGACAATGATAGCCAAGTGAGATCAAGCTCGGACCCAAATTATGACCTTATTATCGGAGTGAGATCAGGCTTAGGCCTTGGCTAGCCCAAGAGGTGACAATGCTATGCACTTCTAGCAAATTTGATAGATGGCCTCCCAGATGGCCTAGGTGATAGGTTTATACCAGCAGACACAGGCCCAATTATAACCTGTGATATTAGAGCAAGATAGGCTCAGGGAAGAGCATGTAGTGGGCCAAGCCAAGCTTTCTCGAGCCTCAGTAGAGATAACATCCTACCGATGCAAAGAGGGTACAACGGTGACTACCCATAATCATAGAGATTTGGCCACAACAGAGGGTAGGGCTTCCTATTATAGGTCCTTATATTTTGAGGTGGTTCTGGCTGAAGTGGCGAGCACCTTATTACGGTTAGCATTCGGCGAGGGGCACTAAATTAGAGAGGCCTTAGGCCTTAGTGGAGCAGCCCACAGGCCAAGGAGAGAGAGCCGGCGATACTCATGTCATGCTACCTCAATAGGACATGCCCGCTACTCCCTCAGAGAGCTCAAGTCAGCCCTGATGTTTTGTTCTTTCACATATGCCTCTTGATGAAGGCTATGAGTAGATTGTGCTCTATGTATATCATTTTGTATTTGTACAACAGTTTTGACACATGCCTTTGATGAAGGATTTTATTTTGTTAGATGAAGGCATTTTTGATGTATAGAAAAGATACATGCCTCTAATGAAGGATTTTCTATTCAAGTGATTTTATGTATCATCCCTATCAGTACACCTGGGATGAAGGCATTTTTTATGTACTGCCATGATGTATATCCATTTTTGATATAGATATACCACACATGTATGATTTGGAAATTTTCTCATGACATGTGTGTATATAAGATGGAAATTTTTAATTATTTCCCATGGATAGATAGCTATAGTTATGATGCATTCGATTTGATTTGACATGTAGATGTATCATGATCTTGTTGATGCATCACATGTGTTTTGATTTCTAGATGATGTGATCGCTGTAGAATATATCAAATGTTTTTATTTATGTGATGTTCCAAACTTAGTGGATAGGATGATATGATGATAAGGGTGTGGGTGGGATATATTTTGATATTTGCGATCCCTCTTACCCCCATTTGATGATACGATATGTGATGACTAGCTTAGCATTCATGTATGATGTATACTTAACTTATTCTTGATATATGAAGTATAGATGATGTTAGATGTGATGATAGTGATGGTAATGTGATGATGTGATAACAAAATAATGCACATGTAATAAACACAATCAAATTCTAACAAAGAACATAATGAATTAACATAATAACGCACCATGATTCACTATCATGCTAAAACATACTTCAACATGCACAAGCAAGAATTAATCTAATCTAATAAATTAAAGATGAATTCTAACAAAGTATTCCCAAGCAAAAAACAATATAAAAGCAAAAACATCAAGCAACTATACAAGAAAACAAGAAAAGCAAGAAACAAGACAATGCAAGTAAACGTAAGTAAATGTTTTTGTAAGATTTGTTTTCATGCAACAATTTTCTATTGTTTTTTATTTATGTGAAACAATTTTCTATTGTTTTTGGTTTTGTTGAAATAATTTTCTATTATTTTTGCACTTTTGGATATTTTGAATGTTTTTGCAGTTTTAGAGAAAAAAAATTCTATTGTTTTTGGTTTGTTTCTAACGGTTTAGAGAGAGTTATGCACAAGTAACCAAGAAAGCATGGATGCCCTGTGTTTGATGGGGAATATACAAGGGAAGAGGCCACACGTGTATGAATAAGAAGGTGAAGTTGTTGAATTGCCCCTAGCGTAAGATGGGGAATAGTGAAAGACCATGCCCCTCACAAATGAATAAAACAAGACAAAGTTGGATCAAGGCTCAATAGGATTGGGCTCACAGGGAATCTCAAAGGCAAGAACTAGGGCTAGGCCAAGTAAAAGTACCCTCCAAATGTAAGATGCTTATGAATAACAAATCCTCCCAAGGTGCCAAAAATGGTTTTACCCAAGGACCTATGCAAAGTGCCACAATTGCATGGTTTTCACTTGTGGATGACCTATTTTTGCTTTTTCTTTTTTTTTTAATTTTTTTGTATTTTTATCATTTTACCATGTTTTTTATTTTTTTGCTTTTCTGATTTTGCGCCATGCTTAAGCATAAAACCGCTTAAGATGCATGGCATTCATAGGCTCACGGAGCTCATCACCATTGGGGTGTGCAAGTTTGTATGCCCCTATACCGTACTTGGCTACTATAACATAAGGTCCTAACCAATGTGGTTCAAACTTTCCTTTCTTTTCTTGTTCTGCTCTTGTATTGAACTGATTCTCCTTCATGACTAAATCACCAACCTCGAACTAATGAGGTATGATTCTCTTGTTGTAATTTCTGGAGACTCTATTCTGATACACTTTGAGGTGATTAAGAGCATGAATGTGCTTCTCATCTAGGAGCTCTAATTCATCCAGTCTTGCTACCCGGTAATCCTCATCTTTATCCAAATAATCCCTAAGAGAGATTCTTAGGGAAGGAAGTTCAATTTCTAGTGGGATGATAGATTTTGTCCCAAATACTAGAGAATATGGTGTCACACCTGTAGGAGTGCGAATGGAGGTTCTATAAGCCCAAAGAGTTGGGTGGATTTGTAAGTGCCAATTATGACCTATTTTACTAACCATATTTTCCATTATTCTCACCAAAGTCTTGTTTGTGGCTTCGACCTATCCATTACCTTGGGGTAATATGGTGTAGACCATTTTAACTTGATTTGGAACCATTGACAGAGACTCTTTATTGTTTATTCTTGAATGACTTCCCATTATCTATAACAATGGCTGTAGGAATGCCATATCGACAAATGATATGATTCATGATAAATTTGGAAATCTGAGCTCCTATTACATAGGTTAAAGGGATAACTTCCACCCACTTTGTAAAGTATTTAGTAGCCGTGATGATGTGGGTATGACCATCAGATGAGGTAGGGGTAATTTTCCTATCAAGTCAAGTCCCCACTTAGAAAATGGCCATGGGGTAGTGATAGGTTGCAATGGTTATGATGGAGCATGGATGAAGTTTCCATACTTCTGGAAAAGTACACACTTCCTGACATAATTGCAACAATCGGTTTCCATGGTAGGCCAATAGTAGCCTACTCTTAACAATTTCTTGGCCAAAACCATTCCATTAGTATGTGCTCCACACACCCCTTCATGTACTTCTTTGATCACTTGGATTGACTCTGTCATATCAAGACAACGTAATAGATTCCCATCGTAGCCATGATGATAAAGCATACCTCCTAAAAGGGTGTAACGGGATATTTGGTGAATCAGATTTGTTTCTCAGAATGGGAGATATTAGGAGGGAATGTGTTGTCCTTGAGATAGGTAAAGATGGGCTCATACCATGGGGAATTGGGACCAACAACATCACAAGCCAGACAAGATTCTAGCATGTCATACATAGGCTGGCATAAATTTTCTACAAAGAACAACATGTCATTATTCCTATCGAATATGGAGCATAGAACCCATTGTTGCCATAGCATTTGCGATCTTTTTGTGCTCTTGGGATTTGTTCAAATGTAATGTGCACGAAGTACTCCTTTAGAGTTTCTACCAGCTTTTTGTAAGGTATGAGCTTGTCATCCTTAACCTTGTATTCATCATTAACCTATTTCTTAATAATTAATTGAGAATCACCCACAACCTTGACATGATGAATGTTCCACTTGATAGTGAGCTTCATCCCTGTGATAAGTGCCTCATACTCTACGATATTGTTTGTGTAAGGAAAACCCAGGTGAAAATCCTATGGTATAGGGTCACTAGAAGGAGTAATGAGGACCACCCCGCACCTAAACCATGAAAAGTAAAGGACCCATCAAAATGTATCTGCCACATGACAAATTCTTCAATGTATAGCAATGAGGCATCTGGCAGATCCAAATTTAAAGGTTCAGTGCCTTGCAAAGGTGCTTTTGCTAGCTGGTCAGTGAGTACTTGTCCTTTAACCGACTTCTGATGTACAAATTCTATGTCAAAATCACTTAGTAGAATGATCCAATTATCCATTCTACTTGTGAGGGCGGGTTTAGATAACAAGTACTTGAGTGGGTCAACTTTGGATATCAGCTTGGTTTTGGTATTCAATAGATAATGGAAAAGTTTTTGAAAATTAAAAACAACAACTAAGCAATCTTTTTCAATTTGGGGATAGTTGAGCTCATAAGTGATGAGAGTGTGACTGAGATAATACACCACTTTTTCTTTATGACCAAGGTCGTATTGGGTGAGTAGCGCACCAATAGAAAATTACGTAGCAGAGATATAAAGTAAGAGTGGTTCCCTAGGAGTTGGAGGCATGAGGATAGGTGGATTGGCCAAGTATTGTTTAAGCAAAGCAAAGGCTTGTTATTTGCTCTGGTCCCCAGATGAAGGTGACATCCTTTTAAGCAAGTGGGTGAATGAGTGGCACTTATCTGTAAGCTAGGAGATGAAGTAGTGAATAGCCTAGATTTTCCCTGTAAGCTACACATAGTTGCTTAATGTTCTTAGGTGGAGGCATTTTAGTAATAAAAGACACTTTAGCAAGGTCTACCTCAATTCCTCTTCTTGATACGATGAAGCCCAATAGTTTTCTGATAGCACACTAAATACACACTTCTTTGGATTTAACCTGACCTTGTACTCTTGTAGGTGCTCAAAGATACGCTGTAAAATGACGGGTGATCTTCTCTTGTCTTAGATTTTCGAGGATGTCATCCACATAGTCCTCCATGATATCATGAATCATATCATGAAAAATTACTGTCATTTCCACTGATAAGTAGCTCCTACATTTTTAAGGCTGAATGACATCACTTGGTAATAGAAGGTACCCCAAGGAGTCGTGAAATCCATTTTGTGCTGATCTTCTTCAGCTATCTTGATTTGGTTGTATCCTAAAAAGGTCCATCATGAAAGATAGCATCTCGTATCCCGATGTGGAATCCATAATCATGTCAATATTTGGTAGTGAAAATCATCCTTAGGGAAATCCTTATTAATGTCTCTAAAATCCATGTAGATTTTGATCCCGACATGCTTTTTTTGGATAGGGATGATGTTAGATATCCATTTAGAATAATGAATAGGTCGGATGAATCCTACCGCAAGAAATATTTCCAATTATTCTTTAACCAATAGGGCTACCCTTGGGTGCATCTTTCTGAGCTTTTTCAATAGGCTTACCATCTACATGCACAACTAGGTTGTGCATGATTAAAGTTGGATCTAAGCCTGGCATGTCTTTATAGGACCATGTAAACACATCTATAAACTCTCATAGCATCATAGTGAATGTAATATGTTTCCCTGCCGAGAGTGATGCTCCCAATTTGAATATTTTTAGGTCCTCTCTGTACCAATATTCACATCAATCATCTCCTCTACTAATAACTTTGACAAGTCCTCCATATGCATAGGATCGGGAGGAAGGTTGAGATCTTCATCCAAGGATGTCTCCATGAGATTTTCATCCTTGGCGTGGTCACTTTTATTGTCCTTTGATTTTTTTACTTGTTTGTCGGCTAGTGCCTCAAAGAGGTTTTCACTATGCGACTTGGACTTTGATTTTGACGAGGCTTTATGTTGGAACATTTTCCCTCACTTTTTCTTAAGTTTTACTAACCACAAAGCTCAACTTCCTCACCGAAGTAGCACAAGTATCTAAGTCAATATAGAAGCCCTTTTTGTGGTCTCCAATGGGAATTGTATCCCGTATGCCCATGAACTCTGCGATAGCTTCGTCATTCTCGAATAGATCTAACGACATGTGATGTTGTTGGTCCCATTCAACAAGGGAAGGGTAAACAAGGTCAAGGGTTGGTTCTGTAGGGGTTATGGTTAGGACAACATTGTTCATGAATAGGTTTGTGGAGGTAAGATCCTCATATTGGCTACAATGGGAATCCGTATCACTTTGTCTAGATAGTTAAATATATCCTCAAATTCAAGAACAATTAGCGTCTTGGTCATTGGGGTGTGCTCCATAAGGGAAAATTCCAATGCCGTATCTTTCTATTTTAAAATGTGGAAGAGGCATTGGTTCTCTCTGTCCTTATTCATTTCTTCCACATCCTAGGCCCTTGTAGCCCATGGAGTACATCATTTTACTAGATTTATTGTATTCAGGGGTTTGATAATAGGTTGGTGAGTATCCTTTGGGACCCAAGTTGTAGGTGGATCTAACAATTTTTCTTCAGCCAACAAGCCTCCAGGTAAGAATGACCCAATAGTGTGTTCATTTCTAGGTCTTCTAAAGTGATAGTTGGGTCGACCTCTAGTCTTGGGTGACAATGAGAGGTCTGAAACCAAGAGGGATTATTGCACATTATATTCTCCATAACCATATTCAAGGATTTTCATCTCCCATGAATCAAAAGGAGAGGTTGATGTTGATGCACCATGGGTGCAAGAACTGAGAGAATCTAAATCTATCCAAGATTCCATGGCCTCAGATTGGAGAGGGACAACTATATCGGTGGAGGGACATGCATATGTGCCCTTACGTGCAAAACTATTGAGAGCTCTATAATGAGTGAAGGGATCTAAATCTCCTTGTATTATAATGGTGTGTCCCTCATGCTTCAATTTAATGCACTGATGAAATGTTGATGGCATGAATTACATGGCATGAATCCATGGTTGGCCTAGAAGCATATTATATGGAAGTTCCAAGTCCAGGACATGAAACTTTGTTTGATGGAAAGTGGGACCCACCTCCATGGGCAACATGATTTTCCCTCTGACTCCCTTTCCACGTTGTTGTAAGTGGTGATAGTGATGATATTTGACTCAAGATCTACTTCAGTATGTCCTAGCTATTTAACCAACTTTAGTGTGTAGATGTTCAACCCTAATCCATTATCCACAAGCACCCATTTGATCTTCCTGTGGGTAACAATACCTCAATATACAAAGGAAGATTATGTGTTGGATTTTTAGTAGGGATCTCCCTATGATTGAAGGCAATATGTTCATTTGGTATGATGTTTGCTATTGTGGCTTGAAGATGTGTAGGATCTACCTCTAATGGCACTCCCGACCCCTGAAGAGTTTGGTATAGAATGTCTTTGTGTACATTGGATATCTTAAGAAGATCTAAGATCAAAATCTTAGTAGACATCTTCTCAAGTTTCTCTAAGAGGTTGTATTTACAAGTTTGCAAGTTGATGGAGAAGGTTCCGAGAATCATGAGGTGGGCACGCCTTGTTACCATGGTGCAATCCTTTCCCTTGATTCGGATGGCATTAATATGGTTAGTAGGAGAGCGAATACATCCAATAAGCGAATCATAATGATTGTTGTCTTTTTGGTGTATAAGTAATTCACTGCTTTATAACCTTGGGATGACTCTCCTTGATCTGGCTTTGACTTTTCTGATTTATCATGTTTGGGGAATGGATCTTTATATATCCCCATTTTCTCGTTGGGTGTCTGAGTTTTTCCTAGGTTGTCCACCTCTATTTCCCCATTGTCGATGAGGTCTTGGATATAATGATGAAGTCACAGACATTTGTCTATCTTATGTCCTTTGACATGATGCATTTGCAATATTCATGCTCCTTGTACCATGAAGGTTTTGGAGCATTGTCATCAAATGGTTGTGTCGTAGGATATGTCATCATGTGAGCTGCATCAATTGTTTTAGTATAACTAACAAAGGTTCATTAAGAGAGGTGAAAATTCTTCATTTTGGTGGTGGTTGAATTGGTCCTTTGGTCAGTTTAAAAGGTTGACCGGTTTGGACCATTTGTACATGTTTGGAATCAGTGATCCCATCTCCCACCACATTTTTTTTTTGTTAAAAACCTTTGGCTTCTCCGTGGGTTTAACATTTTGATTATCTCTAGATTGGGACTTGAGAGTTCCTTTGGAAATGAGAGCTTTCTCTATTTGAACCCCTTTTTCAATGACCTCCTCAAAAGTGTGAACATAATGCATTTAGAGGTGGAAGGCTATGTCTGGATTTAGGTTGGGTACAAAAATACTAACCAGCTATTTTTCAAGGAAAGCACAAGGGAAGTGGCTAGCTATCCCTCTCCACCATTGGAGGAAGCTAGAAAAAGTATCATTAGGGTGTTTTTTAGTGCCACATAAATTTTCCATGGTGACATCACTCTCTATGTTGTATGAGAAGTGATGCACAAACCTTTCTACCAATTCTGGCTAAGTGAAAATTGATCCCCAAGGTAAACATGTAAACCACTCCAAGGCTTGACCTCCTAGACTCTTGGGAAAAAGTCTTATGAGATAATTGTCACTATAGGAAACCTCTTAACATGCCATATAGAAATCTTTGACATGATCCCGTGGATCTCCTTCCCTTTATATTTGTCAAATTTTGGCATGTCAAATTTCTTAGGAAAAGGTTGAAGGGTCATAGTCTTTTCAAAAGGATAGGGACATAATTCTTCATATTGATACTTTCTAATGCTCCCTATATTGCTCTCTTGAAGGCTTATGAGTGTTGCTTTCATAGACTATACCTCTTGTGTGAGTAATTGTTCTCTAGTGGGAGAAGTGGGGATATATACTCGATGGTACTCTGTATCGTCTTCTCCTTGATTTTCTCTATGGAGTTCACTGATCTTAACCTTAGGCCTTGATTTTGAACGTTTTTTCTTGCTTCCTTCTATACATGAGAGGTTAGCAAAGCTAATTTTCATCTTAGATTACTAATCTATTGTTGAATGGTGGTTTCTTCTTCTAAGGTTTCCTCCTCTTCCTCGTATTGTGGAGGTTCTTCACCATTCTCATGTCCCGTCATGTTTTTACGTGGCACTTTGATAAAGGTATTCTATGTCCCACCATTTTATCATTTCCTATGTTAGAGGTAGAAGCATGTCCATGTGTCAAAATATCCTCCATGTTGATAAGGGGTCATTCTTCCTCATTAGCATTATTCGTAGGTGGGATTGTTTCATTTTCAGTGGGCATTTTGGCCCTAATTCTATGACCCGTGCTAGCACTCTATCCTTATTTTTGAAAAGAAACTTGTCTAATAAAGTAGGGTCAAAGTCAAATTCTACGTGTGGGGATTCTAATTCATTACCACTATGATCGACCATATCTTCTATCTCTTTTTCCATAGAAAATAGAGGCCCTAGATCATGTCCAATGAAAGGGTTTGACCCTTGTCTGTTTGAGGCTTCCCAAGTTTGTGCTTGTTTTTCCTCATATGTTTGTTTCTTGAGTCCTAATCATTTTTTGGGAGCCATGATTTGTGATAGTTTAAATAAGGTAAGTTGTAAATGTGTTCAAAACTTTGTGACCACACCTAAGTGAAATGAAAGATAAATTGTCAAGAATATGAATGAATAACAATGTGAGAATACCAATGTGATAGAGTGATAAATCACTAGTGACACAAATGTTTGGTATCTAAGCCTAACAAATGAAGTACTTATAAGACTACATCTCAAAAAGTAGTTTAGTATCACAAGATAATTAACAAGATGTTCTCACTTATGCCAAGTTCAAGAGAATGAACAAGACGTAAGTAAATACAAAAAGTTAATGTGACCTCCTAACAAGATATAATAGAAGTGAGCTCAAATTCGATTAAGACCTATATCCCAAAAAATGCAGATACAATTTGTGAATGACACAAAAATATCACCAAGATATGTTAGGAAAACTTTGTGAGAAAGTAAGGTATTGATATCAAGATGTTATTGATACAACACGCACAAGTGATAACATGTAGCACTCTTCAAAATTGAGGTAATAATAGAATCAAACCAAAAGCTTAAAGTATAGCTAGGAATAGTTAAAATTTGTGTAGTTGTTTCGCACGGAATGTTTCACTCTGTGGACCGAGTTGCTTCTATCCTTTCATTCCTTTGAGAAAGCAGAGATAAGGGTTAGGGCTAGGAGGAATACCTAATGAATGTCGAGGGGGTGTGCACGTCACCGTAGAGAAAGATTAGGTCAACTACGAAGAACTCCTTTTTGTCTTGGAAGGACTACCTGCAAGTAAGAATACAAGACCACCAGATTTTAATTAGACAGTAAATGAGGGAACTGCCTTGGGCCCAAGAAATATAAAACTTCCTTTCGAAGGTGGTCAGTTCCCCTGCTAATATGAATTAACACAAATTCTAACAAATAAGCTATTGTCCAATTACAATTTGTTTACCTTGTTAGAACAATAGAGAAAGGGCTACTCTTGGTTTAGAATCACGGTGACGATGCGATCAGAATCGTAACAACGATACTAGGTTGGTGGTGACCGATATCGGTAGGGGCAATGTTTTAGGGGCTTTTGGTGAAGGTTGGTTGTAAGGTGGTTGTGTTGTTTTATAAGGCTGATAAATGGGTGGGGTTAGGTAATGGGGTGATGAGAAGGACTCAGAGAATACGGGGGGTGTTCTTGGGGTAATGTAAGGGTGGAGGAATGACAGTTAGATGTAGTGTGTTGCTGGGTAGTAGATCTAGGAATAGACTTATGATGGCTGTGATTCAGAAGTTCAAGAAATGTTATTAAAAGAACGTATAAGACTTACTTACTAGTTCCTGATGGAAAATGCAGGTTCTGGGACTGTGATGACGAAGACAGGGCTCAAGTAGGATGATCTGACAATCCAAGATGAGCTATCTCCTCTCCTGATACTCGGATGAGTGTCACTGGACTCTGGTTATTCAGTTGCAGTCTTGGGCTTGATGTCCTTCTCTGCAAACTTCTCTTGTTTCTTTTCACTTGTCTTTGTTCAGCCAAGTAAATTCGGATCCTTCCAATGACTTCTGATTTTTGATCCACGAAAATCCAACCCTTTGTTTTTGGTTGGGAGTGGTCATTTATAGGGAACCGATGGCGGTTACGCAACCGACGGTAGTCAAGTAGAAACCGGTATCGGTCAGGTCAAAGTGGGCTATTTTTGGTAAAATAGCCAGCTTTCCCTCCTTTTCTCCCGAGGGATTAGTTGCGGGCTTGGTCAAGTCATTATGAGGTTGGTTTTAGGTGCGGGTGAGGAGTAATTAGTCATGGGTGTGGATGTGGACCAAGTTATAGGTCTTAATTAGGTTAGTTTAGGGTTAAGACTAGGTCATGATGAGGTGGTAAAATGAGGTGGCAGGTATGGCGATGTGGATTTATTAATTATAAGGTAATTAATAAATAATTGTGTAAGGTTTAGGTGATGAGGTTAGGTTGCGAAATGAGATGCGGGGCACAGGGGGTCGTAAGACACAAATTTGGTGTCTACATTAGCCCTTGTTGTCGTGTAGCTTGTCTTTGTTAAAGCTGCACGGATAATAATAAGAAGTGGTTACCCCTGTTAATGGTATAGGTAATCCCCCTCAAATCTATCACAGATTGAGGTAGCGTGAAATCAGGGATAGGGTTGATAAAGGGAAATGGTGTTGAGATGATGGTAAGATGGTGGGGTAGGTCCAAGGAAGCAGACGCACGTTGAAATGCGAGAGTGCAACTGTGGTACATGATTTGAAGAGAAAACAAGCAATTCATAGGCAAAGGTCGATAGTTTATCCAAACAAGGGTGATATAATCCTGGTATCCAAGGCATAGGAAGTAGCTCCAGGGGATATAACAGGTAAGGTACAGGAATGGTTAGGCATGTTTGGCAGTACCAAATGGTTGGTTTGGTTGAGATAAACGTCACGGTCTTGGTCTAGGCAAAGTTGGTCGACTGATCAAGTCAAGGACCCTAGTCATGCTAAAACACGAACAGGTGAGCTCAATTGAACAAAAAGCTACATGATGGGTGGATAAAATTGTAATTTGTTGATTTTGGGTGAGGTATTTAATTGGTGCGGCCTTGGGTCGGGCCAAATGGGTTGGTTGCGGCCTTGGGTCGGGCCAAATTGGTTGGTGGCGGCCTTGGGTCAGGCCAAATTGGTTGGTGGCAGCCTTGGGTCAGGCCAAATGGTTGGTTGCGGCCTCAGTCGGGCCAAATGGTTGGTTACGACCTTGGGTCGGGCCAAATTGGTTGGTTATGGCCTTGAGTCGGGCCAAATTGGTTGGTTGCGGCCGTGAAGTGGGCCAATGAAGTTAACAAAGGGTTTTCAGCGAAGGAGGATATAAGTGATGTTGTGAGAAAGGGTGATTAGTAAATAAGGGCAGAAATTGGGGAAAAGGTGGGATTAAACCGATATCGATTGTCTATGACCGGTATCGGTTAGATGACCGATACCGGTTCTTTAGGGCATAATATAACCGGTATCGGTTATAGGTCGAAAACCTATAAAAAGAAAAATACGGCTTGTCATTGTCATATTGTCAATTTGAAAACCAATTTTAGTTGTCTGAGGTCTTTTGGAAAGATTTGTTGAGTTTTTCGGCTGAGGTGGCACTATTTGAGTGGAGAAGTGAGTGATTGGTAGGCCCTAGCGAGGAGGAGGCAGCATTTGATTGGTGGAGGACCCAACAGAGGAGTTTGAGAGCCATGGCACAGCCAGGAGGAGCTGGAGGTGCTGGACCAGCTGGACCACCACCACCCATCCCACCACGACGATGTGTCATCGTACCGGTAGGTTTGAAACCCTTCATTGTGTGAATTTGATGTTGTTAAGCTATATTTGGGGGTTTGGGTAGGAATCCATGTTTTGATAAAATAATGAATAAATGGAAGTTATTTGAAAAATGAAGAGGATAGATGGGTTAAATAGGTCAAGGCGGTAGGGTGGGTAGGTTTTTAGGATGTTTGGGTGGGTAAATAGAGAGAAATAGGAAAAATGGATGTGGGGGCCACGTCGGGTTCAGCTCTGGGATTTTACAATGACCAATGTCGGTCGCTAAGCGACCGACTTTTGTCGTTGGAGGTGATTTGCTAATTGACCGGCATCGGTTAGATGGCGGCCATCGCGTCGGTGGAGAGATGCTAAGGTAGGACCGGTGGCGGTCATGGTTGACCGGTACCGGTCCTTAGGATTGTTTAGTGTTGGTTTGGTTTGGTTATTGTTGTGGTTTTGGGTATTAGGTTCTTGTTGGGGTTGTTGTTTTGTGTTGTTTGTTGTTGTTTATTATTGGGTTTTGTGTTTTGGGTGTGAAGAAAGGGGAATATTGTAGAAGATAGGTGGGTGTAGATGTGTGTTATAGAGTTGGGGTGTGGTCGGGTGGATAAAAAGGGGGTATAGAGGGTTAAAGGAGTTGTGATAAAGAGTAGGGCTAATGCAGTGAGTTGGTTTTGCAGGCACGTCAGCAGCTGACGATGCGGGATAGGATGCCCCCGTTGTTGAGACGGATGCGGCCACACGTGTCTGCAGCGCAGTGGGCCATCATGCGCGAGGTGGGACTCGGCGGAGTCCAGCGTTATAGGGCGATAGATAGGGATCACAGTCTGATGGTTGCCCTCATCGAGAGATGGGATCCGGTGACCAATGTGTTCCATCTCCTGACGGGAGAGATGACGATTACACTGGAGGATGTGTATCGCATCCTTAGACTACCGATTGATGGAGAGGCAGTCTTCCAGGTGGATGCAGAGACAGCCATGGACAACATTTTATAGGTATTCGGGGATGCAGCTGCGCTATTGACTTATCACAGCGCGAGCATTGCCTATGGGGACATGTATCGTGCCGATGATAGACATGAGACATGGCAGCCGTGTTGATGATGATCGGCATCACATGCTTCGCCTCCCGGCACTCGAGAGGGAGGCTACTTTCCACGGGTGCTGATGGGGGTACTACACGAGATGGTGGAGGAGCATACATGTTATGCGTGGGCACCAAGATACCAGTGCGATTATACTGAGAGAGCTATGGAAGCTACCACGGATGAGGTGATTCGGGATTTGTTCTACATTCTTGTTACATTCTGGGCATACGAGCATATCATATGCATTCGACTAGAGAGGGCTGCCCAAAGCAGCGGGGAGGCCATAGGTTATCTATAGATATGGCTTTCGAGAGGTGGTTGGGGTCATGGGCCACCACGAGCGATTCTCACCTGGGACGAGATGTAGCGTATTACGGCATGTATTAGAGGGCATGACTGCGCCTGATATTGTATAGATGCCTTGCAGAGGTCATCAGCCCCGCGGAGGAGCCCGATCACAGTTGCAGTGGATCCAGTATACATTCTGGATAGCGGGACGGAGGCCGGGAGAGCATGAGCGGATACCCCTGGAGAGGGTACGATGGCAGATTGGGCTACGACAGGATGAGCCACCTCCCTTCCCTCAGTACCGGAGGGATGATGTAGAGGCCCCACTGCCTGCACCATAGCCCATGGACCCAGATTGGGTAGCCGAGAGGCCAGCAGATGATACTGTAGATGATGCCGGCTGCACAGGAGCATTTTTGGTATGGTGGGCAGGGGAGAGAGCCGCGAGGAGAGCACAACTCGCACAACCAGACTTAAGTGTTAGATTAAGAGAGGGACCAGCTCGGGGATAGGTACGTTATTACAGGGCAGCTTACTACGCACAGCACGAATAGGTTTCTTACAAAGGCGGTTAGCTTGAGCGCGAGTACGAGCACGAGCAGGCACCACCACAGTACCACCACAGCACCACAATGGCACTATGCACAGCCACATAAGTACGTAGTGCCACGGCTAGCCCCACGAGCATAGGTACCGCCACCGACATAGCCACAGTGCAGGTAGTGCCACCGACGTAGCCATAGGCATAGGGTGTATTGGTAGGACAGGGCCATTGGCATTAGGAGTCGGGGACCAGCCTAACACTATGGTGGCATGGGCTCGTTATATGGAGGCGAGAGTGGAGGCCCAGACTATCGGGGACGTCCCTGATGGTACCGGGCTGACTCTATCACTGTATGTGGTGTATAGAGCAGAGACCTCGTGGAGTCGAGATCCTGTGGTGGTGGTGTAGCTACGGCCGGTGGGTCGGTGATAGGGAGGAGGTGGGAGCCAGGGCTAGGACCCGCAGGGAGAGGTGCCGAGGGCGGTGGAAAGAGTTGATACATCCCTGGGTCGAGTTAGATGTTTTTTTGTGTACATTGGATACAGTGAAGCCTTTGGTCTACGAATTGGTTATGTTTATAGAGGCTGCGTGCCCACATATGATGTATCCATTCATTTATTCATTTATTGTATATACTGAAGCGAGTACTCATCGGGTTGATAGTTGATCGCTACCGTGAGCCGAGTATATTTTTGATATGAGAGACCGGCTTGCGAGCCGAGTCGAGATGTTTGATAGTTATTGCGGCCTACGTGCCGACTTTGTATTATTATGAGATCACAGAGGCCCCTATGCAGGGTAAGTTATATATTTGAAACCTTTGATATATAGATATATATGATGATTTGATTCATATACTATGTTTAAAATGTTGTTAGTATTTTGTTGATGGTTTGTGAAATTGAATGTATGATGAGTTTGATCCACATGGTTTATATATTAATGGTGTTGATGTCTTTTGTTGATGGCTTTTTGAAATGGAATGTATGTATATATAGATGATGAGTTTAATTCACATGTTGTGTATGCTGATGGGTTTGATGTATATATGATGTCGTATGTATGTTGTCGATGGTTGTTATAATGTAGATGGATGATGTTGCTGAAATTATGAGGATATATATATGTGATTTGGATGAAAAATATTGATAATGGTGTTGTTATGCAGGAAAAAGAGGCGGGCGCCACAAAAATTTGCAAAAATGAAGAAACGACTTAGGTTTAAGCAAAAAAGGGGGCACATGACCGATATCGGTTATGCAACCGATGTCGGTAGCTATATGACCGATAACGGTTGTGTAACCGATATCGGTTATTTTAAAATTATATTTCCTAAAAATAGAACTGCTTGGTTGGCAACTTAAGTTCTTATTTTTAGCATTCTTATTTTTAGAGTCATGCAACAAGTTAAATACGTGAATGCGACGCTGTTTGATGACTGATACAGGTAATTGCATGAAAGAATTTGAGTGATAAGGAGGAAAGAGACAGGTGAAGTGAGTGTGGGCTGAGATTCAGAAGGCAGAAAGACAAGTTATATTTGAAGAGGGTGGTGAACATGGCCGAATGAGGAGAAGCATCCAGCAGGTAGGGACGAGGGGGAAGACCAGTTCCACCCCAAGCTGCTGCATCCCGAGAGGTAAACTGTTTGGTTGTAATTTGATTCTTGCATGTTTTGTGTGAATAGGATGAGAGAGAGTAAGTGGGTAAAGATGAGAAAGAAAAGGTGATAGGAAAGGGTTTGGGATGGGGTGAGTGCTATGGGGTAGGTAAGCAGGGTGGTCACGTATGTTTTTAGGTATAGATAGGAGTAAACGGGCAAAATAATTATCGTAGGTGTATGTTTTTAAGCAGGGTAGGTATATTTTTGACAGTGACCGGTATCGTTTAGAGATAACCGGTATCGGTTAGAAAACCGGTATCGGTTATCCATAACCGATATCGGTTTCTGTAGGAGTTTCCAGAATTTGAAAAAAAAAAAAAACCGTGGAGATTTGTTCTTATTGAATAATTATGTGTCGTTTACGATGTACGTATGTAGGCGAAGCAGGGTTAAGGATGAATGATACTATGCCAGCGTTGTTGTCATGAATTGAGCGGATGTAACACCAGCTGAATGGGCATTGATAAATCATTTGGGGTTAAGTGGAATCCGCTATTATTCATGAATCGCGCGTAACCATGCTATGTCATAAGCGTTGATTGAGAGATGGAATCAGAAAAGAATACCTTCTATCCGCCAACAGGGAGATGAGCAGGTGACATTGGAAGATGTGTTCCGTATTTTGAGACTCCCAATGATAGGAAAAATAGTGTATCAAAGCGTTGCCTAGTGCGAAGCGGCAGCGATAACAACAGTATTTGGTTCAACTGCACGAGATTTGACACAACGAGGTTTAACATTTACGTATGGTACAATGTATGCAACACACCCTAAGGAAACAAGGTTGGCCGTGCTATTAATGATAGCGGTGGGGTATTATGCATTACCGAGGGTGGAGGGTGGAAGATTTCCAAAAGCATTGATGAGTGTTATTTGGGAAATGATAGAAATGAGCGTGACTTTCGCATGGGCACCCGCATATCTGGTAGAGTTATATAGGGGTTTATGGGCCTGCAAGTGAAAACACAGGATGACACTGGATTGTTCATACTTATTACATTGTTGGGCCTATGAGCACATTGTTTGTGTGTGTCTAATAGGCCAACCCATCAAGTCAGGAGAGGCAGGAGTGTAAAGGTTGGGATTCAGACGATGGGTCCAGACAGAACAAGAAGTGAGATCCCAGGCCGTGATAGATGATATCGAGTATTATAGACAGGTATGGGAGATGGTGACGATTGTGGATATTTGTTGGAGGCCTTACAGGAACTATATGGTGATGGAGAACATAGCTGAGGAGTTAAGGGGTGTGGAGTGATTGAGGTGGATTCCAGGGCACAAGCCAGGTGAGTACGAGAGGATTCCTCTAGATTGTGTGTGGTGACAATTTGGGTTCGTTCAGATATACCTATGACATATAGACCATACATGAGGATTGACGCTGAGGTAGCATTCTCACCTCCCTGGCCTACACCTCCAGAAGGGCCAGAAGAGATAGTAGCCGATCATAGGGTAATGGATGTGGGAACGACAGAGGCCTATAGAGTATGGTGCGTAGCAGAGCTACGAGGTGCACGTGAGCGCCCTGACATAGCTGTGATTATAGTGGAGAGAGATTGTCTACAGGATTTAGTTCACCAGCTTTAAACACAGGTGAATGAGACAACGGGATTGTTAGAGGTTTCACAGTTACGAGTGGAGATACTGGAGGCAAGATTCCTCCACGCGAGAGGACGTATTCGTATGTTACAGGAGATGTTGGCAGATCAGTGCGAGGAACCAATAGCAGTGGCACATTTGAGGATGGAGAGGCCAACTGAGGGGCATCGATGATCACGATCACCACCTGATTCGGGAGGAGGTGCAAGGGTCTAAGTGAATTTCATAGGAATATAAGAATAAATAAGGATGCCGACCTGCGAGTCGATGATAGAGAATGTGTATTTGTTTAACATCTAAAATAAAACTAAATATGTATGTTGTTTTGAGTGACAATAATAATAAGAATGGTTGTGTTTTTATGTTGTTTTTTTTTTTTTTTTTTTTGTTTTGAAAAAGGATAAAGATGAATGTTACCAAAATAGAAATACACAAAAATATTTGTATTTATAACACATGATAGGGTATGGTAGGGGATGGTCGAGCTAACCTTGGGAGACCCCATGTCTCCTAAGTGTGCCTACATAGCCCATTGCATAAAGCAAGGAGGGGCTTCAGACCGATGTAGTTCTCCCTTAGGACCAGGGAGAGGTGAATTCAGGTAATTTGGTTGTGGTTAGGCAATTTTTCGGTTGGTAAAAAAATTTGATGTTGGTAGGGTAATGTTGTTGGTGTAGGTATAGGTGAAGTGAAAGTTAGCATACCCAAGTAGTAGGGAATCGTGTCCTGATTAAGGTCAACACACAATCCTAGAGTCGAGAAAAAGAGGCTAGAGTGTCCCATAGTTGAGAAGAGCTAAACAAACCACATATTAATGTAGGATGAGCTTGAATCCCTAGGTACCTTGCATAGGTGAGAAGTCGATAGGTGAAAAGAGTTGTATAATCACAATATATCGGATATATGTCACATCCCTTGAGTTTTGTTGCTTTGAAAAATGGTGAGGTGAGGTGGTTGATATAGGCGAGGGTGCTGAGAGCTTGTTACAAGGTGATTATTCTGACGAAAGAGAACCAAACCTAAATAGACAAGTCCATGACTCAAAAGTGCTTTGAAATACTGCTTTTATTTTTATTTTATTTTTCTGGATATAGACTGATCGATGCGGGAAGTCTACATGGGATATGTATTTTTTGTTCTTGAGGTCTTCACGAAGCTGATCAATGCGAGAAGCTTCTGATAAAAGGCTGACTGTGTATAGCTGTCCTTCAAGGGAGCAGTCTATTTATAGTAGCAGATGCGGTGTTTATGTATAGCTGTCCTTCGGGGGAGCAGTCTATTTATAATAGTAGAAGTAGCTTTGCACATAGCTGTCCTTCGAGGGAGCAGTCTATGTATAACTCTAGAGGTCTAGATGTCCGTTTGGCATGAAGCATCTAGTTTTGTAGGAAGTTTGACTCAAGAAAATCCCATAAGTGTTTAATTAAGAATGTGTCATTTTGATACTTTGAAGTCATGGACTAGACTAAAAAGGGGAAGGCATCTTTAAGGGGAGGTGATAATCAAACCATGTGAGCTTGATTTGATTTTGAGATGTAAGAAACAAAGTGTATGCGGTGGTAAATGAGCTCAAGGGACGAGTGCAAGGTAGATAAGAAGTGATATAACACTGAATTCAACAGTAGAATGGTCGAAGATGCAAGGCATTAAGGGCTCAAGCTCCGGTTTACCATTAAGTGAAGCTTAAACGATAAGTTCCTGATCCATAAGTGTGAGTGATAATGTAAGGCCCAATCCAATTAGGAGCAAATTTTCCACGTTTTGTCTTTTCTAGTTTGGTTACATGTTGATTCTCTTTGATGACAAGATCACCAACCTTAAAGGTACGCTCATGAAGTCGCTTATCATAAGCACGCTTGATGCGTTTTTGGTAGATTTGAAGGTGGTCAAGAGCCGTAAGACGTCGCTCGTCAAGAAGCTCTAATTGGGCTAGCCGCTCTTGGTGGAAATCATCGTTGGTGAGAATATCTGAAGAAGAGATATTCGAGGGAGGGTATTTGTATTTCAAGAGGCAAGAAAACCATGCAGTACCATATACCAAAGAAAATGGTGTGGAATTAGTAGAGGTACGAATGCTAGTATGATAAGCCCAAAGGGCAAAGGGAATGTGATCATGCCAATTTCTTCTAGAATAATTAACAACTTTCATGAGGATTTTGGTTAGGGTTTTATTAGAGGATTTAGCTTAACCATTGGCCTGTGGGTAGTAAGGTGATGAGAAACTAAGTTTGATACCAAAGTTGTCACAAAGGTCTTGTAACAACTTATTTTTGAAAGATTTACCTATATGTTATCAGGTGATGAGGAACACCAAAAGGATAGATAATGTGATGGTTAATGAATTCGACGATTTTTTCTTTTTTGGTTGAAATGAGTGGAATGGCTTCCACCCATTTAGTGTAATATTCGGTTGCTATGATTATCCAACGGTGACGTTGCGAAGAGGGCGGGTGAATCTCACCAATAAGGTCTAAACCCCATTGTGAGAAAGGCCAAAGATCTCGTGCAACCTGTAGCGGATGGCTAGGAGTATGTTGAAGGTTGGCATGTTGTTGACACATAACACAACGCTTAACATATTCGTAGCAGTTATTATTAAGAGTAGGCCAATAATAACCTAGGCGAAGGATTCGTTTAGCCACGGCAAGGCCACTAAAATGTCCGCCGCAAATACCATCATGGACTTGTTGGATGGTATAGGTGACCTCCGCGCCGGATAGACATCCAAGGAGGATGCCATCAAAGCCATGTTTATAAAGGAGTCCCCCCATGACGACATAACGAGAAACATGTTTAAGAAAAGCATGTTTTCCGGTACTAGTAAGGTCAGGTGGGAGAACGGAGGTTGTAAGGTAGTCGTGAAATTGGTGATACTAGGTATCCTGTGAATTAGCAGACACATTATTTATCATACAAATAACCGGGGCTGAGTAAGATGGGGAAAAGAGTTGTTGGACCAAGACGAAAATGTCAGAGTCAGTTGATGAAGCAGGAATTTGCGAGGCTAAGCAAGCCATAGTATCCACAAATTTGTTAATGGAGTGGGGAATGGTCTGGATAGAATAACGAGTAAATGAGGTCAAAAGTGAATCCACATAATGTTTGTACTTTTGAAGTTCCTCATTTTTACATTGGTAGATGCCCATAACTTGATTGACTACCAATTGAGAGTCACTGAAAATATTAATAGATTTGACACCTAAGTGTAATGCAACCTGGAGACCCAAAACAAGGGCCTCGTATTCCGTTGTATTATTAGTGCAGGGGAAATCAAGCCGGAATGAAAGAGGCATAGGCTCAGCGTCAAGAGGAATGAGAACAATGCTGGCCCCTCCACTGTGCTAGCATTTGGATCCATCGAAGAAGAGGGTCATTGGATACGACTCTTCCCTGAGTGAAAGAGTGGCGATGAGTTCGTCAGGGAAATTAAAATTGGTAAATTGTTCCCCTGTAAAGGGCGTCTGCGAGTTGTTCGCAATAGTTTGTCCTTTGATTGAATTTGGTGTATAAATTCAAGGTCGAGGTTAGCAAGGAGCATAAGCCATCGGGCAATGCGTTGGTTTAGATGTGGTTTGGCATACATATAATGAATGGGGTCCACGTTGGTGATGATAAAAGTTTTGTGATTCAGGAGGTAGTGTCGGAGTTTGGTGGCTACGAATGATAGGGCTAGGCACAATTTTTCTACATGTGTATACCTAGTCTCGTAATCCACGAGAGTACGACTTATATAATAAACAGCTTGTTCTCAACGTGCCAAGTCCCGATGTGCGAGCATGGCTCCTATAGCATGGTCAGTGGCAGAAAGGTAAAGGTAGAAAGGGCGATCATCCTGAGGTGGGATAAGCATGGGTGGCTACAAGAGATAGGCTTTGAGAGCTTCAAAGGCTTGGTGACACTCTTCGCTCCATTGAAAGGCAATGTCCTTTTTAAAAGGTGATGGAAAGGTTGACATCGATCCGAGAGTTGGGAGATGAAACGCCAGATGGATTGAAGTTTACCTTGCAAACTACACAATTGTTTGAGGTTTTTGGGTGGGGGCATTTCTAGGATAGCTTTGACTTTAGATGGATCGACCTCAATGCCACGCAAAAAGATGATAAAGCCAAGAAGTTTTCCTAAAGAACACCAAAGACACATTTCTTTGGTTGAAGCCGGACGAATATTGTAATAAAGCGATCGAAAATAATGGTTAAAACATCGAGATGTTCATTGCGATGTTTAGATTTGCCAAGAAGGTCATCGACATAATCCTCAAGGATAGTGTGCATAATGTCATGAAAAATGTAAGTCATAGCCCGCTGATAGGTCACACCAGCATTCTTAAGGCCAAACGGCATGACACGATAACAAAAGGTTCCCTAAGGAGTGATGAAGGTAGTTTTATGTTGATCGGTAGGGCTACCAAAATTTGATTGTATCCGAAAATCCATCCATGAGAGAAAGCATCTCATGGCCACAAGTGAGATCAACAAGTTAATCAATACTTGGGAGGGGGAAGTCATCCTTGGGGTAAGCGAGGTTAAGGTCTCGAAATCCGTGCATATCCGAAGTCCCCCCATCGCTTTAGTGACAGGTACGATGTTAGAAATCCATTGAGGATAGTCAATAGGCAAGATGAAGGAAACAGAAAGAAGTTGTTGAAGCTCTTCTTTGACCAAGAGGGCAATGCGTGGATGTATTTTTCTCAGTTTTTGTTTGACTGGTTTGGAATCAGGTTTTAGGGTGATGTTATGGACAACAATGTCAGGATCAATTCCTGGCATGTTAGCGTAGGACCAAGCGAAAGCTTGGTTGGGTACGGAGAAAGGTAGTAAAGGTGACTTGTTCGATGCATTAAGAGATTGTCCAATCTTCATAATGTGAGGATCCTCCTCTCTGTGTGGATGTTAATTTCTATAGTAGACTCATTCAACATGGTTCGAGTTTTAGTCGGTAATGCGCGTTGAATATAGGAGTCATCCGCACCAAGGTAAGTGAGGATGGAGTCGTCATCTTGGCACTCAACAACATTAATTGAAGGCGAATCCTCTTCAATCATTTCTGGATACAGAAAGGGAAGAGAAGATGGGTCCTCATTATCGCGTTGATAAGTGAGAGGACCTAGGAAGATAGCATTTATGAAAAAAAAAAGTTAGGAGGGATAGATTCAGGATCTATCGACTCTGTGGGTGATGATGGCAAAATGGGTGATGATGGTTCGGTAGGGGTGACATCGTCATCTTCTAGGAGACAACTGACATGAGGTTCCTTCGGTGTAAGTGTTCCAGGAAATCCGAGACCACTACGATCATTGTGCTTGCGTGTAGTTACGGGGAATGATTGTATGTCGGCCTTGTTCATAAAGACCAAAACCAAAGCCTTTCCAAGCACAGCGAGTCAAGAAGGTGAGGGAAAAATGACGATTTGTCAGGTATTGAAAATTGGATTGGAAAGGAACCACACCAAGAGGAGGTTCAGGGGTAATGAGAGGATGCGTCGACACCCCCATACGTTAGGTTGTTGCGGCAATGAGGTGTTCCATAGGGGATTACTTCCCCACACGACGGTCATAGGTAGGATGTGCATGTAACTGTCCATACTCCTGTGGTGTATGGAAAGAACTAATGTTATATAGGCGATACTCCCCCAGCGTAAGGTGTTGAAAAACATCTACTAAGGGGTTTGAGGTTGGGATGTTAGCTACGGGAAAGGAAGTGGTATTTGCGATGGCGGTTTCATTGGTTGAAGGTGTAGGTGCGGTTGAAGTGGATGATAGAGGTGTGGTTGGAGTGGATGGTTGGGTTAGATGAATGGGTGTCTTGACTGGTACAAGCACATCATTAGGGTGATATAACATATTACAGGTTTTGAAGGGGGGAGGATTAGCTTTTACGGTGTAGGACTTCCCCTCGTACTCAAATTTTATGCATCTATGTAAGGTGGAGGGAACGCATCCCATAGCCCGGATCCAAGGGCGGCCTAACAACATATTGTATTGGAACTCTCCTCGAGGACATAGAAGAGTTCGGGTAAAGCACGTGGTCCTACATGAATGTTAAGGATCACGGTGCCTAAGGTAGAAGTAATAGCATCATTGAATGACCCCAACATGATGGGGTTAGCACACATGCAGCTAGAAGGGATATTCATTTGTTGGAAGGATTTTGAAGAGATGTTGTTTAGGCTAGTGCCCCGTCAATCATAACACGACGTAGCCGAATGTCCCGAATGTAGTGAGATGAAAAGAGTAGGGTCGGGATTTTTGGCACCAAAGTCGATAATTTCGTCTTCGAGAGAAATTGACAAAGAGCGGCAGCTGTGATGTACGAGAGATAGAAGTGGTTGGGGAGATGGGCTGTTTGGTGAGTGAAGCAATGTGATTAGGTGTGAGAATGAAAGTAACATGAAAGGTTTCATTAGGTAAGACTTCTATCCCTTGAAGGATTTCAATGAGAGCTTGTCGATGAGATTCAGAAGTCTGAATGAGATCATACAGTGTCATTTTTACAGGTGATTGGTGAAGCTGTTTGATCATGGTTTAGTGGGTAACTCCATTAGAGATGGGGTAGGCGGGTCCACGAATAACCACTTTAGGTGGTGGTGCGATCGGGATGGTGGACGGAGAAAGAGATGCCGCAGGTGTGCTTTCTTTCGCTTTCCCATTGTTTTTCTGCCCTCGAGTAGCAACACTAATCATATTGATCTCGTGAATACGAGAGGAGGAAGATGGTAGGGATAAGTCATGGTCTTCGAGAGGTGGGGCTGTAATAATGATAGATCTTGGTGAGGTGGGGACAGGTGGTATAGGAGAGGGAATTGAAGCTAAAGGTCTCTCTCTTTGTAAATTGTCTTTCTTAACTTTTCTATTCGAGAGAGGTGGTGACAAAGTATGGATTTCAACGCTTTGCATCCCTCTATGTCATGTCCTGGTGTGCGGTGGTAAGCATAGATTTTAGACTCATCATAACCTATAGGTCAAGGTTTAGATGGATCATAAGGTCTAAGTGGGGGTAGGGAAATGGTTGCATTCTCCACCAACATAGCAAGGATTTTGGCGTAAGACCCTTTGAGTGGGTCAAAGTCAGAGGAAGATGAGGCTATTGACTGGGGTAGATTCTGGTGATGACGTGGTATGGTTGGTTTGTATGGGTGGTGGTTTAGCCAAGGAGTTTTGATAATGGGTTTTAACTAAACGTGGCTTCTTTGGCGCAGAAGCTATGTTTAGCTGGTTAGATGATGAGGCCACAGATGATGTGGTATCAGAAAACAACCACGGAGAAATAGGAGTGACAACAAACAAATCTTTTGATGATGGAATTTGTTTAGGGTTAGTAGGTGGACAGGATACGCGGGGTGACGGTGTTGATGTACCCTTGGATCTCTGTATGGGTGCAGAAGGCGTAAGTCATTTTAAAGAAAACACAGGAGGTATGATATATTGATGCAAGGTGGAGGGATGGGGTCCCAATATGGAAGGTAGGTGTGACGACGATGGTTTTAGTCATGATAGAGACATAGGTTGAGGAGATTGAGTCTATCTCCTAAGTGGATGGACGGCTTTATTTTTAGATAAATCAAGCCGCTTAGGTGGGTGTGTTAGACTGGGTATTGGTGAGGTCCCAAGCATAGGGGAAGATTTGGTTAGGCTAATAGAGGTGGATAAGGTATTTGGTAGAGATGAGGGGGGTGAAGATGAGGACATAGGCATTTTAAGCTTCTGTAAACACTTCGGGTATATGGTAGAGGCATCTGGATCGGTCATCTGCATTTGAGTAGAATATGGTGTACTCAAACATTCCCATAGGACCTTTCTATCTTCCGAGGAATGATAGTCCTCATGTGTGAATAGGAAATTTTGTATGGAAGAAAGGTGGGTTGTGATTCCGGTCCACTATGGGTGTGATACAGGGGGAAGATGAGGCACTGTATCAATGGGCGTTAAGAGGTCAACCGGTTGCTGAAAAGATTTAGGCGATGAAGAACTAATAGGTAGGAGGGTGTGTTTGAGAGGATCCGTCATGTTTAAAGAATGTGGTGATGTCGGTGCAAGAGGTTTCTCGTCTAAGGATGACAAAAGAAGTGGTGAACCTTCCTCTTGTACAACAAGTATGGTAGAAGGAGACATTTGGGAAATAGATAAGTTAGATAACATCCACTCACAGTCTTGCAAGGATGTGGTATAAGAAGGCTCATTTGTGAGAAGGGAACTCTGGGCGGTTAATTCTTTGATGGGTAAAGGAACGGAAAGGATTTCATCTTGTCTTGATGGTGATGAAGGGGGTTCGGGTTCCTGCGTTAGTGAAGAAGCTTGATTCAGAATTTTTTCGATAGAGGCTTTTGGCTGGGAGTCGAAGACTGCATGGATCTCGTGAACACTCTCCTCGGCTAAGATATCTTGGTTTATATTACTGTTAGGAGAGTGATTCGGGAATGGTTTGTTGAATATTTTCAAATTTCAGTTAGGGAGTGTTAGGATTATCAAGGGCTATATCCCTGCATCAACCATTTCTGCACTATGTTTTTCAACATCTTGCAGTTTTCATGATTGTGTCCCTTCACGTGGTGGAAGTTACAGAAGTCATTTTCTTTGTACCAAGAAGGTATGGCATGAGTGGAATCAAACCTGGAGTGAGGTTTAACAGGAGGTAAGGTAATGGCTCCTACTTTAAGCAATTTTTCCAATATCACACCATAAGTTTCTCCCAAGGGGGTGTAATTGATGGGCTCAGCTTTATACTTATAGGTGGTTTTTGGCGGGGTATTAGACGGTGGTTGGGATTTGACCATCACCATGTGCACAGCTCCTTTTGATTTCGAAGCAGTCGATGGGTGAGGATTGGTGGTGTTAGGTTTGTTGGTGGAATCTTGGGTTCGGAAATTGGGGTTTTTTTGTTGCAACCGCAATTTCTCTTCCTCTAAGGCTCGAATCTCTAGTTTTCGAGCCATAGTAAAGGCTTCATCAAATGTGTGAAAATTTTAAATTTGGAGGGTAGGAGAGATGTGTTTAGCACAGGCCCGCGTAAAAAGTTTGATAAGTTCGGCTTGAGGAAAGGCATACGTAAGTTGGTTGATGAGGCCCCGCCATCATCCAACGAAATCTGCAATAGATTCGTCTTCAAATTTTCGGATGGCATAGAGGTCGGTGATAGATACTTTCTTGGCAATGTTAATGGAGAAATGATCCAAGAAAGATTGGGCTAGTTGGTTAAAAGAGAAGATTGAGTGCTGGGTTAAATCACTGTACCACTCCAAGGCGGGTCCTGATAAGGACATGGGAAAGGTGCAGAGTAGTAAGGCATCATCGTGAGCAATTAGATAACAGGCATGTCTAAATGAGTGCAAGTGTTGTTGAGGATCCTCCTTACTATTAAAATGAGTAAATTTTGGTAATTCTCATTGAAGAGGATATGAATAAAGGGGGACAGAAGGGTGGATAGGCTCCCGACAAACTTACTCGTATGTCAAGGCGCTATGACTTCCTGAAACAGAAGCCTCCAGATTTTGCATTTTGTCCATCATTTGTTTAATTAAATCAAGAAATGGATGAGATGATGGTGTAGTTGTGGTAAAGCGGAGGTAGATTGGGCAAGGGCCACCACTAGACAATGGTGGGGTTAAATGTTGATAAGGTATGGAGGACGAATGTGTTGAGGCGAATCGAATAGGGATGTCCTATATAAGACATTGAGGTTCTTTGGATACGTGTGTGGGAATGAAAATGTGGGCGGAGCTTGAGAAGGAAAGCTCATGTGGATAGGTGGCGAGAGAGCAAGTCATGAATGGAGCAATCTGCAAGAGAGACGAGGTAGGAGCGGTTAAGCGGTAATGACATGTAGGGCCCAAGATTAACCAAAGGAAAGCCAATTTGTGTTGTATGAACCTCTCAGAAAAGTCTGCTGGATTGGGAGACGGGGCTAAGGATGCAGCGGGGAAAAGCGGAGTTATCGAGGCAGAGAAGGAGCTAAATGAGAAGCTATACTAATAGGCATGCCAACAAGGAGTTGACTGTCGGGTGTACAATGGGGGCATGAGACAAATAGTATTGCATAGCGCTAGGATTAGCATCTAGAAATTTGGTAATTCCTTATCTCCTACAGAATTTTAGGAACCTCATTTGGTATCCGTAGGATTCCTATAGAATGTGAAGGGGGTGATTCAGAAATGGCAAGTGAGCGAGGCATGTGAAACCATGGTGATGGCTTGCTTTGAGTGATAACAACCATGGACAAGAGTACACAGTAGGGTTTCAATCTATCGAAGAAGCGAAACAACCTCGAGAATGTTGAAATTGGTAGGTTCTTTGGTTTGTCAAGGAACTGTAAAAGACGAGAATCGATGTCGTATAATAAGAATGGTATAAGAAAATATAAGAAGAAGCTGCTGATTTGAGTTGTTAACAATGCTTAATACATCTATCAAATTGTTCAAGTGATAATCAAAGCTTGTATGACATGAAGAGAAACAGTAATCTGAAAACAAACAAGATACACAAGCAAATTAACAGACTAACCCTAGGATTAGTGTTTATCAATTTGAGCTTATGCCCTTAGACGCAGAATGATGTCAGAATCCTAAACACAAGACTTAGGGGAAATGTCAAGTTTGTTTTGGCTTATAAGGTTACCTCAATCGGGCGGAGGAATACCGCGGAAAAGGGGGGATGTTTTGAGCTGTTGTGTTAATTATGAAGTGATTCGGTATGTGTTGTGTAGTGAAAGTAAGATTAATTTCCTATCAATACCGTGGAAATCACCCCCACGTGTACGACCTGTTACTTAGTCTACGTTCACTAGAATTGAAAACAGCAAGCAAGAATGTAATGCACGTGTTTTAAACCCAAATCGAAAATGATATTCGATGAAGCAAAGAAGATGACTTTCACTAATGCAAAACTGGGAAAGCAAGACAAATTCTTTTACTAAATATAACAAAATACCATGTGAAATTTTTAAAAGAAGAAAACAACAAGTATGCTCCCTATATGAAAGCAAGCAAGAGAAACAGAAACCCAAAACGGGTCCCACCGGGCGTGCCAAAATGTTTCGCATGGAATGTTTCAGCTCTGTGGATAGAGTTGCTTCTATCCTTTCATTCCTTTGAGAAACAGATAAGGGTTAGGGATAGGAGGAATACATTGAATGTCGAGGGGATGCGCGTGCCGTAGAGAGAAAGATCGGAGTCGACTACGAAGAACTCCTTTTTGTATTGGAAGGGCTACTGCAAGTAAGAATACAAGACCACCAGATTTTAATTAGACAATAAATGAGGAGGCGCCTTGGGCCCAGAAATATAAAACTTCCTTTCGAAGGTGGTTAGTTCTCCCGCTAATATGAATTAACACAAATTATAACAAATAAGCTATTGTCCAATTACAATTTGTTTACCTTGATAGAACAATAGAGAGAGGGCTGGTCTTGGTTTAGAATCACGGTGATCGATGCGAGTCACATCGTAACCTTGTATGCCGGTTGGTGGTAACCGATATCGGTAGGGGCAATGTTTTAGGGGATTTTGGTGAAGGTTGGTTGAAAGGTGGTTGTGTTGTTTTATAAGGCTGATAAATGGGTGGGGTTAGGTAATGGGGTGATGAAAAGGACTCAGAGAATATGGGGGTGTTCTTAGGGTAATGTAAGGGTGGAGGAATGACAGTTAGATGTAGTGTGTTGCTGGGTAGTAGATCTAGGAATAGACTTATGATGGTTGTGATTCAAAAGTTCAAGAAATGTTATTAAAAGAACGTATAAGACTTACTTACTAGATCCTGATGGAAAATGTAGGTTCTGGGACTATGATGATGAAGACAGGGCTCAAGTAGGATGATCTGACAATCCAAGATGCGCTATCTCCTCTCCTAATACTTAGATGAGTGTCACTGGACTCTGGTTATTCAGTTGCAGTCTTGGGCTTGATGTCCTTCTCTGCAAACTTCTCTTGTTTCTTTTTCACTTTTCTCTGTTCAGCCAAGTAAATTCCGGATCCTTCCAATGACTTCTGATTTTTATCCATGAAAATCCAACCCTTTTTTTTGGTTGGGAGTGGTCATTTACAGGGAACCGATGGTGGTTACGCAACCTACGGCGGTCAAGTAGGAAACTGGTATCGGTCAGGTCAAAGCGGGCTATTTTTGGTAAAATAGCCAGCTTTCCCTCCTTTTCTCCCGAGGGATTAGTTGCGGGCTTGGTCAAGTCATTATGAGGTTGGTTTTAGGTGCGGGTGAGGAGTAATTAGTCATGGGTGTGGATGTGGACCAAGTTATAGGTCTTAATTAGGTTAGTTTAGGGTTAAGACTAGGTCATGATGAGGTGGCAAAATGAGGTGGCAGGTATGGCGATGTGGATTTATTAATTATAAGGTAATTAATAAATAATTGTGTAAGGTTTAGGTGATGAGGTTAGGTTGCGAAATGAGATGTGGGGCTTAGGGGTCGTAAGACACAAATTTGGTGTCTATAGTAGTGTAACCTTATAATATAGATATTTAGGTCAAGTTTACAAGACGTAAATATAAAAAATTGTAGTGATACGATGCAAACAAGGTAACCTTTCTAAGGAAGTTCAATATGATGAACCACACCTAACTACAATGATGATCTTAACATGGGTATCAAGATCACAAAGGCCACCAATGATATGAATACACCTCCACACACTTTATACATTTAACTACCCAACCGCAAACATGGATGGGTGTAAACAGAAATAAAGTGGCAGAAACAATCGATTGGTAACACAGATGTAATCACCCTTCTTTTGATCAACAAAATGTCAAAATAATGTGAAGGAAGAAAATCAAAATGGGGATGAAAAATGTTGGCTTCACTTCAGCAGAGTTTCACCTCACCTTAAGGAAAGTGAAAAACTAAGCAAAAGTAACGCGTCACATGTTTCATGATGAAAAGATGGCTCATAACTCAACACTATTTTAGAATGGTCAAAGTGGGCTCCTGGCCAAAGTATATTTTCCTAGGTGGTTCTCTCATCCTAGGTGTTACAAATTTGTCCACGAGTGGGGTGATTTACCCAAATAGTCCCGACTATCTTGGGAGTATCTTGGATTTGCCCCCTTCAAGCATAGTGGGTAGTAAATGCATCCATCGTGTACTTAAAAGGGTCATGATAGTGACAACTTGTAACACTATCTCATGAAGGAATCACTAGTCAAGTAGGTAGTGCAAAGCACTTCCCATTTCATCCACAAGGTTCCTGTTATCCGAAATAAGCCCCCTGCTTATTTTGTCTAACTTGCCTTCATTCTTCCCTTCCTTGTGCTTCAACTTCAATTTTCACACATTTCAAGCACTCAAAGGATTCTAGAAATGGCTTCATCAGATAGGATTTTTCTTCCCCTTTCTAGAAAGGTAAAATTTTCCTCTTAACTCCAAATATTTTGAAAGTTATGGCTTGGCGGAGTTTTTGGAGAATTTTCCCTTGACAAGCCCGCATCCAATGAGAAGATGCCACGTGGTGGTGGAGATTAGGGTAGTGGAGAAAAGTTGGAGAATTTTCCAAGAAGAGGGCAAAGGGTGCAAAGGGAAAATTTTGGCCCACAGGCCCATGGAGGAGGATGGAGAAAAAGTTGTGGAAGGCCCATGGCCAATGAGGAAGTGACACGTGTCCATGACAGTGGTGGGAGTCGGAGGCACGGAGGAAACTTTGGTTTTTTGCCAAAGTGACAGAGGCACAAATGGAGAAAAAGAAGTGCGCCCCCACCAAGCAACCAGAAGTTGACATGTGCCACCGGAGTGGTGGAGTGCGGGGAAAATGTGGGAATTTTTCCCAATGTGAAATCAAAGGAAAAAGGTGAGGTTTGGGCCCACATTTCCATCAGTGAATGGGAAAGCACCACGTGTCACTCGAGAGTGGGGCACGAGACTAATTTTGGGAAATTTTCCCAATGTAAAAATCAAAGGAAAAAAGTGATGTTTAGGCCCACGATCCCATTGGTGAACCGAAAGCAAAGCACATGTCCTAGAGTGGTGGAGGCGTGAAGGTTTTAAGGAAAAAATTTCAAAAGGGAAAATTTTAAAGTTTGACCCCGCTGACCGAATTTTGACTCTATTTTCACCATTTTTGCCCTAAATCTTCAGAGGGCCATATCTTTTGATCCAGAGCTCAGATTTTCATGTTCTTTATGTCATTGGAAAGCTGGTGAAATTATCTACATGTTGGACCCATAAATTTTGGATTTTGGTGAAGATTTGTGGGAGAAATTTGGAAAAACGTCCCGGCACTGGAAAAGACAAAAAATCAGATTTTCATCTACTAGATTTAATGAGGTATGGGAAATTTCTTGTCCTGTGGGCTTGAATGCATTGGGAAGTGGATTTGTAGAGGTTCCCTTGCTATTTTAATGAATCTTGTCGGTGGTTGAGGTCCAAAATCATATTTTCCTGTGTTTTCTCCTTTCTTCCATTTTCTTCATGGTTAAAAGCCAATTTTGGCTCATTTGTAACAAGTTGTTCATCATTCTTCTCTGCCTCTCCCTTCTTTTCTTCCCTAGGGTCGAAAATGGAGTTTGAACCTCCTCCCTTTCTCTGTAATGGAATTTTTTTCCTCTTACCAGTAAAATGATGTTTTGTACAAACTTTTGAAGCAATAAAAACATGTTTTGTGATGCATTTTTCCATCCTTGCTTGTTTTACTTGTCTTCTTCTTGCCTCTCTTCATTGTAGGTATTTTTGCATGTTTAAATGTTCATTACAGGTTTTGGATTTGTGTTCATGGAGTTTTGGAACATTTTTGTGTGAAATCCATCCTTGGTTTTGTGATGCACTTGTCCATCCTTTCCATTGCTCACCTCTTTGTGTTCCATAGTAGTTTTGATAGATGTTCAACATTTTCCTTCTCTGGTGTATCACCGTTTTAGTGTAGGCTCTATTTTTCCCTCTTTTCTCTCTCTCTATCTCCTTATCATAGTTATATTAGGATTATATTAGCTTTCCTACACTGGAATAGCTTATGGTAGGTAGTTTAGGAAGAGGAACCAACCTTCTCTAGAGAGCTTTCCCCATTTTCAAAGGTCCCACACTTTGGGAAAGCTCAATGTTGTGCATTCACACCAAATGACATTGCCTTAGAAAAGTAGATCCATAGGTCATTTTGGGGGTGTTGTGAATTTGCACTAGCAGATTCCCTCTTGTGTGGACTACTTTGGTGTTCATAGAATCACCCCCATTGTTGTGTAGCTTAAGGCATTATTCCAAAGGGGTTATGTTCCGATTGAGCAGAGAGGAACGTACCCTTTTGAAACCTACAATATAGTGTTTTGAATATGTTGTTCTTTTTATCCTGTTTAATTAGGTGTGGTTTGCTTGAACACCTTTCAACAACCCGTATAACAACTGTATTAGTAGTTTTTGACTTCATTTTCACTTCCTCCTTTCTTTAACAAGTGGGGTGTTATGGTCCTGTATGATGATTTTTTAGTATTTTTCCATCAAAAGAGTAAACACCGTTTCGATTCTCTAGATCATCTAAGGATGCAAGAGATGAGCATACGCGATCTTGCCAAAATTTGAAAAGATATCAAATGGAAAAAACTTTAATTCAAACACACCAAGTTAACCAATTCCAATTCAAATATTCCTAACAACCTCAAAGCATAAAAAGGACTTAAGAATCATTTCTAATTCCCAAGATTGCCCCAAGGGATGCGAGGGAAGAGCATACACGATCTTATTCCTATAAGTAAACATGCAAAGTTTATCTAATCAAGTAAAATCATGTAAAAACATCCTATAAAAATGAGTATGTGATTAGATAAAACCTACAAGAATGTTAGCACCTCAACACATTAATTTCAAGAAAATAAAAGACACCTACGCCCCTATTTTGGCATCTACACATGGGTTAGGGTGGATACGCCACTCTATTTTTTTCTGATTTACAATGCACCTACACCACCCGAGAGGCGTGTGCACCACCAAAAGGATGTGTGCGCTACTTTGTGTGTTTCTAGCTTATCATGTACCTATGCCACCCAAGAAGCGTGTGTGCCACCAAAAGAACATATGTGCCACCTTTGATAAAAATAGGTTAATTTTCATATAGATTGCTTGTGCTACTAGAAAAATGTGTGCCACTAAAATAGCGTGTGCGCTAGGGTTATAGTGTATGTGCCAATCGCGGAGTTTTGAATTACGGTGAAGGTATAATAAGAAAATGTTTTGTGCCGGAGTTAGTGCGTCATGTCTTTGGTTAGGGTATGTGCACCGGGATTAGTGTGTATGCGCTAGGGTTGATAAACAAAGAATCAGGTTCGACAAAGGCACATGTGCCACCCGAGAGCTATCTCGTGGCACCAAAAATGTACCTACACTCCTAGTAGTGTGCCTGCGCCACCCCTGCAACCAAAATATGGAAAAAAACACAAGAAAGCTCACAATACTTCAAATTTTAGCAAGTTAGTTTAAAAATGACAACAACCCATTAAAATTATGGCTATGAACAAGAACTTACACATAAAATTAGTAAAAATTCCAAGAAAATGGACATTAATTACTACATGTGCATATCAAAAGTTAGCCAAAACAATGAAATTTAAACTAAAATGCCAAGGGACTAGGTCCCACCGGGCGTGCCAAATGTGTGCATGATTTGTTTTAAACTAATGCTAATGCAAGTAAAAACTAACACCTAATAGCCTTTAATTAGTAAAAATTAAATGAAATATTAAGCACCATCAAGATAAGAATTAAACAAGGATAGATACTAACATTCATCATATTCAAAACTTTGAAATTAACAATGTTAAGTGTCTAAATCCTCTATTCTTTGACAACAAATAAATGAATGGACCTATGTAGGCTCCATGGAAATAAAAAAGGGTTGTCTTTGGTACTCCAAGAACCTAGGAATGAGGGCTTGTCAAAGTTGGGCTACAAGACCCTTTTAACACCTACCATATGACCTAAGCACTTAGGAAAGAGGCTTAATTCTCCAAGATGATGAACTCTCAAGAAAACAAAGGAAATATTTTAGTCTATTTTGCTATATGCTTTGCATTTGTCTTCTCAAGAAGTTTAGGTGTAGGTATAAAGGTAGAAGGAGGGCTCCTTATATAACCCAATGGATAAAGGAAACACTTCACCCCTTTGCATGTGGGATAAAGGTAAAACAAGATAAAGAATGGATAAGGTTGCTTTATAAAAGGTAACCTTACTTTAGAAGGGTTCAATTTATGCTTAGCAAGTCATGGGAGTTGGGGGTGTTTTAATTAATCAAAGGTGACTAAATAATAGGTAGATGTAATCTTATAGAAGCTAATTAGAAGAATATTAGTATGATTTAGGCTATTAGAAGGGGACTAAATCAATTAAATATTGATTTATTGGTTAAATGAAGCGGAAAGCTAATTAATGAATAATAATTTATTAGTCTAGATAGAAGGGGTGAATAATTAATGGAAGGTTGTTAATCAGGATGTTAGGTGGATAGGCAACTTAACTAATTAGAGTATTGTAATTAATTAATGGTAATAAGAGATAAGATGAGAAATTTTGACGATATGTCATCAATTTTTGAGAAGGGAGATAACTAGCACAATTTAAGTATTTAAATTGCTCAGCGTAATTATGGGTGTCTACGGTTAGTTGTTTGGGGCATGATCCTTCAATATCTTCATTGTGAAAGTTTCTATGAGGGTTTCGGTTGAGTGTTGGAGTCATAAATTCCATTGGAAGGAAAGTATGTTGGTTTTAATTTATATACGATGGTATTCTCTAGTTTTGAGGCACTATTATGTGCCTAGGGGGTATTTACACATTTTCTTTTAATTTTTGAGGCACATCAATCCCCATATACAAATCATCCCAAGATAAAGAATATGCATGTAGAATTGATACAATTGTACTTTTGGTCAAGGTTATATTGTGACATTGTAGATTGTTTAGCACGTTGTCTCGATTTCTAGAGGGTAAAAGATAAACATTATCACTCCACATGTCATATCTACCCACATGAAATTTTGGAGTGAAAGTGGGACATGGTTATATGGAATTTATAGTTCTTATTATTTCATCATATCATCATGATTTCATCATGGTGTCGATGGACAAGTCGACCCGTGTCTCCCACTTTTCACCTACGAAGTTTACTTATAATGTTGTCGCCATATTCCATGTTTTCCTTGATGACAATTTTTTCTGAAAATAATAAACATTGAATTGCATTGGATAATTATAAAAAAATATTACACTCAAATATATAGACAATCGAGAAGGAGGAGAGAAGGATCCTAATGGATAGCTAGGATGTGGAAGGTCATAGGTCAGATGGGAAGGTGAATAGTCCTATGAATACTAATAATTGTATTATATTTTTCTAACATCCCCCATTAATACATTGTTTCTAAACATAATATTTCCATATAGTTGACCCCCTTTTCCAAACACAGTAAAATGTTTATTACACTCTCCATGTAGTCTCTTCTCACCTTTTGAGGTGCAATGCCACCATTCTAGATTTTTGGTCTTGGTGACACCTTGGTTTTGATGCGGGAGCATCATGGAGTTATAATGATTTTCATGGTTTTTTCATGTTGGTCAATGAATCTAGGATAGTTTAGAATATGGAGTGCTATTTCCTCTAAGTTTGTGTGTTTGAATTTTCAAATTTGGGTATATATGCTTATAAGTTCCTAAATAAGGCTTATTGTGTGTGTAAAGGCAAATTTGTAAAATTTTGACTTAGATATCCATTATCAACGTGGATCTAAGTAAATTACATCTTTTTTGGGAAGGTTTGAACTGATCTCCAAGTTTAGTGGTAATTAAACTATTATAAGAGTTCATCTAAGTGATGCTAGGAGGTGGTTTGATTATGAAAATTTGCGAGTTAAATAGATTTTGATCAATATTCTCGAGTGGGAGTTGTAATCCTCATAATTGAGAATAATATAATGAAATGGGATCCTTGATAATAAGTTTTTATGCATGTTTTTAACATGTTTCTTTCCTGTTTTTCATGTTTTCATGGTGTAACCTCCACAGGCCGAGAGGAAAGAGTTTGATAGTCATGTATTTTACATCAAACAATCTACTGTAAAGAATGGAATGTGTATACTAGGTTATTGTAATCTTATACAAATTTTCTTAGGATTTGAAATGACCTAATTTACCTTTTGTCATAAAATTTCTCTTTCACTTCCCAGAACTAGGGCATCGTGGATCTCCCATTTGGTTTAATGGAAATTCCTAAAAATTGTAATTCTTAAGTTTCTCCTTGTTTCATAACTTCTCCCAAAAGTGCAGAGCTAAAATCAATGTACAAGTACCATTTCCATGACACCCCGTCACTCAAGTCGTGGTTACTAGTGTTAATGACCACAATCTAGTTTTCAACAAGTTTTTATGCTTGTCAAGTTTAATTAGGTTTAGGAATAGTGTGTTATGAATAATTTCACCTTCATGAATGAAATTTTAGGTCTTAAAATTTCTCTACATCTCTCTACATCTCCTTCATACTCTCATCTCCTCTTAAAGCCTAATTTTGAATCTGTATCGGTAAATACAAGCTGAATTTTTGTATATAATCTTGATTGTCCTGAATACATGTGGTATAGTACCATGAAAAGTTCCTATAGAAGTGGTTTGAATTGATCCATTTGTACAACAAGAGGAACCAACTCATTCATGATGATAGGATAGGAATACAAGGATTTGGCTACGAAAGAGGTGGTATTGGGCCTTATGGGCAATATAAGTTGACCTAAATTTATAATCTTCTCTAGTTTAGGTATAGTTGTGATGTGTGTTAGATAGGTAATAGTGAATACTATGCTAAAAGTATTTGTGCTTTCAAGTAGAGGGGTATGGTGTGAAGGATCATGGTGTGTAGGTCTTAATACCAAAATTTAGATGAAATGATTGATATAATTTCTTATACCAAGAAGGTTGATCAACCTTGAGGAATGAAGCACAAATAAATTTTCATGAAGGACTAAGATAGAAGAGAAAGAAAGATTCATAGAGTGATACCCCATTTTTTCTGCACATGATTACCACAAACCTAGAAGTGACCTGAGAAAATCCATCCTTGAGAATGCCTTGGTAGTTTCCAATTTCCTTGGATTACCATGAACCCATATGGTTTTTCGACTGCAGGTTTACCATGAACCCGGAGGTGTCCGATGCCTAAATTGTACACTTTGGTGGTTTTACAGATTTCCAAAAATACTTTCCACAAGAACCAAGTGTTACTTTAGTGCTTTTCACTCCTCACAATGTCCTTCATTTAGGAGGCACCAAATTGGAAAATGTTATGTAACTTTATTGAATAACACATACCAAAAATAAATACATTAATATTAACAAAAAAACATCACCAAATCCATGTTACGTCTTTGTCGTAGGTGGTGACGATAAGACGCTGATTGTCCTTTGACCTTTGTATACCCTCCATCCTCCAAGTAACATGATACTTAATTAGGGAAAGCGCATAACATTATCCTACCGATTCATTTTCTTCACATCAAGATATTTAAGTATAACAATAGATTCAACTTCACAACACTTTATAATCCATGCCTCTTTCATCATTTTTACACATTCTATGAATGAGGCTCTAAAGTGGAAGCTTATTTTGCAAAAATCGGTAAGCAGATTTTACACACCTTAACATTTTTCTCGAATATGAAACATATTTATAAAGATATACAATGTTTCGATTGTCAATATCATTTGTAAAGTGAATAACATAATACCTGACAATGGTATCATTAATAATGCCATGCCAATAAACATAGGGCCACATATGCTAGTATTTAAACTACTTCCAAATAGCCATGCAAATTGCAACGTTTTGCTTTTATGTGTTCAATAGGTTTCCATGAAGCAAAAATAAAATGCCAAAAAAATCTTGGACTGATATTGGAGTCACAAGTGTTGGATCTTCCATGTAGGACATGCAATTCACTAAAAATCTTCTTCACATTCCAAGGTGAAGACTCCAAAATACGAAGACAAAAAAAAACACATTTAAAGAGGAAAATGGTTAAAGGTGGAGATAATATAAAATGAGTTCTGATATCCATATTCAATCCCCAAAAACTTTCCATGATTACTAGGAAGTTAGTGCACACTAAGACAAATGAGGATGGTTACCACTCGGGTCATCACAGATGTCTCCTTATGTTGAAATCCTTTGATAAATTCTGGGAAATCCAAATGCCAAAGGAAAGAGGAAAAACAACAAACTTCGCTTCCATCCAAAAATCCAAAACCAGCAATGCGCTCCATGTTTCCATGTAGGTAGAGAATGAGTGCTCTAATACCAATGTATGAAAATAATAAACGTTGAATTGCATTGGATAATCATAAAAAGATCACAATCAAATATATAGACAATCCGAGGAAGGAAGAGAGAAGGATCCCAATAGACAACCTGGGACTCAGAAGGTCACAAGTAATGTGGGAAGGTGAATAATCCTACGAATACTAATCAATGTATTATATTTTTCTAACAATTATGAGACTACATGGAATTCTAAATATGATGATTTTTATTGGGATACTATTTATACTTCAAACTTCTAGACATCATTTAACTCATCTTTAAGAACATTGATTAATTTAAACTCCACCTATCACCTAGAACAAATGGAAAGATAGATAGGGTTAACTAGTTCCTTGAGGATATGTTGAGGATGTATGTCATGGGTCATCAAAAGAAGTTGGAGAACTATTTTTTACCTTGTAGAGTTTTCCCATAACAATAGTTTAACCAATCGATTAGCATGACACTTTATTAGGCTCTATATGGAAGACCATGCATGCCATCATTGAAATGGAATATGTTAAATGATAGTATTATTCTTGGTTTGGATTACCTTTAGGACATGGAGCAATAAGTTATCGTTATTAGATATCATTTGGTGTATGATTATACTAAGAGGGTTGAGAGTCACTTCCTATTTGGTGATAAGGTATTTTAAGAGTGCATTTGCACAAGACTCAAATCCATTTTAGAAAGGGCTCTAATATCTCCCCTTGTTTTGTGGGTCCTTTTGAGATCTCAGAGATTATTTGTCATGTTTTTTATCACTTATCTCTACCACTATGCCTATTTAGTTCCACATTTTTTCCATATTTATGTGTTTTAGAAGTATGTACCTGATATATCTTATGTTTTGGATTGGTCAACTTATAGGTGGAGGCTTAAGGAAATTATACATTAGATACCATGTGTGTTGTAGAGCATAGGAGGTTGGCCCTTTGAGGGTGAGACTTGGACTAGGTTATGGTTCAATAGGAAAAATATGATTAGAAAATAGCTACTCGGGAGGATGTGACACCTTTGAGGGCCGATATCCTTACCTCTTCTAGTGACTTCCCAGAGGAAGTCAATTCCTAGGGGAGGGGGATGTAGTGCCCACCTATTTTCATTCCATTTTGGACTATGTTGACTCATTGTACCCATTGTATTATTTTTATGGAGACATTTGATACTATGTTACTACCATTATTATTGCAGATGTTGTTATATTATGTGGATTATATTAGCATTAGGATGCTAACTCATTTTGATAGGATATTGTTGAGGCATGCGATGTTGATGTATATTTGATCATTTTTATGGGTATTGATGTGATGTCATGGATAGTTTGGATTGTGATTATGTGGTTTTCTTATAGATACATTATGGATGCATTGTCATAACCTTTTCTTGTTACACTAGATGGATGATCATAGTATGATTGACTTGATTAGCTAGTCTTTGATTTTGTTTGGATTATTGTCATAATGCATGTGTGATATCGTATCATTTAGTTTCTGGTATTGGAAAAGTATGATGTTTGATTCATTTTTTCAGGTGATAAGTGATGTAGGTTCATCATGGAAAGAGAATAAAAAAATTACTTTTCCATTTTTCATGATTATAAAAGAATTTTAGTGTGTGTGTGTGTGGAGGTCCTAAGATGGAGCATGAGATAGTCTAGTTGTCACTAGTTCAAAATTTCAAGTTTCCCTCCAATTCTAAATTTGAATTTCTAAAAACATGTAGGTGAGAGTCAAGGGTAAGTTGTAAAATTTTCTTGGTGCTTTCAAGTATGGATGGTCTAGTCATGTAAATAATGAGTCCTTAAGTGTATTTGTGAGTCCTAAATGATTAACATAATATGAAATGTCTCCTAAATGTGGTTGGGCATGTAAATAGTCACTATGAGAGCAAGAATGGTAGTTATGAACCAAAGAAGCATATATATCATGAGGGAATTCAATTTAGAGGAGAAGTTAGTGGGAAAGAGAGAAGAATAATAATATTCTAAGGAAGGTAAGATGGAAGGTTAAAAGACTCAAATGAAGGAAGGAGGATGAAATGAAGACCAAGAGAAGAGGGTCCTATAATTTTTGTATGAAACTACATCTATTTGAATAAAGAACTTTGTTTTAGGAATCTAATTGTATTTTATTAGCTTAAATTATTTTCATGATATGGTAGTTGAAGCATTTTATGATTGCTCTTGATGATAAATTACAAGATTAGTTTGGATTCAGTGATTGGTTCATGGAAAATTGATGTGTATGATCCGAGTTCCTCTAACATGATTGAAGTTTGACTATATACAAAGGGAAGAATGAATTTTCTCAACCATATTGGTGTGATTATATTGAGTTAGGAATGAATCCTTGTGGTAACTATACTAGAACCATCTTTTGGTAAGTATGGCATTGATAGAACTTATACAATTAACCTTGTGCATACTCTATTTTGACATGATGGTTTTAGAATATTAAATAGATTGTCATAGTGAATAAGAGTTGTGGAAGATTTGTGGATGAAGGTATTGAGTAATCATGTCCTAGGAATATAAGTGTATATTTTCTTATAGATTATAGAACTAGTCAAGAGAAGCATGTTAATATATTTAGTTGAAAATTGTATTGTAAATATATGAACCTATCTCCTATAGGTAGAGCAATGGGAAATTGAGTGAATTTTCATAGTTATAACAATTAAAATCCCCTATTGGTAAAGAAATATTAACTATAACATTCATACAAATAGGTACGGAACTTTCCAATCCTAGATTTGAAGTTCCAAGAATTTATAGCCATTTGTGTTCGCTCGAGGTTTTTAGGAGGGTATCTTAGGGATAATGCTAAGTTTTGTATTTTGAAACACCTAATCAACTCATTTTTCTCTGAAATTCTCAATATATAATAGGAAGATATTTTTAAGGAATTTTATAAAACCAAGGGTGGAAATGTAGGATTTTCTTGACATTCTAGGAAAGGAAGTTAACATAGTCTTGAAGCTTAACTTGAGAGGCTAGATTACAAAGGTAGTTGCATTTATAGGTTGAATCCATTTGTGAAATTTGGCATACATAGAAAAGGGATTAATGGGTACCCAAAAATAAAGATTTTTATTCTGATAACTCCATTATGAATATTTATGGATGACAGAGTATATGGATAGGGCTACTTGGGAGCTTGCAAACAAGAAAGAGAAAAGTGAGATAGGAAGATAAAAATTAAGAGATAGTTCCTAAAATTTTAGCCACACCTCATTGGGGAAAAAGTCCTATAAAAATTCATGATGTTGTCAAGGTAGTGTGTATATCATTCTAAATCGAGTCAATAAATAATATATGTCTTAAGGGCACAAGAATGGAAAATTGAGAAAGATAGGTAACTAATAAGGAATTGAAAGTTGTGAATCAAATGTGTGGTGTGTTTAAACTTGTTTTAGGTGTTGGTATAGGATAAGAATTTTTAAAATTTCACTTGAAGGCTAAGAAACTCCATCACATCTTTGTTTAAAAGTTATTAGGAAGCCAAAGAAGGAAAATTGGAGAACCTATGAATTTTTTTGTTGATTTTATAATGAAATCATTAGCAAGGAATAATCAGGAGAGTTTAAGGTGTTGGAGAAAAATATAGAACCTTGAGAAGCCCTTCTAGGTGATTTTTGATCAAATTCTTGAAGTTGTAAGACATTTTGGGTTGGTGTATGATACCCAATTGCAAACTTAAGGTGAATCATTTTTTTAAAACCTTATTACTTGAGTAAATATATGGTTGTTATTATTTTATCTACATCAACATGTATTTCCATATGAGAATGTGGGACTCAAGAAGAACATCTCTAACTAGAACAATAGGCCATGATGGGCAAAATATCCTCCCCTTATTTATTTTGTATCTTCTCCACTTTGTTTTGAATATGGTTGAAATGTTGAAACTCTACCCCTTTTTAACAAGTATTATCTCATTTAAATGTTCTTCTATGGTTGTGAACCCCCTTTAGTATCTTTTATAATTTATTATCTTAACCCCCTTCTCTTATTACTTGTTTATGTTATTTTTAGTGCTAACCCCTTCCCACAGTGTGGGATTGGTTTGTTCTAAATTATTTTGGTTAAAATGGCATTAAAGGAACCTAATAAATGATTAGGTAAGTACAAATAGCCATCCTATTTTCTATCTCTCTCTCAAAACTCGGATTTTGGAAAGATGTGACATTTTGGAGGAGTACATAGAAAGCAAATTGATAGATTTACCTTGAAAAGATCCCTTACGATATATAGATATGGGTGGGTGAGATATTCTTAATGATAATAGAGCTCATTTTCCTAATTTTCCTATCCTTTAACCATTTTCAATTATGTTTCTTGGATTTGGGGGATTGATTTAGATTTGGGGTGCATGCTTCTCCATATGGATATTGATTTGATTGTATTGGAATTATTATTTTTTTTTAATGAATTTTTGGTGTAATTTTGGGGATGGATGATTGGTTGAGTCTTAGGTGGAGGGTGACACTTTTCATCCTCTCATTTTCTTTTGTTTTTGGAATCCCTCAGTTTTGAAGGGATGAGGGTTATTTGGGTAATTTTTCTAGTTACTTTTGGGAGCTTTTTGGAGAAGAAGGAATTACTTGGAGAGCTTGTAATTGAATTGTGCTTCTTGCTTTTGTGAGGTAGGTCCTTAATCTTAATTCATTATTTATTAGGTAATGAATTTTTATTTCCTCCATTATTTAATTGGTTTTTGCTTTAAAATTTTTGTGTTTGTGATTTTGGTTTTTTTCTCCATTCACCCTTGAGAGGATTGGATTTGAGAAAGTAATGGGAACATGGAGTAATCAATTCTATTTTTCACCCTCATTGCTTGATGGGAAATCCTTATTGGGTTCATTTCTATTTGGTTTTGAAATCATCTCCTATGTTTTCCTAAGAATACCTACAAGGTTTGAAAAACCTTGGTAAAGAGGGGCATGGAGAGATAAAATGAAATGGAGAGATAAGGAGGTTTGGTGGGTTTATTTGGGATACTTTGGTTACTTTAATTTTGATAAAACTTAGGGATATCCTTATCCCCACTTCTCCATTGGTAAATGCATGGAGCTGCTCAAGTGTTGTGATAAATATATGTTTCTTTTCGATAAATTAAGTGTTGAAATATCTTGGCATCTTTGTTTGTTTTTCCCTTCCTTGTGATGTTTAGAGGCATGATTTTCCTATCTCTAATGAGCTTGGTGGGAGGATAGCATGTTCTATTTTTCATATTATAGGTATGTGATGATGTCAATTGGTTGGGTGGACAACCAAGCCATCTCTTGTGGCCTTCTTGGAATAATTTGTTGCTGGTTTTAGGAGTTGGAATGAAGCTTGAACATGGAGTTGAACTTGGAGAAAAAAAAATTTGGGAGATTTTTTGAAGTTAGAAATTTATTAAATTTTGGCATGTTATCTCCACCTTGTGGAGGGATTTCTTACTTACATTTTAAATTGTAATTTTCTCTTATGTGAACTTAGGTGAATGTAAGAAATGATTTGGTTTAGAATTGTAGTTTTGTTGACATCAAAGGAATATGTTTTCCTTCTTGCTGAAAGACTTGGATGGTTGATTTGTTTAAATTACAACATTAAGTTGAAAGAATGTGATTTCACCTTAGAAGAAGAAAATAATCTTGTTGTTAAATATTTCTCAAAAATTTTATAGTTTTCCTTTTACAATGAAATTTTAAAGGATATGTAACAATTAGTTAAATCTTTGTTTTGTTGTAGTAATTTAGAAATGTGTAAGTAAATTTAAGATTATTATTTTATTAAATATTTAACTGCTCAATTTCCCTCTTCCCTCTCATGAAGAAATCTAAAAAATCTTGTTTCTCAATCTAGTTCTAAGTTCACAATCTTTGAAAATGGTTTTATGTTTATTTTGCTTTTGTTATGAAATCATGTTGTTTTGTGACTAAATCTTGTTGATAGTTTTGCAATGAATAAATAAATATGAAAATCCTTGTGTGTGTGTGTGTACATGTCTGCGTGTGTGCGTACGTGCATGCATACCTACATGTGTGCATGCGTATGTGTGTGCGTATGTGTGTGCATGCTTTTGTACACATGTGTGCACGTGTGTGTAATTAATTAAACATTCACGTATATAATTTTAAATCAATTGGGCTAAGTCCCTAAAAACTTAAAATGGTGATCAAATTATTTTAAAAATAGCAAAATAAAATTGAAGTAATCCATTGTTTATTATGATTATATATATAAACTTTAGGAAGGATTGGACAACCAACCGTTCCAACCCCCTTCCCATTGTCTCTTTCTATGGCCATTGTTGTGTTGTGGCCACCTATGGAAAAATTTCCACAAGTGTGGAAATACTTCCATTCCCCTCCCATGCATTGAAAAATCCCTCCATGGGCTCATTCGTATGGCCCTTTTATCCCCTTTATGCATATTTTTGGGTATTACACACACACACACACACACACACACACACACACACACACACACATAATCAATGTATATATTCATTTACTCACTGATAAATCATTCTTGTAGAGGGATAAATACCTATAAAGAGTAAAAAAAAAAACAATTTCTATAACCAACCCTGGCTATGAAATTGTCACCCACATCCACTATGTTTTCTCCCACAAGAAAAAAATATTGTATAAGAGATTAATAAAAAAATATATTATGAATATAAATCCAAGAAAACAATAAAATTATGGGTTAATGCTCCTTTTTGGGTTCTTTGCTAAACTAAATTTGATTTTTTTAATAATATTTTCCATTTCATTGATCAAATAGTTTTCTTCCTTACAGGATTTGTCTCTTAAATTAGTTGTTCATGTGTTCTTCTACTCGTTTTCATTTGTTGAATGGTTGTGTTGCCTTTATGATTCATAATGGATAAGTTAAATTTAATTTTTATGTATGTTAAATGTATAAATGAATTATAAGTGAATGAAAGTCTTAATGCACACTAATTCACACCCTAGTGGTTGTGCTTCCAAAAATTGGTATTAGAATAGGACATATGAAGAAATATTAATAGCTTAAGGTTATCTTAAGAAGAACAAATATGGGAAAGCTATGGAGTTTTATGGTCAAAGTCTTGAAGGAGAAAAAATGTTTCTCAAAGAGTGTCATTGCCAAAGAATATGGTAACATAAGGAAATGAGATTTGAAGTAGTACACGGCGTGTAAGTCCATTCAATGGACATTGTTTCTCATTCAATGAGTTTATTCATAGGGTTTTGGATTGTAGTCATCATTCCTTATAGATGAATAGTATTGGTAGGGAAAAGTATTGTGTTACAATTGTAGGAAAATAGGTCATATTTCAAAGTAGTGCAAGGTAATGGATATGGGAGTGACCAATCAAAAGAGGTTGTTTGTTACAAGTGTCATAATATGGGATACATTCTGAATATTTTCCTAACAAATATAGAAGACCTATCAAGACCTAACAAGGTATATAAAGCTCCTAGAATGTGTGAGAAGATTCAAAACAAGAAGATGAACCATGCAATAAAATTATTTCATGGTTATTGTTTTAAATGTAATGGCTTTGTCCATAGTGTAGTTGAATGTAAAGAAAATGTATGGATACCTAAGTCACTAAGGGATGATCTTATTGAGTCCAAGATAAATTGGAAGAACTTCAATAAATCGTATCTTCATGTGTTGACAAGAAAGAGAAGAATAGGGATGATAAGGTGGTCATACAAGATGATATACATGATGGATAGGAGAAGGTATCAACTGAAGGTAAGAACATCATATTGAAGACAATATTGAAATCAGATCAGGAATATCCCATAAAGAAGGAACAAGAAATAGCCAAATTATGGCTTAATTTGTCTACAAGCCCAAGTGGACTGTTTTCCATGGATGAAAATAGACCATCGGTTGAAGTGCACTAGGAATACATATTGTAAGCTCATATAGAGAAGAATAATGATGAAAACATCAATTCAAAGGTGTCAAATAATAACAAGAGGATCCTAACTATGGATTATCAGCCTCATGAGTACAAGAAAGGGATGGAGATTTGGGAATCTCATGAGTTTATGTTGTTTTATAGCCCTAAGAAGCATGGGGTGTATTCATTAGGATTTACTAATACATTCATCACTCAATAGAAGTAGGAGTGTTCTTTGTTAAGAATATTATAGGTATGAAGGACTGAGATACATTCTAAGGTATGGGTTTATATTACTTGTTGTTGTGCTTTAGGAAGTTATTAAGGTTTTACATGTTGCTATAATGTATGAAGAGTCTTGGTTGATAGATTGACTTTTTGAAGAAATTTGAAAAACCATATCTTGAAAAAAAAATTGTCTTTAGTGACATAATTCAAGTTTTTGACTCTTGAAGAACAAAAATTGTCCTATTTAAACCTTAATATGTATGAAGTTCATGGAAAATTAAGACAATTGAGAAGAGATTTGGTCATTGAAGTATCATGAAGACATGTAGGGCTGTAATCATGTTGAAAATTTGTAGCATATATGAATAGGTTATGAAGGCATGGAGGTCATCAAAGAATATGAAAAAGATGTATTTCATTTTGTAAACACTAAAATTAGGTCACACTCCCCTTTGGTCCTGTGACCAATAAGCACCCTTTATTACATTTACCTAGCCATGACCCCCCTTCACCCCACTAATATTAATTTAATTAATTTAATTAAATTAATGCATTATCCTCACTATATTTATTATTTGAATATTTTATTTAAATAATATCCACACATATAGTTCACTTAGACACCTCACCAAGCCAACTCAACCTAAGACCTATTCTTAGCAAGTTGCCATAACTAACTAAGACTTATCCAAACCCTAAAAATCAATGCCTACATTCCCTCTAACCACATCCCCGCATGCTCACAAGAATATCCCAGTATAATCCATGGGATAATGGCACAAGATCTAAGGAAATCAAGAGGATCTCCCTAGTTTAGTAAACCTAGGAAATCCCACCTTGATCGATGTCGGTTACCCTAATCACGCGGTTAATTTGGACCTGTAAGTTACCCCTTTTAACCCCTGAACTACCTTATTCTCAAGGTTGTAAAACATTGGGAGAAGGTTGACGAACAAGAACACATCTTAGAGAGATAACGCATCTTCAGAGAGAAAATTACAGGGAAAACTTGCATGTAAGGAAGGAGATTGAGCATCTTCTCTGCACAACCATCCCACCATGATCGATCTATCCAAGCAAAGAGGAGTGTACATGCACCCCACATAGAGGCTTTTCTTCAGTTGGTGATCACTTGTAAACTTAAAAGCCCTCATCAACACCTCCATCCTCGCACACAAACATTCAGGACCGGAATCCAAGTAAGTATAACATCATACTTTCCTGGTTTATTTCATTTCATCATTATATTATCATCCATTGTTTACCTTGCCCCTTATTGACATTGTCGACATTTTCACCTCCATATACCCATTAAAACCTTGCTAAAGCCTACTCCAGTCACCCAATACCTCATCTTGACCAACCAAAGTCCTTTGTGTAATCACAAAGGAGACCAAAAGCTTGTTTTATGACATTTCCAGATCTTATAAGTAGCGGCATTGGTTACGCCTAACTCTTGTCAGTCACCCCTGACCAACATCGGTCTCTGTATTTTCCCACACATAACCTAGAACAAAGACCTACCCACCTAATTTCATCTTACCCTCATTCACCTGTGATCTACCTAAGACCTCTATCAAACCTACAGAGACCCAGAACCAATCATTTGACCTTTGGATTCTATTCTAGCTTAGTCTGTTAGATTAGATCTATTTATTATTTTGTTTTAAGTGAGATACCTAAATCATTTTAAATAACAATAGGATTTACTTTGTTTACAACATTAAATTGTTTAAAATAGTGGACTGATAGCCACCTAGGAAGTATCATAGTTCTTAGATCTAGCATACGCTAGGTAGTTCACTACCCATATTGTTTAATTCCTTCTGGTGGTCTTGTTTTCATTACAGGTAGTTCTTCCTAGTCAAAAGGAATCTCTCACGATCAGCTATGGATCCAAAATTCATATGTACGCAGCAACCCATCAACCAACATTTGAACAGGTATTCCTCCTATGCCCGTTACCCTATCTGTTTCATCAAAACTTCAAAGAAATGATCTAAGAATCAAGTGAAACATTTTCGCACACCTAGTGGGACCTATCTAGGGTTGCTTGCATTTCATTCATTCCTAGGAAAAAAATTTGTTTGTTTCCCTTCTAAAAAGCGTACACACTAATTTTATTCCTTGGTAACCCACCTCTTCTTTCTATTTGCTCTAAAGGAAATTTTTCTTTTGGTGTAATTAAAAAGAACCATTTCTTCATGTTTTCTGCATTATAGTGAAAGAGAATCCCTCTTCCTCTTCATATTATTGCGTCATATAATTTCACATTTTTGATTTGGGTTTAAAAATAAGTGTATTCCATTCTAATTTATTGCATTAGCTCACATTAATTGAGGGCAACCTATACGCTAGAATTCATGCCCAGCTGATGGTTGACAAACGAATCGTAGAAAAGCACTTCTGTCATTTTCTCTTTCTACGAGTCTTACCAAACCTCACAAAAATTCAAAATACATACATTCTTAAACAACATCCTACCTGGAAGAAGCTGTAGGTGATCACATGATCACGGCACAGTGGGCACCCATCTCATTGCTCTATTGATTCATACTTCAAAGCGAAGCCTATCCCCACCATAACATACCTAAAACCTTACCTTTTAGATCTCCTTCTTTGTAGTAATCCATCTCACCAAAAACTCTATTTCACAATTCACGTGTCGGTCCCTAAAAGCATAAGCTAAACAAACATAATAGAAAGGGCACTCCTAGGATCACATTTTCTTAGTGTTTTTGCTTGGCTTGCGTTTTGAGGTGAGAGATCACATTCGTCACTTTTTTTTGTTCATCCTTGCACACTCCTCATCATAGCTAGTGTATTCTGGATTCACTTGAGTGTGCCTAGGCCATATCATCATCATTCTCAAAATTCTAGGTTTGATTCTACATCAGATTTTAATTCACAACCACTTTCTTTCATCATTGTTTCAATTTCATAGTAACCATCATCGGTTACCTCTGACCACCATCGGTTATACCCAACCGACATCGGTTCCAGGTCCTTTTGCTAACCTACTCAAAAGGACATTTTACTTCACTTTCTTCCACTTTTCATAGTCTGTCACTGTCATTATTCCCATTGATGTTTTAAACATCTTCAGATTTGGCATACTTGTCGATTTTACCTTACGCCTCGTTGTTTATTCACTGTCATTTTCTATAATAACCGGCAGTGGTTACCCCTGAATGGCATCGGTTTTCCCTAACCGACATCGGTTAGCCTATTTCACATTCCAACCACCATTTGGTACTTAATCCACTTTTGTTTCCACATTCACATGTTTTTACTATACTTTGTGTCATTTACAGAGAAGAAACTACCCTACGATCGAGTACTAGTTCACATGGTGTTGACCCAAAGACAAGCAAGCGCACTTGTATTTCACACCGTTATAAACCACTCCCACCTAGTCCTTCAAAGACACCTTCTATTTTATCACCTACCATGGATCCCATCCACCTATTACTATCACTATCGGAGATAAGGAGTTCACATGACTCCTTAACCGAGAACCTTCATCGCCTTGTAATTTTACCTTTCCCACTCATCCACTCGAGATTCCTCGAGTTAGTTGATATACAACATGCCCGTATCTATCCCTCGACTCACCCACTCCCGTATTGGCCCCATCTGGCTCTGTGCTACCCACATCCACCTTACCCCCAGTCATTTTGTAGTTAGGTCCTATACCCGCTATGATTGTCATGTCTGTTACCTCTATGGCCCTTGTTACATCCACCGTACCCTCAACAACTACCCCAAACACAACCTCATCCACCCCTAATGTCTCACACATACCCATAGCTACATTACCACCTCTAGTGTCGGTGACCCCTACCCCATTTCAGAACGTGGTCCTTTCTATTCCACAATCATTAGCCCCCATTACCACTAGGGTTACCATGACCCTTCCACCCCCATATACATACTATTAACAACCTCTCATTTCATCCATTTTACATTCAGTGCACGTACCCTTATTTCACCGCCTTCTTCTCCACCACCCTACATAGAAGCCCCATACATTGGAGTGGCACCTGTTCTATTCCCAAAACCAACCTCCTCATGCTACGGGAGGCATCCAATCATCACAACCCACCAATGACATAATTAAATTGATGTTGGACAAGATGCAGACATTGGAGGCATCAGTTTTTGGCTCCCGCAACACTCTCACCTATGACAAGATTTACAACAAGCCTATTCACCCATCCATTCCTATCCGTTCATACCTCGTGCATTAGGAAATGCCTAAATTCAATCATTTCAATAGCAAAGAAGACCCACAACAACATTTGCAGTCATTCAAACATGGGTGTTATCTAATCACTCATGATGATGCCTTGCTTTTGATAACCTTCCCATGTTCCTCACTAGACCTACATTAGATTGGTATAGTGGGTTACCTAAACACTATATTCTCATTCAATCAGGTATCCCAAGCCTTCTTGGATCATTTCTCTATCAATATCGTCAAGAAGGTTACCATGATTGATCTATATTCCACATGTCAGTATGAGGACAAATCTATCGCAGATTTTGTTGCTCGTTGGTGCAACCTGATCAATCAACTTACCTTCCAAATGCCACAAAATGAAATCATCGAGCTCTTCACATGGGCTTGCGCTAGACATATTTCACCAGCCTTATAGGTCTATACCTTCTAAAAATTCGATGAGGCATTCACTATGGCATGAAAGTTAGAGATTCGGGCCATCGGAGAGAAGAAAATCTAATTATGCAATAAGAATTCAGCATTCAAGTCGAATGATACCTCTTCTTCTTCTAAACCAAAAACCAATTATTCAAAAGCTAAGGGCACTGCTAACATAGAGGTACTCAAGGCCAGCCCAACTCATTTGTCAAATCAAGCTACACCCTCATCTAATCTTTCACCTATCCAAACTTTTCAATTCGGGCGAGAAGCGGTGAAAATATACCATAATTGGGGAACCTTACTCTTGTCTTAAAAATCTTATCAAATCTGAAGCCATCACCCTTCCACCTATAAAACCACACATTGGTTTTGACCTTGCTCACTCCATGCCCGTATGGTAGAAAGAACATGATTTCTGTAACTATCATCGAGTAAAGGGTCATAGTGATGGAAACTGCATCACTTTCAAAAATATTGTCCAAGAAATTCTCAAGAAGGTGAGTTAACTATGGATAATCCCAATGCCACCCCTAAAAAGTATACAAATCTTCAAAAACCATTTCCCAACCATGCCCCTTCATCCAATCAAACCGGTGAGACAACAATTCATGATACCCATACCTACGAGGTTCACGCTATCTTTAATGAGGTACTGTCACCTCCTAATTACCCCATATTCCTTACATATAGGAGATCCTAGCCCAAAATCCTCCTTCCACATTTGAGCCAGCCTCCTCTGTTCCTTCACTAACAAAGGAACACATTTCATCTCCTTCATCACCTATGGAGGGGTCTTCTCGCTAACATTGATCCCATCTCACCCCGGCTTTACCACTTAGAGAACCTTTACCTACACAGTACCTCTTCCACCCATAGAGGAGCACCCATTATCTCCTCCACCCATAAAGGAGCACCCACTACATCCTCCACACATAGAGGAGTGCCCATCTATTCCTCCACTTATAGAGGAGCTCCCATCATCTCCTCCACCTATCATAGACCCAATTGAGATATCTTTGCCTCTTGGCGAGAATTCTCCATCAACTACCCTAAATCCCGTCGACCTACATTCAGCTCCCTTACCCACAGAAGCTAAAGCAAGCCAATTCCCCATCTCTAAGACACATTTAATGATAATTTCCATTAGGTCCTTACCAACTCCACCTACAGATGTGTTGTTCTCATGTTTGGTCAATCATTTAGATTATGTGGATAGGGCTTTACTATGGGGTGCCTCTTACTCCCGTCTCAACATAGATGCAGAGAAACCTTGCGATACCTCCACTATCTACCCAAACACATTTCGACCAATCGAACCAAGCACAACCATCTCCATCACAACCCCTTCCATGACACTTGTTATAACTCAAACCACACCCTTACCCATAACCCAACCTACATCTAAACCCAAACCCACACTCTACAATATTTGCCTCAACTAAACCTATTACCACTTTAGGGGTCACCCGACCACCAAAGCATTACTCATCCACCTATTAAACTAGATTTTACTACATCCTCCAACATCAATACCACACCTACTCTGACACCCAAACCAAAGAAACAAAATCATTGACCTCATACCCTGACCGCACCAATCACACCCACACTTGTCTGTCTCATCACTTAAGACCTCAGCTACCAAACATAGTCAAACAACCTTAACCCATCCATAAACCAATAACACAATAACCCATTCCTTCCTCACAAACCTCTAACCTACTCAGCCACACAACATGACTTACACCTGCACCTACAATATTTTTACCACTAATACCTCCAATACCCTCAACTATTGCTTCACTACCCACTACACTTCAATTATTGTCCCTCACACCCTAAGCACGACCCGTGTCATCTACCTTCACAACACCCCCATTTTCCTCGTGGGTAAATTTCCCTCTTCCTCTATCTCGCTTTTCCTTCTAGACCTCATACACCCACATCACCTTTACACAAAAAGGTTTAACCCAAAGAAAACCCCACTACCCCACAATAAGGTAGTCAAAAAAACTACACACCCTCCTACCTATCCATCTACCTGTACCCTACCCAAGAAAAAAACGATCGATACCTAAAACCACACCTGGCACCTAAAACCATAGCTTGACCCATTCCTACTCTTCCAAAAACGGTTCCTCGACAATAAAACACACCTACACCTAAACCCACATTCACTTCCCATTGTGATCTAGTAGAAGGATCCTATGCCAAAATTTTAACCAACCTCCTTAAGACCTCTATTATCACATTATCGCCACTCCGACCTTAAGCACCCCTAAAACCCAAGCCAAAGGGGTTTGATGATACTAAAATTTTTGCATACCATCGTGTGCTAGGGAGCGATGTGGAGAACTACAAGGCCTTGAAAACCATCCTATTCCAATTATGTCCACCAAAACCAACTTTGATGATGATGAACTTCTTGGCGAGGATACTACTTCACCAAAACCCATTCCTACACTACCCACTCCACAACCACAACCTCCACCCTCATAGCCCCTAGATCCACCCCCAAGATTTGAAATTAACATGGTTCACATTAGAGAACTTGCCATGCCACCACCCCAATGTCGTTGCGCCCAACTCACCTCACAAGGCTTTTCTCCTCCAGTAGGTTTTTTCCCTTCATGTCATTACACCACTCACCCTACACCTTCCCCATTCACCAACTCCCCTCAAATCAACATGATACACATCACTACACATGCATAGAAGGGAAAAGAAAAGGCAACTGACCCACCAACCAATCCTATACCCAACATACCATCTACACCCATACCTAAAATAACTATCCGCGGGCCCACATACCCCATTTCCGATGCTGCCATACATCACACCATGCTAAAACAATTACATCAATCTCCCTCAAAATGTCCTTATATGACCTCATCCAAACCTCGAGTCCCATCGTTAAGCTCTCATGGAGGTTCTTCAAACTATTGAGGTTTTACACAATGACCCTACACCCATAGCCTCCATTATCACACCCCATCACGTAGCCTCTCTCACTAAAGTACCACCTTCATCATCACCCCACCTTGTTCACCAAGTGGCCTCCCTTATCTTCTCGAGAGGTGGAGATTGTGCCATACAAAAATGATGACCTAGACCCAACCCTCTTCATCTCTGTCCACATTGATGATATACAGTACGTCGTGTGATGATTGATAGAGGAAATAACATTAACATCATTTCACCCCATGCATTTTCTCAAATGTGCGTACCTAATAATTGCATGCATAAACATCTGGTCATGTTGTGTTCATTCAACAATGCTATCACCTCCACATCTTTGCACCTTTGTCATCCTCCACATTTTCGTGGGACCGGTAATGTTCAAGAATTGTTTTACGTTTTGGGGGGAATTCAATATAAATTTATGCTTGGTAGACCACGGATCCATGTCATGGGTTGCATTCCTTCCACTTTGCATCGTTGTGTAAAGTTTGAACATGAAGGACACACTTATACCATTCTAGCTGACCCATCACCTTTCAAAACATGCAACATGCTTTACCGACCCAATAATGTTCTCATACACTCGCAAGCCGTATACCTCCGCAACCAATACCGCTTCACCTACACCTTCACCTACCAGTAGAGCCACTACTTTCACCACACATACCTCCTCCATTCCTACCACTGCCATAACCTCTATGACTAACCCATTAGCTTCCCAATCCATTAACTCCACCTCCATATCAACCTATGACACATCATCCATCCTAGCTACCTACATACCAACCACTGATCCCTTGGAAGGTGTTTTTCAACGCCTCACTTTGGGGAGTACCGCATATATAGTGTCAACACATTCCCTACTCCACACGAGTAGATAAGCCTTCACTATGATCACCATATAGGAGAATGCCTCCTTTATGGTCCTCCTCATCTTCGTACTAGTCTCACCTATGGGGGACTTCATACTACAACTTAGACACTGAACCACCATCACAAACCCACCCATTTTCCATTGAATTCCAATCACTTACCAATTTTTGTTTCACCCATACCTTCCGCACCACTATGTGCGGAAGAGTTTTGGTTTTGGATTTTACTGAGTAAGGTTGCCATACCATTATTCCATATACCACATGCAAACATAATGACTGAAGTGGTATCAACTTCCTTAAACCTCCTACCAAACATGCCCGCATTGAACTCATTAAGGACCCTAGCCCTTCTCCACCTTCATCTTCATCACCACATTCACTGCTCCACCTTCATCACCACCTATTTCACACAGAATTTCTAGTTCCAGAATAGAGTTGCTTCTATCCTTTCATTCTCTTGAGAAACAAATAAGGGGTTAGGGTTAGGAGGAATACCTGTTGAGTGTTGGGAGGGTGTGTGCATACCGTAGAGAGATCAGACTGATTGTGAAGAACTCATTTTTGTCTGGGAAGGACTACCTGTAGATAAGAATGCAAGACCACCAAATTTTAGTTAGACAATAAGTAAGGAACTGCCTTGGGCCCAAGAAATATTAAACTTCCTTTCAAAGGTGGTCAGTTCCCTTTTAATATAAATTATTGTAAATGATAATAAATAAGCTATTATGAAATCATGATTTAGGTACCTCGTTACTAAAAGAAATAGATACTAAACTACCAATAATAAAACGTCATTTTATTTGTTTGGTCACTGGTTATTGATACGTTCAGATCAAGTTACAGGGATAGATCAGGCTGGATTTGAGGTTGTTAGGAGATAAATAGGTGAAAGGTTGGTTTTGGTATAAGTCACAAGTGACCGATGCCGGTCACTGGATAACCGACCGCGGTTATAAAACCGCTACCGGTAGGGGATAACCGATATCGGTAAGGGCAGTGATTTCGGGGGATTCGGGTAGAGGTTGATTATAGGATGGTTATGGGGTTTTTAAGGTTGGTAGATGGTTAGGGGGAATAGTAAGGAAATGGAGAAGACTCAAAGAGTGAGAAAGTTGTCTTCTGGGAAATATAGGGATGGATGAATGAAGGTTAGGTGTAGGGTGCTACTGGGTGTTAGATCCAGGGGTGAGTTTATAATTACTATCAATCAAAAGTTCATGAAGTAGAGCCTAGAAACATACAAGATACTACTTACTATTTTCTAATGAGGATACAGGTTCAAGGAATGTGGTGACAAAGGAAAAGCTCAGGTGGGATGATTCAACAATCGAAAGTGAGATGATGAAGCTATCCTCGACTCGCCAATGCTTGGATGAGTGTGACGGTGATCTTGTTGATCGATTCTGAGTCTTGGACTCAATGCTCTTCTTTGTAAACTCTTTTCTCCTTATCCCTTGTCTCTCCCTTCCAAATGGATTCCGACACCTATTTTTGGTTGGGGGAGGTCATTTACAGGGAACCGATGGTAGTTTCCTAACCGACGCCAACCGCGTAGGGACCGACATCGGTTAGGTCAAAGTTGGCTATTTTTAGTAAAATAGCCAACTTTCCCTCCTTTTCTCCTGAGGGATCAGTTGTGGGCTTGGTCAAGTCATTATTAGGTTCATTTTGATGCGGGTGAGGGGTGATGAGTCATGGGTGTGGGTCTGGACCAAGTCATAGGTTTTAATTAAGTTAGTTTAGGGTTAGGGCTAGGTCATAGTGAGGTGGCAGGGTTAGAGATGTGGATTTATTAATTATAAGGTAATTAATAAATAATTAAGTGTGTAAGTTTTAGGTGGTGAGGTAGGGTTAGGTTGCGGGATGAGATACGGGGTACAAGGAGTCGTAAGACCCAAATTTGGTGTCTACATTTGCCCCTTGTTGTCATGTAGCTTGTCTTGTAAAGCTGCACTGACAATAATAAAAAGTGGTTGCCGTAGTTAAGGGTATAGGTAATCCCCCTCAAGTCTATCATAGATTGAGGCAACATGAAATCAGGGATAGGGTTTATAAAGGGTAAATGATGGTGAGATGCTGGTAAGATGGTGGGGTAAGTTCAAGGAAGCCGACACATGTTAAAATGTAGTAGTGTGACTAGGGTACATGTTTTGAAGAGCAAAAAAGTAATTCATAGGCAAAGGTCGATAGTTTATCCAAAAAGGCTGATATAATCGTGGTATCAAGGCATAGGAAGTAGCTCGGGGGATATAACGGGTAAGGTACCGAGAATGTTTAGGCATGTTCGGAGTACCAAGCGGTGGGTTTGGTTGAGATAAACATCATGGTCTCGGTCTAGGAAAAGTTGGTTGGTGATCAATTCAAGTATCCTAGTCATGCTAAAACACGAACAGGTGAGCTCGATTGAACAAACAGCTACATGATGGGTGGATAGAATCATAATTTGTGGGCCTTGGTCGAGGTACTTAATTGGTGTGGCCTTGGGTCGGGCTGATTGGTTGGTTGCGGCCATGGGTTGGGCCGATTGGTTGATGTGGCCTTGGGTTGGGCCGATTGGCTATGTTCGACCTTGGGTTGGGTTGATTGGGTTGTGCGGCCTTGGGTCGGGCCGATTGGTTGGTTGCGGCCTTGGATCGGGCCGATTAATTGATTGTGGCCTTGGGTTGGGCCGATTGGGTGGTTCGCGCCTGGGTTGGGCCGATTAGGTAGCGCGGCCTTAGGTCAGGCCGATTGGTTGGTTACGGCCTTGGGTCAAGCCGATTGGTTGGTTGCGGCCTTGGGTCGGGCCAATTGATTGATTATGGCCTTGGGTTGGGCCGATTGGGTGGTTGCGGCCTTGGGTCGGGCCGATTGGTTGGTTGCGGCCTTGGGTCGGGCCGATTGGGTGGTTGCGGCCTTAGGTCGGGCTGATTGGGTGGTGCTAATGGCTTGGGTCGGGCCGATTGGTTAGTCAGTGCCTTGGGTCGGGCCAATGAATTCAAAATAAGGCTATTTAGCAAAGGGGAGGTAGGCGATGTGGTGAAAAATAGAGTTTGGTGGATAAGGGCAGGAGTTAGGGTAAATTAGGCGGATGTACTAAATCCCGATATTGGTTAGTGGTGATGGCCAGTATATCGGTTAGGAGAGCTGATATTAGTTTTCTAGGGCGCACCCTAACCGATATCGGTTAGAGGTCAAAACCTATAAAAAGAAAAAATATGGCATGTCATTTTCACATTATCAATTTGAGTGCCAACCTTTTTCTTCTCGAGTTTTGAATTGATTGGGTTGATTTTTGGGTGAGTTGTCACTAGTTAAGTGGGGAGTGAATTATTGGTAGCCTCCAGAGATCGGGAGGCGAGTTTTATTGGTCACAGGAGCCGCAGCCACATCGATGGGTCGGTGACGGGTAGGAGGTGAGATCTAGGACACGGGGGCCAACCGAGGGACGGGGCCGAGGGAGGGGAGAGAGCTAAGTCATCCCGGGGAGTGGAGATGGGTTTTTTTGATTTGATAGAGGATTTGTTGATAGAGACACCGGTCTGCGAACCGAGTGTGTATATAGAGGCATGCGTGCCCTCATGTATGCATTTTTGTTGTATATACCGGCTAAATGAGCCAAGTACTTTTGTATAGTTGATACCAGCTAAACTGCGAGTGAGTATATGTTTGACATGAGAAGCGGCTACGAGCCGAGTCAAGATTTTGACGAGAGACAATGACTGCATGCCGACTTTGTATTTTGGATTATAGAGGCCCCATGCAGGGTAATTTTTATATGTTGACATTGATTTGAGGATATATATAGATGATGAGGTTGATCCACATGGTGTGTATAATGTTTGATTTGATGCATATATTAAAATGTTGTATGTGTTTTGTCGATGGTAGTGGAATTTGATGTATATATATAGATGATGTTGATGATGTTTTGATGATATGCATATGTTTTGAAATGTTGATGTTTATTATGATGATGGATGTTGATAGTGATGTCGTTTATGCAGGGAAAAGAGGTGGGCTCTCCAAAAAAATTCAAAAAAGATAAAGAAAAGGATTAGGTTTAAGCAAGAGGAGACAGATGACCGATATCGGTTAGATAACCGATGTCGGTCACAACTTGGCCGATATGGTTAGCTAACCGATATCGGTTATTCTTAAACGAGCTTTTCTAAAAATAGAAAATCTTGGGAGGCAACTGAAATCTTATTTTTAGAGTCATGCAACATGTTAAATACGAAGATGCGAGGCTGTTGACGTCGATACAGGTAATTGCATGGGAGAATTGAGTGATAAGGAGGAAAGAGACAGGTAAAGTGATCGTGGGCTTGGATTAAGAAGGCGTAAAGGCAAGTAATATTGAAGAGGGTGGTGAACATGGCTGAACAAGGAGAAGCATCCAGTGGGCAGAGAGGAGAGGGAAGACAGGTTCCACCTCAAAATCTTGCGCATCCTAGGAGGTATAATTTTGGTTGGAATTAAATTTTTGCATGTGTATGAATATGATGTGGGACGGTAAGTGGGTAGAGATGAAAAAGAAGGTGATAGGCAAAGGTTTAGGATGGGGTGAGTGTTATGGGGTAGGTCATCGGGGTTTGATATGCTTTTAGGTATAGAGAGGTGAAACAAGCAAATAAGTTATCATAGGTGGTGTTTTTGAGCGGGGTAGATAGAATTGATAGTGCTGATATCATTTAGGAATAATCGGTTCGGTTAGGTAACCGGTATCCATTCTTGTGTAAAAGTTTGCGGATTGTGATAAAAAAACACATGGGAATTTATTTGTTGATTTGTTGTTTGTTGGTTTGATGTGTGTAGTCACGAGCGGGGTTGAGGATGAATGATAGGGTGTCACCTTTGTTATCACGAGTCCGAGTGGATGAACACACCGGTGAGTGGGCATTAATAAACCATGTGGGGTTAAGTGGAATCTGTTATTATTCACGAATCACATGCAATCATGCTATGTTGCAGGTGCTGATTGAGAGATGGAATCCCAAAAAGAATACCTTCTATCTGCCAATAGGGGAGATGACAGTGATGTTAGAAGATGTGTTTCAAATTTTGAGACTTCCAATTATAGGAAGACCAGTGTATTAGGTAGGGCCTAATGCGGCGCGTGCAGCGATAGCGATTGTATTTGGTCTAGCCGCATGATATTTGACACAGTGAGGTTTGACATTCACTTATGGTATAATGTTTGCGGCACACCCAGAGGCAACAAGGTTGGCTATGGTATTAATGATAGCGGTGGGGTATTATGCATTACCTAGAGAAGATGGGAGAAGATTTCCAAAATCATTGATGTGTATTATTTGGGAAATGATAGAAGGGAGCGTTACTTTCACATGGGCACCCGCATATCTGGCGGAGCTATATAGGGGTTTATGGGCATGCAAGTGAAATCACAGGACTACACTAGATTGTGCATACTTATTACATTGTTGGGCCTATGAGCACATTGTGTGTGGGTGACCAATAGGTGACCCATCTAGGTAGGAGAGAGAGGAGTGCAAGGTTGGGATTCGGCATCCGGCGATGGATCAGAGACGGAGCAAGAGGCAAGATCCGAGGCCGTGATAGATGATGCCGAGTATTATAGGTAGATGTGGGAGATGGTGACGATTGCGGATATCCATTGGAGGCCTTACGGGAACTATATGGTGACGGTGAACATAGCCGAGGATTTGAGGGGTGTAGAGCGATTGAGGTGGATCGCGGGACACAGGCCAGGTGAGTACGAGAGGATTCCTCTAGATCACGTGTGGTGAAAATTTGGATTTTTTTAGGATATACCCATGGCTCATAGACCATATAGGAGGATTGATGCCGAGGCACCATTCTCACCTCCACGGCCGACACTTCCAGAAGGACCAGAAGAGACAAAGCCGATCGTAGGGTAATGGATGTAGGAGTGACAAAGTCTTATAGATTATGGTGGGCAGCAGAGCTGCGAGATACACATGAGAGGGCCGATCATCCTGACATAGCTGTGATTACCATGGAGAGAGACCACTGCAGGGTTTAGTTCACCAGCTTCAAACACAGGTGAACAAGACCACGAGGATTGTTAGAGGCTTCATAGTCTTGAGTGGAGAGACTAGAGGCAAGATTCCTCCATACGAGAGGGCAGATTCATATGTTACAGGAGAGATTGGTGGATCAGTGTGAGGAACCAATAGCAGTGGTACCTTTGAGTATGGAGAGGCCAGGTGAGCGGCATCAACGATCACCATCACTTCCTGGTTTGGGACAAGGCTGCGGGGGTCTAAGTGAGTTTCATACATAGGGGTAGAAGAATAAATAAAGATTCTGACCTACGCGTCGATGATAGAGAAGATGTATTTGTTTAACATCTAAATAAAATTGAATATGTATGTTGATTTGAATTATGAGAATAATAAGACTGTTTGTGTTTTGAATGTTTGGATTGATAAAGGACAAAGGTGAGTGTTATAAATATGTGAAAATATTTATATTTTTAAGGAAAACACAACACATGATAGGTTATGGTAGGGGATGGTCGAGCTAACCTTGGGAGACCCCATGTCTCCTAAGTGCTGCCTACATAGCCCATTGCACAAAGCAAGGAGGGGCCTCAGACCGATGTAGTTCTCCCTTAGGAACAAGGTGAGGTGAATTCAGGCAATTTGGTTGTGGTTAGGCAATTTTTGGTTGGTAAAAGTTTGATGTTGGTAGAGTAATGTTGTTGGTGTTGGTGTGGGTATAGGTGAAGTGAGAGTTAACTTACCCAAGCATAGGAAATTGTGTCCAAATTAAGATCAACACACAATCCTAGATTCAGGTAAAAGAGGAAAAGCTGTCCCATGATTGGAAAGAGCTAATTAAACCATGTATTATCATAGGATGAGCTTGAATCCTAGGTACCTTGCATAGTTTTTGCAAGAAAAAAAGTTGTATAATCCCAAGATATCGGATATACACACGTCCCTTGAATTTTGTTATTGTGAAGAATGGTGAGGAGGGGTGGATGGAATAGTTTTGTTTCTGTTAGGGCGAGAGAACTTTGTTATAAGGTGATTATTCTGATGGAAGAGAACCAAACCAAAATAGACAAGTCCATGACTCAAAAGTACTTTTGAATAGATGGTGCTTTGATTTTTTTTTCCTAGATATCTCCTTGATCGATGTGGGAATTCTATATGGGATATGCATTTTGTTGTTCTTGAGGTCTTCACAAAGTGATCAATGCGAGAAGCTTCGATAGAGGCTGACTTTGTGTAGTTGTCCTTTGAGGGGCTTCTACTTATAGTAGTGAGATGCGGCTTTGATTGCACATAGTTATCCTTGAGGGAGTAGTCTAGTAAAAGTAGCAAATGTGGCTTTTACATAAATGTCCTTCGAGGAGTAGTCTATTTTATAGCTTAGAGGTCTAGATGTCTTTTGGCATGAAGTATCTAGTTTTATAGGAAGTTTGACTCAAGAATATCCCAGTAATTGTATAATTGAGAACTTGTTATTTTGATACTTTTAAGTTATGGACCGGACTAAAAAGGAGAAGGCCTCTTTAAGAGGAGGTGATGATCAAACCATGTGGGTTTGATTTACTTTGAGATGCACGAAAAATGGTGTATGAGGTGGTAAATGAGCTCGAGGGATGAGCGCAAGGTAGATAAGAAGTGATGTAACACTAAATTCAACAGTAGAATGTTCGGAGATGCAAGGCATTAAGGGTTTAGGTTCAGTTTTCCATTAACCGAAGCTAAATGATAAGTACCGATCCATAAGTGTGAGTGATAATGTAAGGCCCAATCCAATTAGGAGAAAATTTTCCACGTTTACTCTTTTCTAGTTTGGTTACATGTTGATTCTCTTTGAGGATGAGATCACCAATTTTAAAGGTACGCTCATGAATTTTCTTATCATAAGCATGATTGATGCACTTTTGATAAATTTGAAGGTGGTTAAGAGTGGTAAGACGCGCTCGTCAAGAAGCTCTAATTGGGCTAACCGCTCTTGGCGGAAGTCATCATTGGTGAGAATATCCTGGAGAGATATTATGAGGGAATGAATTTGTATTTCAAGAGGCAAGACAGCCTTGATACCATACACCAGAGAGAATGGTGTGACATTAGTGGAAGTATGAATGCTGGTACGATAAGCCCAAAGGGCAAAGGGGATGTGATCATGCCAATTTTGACCATAATCGTTAACAACTTTCATGAGAATTTTGGTTAAGGTTTTGTTAGAAGATTCAGCTTGACCATTTACTTGTGGATAGTAGGGTGACGAGAAGCTAAGTTTGATACCAAAGTTGTCACAAAGGGCTCGTAACAGCTTATTTTTGAAAGATTTGCCATTATCGGTTATCAGGCGATGAGGAACACGAAACGGAAAATAATGTGATGATTAATGAATTCAACAATTTTCTCCTTTTTGGTTGAAATGAGTGGAATGGCCTCCACCCATTTAGTGTAATATTTGGTTTCCGTGATGATCCAACGGTGACGTTGCGAAGAAGGTGGATGAATCTCACCAATAAGGTCCAAACCCCATTGTGAGAAAGGCCAAAGATCTCGTGCGACCTGTAGCGGATGGCTGGGAGTATGTTGAAGGTTGGCATGTTGTTGACACATAACACAATGCTTAACATATTCGTAGTAGTCTTTATTAAGAGTAGGCCAATAATATCCTAGGTGAAGGATCCGCTTGGCCATGGCAAAGCCACTAAAGTGCCCACCACAAATTCCGTCATGGACTTGTTGGATGGTATGAGTGACTTCAGCACTGGTTAGACATCGAAGGAGGATACCATCGAAGCCACATTTATAGAGGATTCCCCCATGATGACATAACGAGAAACACCTTTAAGAAAAGTGCATTTGCCATTACTATTAAGGTTAGGTGGGAGAACAGAGTTTGTAAGGTAGTCATGAAATTGGTGATACCAGGTATCCTGCGAGTTAGCAGATACATTATTTACCATACAAACATTTGGGACTAAGTAAGATGGGGCAAAGAGTTGTTGGACCAAGACAAATATGTCAGAATCAGATGGTGATGTAGGAATTTGCGAGGCCAAGCAAGCCATAGTATCCACAAATTTATTAGTTGAGCGTGGAACGGTTTGGATAGTATAATGGGTAAATAAGGTCAAAAGTGAATCTATGTAACGTTTATACTTTTGAAGTTCCTCATTTTTACATTGGTAGATGCCAGTGACTTGATTTACTACCAATTGAGAGTCACCAAAAATGTGAATAGACTTCACACCTAAGTGTAATGCAATGTGGAGACCCAAAACAAGGGCCTCGTATTCCACTATATTGTTAGTGCAGGGGAAATCAAGCCTAAATGAAAGAGGCATAGGTTCACCTTCAAGAGGAATGAGAACAATGTCCACCCCTCCACTACATTGGCATTTAGATCCATCGAAGAAGAGAGTCATCGGATAAGATGCATCATTGAGTGAAAGAGTTGCGATGAGTTCATCAGGGAAAGTAAAATTGGTAAATTTTCCCGAGTAAAGGGGCTTCCACAAGATGGTATGTGATAGTTTGTCCTTTGACTGATTTACAGTGTATGAACTCAAGGTTGAGGTCGATGAGGAGCATAAGCCATCGAGCGATATGTTGGTTTAGATGAGGTTTGGCATACATATAATGTATGGGGTCAGCATTGGTGATGAAAAAGTTTTGTGATTCAGGAGGTAATGTCGGAGTTTGGTGGCCACAAATGATAGGGCTAGGCACAACTTTTCGACATGTGTATACCTAGTTTCGTAATCCACAAGAGTATGGCTTATGTAATAAAATGCTTGTTCTTGATGTTCGAGTCACGATGTATAGCATGGCTCCTACAACATGGTCGGTGGCAGAAAGGTAAAGGTAGAAAGGGCGATCGTCTTGAGGTGGGATAAGCATGGGTGGCTGCAAGAGATAAGTTTTAAGAGCCTCAAAGGCTTTGTGGCACTCCTCGCTCCATTGAAAAACAATGTCCTTTTTAAGGAGATGATGGAAAGGTTGACATCAATCCGAGAGTTGTGAGATGAAATGACAGATAGATTAGAGTTTGCCCTGCAAACTACGCAATTGTTTTAGGTTAGTGGGTGGGGGAATTTCTAAAATAGCTTTGACTTTAGCGGGGTCGACCTCAATGCCATGTAAAGAGATGATAAAGCCAAGGAGTTTTCCCGAAAGGATGCCAAAGACACATTTCTTTGGCTGAAGATGAACACAGTATTGTAATAGGTGATTGAAAATAATGGTTAAAACATCGAGATGTTCACTACGATGTTTGGATTTTCCAAGAAGATCATCGACATAATCCTCAAGGATAGTGTGCATAATGTCATGAAAAATGTAAGTCATAGCCCATTGATAGGTTACACCAGCATTCTTAAGGCCAAATGGCATGACACGATAGCAGAAGGTGCCCCAGGGGGTAATGAAGGTGGTTTTATGTTGATCGGCCGGGGCTACTAAAATTTGATTATATCCCGAGAAACCATCCATGAGAGAAAGCATCTCATGGCCCACAGTGAGATCAACAAGTTGATCAATGCTAGGTAGGGGGAATTCATCCTTTGGGAAAGTGAGGTTAAGATCCCAGAAATCCATACATATCCGAAGTCCCCCCGTCGCTTTAGTGACAGGTACAACATTAGAAATCCATTACGGATAGTCAATAGGTAAGATGAAAGAGACAGAAAGGATTCGTTGAAGCTCTTCTTTAACCAAGAGAGCAATGCGTGGATGCATTTTTCTCAGCTTTTGTTTAACTGGTTTGGAGTTTGGTTTCAGAGTGATGTTATGGACAACAATGTCAGGATTGATTCCTGGCATGTCGGTGTAGGACCAAGCGAAAGCTTGATTGCGGGCATGGAGAAAGGTAGTGAAGGCGGCTTGTTCTGATGCATCGAGAGATTGTCCGATCTTTACAATGTGAGGATCATCCTCCATGTGGATGTTGATTTCTATAGTCAACTCATTCAACATGGTTTGGGTGTCAGATGGTAAGGCACGTTGAATATAAGAGTCATCCGCACCAAGGTAGGTGAGGATGGAGTCATCATCCTGGCACTCCACAACATTAATCGAAGGCAGGTCTTCTTCGATCATGTCTGGATATAAAAGGGGGAGAGAAGATGGGTCCTCACCATCACGTTGATAAGTGAGAGGACCTAGGAAGATAGCATTCAAAAAAAAAAAAAAGTTAGGAGGGATAGATTCTGGGTCTATCGACTCCATGGGTGAAGATGGTAAAATGGGCGATGATTGTTTGGAATGGGTGACTTCATCGTCTTCCTAGATATAATTGACATGAGGTTTCTTTAGTGTAGGTGGTTCAGAAAACCCAAGACCACTACAATCTTTGTGTTTGCGTGTTGTTATGGGAATAACCGTATGTCGTCCTTGCTCATAAAGACCGAAACCAAAACCTTTCCAAGCACAACGCGTCAGGAAGGTGAGGGCAAAATGATAGTTGGTTAGATATTGAAAATCAGATTGGAAGGGAACCACACCAAGGGGAGGTTCAGGGGTGATAGAGGATGCTTCGACACCCCCATACGTTAGGTTGGTGTGGAAATTAGGTGGTCCGTAGGAGATCACCTCCCCAACACGACGGTCGTAAGTAGGATGCACATGTAATTATCCATACTCTTGTGGGGTGTGGAAGGTGCTAACGTTGTATAGGCGGTACTCCCCAGCGTAAGGTGTTGAAAAAAACCTACCAAGGGATCCGAGGTTGGGATGTTGTCCGCGAGGGAAGGAAGAGGTATTTGTGTTGGTGGTTTCATTGGTCAAAGGTGTGGGTGTGGCTAAGGTGGATGGTTGAGGCATGGTTGAAGTAGATGGTTGGGTTGGATCAATGGGTGTCTTGACTGGTACAAGCACATCATTAGGGCGGTATAACATATTGCAGGTTTTGAAGGGGGAAGCATCAGCTATGATGGTGTATGACTTCCCCTCATACTCAAATTTTATGCATCTATGTAAGGTGGAGGGAACGCATCCCATAGCCTGGATCTAAGGGCAGCCTAACAACATGTTGTATTGGAATTCTCCCTCAAGGACATAGAAGAGTTCGGGTAAGGTACGTGGCCCTACATGAATGTTAAGGATCACGGTGCCTAGGGTAGAAGTAATAGCATCGTTGAATGAATGCAACATGGTGGGGTTGGCACACATGTAGCTAGGAGGGATATTCATCTGTTGGAAGGATTTGGAAGAGATGATGTTTAGGCTAGTGCCCCGTCAATCATAACACAACGTACCCGGATGTCCCGGATGTAAGCCAAGATGAAAAGAGCGGGGTCAGGATCTTCTGCACCAAAGACAACAATTTCTTCTTCAGAAAAATTGACAGCGGCTTGTTGTATAGGGACAGAGGTGGTTGTGGAGGTAGGTTGTTTGGTGAGAGAGGCAACGTGGTTGGGTGTGAAGATGGAGGCAATGGGTAAGGTTTCATTAGGTAGGACCTCTATCCCTTGGAGGATCTCAATTAGAGCTTGTCGATGAGATTCAGATGTTTGAATGAGATCATAAAGTGTCATTTTTATAGGAGATTGGTGAAGTTGTTTGATCATGGTACGATGGGAAACTCCATCAGAGACTAGATAGGTAGGTCCACGAATAACCACTTTAGGTGGTGGTGCAATCAGGATGGTGGAAGAAGAAAGAGAGGCCGTAGGTGTGCTTTCTTTAGCTTTTCCATTGTTTTTCTGACCTCGAGTAGCAATGCTAATCATGTTGATCTCGTGAATACGAGAGGAGGAAGATGGCAGGGATAAGTCATTGTTCTCGAGAGGCGGGGTTGCAATGATGATATATTTTGGTGAGGTGGGGACAAGTGGTGTAGGAGAAGGGATCGAAGCTAAGGGCTTTTTCTTTCGTAAGTCATCTTTCTGAGATTTTCTATCCGAGATAGGTGACTGGCGAAGGATGGATTTCAAAGCTTTGCATTCTTCTACATTGTGTCCTGGTGTGTGGTGGTAGGCACATATTTTAGATTCATCATAACCTATAGGTCGAGGTTTAGATGGATCATAGGGTCTGAGTGGGGGTAGGGAAATGGTCGCATCCTCTATCAGCATATCAAGGATCTTGGCGTAAGATCCTTTGAGCGGGTCAAATGAAGATGAGGCTATTGATTGAGTGGGTGAGATTATTGATTGTTTTGGTAATGGTTGGGTATGAGTGGTTCATGCGAGGTGGTGGTTTAGGCAAGGGATTTTGATGATCAGTTTTAACTATGCGTGGCTTCTTCTACGTAGAAGTCATGTTGAGTTGGTTAGATGATGAGGCCACAGATGACGTGGTGGCAGGAAACAACCACGGGGAAAGAGGAGTGGCAGCAAACAAGTCCTTCGATGATCGAGTTTGCTTAGGGTTGGTAGGTAGGCAAGATACTTGGGGTGACGGTGTTGAGATGCCTGCAGATTTCTGTATGGGTGCAGAAGGTGCTGGTCGTGTTAAAGAAGACGTGGGAGGCATGGTGTATTGAGGCAAGGTGGAGGGGTGAGGCCCCAATATAGAAGGTAGGTGTGATGGCGAGGGTTGAAGTCATGCCCGTGGTAATCTGGTGTGATGGGGGAGAGAGTTTTAGTTGTGGCAGAGGCATAGATTAGACTCAAGGAGATTGGGTCTATCTCCTAGGTGGATTGACGACTTTATTTTTGGATAAGTCTAACCATTTAGGTGGGTGCATCAGGCTGGGTATTGGTAAAGTCCCAAGTGTAGGGGAAGGTTTGGTTAGGTTGATAGAGGTTGATGAGGTATTCAGTGGAGATGAGGGGGGTGGAGGTGAGGACATAGGCATTTTGAGCTTTTGTAAAAACTTCGAGTATATGGTAGATGTGTCTAGATTAGTCATTTGCATTTGAGTAGAGCATGGTGTTCTCAAACGTGCCCATAAGAGTTGTCTATCTTCTCGGGGATGAAAATCTTCATGTATGGATGGGTAGTTTGATATGGAAGAGAAGTGGGTTGTGATTCCGATCCACTTGGGGTGTGATACAAGGGGTGAATGATGTGCTGTATCAATGGGTGTTAAGGGGTCAACTGGTCGCTGGAAAGATTTAGGCGATGAAGAACTAATAGGGAGGAGGGCATGTTCTAGAGGATCTGTCACGATTAAGGAATCTAGTGATGTAGGCTCGAGGGGTGTCTCTTCTAAGGACGACAGAAAAAGTGGTGATCATTCTTATTTTACAAAGAAGAGCGGTGGAAGGAGATGTCCTGGGTAATAGATAAGTTGGATAACATCCGCTCACCGTCTTCCGGTTCCAGGATGTGGTGTAAGAAGGCTCTTTCGTGAGAAGAGAACTTTGGGCGGTTGATTCCTTTATGGGTAAAGTAATAGCAGGGCTATCCTCTTGTTCCGATAAAGGAGAAGGGGGCGAGGGCTCCTGCATCGGTGAAGAGGCTCGATTTAGAATTTCTTCGATGGAAGCCCTTGGTTGGGAGTTGAAAACCACATGGGTCTCATGCACACTCTTCTCCACAGCTAAGGTTTTTTGGTTTGTGTTTCTTGTTAGAGGAATGGTTTGGAAATGGTTTGTTGAAGATTTTAAATATCGATTAGTAGGGGCATTAGGATTATCCAGGGTTATATCCCCGCATCAACCATTTCCTACACTATGTTTTTCAACATCTTGCGTTTTGTGTTTGTGTCCTTTCATGTGATGGAAGTTACATAATTCATTTTCCTTATACCAAGAAGGTATAATGTGGGAAGAATCAAAGCCATAGTGAGGTTTAACAGGAGGCAAGGTGATAGCTCCTGATTTAAGCAATTTGTTCAAGATCACTTCATAAGTTTCTCCCAAGGGAGTGTACTGGATGGGCTCGACTTTATACTTATAGGTGGATTTCAGCTGGGTATAAGACGGTGCTTGAGATTTGACCGTTACCGCGTGTACAACTCCTTTTGATTTCGAAGTAGCTGATGTGTGAGAGTTGGTGGTGTTGGGTTTGTTCGTGGAGTCCTGGGTTTGGAAATTTGAGTTTTTGTTGCGCAACTTCAATTTCTCCTCCTCTAAGGCCCGAACCTCTAGTTTCCGAGCCATAGTAAAGGCCTCATCAAAGGTGTGGAAAGTTTGAATTTGGAGGGTGGGAGAAATGTGTTTAGCACAGGCCCGCATAAAAATTTTGATGAGCTTAGCCTGAGGTAAGGCATAAGTAAGTTGGTTGATGAGGCCCCGCCATCGTCCAACAAAATCTGCGATAGACTCATCTTAAAATTGTTGGATAGCGTAGAGGTCAATAATAGATACTTTCTTGGAAATATTTATGGAGAAGTAATCCAAGAAATATTGGGCTAACTAGTTAAAGGAGAATATTGAGTCTTTGGTTGAAGCACCGTACCACTCCAAGGCGAGTCCCGATAAGGACATGGGGAAGGTACGGAGTAGTAAGGCATCGTCATGAGCAATCAGATAGCAGGCATGTCTAAATGATCATAAGTGTTGTTGAGGGTCCTCCTTACTATTAAAGCGAGTAAATTTTAGTAATTCCCATTGAGGAGGATATGTATGAAGGGGGACAGAAGGGTGAATAGGCTCCTGAAAAACTTGCTCATATGTCAGGGTGTTATAGTTTCCTAAAATAGAAGCCTCAAGATTTTGCATCTTGTCCATCATCTGTTTAATTAAATCATTGGTTGGGTTAGATGATGGTGTTGTCATTGTAAACGAGAGGAGGATTAGGCCAAGAGCTGCTACTAGACAATGGTGGGATTAAATGTTGATAAGGTATCGATGATGAATGTGTTGGGGTGACCGAATAAGGATGTCCTATATAAGATGTTGAGGCCACCGGATGAGGTTGCGGAAATGAAAAGGTGGGCGGAGCCTGAGAGGGAAAGCTCATGTGAATAGGTGGTAGAGAACAAGTTATGAAAGAGGCAACCTATGAGAGAGATGAGGTAGGGGCAGTGGACGGTAGTGATATGTGGGGCCCCAGATTAACCAGAGGAAAGCCAATTGGTGCAGTATGAACCACCGAAGCCACTGAGCTGGGAGACGGGGCTAAGGATGAAGATGGTGAGGTGGAGTTATTAGGTGGGGAAGGAGCTAAGTGGGCAGCTATACTAATAGGCATACCCAAGAGGAGTTGACCGTCGGGTGTATGGTCAGGGGTATGAGACAAATAATATTGTACGGTGCCAAGATTAGCATCCAAAAATTTAGCAAAATCCGGATCTCCAACAGAGATCTTGGGAAAAGCATTGGTGTCTGTAGGATTCCCCATAGGATGTGAAGGGGGTGACTCAGGCAAAGACACAGAACAAGCATGTGAAACCATGGCTGCAGCTTGTTGCTGGGTGATAACAACCATGGACAAGAGGATATAGCAGAGAATTAGTCAATCAGGAACAGAAAACACAACAAAATGTTGGAATTGGTAGGTTACTGGTTTGTCAGGAACTGTAAAACACAGTAACCGATATCGGTCTAGTAACCGATGTCAAGACTATAACCGATGTCGGTCAGGTAACCAATGTTGGTAGAATAGGACTGGTGCCGGTCACTGTGAAGGAAAAAAGAGAATGTAAGAGGCTGCTGGTTTGGAGATAACAAGGCTTAGTACACCCACCAAACTATTTGAAGTGATAACTAAGACAGGATATAACAGAGAAACAGGACTAAAAGAAAAATAGAAAACAAGCAAGATGCACAACCAAATCAAGAGACTAACCCTAGGATTAGTTTTAATCACTTTTGGGCTTATGCCTTAGATGCCAGATGATGTCAATCCTAAACAAAATACCTAAGGGAGATGTCAAGTTTGTTTTGGCTTATAAGGCTACCTCAATCGGGTGAAGGAATACCACGGGAAAGGGGGGATGTTTGAGATGTTGTGTAGATTATGATGTGATTTGGTATGTGTTGTGTAGTGAGAGTAAGATTAATTTCTCATCAATACCATGGATATCACCCCCACGTGTATGACCTGTTACTTAATCTACGTTCTCTAGAGTTAAAAACAACAAGCAAGAATGTGATGCACGTGTTTTAAACCCAAATTGAAAATGATATTCGATGAAGCAAAGAAGATGAATTTCACCAATACAAAGATGCGAAAGAAAGACAAATTCTTTTACCAAAATGAAAAAATATTTTGTGAATATTTAGAAGAAAGAAACAGAAAGTGTGCTCCCTATATGAAAACAAGCAAGAAAGAAAGAAACCCGAATAGGGTCCCACTGGCGTGCCAAAATGTTTCGTGCAGAATTTCTAGTTCCAGAATAGAGTTGCTTCTATCCTTTCATTCTCTTGAGAAACAGATAAGGGGTTAGGGTTAGGAGGAATACCTATTGAGTGTTGGGAGGGTGTGCGCATACCATAGAGAGATCAGACCGATTGTGAAGAACTCCTTTTTGTCTGGGAAGGACTACCTGTAGATAAGAATGCAAGACCACCAGATTTTAGTTAGACAATAAGTAAGGGAACTGCCTTGGGCCCAGGAAATATTAAACTTCCTTTCAAAGGTGGTCAGTTCCTTTTAATATAAATTATTGCAAATGATAATAAAGAAGCTATTGTGAAATCACAATTTAGGTACCTCGTTACTAAAAGCAATAGAGACTAAACTACCAATAATAAAACGTCATTCTGTTTGTTTGGTCACTGGTTATTGATACGTTCAAATCAATTTATAGGGATAGACCAGGTTGGATCTGAGGTTGTTAGGAGATAAATAGGTGAAAGGTTTGTTTTGGTATACGTCACGTTGGATCGATGCCGTGGCCACTGGATAATCGATCATGCGGTTATAAAACCACTACGGTAGAGGGATAACCGATATCGGTAAGGGTAGTGATTCAGGGGCTTTTGGGTAAAGGTTGATTATAGGATGGTTATGGGGTTTTTAAGGATGGTAGATGGTTAGGGGAATAGTAAGGCAATGGAAAAGACTCAGAGAGTGAGAAAGTCTGTCTTCTAGGAAATATAGGGATGGATGAATGAAGGTTAGGTGCGGGGTGCTACCGGGTGTTAGATCCAGGATGAGTTTATAATTACTATCAATCAAAAGTTCACGAAGTGGAGCCTAGAAGCATACAAGATACTACTTACTATTTTCTGATGAGGATATAGGTCGAGGAATGTGGTGACAAAGGCAAAGCTCAAAGCGGGATGATTCGACAATGAAAGTGAGTCGATGAAGCTATCCTCCGACTTTGCCAATGCTTGGATGAGTGTGACAGTGATCTCGTTGATCAGGCCATAATCTTGGACTCAATGCTCTTCTCTGCAAACTCTTTTCTCCTTCTCCCTTGTCTCTCCCTTGCAAATGGATTCCGGCACTCCTGTTTTTGGTTGGGGGAGGTCATTTATAGGGAACCGATGGCGGTTGCCTAACCAATGCTGGCCGTGTAGGGACCGACGTCGGTTAGGTCAAAGTTGGCTATTTTTAGTAAAATAGCCAACTTTCCCTCCTTTTCTCCCAAGGGGTCAGTTGTGGGCTTGGTAAAGTCATTATTAGGTTCGTTTTGATGTAGGTGAGGGGTGATGAGTCATGGGTGTGGGTCTAGACCAAGTCATAGGTCTTAATTAAGTTAGTTTAGGGTTAGGGCTAGGTCATAGTGAGGTGGCGAGGTGAGGTGGCAGGGTTAGAGATGTGGATTTATTAATTATAAGGTAATTAATAAATAATTAAGTGTGTAAGTTTTAGGTGGTGAGGTAGGGTTAGGTTGCGGGAGGAGATACGGGTACAAGGAGTCATAAGACCCAAATTTTGTGTCTACACCACCCTCATCGATGGAGTCGATGGATCCTAAATCCATCCCCCTAAATTTTTTTCATAAACACCATTTCCTTGGGGCCTTTGACTTATCAACGTGAAGGTGATGCCCCTTCCACTCTTCCATTCCTATATCTTGAAATTATTGATGAAAAAACACCTATAATTAACGTCATTCAATGTTAGGATTATGAATCCATACTCACCTACCTTCAAGCAAAAGACTCATACATTCATCGGTCATTACCCTCTAAAACACAAACCATGTTGAATGAATTGACTATCGAGATCAACATTCATACTCAAGATGACCCACACATCCTACGATTGAAAAATCTTTAGATCTTGCTAAACATGAAGCCATCACTTCTTTCCTCCGAGATCATAACCACACTTTCACTTGGTCTTACGTAGACATGCCCAAGATTGACCCCACCATAGTGGTCCATAATATCGTAATCTGTTCTCCCGATGCTAAACCTATCAAACAAAAGTTGAGGAAAATGCACCCTCGCATTGCTCTTCTCGTCAAAGAAGAACTTCAACACCTTATTTCCGTTTCCTTCATCTTACCCATTGATTATCCTCATTGGATTTCTAACATTTTCCCTGTTACTAAAGCAACAGGGGGACTCCATATTTACACGGACTTCCATGACCGCAACCTTGCCTTCCCGAAAGATGACTTTCACTTGCCTGTTATTGATTACCTAGTTTACCTCACTGCTGGTCATGAGATGCTATCACTCATGGATGGATTCTCAGGTTATAACCAAATTTTTCTTGCCCTAGAAGATCAACACAAAACCGCATTCATCACCCCTTGGGGGACCTTTTCTTGTCGATTCATGCCTTTTTCAAGTAAAATTGTTGGTGCCACATATCAACTTGCTATGACTTACATCTTCCATGATATCATGCATCACATATTGGAAGATTACGTGGATGATCTATTGGCCAAATATAAATGTTGCTCTAAGCACCTTACCATCCTCAAAACCATCTTTGACTACCTCATTAATTATCGTGCATCCGCCTTTACCCTATGAAGTGTGTCTTCGTGGTTCTCTCAGAAAGATCCTAGGATTTATTGTTTCCCTCCTTGGAATAGAAGTCAACCATACTAAATTCAAGGCCATCCTCGAAATTCCTACGCCTATTAACCTTCACCAACTTCGTAGTCCTGTAAGGTAATCAAGTCCATTCACCATTTCATTTCACAATTATCGATTGGTGTCAACCATTTCATCATCTACTCAGAAGGATGTCTCCTTTAAATGGGATGATGACTATCACAAATATTTTGAGGCCCTAAAACAATACCTTATACATCCACCTATACCGATTCAACCTAAAGATGATCAAACTTTTTACCTATACATATCTCTGCATCGATCATTCCTTGGGAGCCATGCTTGCTCATCACGATGAACAACAACACAGGAGTAGGCGGTTTATTACATAAGTCATACTCTTTTGTACTATGAAACCTGTTACAACCATCCGTAATTTTTTTTTCTTAGCCTTAGTTTTTGTTGCCACCAAACTCGCCATTACCTACTCAACCAAAAAAACTATGTTGTGACTAACACCAATCCCTTACACTTCATGTACACCAAACCTTATCAAAATCAGCATGCCTTGAAATGGCTTATGCTTTTAGATAATCTTGACCTCGAATTCATTCATCAAAATTCCATCAAGGGCCAATCTATTTTCAACCAAATGGTGATGCACCTATTTCCAGGATCAACCCTCTAATTTTGGCTTTCCCAATGATCCAATTGCTACTCTTTCCTCGAAAAACCCCCTTACCAAATGACACTTTTCTTTGATGGTTCCAAGTGTCAACATGGGGGTGGGGCTAGTATTATCCTCATTCCTCTGGATGGAGAATCCATGCCTTTTTCTTTCAAACTAGACTTTGAATGCACCAACAATATTTCTAAGTACGAATTGCTCATACTAGATCTCCAAGATACCTATGCCCTAGATGTCAAATCTATTAGCATCTTTAGTGATTCACAATTAGTCATCAACCAATTCAATGGTATGTAACAATGTCATAATGAGATACTTCAAAAGTATAAACATCATGTAGACATACTTTTGACCACCTTTAATCGTTACACCCTTTAAACCATCCCATGTTCAACCAACAAATTTGCGAGATACCATGGTTTGCTTAGCTTCCCAAATACCAGTAATCCTTACCGATTCCAAAATATTTGTCACCGTACAATTCCTCCATTCACCTTCTTATTTATCTTACGATGTTTACTCAATCGAACCAACACCCCTAAACCGAGTGACATTTGGTATAAACAATACTTTGACTACATTTCTCTCTCCATCTTACCTCCCGATCTCACTCGTAACGGATAATGCGCCTTCCTTAAAAGGTCTCTCTTTTCGTCATTCCGGGGAGTCCTCTATAAGCATGGATTTGATGGTATTCTCTTACAATGCCTCACAAGTTCTGAAATTCCCTATACCATTAATGAGGTTCATGATGGAAATTGTGGAGGTCACTTTAGTGGCCTTGTTGTTGCTAAGAGTATTATTCACCTAGGCTATTACTGGCCGACCCTTAACCATGATTGTTGTGACTTTGTCAAACATTGTGTAAAATTTCAACAACATTCCAACCTTCATCATACACTCAGTCATGCCTTACAGGTTGCTCATGACCTTTGGCCCTTCTCTCAATGGGGTTTGGATCTTTTGGAGAAATAAATCCTCATTCTTCCCAATGCCATCGGTGGATCATAACTACTACCGATTCTACACAAAATGGGTGGAAGCCATACCACTCATCTTCACAAAAGCTATGAAAATATGTGAGTTCATTAACCATCACATAATTTTTCACTTTGGTGTTCCTCATCACCTCATCACCGACAATGGAAAACAACTCAAAAACAAAACATTGCAAAAACTTTGCAATGCCTTCACCTTATTACCCACAAACCAACAACCAAGCCGAATCCATTAACAAAACCCTCAACAAAATTATCATGAAATTGGTTGACGATCTGGGAAGGATTCGTATATGCACATTCCTTTTTCTCTACGGGCATACTATGCTAGTATTCGCACTTCCACTACGGCCACACCCTTTTCTCTAGTCTACGGTAAACACGTAACCAAAGTAGAAAAAGTAAACATGGAGAATTTTCTCCTAATTGGCTTTCACCATACATCATAACTCATACCTATGGATCAGTGCCTATCATTTATCTTCACTCGATGGTAAACAAGATCCTGATCCCCTTAATACATTTCATCTTTGACCATTCTATTGTTGACTCATTGTCTTACCTCACCCTTTGTCTCTTTATAGGCTCGTCCCTTGAGCGCTATCCACTCCATACACCTCCCTAATGATTAAACAAGAATCATGTGAGTACCTGTCACTTGTTATCTTCTCTTGAATCATGTACCATGCACATCGCACATAGCATGATTCTCATGGATAATTTTCATCTACCTTTAGATGAGAACCCATGGTCCTTCCATCTTGCCTTTTAAACAAGAGTCCTATCCTCCACCTTGGTCTTGTCCATGATTTCAAAGACCTTACATGGGACCAAACTCCTTGAGTCAAACCTATAATAAAAATATGAATCCCTCAAAAGGACATCTTCCTCTCAACAAAATTGCTGCTATGAATAGACTACTCCCTTGAAGGATAGCTATGTGAAGCTTTTAACAAAAAAAAAAAAATAAAAATGAGAGAAACTGAAGCTTCCCGCATCGATCAACTTCATGAAGACCTCAAGGAGTACCATATTATTTATCCCATATAGACTTCCCGCATTGATCAGTCTATCAAAACACCAAAAATTTTAGTCACGGACTTTCCCATTGTGACCTAGGACCCCTTTCCCAAAGGCCCTATTACTCAAAACATATAAAATTAACTACCTTTCACCCTCCTTACCATTTCCACTCTCGTTTCCTAAATTGCCTCAAGGGACATCTTGGAAGTTAGAAATTTGGTGATCCTATGACTACCTTCATCATAGAACACTTAATTGTGTAATGTCTTTTGGATCTTATGTTAATCACCCTCCAAGGTATGATCTACTACGTATGATCCTACCCAATCAGGTGGCTCTATTGCCCCCTCTTATCTTTTAAGCATCTTTTTTTACATTTTGATTACCTTATACAAGACTTGGCCCTTGACACTTACCATTGGGGTACTCCTCACCTTTCACCATAATCACCTTCACCTACATCCTTTTACCTATAATCCTGTAACACCCTGAACTGTTGTTACTTCCTCCTGAGCATTCAAGTGTTGATATGTGATTTCTTTTGTAAAAGGATGTGTTCCTTTGATTGTGAAGTCATGCTTGATATGGACTGTATCTTCTTTGAAATTACAGATCTTTGACTGAGTCGGAATATAATTGGACTCTTTTAATTCTTTCATTTTACACCTGAGTTTAATCTGATCTCGGAATGAATTATGGAGTTATCCATCTATAAGACCCAGCCTTGGATCAGTGGCATTGATCCAAGTAATGCTTTAAGTTTATTTGGGATGAACTAAAATTATAGACCTTTCACAGGTTGCAAGGTCTGAATGCATTGAATAAACTGTTCGGAGTCTAAATCAGGCTGATCGTGTTAAATGAATTGGTTCCCGATATCGTAATATCAGGAAGGTCTTGATCATGGACCAGGTAATAATTCAGATACATTTATTTCACTAGCCTATTGGCAGTGCAGGAGTGAATCCTATTCGTGAATGTATGTTGTAGGTTATTTTTCTAAGCATTTGAAATGTTAGACCTAAACTGGATTTATTAAGGTTAGTAACCTAAAACTAAACTATGATCTATGGGTTAGATTAGTGTTAATCTAACCTAGGCCTAAGCTATAAGCTAAATGTTCTAAGTTAGTAACTTTGTGCTATGAAGGTTAGACTAAGTCGCATCTTAAATCCTAACCTATGTTACTAACCTAACTAATGAACAAGGAAGAAAGGGGACCTATGGAAGGGTGCGAGCCATGGGCGGCAGTTTCTATGGCATTAAATAGGTAGATAAGCATGAAGGACAGATGAGATGGTAGAAGTTTTAATGGCTAGCAAGAGCCGACGTGGCAAGTCGCCAAAGTTAGAAATGGTCTTTGAATTGTTTTTATCCATCGCCAACTATGGCGGTCGGTGGCAATGGAGATTGAGTAGGAAATTAGGAGTAAATGCAATTAATGAGCTCGGTCTTCGAGCTCGGGTTTCACGGGAAGGCATGTAAAATGGAAAACTAGTAGTTTGTTTGGTTTTTCATGCACTCTGGTTTTCCCTCTGTCTGATCACTGGTTCTTTGCACCAGTCTACTTGGAGTTGCATGGAAAATATGAGTGTAACTCGCTCTTTTCTCTGGCAAGGAAAATTTATAAGTCATGGAAATAACAAATTTTTGTTGGTGAATCTAACTTGGAAAAAGAGGAGAAGGCTCGAGCTCTTTTAGTGGTCTTCTTCAGATTTTTAAGCAAATAACCAGGCATGTTAGGCCCTAACCTTTAAAAATATTGCTTTCTTTCAAATGATTTCATTAGAACAACTCTGTTTAGATGATTTTTGGATTCAGATGGTTTTTATGGTAGCTTTGTGTGATTTTATTACTGTATCTTCTTACTGGTTCAATTTTTCAATTTAACCCTTGATGGGTGTGTATTATGTTTCAAATGTTGCACTATCTCGTTGTGTTTTGCATTCGGATAAAGTTTGTGAAATGCATGCAAGAAAGTATACTAAACCTGCTCTTTGGGAGCCCATGAATTGTTTCTTTGTTGGGTTCAGGCTACAGTTGATACTTTCGGAAAGGATACTGTTGGACTTTTGTTTGAATGTTCAGTATAATTCGACTTCTTTGTAAGTTCTGTCATGGTTATTATAGGTGGTGGTTACTAAATCTTGTTGGGTTTCACTATGATACTTAAAGTTATTTGTGAACGGATAACTTGTTGTGTTTACAGTATTTCAATGCGACCTAGTAGAAGTTGTCCCCCCCCCCTTGTGTTGCGATTATGGGATTCAACCCATTGATAGTTTGCAATATATTTATTTATATACAAAATAACTCTATGGAGTCCATGGAATGGTTCGTATATTATGGACTACTGTAGAAGCCATGTATGTGAATACTTGTAGCTTGATTCTATCGGAGTCCTGGAGGGGTAACTGGTATTACGACTTGTTATCTTGTAATGAATACCTTCGTTTAGCAATGAATTTTTGGTACAGACTTAGTTGGTGTACTTTTTACGTTTCCTATCTGTGTAAGCTTGAGCGAATATTGTTGTAGAGGCTCAGTTGGATTCCCTGTTACGAAATCAGTATTTAGCTTCTGTATAAGCCTGATTGTGAATATTTACCATTGTTGCACTGGGTGGAATCCTTAACGTATATTTATCTTGTATATCGGCTTCTGTAGAAGCTTTATCATGAATACTGTTGTTCGGATTCAGTTGAAATCCTTGATAGGTAACCAGTGTTTCTGCTTCTGTATAAGCCTGATTATGAACACTTATTGTTTTTGGCTCTGTTGGATTCCTTAATGTATAGATAGATATCATGTATCTTGGCCTCTGTAGAAGTGGGTCATGAATACCATACTTATCAACCTCTAAATGAGTTCAGATGTGAATACGGTATGTTATGTTTCCTTTCTGAATAATTCCAGTTAAACAAGGCTGTGCATGTTGCATGGATTTCGTATGAATATCTCTACATAGTCATAGGGAAACATCAATTGCTTTAATGTTAATGAGTCTCTTGTTGATTGCAATAAAAGAGAAGTTCTTTTGATTTCGACCTTGGATCTAAAGCCTTACAGTGTTAGTAGGGATTAGAATGAGCTGTATGTTGCTGAGAGGGATTGTTGTCGTGTTTGTGCGTGATTACGTCTTTGTTGTTGAGGTTTTCTTGTCTTGTGCTTGACTGAGATAAAGAGTTAACAGTTGTGCCTTGACAAGCGATTGCGCTAGCTATTTTCTCGTTCCTATAATAATATGGAAGGTTATGTGGAGTCTATTTAGGATAGAATACTCATCACTGCCTTGGCGCGAGAGCTTTGATCGATAGTAAGCTACAGGATATTGTTTAATTTAAATTTTAACCAAACTGTGATGCTTCTGGTGGTCTCGTCTGATTTATTCGCATGTGTTTAAGGTGAATGCTTTGCTCTTGGAGAGACGGTACAGTCATGAGCTAGTTCTGAGGGAAATATGTATGATTCGTTTTATTTCTCTTTTGTTGTAAAGTATAGGTTGATATAATTTTTATCTAACTTTTGGAATTGTTCTAACATGCTGATGGAATCATGAAAGGTTATGATATTCATTTATTATGTTGAATATATTAGTCCATCTGATGTTGCTGTCCTTGGGATTCAGATGGATAGTTGTTTAGATGCATTTGTCTTCTTGGTCACTAACGTTTTGATGAAATATGTTTACTTGTTTGGTGAAATGATCTCATTTAAACAGGTTGTTTAATGAAAACAGTTGGTGGATTGCAATTGTTTTAAGAGTTAGTGCTTATCATGCTCAGTTCATCGAACTGACCCATGTTGACAATTTTTGCAGATGGTTTCCGTAAGTGGTAAAAGCACGCAGATCTGATAGGATGTTTAGATTGTTTAATTTGGTTTTATGATGAATTACAGCTTGATTCTCTAAATGTACTATATGAGGAAAGATGTTATTTTTCCGTTGAGTATTGTATCAAGTATGCTGAATGCATAAAATGTATTTGATTAGTTCTGAAAGGAATGGAAATAGATATTTGATACTTATATGTTTGTATTCGTATCTTGATAGTTTGACCTTCTTCGGTTCAAATGATCTTAAGAGCATTGTTATTATTGTATAATTTGGAGACTTTTGTGATTATCAATGTAAGCTTGCAAGAATATGTGACTGAATACTTATGATTGTTTAGCAGTTCTAGTATGTTCTATCTAAAGCTAAATTGAAATTTAGATCACTGTCTTTTGGAAGCTAGGGTTAAAATAAACCTAAGCAGGACGCTAAACAAGCTGAATTAAATTATTAATTCCTAGTCTTGATTAAGCCAGGACAACGTTTAATTGGATTCTTAATCACTATATCTCGATACTAATAAGTAAGATATAAATTCAGTTATGAGAACTGAAATAAACCTAAAAAGGGTTCGGTTGGCAATCACATGTGAAGATTATGGGTTATTGTCCAATTTCGTTGATTTAGAATTATGTATATTCTATGAACTCCTTGATGGGACCTCTAGTCTTAATAACTTCTCTTGTGTATTGGGTTTTATTAAGAAAGGTCATTCTAAGGTGAGGAACCCAGGGATTGGGAAAGACTACCCTTAAAGGGAGCGTCTTATGGTATAATTTAACTCAACGTATGTAACACTTTTTAATAAGTAGATCTTTTCGAGGTGGATTTAAAGGTTGACGGCACAAGTCAACTGTAGGGTTGTACCTTCGAGAAGATTAGGATCTTCTCAAAGATACAACAATGCAGGTGACTTATGACGACACCCTTTGCATTGATCGTTAAGATTTACACCTTAAACTCGAACAAGTTACTCTGGGACCGATTAGGAATGTGGTCACGTTATAAGGCTGCCTAGGAGACTCGGGGTATCTTGACACACTGGTTTAACTAGGGTTGACCCAGTATGTCATCATATCCCTAGTCCTCGGGAGCATCCATATAACGTTGTCACCTTACTAATCCGTTTCGAGTGAATAACTTGGGATAAGAGGGACTGACAGAAGTCAGTATAAGACATTCTACATAACATAGGAATGGGGTGAAGGACGTATTCCAGATTGACGAGTATGCCGTTAAGGAATACGAGACATAAGCAGTATGTTTCAAATCTTTGGCCAAAGTATCGCAAGCTGTTGATTGCGTTGTCCTAAGTCACCTAGTCTAAGGGATGAGATGCCGATGAATAATGGTAACAATTATTCAGATAGGTTCCTTGGACAGAGCATTCTAAATCCCAGATTAGGGAAGAGAACCGCAAGAGTATTGTGTTAAAGTGAAAACGCCAACTCTTAATACTCATGAATAGATCGGTAGATTACCGAGTCATGGAATGAATAGATCGGAGGTACTCCAAGTCATTACAGCTGCATATGGTTATCTGTTATAAGAATGGTTGTTTTGATTTGTGAGATCTAAATTATGTATTTAGAACTAGGAAGCATTTATCAAAAAAAAAATTTACTTGTTCTAATATATAAAAATGAGGATGTTACATCTTGGTATCAGAGCTGAAGGTTGTAGTTCTTGGACCTATTGTGTCCATAATCTGATGAAAACCTGAATTTTCTTGTAACAGAAAATGGTTAGAACAAGAGGGAACATTGCGAATAATGCTCCACCTAAAGGAGGAGCGGCAACAACCCAAAAACTTGATGAGATCCTTGCTGCCCTATTGGACACAAGAGATCATTTAGCTGTACTTGAACAATAGGTGATGGGAAATGAGGAGGATGAAGAAGCTAGTAATAATCAATCACTAACCTCCTGAGGACAACCCCGATATGGGTGTTGATGTTAATGCTGGGAATGCACCTGTCCAACCAGAAAACAAAAAGGCCAAAGTTGGTAGCAGAACTCACTAATGATATAAAAAGGATAAGTCCACCTAAGTATGATGGCACCACATTAGGAGATGGAGCTGAGAACTGGCTCAGTGAAATGGAGAAGTACTTTACAATAAGAAACTTCTCTGAGGAAACCAAAGCTATTTGGGGAGCCTATCAACTTTCCCATGAAGCATCTTCGTGGTGGGATAGCCGTAAAGCAGAGCTAAATATTGATGAGACCAATATTACTTGGGATCAATTTAAAGGCTATTTTAGGCAACGTTGGCTGCCACAACTTTTCTATGATCAGAAAATGATAGAATTCCAGAACTTAGCTCAAGGGAAGCTAACAGAATCGAATCGGGAGCGGTTTACAAAACTCCTCAAGTATGTACCGCAGTATCAAACTGACGAGAAGTTCAGAATATGGAAATTCATCATGGGATTGAATCCCGTGATAGGGGGAGAGGTCGATGTTCACAGTCCAACCACTATGGAAGGAGTTGTTGAAAAGGCCATAAGGCAAGAACAGAAATTAAAGGCTATTTCTGCTCATAAGGAGGAAGTGCGGAAGAAGACTGCAAACCCTTCTTCAACCTCTCTTGCACCCAAAAAGGGACCATGGAAAAAGTTTGGAAACAAAAGTAAGTTTCCAGGGGATAATAGTAAGAAAGCAGTGGCAACTAAGCCTGCTGGAAATGTAAGGGATAATTTTGCCAAAAATTATAACAATGGGCAGAAGCCCTATGGAGGCCAACGTGATAATTACAAGACTGGAGGCAATTTTGAGCCTAAAAAGGGACCTGTAGGAGGCTGCTACAATTGTGGCAAAGACCACTACGCAAATCAGTGCCCTTTGAAGAAGGATGATCGTAATCAGTAGCATAAGATACATGCTGCAGTAGCAGACAAGCAAGCTGAAAAGCAAGTGACACCTATAGAAGTTCCGGGTAAGTTATTTGGCATACCTGTCACTATTCTTTTTGATACAGGAGCTACTGAATGTTTCATTTCTAATAAAATTGCCTCTAAACTTAAGAGAAAAGCTAGAAAAATGGATAAATCTTGGACTGTACAGTATGGTAATAACTCTGTTCATACAGTGAGTATGTGTCTTTTTGGGGCAGTCCTTGACTTACCTAATTTCTCCACGGAAGTTGACCTCTATGTTACACCTTTGGGATCGTATGACATTGTCATCGATGTCAATTGGTTAGCTGACCATAAAGCAAAGGTAGACTGCTATGAAAAGAACATAAAATGTTTAGATGATCAGCTGGAAACAACAGAGATTCAAGGTGTGAAACGGGAAATTTCAGTTAGAAAACTGTCAGCTATGCAGCTTAAAAAGGCTAAAAACAAAGGATGTACCCTTTATGCAGTAAAGATATCTGAATTTTCAGAAGAAGATGGTGATTACATGAAACGATTTCCTCTGTTACAAAGTTTCAGGGATGTTTTTCCTAAGGAATTACCAGGGTTACCACCTAAGAGGGAATTTGACTTCACCATCGAAATCAAACCAGGAACAGAACCTATTTCCAAAGCACCTTATCGGATGACTACTACAGAGTTAGTCGAGCTTAAGGCATAGTTGCAAGAACTTTTGTCTAAAGGTTTGATTAGACCAAGTGTTTCACCTTGGGGAGCACCCGTAATATTTGTGAAAAAGAAGGATGGAACACTTAGGTTGTGTATCGATTATCGGATGTTGAACAAAGCAACAATCAAGAACAGATATCCACTTCCAAGGATCGACGATCTATTTGATCAGATGCATGGGGCAGCGGTTTATTCTAAGATAGATCTTCGATCTGGTTATCATCAGTTAAGGATTAGAGAAGAAGATATTCATAAAACAGCTTTCCGAACAAGGTACGGACATTATGAATTCACAGTTCTACCCTTTGGATTAACTAATGCACCCACAACCTTTATGAACTTAATGAACAATATTTTTCAAGAATATCTGGACAAGTTTGTACTTGTATTCTTGGACGATATTCTCATTTATTCTAAAAGCGTTGAGGAGCACAATGAGCATTTGAAGAAAGTTTTGGGAATTTTGAAAAAAAGAAAGTTATTTGGTAAGTTATCCAAATGTTCTTTCTTTGATTCAAGTTCACTATTTGGGTCATGTGATTAGCAAAGAAGGAATTATGTAGATCCTTCAAAAATAGTGGTAATAATCGAGTGGCTCGCACCAAAGAATGTGCACGAAGTAAGAAGCTTCATGGGTCTTGCTGGTTATTATAGAAAATTTGTTAAGGATTTTTCTAAAGTAGCTGCACCAATAACTTCATTGCAGAAGAAGGATAAGAAATTCATATGGAATGATAAGTGTGAAGCGGATTTCAAAAGTCGAAAGGCTAGTTGACTTCTACACCTATATTAGCTGTACCAGACCCTAATGGGAGTTTTACTGTTGTAACGGATGCTTCTCGGGAAGACCTTGGAGGTGTTTTGCTACAAAATGATCAAGTCATAGCATATGAAAGTAGAAAACTTAAATTACATAAGTTGAATTATGCTCCTCATGATTTGGAGCTTCTTTGCCATTGTTCATGCACTTCAAGTCCTGGAGACACTATTTACTTGGGAAACCTTTTGAGTTGAAAACTGATCACTTTGGACTGAAATATATTTTCACTTAGCCTAATCTTAATGCTAGACAAAGAAGGTGGTTAGAATTTTTATCACAATATGATTTTGATATTAGCTACATCAAAGGGAAGGAGAATAGAGTATGATGCTCTAAGTCGTAGGAGGCACATTTCTGCTCTTATAACATTAAGAACTCAGTTTAAGGATGAGGTAAAAAGTGCCTTAGAATCTGATATTTACTTTCAAAGAAGTAAAAGCGGTGCTTGCGAGAACCTAATGATGAAAGGTATAAGGGTTTTCATGTTGATGATGAAGGAATCTTGCGTTATGAAAACAGTAGTATATGTATCTTATGCCAATGATTTGAGAAAGAAGTTGTTAGTTGAATTTCATAATTCACCTTTCTCTGGACACCCGGGTATCACAAAAATGCTTGCTGATCTGAAACAAAGCAATACTTTTGGAAAGGTATGAAAAAGGATGTCATTAATTTTGTGACTCATTGTTTGGAGTGTCAGCGGGTTAAGGCAGAACATATGCACCCTACTGGACTGTTATATCCTCATAGCATACCACAGTACAAATGGCAAGTAATAACCATGGACTTTGTACAAGGATTACCCATGTCCAGGAATAAACATGATGTTATCCTGGTAGTTGTAGATAAACTAACTAAGGTAGCTCATTTCATCGCTGGAAATCTAAAGGATGATTCACCAGTGCTGGCCAAAAGATTCGTACACGAAATTTTCAGATTACATGGTGTACCAGAATTGATTATATCTGACAGGGATCCTAGAATGATGTCAAGATTTTGGCAAATGCTTAACACAGCTCTTGGAATGAAACTAAACTTCAGTTCTGCATATCATCCGGAAACAGATGGACAAACTAAGAGGGTAAATCAAGTGTTGGAGGACATGTTGCGAATGTATTGCATGGATCAACAGTATAAATGGGAAGAGTACCTTCCATTAGTTGAATTCACATACAACAACACTTATCCTTCATCTCTCAAAATGGCACCATTTGAAGCACTTTATGGAAGAAATTACAGAACTCCTGTTAGTTGGGATAGTGTTGAGGATAGAGTGGTAATTGGACTAGAGATTCTCATAGAAATGGAACAGCAAGTTAAGCTGATTCGTGAACGATTAAAGGAAGCAGCGGATAGGCAGAAGAGCTATGCTGACCTTAAGCAGGTTGATCGAAGGTTTGAGCTTGGTGAGAAGGTTTTTCTTCGTGTTAAACCTAGAAAGAGTTCTATAAATTTTGGCAAGGCTGCCAAGTTGTCACCTCGATTCGTGGGACCTTTCAAAATTGTCGAAATAATCAATCTTGTAGCTTATCGTTTAGCATTACCACCTGCTTTATCTCGCATGCATGATGTTTTCCATATTTCTTTGCTTAAGAAATACGTTTCAGATCTGTCACATGTTTTAAATTGGAATTCCTTGCAGGTCCAAGACCCAGGAATAATCGTGGTTAAACCCACACGAGTGCTGGAAACTCGCCAATTGCATTTGAGAAATCATGAAATACAGCAATGTAAGGTCCAGTGGGACCAGTTTAACGAAGAAAGTGCAACTTGGGAAAATTTGGAAGAGATGAAAATTGCTTTTCCTTCTCTTTTTCAACAGAATGAAATCTGTTGACAAAACATTTCTTTTATGAACTTTTTTTTTTTTTTTAAAGTTTATATGAAAGCCAGATGGAGGCAAACATTATTCAGGCTGAATAAAATGTGTTGTGACATTGATTTCTGGAACTATTTAAGTTGGAAAATAGTCACATTGTTTTGTGAACTAATAAATTGGTTGACCTGAAGGTTAATCGAATATGTAATCATCGGGACGATGAATCTTTTAGGAGGGAAGCATGTAACACCCTGAACTGTTGTTACTTCCTCCTGAGCATTCAAGTGTTGATATGTGATTTCTTTTGTAAAAGGATGTGTTCCTTTGATTGTGAAGTCATGCTTGATATGGACTGTATCTTCTTTGAAATTGCAGATCTTTGATTGAGTCGGAATATAATTAGACTCTTTTAATTCTTTCATTTTACACCTGAGTTTAATCTGATCTCGGAATGAATTATGGAGTTATCCATCTATAAGACCCAACCTTGGATCAGTGGCATTGATCCAAGTAATGCTTTAAGTTTATTTGGGATGAACTAAAATTATAGACCTTTCACAGGTTGCAAGGTCTGAATGCGTTGAATAAACTGTTCTGGAGTCTAAATCAGGCTGATCGTGTTAAATGAATTGGTTCTCGAAATAGTAATATCAGGAAGGTCTTGATCGTGGACCAGGTAATAATTCAGATACATTTATTTCACTAGCCTATTGGCAGTGCAGGAGTGAATCCTGTTCGTGAATGTATGTTGTAGGTTCTTTTTCTGAGCATTTGAAATGTTAGACTCGTTGGTCTGCAAAATCATGTCGCTGGAGAGATCTATGGATAGATGAGCCAACAGTGTGTGGCTTAGCCCCTCTTTGAGTCAGCAAAGCGAAACTGGTTTATTGCTATTCTACCAGCAGGAATCTATGCAAGTCTCACAGATTCTACCTTCGGGGGTTTGGGATCTCATCCCAGTAGAGTGTTTCAGGCTACGAAAAGAAAGGAATGAAAGAGGGAAAAGAGAAAGAACAGATCCGAAGGAAGAAAAGAAATGAATTCCAAAGCAGAAAGGTCAGAAGATTTATGTTTTTGGGTTGGTAGTAAACAGAGCCAAACCTACTTACATAAATAAACAAAGCAATACTGATGAGAAAATGACAGAAAAGTAGATATGAATCCAACAGATTAAACACATACAGATCTAACGTAAGGAAGATCTAATGCATAACACAGCTATTGAGCACAAAGTCTTAATATTTGTATTACTGTTTTCTTCTGTTACAAGAAAGCTCAAAGTCTTTCTCTCCTCACTTCTATTTTCATCTAAAAAATGTTCACCCCGAATACAACAAGTATTCCAGTATTTATAGAAGAGAGGAGAAGAAAAGCAAAAAGGAGCCAACAAATATTTACAAAGATATTTACAAAATATCTAAAAGTCATGTTGACTTTTGACAACTTGATGGATGACATCATCCCATGATGCAACATGGATGATGTCATCATTTGTGCCAACACACTTTAGACATTTCAACAAGAAAGTCGGAGAATAGAGAGAAGAAGAAGAAGAAGCAAGAAGAAGCAGCTACTCGTCATCGTCATCCTGTGGCCGAAAGGGGGTTGCCTGCTTCTGATGCTGCTCAGGAGATGATATGTGGAACTGAGCGCGGTATTCCAAAAACTTGTTAATCATGGGCCCAAATTGATCCTGTGATGGATCCTTGTGCCATTCGCTGATTGCTTCGCAAGTCTCCCGCTCGCTTATGAGCTTTTCTGGGAGTTTAGAATAATCTTTCTCCGCCTCAATGAGGAACCCGATGAAGTCCCTACAGGCCAGCAGGTTGTTGATAGATTCAGTGTCAAATGTGACCTCTGGCCCCGTTCCTTGAGAAGCGATCTCCTTGAAGATCCGGATAGTTTCATCAGCTGATCTCATGGTAAAGGAAGGAGTGAGCAGCCCTGGAGACATGTTAAGAACAATTCACTCCATTTGATGCATCGCATCCAGGGCCTCTTCCTTCACCTTGTCTATCTTTTCCAGAACAAATTCCAGCTGATCTATCCGATAGTCCAGAGTGGACATGGTTTTGTTGAGGGCCCTTGGATGGCCGAAAACTCCGAACTTGACCAGATCTTCGACTGAACAGTCGAACATTTGTTGAAAGGTCTCATGTTGGAGTCTAGCATGATCTAGCTCTTCTGATATGGGACCCGCTAATGCTTGGAGTTCCTTGTTCACCTTTTTGATGTTTAGATATGAATTGACATATTCAGCGATCACTCTTTCACTGTCCTTGAGGATCTGGCTCCTCCAAGCAGAAACGGCCATACCCTGCTTGCCGATCTTTGAATATTCATTGATTTTCTCCTGGCTGAGAAGCTCAGAAGTCTCGGCGGCAGTCGTGGGAGGTGCACTACCCATCTTCTGTAAGGCTTGAAGCAGATATTTGTTCTGCTCCTTCAAAGTAGCCTTTTCTCTTCTTTTGTTTCCTGAAGCTTTTGACAAAGGGCGTCGACCTGCATGGAAAGAGCTTCCCCCTGGAGATTTTCAGAAGACGTCCCCATTGTGACTTGAGTCACAGTAAAATCTGTCGGAGACAGATCTTTTTTCTCCTTGAGGGGATCAGGGTATGCTATTTCCATAACTCTCTCACCCGCAGCACTTTGAGAGAAGCGTGTTACAGGCTTTTGCTTCTTTGCCCCTTTGGCCGGAATCACTGAAAAGTCCATCGGAGCGATGGGAACTTTCCTCTTTTGTTGGCTCAAGCTGCTGAGAGATCCAGGCTGGTCCCATAGAAGAAGGACCAGAGACAGAGGAGGAGGGAGCAACAGTAGAAGAGGGGAAAAACGTGGAGACACGCGGCGGTGGCATTGAAATCATAGCCGAAGAAGTGTCCACGGGAGGAAGGGAAACCGCAAGCTGCAGAAGACAAAGGAAGGGAAGGGAGCCCGGAAATGAGGGAAGAAATGGAAGAAGATAAATCAGCGAGGGAGGAGAAGATAGACGAAGAGGCAGGGGAAAGAGTAGAAGAAGGGGCGGAGGACACGACCAAAGGGGTGGTCGTTTGAGTCACTCGAGGAGGGGAAGAAAGAGAAGAAGAAGGGACAGAAGGGACCTCTGTGGTTGTAGCAATGCCGACATCCTGAGTGGATGGGCGTATGGGACTATCCTCCGCTGCTTCTTTCTCTGGCGAATCCAGAGTTATTACCTGTTCTGGCGCTGTGGAAGGAGGACTTCCAGGGGCTTCTTCCTGAATGGTGCTAGGTTCACCTTCTACACCTTTGCCTTTTAGCTGCTTCTTGGACCTTGGAGGTGCATTGCCCAATGGGGAGGTTGTGAAATCTACCCCGAGGTAGATCAGCCCGTTCATGCGGCACCAGTGCTCTGTTCTGCGCATAGTCTCCTTGACCCTCTCCTTAATTGTTTAAGGAGCCTTGCTTCTGTCAATGGCCGGGAAGGGCCAATCATCCCCTTCCGTGTCATTATACACCTTGTCTACTTCATCTTCCGTAGTTTGGAAGCCTTTGGGGACAATGGCCACTCCGTATTGGATAATTTCCGCCAATGCTAAGCGAGAATGATCCTTTCTTCTGAGTTCCACCTCGTGGATGACGTCAATGTAAATATCCTCAATTTGAGGGACATGGATCGGATCAAGCTTAGCCCTTGGCAGGCAGCCCCTTGGGTCAAAGGTAGGCCTGGCTGGGAAGTCATGTTTCAAATTGAGCAACTCCAGCTCTGCGAACATTTCCTTCGCCTTGTGATGGGAGGAGCATGTGTACCGGCCCACTGTGAGGGGGAAAGGAGTTCCGCCCTTCTTTCTTTTGAGGCATTTCTCATGGTATGTGACCAGCTGCCTTGATAACTCTAGTAGAATCAGCTTAGGTCCAGCATACCTCGGTAGCCTGGTTGGCTCGCCCAAGAAGTTGACCGCCCTCAGATAGGTAAATGTGGGAAACTGGGTGAACAGGGCCCCCCACTTCTCCACGGTTGACACAATGTTCTTGGTTATGCGACCATGAGTTAGATTTGGCCTCAACAGGCAAATGATGTGATAGAAGAAAGCATCATTAATTTTGGTGAATTGAGGGATGCTATTCTCCAGCCTTAGTTCTGGATAATATTCATATATTTTGACCTGAGGCCAAATTCCACTTCGGTTTAGCCCTGGATAATCCCTCTCCGACGCTGCAGCGTAGACTACGTAGGAGTTCATATGGAACACTCCTGTTGTGGCGAATTGTTGTAGCTGCTCGGAGATGGTGCTGCTTATTATTTCTCCCCAGCAAAAGCGCTGCTCAGGCACATTCTTATTCATTGTTTCCAAGTACCTCAGCATCCATTTATGGAAGTAGTGGGCGTCAGAAAGCCCGAAGACCCTGCTCAGGAAAGTAATAGTATCGCTGAGCTCTTCTGAGAAGTCACTGCGGTGGATGATTTGGGGCCACCAGGTTACCACCTTCTTGTTTTTCAAGTAGACTTCGTTCATTAGTTGCATGCATTGGTCTTCGTTGTCTTCCCAGGCCTTGATGCACTCTTCTTGGCTGACGGCCACAAAGTGCCGGTGGTGAGGGATGCCGAGCATTATCTCAAAATGACGGGCAGTGAGGTTTATGATTACCTCGCCCTTGCTGTTTTCGACACATCTTGTGTCCTTGTTGTAAGATTGTGTAATCACCATCATGAATTCATTGTTGACGGCACTGACGGGGATTCCTCCGGCGAAATGCAGGGCACTGCCTATTAATTTGTCCATCCACGGACTTCTTGTAACCTTCTGAGTCCTAACCCAGAATTCTTCCATGTCAATGTGACCCAACTCTGAGTCCCTGACATCCATACTGCATTCAGCCTGTGATTCGGGCATCCTGACCCTTTGATATTTGTACTTCATCTCCTCCTCTGTAAGCTTAGCCTTTCCTCTTGGTTTGGTGGGTCTCTTGCTGGATGTAGACATATGTTCTTTTGAACTCAGTTGCTGATCTGCATGAAGAAGAAGCGAGACCCAATCCAAAAAGGTTGAATTAGCCATTTGATCTTCCATTGGAATGTTAGCAGAAGAAAGAGTTAGAGATTTTAAGGCTCAGGGCGCAGGGCGCATGAAAAATGCAACTTGCAGGCTAAATAGATAAGGCGCACAGAAAAGGAGTGCTGCAGAGGTTAAATTGGCACCAAAGGTGCATGGCGCATGGATACTGCATATTGCATTTGATATAGGGCACATGAGAAGCGTGTGTTACATTGGGACAGGATGCACCCAAGGGAATATGGCACGGCGCACGAAAAACTCACACAACATGGTGTTATTGCAATCGGGGATGCGCCTGCGCCTTTATAGCTTCATACTTAGCGCGGAAAAAACTTTTGTTGCATGGAAGCTGGGTGCGCCATGGGCGCATGGAAAAAGGATGCAACATGGATGGATGGTGCGCCATTGGGGCGCAGTTTCAGCACTTGTAGCACGCGGAAAAGGTGCACCTTGAGGGCGCATGAGCTCATGATGCAGCAGGCCGAAAGGGTGCGCCATTGGCGCGGATTTTGCTCTTTGTAACAGGGTGGGTAGGAGGCTAGGCCGATCACATTCATATATAAACAACCACCCAACAAGCAAGAACCAAACCGGGAACACACCAGGAACTGAAAGCACAAAACGCACAAGAGAGAAATAACACCTCTTACCTGGATATATAGCAAAAGCTCGGGAACGGGTCCACAGGACGATGAAAATGACGGAGCATAGGCTGACAAGTTCAGAACGATCACATGCTCAACAAAAGTGAAAATGACATTTGGGCGTGCAAACCATATATATATAGAAAAACTGGTCATAAATGCGCCAACCACTTTTTCAAAGGCGCATGAGATTTCTTGTCGACACGGGAAGGGATGCACCCTTTGCCGCATCAAAGCATCTACCAACATGAGATAAAGTGCACCTTTGGCGCACCAAATCTATTGTCGACACGGGATTATGTGCGCCCTTTGGCGCACCAAAAAGTTTTGTTGCACAAAGATTATGCGCGCCCTTTGGCGCACCAAAGAGTGGCGCAACACAAGTTGTACCAACACAAGCGCATGCGCCTTGGCGCACGTAGGGAGGGTTAAACATTATTTGGCGCATGAAAAGTTGTGCTGACATTGAAAACCATGCGCAAAGGCTTTTAAGGGGCGCATCAAGTTAGTGTTAGTGTTAAGGATATTTCATGCGCCCACCAAAAAAAAGGCTCAGAAAGACTAAGTTCAAAACTAGATTTCGGGAAGGGATTTTACAACGTTTGAATGCAAGGGATCCCTAACGAGGATCGAAACAAAATTTTCCGTATGGTTATCGGTAAAATTTCCTTGTCAATTTTACGGGATAACGGTGGCTCTTTCGGGGACTATCCCGAGCGAACTCGGGGTAGAGAATCCCAGATCATTTGTGCCTATCCATTGGGTAACAGAGTCAAAAAGAAGGGGGACCGGAGGGAGAACAAAAGAAACACATGACAAACCAAAAGCAAAACACACGATTTAAAGCAAACACACAACAAAAATCAAACTGTACAAAGCAGAGGGCAAGCTCTACTTCATGAAGATCTTCAGATGCTGCCCACTATAGGGAAGCGGGAGCTCAGTTCCATCCAGATACGAGAGATAGAAACTATTCTCTCCGTTGAGTTGCTTGATTTTGAAGGGCCCTCTCCATAGGGAATCAAACTTTCCGTGCATGCCCTTTGGCTCTCTTCGCTTGTCCCACAAAAGGACGAGATCTCCCACTTGAAAATCTCTTTGCTTGGCTTTCTTATCGAAAAGCCTCTTAACTTGATTCTGATGTTCAGTGATCCTGTCGACCACTCTCACTCTCTTTTCTTCAAGTTCTGCCAGATACATGATTCTCTTTTCTAGAGAATTCTGGAAAGTTTCATCTTCAATCGCTCGTGCCAAGCGCAGAGCAGGAAGTTCCGCGGAAATGGGAAGTTCGGCATCAGTGCCATATAACACTTGAAAAGGTGACATGCCGAGAGATCTCTTGGGAGTAATGCGGTCCGCCCACAAAGCGTCGTACAAAGACTTGTGCCACATCCGCTGATTTGATTCCACCAGTTTTCGTATGATGGCCACCAAGTTCTTGTTGCTGGATTCCGCTTGACCATTTCCCTGAGGATAATAGTCGGATGCGTGAGCCAAGGTTATCCCATATTCATAGCAAAAACTAATAACTTCTCGTGAGGAGAAGTTAGAAGCATTATCAGCAACGATTTTGTTTGGAATGCCGAACCTGACAATGATATTTTCCTTAATGAAATTGCAAACCACCTCAGACGTGGCATGTTTGACAGGTATGGCTTCCACCCACTTGGTGAAGTAATCCGTTGCTGTAAGGACATAGCTATGTCCAGCACTCGATTGAGGATTGAGTGCGCCAATAAAATCAATTCCCCATTGTCTGAATGGTTCATTGATAATGATCGGCCTTAGGGGAAGGGCAGCCAGCTTGGGCTTGCCGACGAATTGCTGACAGGGTTCACACTTTGCCACCCAGGTGGCTGTATCTTGAAAGAGCATTGGCCAATAGTACCTGGCCCGAATGATCTTGTGTGCCGTCACGGAGGAAGAAAAATGCCCTCCACAAGCTGAATTGTGAAAACTTTCCAGTAGTTTTACTTGCTGGGGCTTGTCGACACATCGCAGGAAGATGCCATCTATCCCGCGCTTATATAAGCCGTCATCCCAGATGACGTATTTAGCCGCCCTGAGCTTTATAGTGCGCTTCTCCTTTGCAGTTAGGTGCATCGGGCATTCGCCGTAGGTAAGGAAGAAAGCGATGTCGGAGTACCACTCATCACTAGTTGCAACAAATAGAACCAGAGGCAGAGAATCAGGCCCTTCTTGCCGGTCCTGCGCTTCTTCGATGTAGTCACCCCTCTCATCAGGATTTTCTGAATCTTTGTTTTCAGCCATTAGCTGACACAGGCCCTTGCCCCTTACCAGCTTGGTTGGTTTAATATCCAGGTCATACTCCTGGACCTTTGCGATCCAATTTCCTCGCAAGCTTCCTAACTCCTGCTGAGTTAGAATTGATTTCACTGCCGTGTCTGGGACCAGCACCACCGTATGCGAGTTTAGAATGTAATACCTGAAATTCTTCACTGCTTTGACAACGGCAAAGGCATGCTTTTCCAGCTGAGTCATCTTTAGTTCGTGAGGCTTGAGGGGAGAACTCATGAATGCAATCGGGGATTCAATGTCTTCTGAATTCTTTTGCATTAAGATGGCAGACACAGTATGCTCAGATGCATAACTATACATGATGAAGTCCTTGGAGAAGTCGGGACATACCAGGACTGGTGCATGAGCAACAGAAGCTTTTATTTCTTCAAATGACCTTTTCCCCTCTTCACTCCATCTGAAAGTTGGTGACCCCTTCATCATGTTCAATATGTGACGGGTCTTCTCAGCAAAGTCAGGAACAAAACGCCTGAGAAAGTTCACCTTTCCAAAGAAAGAATGAACACCAGTCTTGCTTGTAGGTAGAGTAAGGCTTTGAATAGCCTTAACTCTTTCAGTATCTATCTTTGTTCCTTCTTTGCTGACCACATGGCCTAGCAACTTCCCTTCCGTGACTCCAAAAACAGACTTTTTTGGGTTTAGGGAAATCCCATGTTCTCGGCACCTGGCCAACACTTGCTCCAAATGATCACAATGATCATTTCACTGTTTAGAGAACACGGTTAAGTCATCTAGGTAAACCACGATGACTTTTCCCATCATACCTTTGAATGCAAAGTCCATGGCCCGCTGAAAAGTGGCACCAGCATTAGTTAGGCCGAAAGGCATCCTGCTGTAGGCAAATGTACCCCAGGGAGTAGTGAATGCTGTTTTGAATTGATCTTCAGGTGAAACCTCAATCTGATTGTAACCTGAAAAACCGTCAAGCATGGACAGCATCTCTGATCCAGTTACTGCTTGCAGAACTTGATCCATTATCGGAAGAGGGTAGTTGTCTTTCAGCGAAGCTTGATTCAAATTTCGAAAGTCTACGCAGATGCGTATTTCACCGTTTTTCTTGCGCACTGGCACAATATTTGCTACCCAAGTACTGTGATGGATAGGGAAGATGATTCTTGCGTCTAGCATCTTCTAAATTTCGGCTGGATGGTACCCGAAATCTTGGGATTATAGTGCCTCGCTTCAGCGAGAAGGCTTTGGCATCGTCTTCAATGGAATATCGTCTTTGAACGTCCTTCGGCTTGAAAGAATTTAAATCGGCATAAGACCATGCCAATACATCCATATATTTTTTCAAAGCAACTTGACAAATTTTCACTTTTCTTCTGGCATGCAACATTTCCCAATGTTCACAAATTGCGGATGTGCCTCCAAACCTAAATTGACTGGTTCGGTCTCTGGGGATGAGCCAGGATCATCTCGCCTCTTCTTTCTTACAAAACGGTCATGCCTGTCAAACAGGCGTTCCAGAGAAACCAGGCCCTTCGGAATTTTATTTCCTTTGAGCTGACATACGCCATCGTTCTCCTTTGATTCGTGGTTTTGACCGTCGATTGATTCACGGCATGTAGAGGTGGATCCTTCGAAATACAATTCTTTAAAATTTTCTGCCTTCTCCAGAAAGGCAATGAGTTGATTATCATCATTGAACACCTGCCAATGCTGAGAGTTGTCTGGCACGCTCAGGCGGAAAACCACCTCAATGGTGTACTTGTTTGTTTTCAAACCTGGATGTGGGAGCATGAGAGATGCTGAAACAGCCAATGAATCAGCCATGTCATTTTGGGCTCTTGGAATCGCCCCTATTGAAAAGGCATCAAATTCTTCGATGCTGTCCCATACCGCATTACGGTAATGTCTGAGCCTTTCATTCTTTACTTGGTAAATCCTTTTGACCTGATTTACAACTAGCTCAGCATCACCTTGCACTTTTAGATTTTTAATTCCTCTTTCTTTTGCGGCCTGCATACCGAGTAAGAGAGACTCATACTCAGCAGTATTGTTGGTGTTGAAAAACTGCAATTTGAAAGAGAGAGGAATGACTTCTTCCTCAGGAGATATCAACATGACCCCAGCACCACATCCACTAGTTGCACAGCTCCCATCGAATTGCAATGTCTAGATCTTATTAAGATCTCCTTCCTGAATGAGAACAAGCCCCTGTTTTATCCGTCTCAGTAGATAAGAAGTAATTCCCCATCCCTGATGATTCAAAAAGGATTTGAGCTTTGGGGTCTTCAGAGTTGGTAACCAAGTATTTCTTTTGTGATTCTGGCTCCAAAGTCTGCATTACGCCTTTGACTGGAATTCTAGCTTTGGACCAGTCCATATGAATTTCTCCACCAACTTCGCTGCAAAAACTTCTTCCCAGCAATATTCCATATGCTGCCGGAATGTCAGCAACGAGGACTGTCATTTTTACTCTTTTATCCGGGAAAGCCGCAAATGCAAATTGCGCGTCTTTGATTTGGCCAACCAACGGAACTTGCTTAGTTTCCAAAGAATAACATCTGCCGAAAGGCTTGGTAAGAGTGAGGCCCAAAGCATGGGTGACTTTTGCCGGCATGACATTATCAGAAGCCCCGGAATCAATTATGCAGTTACTCAGCTTGTGTCCATTGATCAGAAGAGAGAGATAGAAAGGCTCTATCTTGCCTGACGCAGATGTTGAAGCAACATTTATATGGGATTCAGGGGGAGTGGAAAGGATTCCTTTTGGGGAAGCCTGATTAGGTATAACAGCTTGACTTTGGATATACTTAGTTAATCTTACAAGCTGTTCGGGGTTTGACTGAAGATACTCAGCTTCAGACATTTGGATCTTGGTCTTTTTTGCATGATCTATAATATCAAACGCGGCCAAGGGTTGCGTTGGTAAAGGAATGAGTCCCTCACCTCGCGATGATGGAATAGGATTGGTGGTCTTAGTAGGAATGTGAGAGGACTGATTTGGAGGAGAGATAGGGGGAAAAGATTTCTTTGTAAAAGATTTGCCAGGGAGTTGAGTAGGAAGAGGATTACCTCTTTTAGCAATGATCGGAGGCGCGTTTGACACGGCCTTCTCCTGCTGGACATGGGCAGCAACTTCCGCTTCTTTTCCTTGCGACGAGTAAAAACAGCATATGACTGTCCGCTTGCATACCCCTGGGTACCCTCTTCTTCATCAGATTCTTCCTCATCAAATTCCATATACCCGATAGTAGAGTCGCCAGTCGGTTCACCGACATCTTGATCATCTTCACCTTGAGATGAAGGTTCTTCATAATACTGCTCTTCTTCTTCAATCTCGGCCAGAGCATTGACCGGAGGGGCCTCAAGTGCCAACCGCGGAGCAGCTGTAGGTAGACGCGGCCTTTGTGAGACATTGTTAGGAACGAAATTCCTCCGCGGAATATCCCGGTATGAGGAACTGGGAGAGGCCTGGGCCAACTGCTTCTTCAATGCAAGCAAATCATTTGCCATCTTTTGGAATGCTGGATCAGACGAAGTGGTGGGCGAAGGGCCCAAAGATTTAGGCTTGGCTGATTCCTTTTTTAATTCGCCGGATATTATCAGATTATCCTCTATGCGAATGGCAGCGGCTTGGGCGAGAACCAAGGTGGCAACTCGTTCCTGAAGGAGCAAGAAACTAACTTTCGAGCTCATAGCATTTACGAAAAACACTTTTGATTTTCCGGCGTTGGAAGCATGGCAACAGGGACACGGTTGATTAGTGCATTGAACCGGGTGACAAAATCGCGCATGGTCTCATTCGCCTCCTTCTTCAGGTGAGTGATTCGTGATAATAATGCAAATGCATCCTCTGAAGGCTTGTACCTATCTTCAAAAGCATCCCGCAAGGTGGCCCAACTGGTGATAGATCCGGCCGGCAAATGCTGAAACCATTCAGCTGCAGGTCCTTGTAGGGTTTCCAGAAAAAGGCGAACCGACACATCTTCGTGGGTCACATCCAAAATACTGCATGACATAATGAATGTAGATATGTGGGAATCCGTGCTTTGATTTCCGCTCCCGTCGAATTTGGGAAAATTCTTTCAATTTCCGTGAGGGAGAGCGTGAACTGGATGTGGTAAAGCCAAAGGACCCATCGCGTTTCCCCATGGTACCGCCATCTGAAAAGCCGGAAAGAGAACACGAGCTGGAATTGTAGTTCCGCTGAGTAGCAAGGCACTACAAAGGGATGTGGATGCCCCCTGCAAAAGACTTTTTCTTCGCGAAGGTGAGACACTCCTGGATGACCGGCTAGCTGAGCTTAGTGCCGAAAAACGCGTTGGTGTTACGCTGAAATTGTGCCTTTGCAGCAGATCGAAAGTAGGATCAGCTTCTCCACAGGCTCTCCTGCTGCGCGTAAAAGGTTCACTCGCCAGTGTTCCTTCCAGATCTATAATGTTATGGCGTAGATTCAAACTTTCTTTTTGGTTGTACTTGCTGATTTTCTGGTTTTTCTGTCAAAAACCAGCAGCAGGCACTTTTCTAGATATTTAAAAACTATCCTCTTCAGAAAACCGATTGCGGTTAAATGACAAATTATAACGAGGATAAGACGGCAGGGAAGATTAGTAAGCTGATTTTCTGATCTGATTTTAACTTTTTTAGAGGGTTTCAAAACTTTTTTGCAAACAGTCAAAAACTCAGATCTATGGCAAAATACTGATTTTTTCAAAAACTCAGCGAACTAAAGATCTTTAACTGGACCAGATCTATGACTCTCAGAAGAAAATTTTTCAATTTGAGCACTTTTGCAAATTTTTGGATTTTTAACAAAAAGTTCAGATTTGCAAACAGGCAGCAATCTTTTGATTTTTTCTGATTTTTTATCTTACTACCATCATAGATCTGACAGATCTATTCGTTCCCCAGCGGAGTCGCCAAAAACTGTTGGTCCGAAAATCTGTCGCCTGGACAGATCTATGGATAGACGAGCCAACAGTGTGCAGGGCTTAGCCCCTCTTTGAGTCAGCAAAGCGAAACTGGTTTATTGCTATTCTACCAGCAGGAATCTATGCAAGTCTCACAGATTCTACCTTCGGGGGTTTGGGATCTCATCCCAGTAGAGTGTTTCAGGCTGCGAAAAGAAAGGAATGAAAGAGGGAAAAGAGAAAGAACAGATCCAAAGGAAGAAAAGAAATGAATTCCAAAGTAGAAAGGTCAGAAGATTTATGTTTTTGGGTTGGTAGTAAACAGAGCCAAACCTACTTACATAAATAAACAAAGCAATACTGATGAGCAAATGACAGAAAAGTAGATATGAATCCAACAGATTAAACACATACAGATCTAACGTAAGGAAGATCTAATGCATAACACAGCTATTGAGCACAAAGTCTTAATATTTGTATTACTGTTTTCTTCTGTTACAAGAAAGCTCAAAGTCTTTCTCTCCTCACTTCTATTTTCATCTAAAAAATGTTCACCTTGAATACAACAAGTATTCCAATATTTATAGAAGAGAGGAGAAGAAAAGCAAAAAGGAGCCAACAAATATTTACAAAGATATTTACAAAATATCTAAAAGTTATGTTGACTTTTGACAACTTGATGGATGACATCATCCCATGATGCAACATGGATGATGTCATCATTTGTGCCAACACACTTTAGACATTTCAACAAGAAAGTTGCGAGAATAGAGAGAAGAAGAAGAAGAAGAAGAAAGAAGCTACTACTCGTCATCGTCATCCTGCGGCCGAAAGGGGGTTGCCTGCTTCTGATGCTACTCAGAGATGATATGTGGAACTGAGCGCGGTATTCCAAAAACTTGTTAATCATGGGCCCAAATTGATCCTGTGATGGATCCTTGTGCCGTTCGCTGATTGCTTCGCAAGTCTCCCGCTCGCTTATGAGCTTTTCTGGGAGTTTAGAATAATCTTTCTTCGCCTCAATCAGAACCCGATGAAGTCCCTACAGCGATGAGGTTGTTGATAGATTCGGTGTCAAACGTGACCTGCGCCCCGTTCCTTGAGAAGCGATCTCCTTGAAGATCCGGATAGTTTCATCAGCTGATCTCATGGTAAAGGAAGGAGTGAGCAGCCCTGGAGACATGTTAAGAACAATTCACTCCATTTGATGCATCGCATCCAGGGCCTCTTCCTTCACCTTGTCTATCTTTTCTAGAACAAATTCCAGCTGATCTATCCGATAGTCCAGAGTGGACATGGTTTTGTTGAGGGCCCTTGGATGGCCGAAAACTCCGAACTTGACCAGATCTTCGACTGAACAGTCGAACATTTGTTGAAAGGTCTCATGTTGGAGTCTAGCATGATCTAGCTCTTCTGATATGGGACCCAGTAATGCTTGGAGTTCCTTGTTCGCCTTTTTGATGTTTAGATATGAATTGACATATTCGGCGATCACTCTTTCACTGTCCTTGAGGATCTGGCTCCTCCAAGCAGAAACGGCCATACCCTGCTCACCGATCTTTGAATATTCATTGATTTTCTCCTGGCTAAGAAGCTCAGAAGTCTCGGCGGCAGTCGTGGGAGGTGCACTACCCATCTTCTGTAAGGCTTGAAGCAGATATTTGTTCTGCTCCTTCAGTAGCCTTTTCTCTTCTTTTATTTCCTGAAGCTTTTGACAAAGGGCGTCGACCGCGGAAAGAGCTTCCCCCTGGAGACTTTCAGAAGATGTCCCCATTGTGACTTGAGTCACAGTAAAATCTGTCGGAGACAGATCTTTTTTCTCCTTGAGGGGATCAAGGTATGCTATTTCCATAACTCTCTCACCCGCAACACTTTGAGAGAAGCGTGTTACAGGCTTTTGCTTCTTTTCCCCTTTGGCCGGAATCCTTGAAAAGTCCATCGGAGCGATGGGAAATTTCCTCTTTTGTTGGCTCAAGCTCTTTGAGAGATCCAGGCTGGTCCCATAGAAGAAGGACCAGAGACGGAGGAGGAGGAGAACAGAGAAGAGGGGAAAAACGTGGAGACACGTGGCGGTGGCATTGAAATCATAGCTGAAGAAGTGTCCACGGGAGGAAGGGAAACCAACTGCAGAAGAAAAAGGAAGGGAAGGGAGCCTGAAATGAGGGAAGAAATGGAAGAAGATAAATCAGCGAGGGAGGAGAAGATAGATGAAGAGGCGGGGAAAGAGTAGAAGAAGGGGCGGAGGACGTGACCAAAGGGGTGGTCGTTTGAGTCACTCGAGGAGGGAAAAGAGAAGAAGAAGGGACAGAAGGGACCTCTTTGGTATGCAATGCCGACATCCTGAGTGGATGGGCGTATGGGACTATCCTCTATTGCTTCTTTCTCTGGCGAATCCAGAGTTATTACCTGTTCTGGCGCTGTGGAAGGAGGAATTCCGGGGGCTTCTTCCTGAATGGTGCTAGGTTCACCTTCTACACCTTTGCCTTTTAGCTACTTCTTGGACCTTGGAGGTGCATTTCCCAATGGGGAGGTTGTGAAATCTACCCCAAGGTAGATCAGCCCGTTCATGCGGCACCAGTGCTCTATTCTGCGCATAGTCTCCTTGACCCTCTCCTCAATTGTTTGAGGAGCCTTGCTTCTGTCAATGGCCGGGAAGGGCCAATCATCCCCTTCCGTGTCATTATACACCTTGTCTACTTCATCTTCCGTAGTTTGGAAGCCTTTGGGGACAATGGCCACTCCGTATTGGATAATTTCCACCAATGCTAAGCGAGAATGATCCTTTCTTCTGAGTTCCACCTCGTGGATGACATCAATGTAAATATCCTCAATTTGAGGGACGTGGATCGGATCAAGCTTAGCCCTTGGCAGGCAGCCCCTTGGGTCAAAGGTAGGCCTGGCTGGGAAGTCATGTTTCAAATTGAGCAACTCCAGCTCTGCGAACATTTCCTTCGCCTTGTGATGGGAGGAGCATGTGTACCGGCCCACTGTGAGGGGGAAAGGAGTTCCGCCCTTCTTTCTTTTGAGGCATTTCTCATGGTATGTGACCAGCTGCCTTGATAACTCTAGTAGAATCAGCTTAGGTCTAGCATACCTCGGTAGCCTGGTTGGCTCACCCAAGAAGTTGACCGCCCTCAGATAGGTAAATGTGGGAAACTGGGTGAACAGGGCCCCCCACTTCTCCACAGTTGACACAATGTTCTTGGTTGTGCGACCATGAGTTAGATTTGGCCTCAACAGGCAAATGATGTGATAGAAGAAAGCATCATTAATTTTGGCGAATTGAGGGATGCTATTCTCCAACCTTAGTTCTGGATAATATTCATATATTTTGACCTGAGGCCAAATTCCACTTCGGTTTAGCCCTGGATAATACCTCTCGACGCTTTGCAAACAGACTACATAGGAGTTCATATGGAACACTCCCTTGTGGCGAATTGTTGTAGTTTGCTCGGAGATGGTGTCTTTGCTTATTATTTCTCCCCAGCAAAAGCGTTGCTCAGGCACATTCTTATTCATTGTTTCCAAGTACCTCAGCATCCATTTATGGAAGTAGTGGGCGTCAGAAAGCCCGAAGACCCTGCTCAGGAAAGTAATAGTATCGCTGAGCTCTTCTGAGAAGTCACTGCGGTGGATGATTTGGGGCCACCGGGTTACCACCTTCTTGTTTTTCAAGTAGACTTCGTTCATTAGTTGCATGCATTGGTCTTCGTTGTCTTCCCAGGCCTTGATGCACTCTTCTTGGCTGATGGCCACAAAGTGCCGGTGGTGAGGGATGCCGAGCATTATCTCAAAATGACGGGCAGTGAGGTTTATGATTACCTCGCCCTTGCTGTTTTCGACACATCTTGTGTCCTTGTTGTAAGATTGTGCAATCACCATCATGAATTCATTGTTGACGGCACTGACGGGGATTCCTCCGGTGAAATGCAGGGCACTGCCTATTAATTTGTCCATCCACGGACTTCTTGTAACCTTCTGAGTCCTAACCCAGAATTCTTCCATGTCAATGTGACCCAACTCTGAGTCCCTGACATCCATACTGCATTCAGCCTGTGATTCGGGCATCCTGACCCTTTGATATTTGTACTTCATCTCCTCCTCTGTAAGCTTAGCCTTTCCTCTTGGTTTGGTGGGTCTCTTGCTGGATGTAGACATATGTTCTTTTGAACTCAGTTGCTGATCTGCATGAAGAAGAAGCGAGACCCAATCCAAAAAGGTTGAATTAGCCATTTGATCTTCCATCGGAATGTTAGCAGAAGAAAGAGTTAGAGATTTTAAGGCTCAGGGCGCGGGGCGCATGAAAACTGCAGCTAACAGGGCTAAATAGATAAGGCGCACAGAAAAGGAGTGCTGCAGAGGTTAAATTGGCGCCAAAGGCGCATGGCGCATGGATACTGCATATTGCATTTGATATAGGGCGCATGAGAAGCACGTGTTACATTGGGACAGGATGCGCCCAAGGGAATATGGCGCGGCGCACGAAAAACTCACACAACATGGTGTTATTGCAATCGGGGATGCGCCTGCGCCTTTATAGCTTCATACTTAGCGCGGAAAAAACTTTTGTTGCATGGAAGCTGGGTGCGCCATGGGCGCATGGAAAAAGGATGCAACATGGATGGATGGTGCGCCATTGGGGCACAGTTTCAGCACTTGTAGCATGTGGAAAAGGTGCACCTTGAGGGCGCATGAGCTCATGATGCAGCAGGCCGAAAGGGTGCGCCATTGGCGCGGATTTTGCTCTTTGTAACAGGGCGGGTAGGTGCGCCATGGGGGCGCAACTGTTCTTAGTGTTGCAGGGGTGACAGACGCGCCAAGGAGAAAAACAGAAAACCAAACTCTTAAAGGGGTTTTTACATGATTCTTAGATTTCTTCTCCTCTCTTTTTTAACATGCTCAGTGGGCAAACGAAACGGTTAAAACCAAGAGGATTACAACCATGGTTTCAAGAAAATGACCTTCTCCAGCAGATCTGGAAAGAGGAAGGATAGCATGGGGGCAGACAGCAAACGGAGGAGGCTAGGCCGATCACATTCATATATAAACAACCACCCAACAAGCAAGAACCAAACCAGGAACACACCAGGAACTGAAAGCACAAAACGCACAAGAGAGAAATAACACCTCTTACCTGGATATATAGCAAAAGTTCGGGAACGGGTCCACAGGACGATGAAAACGATGGAGCAGAGGCTGACAAGTTCAGAATGATCACGTGCTCAACAAAAGTGAAAATGACATTTGGGCGCACAAACCATATATATATAGAAAAACTGGTCATAAATGCGCCAACCACTTTTTCAAAGGCGCATGAGATTTGTTGTCGACACGGGAAGGGATGCGCCCTTTGGCACATCAAAGCATCTGCCAACATGAGATAAAGCTCGCCTTTGGCACACCAAATCTATTGTCGACACGGGATTATGTGCGCGCTTTGGCGCACCAAAAAGTTTTGTTGCACAAAGATTATGCGCGCCCTTTGGCGCACCAAAAAGTTTTGTTGCACAAAGATTATGCGCGCCCTTTGGCACACCAAAGAGTGGTGCAACACAAGTTGTACCAACACAAGCGCATGCGCCTTGGCGCACACAAGGAGGGTTAAACATTCTTTGGCACATGAAAAGTTGTGTTGACATTGAAAACCATGCGCAAAGGCTTTTAAGGGGGCGCATCAAAAGCTAGTGTTACAAGGATATTTCATGCGCCCAGCCAAAAAAGGCTCAGAAAGACTAAGTTCGAAAACTAGATTTCCCGGGAAGGGATTTTACAACGTTTCGAATGCGAGGGATCCCTAACGAGGGATCGAAACAAAATTTTCCGTATGGTTATCGGTAAAATTGCCCTTGTCAATTTTACGGGATAACAGCTGGCTCTTTCTGGGGACTATCCCTGAGCGAACTCAGGGGTAGAGAATCCCAGATCACTTGTGCCTATCCATTGGGTAACAGAGTCAAAAACAAGGGGGACCGGAGGGAGAACAAAAGAAACACACGACAAACCGAAAGCAAACACACGACGAAAGCAAACACACAACAAAAAGCAAATTGTACAAAGCAGAGGGCAAGCTCTACTTCCTGAAGATCTTTAGATGCTGCCCGCTATAGGGAAGCGGGAGCTCAGTTCCATCCAGATACGAGAGATAGAAACTATTCTCTCCATTGAGTTGCTTGATTTTGAAGGGCCCTCTCCATAGGGAATCAAACTTTCCGTGCATGCCCTTTGGCTCTCTTCGCTTGTCCCACAAAAGGATGAGATCTCCCACTTGAAAATCTCTTTGCTTGGCTTTCTTATCGAAAAGCCTCTTAACTTGATTCTGATGTTCAGTGATCCTGTTGACCACTCTCACTCTCTTTTCTTCAAGTTCAGCCAGATACATGATTCTCTTTTCTAGAGAATTCTGGAAAGTTTCATCTTCAATAGCTCGTGCAGCGCAGAAAGCGGGAAGTTCTACGGAAATGGGAAGTTCGACATCGTGCCATATAACACTTGAAAAGGTGACATGCCGAGAGATCTCTTGGGAGTAATACGATCCACCCACAAAGCGTCGTATAAGGACTTGTGCCACATCCGCTGATTTGATTCCACCAGTTTTCGTATGATGGCCACCAAGTTCTTGTTGCTGGATTCCGCTTGACCATTTCCCTGAGGATAATAGTCGGATGCGTGAGCCAAGGTTATCCCATATTCATAGCAAAAACTAATAACTTCTCGTGAGGAGAAGTTAGAAGCATTATCAGCAACGATTTTATCCTTAGGGGTAACTTGTATTACGACTTCTATTATCTTGTAATGAATACCTTTGTTTAGCAATGAATTTTGGTATAGACTCGAAAGTGTACTTTTTATGTTTCCTATTTGTGTAAGCTTGAGTGAATATTGTTGTAGAGGCTCAGTTTGATTCCTATTTGAAATCAGTATTTAGCTTCTGTATAAGCCTGATTGTGAATATTTACCATTGTTGGCACGGTTGGAATCCTTAACTTATATTTATCTTGTATATCGGCTTCTGTAGAAGCTTTATCGTGAATACTATTGTTTAGATTCAGTTGAAATCCTTGATAGGTAACCAGTGTTTCTGCTTCTGTATAAGCCTGATTATGAACACTTATTGTTTTTGGCTCTGTTGGATTCCTTAATGTATAGATAGATATCATGTATCTTGGCCTCTGTAGAAGTGGGTCATGAATACCATACTTATCAACCTCTGAATGAGTTCAGATGTGAATACGGTATGTTATGTTTCCTTTCTGAATAATTCCAGTTAAATGAGGCTGTGCATGTTGCGTGGATTTCGTATGAATATCTCTACATAGTCATAGGGAAACATCAATTGCTTTAATGTTAATGAGTCTCTTGTTGACTGCGATAAAAGAGAAGTTCTTTTGATTTCGACCTTGGATCTAAAGCCTTACAGTGTTAGTAGGGATTAGAATGAGTTGTATGTTGCTGAGAGGGATTGTTGTCGTGTTTGTGCGTGATTACGTCTTTGTTGTTGAGGTTTTCTTGTCTTGTGCTTGACTGAGATAAAGAGTTAACAGTTGTGCCTTGACAAGTGATTGCGCTAGCTATTTTCTCGTTCCTATAATAATATGGAAGGTTATGTGGAGTCTATTTAGGATAGAATACTCATCACTGCCTTGGCGCGAGAGCTGTTGTACTGCTAGTAAGCTACAGGATATTGTTTAATTTAAATTTTAACCAAACTGTGATGCTTCTGGTGGTCTCGTCTGATTTATTCGCATGTGTTTAAGGTGAATGCTTTGCTCTTGGAGAGACAGTACAGTCATGAGCTAGTTCTGAGGGAAATATGTATGATTCGTTTTATTTCTCTTCTGTTGTAAAGTATAGGTTGATATAATTTTTATCTAACTTTTGGAATTGTTCTAACATGCTGATGGAATCATGAAAGGTTATGATATTCATTTATTATGTTGAATATATTAGTTCGTCTAATGTTGCTATCCTTGGGATTCAGATGGATAGTTGTTTAGATGCATTTGTCTTCTTGGTCACTAACATTTTGATGAAATATGTTTACTTGTTTGGTGAAATGATCTCATTTAAATAGGTTGTTTAATGAAAACAGTTGGTGGATTGCAATTGTTTTAAGAGTTAGTGCTTATCATGCTCAGTTCATCGAACTGACCCATGTTGACAATTTTTGCAGATGGTTTCCGTAAGTGGTAAAAGCACGCAGATCTGATAGGATGTTCAGATTGTTTAATTTGGTTTTATGATGAATTACAACTTGATTCTCTAAATGTACTATATGAGGAAAGATGTTCTTTTTCCGTTGAGTATTGTATCAAGTATGTTGAATGCATAAAATGTATTTGATTAGTTCTGAAAGGAATGGAAATAGATATTTGATACTTATATGTTTGTATTCGTATCTTGATAGTTTGACCTTCTTCGGTTCAAATGATCTTAAGAGCATTGTTATTATTGTATAATTTGGAGACTTTTGTGATTATCAATGTAAGCTTGCAAGAATATGTGACTGAATACTTATGATTGTTTAGCAGTTCTAGTATGTTCTATCTAAAGCTAAATTGAAATTTAGATCATTGTCTTCTGGAAGCTAGGGTTAAAATAAACCTAAGCAGGACGCTAAACAAGCTGAATTAAATTATTAATTCCTAGTCTTGATTAAGCCAGGACAACGTTTAATTGGATTCTTAATCACTATATCTCGATACTAATAAGTAAGATATAAATTCAGTTATGAGAACTGAAATAAACCTAAAAAGGGTTCGGTTGGCAATCACATGTGAAGATTATGGGTTATTGTCCAATTTCATTGATTTAGAATTATGTATATTCTATGAACTCCTTGATGGGACCTCTAGTCTTAATAACTTCTCTTGTGTATTGGGTTTTATTAAGAAAGGTCATTCTAAGGTGAGGAACCGGGGATTGGGAAAGACTACCCTTAAAGGGAGCGTCTTATGGTATAATTTAACTCAACGTATGTAACACTTTTTAATAAGTAGATCTTTTCGAGGTGGATTTAAAGGTTGACGGCACAAGTCAACTGCAGGGTTGTACCTTCGAGAAGATTAGGATCTTCTCGAAGATACAACAATGCAGGTGACTTATGACGACACCCTTTGCATTGATTGTTAAGATTTACACCTTAAACTCAAACAAGTTACTCTAGGACCGATTAGGAATGTGGTCACGTTATAAGGCTGCCTAGGAGACTCGGGGTATCTTGACACACTGGTTTAACTAGGGTTGACCCAGTATGTCATCGTATCCCTAGTCCTCGGGAGCATCCATATAATGTTGTCACCTTACTAATCCGTTTCGAGTGAATAACTTGGGATAAGAGGGACTGAGAAAAGTCAGTATAAGACATTTTACATAACATAGGAATGGGGTGAAGGACGTATTCCAGATTGACGAGTATGCCGTTAAGGAATACGAGACATAAGTAGTATGTTTCAAATCTTTGGCCAAAGTATCACAAGCTGCTGATTGCGTTGTCCTAAGTCACCTAGTCTAAGGGATGAGATGCCGATGAATAATGGTAACAATTATTCAGATAGGTTCCTTGGACAGAGCATTCTAAATCCCAGATTAGGGAAGAGAACCGCAAGAGTATTGTGTTAAAGTGAAAACGCCAACTCTTAATACTCATGAATAGATCGGTAGATTACCAAGTCATGGAATGAATAGATCGGAGGTACTCTGAGTCATTACAACTGCATATGGTTATTTGTTATAAGAATGGTTGTTTTGATTTGTGAGATCTAAATTATGTATTTAGAACCAGGAAGCATTTATCAAAAAAAAATTTACTTGTTCTAATATATAAAAATGAGGATGTTACAATCCACCCACATCTATTAAACCTAAACCTACCAACCGATTTTCATATTCTTCCCTAGATCATGGGAGAACTACATTGGCACGAGGTCCCTTTTCGTCAGACAATGTAGGTAGCACTCGAGGAATAGGACCCTTGGAGGTTAGCTCGGCCATTTTCTACACTAATAAAATTCATCAACCATGCCTAACTCACCATTTACATCACATTTCACTTTATTCCCCTTTTATAACAAAATTGTAACTCAAGCCACATACATAATGAGTTGCTTACCACAACATACATTTATTACACCTACCATCTCTCTATCATCACTATGCATAGAATATACAACATTTCACATATGACCCATAGTGTCATTCATTGCCAAAATAATGAATCATAACTAAACCAACCGACTTGATCCATGCCTATAACCTGACTCGATCCATGCCTAAACCAACCTAACTCCATCATGCCTAACTCACCTAATTTCAATCCACATCAAAGTAACAAATCCATATCTCATCTAACACAAACCATAAACCAATGTCTCATAAACACATCAACAAATAACAAAATACCATGTATCTCATCATATAAATCAATAAATGTGTATCTCAATATACATGTCTATCTCATCATGTCTATCATCTCAAAATGTCGGCACGCAAGACGATATATATATATATATATATATATCTATATTATATATATATATATATAATAAAAAGGTCATCAACACGTAGGTTGGTCTCATATATAAAAGAGAATGAATCAATACAAAATCTCTTCGGCACGCAGATGAGATAGTATGCGATAAAAATACAAATATGTTTGACACAGCAGACATATTGTTGGTTGGATATTTTGTCAATCCAAAATATGAGGTTCAACCACAGTACATGGGATTAAATCCCTCCTCAAAGACAGGTGAGGCTGCTTGTTTATTACTAATCTAAAACACAACATAAATAATATATACAGTATTCACACTAATCTAACCATTGGGGTTGGGATAGAATCCGAAATCCATATCCACACTATGTGAAGATGTTGTTTTTATAAATGGACTGGGTCAGAAATTATTACAATTGAAGAAGCACAATGGAAAGGACATGAGAGGAACATATTTTCTTTTGAGTAAACATAGAGCAAAAATAATTATACGAGCTTTAGATCACAAATATAATGTTTGAAATTATTAGGATCATTGACATGCTAAACAAAGAATAGCTTAAGATCATGAACATAAGAACAATATCTTAAGAAAAACACATCTCACAACACAAAGTTTGTGAAAATAGTATCAGCTTCTATTCCTCAAATGATTAAAAGAAAACACAAAGTTTTTCTTCTTCACAATAGCCCCAATGTTTCGAAAATCTCAACCCTTTGGAATGTACACACATCCCTTATTTATAATAAAAATAGTTGAGAGAAAATAGGACAAACCCTATAAAACAGTCTTTTAAAAAGAGTCCTATTTTTCTTGGCTCTCACGCAGGAGACCAAGTCACAATATGATTCAAAATGTGATGAAATAGAAATGAAAAAGACATGTCAATTTCAAGATTGAAATGACACGTTGCATCAAGACTTAGTCTGAATCGTCATCTTTTGCTTCTTCATCTTTCTCTTCCTCCCGCTAAGCCTGTTTGTTCAAATTCTTGGAACTTCCAGATTATACCTTGCATCTCATTTTCGTCAGGCGCAGTGGAATGATCACTCAAAACTTCACATGTTTCATGAGTTTCATTGGCACCACCGGGAATTTTTCTCAATCTTTTGTTGAGTTTTCTCAAGGCCTCCAAAGAATGTTCAATCCTTACAAACCTGTCAATGATTTCAATGCCAAATCCATGAGTTGGTTCATGCTGAATTGATTCTTGGATTTGTTTGAAAAGATCATCAGCTAATAGGATGCCCAAGTTTCCACTTGACACTTTTGCGTAAATTTTCAGCAATTCTTCTTCCAGGTCACTTTTGCCATTAATCAATTGATCTCTTGATCTCTTGATTCTCTCAATTTACCAAAGGCTTTGTTGAGAATCTTTACCCCGAACTTGATGGCTTTGGTTAGTTGGAAATGTTTATCCATGTGTGGGATGATGCCTTCTTGTAACATCCTCATTTTAGACAATAGAACAAGTCAATTTTTTTTGATAAATGCATCCTGGTTCTAAATACATAATTTAGAACTCACAAATCAAATAACCATTCATTTACCAGATAACCATATGCAGCTGTAATGACTCGGAGTACCTCCGATCTATTCATTTCATGACTCGGTAACCTACCGATCTATTCATGAGTAATAAGAGTTGGCATTTTATTTAACGCTTCACTCTCGTGGTTCTCTTCCCTATTCTGGGAATTCAGAATGCTCTGTCCAAGGAACCTAACTGAATAATTGTTACCATTATTCATCGGCATCTCATCCCTTAGACTAGGTGAATTAGGACAATGCAATCAGCAGCTTGCGATACTTTGGCCAAAGATTTGAAACATACTTTTATGTCTCGTATTCCTTAACGGCATACTCGTCAATCTGGAATACGTCCTTCACCCCATTCTTATGTTATATAGAATGTCTTACACTGACTACTGTCAGTCCTTCCTTTCACAACTTAATCACTCGGAGACAGATTAACAAGGTGATAATGTTATATGGATGCCCACGAGTATTAGGGATACGATGACATACTGGTTTAACCCTGCAGTTAGACCAGTGTGTCAAGATACCCCGAACCTCCTAGGCAGCCTTATAACATGGCCACATTCCTAATTGGTCCCTGAGTAATTCGTCGAGATCAAAGTGTAAATCTTAGCGATCAATGCAAAGGGTGTCGCCATAAGTCACCTGCATTGTTGTAACTTTGAGAAGATCCTAATCTTCTCGGAGGTACAACCTGCAGTTGACTTGTGTCGTCAACCTTTAAATCCACCTCGAAAAGATCTACTTAATAATATGCGTTACGCACGTTGAGTTTTAAATTACTTTAAAGACTTTCCCCATAGGTTAGCCTTTCCCAATCCCTGGATTCTTTGTCTTAAGACGACCTTCCTCAATAAAACCCATTACATGGTAGAGGTATTAAGGTCAAGCTCTCATCAAGGAGTCATTAGAATACACATGATTCTAAAACAACAGAATTGGACATTATCTCATTACCTTCATATGAGATTGCCATCTGAACCCCATTAGATTTATTTCAGTTCTCTTAACTGAATTTATATCATACTTATTAGTATAAAGATATAAATGATTAAGAATCCAATTTAATATTGTCCTGTCATACTCAGGACTAGGGATTAGTAATTTAATTCTGCTTGATTAGTGTTCTGTTTAGGTTCGTTTTAACCCTATCTTTTAAAAAGACAATGATTTAAATTTCAATCACATTTTCTTTAAGCTTTCATTGTCAATCACAAAAGCATCCAATTACACAAAGATAACATTGCCACTCTGGTATATAAACCGAAGAAGGTCAACTATCAGAATTAAGAATACAACACATAAGTATCAAATACTTATTTTTATTCCTTTCATAACTGTACAAATACATTTTATGCAAAAGCATACTTGATACAATGCTTATGAAAAGAAACATCTTTCCACATTTAGTACATTTAGAAAATCAAGCTGTAATTCATTATAAATCAAATTAAACAATCTGATCATCCTGTCAGATCTGCATTGCTTTTACCACTTACGGCAACCATCTGCAAAAATAGTCAACATGAGTCAGTTCGATGAACTGAGCATGATAAGCACTAACTTTTAAAACAATTGCAATCCGTCAATTGTTTTCATTAAACACCCTGTTTAAATGAGATCAATTATCCAAACAAGTAAACATATTCAGACTATGCCTTTGTAATACAAAAATGACTACAAACGTGTAACTCTATCATCGTTACAGAATAGTCCTAAACACTTCTCAAATATTTCATCAAATATTAAGAATCAAAGAACGAAAGTATCTAAACAATTATCTTGAATCCAAGATCAGCAACATTGGACAGATCGTTACTTTCATCAGAAAAGGAAATATCATAGCAAATCATGATTCCACCAATAAGATACAAGAACAATTCCAACTGTTAGACAGATACCAACAAGTATTAGAATAATACAAGAGAAAGAAACAAATCATTCATACTTCCCTTCACACAAGTTCACTACTGTACCGTCTCCACATATGGAAAGCATTCATCCAGTATGTATACGAACAAGTCCGTCAAACCACAAGAAGAATCACTGTCAATATTAAAATCGAACACAAGCAAAAACTCCTCGTACATGGCTAACACGTCAATAGTGCAGGGACTATCAACCAAACAGACTCTCTACAGAAGCTTCAAACAACATGAAAATCACCACATTTCCTGTCGAGGTACAGTCGACGGCTTTTAGATCAGTCCAGCTCAAGGCAGGATAGTTATGCAACAGAAGACAAACACGCCTACAATCCCATATATCAACCTATAGTCCAATGCTAGTCCCTTTTACACACACTAAGGTTTTTTTTTTAACCATGTTCGAAATCAAAGAACCTCTAGTATATCACAGTCAACAATAGACTTCATCGCATTAAGCAATTTGATGTTTCCATAAGACCATGCAAAGATTATCTTACAAATACCGTAACATACACAGCCTCATCCAACTAGGAAAATCAGAAAGGAAACATATCATCCTGTATTTACATCTGTACGTAATCGGAATCAGTCATATAGCACTCACGATTCATTTATACAGAGCCGCGTTACTTGATATAAATCATTACTCAGGAAAATTCCACAATGTCAAAACAACAGTATACCAAGTCAAGTTTTAACTGAGGCAAAAGAAAATACAGGTTAACTTCCACAATTCAACTGAACCCGAACAACAGTGGCAAGACAAATTATTGCCAATGATTCCATCTGGGCAAATCAATGGTGTACATATAAAAATCAGGCAAAAGCAATTTAAATACTGATTTCAAAACAAGAAACCCGACTGAACCTTTGCCAATTCTTCACACAAGTTTGCACAGAATGTAAACGTAAAAATACACCCAAAGAATCTGTACCACAAAATCCTTGCAACACGAAGGTATTCCTACAAATAACAGAGGTCTTAGTACATGTTATTCCCTCAAGTCACTGGCTCATCAATCACCAATATTCAATTATATTTAACTTGAACAGAGGTCCAAATATAAATAAATCATTCAATCGACTCCACAGAGTCGTTCTGATTACAACAAAAATATGAATATATACATATTGCATACTGCTAATGGGTTGAAACCCAGAACCACAAAGCAAGGAATACACAATTTCCAAAAAGGGTCGAACGAAATACAGAAACACAATAAGTTATTCGTTCAAAATAACTTAAAATACCATAGCGAAGCCCTACTAGGTTCTGTATCCTTCACCAAAGATAACCACTACAACATGCAAAGAAATCCAATAAGACTGGACATTCACACAAAAGTCCAACAGTGTCTTTTCCGACAAGAAACAAGCCTCATCAACAAGTTACAATCAACAAGTTTCTATAAACAAACTTCTATCAGCAAGTTTCTACCAACAAGTTTCTACTGTATCCTGAACCCAGCAAGAGAAGCATGCACGTGTTCTCATGGAGCAGGAAGATACTCTTCAAGCACATGCTTTACAAACCTACACCGGAATGTAAAGCACAACAAAATAGTGAACAGTTCGAAGTACAACACACACCCATTAAGGGTTAAATTTGTAAAAACGAACAGCATAAAGATACAGTATCAAATCACACAAGACAACCATAGAAAATCATTTATTCCATAAATCATTTGAACAGAGTTGTTCTAATGAAATCACTTGGAAGACAGCAAGATTTTTAAAGGTTAGGGCCTAACATGCCTGGATTTTTTTTGCTCAAATTTCCGAAGCAGACCACTGGAAGAGCTCAGACTTCCTTTTCCTTTTCCAAGTTAGAGCGACCAACAAAATTTTGCTATCTCCAAAACATATATATTTTCCTTGCCAGAGAAAAGAGCTAGATATCCTCATGTTCGCCATGCAACTCAAAGAAGACTGGTGCGAAGAACCAGTGAACAGGCAGAAGGAAAACCGAAAATCACGATAAGCCAAACAAACCAACAACTTCCCAGTTTGCATGCCTTCACGCGAGTTCCGAGCTCGACTACCGAGCGCATTGAATGCATTTACACCAACTTTCCCGCTCAAACTCCACTGCCACCGACCGCCAAAGTTGGCGACAGTCAAATAAAATTCCCAGTTCATTTTCAGTTTTGGCGACCTGCCACGTCGGCACAAGTTAGCCGTTCCTTAAACTTCCGCCAAGACCTGTCCCTCATACTTATCCTTAGCATTTAATGACATAGAAAACGCCGCCCATGGTTCGCACCCCTCCATAGGCCCCTTTACATTCTTGCTCATAGTTAGGTTAGTATCTTAGGTTAGAATTTAGGATAACACCTAATCTAACTTCCATAACATAGATACTAACTTAGGACATTAGTACTTAGCCTAGGTCTAGGTTAGATTAACACTAATCTAACCCCTAGGTTAGGTTTAGTTTTAGGTTACTAACCAATAATAATTCCAGTTAGGTCTACATTTCGTACACTCAGAAAAAGACCTACATCATACGTCTTCGAACAGGTTTAGCTCTACGCCTTAAGCTGCAGAATCGTATGTAACTGAATTATTACCTGGTCCACAATCGAGACCTTCCAGATATACTTCCATATCGGGAACCAATTCATTTCACTTGATCAGCCTGAGTCATACTCCTGACTAGCTTATTAAATGCTTCTAGACCTTGCAACCTGTTCAAGGTCTGTAATTTTAATTCATCACGAACAGACTTAGAGCAATACTTGGATCAATTCCACTGATCCAAGATTAGATCTTAAAGATGGATAACTCTATAATTCATTCCGAGATCAGATTAAACTCAGATGCAAAATGAAATAAATAAAAGAGTCTAATCATATTCTGACTCAGTCAAGGATCTGCAAAGAAATTACAGTACATATCAAGCATGATTTCTAAATCGAGGAACACATCCTTTTATAAGAAATCACATATCAACACTTGTATGCTCAGGAGGAAGTAACAACAGTTCAGGGTGTTACATGCTTCCCTCCTAAAAAGATTCATCGTCCCGATGAATTACATATTAAATTAACCTTCAGGTCAATCAAATTATCAGTACACAAATAATGTGACTATTTCATATTTGAATAGTTCCAGAAATCAATGTCACAACACATTTTATTCAACCTGAATAATGTTTGCCTTCATCTGGCTTTCATAAATACTTAAAAACAATAAGTTCATAAAAGTATGTTTTGTCAACAGATTTCATTCTGTTGAAAAAGAGAAGGAAAAGCAATTTTCATTTCTTCCAGATTTTCCCAAGTTGCACTTTCTTCGCTAAACTGGTCCCACTGGACCTTACATTGTTGTATTTCACGATTTCTTAAATGCAATTGGCGAGTTTCCAGCACTCGTGTGGGTTTAACCACGATTATTCCGGGTCTTGGACTGCAAGGAATTCAATTTAAAACATGTGACAGATCTGAAACGTATTTCTTAAGCAAAGAAATATGGAAAACATCATGCATGCGAGATAAAGCAGGTGGCAATGCTAAACGATAAGCTACAGGATTGATTATTTCGACAATTTCGAAAGGTCCCACGAATCGAGGTGACAACTTGGCAGCCTTGCCAAAAGTTATAGAACTCTTTCTGGGTTTAACACGAAGAAAAACCTTATCACCAAGTTCAAACCTTCTATCAACCCGCTTAAGGTCAGCATAGCTCTTCTGTCTATCCGCTGCTTCCTTTAGTCGTTCACGAATCAGCTTAACTTGCTGTTCCATTTCTGTGAGAATCTCTGGTCCAATTACCACTCTATCCTCAACACTGTCCCAACTTACAGGGGTTCTGCACTTTCTTCCATAAAGCGCTTCAAATGGTGCCATTTTGAGAGATGAGTGATAAGTATTGTTGTATGCGAACTCAACTAATGGAAGATACTCTTCCCATTTATACTGTTGATCCATGCAATACATTCGCAACATGTCCTCCAACACTTGGTTTACTCTCTCAGTTTGTCCATCCGTTTCCGGATGATATGCAGAACTGAAGTTTAGTTTCGTTCCAAGAGCTGCGTTAAGCGTTTGCCAAAACCTTGACGTCATTCTAGGATCCCTGTCAGATATAATCAATTCTGGTACACCATGCAATCTGAAAATTTTGTGTACGAATCTTTTGGCTAGCACTGGTGAATCATCCTTTAGATTTCCAGCGATGAAATGAGCTACCTTGGTCAGTTTATCTACAACTACCAAGATAACATCATGTTTGTTCCTGGACATAGGTAGTCCTTGTACAAAATCCATGGTTATTACTTGCCATTTGTACTGCGGTATGCTATGAGGATATACAATGATCCAAAGAAGGTGCATATGTTCTGCCTTCACCCGCTGACATTCCAGACAATGAGTCACAAAATTAATTACATCCTTTTTCATACCTTTCCAAAAGTATTGTTGTTTTAAATCAGCAAGCATTTTTGTGATGCCTGGGTGTCCAGAGAAAGGTGAATTATGAAATTCAACTAACAACTTCTTTCTCAAATCGTTCAGCATAGGTACATATACCCTATTTTCATAACGCAAGATTCCTTCATTATCAAAATGAAAACCTTTATACCTTATATCCTTAGGTTCTGCAGCAAGCGCTGCTTTTACTTGCTAAAAGTATGCATCGATTCGAGGCACTTTTACCTCGTCTTTAAACCGAGTTCTTAAGGTTATAAGAGCGAAATGTGCCTCCTACGACTTAGAGCATCGCCTACTCTATTCTCCTTCCCTTTGATATAGCTAATATCAAAGTCATATTGTGATAAAAATTCTAACCACCTTCTCTCATCGGCATTGATTAGGTGAGTAAAAATATATTTCAGTCCTAAGTGGTCAGTCTTCAACTCAAAAGGTTTCCCAAGTAAATAGTGTCTCCAGACTTGAAGTGCATGAACAATGGCAGCAAGTTCCAAATCATGAGGGGCATAATTCAGCTCATGTAACTTAAGTTTTCTACTTTCATATGCTATGACCTGATCATTTTGTAGCAAAACACCTCCAAGGCCTTCCCCAGAAGCATCCGTTACAACAGTAAAACTCCCATTAGGGTCTGGTACAGCTAGTATAGGTGCAGAAGTCAACTGGTCTTTCAAACTTTTGAAAGCCGCTTCGCACTTATCATTCCATATGAATTTCTTATCCTTCTTCTGCAATGAAGTTATTGGTGCAGCTACTTTAGAAAAATCCTTTACAAATTTTCTATAGTAACCAGCAAGACCCATGAAGCTTCTTACTTCATGCACATTCTTTGGTGCAGGCCACTCAGTTATTGCCACTATTTTTGAAGGATCTACAGCAATTCCTTCGTTACTTATAACATGACCCAAATAGTGAACTTCTGAATCAAAGAAAGAACATTTGGATAACTTACCGTACAACTTCCTCTTTCTCAAAATTCCCAAAACTATCTTCAAATGCTCATTGTGCTCCTCAACGCTTTTAGAATAAATGAGAATATCGTCCAAGAATACAAGTACAAACTTGTCCAGGTATTCTTGAAAGATATTGTTCATTAAATTCATAAAGGCTGCGGGTGCATTGGTTAATCCAAAGGGTAGAACTGTGAATTCATAATGTCCGTATCTTGTTCGGAAAGCTGTTTTATGAATATCTTCCTCTCTAATCCTTAACTGATGATAACCAGATCAAAGGTCTATCTTAGAATAAACCGCTGCTCCACGCATCTGATCAAACAGATCATCGATCCTAGGAAGTGGATATCGGTTCTTGACTGTTGCTTTGTTCAACATCCGATAATCAATACACAGCCTTAGTGTTCCATCCTTCTTTTTCACAAATATTACAGGCGCTCCCCAAGGTGAAACACTTGGTCTGATCAAACCTTTAGACAAAAGCTCTTGCAACTGTGCCTTAAGCTCGACTAACTCAGTAGTAGTCATCCGATAAGGCACTTTGGATATAGGTTCTGTTCCTGGCTTGATTTCAATGGTGAAGTCAAATTCTCTCTTGGGTGGTAACCCTGGTAATTCCTCAGGAAAAACATCCCTGAAACCTTGTAAAAGAGGGAATCATTCCATGAAATCATCATCTTCTTCGGAAGATTCAGATATCTTTACCACATAAAGGGTACATCCTTTATTTTTAGCCTTTTTAAGCTGCATAGCTGACAGTTTTCTAACTGAAATTTCTCTTTTCACACCTTGAATCTCTGCTGATTCCAGCTGATCATCTAAACATTTTATGTTCTTTTCATAGCAATCTACCTTTGCTTTATGGTCAGCTAACCAATTGACACCAATGATAATGTCATAAGATCCTAAAGGTGTAACATAGAGATCAACTTCGTGGAAAAGTTAGGTAAGTCAAGGACTGCCCCAAAAAGACACATACTCACTGTATGAATAGAATTATTACCATCTTTATGCAGTACCCAAGATTTATCCATTTTTCCATCTTTTCTTTTAAGTTTAGAAGCAAGTTTATTAGATATAAAACATTTAGTAGCTCCTGTATCAAAAGAATAGTGACAGGTACGCCGAATAACTTACCCGGAACTTCTATAGGTGTCACTTGCTTTTCAGCTTGCTTGTCCGCTACTGCAGCATGTATCTTATGCTGCTGATTACGATCATCCTTCTTTAAAGGGCATTGATTAGCATAGTGGTCTTTGCCACAGTTGTAGCAGCCTCCTACAGGTCCCTTTTTAGGCTCAGAATTACCTCCAGCCTTGTAATTGTCACGTTGTCCTCCATAGGGCTTCTGCCCATTGTTATAATTTTTAGCAAAATTATCCCTTACATTTCCAGCAGGCTTATTTACTACTACTTTCTTATTGTTATCTCCTGGAAACTTACTCTTGTTTCCAAACTTTTCCATGGTCCTTTTCAGGGTGCAAGAGAGGTTGAAGAAGGGTTTGCAGTCTTCTTCGCACTTCCTCCTTATGAGCAGAAATAGCCTTTAATTTCTGTTCTTGCCTAATGGCCTTTTCAACAACTCCTTCCATAGTGGTTGGGTGTGAACATCGACCTCTCCCCCTATCACGGGATTCAATCCCATGATGAATTTCCATATTCTGAACTTCTCGTCAGTTTGATACTGCGGTACATACTTGAGGAGTTTTGTAAACCGCTCCCAGTATTCAGTTACCGTTAGCTTCCCTTGAGCTAAATTCTGAAATTCTGTCATTTTCTGATCATAGAAAAGTTGTGGCAGCCAACGTTGCCTAAAATAGCCTTTAAATTGATCCCAAGTAATATTGGTCTCATCAATGTTTAGTTCAGCTTTACGGCTATCCCACCACGAAGATGCTTCGTGGGAAAGCTGATAGGCTCCCCAAATAGCTTTGGTTTCCTCTGAGAAGTTCCTTATTGCAAAGTACTTCTCCATTTCACTGAGCCAGTTCTCAGCTCCATCTCCTAATGTGGTGCCATCATACTTAGGTGGACTTATCCTTTTTATATCATTAGTGAGTTCTGCTGCCAACCTGGCCTTTTTATTTTCTGGTTGGACAGGTGCATTCCCAGCATTAACATCAACACCCATGTCGGGGTTGTCCTCAGGAGGTTGCTGATTATTATTATCAGCTTCTTCATCCTCCTCATTTCCCATCACCTGTTGTTCAAGTACAGCTAAGCGATCTCTTGTGTCCAACAGGGCAGCAAGGATTTCATCAAGTTTCTGGGTTGTTGCCGGTCCTCCTTCAGGTGGAGCATTATTCGCAACATTCCCCCTTGTTCTAACCATTTTCTGTTACAAGAAAATTTAGGTTTTTATCAGATTATGGACACAATAGGTCCAAGAGCTACAACCTTCAGCTCTGATACCAAGATGTAACATCCTCAGTTTAGATAATAGAACAAGTCAATTTTTTTTTTGATAAATGCATCCTGGTTCTAAATACATAATTTAGAACTCACAAATCAAATAACCATTCATTAATGAGATAACCATATGCAGCTGTAATGACTCGGAGTACCTCCGATCTATTCATTCCATGACTCGGTAACCTACCGATCTATTCATGAGTAATAAGAGTTGGCGTTTTATTTAACGCTTCACTCTCGTGGTTCTCTTCCCTATTCTGGGAATTCAGAATGCTCTGTCCAAGGAACCTAACTGAATAATTGTTACCATTATTCATCAACATCTCATCCCTTAGAATAGGTGAATTAGAACAACGCAATCAGCAGCTTGCGATACTTTGGCCAAAGATTTGAAACATACTGTTTATGTCTCGTATTCCTTAACGACATACTCGTCAACTGGAATATGCCCTTCACCCCATTCTTATGTTATATAGAATGTCTTACACCGACTACTGTCAGTCCTTCCTTTCACAACTTAATTACTCGGAGATAGATTAACAAGGTGATAATGTTATATGGATGCCCATGAGGATTAGGGATACGGTGACATACTGGTTTAACCCTGCAGTTAGACCAAGTGTGTCAAGATACCCCGAACCTCCTAGGTAGCCTTATAACATGGCCACATTCCTAATTGGTCCCTGAGTAACTCGTCGAGATCAAAGTGTAAATCTTAGCGATCAATGCAAAGGGTGTCACCATAAGTCACCTGCATTGTTGTAACTTTGAGAAGATCCTAATCTTCTCGGAGGTACAACCCTGCAGTTGACTTGTGTCGTCAACCTTTAAATCCGCCTCGAAAAGATCTACTTAATAATATGCGTTACGCACGTTGAGTTTTAAATTACATTAAAGACTTTCCCCTAGGTTAGCCTTTCCCGATCCCTGGATTCTTCGTCTTAAGATGACCTTCCTCAATAAAACCCATTACATGGTGGAGATATTAAGGTTAAGGTCTCATCAAGGAGTTATTAGAATACACATGATTCTAAAACAACAGAATTGGACAATATCTCATAACCTTCATATGAGATTGCCATCTGAACCCCATTAGATTTATTTCAGTTCTCTTAACTGAATTTATATCATACTTATTAGTATAAAGATATAAATGATTAAGAATCCAATTTAATGTTGTCCTGTCATACTCAGGACTAGGGATTAGTAATTTAATTCAGCTTGATTAGTGTTCTGCTTAGGTTCGTTTTAACCCTATCTTTTAAAAAGACAATGATTTAAATTTCAATCACATTCTCTTTAAGCTTTCATTGTCAATCACAAAAGCATCCAATTACACAAAGATAACATTGCCACTCTGGTATATAAACCGAAGAAGGTCAACTATCAGAATTAAGAATACAACACATAAGTATCAATACTTATTTTTATTCCTTTCATAACTGTACAAATACATTTTATGCAAGCAGCATACTTGATACAATGCTTAACGGAAAAGAAACATCTTTCCACATATAGTACATTTAGAAAATCAAGCTGTAATTCCTTATAAATCAAATTAAACAATCTGATCATCCTGTCAGATCTGCATTGCTTTACCACTTACGGCAACCATCTGCAAAAATAGTCAACATGAGTCAGTTCGATGAACTGAGCATGATAAGCACTAACTTTTAAAACAATTGCAATCCGTCAATTGTTTTCATTAAACACCCTGTTTAAATGAGATCAATTATCCAAACAAGTAAACATATTCAGACTATGCCTTTGTAATACAAAAATGACTACAAACGTGTAACTCTATCATCGTTACAGAATAGTCCTAAACACTTCTCAAATATTTCATCAAATATTAAGAATCAAAGAACGAAAGTATCCAAACAATTATCTTGAATCCAAGATCAGCAACATTGGACAAATCGTTACTTTCATCAGAAAAAGGAATATCATAGCAAATCATGATTCCACCAATAAGATACAAAAACAATTCCAAATCATTAGAGAGATACCAACAAGTATTAGAATAATAGAAGAGAAAGAAACAAATCATTCATACTTCCCTTCACACAAGTTCACTACTGTACCGTCTCCACATATGGAAAGCATTCATCCAGTATGTATACGAACAAGTCCGACAAACCACAAGAAGAATCACTGTCTTAATAAAAATCGAACACAGCAAAAACTCCTGCATGTGGCTAACACATCAATAGTGAAGTCTATCAACCAAACAGACTCTACAAGAAGCTTTAAACAACATGAAAATCACCACATTTCCTGTCGAGGTACAGTCGACGGCTTTTAGATCAGTCCAGCTCAAGGCAGGATAGTTATGCAACAGAAGAAAAACATGCCTACAATCCCATATATCAACCTATAGTCCAATGCTAGTCCCTTTTACACACAGTAAGGTTTTTTTTTAACCAAGTTCGAAATCAAAGAACCTCTAGTATATCACGGTCAACAACAGACTTCATTGCATTAAGCAATTTGATGTTTCCATAAGACTATGCGAAGATTATCTTACAAATTCCGTAACATACACAACCTCATCCAACTAGGAAAATCAGAAAGGAAACATATCATTCTGTATTTACATCTGTACGCAATCGGAATCAGACGTATAGCATTCACGATTCATTTATACAAGGCAGCATTACTTGATATAAATCATTACTCAGGAAATCCCACAATGTCAAAACAACAGTATACCAAGTCAAGTTTTAACTGAGGCAAAAGAAAATACAGGATAACTTCCACGAATTCAACTGAACCCGAACAACAGTGGCAAGACAAATTGTTGCAATGATTCCATCTGGGCAAATCAATGGTGTACATAAAAAAATCAGGCAAAAGCAAATTTAAATACTGATTTCAACACAAGAAACCGACTGACCCTTTGCCAATTCTTCGCACAAGTTTGCACAGAATGCAAACGTAAAATACACCCAAAGAATGTACCACAAAATCCATGCAACACAAAGGTATTCCTATAAATAACAGAGGTCTTAGTACATGTTATTCCCTCAAGTCACTGGCTCATCGAATCACCAATATTCAATTATATTTAACTTGAACAGAGGTCCAAATGTAAATAAATCATTCAATCGACTCCACAGAGTCGTTCTGATTACAACAATAATATGAATATACACATATTGCATACTGCTAACGGGTTGAAACCCAGAACCACAAAGCAAGGAATACACAATTTCCAAAAAGGGTAGCAACGAAATACAGAAACACAATAAGTTATTCGTTCAAAATAACTTAAAATACCATAGCGAAGTCCTACTAGGTTCTGTATCTTTCACCAAAGATAACCACTACAACATGCAAAGAAATCCAATAAGACTGGATATTCACACAAAAGTCCAACAGTGTCTTTTCCGACAAGAAACAAGCCTCATAAACAAGTTACAATCAACAAGTTTCTATAAACAAACTTCTATCAAGAAGTTTCTACCAACAAGTTTCTACTGAATCCTGAACCCAGCAAGAGAAGCATGCACGAGTTCTCACGGAGCAGGAAGATACTCTTCAAGCACATGCTTTACAAACCTACGCCGGAATGTAAAGCACAACAAAACAGTGAACAGTTCGAAGTACAACACACACCCATTAAGGGTTAAATTTGTAAAAACGAACAGCATAAAGATACAGTACCAAATCACACAAGACAACCATAGAAAATCATTTATTCCATAAATCATTTGAACAGAGTTGTTCTAATGAAATCACTTGGAAGACAGCAAGATTTTTAAAGGTTAGGGCCTAACATGCCTGGATTTTTTTGCTCAAATTTCGAAGCAGACCACTGGAAGAGCTCAGACTTCCTTTTCCTTTTCCAAGTTAGAGCGACCAACAAAATTTTGCTATCTCCAAAACATATATATTTTCCTTGCCAGAGAAAAGAGCTAGATATCCTCATGTTCGCCATGCAACTCAAAGAAGACTGGTGCGAAGAACCAGTGAACAGGCAGAAGGAAAACCGAAAATCGCGATAAGCCAAACAAACCAACAACTTCCTAGTTTGCATGCCTTCACGTGAGTTCCGAGCTCGACTACCGAGTGCATTGAATGCATTTACACCAACTTTCCCGCTCAAACTCCACTGCCACCGACCGCCAAAGTTGGCGACAGTCAAATAAAATTCCCAGTTCATTTTCAGTTTTGGCGACCTGCCACGTCAGCACAAGTTAGCCGTTCCTTAAACTTTCGCCAAGACCTGTCCCTCATACTTATCCTTAGCATTTAATGACATAGAAAATGCCGCCCATGGTTCGCACCCCTCCATAGGCCCCTTTACATTCTTGCTCATAGTTAGGTTAGTATCTTAGGTTAGAATTTAGGATAACACCTAATCTAACTTCCATAACATAGATACTAACTTAGGACATTAGTACTTAGCCTAGGTCTAGGTTAGATTAACACTAATCTAACCCCTAGGTTAGGTTTAGTTTTAGGTTACTAACCAATAATAATTCCAGTTAGGTCTACATTTCGTACACTCAGAAAAAGACCTACATCATACGTCTTCGAACAGGTTTAGCTCCTGTTCTGCCTTAGGCTGCAGAATCGTATGTAACCGAATTATTACCTGGTCCACAATCGAGACCTTCCAGATATACTTCCATATCGGGAACCAATTCATTTCACTTGATCAGCCTGAGTCATACTCCTGACTAGCTTATTAAATGCTTCTAGACCTTGCTGAACTGTTCAAGGTCCTGTAATTTTAATTCATCACGAATGCAGACTTAGAGCAATACTTGGATCAATTCCACTGATCCAAGATTAGATCTTAAAGATGGATAACTCTATAATTCATTCCGAGATCAGATTAAACTCAGATGCAAAATGAAATAAATAAAAGAGTCTAATCATATTACTCGACTAGTCAAGGATCTGTGCAAAGAAATTACAAGTACATATCAAGCATGATTTCTAAATCGAGGAACACATCCTTTTATAAGAAATCACATATCAACACTTGTATGCTCGGGAGGAAGTAACAACAGATTCAGGTGTTACACTTCTTCTACCAAGATGCGTGATGGAATTTTCTTCAATACCTGGAGAGCTTCGAAAGTCAAATCAAGGTGTCTAATTTCTTGGGAGAAATCATCATCCATATTTTCTCCATCACTCTGTATATTCCCCAAAGATTGATAGACTTCTACGGCATCTTGAATCACTTCTTTCCCCTGTTGGAGCAGCCTTTGGGTCCACTCATCGACCACCCTTCCTTTTTCATTAATCTTCTCAATTATAGGCACTGATGAGAAATCAAATCCGACAGGGACAGAGGAAGATGGTATGGATTCAAGGGGTTTTGAGAGCTTAAGCAATACCTCAGTTAACTGCTCCACCTTTCCTTTAAGCTCATCTCTGTTGTCCTTTGTTTCCTTCAATTTACGCATAACACGTTTATAGCATCCCATGCATCTTGTTGTGCTCCTTCTATTGTCACTTCTCCTAGAGCCACCTTGGTTATCTGATAGTCAGAGGATGTTATGTCCTCTTTGGTTTTGTCAGTCGCAGGAGTGGTGATCTCTGCAAACTTATGCCCCGAAGCATCCACCAAAACCCTTGAAACTATTTTGGGTTTCTTGGCTGATTTAGCAGTAGAAGCCTTGAGTGAACTAAAATCAAAGGCTGGTATGGGTACAATCACCTTCCTCTTCCTTGGAGTTTTCTCGAGTAGCCATTGAGGCATGTTAGAGGGAGTTTCCACTATTGTAGAAGTTGGTATCATACTTTCAGGGGGAGAGGGATCCACTGGTGGAGTGGGGACAGTTACCAATGTGGTAGTAGATTCAATAAAAAGAGGCATAGGAGGGGGCGTGTTGGTGATTACTTTGGTCCCAGTAGAGAGGGGTGAGAGTCCAGAGAAAATGCTGGCCATGACCGAAGAAGTAGATGGGGAAAGAGGAGGTAGAAGTGGTTGTGAAGGAGGAAGCACAGATCCCGACTCCAAAGCCTGGGATGCAAGAGATAAGGTCACTTCAGTTGGGCAGTCAACAAATGGTGAAACTAGAGGCTGGCTTACTTCTCCTTCCAAAGAAATTTCTCCTATTTCTAGTGGTGTTGGTGATTCTGGCACATTCACCGTTTCAACTGGAGAAACAATTGAAGAGATTTCTCGTTCTCTTCTCTTCTTGACAAACTTGACCTTTATAGGTCCCTTAGAAGATCTTTTGTCTTTTCCTTTTTGGAGGGCCCCACCTCTGCAGCAACCAACTTTGAAAAATTATCATCTTTAAAACTCATTCCCCAAGAGGCGAGCCATGCTTTGGTGCGTGCAAGAATCAGGGTTGATCTATCTATAACAGAGGCTTTTTCACTGATAGACGAATCAATAGGTGGGAAAACATATTGATCTTCATTCAATCCATCATAGGAAGGATCCAGAACACTTTCATTATCACTAGTACCTTCTGGTAAGTTAGCGAGCTCAAGTGTTTGAATCTCAGAAAGTGTCAATCTTCTATGATCTTTTCTTCAGATAGCAACCTCATCACATAAATCAATCAAAATGTCTTCTATGCTTGGCATGTGCAGGTGCAGGGTTCCATATGCCTTAAGGACTCCTTGAAAATCAAACCCGTCTCGGGGATTCATGTGCTTCTTCAACTTATTTTGAAGCTCATGGACAACGTTCTTGGCTTTCACCACTGTTGAACAAGTATACCTTCCAATGGAAATTGGGAAAGATACAGTGGCCTTGTGTTTACTCTGTTGGACCTTGTGAAAATCCAAAAATTGCCTGACCAACTCCATCAAGATTAGTTTGTCCCCTGGATATCTTGGCAAATGGAAAGGATCCCCTGGGTACATGACTACTCAAAGATATGTGAACTTCTTAAATTACAAGAAGACACAACCCCATTTTGAAACTTCAGCCCATGCCTCATCAGAGACTCTCATTTTCCTTAGTTCAGGGTTTAACCTACAAATGTTCTCGTAAAAGAAGGTGTCATTTACCCTTCTGAATTGGTCTTCAGACCCTTTTCTTGTTAGTTGAGGAAAATACTGATAAACATGCTCCACTATCTTGTTCCCCTTGGTGTCCAACCTGGGATAGTTTCTCATGCCGGCCGCTGCATAGGTGACATACGAGGACATATAAAACTTTCCCGTAGACAGGACTGTTGTCATTTGAGAATCTATCTTGTTATTGATAAGAGTACCCAAATCAATTCCCTATTGATTCTTCTTATTAATGATCATGAACTGGTACATCCATCCTTAGAAAACATTTGATTCGGGGAAACCAAAAACCCGACTCAACAGAGTAATGATATCATTGATTTCTTGAATGAAATCACTTCTGGGAACAAGTCCGGGAACCTAGAAACATTTGGTTTGGCTTTGATTAGGAACTTCTTATTCACGTGCTTAATGAAATCCTCATAATCATTGTCCCAAGATTTTGGACTGACTTGAGATCCACATCTCCATATTCCTCAAAATTAGGCAGCTTGAGAAGGTCATCAAGTAACCTCCGTCAACTTGATTACAAATTCTTCCACGGTTTTCAGAATGAGAAGAAGAATCATAATTCAAGAAAAGGCTAGGATGAAGTTGAGGCACTGAGTGGACATGGGGAAACCTGCTGCAAGAGGTAGACCACTGTCAACTATTGATTTGATCCATGGAGTTTGAGAAGAGCTCTTGACCCTATTCCAAAAATCCTCCATATCTATGTTTCCGAGCTCTGTATCTCAGATGTCGTAATTACAGTCAATGTAGGAGGAGACTCCACCTTCCTAATTTTTCAGTCTTATCTTGTGATGGACCAGGGTCCGACATGAGGAATTTCAAAGGAGGAGAGTGTCGGAGATCAGAAGGTGTTGAACACTTTGGAAAACCCGACACATTGGAGATGGAGAGTTGAAATAACCTAACACACTGGAGATGCCAGAGAGTTGAAATAACCCAAAACACGGGGAGGATGCCGGGGAATTTTGAAAACCCAACACACTGGGAGGATGCCGGAGAGTTTGGAAAACCCGATACTTTAAACTTTCCGATATACTGTGGGTTTTGAACACTGCAAAGCACCCTGCGAAACCCAAGAAGAGGGAATGGGGTAATTGTTGAGTTGAAACATGCAAGTTTTTCCTCACTGTTGATATCCCCAATATATTTTTAATTACAATGACAAAGTGATAATTCCAAAGGGGTAACCCTAAAACACAAACCTGATTTAGAAAACAACCCCCAAAATGGAAAAGATAAAATCCCAACAACCCTGCTAAGAAACTTGGAATAATTCTTTACACAATTATTCCACAAAAACCAAAAACAAAGAATGAAGAAAAATACCTTCAACCAGAACAAGAAATGATAAAAAATGAGCAATGCAATCAGGCACAGAGGCGAGTCGGGTTTCTGGGTCAAAGATGCATGCATGAAAATCCACGAGGTAAAAAGTACGTCTAGTAAAAATGACGTGGAAATCTGAATATATATAAGAAAATTCACATTTAATACACTTCAGTTGACATGTGCCAACTACCTAAAAACTCGGCATTAATGCCATGTCAGCATGCTTAGGATATCTAGAAACCCGACACAAAGGGTTTTAGAGCAATTCAGTTTCAGGTTGTGGGAAACAAGCGACATGAAGCATCATGCTTGATGACCCTGGAAACCCAAAACAAAGGAGTAAATTAGGCTTTGGGGATCGAAAGACATGCGACATGAAGCATGTTTTGATGAAGGCATGTTCCGATGCTTGGAAGGTCCACAAACCCGACTCACCTTACTTGATGTGGGTTTTAGGTTTCGGGGAACACATGACATGAAGCATCCAAAACACATGTTGTCTTGCTTGTGAAACCCGAAAACCCGATTATCTCTCTGAAAGGTGATCCTTAGAAAATCAGCTCAAAAATTTCTTAGGGTTATCTCATTTTTGGCGTAAACTCAAAAATGAGATAACAACTGGCTCTAGTTGGGGACTTTCTTTGTGATATCAAAGGAAGAGAACTCATAATCTCTGGCTTTATCCATTGGGCTATGGAGTCAGAAAAGAAGAAAACCGAAAAACAAAACAAGGAAAGAAAGAAGACCAAAAGAAAACACACAAATGAGAAAATAAAGTATGTACAATGCAAAAGAGCATCTTGCATTAATGATGGAACAACTTCAGATGTTGGCCACTGAAAGGCAAAGGGAGTAACTCTCCATCAAGATATGATAGATGGAAACTATTTTCACCACTCAGCTGATGGATCTTAAAAGGTCCTTTCCACAAAGAATCGAACTTTCCGTGCATTCCTTTCTGCTCCCTCCTCTTATCCCAAAGCAACACCAGGTCTCCAATTTGGAAATGACGTTGCCTTGATTTCTTGTCAAAAATTTTCTTTACTTTGCTTTGATGATCTGCAATGTGATCAACCACCTTGCTTCATTCCTCTTCTAGCCTAGCTAGGTACATAACCCTTTTTCAATAGAATTTTGAAAGGTCACATCTTCGACTGCTTTGGCCAACTGTAAGGCTGGAAACTCTACTAAGATAGGTATCTCAGCATTGATCCCATACAGTACTTGGAAAGGGGACATACTTATATCTCACATTGGGGTAATCTGATCAGCCCATAACGCATCATACAATGCTTTGTGCCATGTCCTCTGGTTTTCATCTACTAGCTTTCTAATTATGGTAACCAGGTTCTTGTTGTTGGACTCAGCTTGCCCATTACCTTGGGGATAATAATCAGATGAGTGAGCCAGGGTAATGCTGAATCCATAGAAAAATTCTGTCAACTCATGCGATGAGAAATTGGAGGCATTGTCAGCCACAATCTTGTGAGGCACACCGAATCTGACAATTATATTTTCTTTAAGGAACTTGCACATGGCTTCTGAGGTTGCTTGCTTGATTGGCGCAACTTCCACCCACTTGGTAAAATAGTCTGTAGTAGTCAGCATGTAATTGTGTCCAGCACTGGAGGTAGGATTCAATATTCCAATGAAGTCAATTCCCCACTGGTGGAAAGGTTCTTCAATCACTACGGGCTTCAGGGGAAGAGCTGCTAGCTTAGGATGACCAACAAAATGTTGACAAGCTTCACACTTGGACACCCACTCTGCTGAATCCCGAAAGAGAGTAGGCCAATAGTACCTAGCCCATAGGATCTTATAAGCTATTACAGAGGATGAGAAATGTCCTCCGCATGCTAGGCTATGGAAGGATTCTAACAACTTTAACTATTGTGATTTATCAACACAGCGCAGGAATACACCATCAATACCTTTCTTATATATCCCATTATCCCATAGGAGGTATCTTGCAGATCTTAACTTGACTATCCTCTTCTCCTTTTGGCTTAAATGTGGGGGCATTCACCATAAGTTAGAAAGAAAGCAATATCTGTGTACCATTCATCAGTTGTACTCATGAAAAGCACCATGGGCAACTTTGAAGAGGTATCTTGATCTTTTCACATTCTGCTTCAACATGGTTTTCCGCGATCAATTGGCAGACCCTTCCTCGTAACTTGGTAGGTCTAATGTCCAAGTCATACTCCTAAACTTTAGCTATCTAGGTACCTCGTTGACTCCCCAGCTCTTGTTGAGTCAAAATGGATTTAACGGTAGTGTCGGGAATGAGAACAAGGGTATGGGAGTTCAGCACATAGTACCTGAAATGTTTCACCGCTCGTACCACTGCATAAGCATGCTTTTCAATTTGTGACATTTTTAGCTCATGTTCCTTTAATGGATAGCTCATAAAAGTGATGGGAGCTTCAATGCCCTCCCCATTCTCCCCGCATCGGGATGGGCGACCTTTGTGTGAGCAGAGACGTAGCTGTACATGATGAAATATTTTTTGAAGTTAGGACATACTAGGATAGGAGCACAAGCAACTGCCCTTTTGACTTCATCGAATGCAAGCTTCCCTTTAGTACTCCATTGAAATGGAATTTTCCTTTCATCATCCCAAGGATATCCTTGGTTTTATCAGCAAAATCAGGTATGAACCTTCTTAGGAAATTGACCTTTCCGAAGAAGGAATGAACTCAGTTTTACTTGTGGGTAGGGTAAGGCTCTGAATGGCCTTTACCCTCTCTGGGTCAATTTTGGTTCCTTCTCTAGTCACGATATGACCCAACAACTTTCCTTCGGTCACTCCAAACATGGACTTCTTGGGATTTAATGAAATCCCATGATGCCTGCATCTCAAAAGTACTTGCTCTAAATGATCATAATGATCACTTCATTTTTAGAGAAAATGGTCAAGTCATCCAAATATACCACTATGACTTTGCCCATCAGGTCTCTAAATGCCAAGTCCATAGCTCTCTGAAAGGTGGCTCCGGCGTTGATCAAGCCGAAAGGCATCCTCTGTAAGAAAAATTCCCCCATGGGGTTGTGAAGGCCATCTTGTGTTGATCCTCCGCAACTACCTCAACTTGATTATATCCTAAAAATCCGTTGAGCATGGATAGCATTTCTAATCTAGTAACGGTCTATAACACCTGATCCATAATAGGCAAGGGATAATTGTCTTTTAACGAAGACTGATTTAGGTTCTAGAAATCAACACAAATTCAGATTTCACCATTCTTCTTCCTGACAGGGACGATGTTAGCAATCCAGGTGGAGTGATGGATTGGAAAAATAATTCTGGCATCTAACATTTTCTGAATTTCCACAAGGATAGTCCCTGAGATCTTGGGATTGTAATGTCTTTGCTTCTACTGTATGGTTTTACATCAGGCTTCAAAGGAATATTGTGTTGTACGTCTTTGGGCTTGAAGGATTTTAAATCTGCATAGGACCAGGCTAAGACATCCATGTATCTTTTCAGGAGTGAAGTGAACTTTGCTTTCTCCTTAGGGGAACAACATTTCCCAATATTCACCATCCGAGGTTGATCAGATGAACCTAGATTGACTTGATCTACTTCCGAGGAAGAAGCTCCTTCAACTTGTCTTTTGTTTTGAATAAAACAGTCATGCTTGTCAAACAAACCCTCCAGAGAAACCAGACCTTTGGGTATCTTGTTGCCTTTAAGCTGAATAAACTCACCATCAACCTCTTGATATGGATCTGAGATAGATTCATGGAAAGCTGATTCTGAACCTTCAAAGTATAGCTCACTAAAATTGTCATCTTTTTCTAGAAAATTCAACACTTGTTGATCATCATTGAACACTTGCCAATGAGCCGCATTATCTAGGATACTGGGACGATACATGATCTCAATGGTGTATGTATCTTGTTTGAACTGGGGGTGAGGGAGAAGGAGGGATGCAGACACGGCCAAAGAATCAGCCTTGTTGTTATAATCTCTCAAAACCGCCTTGATGGAGAATGCATCAAAGCATTCTATATTATCCCAAACTTTGTTCCTGTAATGTCTCAAGTGATCATTTTTTACTTGATAGATTCCCTTGACCTGATTGACAATCAGCTCTGCATCCCCTTGAACTTTGAGATTTCGAATTCCCTTCTATCTGGCCATTTCTAATCCTAGTAACAGAGCTTCATATTCAGCCGTGTTATTAGTATTATCAAACTACAATTTGAAAGCATAGGGAAAAATCTCGGAATTAGGAGATATAAGAACTACACCAAGCACCCAATCTGGTGGTGAACAACTACCATCGAATTCAAGGGTCCAAATAGCATTAGAATCTTCTTTCTTAACATCTACCACTGGTATCTCTGATGTCATGAAATAATTTCCAAAACTAGCATCTTCGAAAAGAATTTGAGCCTTAGGGTCATCTGATTTAGTTACCAAATACCTCGCCTGAGGCTCGGGATGGAGAACATGATAAACCCCATTGACTGGAATCCTTGCCTTGGTCCAATCCATATTAATCTCTCCTCTCGATGTCTTTACAAAAACCTCTACCCAAGAGGATACCGTAGGCTGCAGGAATGTCGGCAACTAGAATAGTCATTTTCACTCTCTTCTCTGGGAAGGCAACGAATGCAAACTGTGCATCTTTGATTTGACCAATCAAGGGAACTTGCTTGGTTTCCATGGAGTAACATTGTCCATATGACTTAGTCAAAGTAAGCCCAAGAGCATGGGCTACTTTGTGAGCATAACATTGTCGGAGGCCCCTAAGTCGATGATGCAATTGCTGAGTTTAAACCCATTTATTAGCAAAGACAAATAAAATGGTTCAATCTTTCCTGAAGAAGAAGCAGAGGTCAGATTGTTCTGAGGTGGGGATTGAGTAGGATTTGGAAAAAGACCTTTTGGAGGTGAGAGAATGGCGGCTTTACTTCTAATGAATTTGGTGAGCTTTTCGAACTGTTCAGGATTTGACTGAAGGTATTCCGCTTCTGACATTTGGATCTTGGTTCTTTTTGCATGATCGATAATGTCAAAAGTAGTATAAGAAGGGGTGATGGTAGGCTTAGTTCTAATCATGTGAGCTTGAGCTAGGGCACTGACCTTAGGAGAAAGAGAATGAGGAGAAGTTGTTACCTTTTTGGTGACTTCTCTTTCAGTTTGTGCTGAAATAGGAGCACCTCTCTTAACTATGGCTATGGGAGGTTCCTTGTTCTTCTCCTTGGGGCTTTCAAGAGGTTTTCTTGGATTCTGAGATTGGGATCGAGTGAAGACAGCAAATGACTGACCATCCGGTGCACATTCATCCTCTTCATATTCCAAATACCCAATGCTGGAGTCACCAGCCGAATCGTCATAAGACTCATCAGCGTATCCTGAAGCTTCAAAATCCTCGGGGAATCTTGTTCTTGGGTTCCTCCTCTTCTTTGACTATTTCTACTGCTGCATTGATGGGAGGAGCTTCGATTGCCAGCCTTGGTTGAGCAGGGGTTAACCGCAGGCCTATCTCTTGTAGGCGCACCATTGGTGTTATTGAAATTCTGTCTAGGGATATCCCGATACGGAACATTACTCACCTGCTGGGACATTTTCTTTTTAAAGAAATCAAATCATTAGCCATTTTTTGGATCATAGGGTCAGTATTACCTTGAGAAGAACCTTGATTTTTAGGTTTGGGTACATCTTTCCTGATTCTTCTAGCCAAAATGAGATCATCCTCTATTTCAATAGCTGTTGACTGAGCGATAGCCAAATCTAGGATAGCTGACCTTCTTAATAGAAAGCTCACATCGGGAGGCTGAGCATTAATGAAGAAGCATTTCTGATTTTCTGGAGTTGGTACAGCTATTTCGGAATCTTTTGGATCAGCTTGTTAAACTTTTCCACGAAGTCCCACATGGGTTCATGCGATTCCTTCTTCATATGGGTAAGTTGTGCTAACAAAGCATGAGAATCTTTAGCTGGTTTGAAACATGCTTCGAATCTGGTCCGCATGGTAGCCCAGTTTGTGATGCATGCATTCGAAAGGTGATAAAACCATTCGGCTACTACACCGTGCAACGTTTCAATGAAGAGTCAAATAGAGACATCTTCGTGAGCTACTCGAGGACACCGCATGCTATGAAGAAAGATGCAATGTGTTCATCAGGATGCTACTTCCCATCCCCATTGAACTTGGGAATGTTTTTATGTGATCCATGTGGTAACTCGTGCAATGGCAGAGTTAAAGAAAGAGGACCAATAGCTGTGCCCTAGGGCATAGGTTGTGCTGCCATCCTTCTGACAAGAGTGCATATGGGGATCTGAGTGTCAGACAAGAATAATGCGTGACAAGTTGCAGACACGTCTCATTCTTCAGGGATCCGGTTTCTCCAAACAGGTGAAGAACTTCTGGTTCGGTTAGAAATAACGTTGTTGGGGGAAAGACTAAAATTGTGCCGTTGTAGCAATTCAAAGAGTGGATCAATTTCACCCCGAGCTTGGTGGGACTGAGTGAAGATATTTCCAGCTAGCTTGAACTAGGAAAGAGATCTTGTTGAAAATAAGGAAAATACGGAGTCACCAGACACCAAGAGGATAAGCTTTATACTATTAATCCGTATTCCCAGGGAGTCACCAAAAACTGTTGGTTGGATATTTTGTCAATCCAAAATATGAGGTTCAACCACAGTACATGGGATTAAATCCCTCCTCAAAGACAGGTGAGGCTACCTGTTTATTACTAATCTAAAACACAACATAAATAATATATACAATATTCACACTAATCTAACCATTGGGGTTGGGATAGAATCCCAAAATCCATATCCACACTATGTGAAGATGTTGTTTTTATAAATGGACTGGGTCGGAAATTATTACAATGGAAGAAGCACAATGGAAAGGAAATGAGAGGAATGTATTTTCTTTCGAGTAAACACAGAGCACGAAATAATCATATGAGCTTTAGATCACAAATATAATGTTTGAAATTATTAGGATCATTGACATGCTAAACAAAGAATAGCTTAAGATCATGAACATAAGAACAATATCTTAAGAAAAACACATCTCACAACACAAAGTTTGTGAAAATAGTATCAGCTTCTATTCCTCAAATGATTAAAAGAAAACACAAAGTTTTTCTTCTTCACAATAGCTCCCAATGTTTCAAAAATCTCAACCCTTTGGAATGTATACACATCCCTTATTTATAATAAAAATAGTTGAGAGAAAATAGGACAAACCCTATAAAACAGTCTTTTAAAAAGAGTCACAATATGATTCAAAATGTGATGAAACAGAAATGAAAAAGACATGTCAATTTCAAGATTGAAATGACACGTTGCATCAAGACTTAGTCTGAATCGTCATCTTTTGCTTCTTCATCTTTCTCTTCCTCTAGCTGAGCCTGTTTGTTCTGAAATTCTTGGAACTTCTGGATTATACCTTGCATCTCATTTCTGTCAGGCACAGTGGAATGATCACTCAAAACTTCACATGTTTCATGAGTGTCACTGGCACTACCAAGAAGTTTTCTCAATCTTTTGTTGAGTTTTCTCAAGGCCTCCAAAGAATGTTCAATCCTTACAAACCTGTCAATGACCTTAATGCCAAATCTGTGAGCTAGTTCATGTTGAATTGATTCTTGGATTTGTTTGAAAAGATCATCAGCTTATAGGATGCCCGAGTTTCCACTTGACACTTTTGCACAAATTTTCAGCAATTCTTCTTCCAAGTCACTTTTTCCATCAATCAATTGATCTCTTGATTCTCTCAATTTACCATAGGCTTTGTTGAGAATCTTTACCCGAACCGATGGCTTTGGTCAGTTTGGAAATGCTTATCCGCATGTGGGATGATGCCTTCTTCTACTAAGAGGCGTGATGGAATGCTTTAATACGGAGAGATTTGAAAGTCAAATTAAGGTGTCCAATTTCTTGGGAGAAATCATCGTCCATATTTTCTCCATCACTCGAATATTCCCCAAAGATTGATAGACTTCTTGGCGTCTTGAATCACTTCTTTCCCTGTTGGAGCAGCCTTTGGGTCCACTCATCGACCACTCTTTTTTATTAATACTCTCAATTATAGGCACGCGATGAGAAATTGAATCCAAGCAGGGACGGGGAAGATGGTATGGATTCAAGGGGTTTTGAGAGCTTAAGCAATACCTCAGTTAACTGCTCCACCTTTCCTTTAAGCTCATCTCTGTTGTCTTTTGTTTCCTTCAATTTCTAGCATAGCACGTTTATAGCATCCCGTGCATCCTGTTGTGCTCCTTTTGTTGTCACTTCTCCTAGAGCCACCCTGGTTATCTGATAGTTAGAGGCTATTATGTCCTCTTTGGTTTTGTCTAGTCACAGGAGTGGTGATCTTTGCAAACTTATGCCCTGAAGCGTCCACCAAAACCCTTGAAACTATTTTGGGTTTCTTGGCTGATTTAGCAGTAGAAGCCTTGAGTGAACTAAAATCAAAGGCTGGTATGGGTACAATCACCTTCCTCTTCCTCGGAGTTTTCTCGAGTAGCCATTGAGGTGTGTCAGAGGGAGTTTCCACTATTGTAGAAGTTGGTATCATACTTTTAGGGGGAGAGGGATCCATTGGCGAGTGGGGACAGTTACCAATGTGGTAGCAGATTCAATAAAAAGAGGCACAGGAGGGGGCATGTTGGTGATTACTTTGGTCCCAGTAGAGAGGGGTGAGAGTCCAGAGAAAATTTTGGCCATGACCAAAGAAGTAGATGGGGAAAGAGGAGGTAGAAGTGGTTGTGAAGGAGGAAGCACAGATCCCGACTCCAAAGCCTGGGATGCAAGAGATAAGGTCACTTTAGTTGGGCAGTCAACAAATGGTGAAACTAGAGGCTGGCTTACTTCTCCTTCCAAAGAAATTTCTCCTATTTCTGGTGGTGTTGGTGATTCTGGCACATTCACCATTTCAACTGGAGAAATAATTGAAGAGATTTCTCATTCTCTTCTCTTCTTGACAAACTTGACCTTTATAGGTCCCTTAGAAGATCTTTTGTCTTTTCCCTTTTTAGAGGGCCCTGCCTCTGCAGCAACCAACTTTGAAAAATTATCATCTTTAAAATTCATTCCCAATAAGCGAGCCATGCTTTGGTGTGTGCAAGAATAAGGGTTGATCTATCTCTGTACATGTGAGAGGCTTTTCACCGATAGACCAATCAATAGGTGGGAAAACATATTGATCTTCATTCAATCCATCATAGGAAGGATCCAAAACACTTTCATTATCACTAGTACCTTCTGGTATGTTAGCGAGCTCAAGTGTTTGAATCTCAGCAAGTGTCAATCTGCTATGATCTTTTCTTCGAGACACAACCTCATCACGTAAATCAATCCAGATGTCTTCTATGCTTGGCATGTGCGGGTGCAGAGTTCCATATGCCTTAAGGACTCCTCAAAAATAAAACTGTCAGGGGCTTCATGTGCTTCTTCAACTTATCTTGAAGCTCATGGACAACGTTCTTGGGTTTCACCACTGTTGAACAAGTATACCTATTATCCAAAATTCACCCCCAGGGTAATTTTGATAACATGCATCAGAATTTTCAGTCCCGAACTAGTAGATTGATTCAAGGCCCAAAATCATGTTTTGGGGCCCCTCGGCTTCTTTCTAACTCTCTTGTCCAAGAAGAAAACTTAGCAAGTTTTAAAAGTGTGAAAAAATTACAAAAAGCCAAGCTTGGTGCCGAGATACAGAGAAAATCGGCTAAGTCCTAGCCAGCAAAGACTTGCGGCAGATTGGGACGCGTGGCGCAATCGACCAAAAAGCCGCCGGGTGGTCATGCGGCAAAGATCCGAGACAGTTGGGACATCGGGACACGCGGGGCGCAAAAATCTGAATCGGCCAAAAAAATGAAGAAAATTGCCTAAGTCTTGTTTCGCGCGGTCTGGGACAGTTGGAGCAAAAGTACGCGCGGGACGCGGATCGGCCGGTTTGGTGCAAGTCAGTCCATTTCGGGCGGTTCGGAGATATCTGCCCTGCATCGGGGATAGTTGGGACAAGAGTACGTGGACGACGTGAACCGGCTGGTTCGGCTGAAACAGAGGACTTTCGTTTGGGACATCCGGGCCAAAAGTACATGCGGGACACAAAAAGCTGAAAGAGCCGAGAGCGAATGGAATCTTGCCACATGTCTTCGCCGCAAACAGGAACAAGGAAGCCCGAATCGGGCGAGTTCAGAGATATTTGTCCTAGACAGTTTGGGACATCCGGGCCAAAAGTACACATTGGATGTGAAAAGGTGAAGTAGCCAGAAAGAGACAAGGAGGCCCACGGACGAATCGCAGCGTGACACGTGTCACAAGGGGAAGTGCAATGGAAATTGGCTAAGTGTTTTTTGGCCAAAAAAATTTCAAAGGGCAAGGTTTGAAGGGTCGGCCCAAGCTAATAGACACAGGACACGTGTCCTAAGGCGGGGAGTTCAGAGCTAGGGAAAGACTTAGGAAAATTTGACAAAAGTCTTGGGCCAAAAAATTAAAAGACAAGGATGACCCCGTGCCCCTGTCCTCCAACCAGATCACGCCACGTGTCCCAAGTGGCGGGGCGCGGGAAAAAGTGGAAAATTTTCCAAAGTTATAAAAAGTCAAAATTTTCAAAGGAAAACCCACAGAAAGGGAAGGAGAGAGAATTTATCATCCAATCAGCGCCTAACACGTGTCATCCAAGTGGTAGAGCGCGGGAAAAAATTCAAATATCCGTTTTGGCTGTTTTTCACCCTAAATCTTCAGATTGCCATAACTTTCGATCCAGAGCTCAGATTTTCATGTTCTTTATATCAATGGAAAGCTGGTGAAATTCTCTACACGATTCTAGGGTCAATATTGCATTTTGGTTCAGTTTAGAGAGAGAAAATCAAGAAACGTCTCTGGCGCGTGGTAATGGCAGAACTGACGTTTCAACAACCAGCTTTAATGCAAATACAGCTCGCCGCTTTTGCCAGGGTTCTCACCCACCGCCATGATGAGATGAATTAAATGCAACCTAGAAGTGGTTGGGGTAGATCTGGATTTCCTCTCTCTTCCCTCTCTCATTCTTCCTATAAATTGTAAGGAGAGGCTTCTTTCTTAAGGGGTTGTTCATCTTTTCAGCTCTGCCCTCCCTTCTTTTCTTCTCCAGGGTTGAAAATGGAGTTCGAACCTCCTCCCCTTCTCTGTAATGGCATTTTTTCCTTTTACTATTGAAATGATGTTCTGTGCAAACTTCTGGAGCAACAAAAACGTGTTTTGTGATGCATCTATCCATCCCTACTCATTCTTTTGCTTGTTCTCTTCTTGCCTCTCTTCATTACAGGTATTTGTGCATGTTCTAATGTTCATTATAGGTCTGGAGCTATGTTCATGGAGTTTTGGGACATTTTCTATGTGAAATCTATCCTTGGGTTTGTGATGCATCTGTCCATCCTTCCCATTGCTCACCTCTCCTTATTCCATGGCAGTTTTGATAGATGTTCAACATTTTCCTTCTCTGGTGTATCACCGTTTTAGTGTAGGCTCTGCTTTTCCCTTTTCTCTCTCTCTCTCTGTCTCCTTGGCATGGTTAGATTAGGATTAGATTAGCTTTCCCGCACTAGAATAGCTTGTGGCGGGTAGTTTAGGAAGAGGAACCAGCCTTCTCTCGGAGATTCCTTTCTCATTTTTATGATTCCCACACTCAAAGAAAGGATTCAATCTTATGCAATCACACTTTGGATGCTAGAGTGATCAACCTAGAAATCGATCAACATCCAGGGTGCTTTGTGATTTTGCACTAACAGTTTTGGCACACCGGTGGGACCTTAGAGGTCTTTCACTTCATCTTTTGCAGGTTGGTGTGTTCCTGTGAAGATTTCAGCCTTTGGAGGCACTTGCAAACACATCTGGCGACTCCATCTGATCAGCAACCCATTTCTGAAGTTGTAGACCTATTTTTCATCCATTCTCATCCATCCTTCTTTCCATCCCTTTCATTCTTTTCCATTCCATGAAGTTGTGCAATCATGACTTCATTTCCATCATGGAACTCACATTTACAACAGCAGCAATGTTTCCCACCTCCAACATGTTTTACAAATCCTCCAAATCAGCATTTTGAACAAATTCAAGAATCAGCATGCATACCCATATGAGCAGCAATGCCAAAATCATTTTGGCTATGGAGCTTTCAAGAGCAAGAGTATGCATATAATGAAGACAATCGATGCAAGATGCTGGTCTCTGTTGGAGAAAATCTAGAAGATGGAGGTAAAGATGGTGTGTCAGAGCAACAGACTCAAATGAGAGCTTTGGAATTGGTTGCAGGACTCCTTGTCCATGGGGAGGCCCTTTTCCAAGACACTTCAGCCCTCAGGAGAAGCTGGACTTCATGATGAAGACGTTGCCCCAACTTGCACAATGGACAAAGCAGAAATAGAGGCCTATACACTTTTTTTGAACAACCTTGTCAATGGGTAGGTTCTACACCATCATCTGGTTTTTCTCTTCCCATTACTCAAGCAAGCACCATCTCATTTGGAATTGCAAATTCTAAACTCCCCATCTGCTGTCCCAAATGTTGATCCCATGTCTCCCCCTCGTCTTCCACCACACCTCAATTCTTCTTTCCTTTTTCCTTCCAAAACAGTCATCCCCTCCACAAGAGCTAAAAGAAACACACTCTCCCCAAAGAAACAAGAGGTTTCACCTCCTCTACCACCACAAAAAATTGCCAAATCAATTGAGTTACAACCCATCCCTCCTCTTGCATTCCCAATTCCATGTGGGGAAGAAGAAATTGCAAAAATCAGCCATGAAGGACAGCAAGAAGAGGAGCCCAACAGAAAAGAAATGACAGACAACTTGAGGGTTTGGGCTGCCAAATTTGGGATGACAAAGATCCCCTTGATGGTTAAACCTACAGAAGAGGCTAAGGTTGAACAAATGGTGGTTAAGACTGATTTTGTGGCAGCAGAAGAAGAGCAAAAAGAAGAAGTAGATCAGCAGTCAGTTTTCTCAGAAAGTAGTGTCCATGTTGGCACTCTATTTGAAGGGAATGCTGATTCAATTCAAGTTGCACAATCAGCCATAAAGGAAGAAAGCTCAGAAGAAGATCTTGCAGTCCCAACTTGTCCTCTAGAGCAGCAGATTGAAGAGTTTGACTTGACAAACTTCGTGCTAGAGGAAGAGTTCTATCAAGAGCAAGATTGTCTTCAAGTAGTAGAGAAAGGAGAAGCTACTCCAGATCCAAAAGAAGAGGAGCACATTCTAGTTGTGGAGGAGAAAATTGCAGATCCAAGGGCTTTGAGCACAAAGCAGGCTACAGGAGAACCTTCAGTTCTTCTTTCTACTTCATCTCTCTCAAGTTCTAGTGCTGAAGAAGAGTTTGATCTCTCAAACTCAATGTTGGAGGGTGAAAGAAACCATGGTGGTCAAGTTACAGATCAAGAAGACACCATGGAGGAAGTGGAGCATTTGCAGCAGGACAGCCATGAGGTAGTTTATCTGTCAGATTTGGAGGACTGTTTTGATGGAGAAGAGCCGGTTGAGTTTCCACCATTCTCTCTTTCATCATCCACATTCCAAACACTTGAGTCTGCTGTCATGAAGGAGAACATTCATTTGCAGCAGCCTGCATCTTATAGCAGCTCTTTGGAACCAAGATTGGAAGATTTTAATCTTTCATGTCCTTCATTAGAGGAAGAGAAAGGACAGAGGAATTTCACCATTTCTTCCACACCATCCATTCAGAAGGTCTACAAGAAGACTCCATTTTTGGAGTTGAAAATCAGAGCTATGGGCATATCAAACGGACCATACCTTGCCCAATCATGTATTTGGCTTTATTGGAGCCAAAGGAGAAGTCACAACCAGTCATGCTTGCTTCTGAGCATGAGGGTGAGCTAAAAAGTACCAAGGATCAGCTATCATACCTCTTCAATCCAAATGTAGAGCAACTAAAAGAGGTATTGGATTCACCTTCTGCTGATACCTTGATGATCTGGGTGGAAGACCAACTTCTTGTTGATTTTCCACTCATCCTAACAACCACGATCAGATCCAAATCAATTGCATGGCTGCCACTTTTGAGAAAGGGAAGCTATTTCTCACAACCATTGCAGGTTTGTTTAGCTTTGCCTTTGCTTCTAGTTAGACTAAAGTAGGTAGGTTTGCTTTTAGCATAAGAAGTGCTTGTGCACACTGCATGTTCCATTTGGAGCATGTATGATTTTCAGTTTTGTACATAGTTTTTGTGGTGCTGGTTTTTCTCTTGCACAGTCCATTTCAGTGGCATTTTGGTGAGAACGACTCCATTTCAGTACATTTCCAAGTGGCTCGAGAGAGGAGGTTTTCAAATTTTAGATCGGTTTGAGGTTACAACTCATGACTCCATGCCCAATGGATTGCTTCAAACTCGATCATTCATCCAAAGTAGGTAGATGACCCCACTAAGTCGCAAAACTATTATCCAAAATTCACCCCTGTGGTAATTTTGATAACATGCATCGAATTTTCAGTCCCGAACAAGTAGATTGATTCAAGGCCCAAAATCATGTTTCGGAGCCCCCTCACCTTCTTTCTAACTCTCTTGTCCAAGAAGAAACCCCAAACAAGTTTTAAAAGTGTGAAAAATTTGCAAAAAGCCAAGCTTGGTGCCAAGATACGAGAGAAAATTGGTGAGTCCTAGCCCAGCAAGCACTTGGGGGACAGTTGGGACGTCGGGCGCGAATCAGCCAAAAAAGCCGCCGGGCGGTCCATGCAAAGATCCGGGACGGTTGGGACATCGGGCGTGCGGGCGTGAAAAGCTGAACCAACCGAAAAAATGAGGAAAATTACCTACGTCTTGTTTCACGCAGTCTGGGACAGTTGGACCAAAAGTACGCGTGGGACGCGAATCGGCCGGTTTAGCGCAAGTCAGTCCATTTCGGACGGTTCGGAGATATTTGTCCTGCGATCCGGGGACATTAGGACAAAGAGTACGCGGAGGATGCGAACCGGCTGGTTCGGCCAAAACAGAGGACTTTCGTTTGGGACATCCGGGCAAAAGTATGCGTGGGACGCGAAAAGCCGAAAGAGCCAAGAGTGAATGGAATCTTGCCACATGTCTTCACCGCAAACAGGAACAAGGAAGCCCAAATCAAGCGGTTCAGAGATATTTGTCCTAGACAGTTTGGGACATCCGGGCCAAAAGTACATGTGGGACGTGAAAAGGTGAAGTGGCCGGAAAGAGACAAGGAGGCCCGTGGACGAATCGCAGCATGACACGTGTCACAAGGGGAAGCGCAATGGAAATTGGCTAAGTGTTTTTTGGCCAAAAAATTTCAAAGGGCAAGGTTTGAAGGGTCGGCCCGAGCTAATAGACACAGGACATGTGTCCTAAGGTGGGGAGTTTGGAGCTAGGGAAAGACTTAGGAAAATTTGACAAAAGTCTTGGGCCAAAAAATTAAAAGACAAGGATGACCCCGCGCCCCTGTCCTCCAACCAGATCATGCCATGTGTCCCAAGTGGCGGGCGCGGGAAAAAATGGAAAATTTTCCAAAGTTATAAAAAGTCAAAATTTTCAAAGGAAAACCCACGGAAAGGGAAGGAGAGAGAATTGCTCATCCAATTAGTGCCCGACACGTGTCGTCCAAGTGGCAGAGCGCGGGAAAAATTTAAATATCCGTTTTGGCCTGTTTTTTGCCCTAAATCTTCAGATCACCATAACTTTCGATCCAGAGCTCAGATTTTCACATTCTTTATATCAATGGAAAGCTGGTGAAATTATCTACATGATTCTAGGGTCAATATTGCATTTTGGTTCAGTTTGAGAGAGAAAATCAAGAAACATCTCTCGGTGCGTGGTAATGGCCGGAATCGATGTTTCAACAACCACTTTAATGCAAATACATCTTCGCCACTTTTGCAGTGGTTCTCACCCACCGCCATGATGAGATGAATTAAATGCAACCTAGAAGTGGTTGGTGTAGATCCGGATTTCCTCTCTCTTCCCTCTCTCATTCTTCCTATAAATTGTAAGGAGAGGCTTCTTTCTTAAGGGGTTGTTCATCTTTTCAGCTCTGCCTCCCTTCTTTTCTTCTCCAGGGTTGAAAATGGAGTTCGAACCTCCTCCCCTGCTCTGTAATGGCATTTTTTCCTTTTACTATTGAAATGATGTTCTGTGTAAACTTCTGGAGCAACAAAAACATGTTTTGTGATGCATCCGTCCATCCCGCTCGTTCTTTTCTCGTTCTCTTCTTACCTCTCTTCATTGCAGGTATTTGTGCATGTTTTAATGTTCATTATAGGTCTGGAGCTATGTTCATGGACATTTGGTACATTTTTCTGTGTGAAATCTATCCTTGGGTTTTGATGCATCTGTCCATCCTTCCCATTACTCACCTCTCCTTGTTCCATGGCATGGTTTTGATAGATGTTCAAAATTTTCCTTCTCTGGTGTATCACCATTTTAGTGTAGGATCTATTTTTCCCTTTTCCCTCTCTCTGTCTCCTTGGCATGGTTAGATTAGGATTAGATTAGCTTGGCTACACTGGAATAGCTTGTGGCAGGTAGTTTAGGAAGAGGAACCAGCCTTCTCTGGAGATTCCTTTCTCATTTTCACGAGTCCCACACTCAAAGAAAGGATTCAATGTTATGCAATCACACTGGATGCTAGAGTGATCAATCTAGAAATCTGATCAACATCCAGGGGTGTTGTGATTTTGTAGTAACAATACCTTCCAATAGAAATTGGGAAAGATACAACGGCCTTGTCTTTACTCTGTTAGAACTTTTGAAAATCCAACAATTACCTAACCAACTCCATCAAGATTAGTTTGTCCCCTGGATATCTTGGCAAACGGAAAGGATCCCCTGGGTACATGACTACTCAAAGATATGTGAACTTCTTAAATTGTAAGAAGACACAACCCCATTTTGAAACTTCAGCCCATGCCTCATCGTGAGACTTTCGTTTTTGTTAGTTCTGTGGTTTAACTCGCAAATGTTCTCGTAAAAGAAGGTGTTGTTTACCCTTCGAATTGGTCTTCAGACCCTTTTCTTGTTAGCTGAGGAAAATAATGATAAACATGCTCCACTATCTTGTTCCCCTTGGTGTCCAATCCGGGATAGTTCCTCATGCCGGCCGCTGCATAGGTGACATATGAGGACATATAAAACTTTCCGTAGCTTAATGTTGTCATTTGAGAATCTATCTTATTCGATAAGAGTACCCAAATAAATTCCCCTGTTCATTCTTCTTAATAATGATCATGAACTGGTACATCCATCCTTGGAAAACATTTGATTTGGGGAAACCAAAAACCTGACTCAACAGAGTAATGATATCATTGATTTCCTGAATGAAATCACTTCTGGGAACAAGTCTTGGGAACCTGGAAACAACCGGTTTGGATTTGATTAGGAACTTCTTATTCATGTGCTTGATGAAATCCTCCTAATCACCTGTCTCAAGCTTTTGGACTTACTTGAGATCCACATCTCCATATTCCTCAAAATTAGGCAGCTTGAGAAGGTCATCGAAGTAACCTCCGTCCAACTTGATTACAACTTCTCCCGCTTGGTTTTTCACAGAATGAGAAGCAGAATCATAATTCGAAGCACATGCTAAGATGAACTCGGGGCACTGAGTGGACATAGGGAAACCTGCTGCAAGAGGTAGACCACTTTGTCAATCGTTGATTTCATCCATAGATTCGAAAAGAGCTCTTGACCCTATTCCAAAAATCCTCCATATCTATGTTTCCGAGCTCTGTATCCCGGATGTCATAATTACAATCAATGTAGGAGGGAGACTCCACCTTCCTGAATTTGTACTTCATCCTTCCTGATTTTTAGTCTTATCTTGTGATGGACCAGGGTCCGACATGAGGAATTTCAAAGGAGGAGAGTGTCGAGAGATCAGTAGGTGTTGAACACTTCGGAAAACCCAACACACTAGAGATGTCAGAGAGTTGAAATAACCTGACACACTGGAGATGTTGGAGAGTTGAAATAACCTGACACATTGGGAGGATGCCAAGGAATTTGGAAAACTTAACACACTATGAGGATGCTGGAGAGTTCGGAAAACTTGATACTTCAAAATTTTTGATATACTGCGGGTTTTGAACACTGCAAAGCACCCTACAAAACCCGAGAAGAGGGAATGGGGTAATTGTTGAGTTGAAACATGTAAGTTTTTCTTCACTGTTGATATCCCCAATATATTTTTAATTACAATGACAAAGTGATTATTCCAAAGGGGTAACCCTAAAACACAAACCTGATTTAGAAAACAACACCCAAAATGGAAAAGATAAAACCCCAACAACCCTGATAAGAAACTTGGAAGAATTCTTTACACAATTATTCCACAAAAACCACAAACAAAGAATGAAGAAAAATACCTTCAACTAGAACAAGAAATGATCAAAAATGAGCAATGCAATCAGGCACAGAGGCGAGTCGGGTTTAGGTCGAAGATGCATGCACGAAAATCCATGAGGTAAAAAGTACGTCTGGTAAAAATGACATGGAAATCCAAATATATATAAGAAAATTCACATTTAATACACTTCAGTTGACATGTGCCAACTACCCGATAACTCGGCATTAATGCCATGTCAGCATGCTTGGGATATCCGGAAACCCGACACAAAGGGTTTTAGAGCAATTCAGGTTTCGGGTTGTGGGAAACAAGCGACATGAAGCATCATGCTTGATGACCCGGAAACCCGAAACAAAGGAGTAAATCAGGCTTCGGGGATTGGAAGACATGTGACATGAAGCATGTTTTGACAAAGGCATGTTCCGATGCTTGGAAGGTCTGCAAACCCGACTCACCTTACTTGATGCGGGTTTCAGGTTTCGGGGAACACACGACATGAAGCATCCAAAACACATGTTGTCTTGCTTGTGAAACCCGAAAACCCAATTATCTCTCTGAAAGGTGATCCTTAGAAAATAAGCTTAAAAATTTCTTAGGGTTATCTCATTTTTGGTGAAGACTCAAAAATGAGATAACACATATATATCACAAAAATCACCAGTATACATCAAAATCTGGTGACCACATCTCGAGCATCTCACCGTATGTCCTCCATCTCGGTGTCACCCGTACTCGGCCTCCCGTGTTCCTATTAACACTTGACCTAGCACTTGTCACCACACGCCGGTGGCCTCTCCCGATCAAGCCCTCGAGCTCGTTGACCTCATTTGCTCGACACTATGATCATGGGATCTCATCCTCTCACTGGATGCCTATTATGCCCTATACTCGGCATAGGATATGAAATCTATCCTAGCCACCATAAGCTGGTCCTGATAATATCTTGCCTCACCTAAGAAATCTCCTAACTTGGATACATGCATGGTCTATGGTGGTCCCATAGGTATCGGCCCTTATACCTACCCTGTAGCAACCTTCCCTACGCCGGCCCGTGAACCGGGATTTTCTCCTTGTGCTTATGGTGGTGCCCCTTACCCATGTGCTTGTATCTAGGAATGTAAGGCCCTAAACTGTATGTCTTTGTGGCCAAATGGCCCTGTAAACCTACCACCTGAGCCAGTAAGACTACCACCTGACCATCTCTATTTCCATTTCTTTCATCTCCTCCATCCTCTTCCTCGACCATCTAGGCCTACGAGACTAGCCAACTATACTCGTAGCTCTATTATTTCTACCTCGCACCCCTTTAGTTGTGTCGTAATTTACCTATCTTGGTAATCAGCATTACTACCTACCCCTGTAGGGTGTCTCTCTAAATTGTAATGGTAGCTAAGTCTGGTTGCGCAGTGTCTAGGTGGTATGGCTCGAAACTGAGCCACCCACCACTGCCTATACCTATCTGTACATCTGGCATCATCTATCTACCAATCCACTAGCTCCTCCTCCCCTATAGGCACTATAGGCTATGGTAGAGGTAGAGGCCTCTCCACGTCATCTCTCTCGATCACCGTGGAAAAGACAAAGGAATGTCCTATATAAGCCCGAACTACCATCGAACCATGTCTATTGAGATAATCTCATCCTCCCTGGATGACGACCACCTGTATCCACCTCTCTAGCTAGAGCTCAGCTAGCTCCTCATGCATGTGTCTATATGAGGGGAATCCCTCATATGGCCTCTAGATAATGTCCAACTGGGTAACCCTCCAACAACTATCGAAAATGGGCCATATCATATGTCGACTATCTCGATCTCTCGCTCTCCTACAACTAGCACCCATCTCCCGTATCCCACCCACATAGATCTCCTTGGGAATGCATTTACTTGGGAATCCCTATAGGTAAAATAGATACTATGTGCTTATAGGCCAAGTAGTGTATTATAAATGTACAACACAAAGCTAAACTTGCACAACCACACATATGCCCACAACTCTCAGTATAGCTACACCAAGAATGCTAGTGCTTGAGGAAAACCATGTCTCCTCTACCATCATATCATGGAGCACCACCATCAGTGATTAGGGAAAGCGTCCACCCTCTGCATCCGCAATGCACAACAAAGCACACTTTTTCTATCAATAGAACCACTAGCCTCGTCTCATCCAAACGGGATAGGTACATCTCGTTATAGCTCAAAGTGGCACTATGGAATCTTAGATCTGCCACCCTCACCAAAAAATTTCCCTATTAGCTCCTCTAAGGCCTCAAATGAGATAGAGTAAACCTGGGCACCCAATATGGGTAACCAAAAACCAGAACACGTCCTCTAGGGTGATAGTCATCTTACCCATCGAAGTGAAACATGTTGGTCATGGAATCCCATCTATCAATGAGCATGAACATCAAGTTGGGTTGCCAAATATCATGTTGGTAGCAATGAATCCCACCAAATCCCACTACCTCCACATGCTATAGCTCCAAAGGGGTCACTAAGCTATGTAATGTCACCAGTAGAGGCGAACCCTATCCCACATGTGTAACTGCACTCTCCCCTGCATCTAATCCAAGCACGACATTAATCCCTATTTACCATGACCATATTCACCAATTATCATTACCCTCCACCCTATTTTTACCCTACCCATCTCAACTACCTAACCTACATCACTTTTACACCCTTGTGCCTAAAAGCCTGACTGGTACCGGTTTATTCTAACTCGACTTCGGTCACCTTTAAACCGGCATCGGTCACCTGTTTGGTGACCACTACCGGTTCATCTTTACCTGACCACAATTACCACTTAACTAGCATCGGTCACCTATTTGGTAACCGATCTCGATTCTACCAAATCGATCTTTGGTCACCATTGCAGGCACAATTCTACAACTTCCCAAACCCCCTTTTTAAAACTCTCCCACCTGCCCTTTTACCCTACCTATATAGACCTACACTACCCCAGGACCCCTACCCACCCCACCTATACAATTTACTACCCACCCCCTTATTTTTTTCCCGTTATTCCCCCATACCCACATTTTATTTTTAACCACCCACAAAAACAAAAACCCTACACTCCTCAAAACCTCTAATTTATCTAATCACCACTCTAGAGTTAGGTGCTTACCTTATTGCGCTACCACCATCTCGGTGGCACATCTGGCCATTATACCAATGGTCTGCCTGGTCCCTCTCTAGCCTCTACCATCACCGAATAACTACTTGTAACCTCGAAAAATCAACTATCTCACCCCCGATCCTGTGGACCCGCTATTCACCAACCAACCCTCATCAAATCGACCGCCAACTCATTGTCCCATTTTCTCTAGAGACTTTTTCTCTTTTTTGTCATTTCTTCACTTCACAAATAACAAATGAATAATAAAAACATGGATTTTTTTATTTTTATAACAAACCCAACCTAACCGATGTCGGTTACCCTTGACCGGCATCGGTCATGTGCCCTACCTTACCATCGTCGAGCTTTTTCTATACCGACATCAGCTATACATGACAGCCATTGGTCACCTTCACCTTCACATTTCCCTTACTTTTACCTTTTACCCCATTCTTTACCCCGATCCTTTACCCCACCCCACCTTTACCTAACCCCTTTACCTTACCTTTCCAGACCTCATCACTTACTACCACCATTTTTCCTCCTTTAATGAATTCTTATTATTTTAACCCTACCTTGGCGTTACTCGTGCCATGACCTAGATATTTGGACCTGGACCATCGCTAGTGACCTTTGACCTCATGTGTTCACTATACCTTATGACACTGTTACCTATGTTGATTGACCTAATGACCTTACCTAGCCTATTACCGTGACCATTTATCTTAACCCTACCTTTGGTGTACCGAACATACCTAAACGTTCCTACACCTAACCTACATTGTGTTTCCTGACCATATCTTATACCTTGGATACTGATTCACTTCAACCTTGTTTGGATAAACCTATTGACCTTAGACGATGTAGAGTTTGTTTGCTCTTCAACCCGGTAGTGTGTTTTAGTTTATACGTGTGAGTGCATTTGACTGTTGCTACCTTTGATTCCCGACCCATTCCCTATATTTCCGAGTATACCTTTCACCCTTTTCCCTTGTACCACACTTTCCTTTTCCCCACATTTTCCTTTCATCAAACCACTCACCGCTTCACCCCCACCGCCTCATTAATTCTTGGTTTGAGGGGGATCACCTTCACCCATACATGGGACAACCACATCTTATTTTTTTAATGTCACTTACCAATACAAGATACACAACAAAAAGGGGAAAAATGTAGACACTAAAATTAGGTCACACTCCCCTTTGGTACCTTGACCAATAAGCACCCTTTATTACATTTACCTAGCCATGACCCCCTTCACCCCACTAATATTAATTTAATTAAATTAATGCATTATCCTCACTATATTTATTATTTGAATATTTTATTTAAATAATATCCACACATATAGTTCACTTAGACACCTCACCAAGCCAACTCAACCTAAGACCTATTCTTAGCAAGTTGCCATAACTAACTAAGACTTATCCAAACCCTAAAAATCAATTCCTACATTCCCTCTAACCACATCCCCACATGCTCACAAGAAGCTCCTAGTCTAATCCGTGGGATAATGGCATGATATCCAAGGAAATCAAGAGGATCTCCCTAGTTTATTAAACCTAGGTAATCTGTCAGATCGCGTCGGTTACCCCTAACCGTCACCGGTTAATCCGGACCACCGTCGATTACTCCTTTTAACCCCTAAACTACCTTCTTGTCAAGGTTGGAAAAAAATTGGAGAAGGTTGATGAGAAATAACACATCTCAGAGAGATAACACATCTTTAGAGAGAAAATTCCAGTAAAAAAACCACATGCAAGGAAGGAGATTGAGCATCTTCTCCTGCACAACCATCCCAACCATGATCTGATCTATCCAAGTAAAGAGGAGTGTACCGCACCCCATGTAGAAGATTTTCTTTAGTTATTGATCACTTACAACCTTCAAACCCCTCATCAGCACCTCCATCCCTCACACACAGGCATTTAGGACTGGAATCCAAGTAAGTATAACATCATACTTTCCTGGTTTATTTCATTTCATCATCATATTATCATCCATTGTTTACCTTACCCCCTATTGACCTTATCCAACATTTTCACCTCCATATACCCATTAAAACCTCACAAAATCCTACTCCAGTCACCCAATACCTCATCTTGACCAACCAAAGTCCTTTGTGCAATCACAAAGGAGACCAAAAGCTTGTTCTGTGACATTTCCAGATCTTACAGTAACCAGCACCGGTTACACCTAACCGCCGTTGGTCACCCTTGATCGACACTCGATATTTGTATTTTCCCACATAGCCTAGAACAAAGACCTACCCACCTAATTTTATCTCACCCTCATTCACCTGTGATCTACGCGAGACCTCTGTTAAACCTGTAAAGACCCAAAACCAATCATTTGACCTTTGGATTCTATTCTAGCTTAGCATGTTAGATTATATCTATTTCTTATTGTGTTTTAAGTGAGATACCTAAATCATTTTAAATAACAATAGGATTTAATTTGTTTACAACATTAAATTGTTTTAAACAGTGGATTGACAACCATCTAGGAAGTATCATACTTCCCGGATCTAGCATACGCTAGGCACTTAGATTCCATATTGTTTAATTCCTTCTGGTGGTCTTGTTTTCATTACAGGTAGTTCCTCCTAGCCAAAAGGAAGATCTCACGATCAGTTGTGGATCCGTAAGTCATACATGTGCAACAACCCATTAACCAACATTTGAACATGTATTCCTCTTATGCCCGTTACCCTATCTATTTCATCAACACTTCAAAGAAACTATTTAAGAATCATGTGAAACATAGTGCTTGGAATCGGGATATCATGGAAAAGATACTAAAATATGTGTATACAAGTCATTGAAAGCATGAAATACGTATATGGATCCTTAGGAGTATGTTTAACATAAGTTTAGGAGGTTGACAATCTCAAATAGAAAGATAAAATGATAATAGAAAATCTAGGCACAAGTTTGTGTTGTGAGACCTATATTGGTATGTATTAGTCAAGAGCATATATTTGGCCTATATGTTTGAAAATGGTATGAAGACCATTTTTATTATATGAGAAGTTATAGAAAATCATGATCAATATGTTGAGAAATTTTTATAAAAGTTCAAAGGTATGTTACAATGCATTTGTATGAACTATTCATCTAGTCATAGAGCTATATTACTTTGAGAGGGGCATCAAGGGTATGTGAGGGATTCTAGGTAGATACATTGGTTAACATGTATATTGGAATTGATAATATATGATTAATTAATATGACCTATCACATTCATGGAGATATGAGCATAGATAAAAGATCTTAAAGGAAATTTGAAGAGGCTTCACATGTAGTTAGATTGGGTGAGAAGTGTAGTGTTAATGATTGAGTGTAAGACTTTGTTTTGAGACCTATTATAGGTTTGTTTCTTCTAAGGGAGCAAGAAATTTATTTTTCAAAACCAATATGACCTTGATCTATAGAATCTTATAAATACATAAGTGTACCTAAAAGTTTGCTCTTGGAGGTATGATTAGAAGGTTGGAAATTAAGGTTAGCATAAGGAAATAGAATCTAGGCATGCAAAAACTTGCACAAATCTAGGTATGATCATGAAGAATTTGGGAAGTATATAATGTAATCTAATATTTTTACATGAATGGTTCTTTTTTCTGAGTTGGGGTATCATCATGAAGTATTGAGTAATATATATACATAAAGGACCTAGGAAAATTTCTCTAAGTTTAAAATCTTGATCTCGCTCAATAGAATCATGAGAAATCACATGCAAACTTCCTCATCAATATGAAGAGGTAAGTATTCTTGGTCCATATATGTTTAAGGGATAATTTGTAGTGTCTTAGCTCGAGGAAGATAGGTACGATAAAGGAATTTTATTTTTTGTCTCATCTAACATATCATGATGAGGAAGTTTATGATAATGAAGTATGAAGCATGACCTAGTTGATAATATGCAGTGCATGATGAGGTTTGATGGCTTGACAAACATAAAGTGGGTATAAATGAATACATTTTAAGCTTGTTGTCCCTTGTATTTCTCGGTGATGTATATGGATTTAGAGTGAGCTAGTTGGCTCGGTGATTTTTAGTACTAGGTTGCTTGTTGACTCTGTGTTGATGATCAATGTATGCAAGTTTATATGGTATGTTCATTCTATATAAGGTATGTATTTGATGTGTTAAGAGAAAGTGAGTGAGTATGAGGTGTGAAAAAGGTATGCATGCCATGAACATAGGATGAAGATATGTTGAAAGCCTAAAAATATGATACAGTGCACCGAAAACTAATTTTTAAAGTTCTTTTGAAGTCATGCATTTTTTTAAGGAGGAGCAATGTTGCTCTAATGTTGTTGTTGACAGTTTTTTCCCCCCATGGGCTAAAATTTCCTAACTGGGTCATAAAGTAGTTACAGGCTCCCAAGTGGGTCCCATATGTTGAGAGAAATGCTAGAGATGTTTTGAAGGTCTTGGGAAGAAATTGCAATTTTTTTGGAACATTTAGGATACAATCGGACCATTCGAGGCCACACTAGCATCACGGTTCCATTGGAGTGGGAAAATGGCCTTTGGCCCCAAATAGTTAAAAATGGCTCATGATGAAAATTTTTAGCATTTTGTGGTTCTCAGGTACTCATTCCCCTCTCCTTAGTCAAAAATTCAAATAAATTCCACAAATAGGATTTAGAAAATTAAAAAAACCCATTTTTGCCTTAAGAGCTAACCGAGGTAAAACAACGGCTCCCAAGCTACTCGGTGAGTAGCTCGGTGAGCTAGAGAATCTGCATTGGCAGAGAGTCAAAGGAGTAACTCACTAAGTAGCTTGGGGAGATGAGTCATATGGGAGACCGATGTTGAGTTATGCGAGCTCGTGAAACTCATGATATAGAAGCATTCGATGCATGGGAACTCACTTGGTGGATCAAGGAGTTAGGACTTAGTCTAGACAAGAGGCAAAATTGGTGTTGGCCAAGATCCATGATGAGTTTTAGAAATGGAGGTCGAGCCGAACACCACAAAGGTCGATGCAAGATGTGGAGGTTTGGGGTTATCACGAGGCCCAAGTGAGTTTGGAAAATGACAAGAGTAGGAGAAAGATGAGGTTGAGCTCCTTTAGCTTGATTGGGAAACGCATCAAGGTAGGTGATGTTTGTATCAATTACTAAGCCAACATCGACTCAATCCAAAGTATGATGGGAGTAAAGGAAAGGACGGGCTCTGTTCAAGAATCTCTAAGTTGAGAGAGAATAGGTTCAACGTGAAAAATGCTAGTCCACAAAAGGAAAGAAATTTTGGCACCAGTACGTTAGAAGACTAGAAGCCTCGAAACTAAAGTCTTGGACTTTGGGTATTCAGTATTTTTAGAGATATTGCCAAGTAAAAAAAAAATTTCATGCCCGGGATAGAAATACCACAAGCTCGAACTTGGAAAGGAGATGGGTGATGTGGCAATTTGAGTGGTTTTTTGGAGTCAAATCATGTTGACTCTGTTAAAATTCAGGTTTCATGGTTTCCCAAGTTTGAAGGTTTGTGAGGAGGTTGTTTCAAAATTGATGCAATGAGAAGTCTTAATCTGGTGGGTTTGAAGGTCTAAAATGGTGGCTATATGGCATGAAACAACGAGTTCAGAGGTTAAACCATTCGGGATTTCAGAATGGCATATTTTGGGGGTTGAGGTTAGGTGAGTTTTTGGTTAGAGGGGATGCATGTCTTAAATATTGGCTGGGTCAACTCCAAAGGTATGAATCCGAAAGGCCCTAAACAAAAACACCCCTTCTCAATCAACTTTAAACAAGCTCACTATCACATAGACCACCGAGCCATTGAGGGGCCAAGCCATATTTTGACATGTTGAATGGAGCAAGAGGAGGAATAGGTAAATGCACCAAACTCGAAGTCATTGAGGTTGGATTTCAACTCACGACTCAATGGTGGAGTGACCAACTCAATGAGCTAGGGAATAGCTTGGTGGAGGCATGCAAACCCCTAGCTAGTGCCTAACTTCAAAACCCCATATCTTGTGTAATTTTTATCTGTTTGTAACAAAATTATACTTTCCATAAACTTAATTCAGAGTGGAATGTAATGGTGATGCCCATTTTGAGTTTCAGAGGAACAGTTGAAGATGAAATCCTAGTGAAGCAACCAAAATAAAAATAGTGATATCTTCCAATGTACTTAACCATTTCTTACAAAATTATAGTCATTGGAGAGGTAATTTCAGGATCTATAGCATGGGAACATCAATTTCAGATTTTGGGGTCTCTAAACCTCGAAAAATGTTAGACATGCTCATAGTAGGTGAAATCCATTAATGGAGTTAAGTGAAAAGCAGGGTCATCATGAGTCTATAGGAGCTAGCTTAGATAAGAGGTGCAATCACAATCAATTCCTTCAAGCAAAAGGCAATGTCATTAATAAAAATAAAGATTTTGATGATCAAAAGGAATTCATTACATGATTAAATAATGATTTTTAGAGGTTTTTTGGGAAAATTCAATATTCAATTTTCTCTCTCCTCCTTTGCAAATATTCCACTATAAATTGTAATGAGGGGCATTGTTCTAATGTTGGACAATCTTATTTTGCACCTCCCTTCTCTTCTTCTTTGTAAGGATTTTTGTGGAGTTTCAAACCTCCCATTTAATTATAAATGCAATTTTTGCCTCTTGGCCATTACAATGCACTATATCAAATATGCGGAGCAATAATATAAGTCTGTGGATGAATTTCAACCCTCTCTTGTGTTCATTGCATTATCTTGATCTCTCATTGTAATCTTGGTTATCTATGCATGGTTGTTGTATTACATGTTTAATGGTTTGTGTTTATTGGCTAGTGGATTCATAGCAGTAGATTGATCTATGGTGTATTTTCATCCTCCTTAATCTGATTGTTGTTTCCATCTCCATGTAAAGTAGGTGTTCAACATTCCTTATTGGTGCATCACCTCTAGTAGAATTAGGTTTTAATTTTCTTGCATCCTTCTTCCCTATCTCCTTGGAAAATTTAGGGTAGGATTTAGATTAGTTCTCTACAAAATTGGTGAGTGGTGATAGATATAGGAATAGGAAGCTAACCTTTCTTTGGAGAGCTTTCCTGATTACAAATTCCCACACTTTGGGAAAAGCTCCATGTTATGTAATCAAATTAATCTGTCTTAATCATTTTAATTACAAAAATTAGAAAAATGGTGATTATGCATAAATTTTTTTGGCATGCCGGTGGTACAAGAAGTCTTTTACACAAGATTTTAAGGAATTTTCAACAAATTTGGACTTAGAAAATTATAGGATTTGAATTTCAAACTTTTTACCTCTTAGGATGAACTCCAAAATCAATTTTTAAAGGCTTAACTTTCTCAAAACAAGACAAATTTCACCAGTTGATAGATCGGGACCTAAGCTTCAAAAGGGTATTTTTAGTTTTTAGATATTTTGACTTTCAAAATTTTGGAGTTTTTTCCATTTTGGGATTTCAAGTTTCAGGATTTCAGACCTTTCAAAATTTTAGGATGTTGGGATTTCAAGAGCTTCCCTCATTTCGTACTTTCGGGGTTTTCATTTTCAAGATCTCTACATTTCAAGATTTCAGAATGTTAGTTCAAAACAAACTTTAAACTCCAGAAGATCAAACATACATGTCCTTCAAAGTTTTCATTTTTATTCTTTCAAGTTTGGTATGTGACTTGACAACATCTAGCCTTTGGGGATCATCTCCTAACACATCTGGTGACCCATTAAGGGAATAGAATTCATTCTTTGGTGTAGTAGCACGGAGTTGTCCAAGTATATGAGAAGGATCCAAACTCATTCAAGAGAAAGAGAGGAAGATAATTTTAAATATTTACTATTATCTATGCACAGAGGTACAAGAGGAAGAAGACAAAAATATCCTCATCTCCTCTAAGAAGATAATTATCTACACCTCCATCCCATAGACCCTTCCTTCAAATAAATAGTTTTCTTAGGCCAATCGTAATGGAACATCTACAACAACAACCACTGCAAGGTCCACTTTGAATCCTTAAGTTCACTTTACAAGAAGCAACCCATTGACACTTAATGCTCAAAACCCTATCCCGGTGGTGGCACTAAAATCCATCCGTTATTTCACTGCTGAGAATCACACAACTCCTTTTTATCATATAAAATATATTTCAAACATATACACTATTCATGAAATAAATGAAGTACATGTTGCATTTAAGTTAATATCTTCCTCATACAAAGGCAAGGCGTTGCAATGGTTTAGGAGCTTGGACGACATGATCTATCCAAAATTTGGACTAGATATGCACAACCCTCTACAACAGATTCGAGAGAAAGAGGAGACAATATGTCTTTATTGGAACAATTAACAACCATTAAGATGGCTCCTAATGAGCAGATGAAGAATATTAATTTCCAATTCTAGTGATTATGGGAGAAAATTCCATTTTCCATGAGGCAAAAAAAAAAAAGAAGGTGCATTCCTCTAGTTTTATAAGGCTCTAAATTCAGATATAGAAATGATTATCTAGTACATGGGAGTAACAACATTTTTATGCACCTATGACATATCTATTAGAGCTGAAAATTACCTCGTTCAAGATAGCAAGTTAGTAATAAGTCCAATAATGCCTCTATATCCAGAAATGGGAACTCCCATGACAAGTCAAAGACCTGAAATAGCCCCTGTTCTGGCTCCAAGAAATCAAAGCAATAGTGAGGCTTCCACTTCTTTGAGAAATCCATTTGAAACCCAAGAACTTAAGAAGGCTTTTCAAGAAATAACAAAAGGGCAACATGAACTAGTCAAGGTACAACAAGCTTTTGGGAATGAGTTGGTTTCTATCAAAAGACAATATGCTCGAAGCTTTAGACCATTTCAAACTCAATATCAAGTGAACAAGCCACCATTTCAAACAAATAGGCCTTAATCCCAAGATCAAAATCAGAACTAGAACTAGGGATAACCACAAGATAATAGGTGATTCTCGACCATATGATTGGAATGCAGTTTTGACATCAAGAGCCTTAGTACAAACATGAAATAACATTACTTAAGAATATGAGTGGTGTTATCTATGAAGTCAACCACATAACCAATATAATTTTTTCAATGGTGCGGTCAATTATGCCTTGATAGTTCAAACCATTGGTGTGTCTTAAGAGCCAATGAAGAGGAAAACCAATAGAAAAACACATAAGAAGCACCTCATATGGAAACCACATTGGTAAATTAGCAGGTATAATATTTTTTGGAATCAATAAACCTCCTTTCCAAGGTGTAGCTACCAACAAAAGATCAAAGAGAAGAAACATAGAGGAAGGATAGTCATCTAACCCTATTGTTTCTCAACCCACTCTTATGCCACAAGGTGCTAACAAAACAAGTGCAACCTTGAATGTGTAAGATCAGCCTAAGGCAATCGTCAGTTGTAGCAACACATGTGCCTATCCAAGCTCTAGAAAATGTTGGGTCTAGCAAGGGGAACTAAAAGGATAGTTTGTCTCCTTTCAACATCATAGATCAGATGAAGAAAACACATCTAAACATCACCATTTTGAGTCACTAGAAACTCCGGGGTAGTGATATTTGTTTAAATATGTGGGGAAAATTGGTCTGCTTTAAATGAGACTCCTAGGGATTAAGAAAATGTTCTTAAAAATGTAGTGCGACAAGATGGAGGTCAACTAAGAAAGAATATGAAACCTCCACCTTTCTATGTCTAGTTGATTATCGAGAGATAAGTTAGTATACAATTGCATGATTGATTCAGGTGAAAGTAGCTTAAAAATGCCAAAGTAGATAGCTGATCAATTGGGCTTAAAATATGAGCCAATATTAAAGGGAGTAGTAAAATTGGATGGAAAAATATTTGGAACAATTATATTCATCAAAGGATTAAGCCTAACCTTGTGTGTTTGTCCCAATGTTAGAGTATTACAGGATGTATATGTAATTGATCTCCACCACTCTTTTCCTTATGCTTATCAAGATATTTCTCTTCTAAGATTAGGGAGTATCTATCTACAGATTGGTCACACATTATTTTTAGAATGAGGGATGGATCTAAGGCCACAATCATGTCGAGCCTATTTTCAATTTCCATATTAAGTCTGCATATGCCTAGCCCCATCAACACAAATTGTTTGGAATTTGATCGGGAAGAATGATTGAATGATCAAGATATAGGTACCAAGGTTGATGGAATTGTAGATCTAACAATGGATGAATGGGAAAAAAAAAGACATGCATTTGATCCTTACAAAGAAATGGAAGAAGCTGAATTGGGAGTGTATTGTGTACATGAAGAAGATTCGCCCATTCCCAGCCTCACCAAACTAGAAAATAAAGATAACAATGAGGTATGGTAATTATTTTTGATGGTTCGAGAAGAAGACAAGGAGCAAGAGGAGGTGCAATGCTGATATCTCTAAAAATGTCAAGTACTATTCAGATTTCAGATTTCATTTTCCATGTTCGACAATAAAGCCAAATATGAAGCTCTAGTTCATGGACTTCACTAGGCCAAAAAAGAGGTTTAAAGAATTTACTGGTGTTTGGGGATAACAAACTAATCGTTAATCAAGTCGGGGACAACATGCTCACGCAAAGAACGAACAACTCAAGATATATAAGGATAGGTTATGGGACCTAATTGAGGACTCTAAAGAATTTAATATTGATTCCGTACCTAGTAATAAATATGAAGTTACGGATAGTCTTGCAGTAGTTAGAGAAAATTTCAATGTGGTGGAGAGTATCAAAAGGGATAAAATGTAACCCCATATCCATCTGATTGTAAGGCTAACAGTTCTAGATAATAACACAAGCTAGAAGGTGTTTGAGAATGATCAACATATTGTTAATTTATTTCAATAAGAGGAAGAATTCTCAACTATGAATCAATATAAATTAGAGCGCAAAGATGGGGATCGTGTAGTAGTGTATCGTGGATGAACAAGCTTCCAAAAGGCTTGCTTATATTGGAGTCTATCTTCAATCCTAATGATCAATTTCAGAAGGAAAAGGCCAACATAAAAGTCAAAGGAGAGAATTGAAGCACTTTCAATAGTGGAAGGCAAAACACTCCAAATTGGAAAAGTGGCCACTGAGCAAGAGAGATATGAATTCATACAAATTTACCAAGAGTTTCGTATGATTTCTCCTGAAGCTATGAATATTTACAAGGTTTCAATCTAAAGTTAACTCAACATATAATAGAACTAGATCCGGATGTTGATTCTTTTAAAGGCGAGAAGCGGAGACTAGTTAACCCACACACTGAGCCTCTAATGAAGAAAGAGTTAAAAAATATGATAGAGGTGAGTATTATATTTCCAATCAAACATTCAAGTTGGGTTAAAACTTAGTTTACGGTCAGAAATAAAAATGGAGAAATGTATTTGTGTGTAGACTTTTGAGATCTAAACAGTGCATCTCTCAAGGACCATTACCCACTCCCTTTAATGGATAAAATCTTACAGGTAGTAGTTGGATTATAAATATTCTCTCCCTAGATGGCTACTCAAGGTATAATCAAATAATGGTGAAAGAGGATGATCGGGTTCAAGATGGTTTTCACCACAAAATGGGGAACCTACGCCTACAAGAAGATGTCATTTGGGATTTTAAATGATGGAATCACTTTCTAAAGGGCAATGGATATGGAATTTAAAGGGTTGATCAATAAGATAGTGCTAGTGTATCTTGACAAGATATCACAAGTGTTCTCTAAAAACACAAAAGATCATCTTTTCATCTAAGACAAGTGTTTTAAAGGTACAAAAGGTTCAAAGTGTCCCTAAACCTAAAAATCATGTGTTCCTAGCTCACAATGAAAAGCTTCTAGGCCTTATTGTGTCAAGGGAAGGATTGAAAATCAACTTGAAAACAATTGAAGAAATTTTAGCATTTCCATTCGCAAGTCATAAGAAGTCTCTTCAGATCTTCTTAGGGAGGATCACCATTGTTTGTAGGTTTGTACCAAACTTTACCACTCTTGTGAAGCCAATAACAAAAATGTTGAAGAAAAGTATGGCATTCAAGTGAAAAAAATAAGGTAAGGAAAGTTTCGAGGTAATCAAAGAAGCTATATCTCAAGCTCCAACTCTCATCAATCCATAATTTTCTAAGGAATTCATGCTTTATTCCTTCAAAGTGGTTCTAACACAATTTCCACAATATTAGTGTAGAAAAGTAAAGAGAGATCTGAGCAACCAATTACATTATTCAGTCAAGGATTGGAAGAATATGAGATTAGACACTCCTTCATTGAGAAGCACGTTCTCGCAGTAATTAGGAGCCTAATTTCTTTCAAGAAACTAGTATCAAACAACAAGATCTAGGTGATGGTGTCACGTGTAGAAATCAAGGATTTCCTATTGAACAAGTATTTGAATAAGAAGTGTGAAGGTTGGATCACTCGTGTCATGGAATATGACATTGAAGTCAAAGTCACTAAATTGGTTCATGGGAAAGGACTATGTGAACAATTGGCTTCAAGTCAATAGGTTGAAACATGTAATGAACAAGAAATTGTTTTAGTACTACAAGATGATCAAGAGCAAGAAAATAATAATGTTCCTATTCCTTGTTGGACTCAGGACATGATACACTTCCTACAAACAGGATTATGCCCTCTAGAAATGAGAAAAGAAAATAGGAGATACTTCAAACTACAAGTGATTATGTATGTGCTTGTTGATGGTGTTTTGTTCAAAAATACATTAATGGCATTCTATTGAGATGCATTAGAATGGGTCAAATCAACAAGGTACTACATGAATTTCATGATGGAGAGGTAGGAGGCCATTTCTCTACAGGTGAAAACTATCAAAATAATGAAAGTGGGTTATTATTAGCTCATAGTATTCAAAGTGATTGCTACTCTTGGATCAAGAAGTGTAAAAAATGTGCATTCTTCACTGGTAAAGAGAAGTTGGCTACTCTTCCACTTTGCATCTAATTTTTAGTTGACCAACCATTTATGCGGTGGGTATTAGACTTCATCGAGGTCATTAATCTAAATTCAAGCCAAGGCCACAAGTGGATTCTCATGGCAATAGATTATTTTACCAAGTGGACTAAGGCGGTGGCTCTTAAGGCGGAAAATGAGTCTAGCATATTAGACTTCTATGAAGGAATAATGATGAGGTTCAAAGTTCTAGGCACCTTTGTCATTTCAAATAATTCATTGACGTTCTTAGGTTCCAAAATCACATAATGGGCTATTAGGTACAAGATCTATTTGAGCACCTCATTAGACTATTACATGTAGGGTAACAAATAAGTAGAGTCCACAAACAAGAACCTTCTCAAGATTATCGGTGAACTCTAGATAAAAACCAAAGGATACGACATACAAATCTCAAATCAACATTATGGGTAATTTGTGGGGTAACACTAAAGAGGTCAATAAAAAGTTCTCCTTGTAAGTTGGTATACTAGAAAGAAGCAAAGTGCTACCTATATCATTGGAACTACCTCCATTCAAGCTCATGAAGAAGTTGGAGGTTTCAGAATTTGAACCAATGGAGGATAGGTATGTAGAGCTGATGGAATTTGGGGAAATTAGAGAACACATAATGCAAACAATGGAGAAAGATCAGGTCTTAGTCAAGATATGGTTTGACAAGAAAGTAAAAGCAAGGACCTTCTAAGAGGGGACATAGTTCTGAAATGGGATGTAAATTGGGAAAAACCTGGTAGGCATTCCAAGTTTTATGCCATTTGGAGTGGCCCCTACATGGTCATAGGATGTAAGAGCATAAATTCCTTCTAATTTTCTACTTTGGATGGAGAAGAACTTCCAATTCATAGGATCTATCTTAACATTGCTATTGAAAAGGAAAAAGTTTCACCCTTGTACATTTTAGATTAGAATTTTAATTCCTCTAAGTGTGTATGCACATTGTCTTATTATAGTTTAAGTTTGAATTTCCCTAAGTGCTTTGGTATAGGTTTTATTTCTCCTAAGTTTTGTCATTGTGCAGTTCAATGTGCCTCCCAAATGAAATGTTGTAACAAGATAATTTCATACTTGTCATAAAGAGTTATAAATTTCAAAATAAAAAAATTCATAAAGAACTAAATCAGGTTAAGGATTGATTTTAATGAGTTTTCATTCTTTGATTCCTTCAAGGATAATCATAGGTGAAATTCCAAGTACCTCTTTCAGATTGGGAAAGCAGCCTCCAACATCATGTTGAAGAGTGGAACTTTTAAAAGAAAGAGAAAACCTAAATTTAATAGAGTTCCATGATGCAAAACTTGAAAATTGTCTTATTCAAAATTTTGTAGCATATAATAAATTCCAAGAAATCATTATTTGTATGCTTCATGCTTGGTGGAATCAAGTCTTTGGACAATCCATTTCAGTCTCATAGAAAAGGGTTGCAGAGAGAAATAGGTGAAAATATTCAATCAAGGAAATTTTCCACTCTCACAACTATTAGTTTTAAGATTTTCATATAAAAATTGAGGGTATAAGTGGCAGAGTAGGTTCATTGGTATGTGGTCAGCCTTTGGGATCGATTTCAAACATGTTTGGGATCAATTTGTAGAAATAGAGTGAATTAATTCCTAATGGGTATTCCTAGCTTGGTTCAAAATATCTAGTAGGAGATGTCCCCGTGAGTCACCCAATTATTGACAATTTCCCTCCATCGGCCAAAATTCCCAACAGGTCCTAAATCGATTACAAGATCCTAAGTGGGCCTCCTAGGTTATAGGTGTTTTTAAGGTCTTGGGAAGAAATTGAAAATGTTTTGGAACATTCAAGATATAATTAGACCTATTATCCCAAATTCCCCCGAAAAATTTGCTCAAGACAAGTCCTGCACATAAGGAAATTATGAAGGAGACGACTCAGACCCATGAGCTCACATTCCAGGATGACAAACAAAGTTGTAGAGGGGCTCTACAATGGAGTGGCAGGGCCTGTGAAAGATTAAATGACCCTGTGCATGAAGAAGGAAAAGAAAGGGGTGAAGGTTTGAAGTCTTTAGGCTTAAAAATAGCCAAAAATGACTAGGTATAGAGATCAAGCGGAAGCCTCCACATGTTTGAACAAAGTGCTCCTCCAAAGATACAGATCAAAGTGGTAGGCTTAAACAAGTGCCAAGCCTCCACACATCCCGTTTCAAAAGGGGACAGGTCGAGTTGAATAGTCAAAGAAATGAAGCAGACTAGTGGAGGACGCCAAGTGTCGACACGGTGCTAAATCAAGAGAAAATAAAGAGAAAGTTTGGAAAACATCTTCCACTCCATTAGTGTGGGATATAATGGCTTCCACTACCCAGATATTGAGATTTTGGTCTACCATCTTCTCTCATACGATAAGCAACGGTGGGGAACCAGGATTGATAGATCAAGGGTAGGATTTATAGGGGTATTATCAGCCAAGTAGCTGAGTTTCGAATCAATTCTTCCGCCTCTTTTCTTCTCCCCTCTTCACTACGTCTATAAAAGAAGGAGTTGGGATCACGACTCGGGGTTAGATTTATTCATTTTGTAGGATCCCATTTTCTTCTCGGTAAAGAAACTCATGGGGTTTCAAACCGTCCACTAAACTGTAATACGTTTCTACCTATTGGCCACTTTGTAATGCATTGTATCAATCAGAGTAATAAAACACATATGTGATCAATTTTAGATCCTTTCTTTTCCCTTTTGCTTTCATATGATCTTTCACTATAAATTTTATTATCTCGTGCTTGGTTATCATATGCATTTGATTAGTTTGTGTCTATTAGAAAAAATAGTGTTCATCATTCCTTCAGTGCATCACCTTATAGCTTAGTTGTTTCTTATTTCTTATATCCCTTTCTCTTTGTCTCCTTGGCAAGTTTTAGATTAGGTATAGAGAGAAATCCTCTGTAAGCTCTCATGTATGAACCTAAATAGAGGAATAGGAACCAACCTTTAATCTAGAGAGATTTCCCACTTTTGTAAGGTCCCACCTCGGGGAAAGTTAAATGTTATGCAATCACACTAGATGATTTTACCTTAGAAAATCATATTTTTAAAACTCATTTGGGGGTGTTGTGATTTCACACTAATAGTTTTGGCATGCCTAATGGGACTAGAGGTCTTCACTTTATTTCATCAAGTTGATGTGTTCTTAGTGGGATTCAACCTTTTGAGGCACATACAAGCACATCTGGTAACTCCATCTAGTCAAAAACCCATTCTCTAAGTTGTAGACCTTTTCCATCCATTTCCACTCATTTTCATCCATTTTCTTCTTCCATCTCTTTCATTTTCTCCCATTCCATGAGGTTGTGCAATCATGACTTCATTCCCTTCATGGAACTCACACTTGCAGCTACAACAATACATTCCACCTCTAATGTATTTCCCAACTCCTCCAGATCAACATTATGATCAGATCCAGAACCATTATGCTTACCCATATGAGCAGTGTCAGAACTAGTTTGGCCATGAAGCTTATCAGGAATAGGGATATGCATATAATGACAACAATCAAATGGAAGATGCTGGTCTACTGGAGAAGATTCAAAAAATGGAGGCTAGCATGGTGCAGTCCAGGGCCATAGCACAAATGAAGGCATTCAATATTGGTTGCAGGCACCTTGTCCATGGGAAGGACCTTTTCGAAGACATTTTATCCCTCAGGAGAAGCTTGACTTCATGGTTGAAGTACTACCTCAACTTACACATTGGATTGAGGACATTGAATCTTATGAGAAAAGTGCAAGACATCCTTGTCAATGGGTAAGTAAATCACTAGCTCCCTGTCTTTCATTGTCTCTTCTACAATCTTTACCATTTCAAAGTAGAAGCAAGAGTCAACCCCTCACTTGCTGCCCCATGTGTTGATTTCATTTCTTGATCTCCTATTCTTCCACCTCATCTTAGTTCTTCTATCCTTTTCCCTACCAAAAATTCATCTCCTTCAAACAAACAAGAAGTTTCACCTCCCTTCCCACTACAAAAATTACAAAGATGGTTGAACCCCAACCTGCCACTCCTCTTACTTTCCCAAGCCTATGTTGGGAAGAGACTCAATAATCCAGTCAAGGAGAACAAGAAGAGGAGCCCAAAAAAATAAGTGACAGACAATATGAAGATTTGGCCTACCAAATTTGGGTTTACAAATATCCCCTTGATGGTCAAGCCAATATAGGAGGTCAATATTGAAGAACTAGTGGTGGTTGAGACTAAGTTTGTAGCAGAAGAAGAGAAAAACAAGAGGACCATATAGTTTCGAGCCGCAAGTGTGGAGCAGGATACGTAAGAACCTTTAGTTCTTCCTCGTACTTCATCCCCTTTAAGCTCTAATGTTGAATAATAGTTTGATCTTTCAAAATTCATGTTTGAGAGTGAAGGGAGCCATGGTAATCAAGTTGTAGACCAAAAGGACACCATGGAAGATGTTGAATAGTTGCAGCAGAATAGTAATGAGGTAATTTATTTATCTAATTTGGATTGTTTTTATGGAGAAGAACCATTTGAGTTTCTATTGTTTTCTCCTCCTTCATCCACCTTCCAAGAATATGAAATCTGCTGTCATGGAGGAGAGCATTCAATTGCAGTAGCCTACATTTTATAACAGCCCTCTGGAATCAAGTTTGGGAGACTTAAACCTTCCATGCTCTTCATAGGAGGAAGAAAGGAAAGGGCAGAAAGATATCACCATTTCTCCCACACCATCCACCCAAGAAGGTCCACAAGAAGACTCCATTTTTGGAGTTGAATTTCAGAGAAATGGGCACATCCAAAGGACCAGATTGTGCCTAATTAGGTACTTGGCTTCATTCGAGCCCAAGGAGAAACCAAAGCTAGTCATACCTACTTCAGAGCATGAAGATGAGCATAAAATTACCAAGGGTCATCATCAACACCTCTAAAAGTCAAGTGCAAGTCAGCTTGAGGAGGTATTTTCCATTAATGTTGATACCTTGATGATTTGGGTGGAGGACAGGGTTATAGCCATTTTTTCACTCATACATGCAATTATATTTAGTGTCAAATCATTTGCGTGGCTGCCCCTCTTGAGAAAGGGAAGCTACTTCTCCCTTCTGTAGCAGGATTTTTTTAGCATTCTTTCTCTCTAGTTAGTGTAAGAGTAGGATTAGATTTGCTTTCAAGTATAAGAAGTGCTTATGCACATTCTGCATGTCTCATTTAAGGAATATATGATTTGGTCTTTGTATATAATTTTTGTCTATTTTTCTCCAAGGGTGCATAAGGCCACACTCTTCAATATTCATGGCAAGAAGACTCATAGCGGTCTGTAATAGTTGCTAGCTCCAAAAGGGAACAAATCTAGAGAAACTTAAGCCATTTCGAAATAGTCCATTTTAGGGATAGGTGAAAAACTAGGTTAATACAAATTTATAACCTCGAAACTCCATTTAGATGTTTTTTATGAAAATTGAGAGTGCAGACACGTGGGTGGGTTGAGAGTTAGGCAAATTTCAACAAAGTGCGCAGAGAGTCAAGGAGTCCATTTTTATAAGAAGGAAGCAGTTTCAGAGCCATAATTCTTTACTCCATGCCTAATGGATGCTTCAAGGCCACTTTGGTCCATTCATCTAGCAGGTAGATGTCCCCATGAGTTGCCAAATTGTTATCCCGAATTCACCCCCTCGCAAATTTCATCAAGACAAGTCCTGTACATAAGGAAATTATGAAGGAGATGACTTAGACACATGAGTTCACATTCCAAGATGACAAATGAAGTTGCAGAGGGGCTCTACAATGGGGTGGAAGGACCTAAAAATATTAAATGACCATGTACATGAAGAAGTAAAAGAAAGGGGCAACGATTTGAAGTCTTCAGGCTTAAAGAAAGGATTAGAATAGGCTCAAAAATGACTAAGTATAGAGATCAAGAGGAAGCCTCCACATGTTCGAATAGTGCTCCTCCAAAGATACAGATCAAAGGGGTAGGCTTAAACAAGCACCAAGCCTCCACGCGTCCCATTTCAAAAGGGGACAGGGTCAGGTTGAATAGTCAAAGTAATGAGGCAGACTAGTGGAGGATGCTAAGTGTTAGCATGGCATTAAATCAAGAGTAGAATAAAGAGAAAGTCTGGAAAACATCTTCCACTCCGTTAGTGTGGGATCCGATGGCTTCCACTACCTAGATATTGAGATTTTGGTCTGCCATCTTCTCTCATATGACAAGCAAGCGTGGGGAACCAGGCTTGATAGATCATGGGTAGGATTTGTAGGGGCATTGTTAGCCAAGTAGCTGAGTTTTGAATCAAGTCTCCCACCTCTTTTCTTCTCCCTCTTTGCTACATCTATAAAAGAAGGAGTTGGGATCATGACTCCAGGTTGGATTTCTTTGTTTTGCAAGCTCCCCTTTTCTTCTAGCAAAGAAACTCATGGGGTTTCAGACCTTCCACTAAACTGTAATACATTTCTACCTTTTGGCCACTTTGTAATGCATTGTATCAATATGCAGAGCAATAAAACATGTCTGTGATCGAATTTAGATCCTTTCTTGTCCCTTTTTCTTTCATCTGATCTTTCATTATAAATTTGATTATCTGTGCTTGGTTATCATATGTATTTGGTTGGTTTGTGTCTATTGGCAAAACTAGTGTTCATCATTCCTTCGGTGCATCACCTTATAGCTTAGTTATTTCTTATTTCTTATATCCCTTTCTCCCCTGTCTCCTTGGCAAGTTTTAGATTAGGTATAGAGATAAATACTCTGCAAGCTCTCACATATGCACCTAAAAAGAGGAATAGGAAGGCGGCCTTTAATCGGAGAGCTTTCCCACTTTTGCAAGGTACCACACCTTGGGGAAGTTCAATGTTATGCGATCACACTAGATGATTCGCGCTTAGAAAAGAATGCTTTTAGAAGTCATTTGGGAATCTATGATTTTTCACTAACAAGACCATTCAAGGCCACCCCAGAACATAGTCCCATCAGTGCGGAAATGGCCTTCGGCCCCATAAATTGTAAAAATGGCTCATGATGGAAAATTTTATCATTTTGGGGTTTTGGGCACTCATTACCCTCTCCTTAGTCAAAAAAATTTAAAGAAATTTTGTAAATTATCTTTAGAAAATTAAAAAAACCCATTTTGGCCTCAAGATCCAACCGAGCTAAAAACATAGCTTGCTGATCTACTCAGTGAGTAGCTTGGAGAGATAGAGAATCTGCATTGGTGGAGATTCAAAGGAGTGACTCATCAAGTATTTGGATGACCTACTTGGTGAGTTGAGTCGACGGGAGCTCGGTGTTGATTTCTACGAGCTACTTGAACTAGTGATATAGAAGTGGTGGTGTATGGGAACCCACTTAATGGATTGAGGAGTTATGACTCGAGTGTGAAAATAGTTTAACTCAAGTATTGTCCTATCTCCATGATGATTTTTAGGAACGGAGGCTGATTTGGAAGTCTACAAAGTTAGATGCAAGCTACGGAGGTTTGGGGTTAGCTCGAGGATCGAATGAGTCGAAAATATCCCGAGTGAGTTGGGGAAATGGAGAGAGTAGGAGAAAGAAGGGGCTAAGTGCCTCAATCTTGGATAGGAAATGGATTGTGAGAGGTGATGTCATATCATTTAATGAGCCAACATCAAGCTCAATCTAAGGCATGGTGGGAGTAAAGAAAAGGATGAGCTCTGCTCAAGGATCTCAAAGTCGATAGAGAAGCTGGTTCGATTCAACAAAGCCTAATTGGTATAAGGAAAGAAATTTTGGCACTAAGAAAGTCGGAAGAGTAGGAAGATGGACCCCAAGTAATTTGACTTCAGGTATTTGGTTTTTTTAGAGATTTCACTGAGCAAACACAAACATTTCATTCCTGAGCCCGAAATTCCAAAATCTCAAACTTCGAAAGGAGATGGGAGATGTGGTGAGTGAGTGGTTTTCAGGAGTCAACATGTGTCAACTCGGGTCAACTTTATGTTTCAGGGTTTTCTATTTTGAAGGTTTGTGAGGAGAGGTCATTTCAGACTTGGCATGGAAATGAGTTTGAAGTCGATAAGTCCGAAGGTGCGAAACGAAAGCTACGTAAGTCGACACGGTGGGTTCAGAGGTTGAACCATTCGGGATTTTGAATGGCATATTTTGGGGTTGAGGTTAGATGAGTTTGGGGTTGGAGGGGATGTATGCCCAAAATGGTGGGGGGCCAACTCGAAGGTATGACTCATGAAATCTGAAATGTAAACACTCGCCCAATCAAATTTAAAAATCCTACCATCACATAGGTCATTGAGCCATTGAGGGTCAAGCCTCATTTTGACACATGAAATAGAGCAAAGTAGGAGGAATAGGAAATGCACCAAAATCTGAATAAATTTATGTGGGAGTGTAACTTGTAGACACCTAAAGTATTCTTACACTTAGCATTTCATCCAATCCATTCAATTAATGACACTTTGTTAATTCCCCATACTTCACTCCATTCTTGGATGCCCATTCATGACACCTTCCAGTCGTATTCCTCCTATAATCATCTTATTTGGCTAATATCTCTCTTATTAGCTAAAAATTCCTCCTTTCAACCATTCAAAACCTCCCTAGTTCTCTCTAGACCACTTATATTGGCTTCGTAGGCTATCTATCAATCACAATTGGTTATCAAGACCCCTCCCAACTCTAAATGATTCTCTAATCACTTACTAATAAAGTTTAAATAGCCTAAACCCTAGTTAACTAGCTTAAAGTATGTTTATCCTAATCTAATCTAAAATATCTTTAGTCCCACATGCACCCAAATTCCAAACTCTCCCAAGTGAAAAACTATAAATAGAAGAGTCACCCCTCCCTCTCAATCTTACAACTCGAATCACAAGTCCTTTTCTCTCACACTTGGAGATATTGGAATTAGACCTCATTTGCATTAGCCAAGATAATATACATTTGATCTTGGCTATCCTCCATTGTTGAAGCTCCTCCATCTTGCATCCATAACTTCATAGTAGGTTAGTAGGAGGGTATCTAACTTGGCCTTGTAGCCATTTTAGGGAGATATCTTCACCTCCATCAAGCAAACAACGTATCTAATTTTATTTCTCATAGGTTTAACTAGGTTCAATTTATGTTTTAAGTAATCATAGATTAGTTAGAGATAAAATGATAGTGTTTTAGTTTAATTCATTATTGTAGAAGTTATCTTGTTTAGCACTCATCTTGATGTTTAAGATAGGTTTAGTTAGATCATGAAACTACTTAGATATTTTCTTCTTTATTAACATAACTTATCTTCTCATGCATGCATTTAGCACTCTGGTGGGACACTTATGTCCATCGTGTATTAATGGAGATCTTTTGAGTTATTCAAAGTTCATTTTCAATTTTTTTGGATCAAATCACTTGTTATTTTCTCTCTTTTTTCTAACACTAGATAAATGACCTTCATTTGCATGTATTTTTGGGTTTGATATAGAAATAGGGAACTTTGACTAACAACTAACCTTTTTCTTGAAAATTTGAAAATCCATGGGTTTTGCAGGTTTTTCATAGGGGATGTGTTGGTGTCATAAAGGGGTGCATCCACGTCAAAACCCCAACATCCCCATCGGAATAGGCACACACCTGTCTATATGTTCTCATCATTAGCAAGTTTTATGCTTGGTGCGCACTGTCTCTGTCTCTCTGGACGTGTCTGTGTAAATCACCTCACTGTGTAAAAATTTGAAACTTTCTATTTTATGCTTGGATGCGTCTCCATTGAAACCTAAGTGTCCACGTCAAGTTGCAAGCATCTTTGTCTTTCTAGATGCATCTGTGTTTTTGGTATACTGTGGATTTTACTAATTTTATTTTACAAGCTTATCTATTGGCTGCCAAGAAATCCCATGTAGGTGTTATCCCCCTTTGCATTTTTACCTTACACACATCTGTGTTGGTTAGGACGTGTCTCTATTGGCCGAGGTGCGCATGCGTCATTCTAGACACACACGTGTCTCTGTGTAGTCCAGATTCATTCATTTTCTTTTTAATGCTCCTTGTTTAGATCATATCTTTGACTCGTTAACCCATTTTTAGAGTTTGAATAGGCATCAAAAAGAGAACAAATCACACTTTGCAAGGGAAGCTCTAAAATTAATATTCCTTTGGTATAGTTACTTCTATACAAAAACTCCCAAAGTTCTATGGAGACCTTCAAAATGTAAAATACTAAAACTGTTAAAAACTTGCTAAAAATAGATTTCTAGAATTTTACGATTTTCTTGGTTTTCTAACTTTTGCAAGGTTCTAATAGTGGTTTACAAGTTTCCTCTTCATTAATTTATTTTATACTAACTTGTTTAAAAATATTTTCATCTTCATTTGTGAAAGTTTGACATGCATACGCTGTTTTCTCGCACCTTTCTAGGTGAGCTTGGGAATTAGAAACATTTCACCACTTTCTTCATACTTGCAAAATGGTTTATTTAGCTTTCAAAGTTAGTTAAAAGGAACTCCTTTTCACATTGTACTTAGGAATTTTCTATTTATTAAAATTTTTAGTGAGATACCTTATTGTGTATGTGTTTTGATCCTTTTTGCATACAATCGAGAGTGAAATGAGATAAGGGTGTAGGATGTTTACCTATTGTTTGGTTTATGGGTGAAATGTGCATGTGTAGAATTTTGATATTAGTCGATCATGTGAACTCCTTTTTGGCTAAGAAGGACTACCATGTAATAAGAAAGCAGGACCATAAAAGAGAGTGAAACAACATATGCATTAGACTACCTAAGCGTATGCTAGATCCAAGAAGTGTGATACTCCTAGAGGGCTATCAATCCACTATTTTATAAATTAATATTAAATGAAAAAATCATGTAAATAAAAGGAATCTAGTACCAAGTGTTCGATTTGGGTGCCTCATGTTGCTAGTAGTGTTGATTTAACTAAATACTAAACTATATGGGTAAAAAGGTGTTTGGGTCAAGTTCTGGGTAGGTTAGGTGGTCTACAGGTCATAGATAGGGTTAGGTTGGAGTTGGGTAGGGTATTCTAGGTTATTTGGGTGAAGAGGTAGGTTTCTAGTCTACTCTATATTAGTAGACACAGAGATCGATCTTGGTTGAGGGTAGACCAATGTCGTTAAGGTTGAATAGTATCGGTCACTGTAGAAGTGACATGACAGGTCTAAGTGGGAGGTGTTTGGGTCCCACTCTATCTCAAGACAAATTGTTGAGAAGGTGTGGGTGAGGTTTAGGTGAGTGGTAGGTCTAGGCCAGAGTGTTGGGATGCTTGTGGGGGTGATTTTTGGTGTATTTGGGTAAAAGGTTGGTAGCTTGAAAATAGTATGGTGACCGATGGTGGTCAAGGTCGATCGACCGTGATTAGGGTTAACCAATGAAGATCACTTTGGTATTGGGTCGAGTTTGGAAATGGGGATTAGGGTGTCCTCTATGAGTGGTCGAGGGTTGGTAGGGAGTGGAATGGGATGAAAATGGGTCATGGGTGTAGTTGTAGGTTGAATAAGTGGTATTAGAAGGGTAGGAGGGAAGATTTGTTCTTGGAGGAGGAAAATAAAGAGGCAAGAGAACAAACAAGGGTGAGATATCTAGGGATCTACTTACCCAGAGTTTGATGCATGTAGAAGTGTGATAGATGTTGGTAAAGGCTTGTAGGTTAAATGGAGGGCTCTTGCTCGAGCTCCATCTCATTCGGGTTCTTTCAATGGTTGTGCTCACAAAGGTTCTTGTGAGTGTTTCCACTATTGGTCTCACTAGAAACATTAATGGCCTTGTTGTTTCAAGGAGTTGCTAGTGATAGTGTGAATGCTAATGCTGAATCTAATGTCAATAAACTAGAATGCCAATGATAATCGACCAACCAAGAGAATCTATTATGATGAACCAACCCTTTGGAAAGAGCCGTGACTGGGTATTTGCAAGTGACCGGCACTAGTCCCACTTGACCAACATCGGTCGACTCTAACCAAAATTGGTTATGTTGGGGAATTTGTTTTTGAAAAGTGGGGAATATGCCTTCCCACTTGATTTTGAGTGGCGGAGCACATGTGTCCACCCTTAGAATGGGTAATAAGAAAAGAGGGGTCCTATGAGTGGAGTGGCCACTATTAGGGTTTTCTGGAAGGGTGTGGGCTAGGTTTGGGAAATGTATGGGCAAGGTGGGGAGTGGAATGGTGAGGTGGAGGGGAAAGTGGGGTAGTGGAAGAGTGATGTGGAGGAGCAAGTGGGGAGTGGAATGATGAGGTGGTTGGGAGACGTGGCACGATGAGTTGGTAAAGGGGAATTTAATTAATTGATGTTAATTAAATCCTTGGGTGTGTGAATGAGGGTCATTGTGATGTGTGAAAGGGGTTGTGAGTGACTAAATTAGGGTTAAATCGATCACCCATGTAGAATGTGGCTATTAGGTTATTTTGGAGGAAGATGATGAAATGTGACGTGTTTTTGGTGTCTACATTTTGCCCCTTTTTGTTGGGCAGCCTATAGTGGTAGGCGACATGACAAAAAAGAAGGTTAGTTTTTTGCCCATGTGAATGTAGGGTAAGAAGGTGGATGTTGGGTGCCCCAAATAGGGGCATGAGTGTTCTCCCCCTCAAATCGGGCACCGACGATGAAGAATAGAAAGATTCGGGTGGTTTGAGAAAGTAAGGTGAGAGGTGTGAAGGAGATGAGGTACATGGGTATGGTGATGGCGAAAGGTAAGGGTAGGTGAGTAGGTAGAGAATTCAAATGTACACACATGTTGTAAAATGCAATGAGGTACAAGGGTTTCTCAACATAATAAATTTATGTTAGCTAAGGTTGCAAGGGTCATCCAAACACGGGTTATTGAGGTCCGGTATCTAGGGTAAAGGATACGGTCTAGGAACTCAATGAGGTAAGATGTAGGAACACATAGGGTGGTTCCGATACATCCAAAAGGTCAAAAGGTCAAGGTTTTGTTTAGACAAGGGTCACAACCATAGGCAAGGTAAGGTCATCAGGTTGAGCAAAACAGGTACCATCATCACAAGATGCAACAAGTGAGGACATGAGAATATCCACATAATCAATGGGTGGGGTAGGTAGGCATAGGTAGGTAGGTGTGGGTAGGTAGTTATGGGTGGGTAGGTGTGGGTGGGTAGGATAGTGTAAATTAAGCATACGCTCACAAATATATTATGACATGGTACGATGGTGAAGAGCTTTCGAACTCTACATTGTCCAGTGGTTGTTTAGGTTATCCAAACACGGGTTATTGAGTTCGGTATCCAGGGTAAGATGTAGGAATGCGTAGGGTCGTTACGGTACATCAAAAGGTTAATATTTTTTTGGGTAAAGGTCACAGCCATAGGAAAGGTAAGGTTGGTAGGCTAACAACGTGGTAACAACATCACAAGGTAGAGTGAGTGTGGAAGGTCGATGGTCACCCCAAGGGGGCAGGTGTGGGTAAAAAGGTGAGATCAAGGGGAAAGGCGGGCTATGGGTGAGGTGTAAAAGGTTGTGGGAAAGTGATAGGGTGAAATTAGTGGTAAAGTAGAGGTCAAGGGTAACCAATGCCGGTATAGGGAAACTGACCACAGTAAGGTAGGGCACATGATCGATACCGGTTAACATAAAACCAACTCCGGTTAGGTCGGGGGTGTTATAAAATAGGAAATCTCCACATTTTTTAGAATCATTTGTCCCATGCCAAAGAGAAGAAAACAACACAAGAGAGAGGGAAATTTTGAAATTGTCCAAATGAAATGAAGAGCTGAGTTGGTGAGCCACATAGTGGGTGATTGGTTGGTGATAGGCGGGTCTACGAGATTAAATTGAGTGATTTAGTTGGTTAGGTGAGGTGAGGTCAGCGATTGGTGATGGTAGAAGCTGGAGAAGGATCCGGTGGACCACCGTCTGATGACCCAATGTGCCACCACAGAGACAACAACATGATGAGGTAAGATTCAAACCCATTTTGTGTTTTGTGAGGTAGATTGGTGTAGAGGTTTGGTTTTGAGAAAAATGGGTTTTGGGGGAAAATGAAATTTGAATTTTGGAGGGTGAATCGGATAGAATATGAATGGGGAGAGAGGTGGGTGGGTGAATGAGGGGTGGAGGGAGTGGTTTAGGTATGAATGGGTGGGTAAAAGGGAGGGAAAGTGAGATTTTTGGAAAAAGGATGGTTTAGACATTGTGGTTTTCACCGCGATAGTGGATAGTGTCGGTCAAGGGTTAGCCGACGTCGGTGGCATATGACCTGGTATTATTCATGAAATAGGTTATCGATGCTAGTTTAGGGGAGATTGGGGTTGGTTAGAGATAATTGGTAACGGTCACGGTTTGGGAAAAAAAGGGGCCAAAAGTGCCCAAGGTTGGGTGGGTGAGATAGGTAGGGGTAAAATAAGAGGTTGTGGTGAAAAACGTTACATGGGTAAGGGATTTGAAATAGGTATTAGTGAAAGATAGTGGGTTAGGGTTGGGGTGGGTAGAAATGTGATAGGCGGAGTAAGGTGGGAGGGAAAAAGAGATAGAGTGGTAGGTATAGGTGAGGTGTCGAGGGTGATTGTGGGTATGATGAAGGTGTATTAATGTGATGTTTGTGTTAGATGCTAGGGAGAGATCAACTACGGATGTGAGACAGTGCCACCCCTAATTTTTGATTCGTGGGGTAGCGATAGTTGAGGAGTGGCACCATGTTGTGGACGTGGGCCTGATTGGGGTCGGTGCTACCAACATGTAGTTTGACACCAAATTTGATGGTTGCCCTCATTGATAGATGGGATTTGGCAACCAACACGTTCTACCTACCAATGGGGGAGATGACAATCACCTTGGAGGACATGTATAGGATCCTGTAGTTGATTTTGGGATACATGTATACTCAATCTCCTCAAAGGAATCTAAGGAGTTGATGTTTACAATTTTTGGGGAGGGTTGGTGGAGATGACGTTCCACAGTGCGGCTGAGTTATGGAGAGATGTACCTAGCCCGTCTAGAGGAGATGAGGCTAGTAGTATTATTGATGGAGGTAGTTTGTTGTTTTACACTATCGGATGTAGAGGGTGGGAGATTCCCATGATCACTGATGGGGGTGCTACATGATATGATGATGGACAAGACATGCTTTACGTGGATGCTAGAATTCCTAGTGTAGTTTTACATAGAGCTATGGGAGTATGGGTGGATCCATAGGTTTAGCCTATGCTACACTTTTGTTTTTCACTGTTGGGCCTACGAGCACATTGTATGTGTTTATTTGATTGGTATGCCCCAAGAAGATGCATTTGAGCTAGGTTTTGTTCAAGTGGGGTACAAGTGATGGGTTCCTGTTATTAGAGAGCATAAATTAAATAGAGCTACTCATGATGTAGTATATTATAGGTGGATATTAGAGGGAATGTTCAAAGTGTGGAAATTATTTGGAGACCATATGTTTGTTATCCCTCATATAGATAGATGACTCGAGGAGTTAGATTTCCTTGACTACTTAGATGGATAGATGAGGGTTGTGCAGGGAGCATGATATGATCCCAATAGACCGGGTCGAGACATCAGTTTGGGCTGCCACAGGATATACCTCCACCCTTCCCATAGTATAGGAGAGATGACGTGGAGAGGCCATTGCCTCTACCACGGTGATAGTGCCGACGGGGGGTAGGAGGAGAAGGTGACACCATTAGATTAATGATGTCAGAGTGATAGATAGATATAGATAGTGGTGGGCTACTCATTTACGAGTGGTACCACCTAGGCCTAGGAAGCCAGGACTTAGCCACTATCACGATGCAAAAAGACTCCCTATAGGGGTAGGTGGTGACCTTGATTACCCAATTGGGTATGGTGCGGGGTAAATTGGTGGGTTCGAGAGGTAGAGGTGGCTACTTTGCATGCATAGGTGGCTAGTCTATAGGCCTAGATGGCCTAGGGTGAAGATGGTGAATTTGAGTAGGTAGCTGCCCTATAGGTGCAAGTTATAGGTTTGTAGGGCTAGTTAGCCACTACACAGGTGTAGATTGGGGCATTACAGGCCCAAATATAGGCACAAGGGTAGAGGTTGAAGGCACCACCACATGTAATGGGATAGGGTCCCAATTCACGAGCACGAGTGGGACAGGGTCCCATAGGATAGGTACAGGGTCAGAGGCTGATGGGGCCACCACAGACAGTACCTGTATCTAGATTGTGGGATGCCCTAGGTGAGGCCAGATATTATCAGGATTAGTTGATGGCAGTTTGGATATATTTCCTATCCTATAGAGAGTACAAGGCACAATAGGCCTCAAGTGAGAGGACCTGATCACGCACCCATAATGTGGAGAGCACATAGATCCAATGAGCCCTAAAACAAGGTTAGGGTGAGGCCACTAGTTCACAGAGGCCAGCTCCAAGTGATATACTAGCAGGAGGAAAGAGACACCACCAATGACGGTGGTGATATGTTAGCAAGCCACCAGAGAGGAGGTGAGGAGGAGGAGGAGATGTGAGAGACCGATATGGAGGATATCGGCAGATGATTCACGATGTATGCCCCTCTATTTTGAAGTAGTTTTTTTATTTTTGATATATACCGGCTGCGTGCCAAAGAGAGTGAGGATGTATATGAGAGTTTTTTTATTTTTGATCATATACCGGCCTACGTGCCAAAGATGGTGAGGCTATATATGAGATTTTTGAGAGATGCATGGTATTTGATATCAGTGTATATTGTATGGATACACAAATTTATATGATGAGATGGATGATTTGATGATGATGTACACGTGTTGATAGAATTTGATTATTATGTATAGATGGATGAATGATTGGTATGTTAGGAATGGTGGAGTCAAGTCATAGGCATGGTTGAGTTAGGTCATAGGCATGGTGGAGTCAAGTTATAGGCATGGTGGATTCAGGTTATAGGCATGGTTGAGTTGATTTCTCAAGTATTTTATATGATTGATGATGCATGCATATGTTTGATTTAATTTGTGGTATGTATGGTAAGATGTATCATGTTGAGATGACCGTAGGTAATGTAGGATTGTGGTAAATGTGATGAAATGAAGGTTGTAATCCTATATTAATTTCCACTTATTTGATGATGAATTGGAAACTAAATAGAGTAGAATGTGATTTGGAGCAGTAGCCAATGACAAGAGGTAATTATTTTCGAATGAGGAAAGGTGAAAAAGGTGATGACGATGGTCGAGCTAACCTCAAAGGGCCCCATGCCCTTAGAGTGCTGCCTATATAGCCCTAACAAAATGGGGCCTCAGACCAATGTAGTTCTCCCTTAAGCTAGGGAGGAAAATAATAGGTATAGAGAGGGGTTGGTCGGTGGAGGTAGGTTGTGTATGTGGGTACTTAAGCAAGGGTCAAGGGTACGGTTGAGTAGGTACATGTCATGGGTGTAGGTAGAGAGGTAGGGTCAATGGGTAAGGGTAGATAGGTAGGGTTAATGGGTATGGGTAAATGGGTGCAGAAAAGGGTATGGGCAGATAGATAGGGTCAATGGGTAAGGGTAAATGGGTAAGTAGGTAAGGTCAATGGGTATGGGTAGATAGGTATGGTCAATGGGTATGGGTAGATAGGTAAGTAGGTAAGGTCAATGGGTATGAGTAGAGTGGTAAATTGTTAAAAGGTATGGTTGAGTAGGTAAGGGTCATAGGTGTCGGTAGATAGGTAGGGTCAATGGGTATGGGACGATGAGTGAGGTTAATGCATATGGGTATGGTAGACTGTGGGTCAAGGTATGGGTAAATGGGTAAATAGGTAGTAGTGAAAGATGTGATGCCCGTGGGTAAGGATAAATGGGTAAGATGCTAGGTCGAGGTATGGGTGTGTGTGGGTAAGGTGACGAAGATCAGGTGTGGTGTGAAATAGAGATTGATAGGTGGATGTAGGTGTGGGTGAGAGGTAGTTGAAGCTAAGTGGAAATACTTGTTTTGGTTGAAGAAGGTCAAAAGTTCAAAAGGTAAGGAAGCTGTAACAAGGTTGATGATGTGGCTGGATTGGGAAGGACCATCAATACGCGAGACCAAAAGTAGAGGTGATGAAGCTCAAGCCCCTAAAATACCTTATAGGTTAGACTATTCCAAAGGTGAATCAATGTGCAGGATCACGACGGTTCCTATTCGTGGTAGCATCTCATTGTAGGTAGAAAAACATGAGGGGGAAAATGGTGATGTGGTGAAAGGTTGGAAATGTGAAGGGGAATAAAACACCTCTTGTATAAGATGGTCAATAACCCGAGATAAGTGAACCCATGGAAAAATGGCATGTTATGTTTTTGGATAGACCGATCAATGTGGTAAGTCTATGTGGGATGATTAGATAATCTCCTTGAGGTCTTCGTGAAGTTGATCGATGTAGGAAGATTCAAAATAGGTATAGTCTCTCTTATTTTTGACTAGGTAGAGTATGGCTAGTGCAATATAGTTGTCCTTCGAGGGAGTAGTCTATTTATGGTGACTAGATACAAAAGGTAGATGTCCTTTTGAGGGATTCATCCTTATGTCATTTTTGATAGGTGAATTTTTTTGCCAAATTAATCCATTGAAAAGGCTATAGAGGAATATGAACAACGTATATCAAAAGGTGGAGGGAAAGTGAAGGTGGAGTAGGTTTTTTTAAAGGGTATATGGAATGGTATACGACCATGGGATTCTATCCTCGAGGAACAAACAAGATATCCATGAGAATTATCCAATGAATAGAGCCATGATACCTGTACGTACCCAAAATCTTAGGGTACTTGCACCAAAGAAACGATGTTACACATGCCCCAATGATGATACAAGTCTCTTTACAAGGTGTTTGAAATCCGAGAATGGCTTGCCATGTATACACTTGTAATTTGGTGGCGATTTTGTTCGCATTTTCCAAATTCTTCCGACGATCACCGTAAATCTTCAAATTTACATGCTTTCTTCAACCACTTTGGCTTGCATTAATGTTTTTGGTTCCCTATGAATAGTGTTTTTCCTTTGTTTATAGTAAAAGAGATCAAATGGGAGTTACCCTCTAGTAAATGCATTGGTTATAAATAGCTAGCTTGTTTTCAAGCAAATGGCCCCTCATCCTCTCAATTCTCTTGTTCATTTTTTCAATTCCTTGCTTAGAATTCTATCAATTTCTTGTTTTCTTCCATTATTGGTCTTTTAGAGGTCATATCATCTTCTTGTTTCAAGTCTTGTTCCATTGTTGCTTCACACAATCAGTTTAACATAGAATAGCTTCATTTCTAGACTAGAATCCATTAAAGTTGTAGGTTTTTTTTTGTCACAAGGATAGTTTCTGAAACTCTTGGTACACTTGTGTTGTATTCCCACAATAAATCCTACTAGGAATTGCATAGTCAAGCTCTGTTCACTTGTGTTATCCCTCTCCTACTCGCATTGTATTCGGTCTATATCCAAAGTTGCCATTGTTCGATTGCTATCTTTTGTTGATACTATCATATACACACTTTCTAGATTCACGAGGACATGAAGGAATGAGGAGATCACACTAAGGGGATGAAATCACACACAACTGGATTTACCACTATTCTATAAATGCCAGGTTTGAGCTATCAAAGTTCTAGTTACAACATATCAAATAGAGTAGTGAATTATTTTATTTCAGTTAAAAATCTTTTCTCGATATCACCAGGGAAGCTATGGGGATTGATAGTTTCTGAGAAACTGTGATTCATTCCTCACTTCTGAGGTAGGATCGAGAGCCTTTCAAATTCAAAATATATAGTTGCTTAGATATTTAGGATAAAATCACAACTACACAGGCAAATAGCCATACCAGGCTACGTTGCTTGTTTTATTCTATTATTAGATTAGTTGTTCATTTTATAGATATACTAGAGTAGTTTCTCTTAATTTCATTGAAATACGTCATTGGAAAATACAAAAATAGAAGAATGCTTATGTAGTGTAATACCTCTTTCATAATCAGTTTATTAATGTTAGTTAGAGGTTGAATCATTTTGTATGACAATCACAGGACCTAGAGAGCCTAGAGAATATATATTTGAACCCATAGTACCTCAACCAAATTTACCCATGACATTAGCTGATATAGATCAGGACCTTAGGATATAGGTCTTTGAGCAACAACAAACTTACAAGAAATTAGTGAGCAACTAAGAGGATTGAATATCGAAGATGACAAAGCTTACACATTTTGGTCAAACCATCCAAACTATAGATTGCCTTGATAAAACACCTGAATGACTATGCAAGGGTTTGAATGAGAACAAACATTTGGTTGTGATCCTTTGGTTCCACATCCTAATGTAGGAGACCTCCTCATTGACATAGACACTAGCTTATGTATCCAAGTTGCCAGAACACCTGTTAGGTACTCGAGAAAATCATACAACTTCTAGTTCTAAACGTAGATTTGAAAAGGCATACGATTACTGGATAGTTGGGAGAAGGGATTGATTCTTCACATGACCATAATAGGTCCACAACAACCATAAACTCACGGTTGTGATCCCCAAATCCCACAACCCAATGGGCCTACAAACCAGTCAAGTATTGACACCGGCTTGCGAACGTTGGTATTTAGATCTTCACCACTCCCCGGATATTATAACATAGTTTTCCATATTAAATATAGAGGCCAATCAATCTAATATTTTCTAGGCTAGACCAGAAAACCACCCATAGTTCACTACAAATCCATTAAACCACCTACCACTATTTTCATGACCTTGTCTGGAGATATATACGAAGCTCCCACAGGTCACTTCCCACGTATCCAACAACCAAGAAATAGGATCTCGGCAGAGAGCTGACATCGATTGGAGCCTCGAGCAGCCATTATATCCGAACGAACCATTACACCAATCCAGGTTAGGAGGGCCTTCTTCACCTTAGATTCATAGATTCCATTATTGCGTATTGAGGATTTAAGATTACCCGATTAGCTTATACATATCTATCCACATTCAACATTCACTGGTTGTCTCGACACGACCTCGAGAGGTCGGGTACGAGGAAGAGGTACTTGTAGATTCCCATGCTCACATGTTACTTTTTCCATCATACAAAATTGGTGAACCGACGTGAACAAACTAATATTCCTCTTTCTATTTTCATTTCTTCCATCCACCTTCACTCTTTCCCATTATTTTGTGGTATTCATATACCCCCGAATATGTCGGGATATGATGCATATGGTAGACCTCTCTCAAGTCTCAAAGTAAACTATAGTCAAACAAATAGACAACCATCACCCTCACTTTCTACATGGGCTGATAACTATTTGAGTAATTACTTGTCATCTCAAACTCCCCCTCACAGAACTAGTTCTAGTTCTTCATTCCGAATTGAGGAGTTTGATCAGTTTGCACAAACACAATAGCTAGAGCCATCAGGCTCTAACAATATGACATTTACTAGAGAATCCACTTCATCTCCTTGGGTCTTGTTCAGACCACAGATCAGTAGACAATCAGACCCACTCCCCTTTTTGGATGAGGAGTACTTAGCACGCTTCGCTAAAAGTGAACAACACTTCCAAAATATGTATCCACCTATAGGGAGTTTACAAATATAGTCTGATGCCCTATTCCAGGAGAACACCCCCATAACTCCACCCATGGGAAATACACTCGGTGAAGCTTGGCAGGGTAACGACCAATTCATAGTAGGGTATCATACCCCTTTACAACCTCAAGCTATACAAAAAACACCCTTAAGGAAAAGCACTATGTCTTCACCGATGGAGGTCATTTCAGCCTTAGTTGAGAAGGTTAGAGGGCTAGAACTTGCTCAAGCAAACCAAAATTCATATTTTGGGCAAGCGGGAATCCCCAACCCTCTGCATCACCCTAGTCAAGTTGACCTCCTTACAGGAACAGGCACGTTAGGCATGCCTCCTCAAAATCCTTATAATTATCCATAACAAATGCCAACTAGGACAGCAGTGTTTTCAAATGCCACTCCAATTGAAAACATGACACCTCCCGGCTTGGCACCAAACAACCCATACCAAAACAATGCTCCTCCTTACTTAAACATTTATTCAAAGTCACCATAAGGAGACATGTTCTCTTCTCCGGGATGTTCATTCAACCACAGGGATTCCCTTATGTTCCTACAAATGCATATACTATGCCATATCAACAACCCATCCCCCTCCCCCTCAAAGCAAGCCCCATCGATGGTTGAGGCCTACGTAGTAGGGACTTACTCAAAATATTTGAAAGAACCCCTAGACTTCACCATATGAAGTGTTATGCTTCCAAGACCTCTTCCCGATTTTCCCAAATACAAAGGGGAAGGAGACCCGAATGCACACATTAAGGCCTATGCCACAACCATATGGGAGTTACTCCCTTGGGATGGGGTTATCACTAAAATATTCCCTAAGACCCTAGAAGGTATTGCCCTTGATTGGTATTACAGAATACCTGAAGCTTTGATACACTCATTTAAACAACTCGTGTTAGAATTCATCAAAGCTTTCGACATGAACAAATTGTTAAGAATGGGAATCAGGGAGTTCTTACATATCAAACAAGAACATAATGAATCACGCTCATTTTATCCAAAGATGGCATACGGTTCTCTACTCATCAGTGAGTGCTCCAAATATGGATCAAATGGAACTATGTGATTTATTCCTTAATTCACTCAATAGAGAGATAAAGGAAGAAGTCAGAAGTTCCCACTAAGAACTTACGATGAAGTACTCGAGAGTGCTCTCTCGAATCGACCAAGTAGTGATTGATAGTGGTCGTAAGACATATGGGACAAATGGAAATTAACCACTCCCAATCAAAACACCGTGGCCTATCCTAATGTTGGGAACGCTAATCAAGGACCTAAGATCCTTAACAAGAACCGTGGGGTTACAATAGATGGAGTAACTGACCAAGCTAAAAGGGAAAATGTTGTAAACATTTTGCCACCTGTTAATAATCAGTGAAATAATAATTTTACCCCAACAATCAACATGGTGGATTTTAATCGTCCACCATGGCAACAACAACAACAACAATGACAAGTCCAAACACAAAGTCCAAATCAAAACCAACTAGATATCAGAGTCAAAACCAAAGGAAATAACCTCAAAATTTTAACTCTAACAACCAACAACCTTATCAGAATTTTGGGCCACAACAAGTTTTAAATCAATAACCTCAAAATTACAATCCCAATCTATATTGTGGCTTCCACAAGATTCAAGGCCACGATACTAGGACTTGTCGTGAATATAATAAATTCATGCAGCATTTTCCAGAAGATCAAAAACAACTCTTTATAGATATGTTTTTAGCAAATTCTGTAGTACCCATGCCAAACGCTTATGCAGGGGTAGTTTCCCCTCAAAATGCATCCCTCAAGATCTTCAATGACCCACTCCCAAACCATTCTAACAACAATAGGTTAGATCCTAATGGAACAAATAAGGGTGTCATGATAGGAAACAATGATCATGAAGCTTCAACTTCATTAAATCCACCAGTCGCACCCCAATTAGGAACTTGACCTCAAACTAAGATAGTTGGTTTAGTGGAGTTAGATGCCGAGCTACCCGTAGAAACCATAACAAGAACATGGGATTATTCTTCTCAACCAACTCCAAGTTATTCATTAGAGCCAGACAACACTCAACAAACATTGGTAAAACCTATAGGTGCCTATGATCTAATTAATGATTTAACTAAAACCTTCTCACACATCTCCTTCTTGGATTTGTTAAAGAACTCTCCCACCCATAGGGCTTGCCCTCTTAGAAGTGTTAGGCCTTGGCCATTTAATCAACATCACTCCTCCCTCAGAAAACGTAAGTAAACCATGTGGATTTTGATGTTTATCCTCAGGGCAGCCGGATAGGGATACTGAATTTATATTCGATATAAGCAAAATGCCAACAGAGACTTGAAATTACATGAAGAGGTGACCCAACTTTACATTTACAAGTTTGGGTCTACAATAATTATGTTAAACATGCAATGGTTGATGATGGGGTAGCAATTAACATAGTCCCCTTCACTTTCCTTCAAAAGTTAGGATATGGAGAGACAAATTGTTCCATGACGATGTGAAATACGCTAAGAGGTTATGATAGCCTCAAAGCCACTTCGATTGGAACCATAGTTTTACCAGTCACTTTAGGACCCAAGACGGTCCTCACCAAGTTTTATATTATAGATCAGGAAACCAATTATAATATGATCCTTGGTCGGCCATGGATACATTGCATGAAGGCAATCCCTTCCACGTTATTCCAAGAAATAAGATTTCTACACTTAGGGAAAATATTTGTGGCACAAGGTGACCCAAAACCCTTCGATATACACCTAGCTGATTTGAAGAAAAGACCGGTGTTCACTCGAGTTTGAACTTCCAACAAATCAACTTGTCAAACCAACTAATTCACAACCAAAAGAAAAATTGATACCCACCACTGAGTTGGAAATTTCAAATCCAGCTGAGGATGTTCCAATACCCAAAAGTGAGACCAATGCTATAAAAGTAGTATCACTAGGGACCACCACAAAAATTGTTGAGTTGCTGGAGAAAGACTTACCTATTCTCCTACCGTTTGATTCCATGGGTATGGGACACACCCTGGGAATCACTTCTCTTCCATCAGACGAAGTTTTTATGGTAGAGGTAACTGAAGCAAAAGAAATAGATATGATAAATATCCCAACATCCATTTTCCAAACAAGTATTGGACTCTCCACTTGATGGAGCTAGATGTCACTTTGGAGTTGGGGCGGGAGTGATCTTTACTTCACCTGAGGGAAAGATCCTACCTTTCACCTTTAAATTAAACTTTGAATGTACAAACAACGGGGTTGAGTATGAAGCTCTCCTCCTTGGCCTCATTCTAGCCAAAAGAATGGGTGTCAATGACATTAGAGTGCTAGGAGACTCACAACTAGTTGCAAACCAAGTCTCGAGGTATATGAAACTAGGGTTGAACATTTACAACTATACAAAACAACGGTGTTAGATCTAAGCAAGGGATTCAACTTCATATCAATTGAAGCAATCCCATGAGAGCAGAACCTTCTCACAGACTCAATAGCAACCTCAGCTTCCCGTTTCACCCAAACCAGTGAGTTGGAGGATACAAATTTCATGGTATCACTTCGTACTAAACCATTAGTGCGTAAAATACCAACAAACTCACTCCTGACTCATGGAGAAGCTGAGGATGATTTTTCTATCATGGATCACTTTGATGATGATAGAGTCACTCTCGAATATCTAAACACCTATGCGGAGCTACATCTTGCTCATCGTATAGTTGATCTTTCCCTAATACCACATTCCTCTTCCTACTTTGGAAATCCCATGGTAGAGTCTCCTCCATAGAAGGATCTCGATATCTATGAGATAGAAAATGGAGAAAGCTTGGAATTACCTCAGCCCCACCTAAATTTGAAGAAGGTAATGCTTCTTTAATAGAAGAAACCATTGACATAAACATTGGAATGGAGGAGGAACCAAGAATTTTGAAGTTGGGATCCTCGTTAACTCTAGAGGAGATAGAAATACACACCCAAATCCTTAAAGAACATCAAAAGGCTTTTGCATTTAACTATAAAGAAATGATGGGCATTGCACCACAAGTCGCGGTACATAATCTTGTCACTAAACCAGATGCGAAGCCAATCAAGCAGAAGTCAAGACCAATGAAGCCAAAAGTGGCTCTCATGGTAAAAGAGGAAGTAATAAAACTTCTCCAAGTGGGATTCATCAAACCCATTGACTACTCACAATGGGTATCTAATATCATTCCCATCCTAAAAAGAATGGGAAAATACGCATTTGCATAGATTTTGGGATATTAACAAAGCTTGTCCCAAGGATGACTTCCCATTACCATCCATTGATGTTATCATTGATGTAACAGCAAGATTTGAACTTTTATCCCTCATGGATGGGTTCTCAGGGTACAATCAGATTAAAATATCAGAACAGGATCAAGCCAAAACCACATTCATAACTCCCTGGGGAACATATTGCTACGTTGTCATGCCATTTGGTCTTAAGAACACCAGCGCTACATATCAGTGGGAAATGACTTATATATTCCATGATCTTATCCATAAAATCATGGAATCCTATGTGGATGACTTGTTGGCCAAAGCCAAGAAATGTTGTGATCATCGGAAGTGCTCGTATCATCCTCTCATGACTAATCGAATATGGTGTCACATTAAACCCTAGAGAAGTGTGTGTTTGGTGTGATAGGAGGAAAACTTTATGGGCTACATTATATCTTCACGAGGGATTGATGTTGATCCAGCCAAAATACGGGTTGTTCTCGAAATGATCCCACCATCGGATGAGTTTGGAATCAGGTCATTTCTTGGGAAACTCGGTGCAATCCAAAGGTTCATCCCAGATTTAAGTTTTTCCATTCATCCAATCAACAATCTATTGAAGAAAGATTATAGTGTTGATTGGACTGAAGAATGCAACGAGGCCTTGAAGTAGTTAAATGCTTCTTGTTGTCTCCACCCATGCTAATGCCTCCCAAGCTAGACTACCCTTTGATCCTATACTCACGAGCCACTCATGTCTCATTGGCTGCATGTTGGCTCAAGAAGACGATGACAAGTGAGAATGTGTGATCTATTTCATTAGCCGAACGTTGCTCGATTATGAAACATATTACACATAGGTAGAGAGAGAATGCCTTGCCATAATTTTTGCAACAAAATGTTTGAGACATTACATGTTAAACTAGGAAACAAGGGTCATTGTAAAGATAAGACCATTTACGAACATTTCTCACACAAGGATCTTTATCTAAAAAGGTGGCCATTTCATAACCTTAATGGGAGAATTTGAGTTAACATTTTGTGAACAAAAATCCGTTAAGGGACAAATCATTGCAGATTGGTTAGCTGACAATCCACTAGATGGAGGTGAGCTGGTAAATCTAGACTTTCCCGATGAGTGTGTATACTTTGTCAAAACCAGGCCCCCATCTCTACATGTCCCTGGTATACTGATATCATCAATTTTATCATGGACCATACATACCCGGAAGGTGCCACGTCACAACAAAGAAGGTGGTTATGCATTATTACCACTAAATATGTTGTTTTAGACTAGGTACTCTATCGTAGAGCCTTTGATGGCATGCTTCTAAGATGCGTCGACATGGAAGAATCCAAGAAGATTCTTCATGAATCCCACAGTGGGATATGTGGAGGCCACTTCGGTGGTCATGCCACCACTCGTAAAATACATCGGATGGGCTATTTTTGGCCCACTCTTGAGCATGCAGTGGAATTTGTACGTAAGTGCCACAAATGCCAAGAATTCTCTCACAAGATTCACATGCCAGCACAATCCCTGCAACCAATAGTGACTCCATGGCCCTTCTCCACGTGGGGTCTAGACTTGATAGGGAAATTCTCTCCCTCATCAACCGATGGCCATAATTTTATAATTACAGCCATGAAATATTTTACCAAATGGGTGGAGGCCATGCCTCTCACCACCGTACTAGGTTTGGTAATTGCCAAATTCATTTATGAACCAAATTATCTGTAGGTATGGTGTCCCACAAGTCATTATCTCAGATAATGGCACTTCCTTTAAAAATGATGAAGTCCATGAGTTATGTAGCAAGTTCAAGATAAACCATCACGGCCTCTCTTTACTACCCTCAAGCCAATGGGTAGGTTGAAGTGACAAACAAAATGTTAAAAGCTATTCTCCTCAAAATAGTCAAGGAGAACAAGTGAGATTGGCATTTAAAACTATATCTCGGCCTTGTGGGCCCATCGAACCTCAATAAGAACACCAACAGGAGAAACTCCTTTCTCACTGGTATTCGGAGCAGAAGTAGTTCTCCCACTTGAGGTTGAAATACCCAGTCTCGCATCTCATTACAAGGGATTTTGGATGAAGAAGCTTATAGGGAGGCATGCCTCTCTCAACTAGAAAGCCTTGATGAGGCTAGGTTAAATGCCGAACAACAATGGCATAGAGCCTATGCTGACCGGATGTGCCGGTAGTACAACAAAAAAGTCTATGAGTGAGAAATATATGAAGGAGATCTAGTTCTAAGACTAGACAACTGGATTGATAAGAAAACTGGTGAAGGAAGGAAGTTCCGGCCCAAATGGTTGGGCCCATACCAAGTCATGAAGGACTACGGAAATGGTGCGTATCTTTTGTGCACGCTAGAAGGTGAGGAATTCGGTGAAACTATCAATTCCTTGCATCTTAAGTAGTTTTACGCATAAAACATCAAGGTCATTACTTGTACATTATAGCTACCTACATTGCATTAGTCTTTTAGCTGCTTCATTCTATCCATTTCGTAAAAGTGGTAGTCCAGGAGCTTACTCTTAAAACAATCTGTTACAAATTTCTAAAAATATTGGCAAAAGCATTCATATCACATCTCTTCAAACATCATCAACTATTTTCAAATCTTCTCATCAAGTTTGATAGACAACATTGACAAAAACCATACCAAGGCCTGCATACTTGGCTTTTCTCTTTCTTTCTACTAGGTAAAGTTGTCCTTACCTATGGTCTATTCTAGAAGCTTCTTGGTGTCACATCTATCCCTCTTAAATCTCTTTGAAAGAAAGGATATCCCAAAGTTATAGGTCAAAAAAGTCAAAATCAAATGAAATCAAAAGCACCAAGTAAACAAAATATTTTATTTTACACACTTCTTTGCCCCATCAACCTTCGGTGATAAGCCCACATCTCTTATTGGTGGTGTGAGGTTGGGAAAGGAAAGAAGTGCCCTTACTCACCTATATCTTGCCTTTGGTGACAAACCCATGCTTCTTACTAGTGGCGTGAGGCAGGGTGTAGGGGGTCCAGTCACACAAATGAACAAATCTTGGTATGCTAAAAACACAAATCACCTCTATTAAAAGAAAATATCCAAATATCCAAATTCCAAAGAGATCAAATCCTCAAAACCAGATTTTGTCAACTAGGTTGCCATTTATGAATCTAAGTCTAGATAAACTAGAAAGTAAGTGGCCTTCTAAGCATGGTAGTAGTTCTGAGTAGGGTGGGTGTGTAGGTCTAAAATTGGTTTTATTCTTTGGTTTGTCTTCTCTCTCATCATTCCATTCAATCAAACTCATACAACTTGTGCCCTTCCTAACTCTTGGTGTTGAGCCCTCGCATCTTACTAGTTGCGTGGAATTGGGATTGGGGCAAGTTCATCTCTTTATCACTATACATTCATCACGTTTTGCCAACATAAGAAGAAATCACTGACAGTTTCCCAAAGAGTTCAAAATTTTAGTACTACCATATGTTAGTATCATCTCATATCAACATTACAAAAACATATAGAGTAAAACATTCTATCTACTATCATTTGTTATCCATTGCATACATTCTGAAAACATGAAAATAGTATTCTAAAAAGCATCTAAGTACACATGTAGAAATGAGTCACAAAATTCAAGATGCCAAGAGTCAAGAGTCTAGATCAAAGATATATATATATATATATATATATACAAATCAAGTTTCATATACAATGCCATCATGCACTAGGCATGGTCAAAATGCTCAATGAGCCCAAAAAGTACAAAAACACTCATATAGACATCGGAAAAATTCTACAAAAATAGTCTCTCAATCCCTATGGGATCCCTCAGAAGGTGTGTGGCCATGCCTAGGACTCGGCTACGCCGGCGCTCCGAATGCATTGAGGGCTCATGGTCATGCCCAGTAGCTACCATCTCGCCATGAGAATGGATCCTCCTCATCAAGCACTCGGTCGTCCTATATCCAGCTACCTCGTGCATGGAGAGAAGTCATGATCTTCACCACATGCAGATAGAGGAAAACACATCAGTATGCCTACCAGCTGAGGGCTCCCCACATCCACGGAAAGCTCAAGCATGAGTCTTCTCGAGGGGAGAAGCAAGGTATCGGTACACACTCGGTGAATCAAGTCTCGCCACTCATCAGCGTAGTCGCTACAAACAAAGGAGAAAACAAGTTAGAAAACAATCAATGATAAAACCAAGAGTAAACAAAACAAAAAGAAATAACAAACTAAGATGAGTCTAACTAAAACAAATGTCAGGAGAAGAGTGATAACTCACTAGGATCACCAGGCCTCCAAGAAGGATCTCTAGGATCGCACCACCATTGAACACTGCCCGGCGAGTGGTGCCCCTCTCCCATGTCTGGGGCAATGTGATGGCCTGCAATAGACTCGCCATCTCCACCTAGGTCCTGAGAGAGTAACTCCTCTGAAACCAGAGTCACCCTCTCTGTGCTCCGCTCCACCCTCTCGGCCTGCAGGATCTCCTGGGTGTCATGCCACTCAGGATCACTATCATCCCCCCCACCCATCTCACTGATCTCCATGTCCTCTGTCTCCTCCTCGGTCTCTCCCCTAGTGAACTCCTCAGACTCGGAGTCCACGTCAATGGGCTCATCACTACTATGAGCGGGACTAGTGGCAATCCGAAGTAAGGGTGCCTGAGGAGCACCGGCTCTCCCTCGTGCATGTACCACCCTCCTAGCCATAATAGGAGTACCAGGCGTAACAATAGTCCAACCCGGCCTCTAGGACCTCCCCGAGCCTCGCGGATAGATCTACACTGCTTTGGCATCACCGGAGGGAGCATGTGGCTATAAGGGAGGCCAAAATGATGTGGAACTCTATCAAAGGGGTGTATCTCCAACTTCCCCACCCTGTCTATCAACTGGCTGGTGGTCTGACAGGAAATCAAAGTGACGGTCTCCTCTCCCCATACCCCTGCCATGGCCTGATAAGGAGTGGCCTCCATGTCTGTAGTAGTCAGGAAGCCACTGGCTGGTGGGGTGCTCTAAGAACTGTCATCCCCATCCACCTCGCTGCCCCTGATGGCCCGGGATCCTCCACCTCTACACCTCTCCCATATGGGATAATGTGCTCATACACCCAACTCATGACAAGAGTCGGGTGGCTCAGTGACTGCCCCTATAAATGGACTACCTGTATAAGTCATGGTAGGTAGTCCCGAGGATATCTACTCCCCAAGCGTAGACACGTCCATGGCCCTCAATCTGTGTAATAATAGGGGCCCAACAATATAAGAGGGTGTCCCCTCCCTTGTCCCCAATCAGTCTAGATGCAAGGATGCCCATGATGGCCTTGCGAAGCAAGGGAATGTCTGACTCAATAATAGAGCGGATCCTCACCCTTCTTGACCCCATCGATATAACCACATCTCCCATGTAGGTGGCCCATTGAACCACCTGTGATCTAGATACTGTTGTCTTAAGAGAGCAGTGCCGCCCAAGGATCGGAACCCCCAGTATATGGTAAACATCCTCCAGGGTGATGGACCACTCACCCCTAACTCCTGGAATCGGAAGGTGTTCGATCCACATCCCAATATGAGAACAAGTCACACAATATGTGATTGGTAGGTGCAACATGAGGAACCTGTGCAATCCTCCATATACCAGCCCTCTGGAGAGTATCCGCTCTACTGGGAGAGTGCCTCCAACACTACTGAGAGCCAATCACACTCCCTCTCCCGGCTCCATCTAATGTACTCCTCCTTCTGCATACACCCAAAAACACAAAAAGGAGTAAGTTAGTACTAAAATCTAGTTGGAAAAACTAGTAAAAACACGTAAAAATTTTATACATGCAAAAACAAGTTAAAATTTGCATTATTTTGTCCTCTGTCACGGACCGCCACCCTATGCAGAGTGCGGTGGTTCCATAACCACCACCTTCTAAGGTGGTGGTCCGTAACCGCCACCCTGCATAGGGTGGCGGTCCTATCCCATAAAACCAAACGGGCCATAAGCCCTAAAAATGCTTAAAAACAAGCAAAACACCTTTTTAATGAAAAAAAACCTACCCTATGGGTGCCCCCCCTAAAGACACATTTAAAACTAACATTTTCAAAAATGATCCCCCCAAGGGAAAGATTTTATCATTTCACATTTTAGGTTTAAAAACAATAAATCGAGAAGAACTAACCTGAGACTTCGTGGGTCGATGTTCCACTCTCGGAGGCATGATCACTATCTCACCATGAACATTTTGACTATACTCTCATAAAAACCATCACCGTGGGTCCCAGAGCTCAAAAATCTATCAAATCAATCCATGTAAATGAATAGTAAAATGACTTCGATTTTATATAAATAACCCTCTTAATTTGATTTTGAATGTCTTTTGCGTAGGGTCGGAGCACTGATGGAGGTAAGTTCTAAACCTCGCATAGATGGTAAGTCCTCTTTTCTTATCAATTCAGCCTTATTTCTCAATTTGTTTTATCTATCTGCACTTGAGTCCCTTTTTCATTTTTTATAGGTAGGATCTTGGATGGTGACTTTCCAGCACATGGCGTGTCAGGTATAGCTCCTAACTCCCCATTTCGGGACCACCATACTCGGATCCACCATTTTATGCCTCTTCATGGCTAAAATGCTTCTCTAGAGGGGAAATATGTATGTACCTAAAATTGTAGGGTATTGCACCACCGGAATGATGTTACACATGCCCCAATGATGATACGAAGTCTCCTTGTAAGGTGTTGAAATCCAGAAAGGCTCGCCATGTATACGCTTGTACCCCGCATGCCCCGCTCAGCCTCTGCATGCCTTGTTTTCCCCTTTTCCCCCTTTTTCTTGCATTTTTGTCTTGAGTGTGAAGGAACCGCCCCCCCTACAGGTGGCGGTCCCATGACCGCCACCCAGGATAGGCGGCGGTCCCGTGCGCCACCTGCCTGGGGCAACGGTTTTGTTCTATTTTCTAGATTCTTCCGACGATCATGTCAAATGTAAATCTTCAAATTTACATGCTTTCTTCAACCACTTTGGCTTGCATTAATGTTTTTGGTGCTCCCAGGAATAGTGTTTTTCCTTTGTTTATAGTAAAAGAGATCAAATGGGAGTTACCCTCTAGTAAATGCATTGGTTATAAATAGCCAGCTTGTTTTCAAGCAAATGGCCCCTCATCCTCTCAATTCTCTTGTTCTATTTTTTCAATTCCTTGCTTAGAATTCTGTTAGTTTCATGTTTTGCTTCCATTGTTGGCATTTTAGAGGTCATATCATCTTCTTGTTTTAAGTCTTGTTCATTCTTTACTGCATACAATCAGTTTAACATAGAATAGCTTCATTTCTAGACTAGAATCCATTAAAGTTGTAGGTTTTGTTTTGTCACAAGGATAGTTTCTGAAACTCTCGGTACACTTGTGTTGTATTCTTGTAATAAATCCCACTAGGAATTGCATAGTCAAGCTCTGTTCACTTGCGCTATCCCTCTCCTACTCGCATTATATTCGGTCTATATCCAAAGTTTGCCATTGTTCGATTGCTTTATCTTTTGTTGATACTATCATATACACACTTTGGATTCATGAGGACATGAAGGAATGAGGAGATCACTTGAGGGGATGAAATCACACACAACTAGATTTACCACTATTCTATAAATGCCAGGTTTGAGCTATCAAAGTTCTAGTTACAACATATCAAATAGAGTAGTGAATTATTTTATTTCAGTTAAAATTTCACTCTCGATATCACCAGGGAAGCTATGGGGATTGATAGTTTCTAAGAAACTGTGATTCATTCCTCACTTCTAAGGTAGGATCGAGAGCCTTTCAAATTCAAAATATATAGTTGCTTAGATATTTAGGATAAAATCACAACTACACAGGCAAATAGCCATACCAGGCTACGTTGCTTGTTTTATTCTATTATTAGATTAGTTGTTCATTTTATAGATATACTAGAGTAGCTGCTCTTTAATTTCATTAAAATACATCATTGAAAATAAAAAAATAGAAGAATGCTTACATAGTGTAAATACCTCTTTCATAATCAGTTTATTAATGTTAGTTAGAGGTTGAATCATTTTGTATGACAATCACAGGACCTAGAGAGCCTAGAGAATATATATTTGAACCCATAGTACCTCAACCAAATTTACCCATGACTTTAGCTGATATAGATCAGGACCTTAGGATACAAGTCTTTCGAGCAACAACAAACTTACAAGAAATTAGTGAGCAACTAAGAGGATTAAATATCGAAGATGACAAAGCTTACACATTCTGGTCAAACCATCCAAACTATAGATTGCCTTGATAAAACACCTGAATGACTATGTAAGGGTTCGAATGAGAACAAACATTTGGTTGTGATCCTTTGGTTCCACATCCTAATGTAGGAGACCTCCTCATTGACATAGACACTAGCTTATGTATCCAAGTTTCCAAAACACTTATTAGGTACTCGAGAAAATCATACAACTTCTAGTTCTAAACGTAGAGGTTGAAAAGGCATACGATTATTGGATAGTTGGGAGAAGGGATTGATTCTTCACATGACCATAATAGGTCCACAACAACCATAAACTCATGGTTGTGATCCCCAAATCCCACAACCCAATGGGCCTACAAACCAGTCAAGTATTGACACCGGCTTGTGAATGCTGGTATTTAGATCTTCACCACTCCCACCGGATATTATAACACAATTTTCTATATTAAATATAGAGGCCAATCAATCTAATATTTTCTAGGCTAGACTAGAAAACCACCCATAGTTCACTACAAATCCATTAAACCACCTACCACTACTTTCATGACCTTGTCTGGAGATATATACAAAGCTCCCACAGGTCACTTCCCACGTATCCAACAACCAAGAAATAGGATCTCGGCAGAGCTCGACATCGATTGGAGCCTCGAGCAGCCATTATATCCGAACGAGCCATTACACCAATCTAGGTTAGGAGGGCCTTCTTCCTTAGATTCATAGATTCCATTATTACGTATTGAGGATTTAAGATTACCCGATTAGCTTATACATATCTATCCACATTCAACATTCACCCGGTTGTTGACCTGAGAGATGTATGAGAAAGACCTATTTGTAGATTCCCATGACCTCAAGAGAAGGTCGAAAAAGTGTGAGAGGAGTCACATGATTCTTATTTAATCCTAGGCATGTGAGGTGGTGATAAGAAAAGTGGGTGCTTATGGGACAGTGGTAATAGTCAATGGGTGATAAAGAACTTGGTTCAACAATAGAATGGTCAAAGATGTAATATGTTAAGGGGCTCAGGTTCGGGTTTACCATCAAGTGAAGATAAACAATAAGCACCTGATCCATAGGTATGGGTAACGATATAGGGTCCAAGCCAATTAGGAGAAAATTTACCCCGTAGATGTTTCTTAGCTTTGGTGACATGTTGATTTTCCTTTCGATGATATCTCGACTTGGATGGCTCAAGGGTGACCCAATTTTCTTAAGCACATTTGATGCGTTTTTGGTATATTTGGAGGTGATCTAAAGCATGTAGACATCATTCATCTAACAACTCTAGTTGTGCCAGACGATCTTGGTGAAATTCATCATTGGTGAGCATGTCTTTGAGTGATATGTGGAGAGATGGGATCTAGACTTCGAGAGGCAAGACAACCTCGGTACCGTAGACCAAAGAGAAAGGTGTAGCAAGAGTAGTCGATGCATGAATACTATTACAATATACCCATAGGGAAAAAGGAATGTGTTATGCCAATCCTTCCTAGTATTGTTGACCACTTTCATGAGGATTTTGTTTAGGGTTTTGTTAGTTGATTCATCTTGGCTATTGGTTTTAGGTAATAAGGTGAAGAAAAACTAAGCTAGATTCCAAAGTTATCACCGAGTTTTGAAGGGTTTTGTTTTTGAATTGTTTTCCATTATCAGTGATAAGGTGATGAGGAACACTGAAGTGATAGATAATGTGATGGTTGATGAACTCAAAAATCTTCTCAACTTTGGTAGAGATGAGGGGAATGGATTCTACCCATTTGGTGTAGTATTCAGTAGTGGTTATGATCCATTGGTGGTATTGGGAAGAATGAGGGTTGATCTCACCAATGAGATCGAGGCCCCATTGAGAAAAGGGCTAGAGGTCTCGTGTGACTTGTAAGGCATGACCCGAGGTGTGATGAAGGTTCGAGTGTTGTTGACATTTCACACATCATTTGACATAGTCACAACAATCATGGTTGAGGGTGGGCCAGTAATAGACGAGGCATAAGATACGTTTGGAAACAGCTAAGCCATTGATGTGAACCCCACAAATGCCATCGTGTATTTATTTGATGGTATAGGGTATTTGAGCTAGTGAGGCATTAGAGAAGGATCCCATCAAAGCCACACTTATAGAGGAGACCTCCCATGATTACGTACCAGAGACTTTTTAGAGGAAGGCACATCAGCCATTGCGGGTAAGATCTAAAGGAAGGATGGAATGGGAGAGGTAGTCAAAGTATTATTGGTACCAAAGTTCTGATGGGTCAGTGGTAGGTTTTTTGATGAGGTTGACACCGTGAGAGAGGTAGGAAGGTGATTGCAACCTTTGCACAAGAACAAATATTTGTGAATCAGTAGGTGATGAGGGTATTTTCAAGGTGAGACAAACCATGGTATTGGAAAACTTGTTTGTAGAGCAGGGGGATGGTTTGTAGGTTATAGTGGGTGAAGGTGGTTAACAAAAGGTCTACATGGTGTTTATACCATTGTAATTCCTCATTGTTACATTGGTAGATTCCATTGACCATATTTACTACCAACTTAGAATCATTGAAGATATTAATGGATTTAACATCTAGGGTTCAAGTGGTTTGGAGACCTAGTATGAGTGCTTCATATTCGGTGATGTTGTTGGTACACTCAAAGTCAAGTTTGAAAGAAAGGGGTATGGGTTCACTATCATGTGGAATGAGGATGATTCCAGCTCCATCCCTGTGTTGACACTTAAATCCATCAAAGAATAAGGTCATTTGATAGTGTAGAGGTTCCTTAGCAGGTTCGTCAAGGGAAAGGGTAGTAATGGATTCATCGGGGAATTCAAAGTTGCTAGGTTGGTGGTCAGAGAGTGGGGCATCAGCCAGTTGATCGGTGATAGCCTAACCCTTGATTGATTTTTGGTGAAGAAAGGTGATATCCAGATCAGCGAGTAGCATGAGCCATCATGAAATGTGTTAGCTTTGGAATGGTTAAGAGTACATGTAATACAAGGGTCGGTGTTGGTTATGACGAAGGTGGTGTGGTTAAGTAGGTAGTGGTGAATTTTGGTGGCCACGAGGACTAAAGTGAGACATAAATTTTCTGCATGTGTATATCTAGTCTTGTAATCCACAAGGGTACGACTTATGTAATAGACCACTTTCTCCCTATGTTGGTCGTCACGGTGAGTGAGCATGGCGCCCAAGGAATGGTTGATGGCAGAAATGTAGAGGTAGAATGGTTGGTCATCCTTAGGAGGGGTAAGGATGGGTGGATGTAATAGGTATGCTTTCAAGGCTTCAAAAGCTTTATGATAGTTCATGTTCCAATGGAAGGTGATATCCTTTTTAAGGAGGTGGTGGAAGGGTTCACAATGATCTAATAATTGAGAAATAAAGTGACAGATAGATTGTAGTTTTCCCTGCAAACTACGAAGTTGGTGGAGGTTAGTGGGTGGAGGCATCTCGAGGATGGCCTTGATTTTGGCTGGGTCAACTTCAATGCCTTGCAAGGAAACAATGAAGCCTAAGAGTTTACCTGATAGGACAAAAAGACATAATTCTTAGGTTGAAGGTGTACGTAATATTGGATGAGATGGTCAAAGATGATTTTGAGAATGGGTAAATGTTTAGTGTGACTTTTGGATTTTCCTAAAAGGTCATCGACGTAGTCTTCAGGATATGATGCATGATGTCATGGAAGATGTAGGTCATGGCTCATTGATAGGTGGCACCTACGTTCTTGATCGAAGGGCATGATGTGATAGTAGAAGGTCCCCCAAGGGGTAATGAAGGTGGTTTTGTGTTGATCCTCAAGTGCGAGTAATATTTGATTATAACCTAAGAACCCATCCATGAGAGATAGCATCTCATGTCCATGGCGGTGAGGTCAACTAATTGGTCGATACTGGGTAGAGGAAAGTCATCTTTAGGAAAAGCTAGGTTTAGGTCACATAATTCGGTGCATATGCAGAGTTCCCCCATTACTTTGGTAATGGGAATGATGTTGGAAATCTATTGCAGGTAGTCGATTGGTAGGATGAAGGAGATAGAGAGGAGGCACTGGAGCTCTTCTTTGATGAGAAGGGAAATGCATGGGTGTATTTTGTGTAGCTTTTATTTTATGGGTTTAGCATCAGGTAAGGTGACGATATTGTGGACCATGATGTTGGGTTCAATACGGGAATATCATCATATGACCAAGCAAAAGTGTTGTTATGGTCATGGAGAAAAGAAGTGTAGGCTTCTTGTTCAATGAAGTCCAAAGATTGGCCTATCTTTAGAATGCAGGGGTCATCTAATGTGTGGATGTTGATGTCAATGGTGGATTTTTTTATCATGTTTTGGGCCTCAAAAGGTAGTGTGTGGTGGAGATAGGAATCCTCCATACCCAAGTAGGTGAGAATGGATTCGTCGTAATGACATTGTACAATGTTGATAGAAGGGGTGTCATCATCAATCATATCATGATAGAGGATGAGAAAAGAAGTAGGATCCTCACCATCTCATTGAATGGTGATTAGTCCCAAGGAATTGGTGTTTATGGAAAAAAGGTAGGAGGAATAGACTCTGGGTCTATAAACTCTGCGGGTGATGTAGGTGAACTAGGTGAGGGGCTGTGAGGTTGAGGCACCTCTATAATGAGGTTGACATAAGATTGTTTAAGCACATGCTCAACAAATCCCATCTCACTACGGTCCTTGTGCTTGTGAGTAGTGCAAGGGATAACAATGTGATGGCCTTGTTCATAAAGACCAAATCCAAAACCATTCCAAGCACAACGGTGTAGGAAGGTATGGGAAAAGCGTAGGTTGGTTAACGAGGGAAGGGTGGTGGTAAATGGTAGGGTTGGGGTATGTGGTTTAGAAGTCTAGGTGGGAGTGTTGATACCTCCATAGGTCATATTTTTGTGGAGGTGTGAGGGTCCATAGGTGAGAACTTTGCCAATGTGGGGGTCATAATGGGGATGTTGCTGAAGGTTTCCATACTCTTGTGGGGTACGGAAAGTGTCAACATTGTAGAGGTGGTACTCCCCCAATGTCAGGCATTGAAAAACACCTTCTAGTGGTTTAGTATCCAGAATGTGGGTGGTGGGAATGGATGTCTCTATGAGGGATGGAGATGAGGAGGTTGCGGGTTGTGGCGCAGTGGATGGTTCTACAGGAGTTGTTGTGGTGGTGGTAATAGGTGATGTAGGGGTCGAAGAAGAAGAAGTAAAAGTGGTGGTAGCTGAAGTAGAGGCGACATCGGGGGTAGTGATAGGTATAAGGACATTGTTAAGCAAAGTATAACATGTTACATGTTTTGAATGGGGAAGGGTCAGGGGGAATGGTGTAGTTGTTTCCTTCATGTTCAAATTTGAGACAATGATGAAGGGTGGAGGGGACACATCCCATGGCATGAATCCAGGGTCAGCCAAGGAACATGTTGTATTGGAACTCTCCTTCCAGGATGTAGAAGAGTTTAGGGATGCTACGGGGACCAACACGAATGTGTAGGATCATTGTCCCCAAGGTAGTGGTTATGGCATCATTCAAAGAACACAACATAATTGGGTCATTATGCATGTAATTGGAAAGAATGCACATTTGATTGAATGCGTGAGAGGAGATGATGTTAATGTTATCTCCACCATCTATCATAATACTTTGAACATGTTTATTGTTGACAAAGGTAGAGATGAACAAGGTGGAATCAGGGTCCTCCATTTGGTGAGGTGTGATCTCATCGTCAGAGAAAGTGAGGTCAACCACCTGAGATGAGGTGACAGGTGTCAAGGTGAGAGGTGAAGAAATAAGGGAGGCCACATTGTGTGATGTGATGATGGATGCAACTAGTGTGGGGTCATTAGGTGGGACCTCAATGGATTATAGGACCTCGATGATGGCTTGGTGGTGAGATTCATAAGTTTGGATTAGGTCATATAAGGACATTTTGAGCGGTGATTGATGGAATTTTTTTATCATGGTGTGATGGGATTTCCCATTGGAAATAGGGAAGGCAGGTCTGTGGATGGTAATTTTAGGTGTGGGAACATGTGCAATGTGAGGTATAGGTGAGGTAATAGGTTTTTCTACTCTTGATTTTCCCTTATCACGTTGAACCCAAGTGGCTATTCGAACCATATTGATTTTGAATATCGGTGGTGGGTAGGAAGGGTATGGTGCTTGGGGTGAGGATGGTAATAATATAGAAGGGGTGATTATGGTGGTGGGAGGAATCGAGATATTTTTCTAAAAGATCGTCCTCCATGAAAAGTTGTAGGAGTGATTTAAGATCTTGGAAATCCTCCACATTATGCCCTGGTGCACGATGGTAGGCACAAATCTGGGAGTCATCAAACCATTTTGGTTTTGTTTTGAGTGGGTCGTAGGGATGAATGGGTGGTAAGGTGATGTGTGAAGAGGCCAAGTATGTTAGCAAGGATAATCGCATAGGATCCTACCATTGGGTTACATTGTGAAGTGATTCTAGTTTTGGGTGAGGAATTTGGTAGTGACTTAAAAGTGGGTTCCACGGGTCATGGTGTGGGGGTGGTCTTGGTAGTTTGGGTATGTTTAGGCTTGGGTTGGGGTATAGGTTGCATTTTGTTAAGTAAACATGCGGTGGATGATTTGGTTTTTGGTTTAGGTGTAGCTTTGGGAGGTGGTGCGGTGAGTAATGTAGGATGATGGTGCTATGAAGAGGGTTATGCCAAAGATGGGAGAGGATGGGTTATCCAAGGTGAGAGGGGTAACACTATGGGGGTAGGGGTAATAGATGATAGCAAGTGGTTGGTGTTTCCTAGTAGGTAAAGGAAAATTTGTATGGTTAGGTAGAAGTAAATGAAGTGGTAATTGGGTGGTTATTGACTTTTGGCTATACTGTGTGCAATCAATTTTGTGGTTAGAGTCGATGGGTGAGGGCCCAAGAGGGATGGTAGTGGTGAAGGTGATAAAGAGGTAGTGGGTGATGCTAGTATTGATGTCCGGGGTGGTTGGTTTTTTTTTGGTAGGGGTGTATTTTTAGTGAAGGTGATAGAGGGGGTAGTTAGATAAATCTTGATTGTTGGATGTGTAATGATTGATGTGGGTTTTACCCCCAGGATACAAGATATTGTGGATATTGATGAGGGTTTGGGAAGTGAGGACATAGATGATGCAAATGATGAAGGTGTAGGTATGGTTAGAGGTAAGATAAGAGGTGTTGTAGGCACCTCCGCGGGTGGGATTGGTATGGATGTTGCCACTATTATAGGGTAAATAGTGGGTGAGTTGGTGGGAAATGTCTACATCTGTGTGGAGATAGGGATTTGAAGGCATTCCCAAAGTAACAAATGATCAACATACTCTAGAGGGTCCATCGAATGGGGTGATGAGGAGAGGAATGGGATGAGGGTCAATTTGGTGGTGATCCCTATAAATGGAATTGATATCTGTGAAACATGGAAGCCCTCTACATCTGATTCTATAGGAAGGATAGATGAGAAGAGATATTTTAATGTCGTAGGAGATGGTAGCGGGTGCATTGCGTTCGAAGATGGGCTCTTCTTTGTGGTGAAATGTGGGCTAGGTAGGTGGAGTAGGATCTTCTATGAGGCATGTTGAGGTAGATGAAGGAGAAGGTATTGCCAACTCCTCGGTGGGTATGGAAGAAGGTGTCAATGGTGATTCGTCAAGTATGAGGGTAGGAGGGTTAATGACATGGTTAGGTATGGTAGTTATGACGTCCAAAGAAGAGGAATCTGTTTACACAAGACTACCCTCGCTTGATAGTAGTGAAGAGGGTGAAGATGGTGGTGAAGGTAAAGGCATATGTTTGATAAGTTCTTTTTAGGTGTGGTTGGGGGTATGGTGCAAGTGGTATGGGTAGGACATCGAAGATGGCATGAACCTCTTGGGTATTGTCACTATCGATGGAAGAATGGTTGTGTTGGGTGGAGGGTGTATGATTAGGAAATGGTTTTTGGAAGATGTGAAGGTTTTGGTTTGCAGGTGTGTTGGGATTTTCCAGAACGAGATCTCCTCTATCTAACATTTCTTGGACAATGGTTTTGAAGGTGATGTAATTGTTGGTGTTGTGCCCTCGGTACAATGGTAGTCACAGATTTTGTTTTCCCTATACCATGAGGGTATCGGTGTGTAGGATCAAAATCAAAGTATGGTTTGATAATAAGAAGAGTGATAGCCCCTGTGTTCAAGAGTTTTTCCAGAATAACAGGGTATGGTTCAGCGATGGGGGTATATTTATTTTGTTCATTTTTGAAGAGGAATGTTTGTACTAGCAAGAGGTTAGGCAGAGGTTTTGGCAAGTTGGATGGGTGAGGTGGGCCACCTTCAAGACCACCACATGGGTAGAGCCTTTGGCTCTAGGAGGGTTGAGAGGAGTGGTTGGTGGTGTTTTGGTAGTGGAAGAGGGTTCTTTTGGTTTAAAAGGAGCACCTTTGTTGCGCAATTGAATTATTTTCTCTTTGATGGTTCATATTTCAAGTTTTCGGGACATGGTGAACACCTCATCAAATGTACAAAACATCTAGATTTGTAAGGTGGATGAGATGTGGCAAGCACAAGCCTTTATAAAAATATCTATTAGTTTGGTTTGTGGTAAGGGGAATGTGAGTTGATTGATTAGGCCATGCTAGTGAGAAACAAAGTCTATGATTGACTCATCATCATATTGACATGTGGTATACAAGTCAATCATGGTGACTTTCTTGACTACATTGATGGAGAAATGGTCCAAAAAGGCTTGGACCACCTGATTAAAGGAGAAGATAGAGTGCTTAGGTAGAGCACTATACCAATCTAGGGCTTGTCCACTGAGGGACATAGGAAATGTTCTTAATAGAAAGAATCGTTATGACCAATGAGATAACACATGTGTCTAAAATACCTCAGATGTTGTTGTGGGTCTTCTTTGCTATTGAATCTGTTGAATTCTAGCATTTACTAGTGTGGGGGTATGGGGGTTAGGAACAGAGAAATGAATAGGCTCATTATAGATCTCCTCATAGGTCAAAGATGTACGCAAGCTAGAAAGATATGGTTCTCTTGTTTACATTTTATCCATCATCATTTTAACAATATAAAGGGTAGGTTCTGATGGAGGATGACTTCCTAAAGGAGGGGGAGGAAGGTATGAAGAGTACAATGTAGAATGAATCACTTTATGTGATGAAGTGGCATATGAAAACTATGGAGGTATATGTGACGAGAAGGATGAGGAAGGGTAATATGTCAAATAATAGGTAGAAGCTACCGGTGGAGGTTAAAAGTGGGTGTACATAGGAGGGTCGGGGGTGACCACCCTAGTATCAATGGGAAGAAGTGATTAGAGAATATATAGGACTAAATTCTAAAGGGGGTATGGTTTTCTTATACTAGCGGTATTTGAGATGGAGTGGGTATGTAGGTAGAGGATGACATGGGGCCACTTGGACTAATGGCCATGAAGGTGGGCATGATAGATGTCATAGGGGGTGAAGACATCGGAGGTGTGGTAAATTTCGTATAGGGGGTGGATACTATTGTAGTAGGTTTGAGTTATGGCACCACTAGTGGTAAGATAGAAGTAGGTGTTGGTACCTAAATTTGTTCTCCTTTTTAGTCTGAGCAGCATCAAAAATATGGTATGAAGCTTGAAGTCAAATAGATCACGATGTGTGTCATTTTGTAGTGGGGATGTGATCTAACTGGCACTCAGATTTGTAGAGAGATGGATAGCACTTTGAAAGGATTTGATCTGACCCTCACTATTTTAGGTTGTTCCTTTCAACCAAGGTAAGAGAACCTACATTGTAACCCCAAAATGGTGAAGGAGATGAAGATATCCCTCAATTTATGCAAATAGTATGAAAATGCCTTGGGAAAATATGATCAACACTCCAAATCTAACTTTCACAAGTTGTCACTCCCAGATTATGGAGATATTTTCAATGCAAGGCAAGGGTTACTAGAGACATTATATGATCCTGATTTTCTTTGTGCATTTTTGTAAATGGATTGTATTCTTTTGTTGACACAAAATGCAATGCAGGGGTAGTATGGGTAGGATTAGTTTGTTTGAATGAATTTTTTGGTGGGGTGTTAACAAGAAAATTTGGGATATATCAGATCTTTAACAACCTCTACAATACTTAAACAACTATCGAGATAAAATCCTTTAAATAATCAAGACATTCTTTCAACTAGAAGAGGCATAAATGGAAGCCCAAGTAGCACTCATCACACAATATTTGAGAACTCACCACAAAAGATTGAAGTAAAGAACTCAATTAAACACAAAAATCCTTGATCAAACCACACCTAAGGTGCCCCCAAATGCTTACAAGCAATCTCTACAGTCAAGGAAGGTAAAGTGATTTTAAATTTGTTTATCTCCTTATCAGATGAAGGCTCTTTTGAATATGAGATTGCAAATTCCACTAAACTATCAACCAGAAATGGATATCCTGTGTGATTTCTAAAGACTTTCAATGTAAGATTGCAACAAGAACAATGAAAACTATTTGTAGGCATTTAAAAATGATAACAAACACCATATTGCCCAGAAAAACATAGATTAACTCAAAAGCTTGTTAGATTCATCAACAAGGGAGAGTTTCATGAACAATCTCAGAGCTGTGTGATGGCTATACACTTGTAACCAACTCACATACATGAAGATCCAACACAAAAGAAATTATCCTGGTTCTTTGGTGGGTTTCTCAGAAGATGAGATTTCTCTCAGAATTTTCTCATGATTTTAAATTTTTCCCGACCTCTTTACAATTTCTCCAAAATGCATTATATACCTCATGCCACATTGGATCCTTCTTTCCCAAGAAAATAATATGCCATGGGATCAAGTTTGTTACAAAACAATCCTCATGATTCAATGAAAATGACATCAAACAGAAAAACATTCGCAAGTTGCCAGGTGTGCCCAAAAAGATTAAATCATTACAAATATTTGGATCATTATCCATCTTGGAGGCATGTTTTTCATCATTGAGGCATGTAAACACCTTTTACTCATCATTTTCACCTTTTTACCTTTTCAAATTACCTCTGCAACTTTTGATTTTGTCATTTCATGTTTTTAGATAGATTAGGAAAAATTTATTTCAAAATCACCTCAGATCAAAGAATTAAGCCATGAAACTGATGTCAATGATCTTGGAAGGCCAAGATGACACAAAATCACTATAAATTTGATGAATTTTGATGCAAAAATCATGATTCCAAGCTTCTTGGAGCTCCCATGGTGGTCAAAACAAATGGATGCACAACAACCATTGATCTTATCCATCTTTTAATCCTAGCCCTCCACATGGAAGATGCGGACTTAGAAATAAGCTTGAGTTACCTTTTTAATTTTTTGGATAAGGCCGGACACATGGCAAAAAATGATTGGATTGGGCCTAGTTTTAAAACATTTACTTTATGACCTTTTGAAAATTTGGAAAATTTTCATTTTGTCCTGCCCCTCTGCCTTTGAATTTTGGAACTAACACGTGGCACATGGTGGGTCCCATTGGGATCGTGTTTCAATTATGTGTATTTTGACCATTTTTGGAAAATTGGATAATTTTCACTTTTTTACCCCATGGGCCCTCACCTCCAATTTCTCCCTCGCCACGTGTCTCCTTGTGATTCGTCGCGGGCTAACGCTCCAAATTTTGATTATGAGTCTTTTTTCCAAAAGGGAAAAATTTCCCTCCTACCTGCAATGGCCTACCGACCCACCTTGTCCTCTGCCACATGTCACTTGATGATTCGCTAGTGGGCCAATGCTTCACATTTTGATTTTAAGCCTTCTTTGCAAAAGGGAAAAATTCTCTCCTGCCTCCATCGACCCACCGACTCACCTTATCCACTCAACCTGCCATGTGTCACTCATTGATTTTCTTGTAGGCTCGCGGCTTAAACTTTTTCCTTAACCCCTTTTTCCAAAAAGGGAAAAATTTCTTGTTTCCCTTTGTGACCCACACTTCCCTCTGACCCTGTTGGACACGTGTCCACTCCTGAGTGGCTGTAGGGTTTCGGGCCAATTTTTGACTTTTAAAATTTTCACAAAGTAAAGTCAAAATCTCAAAGGGGATCTAACCACCGACATCCCCCTGCTAAACAAAACATGCCACGTAGGCAAATTTGGAAACAACAGTCCCTGGGCCCGAAAATGCCCCATTGTCAAAAAAGCAAAAAAGAAAAGTTACAACACTTCCCCACCGCACCTTGGCCAATGAAAACCCACCACGTTGCCAATACCTTTAGAGGATGAATTTGATGGGAAAATGATGCCCTGTATGACCGTCAAAATGCAAAAAATTCAAAGGATGCCCTAGAATTTAATTTTTCACCAAGGATGGTAGATTTTTGATTTTAAATCAACTAAAGCATGATTTTTGAACATTTTCAACCTTTGGATTGGATTTTCAAATACAAACAAGTATGAATTGATCAGTTTCAATTTTTTCATGAATCTGGTAAGAGGGAAAAAATGACACAACCTACAAAATTGGAAAAACTAGGGCACAAAAATAGGCAAACTTGGATCATTCTTTAAAATTAGGGAAAACAAGGAAGTTTGTGAGCATTTTTAAAGCATTTCAATTTGGAGAGGAAGAATTACAGACCATCAAATCAAATGATAAAACATTTTTTGAGCGAGATACAAATTTGAAATTTTAGGGCAACATGGTGCAAGATCAAAAATGGCACTAACATCGGCTCTTACTTGCAGATGGGCACTCCTAGTGAGTGCCACAAGGACAAAATCTAGACCAAGTGCCAAAATATCCATTGGGCACATGGAGTCAATACGCAAGGTAGTCAAAAACTAGAACCATCATTCAAAAACGAGTTGAGAAGCTGACAAGAATGGTTACAAATAAGGGCAAACCACACACAAACAAAACAAAAAAAACAAAGAAAAAAACAAATACTATACAATTTACAATTGGTGCATACCTTAGATTTAGGGATTAATCCAAGAAATGCTTCAAATGTTTGCCATTAATAGGCGGTTCGGTAATTTTCCAAGTTCTTGAGAAAGAAGGTATGTTCACCAATTTTGATATCAATGGCATAAGGGCCCATCCATAATGCATCAAATTTTCCTTGATTTCCCTTTTCTTCATGCCTATTATCGACAACAAAACCAAATCTCCAACATTGAAGGCTCTAGGAGTGACCTTCTTGTCGAAAAATCTCTTAAATTTTTGCTGAATTTGACATGCCTTTGATGGGATGCTCTTCTCTCCTCATCAAGCTCAATAATCCAATTGATCCTTGATTCATATGGGCCAATATTTTGATCTTCCAACTGTTGGGAAAACTGAAATGAAGATAATTACAGGTGTAAGGGTAGAAAATCCTGAGTTCCATACACCAATTCAAATGGGCTTTTACCAGTAGCTCTTTTAGGAGTTATCCTATCAGCCCAAACTGTAAATTTCAATTGTTCACCCCATTTCTTCTTGTTTTTCTCCAAGGTTCTTTTAATGATTTTCAAAAAATTCTTATTGCTGGACTTAGATTTTCCATTCCCTTGGGGGTTATAGTTTGAAGAATATGTTAGATTGATTCCATATTCATTGCACATTGCCATCAAAGACTTAGCTCTAAAACACATGGCCTTATCGGCCATAATCTTGACCTGGCACACAAAATTTGCATATGATATTATTCAACAAGAAGTCCATAACAACTTGGTGTGTTGATTTCTTGGTGGGTATCACCTCTACTCACTTTGTACAATAATTAGTGGCTACAAGTGTAGACACTAAAATTAGGTCACACTCCCCTTTTGTCCCTCAACATATATGAACCCTTTATTACATTTACCTAGCCATGACCCCCCTTCACCCCACTAATATTAATTTAATTAATTTAATGCATTATCCTCACTATATTTATTATTTAAATATCTTATTTAAATAATATCACCACATCTGATTCACTTAGACACCTCACCAAGCCACCTCAACCTAAGACATGTTCTTAGTAAGTTATCATAACTAACTAAGACTTACCCAAACCCTAAAACTCAATGCCTACATTCCCTCTAACCACATTCCTACATGCTCACAAGAAGCTCCTATTCTAATCGTAGGATAACGACATGAGATCTAATAAAATCGGGAGGATCTTCCTAAGTTTACTAAACCTAGGAAATCTGCCTTGACCAATGTCGGTTACCCCTAACCATTGCGAGTTAAGATGGAATCACTATCGGTTACCATTTTAACCCCAAGACAACCTTATTCTCAAGGTTGGAAGTTGGAAAACATTGGGAGAAAGTTTGAGAAAGAACACATCTCAAAGAGATAACGCATATTCGAGAGAGCCAATTCCGGTGAAAATTCGTATCGAGGAAGGAGATTGAGCATTTACCCTTGCATGACCATCCCATCCATGATTTGATCTATCCAAGCAAAGATAAGTGTACATGCAGCCCATGTAGAAGATTTTATTTAGTTTGTGATCACTTACGACCTTCAAACCCATCATCAGCAACTCCATCCCTCACACACAGGCCTTCAGAAACAAAATCCAAGTAAGTACAACATCATACTTTCTGGTTATTTCATTTCATCGTCATTTTATCATCCATTGTTTATCTTTCTCCCTATTTACCTTCTCCACATTTTCACCTCCATATGCCCATTAAAACCTTGCAAAATCCTACTCCAGTCACCCAATACCTCATCATAACCAACCAAAGTCCTTTGTGCAATCAAAAGGATACCCACCTATTCTGTGACATTTCAAGATCTCATAAGTAACCGACACCAATTATACCTAACTGCCGTTGGTCACCCTTGACCTATACCGGTATCTATGTTTTCCCACACATCCCTAAACATAGACCTACCCACCTAATTTCACCCCACCCTCCTTCACCTATGACCTACCCAAGACCTTTATCGGACTGCAGAGACCCGAACCAATTATTTGACCTTTGGATTCTATTCTAGCTTAGCCTGTTAGATTAGATCTATTTCTTATTGTGTTTTTAAGTGAGATACCTAAATCATTTCAAAATAACAATAGGATTTACTTTTACAACATTGAATTGTTTAAAATAGTGGACTGACAACCATCTAGGAAGTATCATACTTCCCAGATCTAGCTCACGCTAGGCAGTTCACTACCCATATTGTTTAATTCCTTCTAGTGGTCTTGTTTTCATTACAAGTAGTTCCTCCTAGCCAAAAGGAAGCTCTCACAATCAGTTGTGGATTCGGAATTCATATGCACACAACAACCCATAAACCAATATTTGAATAGGTATTCCTCCTATGCCCGTTACCCTATCTATTTAAATCAACACTTTAAAGAAATAATTTAAGAAAAAGGTGAAAAATTTTGGCACACTTGGTGGGACCCATCCGGGGTTCCTTCCATTTCATTCATTCCTAGGAAAAAATTGTTTATCTGTTTCCCTTCTAAGATTGTACACACTAATTTTCTTCCTTGGTAATCCACCTCTTCTTTCTACTTGCTCTAAAGGAAATTTTTCTTTTGGTGTAACTAAAAAGAATCATTTCTTCATGTTTTTTACATTGTAGTGAAAGAGCATCCCTCTTCCTCTTCATATTATTATGTCATCCAATTTCATATTTTCAATTTGGGTTTAAAAAAAGTGCATTCCATTCTGATTTATTTCATTAGCTCACATTAATTAAGGGTAACCTATATGTTGGAAGTCATGACCAGCTGATGGTTGACAAACGAATCATAGAAAAGCACTTCTATCCTTTTCTCTTTCTCTGAGTCTTACCAAACCACACAAAAATTCAAAATACATACATTCTTAAACAACATCCTACTGGAAGAAGCTGTAGGTGATCACATGATCATGGCACAGTGGGCACCTAGCTCATTTGCTTTGTCAATTCATACTTCAGAGCGAAACCCGTCCCCACCATTTCATACCGAAACCTCACCTTTTAGATCTCCTTCTTTGTAGGAAGCCATCCTCACCAAAAACTCTATTTCACAATTCATGTGTCAGTCCTTAAATAACATAAGCTACACAAACATAATAGAAAAGGAACTCCTAGGATCATATTTTCTTAGTGTTTTTGCTTGGCTTGCATTTTGAGGTGAGAGATCATGTTCGTCACTTTCTTGTTCATCCTTGCATGCTCCTCATCATAGCTGGTGTATTCGGCTTCACTGAGTGTGCCTGGGCCATATCATCATCATTTCTAGAATTATGGGTCGATTCTACATCATATTTTAATTCACAACCACTTTCTTTCATCACTGTTTCAATTTCATAGTAACCATCATTGGTTACCTCTGACCACCATCGGTTATACCCAACCAACATTGGTTCCAGGTCCTTTTGCTAATCTACTCAAAAGGACATATTACTTCACTTTCTTCCACTTTTCACAGTCTCTATCACTATCATTATTCCCATTGACATTTTAAACATCTTTAGATTTGGCATACTTGTCAAATTTTACCTTCTACCTCGTTTTTACTTACTATCCATTTTCTACAATGACCGGTAATGGTTATCCCTGACCAACGTTGGTTTTCCCTAACAAAATCAATTAACCTGTTTCACATTCCAGCCACCATTTGGTACTTAATCATTTTTATCACCAGATTCACCTATTCTATTGTTCTCTATATCATTTATAGAGAAGTAGCCCTACCTGATCAATACTGGTTCACATGGTGCTGACCCGAAGATAAGAAAGCACCCTCGTATTTCATGCTAGTTGTCAACCACTCCCACCTAGTCCTTCACCACCTTCTATTTTATCACCAGCCATGGATCCCATCCAACCTACTAATATTGCTACCAGAGATGAGGAGTTCACATGACTCCTTGACCAAAACCCTTCCACCTTACAGTTTTACCTTTCCCACTCATCCACTCGAGATGCCTCAGGTCAGTTGATATATGGCATACCCATATCTATCCCCCTGACTCTCGCACCCACTTCCACATTGGCCCCATCTAGCTCCATGTTACCCACATCCACCTTACCCCTAGTCGTTTCACAGTTAGGTTCTATACCCACTATGACTGCCACATTTGTTACCTCTGTGGCACCCATTACATCCACCGTACCCTCGACGACTACCCCAAACACAACCTCATCCACCCCTAATGTCTCATACATACTGTAGCTACATTCCCACCTCCAGTATCGATGACCCCTACCCCATTTCAGAACGTGGTTCTTTCCATTCCACAATCATTAGCCCCTATTGCCACTAGGGTTACCATGACCCTTCCACCCCCATATACATACTACCAACAACCTCTTGTTTCATCCATTATTCATTCGGTACGTACCCCCTATTTCACTACCTTCTTCTCCACCACCCTACATGGCAGCCCCATACACTGGAGTTCCACCCTTGTTATATGCCCAAAACCAACCTCCTCACTACAGAGGCATCCAATCATCACAACCCACCAATGACCTAATTAAATTGATGTTGGACAAGATGTAGACATTGGAGGCATCGATTTCCAGCTCCCACAACACTCTCACCTACAACAAGATTTATAACGAGCCTATTCACCCATCCATTCCTATCCATTCATACCCTGTGCATTGGGAAATGCCTAAATTCAATTGTTTCAATAGCAAAGAAGACCCCAACAACATTTGTGGTCATTCAAACATGGGTGTTATCTGATCACTCATGATGATGCCTTACTTTTGAGAAATTTTCCCATGTCCCTCACTGGACCTACATTAGATTGGTATAGTGGGTTACCTAAACACTCTATATTCTCATTCAATCAGGTAGCCCAAGCCTTCTTGGATCATTTCTCTATCAATATCATCAAGAAGGTTACCATGACCGATCTATATTCCACACGTCAGTATGAGGATAAATCTATCACAGATTTTGTCACTTGCTTTAGCACGCCTGATCAATCAACTTACCTTCCAACTACCACAAATTGAACTCATCGAGCTCTTCACATGAGCTTGCGCTAGACATATCTCCCCAACCTTACAGGTCCAAACCTTTAAACATTTGATGAGGCATTCACTATGGCATGAAAGTTAGAGATTCGGGCCATCGAAGAGAAGAAAATCCAATTACGTAATAATAATTCAGCATTTAAGTCAAATGATACCTCTTCCTCTTCCAAACCACAAACCAATTATTCAAAAGCTAAGGGCACCGCTAATGCAATGGTACTCAAGGCTAGCCAATCTCATCATCCGTCGAATTAGGCTAAACCTCATCTAATCTCTCACTTCAAAGGCTTATCTTCAAATGAAGCGGTGAAAATATACCCCAATTGGGGAACCTTACTCTTCTTAGAAAATCTTATCAAAGCTGGAGCCATCACCCTTCCACCCATAAAACCACACACTGGTTTTGACCCTACTCACCCCATGCCCGCATGGTATAAAGAACATGATTTCTGTAACTATCATCGAGTAAAGGGTCATAGTGATGGCAAACTGCATCACTTTCAAGAATATTGTCCAAGAAATTCTCGAGAAAGGTGAGTTAACTATGGATAATCCCAATGCCACCCCCAACCAAAATCTACAAATCTTCAAAAAACCATTTCCCAACCATGCCCCTTCATCCAATCAAACCGGTGAGACATCAACTCATGATACCCATACCCATGAGGTCCACACTATCTTTAATGACGTACTTATCACCTCTAATTACCCCATATTCCTTCCATAGAGGAGATCCTAGCCCAAAATCCTCCTTACATGTCGGAACCAACCTCCCTTTTCTTCACCAATAGAGGAACAACTTTCATCTCCTTCATCACCTATAGAGGGGTCTTCCGCTAACATTGAGACCATCTCACCCCTAGCTTCACCACTTAGAGAACCTTTACCTACCATACCTCCTCCACCCATAGAGGAGCTCCCATTACCTCCTCCACCCACAGAGGAGCACCCATTACCTCCTCCACCCACAGAGGAGCACCTATCTATTCCTCCACTTATAGAGGAGCTCCCATCATCTCCTCCACCCATCATAGACCCAGTTGAGATACCTTTGCCTCTTGGTGAGAATTCTCCATCAGCTACCCAAAATCCAACAGACCTACTTTCGGCTCTCTTACCCACGGAAGTTGAAGCTGACCAATTCCCCATCTCTAAGACATATTTTACGGGAATTCCCATTAGGTCCTCACCAACTCCACCCACAGACGTGCCATTCTCATGTTTGGCTGATCACTTAGATTATGTGGATAGGGATTTATTATGGGGGTGCCTCTTACTCCCTATCTCAACACAGATGCAGAGATCCCTTGTTGATACCTCCACTATCTACCCAAACACATTTCAACCCATCAAACCAAATACAACCACTATTGTCACAACCCCTTCCATGATACTGTTAGCACTCAAACTACACCCTTACCCATAACTGACCTACATCTAAACCCAAACCCATACCCACAACATATTCCTCCACTAAACCTATTACGGCTTTAGGGGTCACCCCCGACCACTGACCTTACTCATCCACCTATTAAATTGGATTTAGCTACATCCTCCAATGATACTAAAATTTGTGCATATGATCATGTGCTAGGGCATGATGTGGAGAACTACAAGGCCTTGAAAACCATCCTTATCTAATTGTGTCACCGAAACCAACTTTGATGATGATGACCTTCTCGACAAGGATCCTACTTCACCAACACCCATTCCCACACTACCCACTCAACAACCACAACCTCCACCCTCACAGCTCCTAGAGCCACCCCCAAGATTTGAAATTAACATGGTTTGTATTAGAGAACTTTCCACTCCACCACCCAAATGTCGTTGCTTGACTCACCTCATAGGGTTTTTCTCCTCCAGTAGGTTTTTGCCTGTCATGTTGTTATACCACTCACCCTACACCTTCTTTATTTTCCAACTTCCCTCAAATCAACATGATACATCCACTACACAAGCGCAAAAGGGAAAACATAAATAGAAATTGACCCACCAACCAATCCTATACCCAACATACCATCTACACCCATACCTAAAATAACTATTTGTGGCCCCACGTACCCCATTTCTAATGGCATCACACATCACACCATGCTCAAACAATTACACCAATCTCCCCTCAAAATGTCCTTATATGACCTCATCCAAACCTCATAATCCCATCGTCAAGCCCTCATGGAGGTTCTTCAATCTATTGAGGTTTTACCCAATGACCCTACACCCGTAGCCTCCATTATCACACCCCATCATGTAGCTTCTCTCACCAAATTACCACCTTCATCCTCACCTCACCTTGTTCACCAAGTGGCCTCCCTTAACTTCTTAGAGGAGGAGATCGTGCCACACCAAAATGATGACCTAGACCCATCCCTCTTCATCTCTGTCCACATTAATGACATACAGGTATGTCATGTGATGATTGATGGAGGCACTAACATTAACATGATTTCATCTCATGCATTTACTCAAATGCGCATACCTAATAATTGCATACATAAACATCCGGTCATGTTGCATTCATTCAATGATGCTATCACCTCCACACTAGGAATTGTCATCCTTCATGTTCACGTGGGCCCCTGTATTGTTCCAAAATTGTTTTATGTTTTAGAGGGGGAATTCCAATATAACTTGTTGCTTGGTAGACCCTGGATCCATGTCATGGGTTGTGTTCCTTCCACTTTGCATCATTGTGTAAAGTTTGAACATGAAGGACACACTTATACCATTCCAGCTGACCCATCACCTTTCAAAACATGCAACATGCTTTATCGACCCAATGATGTGCTCATACCTGTCATGTCATCTACCTCCACAACCACTACCACTTCACCTACACCTCCACCTACTAGTACAACCACTACTTTCACTACACATACCTCCTCCATTCCTATCACTGCCATAACCTCCATGGCTGACCCATTAGCTTCCCAATCCATTAACTCCACCTCTGCATTGACCTATGACACATTATATATACCAGCTACCTACATATCAACCACTGATCCCTTGGAAGGTATTTTTCAATGCCTCACTCTGGGGGAGTACCACCTATATAGTGTCAACACATTCCTTACTCTACACAAGTATTGAATGCTTCACCAACACCCCCACTATGATCACTATATAGGAGCTAACACCTCCTTTATGGTCCTCATCTTTGTACTAGTCTCACCTATGGTGGAATTGATACTACCACTTACACACCTGAACCACCATCAAACCCCACCCATTTTCCTGCTGACTTCCAATCACTTACCAATCACGTTTCACCCCACCCTTCTTGCACCATTTGCATGCGTGGAAGGGTTTTGGTTTTGGCTTTTATGAGCAAGGCCACCATACTGTTATTCCATGTACCACCTACAAACATAATGATCGTAGTGGTATCGGCTTCCCCAGAACCTCCTACCAAACAGGCCCACATTAAACTCATTGAAGACCTTAGCCCTCCTCCACCTTCACCTACTCCACCTTCATCACCACCCTCACCGATAGAGTCGATGGATCTGAATCTATCTCCCCCTTTTTTTTTTCATAAACATCATTTCCTTGGGGCCTTTGACTTATCAACATGAAGGTGAGGCCCCTTCCACTCTTCCATTTCTATATCCTGAGATGATTGATGATGACACACCTATAATTAACATCATTCAATGTCAGGATGATGAGTCCATACTCACCTACCTTGGTGTAGAGGACTCATATATTCATCGGTCATTACCTTCTAAGACATAAACCATGTTGAATGAATCGACTATCGAGATCAACATTCATACTCAAGATGACCCACACATCCTAAAGATCAAACAATCTTTAGATGCTACCAAATAGGAAGCCATCACTTCTTTTCTCTCGAGATCATAACCATGCTTTTTCTTGGTCTTATGTAGACATGCCTAGTATTGACCCCACCATAGTGGTCCACAATATCGTAACCATTCGAATGCTAAACCTATCAAACAAAAGCTGAGGAAAATGCACCCTTGCATTTCTCTTCTCTTCAAAGAAGAAATTCAGTGCCTTCTTTTGGTTTCCTTCATCTTACCCATTGATTATCCTCATTGGATTTCTAACATTATCCCTATCACTAAAGCAATCAGGGGACTCTGCATTTACACAAACTTCTGTGACCTCAACCTAGCCTGCCTGAAATATGACTTTCCCTTGCCGGTATGGTATTGATTAACTAGTTGACCTCACCGCTGTTCATGAGATCTATCACACATGGATGGATTCTCGAGTTATAACCAAATTTTACTTGCCCTAGAAGATCAGCACAAGACCACATTCATTACCCCTTGGGGAACCTTTTGCTATGGTGTTATGTGTTTTGTCCTTAAAAACGTTGGTGCTACATATCAGCATGTTATGACTTACATCTTCCATGATATCGGTTATCACATATTGGAAGATTACATGGATGATCTCTTGCCAAATATAAATGTCGCTCTAAAAACCTCCGTCCTTGAAACCATCTTTGACCACCTCATTAAATATTATGTCTGCCTTCAACCTAAAAAGTGCATCTTCATGGTTCTCTCAGGAAAGCTCTTGGGATTTATTGTTTCCCTCCATGGTATAGAAGTTGACCCTACTAAATTCAAGGCCATTCTGGAAATGCCTCCACCCACTAACCTTAAACAACTCTGTATCCTACAAGGTAAATTACAGTCCATTTGCCATTTCATTTCACAATTATCTGATCGGTGTCAACCATTTCATCATCTGCTTAGGAAGGATGTCTCCTTTAAATGGGATGATGACTATCACAAAGATTTTGAGGCCCTAAAATAATACCTTCTCTAACCACCCATACTCATTCCACCTAAAGATGATCAACCTTTTTATGTATACATATCCAATACCAATCATTCCTTGGGAGCCATGCTCGCTCATCATGATGAACAACATAGGGAGTAGGTGGTTTATTACATAAGCCATACTCTTTTGGACTATGAAACCTGATACAACCATCCAGAAAAATTTTCTTAGCCTTAGTTTTCATTTCCACCAAACTCGCCATTACCTACTCAACCACAAAACCTATGTCATGACCAACACCAATCCCTTACACTTCATATATACCAAACCTTATCAAAATCATTACATTGTGCGATGGCTTATGCTTTTAGCTGATCTTGACCTCGAATTCATTCACCAAAAGTCCATCAAGGGCCAAGCTATCACCGACCAACTAGCTAACACACCTATTTTTGGGGATCAACCCTCTAATTTTGACTTTCCCGATGAGTCAATTGCTACTCTTTCCTTGGACGAACCCCCTTACCAAATGACACTTTTATTCGATGGTTCCAAGTGTCAGCATGGGGTGGGGCTGGTATTATCCTCATTCCTATGGATGGAGAACCCATGCCTTTGTCTTTCAAACTAGACTTTGAATGCACCAACAATATTTCAAGTACGAAGTGCTCGTACTAGGTCTCCAGGCTACATATGCCCTAGATGTCAAATCAATCCACATCTTTGGTGATTCACAATTGGTCATAAACCAAGTTAATGGTATGTACCAATGTCATAATGAGATACTTCACAAGTATAAACATCATGTAGACATACTTTTGACCACCTTTGATCGTTACACCCTTCAAACCATCCCACGTTCAACTAACAAATTTGTTGATACCATGGCCTGCTTAGCTTCCCAAATACCCACTTCCCCTACCGATTCTAAAATATTTGTCACCATACAATGCCTCCATTCACCTTCTTATTTACCTCATGATGTTTACTCAATCGGAAATGATACCCCTGACCCGAGTGACCTTTGGTATAAACAATACTTCGACTACCTTTCCCTCTCCATCTTACCTCCTGATCTCACCCATAATGAGACAATGCACCTTCCTTAAAAAGGTCTCTCATTTTGTCATTCGGGGGACTCCTCTATAAGCACAACTTTGATGGTATTCTCTTATGATGCCTCACAAGTTCTGAAATTCCTTATACCATTAAGGAGGTTCATGATGGCATATGTGGAGGTCACTTTAGTGGCCTTGCTATTGCTAAGCATATTCTTCGCCTAGGCTATTACTAGCTGACCCTTAACCATGATTTTTGTGACTATGTCAAATGTTGTGTGAAATGCCAACAACATTCCAACCTTCATCATACACCCAGTCATGCCTTATAGGTCACTCGTGACCTTTGGCCCTTCTCTCAATGGGGTTTGGATCTTGTCGGAGAAATCAATCCTCATTCTTCCCAATGCCATCAATGGATCATAACTGCTACCAAATACTACACAAAATGGGTGGAAGCCATACCACTCATCTCCATGAAAGCCAAGAAAATATGTGAGTTCATTAACCATCACATCATTTTCCACTTTGGTGTCCCTCATCGCCTCATCACTGACAATGGAAAACAATTCAAAAACAAAACACTACAAAAACTTTACGATGCCTTTGGCATTTAGCTTAGTTTCTCATCACCTTATTACCCATAAACCAATGGCCAAGCCGAATCCACTAACAAAACCCTCAACAAAATTCTCATGAAAGTGGTTGATGATACTGGGAAGGATTGGCATACACACATTCCTTTTTCCCTATGGGCATACCGCACTAGTATTCACACTTCCACTATGGCCACACCCTTTTCGCTGGTCTACGGTATAGAGGTTGTTCTGCCTCTCGAAGTCTAGATCCCCTCACTCCACATTTCTCTCTATGACATGCTTACTGATGATGAATTTTGTCAAGACCACTTAGCACAACTAGAGTTATTAGATGAACGTCGTCTTAATGCTCTAGATCACCTTCAAGTTTACCAACAACATATCAAATGTGCTTATGACAAACGTGTTCATGAATGAACCTTCCAATTTAGTGACCTTTTCTTGAAAGAAAATCAACACGTAACCAAAGTAAAAAAAAGTAAACGGGAAAATTCACTCCTAATTGGTTTGGACCATACATCGTAACTCATACCTATGGATCAAGTGCCTATCATTTATCCTCACTTGAGGGTAAACACGAACCTGAGCCCCTTAATGCATTACATCTTTGACCATTCTATTGTTGACTCATTGTCCTATCTCACCCTTTGTCTCTTTACAGGCTCATCCCTTGAGCATTATTCACTCCATACACCTCCCTAATGATTAAACAAGAATCATGTGAGTACCCATCACTTGTTATCTTCTCTTGAATATGTGTACCATAGCATTGCACATAGCATGATTCTCATGGATACTTTTGTCTACCTTTAGATGAGATCCCATGGTCATTCCACCTTTCCTTTTGAACAAGAGTCCTATCCTTCACCTTGGTCTTGTCCATGATTTCAAAGACCTCCAATGGGAAAAAACTCCTTGATTCAAACTTCTAATAAAAAGATGACTCCCTCAAAAGGACATCTTCCTCTCGACAAAATTGCTGCTATAAATAGACTACTGCTCCCTCGAAGGACAGCTATGTGAATATTTCAAAAAAATGAGAGAAACCGAAGCTTCCCACATCGATCAGCTTCATGAAGACCTCCAGGAGTACCATATTATTTATCCCATCTAGAATTCCCGCATCGATCGGTATATCACAACAAAAAAATTTTTGGTCATGGACTTGCCCATTGTGACCTCAGACCTCTTTCCCAAAAGACTTATCACTCAAAACATATAAAATTAACTACCTTTCACCCACCTTACCATTTTCACTCTCATTTCCTCAATTGCCTCAAGGGACATCTTGGAATTTAGACATTTGGTGATCTGTGACTACCTTCATCATAGAATAGTTAATCATGCAATGCCTTTTGGGTCTTGTGTTCATCACCCCCTCCAAGGTATGATCTACTCGGTATGATCCTACCCAATCAGGTGGCTTTATTTCCCCCTCTTATCTTTTAACCATCTTTGTTTATGTTTTGATTACCTTATACAGGACTTGGTCCTCGACGCTTACCTTTGGGGTAGTCCTCCCCTTTGCCATAATCACCTTCACCTACATCATTTTACCTATAATCTACCCACACCTATTAAACCTAAACCCACAACATGCCCACAAACCTACCAACTCATTTTCACATTCTTCCCTAGCTCATGCGAGAAATACATCGACACTGAGTTCCCTTTTCCCGGGACTATGTAGGCAACACTCGAGGGCATGGGGCACTTTGAGGTTAGCTTGGCCATTTCTCTACCCTAAAACAATTCATCCACCATGCCTAACTCACCATTTACATCACATTTTACTTAGTTCCCCTTTTATAACAAAATTGGAAATTAAGCCACATACATAACAAGTTTCTTCCCATTTTATACATTTATTACACCTACCATCCCTCTATCATCACTATGTATATATTATACAACATTTCACATATGACCCATACTATCATTCATTGCAAATAATAATGAATCATAAACTAACATAACTCCACCATGCCTATAACCTGACTCAATTCATGCCTAAACCAACCTGACTCAACCATACCTATAACTTGACTCAATCCATGCCTACCAAACTTTACTCGATCCATGCCTACCAACCTAACTCGATCCATGCCTATAACCTTACTCAGCCATGCCTACCAACCTAACTCAACCATGTTTATAACTGACTTGATCCATGCCTAAACCAATCTAATCAACAAAGTAATAAATCCATATCTCATCTAACACAAGCCATACATCAAATATCTCATAAACATATTAAAACATCACAAAATACCATGAATCTCATCATATAAATCAATAAATGTGTATCTCAAAATACATGCCTATCTCATCATGGCCATCATCTCAAAAAGGTCAACACGTAGGCTGATATACAATACAAAATGCCATCAGCAAGAAGGCTAGTCTCATATATACAAAAATAATGAATGAATCAATACCAAAAATTTTTGTATATGCAATCAAAATCAGCTGGTATGTGAAAAAAATACAACTTTCTTTGGCACACAAGATAGCATATATATAAAAAATAATCACTAGTATACAACAAAAATCGGGTGGCCACATATCAAACATCTCACGGATGTCCTCCATCTTTGTGTCACCTACACCCTCGGCCTCCTATGTCTTTACTAGCACATCACCTTGCTCTAGTCACCATGCACTGGTGGCCTCTCCTTAATCAAGGCCTCAAAGCTCGCTGAACTCTTGTGCTCTCCACACTATGTGTGTGGGATCTTATCCTCTCACTTTGTATACTGTTGTGCCCTATACTCTTCGTAAGATAGGAATTCTATCTCAACTACCATGAGCTGGTCCTAATAATATCTCACCTAACCTAGGGCATCCCATAACATAGATATAAGCATGGTCTGTAGTGGTCCCATAGGTCTCGGCCCTGTACTGCTCTTGTGCCGGCTGTGAATTGGGACCAGCTCCCTACGCCTGTGGTGGTGCCCCCTACCCCTGTGCCTATATATGGGCCTATAAGGCCCCAATCTATGTCTGGGTTGTGGCCAACTAGCCTTGTAAACCTACCATGATCCTGTAAGGATGCCATCGACCATCTCTATCTCCATCTCCTCCATCTCCTCCACCCCTCCATCTGCCATATAGGCCTGTAGACTTGCCACTTGTACTCGTAGCTATGATACCTCTTCCTCTGACCCCTCCAATTATGTCTACAGTATACCTATCTACATGATCAACATCGCTACCTTCCCCTGTAGGGTGTCTCTCTGCACTGTAACGGTAGATAAGTCTAGCTTCCCTAGTTTAGGCGGTATAGCTCATAACTATGCCACCCACCACTGCCTATACCTATTTGTGCATCCAACATCATCTATCCACCCATCCATTGGTTATTCCTCCTCTCCTGTAGGAACTATAGGCTGTGGTAGAGGTAGAGGCCTCTCCATGTCATCTCTCTGATACTGTGGGAAGGATGGAGGGATATCCTGTATAAGCCTGAACTACCTTTGGACCCTATCGACTGGGATCATCTCATCCTCCTCAACACGGAGACCTTGTATCCACCTCTCTAGCTAGATCTTAGTTAGTTCCTCATGCATGTTCCTATATGAGGATAATCCCACATATGGTCTTTAGATAATGTGCACTCTGGACAACCCCTCAAATAACTACCGAAAATGGGCTACATCATATATCGGCCTATCTGACCTCCACTCTCCTGTAACCAATACCCATCTCCTATATCACAACCACACACATCTCATGGGAAATTCATCTCCTCGAGGCATTCATGTAGGTCAAACACAGACTATGTGCTCATAGGCCCAACAGTGCAGTATGAATGTACAACATAGGATAAACTTGCGCAACCACCCATATGCCCATAACTCTCTGTATAGCTGCACTAAGAATGTTGGTGCCTAGGAAAACTATGTCTCATGCACCATCATATCATGGATCACCCCCATCAATGATTAGGGAAATCATCCACCCTCTGCATCTGGTAGTGCATAGCAGCACACTACCTCCATCAATAAAACCACTAGCCTCGTCTCATCCGGATGGGCTAGGTACATCTTGTCATAGCTCAAACTGGCACTATAGAATCTCATCTCTACCACCCCCTCACCAAAAATGGTCTTGATCAGCTATGTTGACACCTTGAAGGAGATAGAGTACACCTAGGCCCCCAATATGGGTAATGGTAATATCAAGAACATGTCCTCTAGGGTGATAGTCATCTCACCCATTGGAAGGTGGAACGTGTTGGTCTCGAAATCCCATTTATCGATGAGCATGACCATCAAACTGGGATGTTGAACAACATGTTGGTAGCACTGAATACCACTCAATCCCAATGCCTCCACATGCTGCAGCTCCAAGGGGGTCGCTAAGCCACACAATGTCACTAGCGATGGCGGAACCCCATCCCACACGTGTAAGCGTGATCTCCCCGCATCCAATCTAAAGCACAACATTAATCTACATTTACCATGACCATATTCACCAATTATCATTACCCACCACCTCGTTTTTACCCTATCAACCTCCACCACCTAACCTACATCACTTTTGGACCATTGTGCCTAATATCCCGAACAACACCGGTTTGACCTAACCAACTTCGGTCACCCATAAAGCGGCATCGATCACTTGTTTTGTGGATCGATACGATTCACCTTGACTAACCACGATTACCATGTAATCAGCATCGATCACATGTTTGGTGATCGATCTTGGTTCTACCCAATCGACATCGGCCAAGCTTGACCAATGTCGGTCATTTTCACAAAAACATTTGTGACTTCCCAAACCCCTTTTATAAAAAACCCTCCCACCTATCCCTTTTACCCCACCTACAATAACCTAAACTACCCCTGGACCTCTACCCACCCCACCTATACACTTTACTACCCTTCCCCCTTTTTTTCCTGTTATTCCCCCCATACCCACATTTCACTTTTACCCACCCACAAAAACAAAAAACCCACAAACCCCTACAAATAACAATAACCACAACCTACTCTATCTAATTAACATTATAGAGTTAGGAACTTACCTCATCATGCTGCCACCATCTCGGTGGCACGTCTAGCCACTATGTTGGTGGTCTACCCGATCCTTCTCTAGCCTCTGCCATCCCTGAATATCTACCTGTAACCTCTGACTAATCAACTCTCTCACCCTGATCCCATGGACCCACTTCTCCCCAACCCAACCACCATTAAATCACACCGTAGCTCTTTGTCCCATTTCCTCTAGACACTTTTCTCTCTTTTTGTCGTTTCTTCACTTCACAAATCACAAATGAATAATAAAAACGTGGATTTTTTATTTTTATATAAACCCCGACCTAAGCCCCGACATGCCCTACCTCACTTTGTTGTTAGTTTTTCTATATCGATGTCGATTATCCATGACCACCATCGGTCATCCTTACCTACTATTATCCAAAATTCACCCCCCAGGGTAATTTTGATAACATGCATCAGATTATTCGGTCCCGAGCAAGTAAGATTGATTCGAGGCCCAAAATCATGTTTTTCGGGGTCCCCTCGGCCTTTTTCTAACTCCCCCACCCAAGAAGAAATCCCAGCTTGAGTTAAGAAAATGGAAGAAATGCAAAAAAATAAGGTTGCGGGGATCGTGTTAAGGCATTTTGGGTCTGAAGGGTTCGGGTCGTACTGAGGTTCGTTGTACCAAGCTTGGGGCTGAAAAAGTAAGAAAATCAGCTAAGTCTTTTGTCCTAGGAAGTCCGGGATAGTTGGGACATCGAGATATGAGGAACGTGAAAATATGAAATAGCCGAAAGCGAGGGAGAAATCATATAAGTCTTGTTTCACGTGGTTTGGGACATCCGGGCCAAAAGTACGCGAGGGACGTGAATCGGCCGATTTGCCGAAAGACAGTCCATTTTGGGTGGTTCGGAGATATTTGTCCCAGGTAGTTTGGGACAGCTAGGCCAAAGGTACGTGAGGGATGCGTGGGATGCGTGGGATGCAAAAATCTCAAAGAGCCGCCAACGAATGGAATCTCACCATGTGTCTTCACCTCAAACAGGAACAAGGAATCCTGAATCGGCCGAAGTAGGAGATTTTCATTTGGAACATCCAGGGCCAAAAGTATGCGTGGGACGCGAAAAATCTAGAAGAGCCAAGAGTGAATGGAATCTCACCATGTGTCTTCACCTCAAACAGAAACAAGGAGGCCCATGGATGAATCGGGAATGTGCCACATGTCAGAAGGTTGAAAAGTTGCTAAGTGTTTGGCACAAAGTAAAAATGCACCCCTCAGGTCTGAACCAATAAAATAGTGCCATGTGTCCAAGTTTAAGGGCCCAAAAGGAATTTTTAGAGGATGAACCCGTGGATGAATCAAATCCTCGACACATCTCATCAAGTGGCGAGACCACGGGAAAAATTCAAATATTTTCCCGCCCGATCTGTTTTGGCCTATTTTTTTGCCCTAAATCTTGGATCGCCATAACTTTCGATCCAGAGCTCGATTTTCATGTTATTTATATCAATGGAAAGTTGGTAAAATTATCTACATGATTCTTGGTTCAATCTTACATTTTGGTTCAGTTTGAGAGAGAAAATCAAGAAACATCTCTGGCGCGTGGTAATGGCGGGAATCGACGCTTCAACAACCAATTTTAATGCAAAATGGGTCGCATTCTTCTCCAAAGATGGCCAAAAATGTCGGGGCATGGGTCCTGTAAGGATGCCCATGCTATTTTAATGCATCTGCATTCAATGAGGAATGGCTCCCACATTTTTTTACATTTTCTCTCTCCTGAGCTCGACCCATGCATTGTGAATAGCCAGATTTGGCTCATTCTCTAGGGGAGAACATTTCTTTGGATAGCAAGCTTCTTCTTTCACCTTCACAGGTGATTTTTACAAGTATCAGACCTCTTCTAAAATTGTAACAATTTTTTTACCTATTTGATGTTGTAATGAAGGGATTTTGACAATGGAAATGACAATGCAGGCTCTGTGACCAGTTTTTAGTCCTCTGTTTGTGTTGCTTGTTTCATTTCAGACCTCTGATTACATCTTATCAGCCTGTGCATGATGTTTTATGTTGCATTTTATGATCTGTGTTTATCTGCAGAATAAGATATGTTCACCACTCCTCCTTTGGTGTATCACCTGTTAGTTTAGTTTCATTTTTGCACTTTCTATCTCTGTCTCCTTGGATTTTAGAGTAGGATTAGGTTTCAAACCTCTGCAATAGTGCAAATAATAGATCTGATCAGAGGAGTTTGAGGAACCAGCCTCTAATCTGGAGATTCCTCTCTCATTTTGCAAGTCCCACACTTGGAGAGAGGTTTCAATGTTGTGCAATCACACTGGATGCCTGAAACATCAACCTAGAAGCCTGATGTGCATCCAGGGGGTGCTGCTGATTTGCACTAACACCTACACATTGCCTTTAATTTTCCATTTTACCCCACCCTTATCCTTACTCCTTTACCTCATCCAAACTTTTACCCATCCCATTACCTTACCTTTTCCTGACCTTGTCACTTCCTACCTCCATTTTTCCTCCTTTGGGGACTCCTTATTTTACCCCTACCCTGGCCTTAAGTGTGCTGCAACCTAGATATTTAGACCTAGACCATCACTAGTGACCTTTGACCTCATGTGTTCACTATACCCTACAACATCATTACCTATCTTGATTGACCTAATGACCTTATTTATCCTATTACCATGACCATTTATCCCGACCCTACCTTTGGTGTATCATAAGATACCTAAAACATTCATGCACCTAACCTACGTTGTGTTTCTGACCATATCCTATACCTTGATATCGAATTCACTTGCAACCTTTTTTGGATAAACCTATCGACCTTAGACGATGTAGAGTTTGCCTACTCTTTATCTCGGTAGTGTGCTATAGTTTATACGTGTGTGTGCATTTGATTATTGCTACCTATGACCACGACCCATTACCTAGATTTCCCATGTAGACCTTTCACCCTTTTTCCTTGTACCCACTCACCCTCTCCTGACATTTACCTTTTATCAAACCACTCACCACTTCAGCCTGTTACCTCGTCAGTTCTTGGTTTGAGGGGATCACCTTTATCCATACATAGGGTAACCACATATTATTTTTGTTAGCATCACTTACCAATATAAGCTACACTACAAAAGGGGCAAAATGTAGACACTAAAATTAGGTCACACTCCCCTTTTCTCCCTCAACATACAAGCACCCTTTATTACATTTACCTAGCCATGACCCCCCTTCACCCCACTAATATTAATTTAATTAAATTAATGCATTATCCTCATTATATTTATTATTTAAATATCTTATTTAAATAATATCCCCACACATCTGATTCACTTAGACACCTCACCAAGCCAACTCAACATAAGACGTATTCTTAGTAAGTTACCATAACTAACTAAGACTTACCCAAACCCTAAAAATCAATGCCTACATTCCCTTTAACCGCATTCCCACATGATCACAAGAAGCTCCCAGTATAATCCGTGGGATAATGAAATGAGATCAAGAAAATCAGGAGGATCTCCTAAGTTTAGTAAACCTAGGGAATCCCACCTTGACTGACGTCAGTTACCCCTAACCATCACAAGTTAAGATGGAACTACCGTCTGTTACAATTTTAACCCCAAAAAAACCTTTATTCTCAAGGTTGGAAGTTGGAAAAAATTGGATAAAGTTGACAAGAAAGAACACATCTCAGAGAGATAACACATCTTTAGAGATCCAATTCTAGTGAAAACTCATATCCAAGGAAGGAGATTGAGAATCTATTCTTGCATAGCCATCCCAGCCATGATTTGATCTATCCAAGCAAAGAGGAGTGTACATGTAGCCCATGTAGAATATTTTCTTCAGTTGGTGATCACTTACGACCTTCAAACCCATCATCAGCAACTCCATCCCTCACACATAGGCCTTCAAGAACAAAATCCAAGTAAGTACAACATCATACTTTCTTGGTTATTTCATTTCATCATCATTTTATCATTCATTGTTTATCTTGCTCCTTATTGACCTTCTCAACATTTTCACCTCCATATACCCATTAAAACCTCACAAAATCCTACTCCAGTCACCCAATACCTCATCTTGACCAACCAAAGTCCTTTGTGTAATCACAAAGGAGACCCAAGCCTATTCTGTGACATTTCTAGATCTCACAAGAATTAAAGACCAGTTATACCTAACCCTTGTTGATTACCCCCTCATGACACCGGTCTCTATGTTTGCACACATAGCCCTAAACAGAGACCTACCCACCTAATTTCACCTCACCCTCCTTCACCCATGCCCTACCCAAGACCTTTATCAGACCTGCAGAGAGCTAGAACCAATCATTTGACCTTTGGATTCTATTCTAGCTTAGCTTGTTAGATTAGATCTATTTCTTATTGTGTTTTTAAGTGAGATACCTAAATCATTTCAAAATAACAATAGGATTTACTTTGTTTACAGCATTGAATTTTTTAAAATAGTGGATTGACAACCATCTAGGAAGTATCATACTTCCCAGATCTAGCTCACACTAGGCAGTTCACTACCCATATTGTTTAATTCCTTCTGGTGGTCTTGTTTTCATTACAGGTAGTTCCTCCTAGCCAAAAGGAATCTCTCACGATCAGCTGTGGATTCGGAAGTCATACACGCACAACAACCCATCAAATAAAATTTGAACAGGTATTCCTCCTATGCTCGTTACCCTATCTATTTTGTCAACACTTCAAAGAAACAATTTAAGAAAAAGGTGAAACAACAAGAACCCAACTATGGTCAAGCACTAGAAGGGTCTAAAATATCACCAATAAAGTCCATCCCCCATTGCTTAAAAGGATCTTCAATTGATATAGGCTGCAAAGGAAGGGAGCCTAAAGCTTTCAGTCTTCCTGAAAAATGTTACCAACTATCACATTTTCTAACCAATGGGTTGATCTTTGAAAAGAGTAGGCCACCAATAACCAACTCTCAAAATCTTATGTGTTGTTACTCTTCTAGCAAATTTTCCTCCACAAAATCCCCCATGGAAATCAACAACTACTTTGGGAGCTTCATCTTCAGTTACACACTTTAAGAGGACACCTTCAAGGTTCTTCCAAGCTAACCCAAAGTCGGTGATGATGTATTTCGAGAAGCCACTTGAGGGATCTTTTTTTATGTTTATTTAAATGATCAGGACAACAAAGGTGTCTAAGGTAAAATATTATATCCTTGTACCACTCAGAACTTACTGATTTCCCAAGAACATGTTCCCTTTCTTCTTCTATTTCATTCACTTCCATAGTCTGTAGGGTGCTCTCACCATGAGCTTAGCAAGACCCAAACCTCTTACTAGTTTTGTGGTTTGGATTTCCATATCATACTCTTGCAGTTTGTTCACCCATCTACATATTTTACTTGAGATATCCATCTCTAATGAGATGTCTTTTACCATGTTGTGGGGAACATAAGAAACAACTCTTGAACTTAAAATATAAGGCCTGAATACCTTTGTTACTTTCACTAAGGCAAATGCTTGTTTTTCCATGATTGTATACTTTAACTTAGAAGCTTGTAAAAACTTGCTAAAGAATGCAATAGGCCTCTTAGCCCCATCTTCATCCTTTTGAGAAAAACAGATGAAATAGTATTTTGAAGCAAAGGAGAAGATTTGGAAAGGATTCTTGTGATTCGGAGCTACCAAGACAGGTGCATGTTTGAGTACCTCTTTGATTCCTTCAAAAGCCTGAGTAGTAGCCTTATCCCATTTGATAACTTGATCTTTCTTTAACATGCATGTGATAGGAAGAGTTAACTCAGCTAAATTGGACATAAACCTTCTAATAAAATTGATTTTCCCAAAGAAATATTGGATGCTTTTCTTGGTTCTTGGGATAGGTACTTTGCTGATTGCTTCCACTCTCTCAGGGTCTATCATAACACCATCTTTTGACACAATGTGACTAAACAGATTGGCTTTTTAAATGCTAAAATGACACTTCTTTGGATTAATAGAAATTCCATACTCCCTACATCTTATCAACATCTTCTCCAAGTGCTGCAAATGATCACCTCTCTACCTTGAAAACATAGTCACATCATCTTGGTAAACTGCAATGAACTCATTGATGTAACCAAAAAAGCAACATCCATTGCTCTTTGAAAAGTGGCACCAGCATTCATCAAACCAAAGGGCATCCTAACAAAAATATGTTCCCAAGGAGTAGTGAATGTTGTCTTAAGTCTTTCTGATTCTTTGACAACCACTTGATTGTATCTGGAGAAACCATCCAATGTAGAAAGCAACTTAGACCCTGTCACAAGCTGCAACATATTTTCCATATTTGGTAAGGGATAGTTTTCCTTCATGGATGCTTTGTTTAGATTTCTAAAATCCACACAAATTTTGATGTCTTTGTTCTTCTTTCTGACTGGCACAAGGTTTACAACCCAAGATGAATATCTAGTGGGCTGAATAATACCTCCATCTCTCAACTTCTTTAACTCCTCTTGCATTTTCATGGAGAGAAGTGGATTAATTTGCCTTTGCCTCTATTTGAATGGATTATTATTGGCCTCAAGATGGATCTCATGTTGAAACAAGTGTTCTCTATATGCTTTTATCTAGGAATAGGACCAAGCAAGGCAGTCTTGATATTTTTCAAGAGTTGGGAATAATATTGTATTTCCTCTTTACTTAAATTTCTGCCCAACCAAATCTTCCTTGGTTTACCATTAGTTCCCAAGTTGTACTCTTCCACATCCCTTGAGGTAGACATGTTTCTATTTATGATGCAATCAGCATTGTTAAAATTTGTCTCAAGTGCGACAATACCTCTAGGAATGGTGTTTGTTTTCAATTGGATGATGTCTTTCTCAAACAAATTTTCTCTTCCTTTATTCATGCATACCATTGGCTCCTAATCAATATTCTAATTTTCAAACTCACCTTGGTTTTGTAAGAACCTTAGCACTTGAGCATCATCATTAAAAATTTGCCAATGTTTCACATTATCAAGGACAGTTGGCCTAGTTAGCACTTCAATGTTGTATTCACAATAAGGTGAAATGGTGTAATTTCTAAATCTAGAACCCAACACTGCCAACTTTTCAGTAGTAGCATTGAGACCTCTATCATGATACACAATGTTAAAGGAATCAAACATTTCAATTAGATCCCAAATTGCATGCTTATATTGTTTCATACGTTGATTTTTTGTAGCATACAATTTTCTTATTTGTTTGACAACCAGCTCTAAGTCTCCTTTTGCAACAATATCTTTCACTCCATACTTCCATGCAATTATTAACCCCAACAACAATGCCTCATACTTAGCAACATTGTTAGTGCATTCAAAATTAAGTTTGAAGGAAAAAGCAAACTCTTCCAAACTAGGAGAAAGCATAACTATACTAGCACCATTCCCAAATTTGGAGCAAGCTCCATCAAATAGAAATGTCCATGGAGAACCTACCATATCAAGGCAATTTTATTTTTCCATCTTATTTTCTTTTCCATCAGCAAAACCAATGAAATTCTCAGCATCTACATCAGCAAATAACACTTCATAGGAAGCATTGTTGGGATCTTCAATTAGGTGCAACATCTTCTTCTCACCATAAAGTTTAACAAGGCTGCCCTCAATTGGAATGGTGGAAAAATACATGTCCATCTGAACGCTGCCACCAACACTTGCAACCCATTTTCTTGACAAAATCATACCCCATTTGGCGGGGTAGTCAACAATTACAACATCAATCTTCAAATTCTTACCTGGATAGGCTGCAAGTTACACTACTAAACCCTTCACACAACCAACAATTGGCACTTCTCTTGATTCCATGGTAGTACACTTTCCATAGGTAGTTGTCACTTTGATATCCAACTCATTCATGACTTCTAGAGGCATGACATTACACAATGCACCGGAATCAAACATACAATTATGAAGTAGCCTATCTTTTATGATCAAAGATTTGAAGAATAGATCAACATTAAATTAGGAATAAACCAAATACATCCCCAAATATACCTCAGGTGTCTCTCCAAGATCTTCTATCTTGCTGGTGCTATTTCAAGGTCAGCAATGATTTTACGAGGAGTCTCAACAACATTTACATTTCTACCTAGAGTGATCTTCTCTTCCTTCAACCCCAAGTACTCAAATGCTCTCTTCTTATGCTCAGGAATTCTAAGCAACTCAATGATTGGAACACTCACTTTAATTTGGCTCAATACTTGGGCTATGTCATAGGGAACACTCTTTGGTAAAAAAAAATTGGAAGGGAGACAAGAAGATTCATTAGATGGCAAGGGATTCTTGGCAACTTGGGCATGAGGAGGACTATAATTTTTTCTTGGGATAGTAGAGCTTTTAGCAAGTGTTTCTTTCCTAGGAGATTCTTTTGGAATGCTTGTGAGCAAGGGTGTTTTAGGTTTGGCTTGAGGCCCACTTCCTTTAACAAATTTGTTACTAGTGTTATAATCTTTCTCTTGAGCTATAACAACATTCATCAACAATTGTCTATCTTCCTCCAAAGGGATAACACCATCATACTTATTAATCATCAAAGTTCTTAAGTATTCCAAGTAATTGTTAGGAATTTGAATATATTGCACCACATCAACTTTAAGATTATGGGGGAAGAAAAACTTGTACCCGTTTGATGCAATCCCAAAAGGTAGTAGTAGTCCTAGCACTTATTACTTCAGTAGATGTTGCTCCTCCTTGTGAGCTTGAAGAACAACCCATCATGCAAATATCATCATCAGTACCATCATCATTATTAGCTTCACCTTCTTGTTGGTTTTCTTCACATGGAGGATGGGGCAGAAAACACCTATCACACCAATCAATATTAGCAACCTCTTCAACAACAACAACCCTAGCAGTTAAGGGATCAGGAAACACTCTTCCTTCATGTGCTTGAGGATTTTTATTTGCAGATCCAATAGGCCCTTTACCTTTGTCATCAAACCTTTTCTCATTCCTATGGTGATTGCCAAATCTATCTTGTGCTTACTGCCTAGGCTGACCTTGTGAAATCTTCCCAATTCCCTTCTCAGCTCTTACCAACTTGTATGAGATTTCTTTGACAACCCCTGCCAAATTTTTCACAACCTCTTCTAAAACAACACCTTTGCTAGCTTGAGGTTTTTCAGGGTTTATCAATTTTACACCATCTCTCTTGAGAGGTTTCCCAACAGCCTTAATGTTATTTTCAATTTGAAGTACCATGGTGAAATCCCGCCTTAAATTATTAGGGTTCTTGTCTCTTAGGTAATAAGATGCTTTCATGTCAAATGCATCTGCATATTTGATTAAACAAGATTCATCACAAGGCCTCGATTAACTGAAACCTTCTTAAAGTTTTGTTAAACCTTGTGTTGAAGTCATGGACTAACTCATTCAGGTTCTTCTTGATATTCTCAAATTCAAATAAGAGGAATCTAGGATTAATCTTGTTTCCATATTACAACCTAAATGCATTCTTCATTTCATTCCAAGAGTCAATAGAATTATCATGTAGAGTCTTGTACCAATCCCTAGCATCTTCTTCTAGTGTATGATTGAACAAATTAATATACACATCTTCAAACTCTATCTCAAAATATTCCATCATATTAACAAAGAGTTTGAGATGTTGATCACCAGTTATTGCATTGTTACCTTGAAATTTTGGCAATCCATTTCTGACATCTTGTGGAACAACATTCGGGTAACCATCCATTCCTCTAAAATCTATGGGACCAAAGATGTTAACAAAAAATGGAGGTCTAGGCTGAGCCATATTATTTGGTGGAGTTGATCTTGGAGGTGAAACAAGCTAATGAGAAGTGCAAGATCTTTGGGGCTTAAGAATGTGATTCACAAAGACTGGTATTCTCTAAATGCTGATTTTCTTGGAAATTTTTACTTGAATTAAAACACAGAGGTGAAGATTGGAGAAGGAAATTACTAGGTATAGTAGAAGGGCCTTCAATAGCTGAGGCAAATAAGTTTATGAGAGGATTGCTTGAATCATAATCACTTGAAGAAGAGTGATAATCCTCTACCAAAGGCTGATCTCTCTCACCAATGGATATATCTTTGCTTGATGTCTGACCTTTAACCACTTTCCAAACTCTTCTCCCTTCCAACTCTGAGTTTCTTGAATCTGAGAACAATTTCTTAGCAGAGTCTCTAAGGAAGAGAGATCTTCTTCCTTCTAGTTTTGCAGAGATCAGCAACACAAAAATAAATGATAGAAAGCCAAGGCACTGGTATTTATCAAGATTTCAAATCAGCATGGAGTCACCACTAAGGACTTTCACCCTAGTTGTGCTAATGCACTAAAATACTCTGTCAAATATTTACCAGCACTGAAAATATTGCCAAACTTTACAAATCAGACCTTCCTTCTTCAGAATTTATCAATCACAAATGCAAATGAAGTGCAACAACTACTGGAAACTGGTAAAATTGTAGGCAAAACTTATATCTTCACTCAATCCTTACAAATCTGATTATAAAATGATGCTTCAACAATGTATTTGCATGCAAAATTTGCAAAGGACTTTACCAGGGTTTGATATGCATTCAAATATCTCAAATATGCATGCACATGGATCAGATTGAACTTAAGAGAATATCAAACTCAGAGCTCTACTTTTTATTCCAATCTTATAAATATGATTAGAAGATGATACTCAGATTTGTAATTGCACATAAATCACATAAGAAGTATTACCAAGGATCTGAAATACTAAAATATTGAAGAATCTCCCTAGAAAAGCAGTGCCAGTAAAGTGTTGGTACCCAAATTTGTTCTCCTTTTCAATCGAGCAGCATCGGAGATATGACATGAAACTTGAATTTAGATAGATCATCATGTGTGTCATTGTGTAGCTGGGGATGTGATCTAACCGACACTCGATTTGTAGAGAGATGGATAGCACTTTGAAAGGATTTGATCTCGACCCTCACTATTTTAGGTTGTGCCTTTCAACAAAGGTAAGAGAACCTACATCAGAACCCCCAAATGGTGAAGGAGATGAAGATATCCCTCAATTTATGTAAACAATATGAAAATGCCTTGGGAAAATATGATCAACACACCAAATCGACTTTCACAAAATTGTCACTACCGGATTATGGAGATATTTTCAATGCAAGGCAAGGGTTACTAGAGACATTATATGATCTTGATTTGCTTTGTGCATTTTTGTAAATGGATTGTATTCTTTTGTTGACACATAATGCAATGTAGGGGTAGCATGGGTAGGATTAGTTTGTTTGAATGAATTTTTGGTGGGGTGTTAAGAAGACAAACTAGGATATATCAGATCTTTGACAACCTCTACAATACTTGAACAACTATCAGATAAAATGCTTCAAATAATCAGGACATCCTTTTAACTAGAAGAGGCATAAATGGAATCCCAAGTAGCACTCTTCACACAATATTTGAGAACTCACCACAAAAGCTTGAAGTAAAGAACTCAATTAAACACAAAAATCCTTGATCAAACCACACCTAAGGTTCCCCAAAGGCTTACAAGCAATCTCTATAGTCAAGGAAGGTAAAGTGATTTTAAATTTGTTTATCTCCTTATCAGATGAAGGCTCTTTTGAATATGAGATTGCAAATACCACTAAACTATCAACCAGAAATGGAGATCTTGTGTGATTTCTAAAGATGGGTAAGTGCAGGAAGTTGATGGACAAATATAGGGTCATCCGTGGACATCATATTGCAAATAAAAACATAATATCAACTTGTATGGATTATTAGCAATACATACACTCAAAATTAGACAAAATTATGTTAATATGAATCGTAGCATCTGGAATCTAGTTTCTAAAATACTAATTTTTGTAAAAAATGGACAAGATTAGCTATATTAAACACTCAAAATTCAATGACTTGGTATTTTTTTTTTAAAAACGCCGATAAGATTATAGTCCGTTTGCCCACAATTTGGATGACCAAAAATTGATATATATTTTTTTCCTTTGGTGAGAAGTTATATGCCACTATCTATCTTGGGATGGATTTTATTTTGTATTTTTTTAAGTAATATTTTATTTTTTATGATTTTTTCCGTGAAAGTCATATGAAAACATAAAGAAAACAGAGTACTTTCCGTTTTCCCGCCATAACTTCATCAAAAAAATTTGAAATCAAATAAATTTTTTTTTGAACATGTATATAATTTCACCATGGTTGGGATGGTATAAGTTTTATCACATTCTGATAAGAGAAACAAATTTTGCAGTCTTAAACGTAGACATAAACATTCACAGGAAAAAGTGTCTTAAAGACCTACTATTAGTAAAAAATTATAAAATGATATTTATCCTCTTCGATTCACTTTAAAATCAGTATTTCTACAAAGCTAATAGTCTCCCTATGCAATGGTACCTTTTTTGTGACATAGTTTTTACTTTTCGGCATGGTTCAAGTCCGCGGAAGACTAAATTTGATGTTTTGCTATTTTTAATGTAAAATTCAGGATTTGATGTCCACTTAATTGTCCCCCAACTTGGTGCACTTACCCAGACTTTTAATGTAAGATTGTAACAAGAACAATGAAAACTATTTGAAGGCATTTAAAAATCATAACAAACACCATATTTCCCAAAAAAACAGATTAACTCAAAAAATTATTAGATTCATCAAAAGGGAGAGTTTCATGAACAATCTCGAGTTGTGTGATGGCCATACACTTGTAACCAACTCGCATACATGAAGATCCAACACAGAAGAAATTATCCTGGTTCTTTGGTGGGTTTTTCAGAAGATGAGATTTCTCTTAGAATTTTCTCATGATTTTAAAATTTTTCCCGACCTCTTTACAATTTATCCAAAATACATTCTATACCTCATGCCACATTGGAGCTATCTTTCCCAAGCAAAGAATATGCCATGGGATCAAGTTTTTTACAAAACAATCCTCATGATTCAATGAAAATGACATCAAACAGAAAAACACTCGTAGCTTGCTATGTGTGCCCAAAAATATTAAATTATTACAAATATTTGGATCATTATCCATCCTAGAGGCATGTTTTTCATCATTGAGGCATGAAAACACCTTTTACTCATCATTTTCACCTTTATACCTTTTCAAATTACCTCTGCAACTTTTGATTTTGTCATTTCACATTTTTGGATGGATTAGGAAAATTTTATTTCAAAATCACCTCAGATCAAAGAATTAAGCCATGAAAGTGATGCCAATGATCTCAGAAGGTGAAGATGACACAAAATCACTATAAATTTGATGAACTTTGATGTAAAAATCATGATTCCAAGCTTCTGGAGCTCCCATGGCAATCAAAACAAATGGATGCACAACCGTTGATCTTATCCATCTTTTAATCCTATCCCTCCACATGGAAGATGAGGACTTAGAAATCATCTTGAGTTACTTTTTTGGATAAGGCTAGACACGTGGCAAAAATGATTGGATCGGGCCTAGTTTTAAAACATTTACATTATGACCTTTTGAAAATTTGGAAAAAATTTCATTTTGTCCCCACCCTCTCGCCTTTGAATTTTGGAACTGAAATGTGGCACATGGTGGGTCCCATTTGAATTGTGCATCAATTGTACACATTTTGACCTTTTTTGGAAAATTGGAAAATTTTCATTTTTTTGTCCCGCAGGCCCGCACCTCCGATTTCTCCCTCGCCACGTGTCTCCTTGTGATTCGTCGTAGGCTAGCACTCCAAATTTTGATTCTAAGTATTTTTACAAAAGGGAAAAAAATTCCTCCTACCTCTTCCATCCCGTCAACCCACCTTCTCCTCTACCACGTGTCATTCGATGATTTGCTAGGGCCAGCGCTTCAAATTTTGATTTTAAGCCTTCTTTGCAAAAGGGAAAAAAATCTCTCCTACCTCCACCAACCCGCCGACCCACCTTGTCCGCTCAGCCCATCACATGTCACTCATTGATTTGCTTATAGGCCCACAACTTAAACTTTTTCCTTAACCCCTTTTACCAAAAAGGGGAAAATTTTCCCATTTCCCTATGTGGCCCGCACTTCCCCTCGACCCTGTTGGACACGTGTCCACTCTCGATTGGCTACGAGGTTTCGGCCAATTTTTGACTTTTAAATTTTTCACAAAGTAAAGTCAAAATATCTAAGGAGATCCAACCACCTGCCATCCCCTTGCCAATCAAAACATGCCACGTAGGCAAATTTGGAAAAAACGGGTCCCTAGGCCCGAAAATGCCCCATTATCAAAAAGGCAAAAATGAAAAGTTACAACACTTCCCAACCGCACCTCACCAATGAAAACCTGCCACATTTCCAATACCTCCTGAGGATAAATTTGATGGGAAAATGATGCCCGTATGAGCATCAAAATGCAAAAAAATTCAAAGGATGTCCTAGAATTCAATTTTTTCGCCAAAGATGGTAGATTTTTTATTTTAAATCAACTGAAGCATGATTTCCAAACATTTTCGACCTTGGGATTGGATTTTCAAATACAAACAAGTATGAATTGACCAATTTCAATTTTTCCATGATTTGGCAAAGGGAATAAATGACACAGCCCACAAAATTGGAAAAACTAGGTTACGAAAAGGAAAACTTGGATTATTGTTTCAAATTAGGGCAAAACAATAAGTTTGTGAACATTTTTAAGGCATTTTAACTAGAGGGGAAGAATTACTGGACCATCAAATCAAATGATAAAACATTTTTTTAGCAAATACAGATTTGAAAATTTAGAGCAACATGGTGCAAGCTCAAAAATGGCACCAACAAAGTAGGTATAGCCGAACTAGAAGTAGCCGATATAGAGGTAGGTGCTAGAGCGGGAGGAATGGAAATGAGAATGCCATAGATAAGTTGGCTCGAGGAATCTTGAGTGGAAGCATGGTCTAGATAATGTTATAAAGTGGTCGGGTTTTGATCTAGAAACCATGCAAAATTTGAGTTGCCCATACTAACAACGACAGGAAACGGGGTCCATAGGTGACGACACGTAGGGGGTGACATAATAGGTGGAAGAGGTTGAAGGCTAGTGTGGAACACAAGTGCATTGGCTTGGTTATGCATCAAAACCATATGAAAGGGGTATATATTAGATAGTACTATACTCTGTAGATTACACAGATGAAAGCAGCAGGAATTGAAAGAATGGGTATCTCAGTAGATATATTAGGTGAATATGCTAGTTAAGAACTAACATAGGCTAACCGATGCTGGTTAGAGGTGACTGATGCTTTGATTAAGGTTAACCACTCACTGGTTATTGAGAGATAAGAATGTTTTAATAATCTGACATGAAAGAGTGATAATTATCAGGTGGGAAGGCTCTGTGATAGCTTTGTAGTAGGAAACAGAGTGTACAGAATGTTTCAGGAACTGTGATAGAAAAGAAATTGAAAGAGGGGTATTTTGGACAAGTTAACCCAAAAGAACAAAGATCGATGCTGGTAGGGTATAACCAATGCTGGTGAGGAGTAAATTGATGTCGGTTACTATGTAGATTGAAAAATGTAGAAAATTGTGTTATGGTAAATTTGAATTAGAAGAATGATCAAACTAGAGATTGGTGGATGATATAATGAAGCCTCTGCACCCTCAGAAAAATTTGGAATACACCAACTATGCGTGGGGAGTGTGAAAAGGAAAAAGAGAACTATAATGGAGAAAATTGACTCTAACACCTCAAAACACACTTCAAGAAAAAATGCTACAAGAATACGTTACCTACCAAGTGATTTTAAATGTGTTGATCTTACGCTATTTAGAAGGACTAACTCATGAACTTTAGAACAGATTTTTGGTGAGGAAGGCTTCCTATGAATAAGGAGATCTAAAAGGTGAGGTTTTAGGTTATGTTATAGTGGGGGTAGGTTGTCCTCTAAGATAATGACTCGACAGAAGTAATAAGTCTGGGAGTACCTTCCAACCCGATCCTATGATCACGAAAAGATGTTCTGGGAAAATGTTGTTTAAGAAGATGTGTTTTTTGAATTTTTGTGCAATTTGGTAAGACTCAAAGAGAGAGAGAAAGAGAAATAAATTTCTTTTCTATGATTTGTTTGTCAACCATCAACTAGGTATGACTTCTATCATATAGGTTGCCCTCATTTAATGTGATCTAATGCAGTAAATCACAATGAAATGTGAGTGTTTTAAACCCAAATCGAAATATGATATTTGATGTCACAACTGATGAAAAGGAGAAGGGATGCTCTTTCACTAATGCGATACTAATGAAAGGGAAGAAATGTTCATTTTAAAGCACCAAAACATAATTACTTTTAGATAATAGAAGAAGAGGAATATTCCTAAGAAGGAGATTAATGTGAAAGTCTTTTAGAAAAGGAAACAAACATACAAATTTTTCCTAGGAATGAAGAAAATGCAAGGAAACTGGATGGGTCCCAATGGCATGCCAAAATGTTTGATCCCTATGTGCATACAATCAAAGACTGAAATAAATAAGGGTGTAGGAGGTTTACCTTTTGTTTGGTTGATGGGTGGAATACATGCGTGTAGACTTCCAATCTCAATCAATTGTGTGAACTCCTATCTAGCTGGGAAGGACTACCCCGTAATCGACAAAGTAGGACCACAAAGGAGAGTTAAACAACATATGTAGTGGACTTCCTAGCGTATGCTAGATATCGAAGTGTGATACTCCCTAGAGGGTTGTCAATCCACTATTTTATAAATCAATATTAAATGACAAAAGCATGTAAATAAAATGAATCTAGTGCTAGCATTTTGATTTGGGTTCCTCAGGTTACTATCAGCATCAATTCAATTAAATACTAAACTATGTGGGTAAAAAGGTGTTTAGGTCAAGTTCAGGTAGGTTAGGTGGTCTTCAAGTCACATAAAAGGTCAAGTTGGAGTTGGGTAGGGTATTCTAGGTTATTTGGGTGAAGAGGTAGGTTGCTGGTCTGCTCTGTGTTAGTAGACATAGAGACCTGACGCCGGTTGAGGGTAGACCGATGCCGGTTAAGGTTGATCGATATCGATCACTGTAGAAGTGACAGAGGTCTAGGTGGGAGGTGTTTGGGTCCCACTCTATCTCAGGACAGAGTGTTGAGAAGGTATGGGTGAGGTTTAGGTGAATGGTAGGTCTAGGCCAGAGTGTTGGGATGCTTGTGGGGGTGATTTTGGGTGTATTTGGGTAGAAGGTGGGTAGTTGGAAAATAATAGGGTGAATGATGGTAGTAAGGGTCAACTAACTGCTATTAGGGTTAACCAGTGACGGTCATTGGTATTGGGTCAGCGTTTGGAAATGGGGATTAGGGTACCTCTATGAGTGGTTAGAGGGTTTCTAGGTTGCGAGAATGGGGTGAAAATGGGTCCTGGGTGTAGGTGTAGGTTGGATAGGTGATATTGGAAGGGTAGGAGGGAAGCTTTGTTCTTGGAGGAGGAAAATAGAGAGGCAAGAACACAAAGAAGGGTGAGAGATTTAGGGATCTAATTACCTAGATTTCGATGCACGTAGAAGTGCGATAGACATTGGTGAAGGCTGGTAGGTTGGTTGGAGGGCTCTTTCTCAAGCTCCATTTGGTTCAATTTATTTCAATGGTTGTGGTCACAAAGGTTCTTGTGAGTATTTCCACTATTGGTCTCATTTAGAAACACCGATGGCCTTGTTGCTTGAATGAGTTTCGGTGATATTGCAAATGCCAATGTTGAATCCAATGTTATTCAACTACAATGCCAATGATAATCGACCAACCAAGAGAATCTCGATCATAAACCAACCCTTTGGAAAGATCCGGACTGGGTATTTGTAGGTGACCGGTGCCGGTCCCACCTAATTGACATCGGTTAGACTCTAATCAACACTGGTTGTGTTAGGGGGATTGTTTTTTTGAAAAGTGTGGAATATTCCTTCCCCACTTGATTTTGAGTGGTGGAGCACATGCGTCCTCTACCCTTAGAATGGGTAATAGGACAAAGAGGGGTCCTATGAGTGGAGTGGCCACTATTAGGGTTTTCTAGAAGGGTATGGGCTAGGTATGGGAAAGGTATGGGCAAGGTGGGGAGTGGAATGGTGAGGTGGAGGGGCAAGTGGGGTAGTGGAAGAGTGAGGTGGAGGATCAAGTGGGGTAGTGGAATGATGAGGTGGTTGGGTGAGGTGGCTAGTCCAGTGGCATGGTGAGGTGGCTTGATGAGTGGGTAAAGGGGGAATTTAATTAATTGATGTTAATTAAATCCTTGGGTGTGTGAGTGAGGTTCATTGTGATGTGTGAAAGGGGTTGTAAAATTAGGGTTAAAGCGATCACCCGTGTAGAATGTGGCTATTAGGTTATTTTGGAGGAAGATGATGAAATGTGACATGCTTTTGGTGTCTACAATATGCTCTTTCCTTACGTCTTAGGATGATATGGGAAATCAAAAACAACATCTTATCTCCTTTGTATGACATTTTGGAAAATTACTAATCTTGGTATGTTGGAACAAAATCGCATGTCAAATAAGGGTGTCAAAATAAACAATACAAACCTTCTAATACACATGTTTACATGCAGGTTGCCAAATGGTGTGCTACTTAAAACCATATTAACTTAAACAAGATAAAAAACACACCACTTCCATCACACTCTATTGTAGGTTTTAGAAAAAGGGCACGTCCCTCTCCGCTTAACTAGAACATAACACCTTTGGCATAACGCCTTAAGCTATAACAATGGGGGTGATACCAGGAACCCTAAAGTAGTCCACCACGGTGTAACCTCATGGATGAAATAGGAAGCACCTCGCTTACCCACTTGACTAGTTTTCCTTGTGATTTAGCATTACAAAGTTGTCTATATCGTGACCCTAGAAAGAGTACATGATGGGTGCAATTTGTGCCCACTGTACTTGAAGGGGAAAAAATAAGATACTCCCAAATTAGTCAATACAAATTTTTAGGTAAATCATGCCCACTCTTAGATGGATTTGTAACACCTAGTTGAGAGATCTTATTAAGGAGGCCATGTTATCTTGAGGCCCACTTTACTAGTCCTTTGTTGTGACTTGGCCATCACGAAGTGATAACTTGTTTGGATTTAGAACCTTATTTTTTGAACAAGGAAAAGAATCCACTTAAGTTAGATCTATGTGCCTTTCATCATGGAAATTACATGACGTTTCACTTATCTTAGCTTCTTTCTCACCCTTGCATGGGGAAAAGCTCTACCCTAGTGGTGCTTAGTTTATTTTTCATCTTTTTATCTATACCTTTGTGTTCTTTTTTCCCATTTGGGGCAACAGAAGGCATATTTTGGGAGTGTTTTCGTAGATAGTGTTCAACACTTTTTTCGTTTATACTCATCCATGTTTACTTAATGAGTTTTTAAATGTCTAAAGTGCATGGATGCATCCTCATATCTTTGATGACCACTTGATCTTGATTTCAATATCATGATCATCATAGTTAGGATTAATTCATCATTTGATCTCCCTTTGACTTGTTACCTTGTTTGTATTGTCTCGACACAATTAATATACTTATTTCATGTTTTTCATAAATTTGATCTAAGTATCGCATTGTGGTGTTACGCCGCACACATTTTAACACATCCTCAATATACCTTAACTTGGTTTTACTTCAAACATTATCCAAAATCTTGAAGAGTGTCACTTACTTTGTTTGTGTCATTTCGATACCATGTTGGCACTAATATCTCACTCACTTCTTTGTGAATCTTGATTAACATGTCCAATTGGTGTGGTTATGTGGCTTACATTTGTAATCCTCTTCCTTTAACATTTTGGCCTTGTTGGTTGTTGAGCGCATCATGGTATCCTTTGATTGGGAGTCACATCTACCCTTTTTTTATAATTTACACCTTGTTCATTTCAAGCTTGACATAAATGTTGACATTGTGTTGATCATCTCTATATCAAACTCACTTTGCACATGCATTTACATATGGTGTATTTCCTTTTTATCGGCTTTATGTTTCACACTTGTATGATTGTTCCTTGTGATCATTCATCTGAAAACTTATTTTTCTAGGACAATCCTTTTTATCTCATCAAGATTATGTCATCACAATGTCTATTTTCCTTATACCTTCTTCAAAAATTACACACGCATCTCCATACTTACAAAATTTCTAGTTGGATGTCATTATGCTTCCCTGAATCGACATGTCACTTCCTTCCCTTTAAAGGAGTTCCATCACACTATCTAGGTCTAGGCATTCGCACCTAAATGACACCAACAATGACTGAATATTATGTGGTTTCTCACATTTACAACAATACAAAACCTAGGTTTAGGTATTCACATCAAAATATTCCCATTACAACTAAACCTCGTTTGGTTCTTCGTGCTAGAGGGCCCACTCGGGTACCCTGTTCCCCACCTTTAGCTCATATTCGGTGGTATGGTTTGGATGCTTCTGATTAAAATTATTATTTAGGTTCCCCCCACTCCTCTTCTTTTGATTCAAATCCAAACTACCATTTGGACTCCAACTCTTCTCCTGAAGACTCGGATCTCAACTATTGTTCAGATACCCCTAGATCAAATCTTGAATCATGGTCCTCCCTTTCTTTATAAGACCTTTATTCAAAATCACCTCAATGACATCTTCCTCCTTTGAAGACTCGTGTGAATCCAATTTCCATCGATCAAACATCTAATTTGGGTCTTGATTCATGGTCCTCCCTTTCTTCGCAGGACCTCCTTTATCAGTCGTCTCAACAACCTCTTCCTTTGTCAAAGAGTTCCATGACTTAGATTCCATCTAGTCAATCATCTAATTCAACTCCTACATCACAACTTAACAGATGGCTATGTGATCCTACTTTCCAACCTACATTATGTCATCTTCTAGAAAAATGACATAGGTCCAAATCCAAATCATCCATTCATGAGACATTTGCCTCCAATCCTACTTCCTCTCTTGAGTCATCTTCTTTTGTCAATCAATCTTCCCCGCTCATCAGACCTATTTCTTCTATTCATCCTTCTATGGCCAAAGAAACACAACCTCTACTAATTGATTTCTCTCATAATGAGGGAATAATTAGACTACATGATGATATCCCTTTAGAGGATTGCAAACAAGGATTCTTTCTAGAACTCGATACGCTCGCATATTGGGGAAAAGAAATTTATCCTTTTCAACAAAACATAGAGGAAGATCCTAAATTCATGGAACTTGATTCTTCTTCTGTTATTCCATCTTCACCTTCCTCTGAGCATGATGAGATGTCGGGGTCTAGCATTGAGCCATGGCCTATCTTCTCGTTACCAAATCATTCATTATCTATCACCATTCCTCAATCAAAATATCTCCTTGGGTCACCATTGGGTAGCCCATCATCATCTTCTTCTATCATGGGGCCACATCCTAGTAGCCCTCCATTTTCTACTTATGGGTCACCTCTTGGTAGCCCATTCCCTTCTATTCTTGGGCCATGTCCTAGTAGCCCTTCATCCTCTTCTATCTATGGGATACCTCCGAGTAGTCCCTCCTCATCTATCCTAGGGCCACATCCTAGTAGCCCTCCATCTTCTAGCCATGGCTCACCTCCAAGTAGCCTAATTTCTTCCATCTTAGGGCCATATTCTAGCATCCCTTCATCATCTTCTATTAGTGGCTCACCTCCTCATAGCCCATCCTCTTCAATTCTTGGACCGTATCCTTTTCATCCATCACATATTTCTTCTATCAATGGTTGTGGAAAGCCCGCAGTCATTTCTCACATCAATTCTAAATGTCAATGTTCTCCTTCTTCTCCTTCTCGGGGTCAAAAAAGTCACACGTCAGCTTATAAGAAACCAAAACAGGTCCATTATCAAGCTCAGTTCAAAATTTCCAAGAGCTCCAAAGCTCCTAGCAACTCACATGATCTCAAAATTATAAATCAAGTGCGATTCAAGAATGCACATCAACGTAACCATCAAGTTTGGCATAAAGTGCAGAAACCTATGGATAGGGAACTCAATCTCCTGCATGAACAATCCTTGTTTTAGGATAAATCACAGTCATTTGTTGAGTATGAGCTCACCTCGATCATTGAGATCGGAGATAATATAACTCTTGATAAACAAACATGCTTAATCTCCCTTATCAAGGAAGTCACAAACATTATTGTTGGATCTTATCACATGGAGTGACATTTTTGGTCCCAAATTTCCAAAAACTATCAAAAATAAAAAAATAAAAAACAATGCAACAAAATACAAAAATGAGAAAACATTTCAAACAATCAAAGGTACAAAGATCAAACATTACAATCATGGTATTTGTGTACACATGGATGTTCTTTATTCCCTTTCTTTCTATTCTTCTACAAATCTTCCTACCATTTCCATCCCTTTGGTGATATTGTGGTTATCCTTTCCACAAAACTTTTATGAAATTTATCTCTATGGTATCTGTTGTATCTTGGTCTTTCATCACCTTGGTAAATTAAATAATGATTGACCTCTTAGAGATCCTATAACATTCAACAGCTAATAAACTTATTGAGAAGAACTTTTGGATATATTTTTGTGAGTAGCCAATATTGTCATCATAATCACTTCCACCTCCTTCCATCAAGCCATCAGTGGTTCTTAACCCCTTGTCAAAATAGAGAGTTGAAATAATTTTTTAGAAAGAAAAAGAATCAAAATCAATCAAAAATCAAAAGCTAAAAGCTAAAAGCAAAAGTAAATTGATATATAACTCTCTCTTGGGGTATTTCTAATAATATCTATCAGGGCTATGGATTCTTGACTAGTAGTAGAGAAATGTTGCGATTAGAATCAAATACTTCTTTGTCGGGGCTATGGATGCCTGGCTGACAGTGGAGCAATGTATGACTATCCTTTCACCATCCAAATTACCTATCACATATCAAAATCAACCATTCATACACATTGGCTAGGTGTCTTCACTTGTTGTTTATTAAATCTTCCCTTCAAGAGGTAATAAATTCCACGTGCACACACTAGATCTCTATGAGTAGACAGGATTAGTATGTTACCAAGTGTCTTTTTTGGACCTTTTTCAGACTCTTATTTTAGTCCTTATCTCATCTCACGATTTGTGCCTTTGGCTAATCACTTCTTCATCGTGAGGCTTCTAAGCTATATTAATATTATTCACATCATTCTTCTACTTCATTTAGAACATGCACATGTATAATATTACATTTTTGCCATGTTTTCGGACACCTTTGTCCCCTATCACAAAAAAATCTTCTCCTTCCTTTCTATCATGTGATTTTAGGCCAACTTACACTAGGGGCATCCTTGCTTCTTCACAACACGTTTTTAGTTTACGTTTATCATCATGTTAAACCTATCCATAATGGCCTAGGGTCTTACTTCTACCTATGAAGATTTCTCCTTTGAATACTCCCACCTAATCACTGGGGAATTTTTGCATCTTCACCTTTCTCATACGCATGTGGCCTTATGCCTTTGTACATCCAATCTATTGCTAGGGTCATCCATGCTTCCTCATCTTCTTGTACATAGTTTGCAAAACTTTCAAAATCACAAAAACATTCAAATATGTTTTAGAAAACTTATAAAAATTGAAAATCATCCTAAAAATGCCACTCTTTGGTTCTCACCTACTCATGTGCACGACTCGTGGATCATTTCAATCTACCTCCATCAACCAAATCTAGACTACTTACTTCATCGTACTCCAGGGGGAAAATGAGTTTCTGCATCAAGCTTGTTTCGTAGGAGGAAGACTTGATCTAAGTAATGCAAATAGAAAATCTAGAAGTAGAATCATAGGTAGACAAGGAGTACATAGTTCATGATCAAATCTTCAAACCACTGCGAGAGGTATCACCTCTTATTGACACCAACACCCCTCTCATTCAAAGCACTTTCCTCCTCCTCCAGAATAAAGAATGGTTGGTCCACCCATAATTGAGCCTAAATCTTGTGAGATGATTATGTGGATGTGGGAAACGGTCATCCTTGACACTCGCACTATGTAACAAGTAGTAGCCCCTAATCTATTAGTGATTGTCTTATTGGCTATAGAAAAAATTTCAAGAAATCTTACACATACAACATCATGATTCTACAGCGGGCTTATAGGTAATTAGTACATCAAAGTATCTTGGCCAAAGGTAATCAAGCCAATGGATGAGATGAAACGGTTGACTACAAGATGAGAATGATCCAATTGGGACCGGCTACTCATGAGGGATATTTACATATATATCAATAATATTTTTCTCGCATGGTGGCAAGGAATAAAGAATATAAAGAGAATATTTAGGTACTAGAGGAAAAATTATGAACTCTTTAATCTTATGTGCAACACCTCGTGGAACAAAGCAAAACAACACTTCCTATTAAGAAAGTGGTGCCCACCGTAGCTTTGATCCAAAATCCATCGAGAAGAATGCATGAGCTCATGATGCAAGGGTGAGAAAAAAAAATGAATGGATCGACTCAATCTCTCGAAAAGGGAAGCTAGTACTCCAAGAGGTAGTCAAGCTCTTTTTTTTACATGTGCACAACAACAAATAGCACACAAAAAGAAAAGAGGATGTGGAGAAAGAAAGATATTCTGGGAACCTCTAGGACCACTAGTGAGTGAGATGGGAAACACTCATCGTTAGGAATTGACTGAAAAGAAGGTTTTGAAACTCTTACAAAATACTTGACACATGTATGGTTGAAGGCCTTGGTCATCAGGCTTGAGGCAATCAATCAGGCCTTCACAGAGCTAGAGGAGAAAGAAGAATAAATACATAAGCTCCAGGATAATATAAATTAGAAATTTTATAAATTTTGAGTACCTGCAATGAATGAACACACAAATGCTAATGAGTTGATCATCCCTTTCGAATAATATGTCAAGAAAGAGGTGGGAACCTCATTTCCCTTCACTAAGGATACTCTTAACTTCCTCTTAGATATTTGAGCTTTCATTGCACTTATCACAAAAAAGCATTCATCATGGTTCGAGTAAGTGTAAGGACATCAATAATGTGACCAATAGATGGACCAAAACCTTAACCTGCATTCACATCCCTCATGCAACAAAGTAGAGCCGCAATGGTTCATTTCAACCAGGAGCTTGGAAAGATAGAATCCTTCTCAGAACATGAAGTGGAGAGCAATCAGAGAGCAGAGCCAATTCCACTATAGCAACTCATCTTCCCGCATGATTCTTCTTCTTCCTCTTCTTTCTCTCTCTTCTCTTCTCACCCATCGCTCTCTCTCAATGTTATATTTTTGTGTTGAGGTTTTCACTTTTTAATATTACTTTAAGTGACTTTATAAACCTAATGTAAACTTTAAGTTACCTTGTTTTATAAAAGGGACTTAAATATTTAAGTGGAATGTGAACAGTCTAAAGTCACATTAAAGTATTTGAAAGGTCACTGGAATATGAAGAGTTGCCTCTTCTTTTATAAATTGTAACAAACTCCTCTTTTGATCTTCTTCAAAATTCTTCTGAAAACTTTATATTTTTCTTAGAAAAATGTCTAAAACTTCTTAGATGTTGGAGCTATTTTTTTGAATTAATGAGAGAGAAATCCGTGTGAAGAGAGAAAGAGATAACAAGTTTCTTCCATTTCTCCTACTAAAAAAATGTCTTCTCATTCTATGTTATGTACATTTTCTTCCTGAGCTTCAATAAAGGAATAAGGAATTTTATCTTTTTTATTAAGGATTTTAGTGGTACTTTGTGCTCATTAAACTCTATTTAGTCTTGTAGCTACTACACAGGTTTGTTTTTTGCTATATTCAAGTGCATGCAATTAAAATTTTGGCTGATGTATGCAAGTCTCGATTTTCTACTTGTAGCATCGTTTTCTCTATTCATAATTTTCTCAATCCCTTTCCTTCTTTTCTATAAAATTCCTCTCTTGTAGATATATGTAATATTTTTCGTAGGCTTAGTGGAGTGCCCATGTTGGATCCCCGATTGAAAGGCCACCAGGATAAAACTCATAGTTTACTCATGCATACACATACTAAGTCGCACCAATTAAGTAGAGGGACTTAGACTCCTAGAGCATTGGAAAGATAACCACCAATTTGTCCCCTACAAATTTTCTCACCAACAATCATGTATATAAAGTTCACAAAATTTCAATACTCAATTCACTATCCTCTTCTTCAAGTCACACTCTCACCCTCTTAGCTTACAATTTCAAACTAACCCTTCCTCAACAACTGTCATATACATATTTTCATTCAAGGGTTTATGGAGGACAAGAAAACCATTTTAGAGAACCCAAATTTCTCTTCTACCTTTCAATAATCTTGAAAGGTTCAATTTCCACCTCTAAAACCCTAACTCCTCTATTATAGGTTCTCTCAATAAGGTCTTCACTATTCTTAATTGTACTTAGAACTCACTATCATCAATAATTCCGTGGTTTTATTATCTTGTCTTTTAATTCATCACTAATTTGTTTAAGGGACTCACGAAAGGTGTCTCCTTTAAATTTATAGAATTTTCTCGGGGTTCAATTACACACTAGGAGGATTTTAGTTCCCAAACCCTAGTCATAGTTTGTGTAGGCTCGAGGGCCTTATTTGATTACAAATCATCCCAAATTTAAACTTAAGACGCTAAATTTTTGCTAAGGTCTATTTCAACAATGTATATAAGGATTTATTACCAATGGGTCCTTCCATGAATTCTAATTATCATAATCCTTACTTCTCGACTATCATGCCCGTAGGTGGTCATGAACATAGTCAAACAAGCTTCTAAACATCTTTATCAACATAAATAAAACCCTCTTGAAGAGACTATAATATTATTATATAAAATGTAATTATCTTCTTAGTCATGAGGTAAAACACAACTCATTCATGTATCTCGGTTTCAACTTTCATAGTTAAACACAAGTGTTAACATACCATGCATAGTTACATAATAGTTTCTTGTGTTTCCTTAGAAGTGAAAAGGAGGATAAATGAGAAATATTATATAATACTTAAGTTAAATAGATATAACCCACGAAATTTAAATTGTTTAGAAGGATATCCCTAAACCAATTATGCATACACAATTTCTAGCAATATTGTCACAGCTTAGAATCTTCTTCATAAAGTAATCCTTACCAAACAGAGTATACAATCATATTCAAACCCTTAACTTCATGAAATGGAAAGGAAAATTCTTCCACATATTATTTACAATATAATGTCACACCATAAATAATTATTCCTCTTGAGAAAATTCTCGATTCATACAACTGCTACACATACATAGTCTCAAAATTTTTACCCTTTATTCTTAACACAAAGGAGTCAAGATTTCAAGTCTTTTGAGTAATCTTCTAAGATGGAATGAATTTTAGTAAACCTTTAATGCATATATGAGAATAATTCACAATTCACTTGTAATACATTTCAACTCAGAGGTTCTTCAAGAGGATCAAGCTAGTTTTCATGTAAAAATAAAGTCAAAACCTTTCCAAACCTGAAATAACAAAGTTATCAAGAAAGAACCTTGATCACTTGAATGATGATTTGAGGGTGGTTACAATAAGAGTATATATAGGATTTTTTGGGGCCCCTAGAATATTGGCTAATTATAAGGAGTGTGGGCACACAAGGCCTATTTGAAGAAGGGAATGCAAGGAGAAAGTGCATAGGACAAGGTTTTAGGATGGTTTAGTAGAACCAGTGGTGCATGCGTGTAAGGAAGAGAAAAGGTTTTGGGACTTAGCCATATTTGACATACCGAGAAGAACACGAAGAAAGCATGACCCGATTGTGCATGTGGAGTTGATAAGTTGTCACCTAGCAACTTGGTGCCCATAAAAGGAATATACCTTGCACTATAATATTCGAGAAGGTCATCATGGTGAAGGATGGAGATCACACATCTGAAGGAGCATGCTCTCATGGAGGACCACTTGGACACATGAAAACCAATATAAAACTTCAGAAAGGCATGATGATTCTTGCTAAGGCTATATATATAAGCAATCGATAGAAGAAAAGAAGGGGGATGTAGAGATAGAGAATGGAAATAGGCGAAGTAATGCAAGAATACCATGAGAGCACTATCGGTTGGATTTAGAGGATCTGTAGGAGTATGTTGTATCAAGGTGATGGGTCTAAATATTTTTCTTTGTACTAAGAAGGGATTAAGTCCAATTCTGATGCATGACATTGTTTTTCACTATTATATGGATCTATGATTGCCTCAGTAAATATAATGTGGTTATCAACACATTTAATATGAATATATGTGGTTCTAGTTTTACTTATATCTATATGGGCTGGTTTTATATATATTTCATATGAGTAGGTGTAAACCCCTGTACATTTCCTTTTCTCGCTATAATTCAGATCTATATTCTATCATAGTTGATGCATTCTCACACAACTCACATAAAGGAGGAGCTCAATACCCATGTGTGCCTCGGGTGAACACCCGACACCCGCTGGTTGAGAGGATGATACACATGAGATTTCCTTCTTATTTGAAAGAGGATAAAAATGAATACATCTAGGTTTTGTTGCAGGGACCTCTTTTCAAATTTTTGTGATAAATGACATGCATTTTATTCTTTGTGATGTGGGATGATAGAGCACCGACTTTAGAAAGTTTTGAAACATGGTTCAAGAGAACAAAGATAAGTTTTCTCAAAGCTTTAGTACTAGACCTAAGTTTAATGTGCGTAGATGGGTAGAAGAGAACCTATACCATGAGTTGTATGAGACATTATTTTGCTACTTCCCAAAGAGAGTTGTATGAATGGCTTTCAAGTATACACATCCAGATCAATTTGGTTCTATAGATCACGTGTGTGGACCCAAGATGACTATCATAAGTTGAAGGATGTAGATATGACTTGGACACATGCTATTTATCACTGGTGGAAGGGAGTGTTGGCAGTTACACTTTAGAATATGCCATTTTGACATATTCTTGCCTAAAAATTACTGAGTTTGAGTTTCTAAAGGAGCCTAAAGGGTCTTTTCTAAGTGTTATTCATCTAGATATGAAGATATTGTTCATTACTTTAAGTTTAGAAGAATTCCTAATGGCTAGCTAAGCTACTTTGAGCATTGGGAAAGGAAGATAAGGTAGAGGAGGAGGAAGACATTAGAGATGTAAAGGAAAGGGAGGAGAGATGACTCAAGTATAGAGAAGTGCATCAAAGGTAGATGAATATATAATGTGAGGTTGCAAGTGTGATGGATCTATGGAGGCAGACGTTGCGAGAGGGTGTTGAAATTCATGTGGAGGATGTGGAGCCTGAGTAGTCTATGCTACCCCATCTTGGAAAGTGTGGGAGAGAGGCCCCTTTAGCTTTTGATGAGAGTTCATCACATGGAGAAAGAAGAGTTGTTGACGTGCATCTAAACCCACCTAGTGACCAACCCCTGGCACTTGGTTTTCCAAATCAAGGGAGAAGTACTGATAACCTAGTTGGTATTGGTGGGAGTGACCAATTGACACCCGGAGATATAATTTTTCATTTGGAACATCCATGGCTGCACATACCATTCTAGTGTTTGGAGGAATTTTTGGGTAAAGTGCAAGTACGCAAGGTTTGGGAAATGCATCTAGGAGTGGCGTGGGATACACTTCTAGTAGTGGAGAAATCTCACAGACCATTGGCACATAGTTCAAGTAAAATGTTGGGGACACTAGGCATGACCAATTCAGGCCCATTACTAGCTATAAGAGGATCTGGAGGAGGAACTGGTGGATCTTGAGGCACATGACCTAGTGGATCTAGTAGATCTAGTAGAGGGAACATCGGAGGAAATACCGAAGGGAACCAAGGATCTGGATCGAGAGGACAAGGACCCTAGCCACCTCCCCAAGTGTTTTTCAAGATGTATTTACACTTACCAAATTATAGGGGTATTAAAGATGATGTTGAACATGTGTACAAGTGTGAGTTACTATGGCATGTAAAGGGGATCACTACCCCAAAGTGGAAGGCAAGCTAGTTTTCAATTACATTGCAAGAGGATCACACATAGTTGGTATAGGAAGTGTGAACCCTTTCACATGGTAGTAGACTATACCACGTTGAAGAACACTTTTCTCACAAAGTTCTATATTCCAGAGTTTGAGTAGAAGAGCATAAGCACTTTGAAGGAGATCCAACTGGGAATGACAGAGAGTGTGTGAGAGTATGACACATTTTTCAAAACTCTCTTGTAAAATCTCTCATATTACATTCATCTTTTGTAGCATGCTCAATGGTTTGTTAGAGGATTGATAACACTATTTAGAAGGTCTATGTCACATAAGAATTTTAGTGACCCATGTGAGGCATTGAAAGCTACCCTTCTCGATGAAGCTATTAAAAGTGTGGATACTTGGTGTTAGTTAGTTTTTAGAGGCCCAAACTACTACAATGGCCATGCAGTTGGAGAAGTTGTCTCCAAATTCAGCACATGAGGCCCATAGTGGAATTTGGTGTACAAACTATGAAGTGGAGGGACATGCAAAGGATAGATGCCCTCGAAGTTGGTGTGCACTTGTGATAGTAGATTGTGAGATCTGCCACAAGGATCATGATGCAAGTAAATGCCCTCTACTCCAGCGTAAAATTCGTAAGAATGTTTCTTGCTACTACAATGTATGCACCTCTACAACTCATGACACCAAGGATTATAGACTGATTGATCAAATCCATGATGCTATTGATGCAGGTGTGCACCAGACTAGCCTTGCTAATAGTTCTAAAGATGATGAGCATCGTTATAAAGGGTGTGTAGATGGTGGGGCACATGGAAGGGGTTTTCATGGGGGATTTCATAGTCATAGTAACCATGGGGGAGGAAAGAGTGAGTTCCACGACAAACATGTTATAATTGTGGATCTACTGAGCATTATAAACATGATTGTCTTGATATGCTACAATGCTCAAGGTGTAGGAAGAAGCATAAGGATAAAGAGTGTCTAGAAATATATGAGCATATAAAACATAAACACCGAAAAGATAAGGGAGTTGCAGTAATGGTGAGCATCAAAAAGGCTAGTTCACAATGGATGCTAAGAGTGGAACATGAGTTATAGATATAACTTGTACTAGTGACAATGTGAGGAGAGGCCCCAAACGTCAAGGAGATGGAAAGACCAAGGAAACTAGTTTCCAAAGAGAATCTACTACATGGAAAGTACCCAGACCCTTCCCATCAAAAATAAGTATACCAGGAGACTATGGACGTGATTTAGAGTTTACAATGGGAGATATAATGTCTTAAAGAGAAATCAAGGTAGGTGGAGCAACGAAAGGATAAAAAGGTTCCAAGGAGTGACCTAGATGAGGTCACGTAAATGTGTAAAACATTGAGCTGAGAGAATATTATTCCTTTACCGGGAGAATGGATGAGGAAAAGGTACCATGTGTTAAAGAAGAGTGCAAGAGAAAGATTTTTCATGAAAACCTTCCTCAAAGACAACCTTGGATATGAAAATGAGATTGCTTTGAATGTGGTTGATAATGGATGGCTTATGAGAAATATCCTCATTGAAATGGAAGTAGAGGTGAATTTTCTTACCTTAGATGCCTGACATCAAATGGGAAGATATGCATTGCAGCCAACTTCAAATGTCTTGTATATGTCGAGCAATACTAAGGCAATTCCCATTAAAGTCCTAAAGGATGAAGTTATCACCATTCAAGGGGCCAAGTTCACTAGAGACTTTAAAGTCTTGGCGCTCATCGAGGTGGACAACTTTCCAGTGTTCTTGGGCACCCATGGTGTTACAAGAACAATGTCGACATAAGGTTTAACAAAGGGTATATCAACTTCAAAAATAAGGAATAATGGGTGGTCATCCCTTTGATGGATGGGAATTTAGTGCCCTACATGGAGCCATTAGGAGAATAAGTCCTTGATATAATCTATGTGCGCTCCATCAGATATCCTGAGATAATTCACCCCATCAGAGGAGTTATCTAGTTTGAGGATGCTCAGTCCTTAAGTGATACCACTAGTGTGGCATGTGACAATTGGGTGCATGGAACCTATGAGTTAATTGGGTGATAATTAAAAGGACCTATAACAAGGGTGACAAAGGTGTGCTCAATCAAGCACCTAGGAGGAAAGAAGTTTCCTAGTTACTCTGGAGGGGCATACCCTAGAATTTTCTTGTAGGAAATGGAAGCTCAGTGGAGAAATGAGGATGAAAGAAGAAGAATGCTCAGCTATAACCTACTTGGGACTATAGTGCGCTGGTGGGATACACATTGGGAGAACCTCCTAGAGTGGTGTGAGGTGAGGATCACGTTTTTTGTAAGGTTCTCTAGGAGAAATGTGCCCACGGTAATACAAGACTACCATGGTAAAGAGACTACTACATTTCATATCCAAGCATGCAAGGAAGCCTGGATATGGAGTATGGAAGCATTACCACCTTCATTGTGGGTACACAAGTTGTACTCCACCTTACAAGGTTATGCATGCACATGGTATGTTCATTTAGAGATGCATCATCAGACGGGTGATTGGAAAGAGTTGGAGGCTAATCTCATTCAAGCATTTGAGTATAGGAGTACCAAACCATCAGTGGATAAGGCGTTGTAAACAATTAAGCACCTTATAATGGGAGATAGTGTCATGGCTAAGGATAGGCTACTAGAATTACTAGGAAAGCCTTATTTGGAGACATGCCTCAATGAGGAATAATCAGAGGAAGTACATTTTGAGTGCGCGTATATGGAAAAAGAAAATGAAAATTGGTCTATGTCATAGGCATTTACGAAGAGATGGAGATGTTGGATTTTGATCATTCGGAGGGTATGCATGAGGTCATAGACAACACTGATGAGGGAGCATGCACCTACCATGAGCCTTTAAAGATGAAGAAGGTTAACATTGGGATGGAGGCAGAACCTAAGGAGGCTATCATTAGTGACTATTGGTTGGAAAAGGAAGTTTCGAAGATCATTGATTTGTTGTGCGAGTTCCAAGATTTGTTCCCTCATGGGTACCATGAACTCAAAGGCATCCACCATTCCTTGGGGAAATGAAGATCAAGTTGAAATAAGGTGTGTACCTAATTTGGAAGAGACCTTATTAGATGAATCCAAATTTGCACATACGGGTTAAGGAAGAGATAGAAAAATGATAGCATCTGGTATCATTGAGGCAGTGGAAGAGTCAGAATGGATAAGCCTGATGGTTATCAATATTAAAAAGGATGGTAGGATAAGAATTTGCATTGGACGAGTGGATCTGAATGTGGTATGTTTCATTGATCCTCTCCTAACCCCCTTTTCTTGAAGAAATTCGGAGGGAGTAGCCAGTGTGAAGTCTACCATTTCACGAGATGGCTTCTCAGGATACCACCAAGTGATGATTGCAAATGAATACCAGAGAAAGAAAAAAATTTCCACTAAATAGGGAATTTTTTTTTATATGGTGATGCCTTTGGGCTGAAGAATGCACCTGTTGTGTTCTCGTGCATTGTAGTACAAATCTTTTAGGACTTCATCCATAAATTTCTTCAAGTCTATTTGGATGATTGGACTATGTATGGTCTATAGTTAAATACCATTATGATAACTTAAGACTAATGTTTGAAAGGTGTTGGTAGTTGAGGATATCCCTCAACATCAAGAAGTGTGTCTTTGCTACCCCATTTGGAACCTTATTAGGGCATATCATATGTAAGGAAGGCTTACTAGTAGATCCCACCAAAGTTGCAGTCATTGTGGGTTTAGGGGAGCCTACTAGCCAAAGTGTCATACGCAGATTCCTTAGACACATGGGATATTATAGGAAGTTCATCAAGGGGTATGCCAAGATTGTCATGCACTTAGAATAATTGTTAAAACAAAAAGTGTCTTTTGTTGGGAGAGGCGCAACAGAAGGCATTTGAAACTTTAAAGGAAATGCTTGTAACGGTGCCCATATTATGTTTTCCTTCTTGGGATAAGCCTTTCCATGTGCATGTGGATGCCTCAGGGAAAACAATGGGGGTAGTGCTAGCACAACCTGGAGAAGGAATTGTCGATCATCTCTTGAGATTTGCAAGTAGGAAATTGACACCAATAGAGAAAAATTACACAACTACTGAGCGCAAAGCATTTTCAATGATCTACGCACTACATAAGTTTAGGCAATATATGTTAGCAATGCCCTTCATATTCTACACAAACCACATGGCATTAAAGTACTTAGTCAACAAACCCATTCTACAAGGGCACATATGTCATTGGGTCCTTCTATTTCAAGAGTTTGAATTTATAGTGGTGGTGAAGCTAGGAAAGAGTAATTCAGGGCCTAACCACTTGTCAAGGATTAATCCGGGAGAGGACATGTAAATCATTGAGGATACCATTCCAGATGTGTAACTATTTAGATTGTAGTGTGCGCCCTCAAAATTGGAAGATATTGCGGTGTTCTTAAAAAAATGTGTGTGGCGCTAGAAGGGATGAAGGTTATGGAGAGAAAGTAGTTGGCAATACGTGCCACACCCTACATGCTTATTAGTGGGGACCTGTACAAGTTGGGTCATGACGAGGTTATACACTCGATGAATTTTGGAACATGAGCACATAGCCATTATGGAAGAATCACATGGTGGGATTACAGGAGGACACTATGCAATAAATACTACCATGTAGAAGATTTTATTAGAAAGGATGTGGTGGGAAACCATCTATAAAGATTACATTGAGTTTTGCAAGGCTTGTGACCATTTCCAGTGCCTGGAAAAACTAGGAAAGAGAGATGAAATTCCCTTGGGACCAATATCCAATGATGAACCATTTGAGAAATGACCAATTGAATTTGTAGGACTAGTTGTGCCATCCGCGTAAAGGACTGGTTTGTGCTATATCATCACTTGCACCGATTACTTGACATGGTGGGCAGAGGCAACACCTACAAAGGATTGTACCATGATGACAATTTGTATATTCTTATGGGAAAACATAATCAACAAATATGGTTTCCCTTTAAGTTTAAGAAGTGATAGGGGTACACACTTCCTCAATGAAACAGTCAGGATCCTGTTGGTAGAATTTATGGTGGCCCATCATAATACTACCCCGTACCACCCTCAAATGGGACTGCTAAGGCATTTAACAAAATACTAAGTCATACGTTAACTAAGATCTGTGATGTCATAAGGTAGGATTGGGATGATAATGTATCAACCTTTATATTAGAATACATGACAACCTATAAAAGGTTGAACAAGGCCACACTGTTTCAATTGGTGTTTGGCATGGATACATTTTTACCAATAGAATTCATGCTAACATGCAATGTATAGCATGCATAGGAGGTTTAGATGATGAGAAAGTGGTGGAAGAAAGAATTGATAAATTGATGCATTTGGACGAAAGGTGATCACTTGCTAGATGGAGTTAAAAGATAGAAAAAGCAAGACAAAAATCATGGCATGATCATCATATCAAGAACAAGAAGTTTGAAGTTGGGCAATTGGTGTTATTGTATGATTCCAAGTATCTATACCATCCATGGGAAGTTGAAATTCCATTGGTTGGGACCTTACATCATATCATACATTCTTGATTCAGGTGCTTGCTAGTTACAAGTGTTGGATGGGACAAGATTACTAGGTCATTTCAATGGGAGTAGGTTGAAGCCCTACTATAAATAAGTCTTCTTAGTGTTTGTAAATAAGGCAGTGTTTCCAGTTAGTTTAGAATTTCCTTTCTTGTGTTTCCCTTTCTCATCATTTGTTATGTTGTTTGTTTTGTGCCTTGGGCAACTGGTAACCACATTAATTTTTAAAGGTTGTACATGTGCAAAGGACCACGCATCGTTTTAGTGTGGGGTGGAGTGATGCAAAGTATAGGCCCATAATACAACTTAAAATGGCAAGTAGAGGTTTTGGTGAATGGCCCAGTTGATGGATACAAAGCACATGGGATAAAGGAAGAACATGGAAGAAGAGGTGTATGAAAAAGTTTTTTTGTCGGGATAAGACTTTAGAGAAACCACATACAGAGGAGGAAGAAGTGCAGGAATAACATGAGGTAGGTGAGAGAAAAAATCAAGTGGACAGAAGAAGTGCCTTTGGCACTATTGACATGTGCATAATATTCTTCATCGGGATGGATTTTTGTACTCCGAAGCTTGTAGAATTTTTCATGCAAGATTGGGCATGTAAGTGAAGGCACGTAAGGTTGGCTTGGTGGAAAAAGCCACATTTAGTGTTAAGTATAGTGGTAGGTAAAATAACATTTAATGTTGGAAAGAAGGAAAAGCTATAAATAAGAAGTCGGGCACTTCATTATTTTACCTTGCGTTTACAAAGTGAAAAGAGTTCTCGCAAACTAGGGCATCCAAAAGTGATCTGTGTGAAGAAAAATTTAAGAAATCTAAGAGGACGTGACTAGAGTAGATCCACAAACTAGTAGGAAAGGAGTACACGGGTGTGGAGGAAGTTGTTGAGAAGCATCATCTTGTGGAATAATTGTTCCAGTTAGGGTTTAACAGCTAGGGCATGAAGGTAGTGTTGTTACAAATCAGCAAAGACTCCTGGATGTTGATCAAATTTCTAGTTTGATCATCGTAAGCATCCAAAGTGTGATTACACAACATTGAATCCTCCCCAAGTGTGGGACTTGTAAAAATGGGAGAGGAATCTCTATATTAGAGGCTGGTTCCTCAACTCCTCTCGATTAGATTTATCACTTACAAGTTGCAGAGGTTTATAATCCTAATTCCTCCTCTAAATTCCAAAGTGATAGAGATAGAGAATGCAAATAGATGAAAACTAATGCTAATAGGTGATGCACCAAAGGAGTGGTGAGGATTTCTCATCGTAGATTGACACAATCCATAGAATGCAACAAAAAACCTCATGCACAAACTGATAATTGTAATGAAGAATCAGAAATTAGCCAAACAACACAAGCAGAGGATGAAAACTAATCACAGGGCCTGTATTGTTATTTTAACATCAAAATCACTTGCATTACAACACCTGAGAGGAAAAATAAAGTTTTAGTTCTTAGAAAAGGTCTGTTATTCCACCAAAATCACTTCCAAAGTGTGAAAGGGGACTTGCAATACCAAAGAAAAATGTTCCACGTTTTGAAAATGAGCCAAATCTGGCTTTTACAATGCAAGGGACGAGCCCAGGAGAGAGAAACACAGAAAACGTAGAAGGGATTCAACCATTGACAAAAATGCATTCAAAATAGCATGGGAATCCTTACATACCCATCCCTTGAAATTTTTAGCCATGCTGAGAGAGAATGTGAGCCATTCTTCATTAAAAACGGTGGTTGAAACGTCATTTTTATCCATGACCATGTGCGAGGTGTTTTTCAATTTTATCTCCAAATCCACCAAAATGCAAAATTTACCCCGAATATTGTAGATAATTTCACTAGCTTTCCATTGATATAAAGAACATGAAAACCGAGCTCTGGATCGAAAGTTATGGCCATGTGAAATTTTAGGGCAAAACAGGGACAAATCGGGTTGGCGGGCAAAAATTTGAATTTTTTCACCTTTTTGCATTTGGAAAATTTTCCAAAATTTCCCCACGCTACACCTTTCTTGGTGCCACATGGCATGTTTTTATTGGGTGCAGGCCCATCTTGCTCCATTTTCCTTTAGTTTTGCCTTTGGAACATTTCCTAAAAGTCCTGCTGGCCGGTGAGTTGAGGACACGTGGCACGTGGCGATTGATTGACGCGAGCCTGCCCTTCCCGAATTTTATGTGGGCTGTTTGATTCATGTTCAACCTAGACACGTGGCATCACCCCATTGGATGCAGGTTTGCCCCTTAATATTTTACTTGCGGGCTTTTCTCTTTGAATTTTACTTTGTTTTCTCTTTGGAAAATTTTCCAAATTCTCTCTACCCTCCGCTGATCCGAGACACATGGCATTATTTCATTCATTGCGGGCCATCCGCAACATTTTTTACTTTTGTGCCAATGCCTTGGGAAAAAATATCAAATTCCTCCCATGCTCCGCAGCTTCGACCCCCAGGGACACGTGGCGAAACATGATTGGTTGGCGGGCGTAGCGGGCCGAAACACCTCCTTTGAAATTTGGCGAAGCACTTTGCCAAAAATCCAACTTCTCCTCCGCCTCCGAAACTCCCATGCTATAGGACATGTGGCACATTTTTATTGGCCATGGGCTTTCCTTCCAAAATTTTCCATGTGTAACACTTAGTCAAATTTTTCAAATTTCTACCCTAGACACGTGGCATCATCTAATTTGTCGGCGGGCCTACGGGGAAAAATCTTCCTTTTAAAATTTCTGTCAAAACACTTGTTAAAAACCAAGTTATCCTCCGACCCCCACCGCTTCCCCTGGACATGTGGCATCTTCTCATTGGTGTGGGCCTTTCAAGGAAAATTTCCCACAAAAACTCCATTTGAGCCATAACTTTAAAAATATAAGGAGTTAGAAGGAAAACTTTACCTTCGGAAAGCCGAGAGAGAGCTCTATCCAATGGTGTCATTTCCAGAAATTTTTGAGTGCCTGAAAAGAAAAATATTATGACTAAGGTACAAGAGAGGGAAGAATGAAAGGAGTTAGCCATAAAATGAGCAAGGGGAACATTTTGGATAACAATTTTGGCGACTCAGAGGGGTCATCTACCTGCTGGATGAAATTACCGGTTGACTGAAGCAATCCATTGGGCATGGAGTCATCATTTTCTGTGTTTAATACCCCTACTGACTAGAACACTGCAAGGAGGAAGATGGATTATCACTTGATGGGGCAAGGTCTGCAAACACATTCCTAGGAATAGCAAGCTTGTGTCAAAGCACTTAGGGAAAACAAACTAACCTACAGCAAAAAAATGTGCACAAGCACTTAGAGGAATGGAAACCTAAGCTAATATATACAAGGTGGAGAATTTCCCTTTAATAGCAATGCTTTAGATGGATTCCATTGACTGGAATCTACATTTCTTCACCATCCAATGAAGATAATTGGAAATCATTGTTGTCCTTACACTTTGTGACCATGTATGGGCCACTCCAACTGGCATCAAATTTTGAATGCCTTCCGGTTTTGCTCTATTTGCATCCCATTTTAACACTAGGTCTCCAACTTGGAAGGATCTTTTCTTGGCCTTTCTATCAAAGGTCTTCTTTATCAAAGCCTGATCCTTCTCCATTGCTTGGGATGCCTGATTTTGATTTCTTAGAGCTCCATCAACTCTACATATCTAACCTCCATGGGTTCAAAATCCAACAACTCCAACTATTTCATGAGTTCCAATGTTGGCAACTCAAGTGACATGGGAAAGATTTCCTCTCTTCCATAAACAAGCTTGAATGGAGAGTTACCTGTAGATCTCTTGGGAGTTATCCTATCAGCCCATAAGGCTGATTTCAATTTAGTATGCCAAGACCTCTGATTTTCATCAAGAGTCCTCCTAATGATCCTCAACAAGTTCTTGTTTGTAGACTCAGCCTGGCCATTACCCTGAGGGTAATAGTTTGATGAAGTACTTAGGTAGATCCCATTCTTGACAGCCCATTCAGTCACCTTGGACCCAATGAATGCCAATGCATTATCTGATATTATTGTAGCTGGTATGCCAAACCTGGTTACTATTCCCTCATAGAAGTCTAGGATACTAGATTCATTTACTTCCTTGAGTGCTACTGCTTCAGTCCACTTAGTGAAGTAATATGTGGCTGTTAAAATCCACTTGTGCCCTTGGCTTGAATTGGGATTAATGACTCCAATGAAGTCTAAACCCCATTGCATGAATGGCTGGTCAACTGAAATTGGATGCAATGGAAGGGCAGCTAGTCTCTCTTTACCTGTGAAGAATGCACAATTCTTGCACCTCTTGATCCATGCATAACAATCATTGAAAATATTGGGCCAATAATAGCCAGCCCTCATGGTCTTTAGAGCTGTCACTCTTGGTGCAAAATGACCACCAGCTGGTCCACCATGGAACTCTTTCAACACCCTATGAATTTGATTTGTACCAATGCATCTCAGTAGTACTCCATTCACATCTCTTTTGAACAAAACATCATCAACAAGGGCATATGGGACAGCCTACAATCTGAAGTGTCTTCTTTTGGTATTTTTCATCTCTGGAGGGCATAGGCCTATGCTTAGGAAGTGCATTATACCTTGGGTCCAGCAAGGAGTGGGGACACCATTATTTTCTTCTTGAGTGCTTCCTTTCTCATAGTTGTCTTGCAATGCCAAAACAACCTCCTTCTCATTGCATGCTTCCTTTTGTTTTCCCAAAATCAGCTGCTCACACAATCCTTTTCCTCTTACCAACTTGGTAACTTTGATCTCAATGTCATACTCCATGACACGAGTAATCCAACCTACTCTCTTTTCATTCAAGTCTTTGTTGAGGAGGAAGTCCTTAACTCCCACATGAGAAACCAGCAATTGGACCTTATTGTTTGAAACTAGATGCTTGAATTTCTTCAAGCTCCTGATTACTACAAGAACATGCTTCTCAATGAAATAATATCTCACCTCATAGTCCTCCAGATTTAGTGAGAAAGCAATAGGCTGCTCATCATTGTCTTTGTTCTGCTGTACCAAAATTGCAGAAATAGTATCATCACCCTCAAATGCATAGAGGATGAAATCCTTGGAGAAATACGGGTTAGTGAGAGTTGGTGCTTGAGAGATGGCTTATTTGATAGCTTCAAAAATTTCCTTGCCCTCTACTATCCATTTGAAATCCATGCTTTTCTTTAACATCTTGGTGATAGGTTTGACAAGGGCTGCAAAATTTGGGACAAACCTTTGAACAAAATTTATTCTCCCCAAGAAACTTTGAAGGGCCTTCTTGTGGCTTGGCAATGGTAGTGCTCTTATGGCCTTAACTCTCTCTGGATCAATTGCTAATCCTTCTTTAGAGACAATGTGGCCAAGGAGCTTTCCTTCATGGGCTAAAAAATACACTTTTTAGGATTCAAGGATACTCTCAATCTTCTGCACCTTTGGAACACTTGTCTCAAATGAAAGAGGTGGTCTGCTATATTTTTTGAAAAAATAGTGATATCATCAAGATATATCAGTACAATGTTGTTAATCAAACCTTTGAACGCCATGTCCATTGCTCTTTGGAAAGTAGCCCCAGATTGGATAGGCCAAATGGCATTTTCTGTATGCATAAGTTTCCCATTTGGTTGTAAAGGTTATCTTGAACTGATCTTCTTCCTTCACCATAATCTAGTTATATCCTGAATAGCCATCAAGTAATGAAAACCTCTCGGAGCCAGCAACAACTTGCAAAATTTTCTCCATAGAAGGAAGTGGATAATGATCCTTGAGAGATGCTCTATTCAAATCTCTAAAGTCAACACACAATCTGATTTCCCCACTCTTCTTTCTGACTGGAACCAAGTTGGAAACCCAACTAGAAGGCTTGATAGGGAATATGATTCTTGATTCTATCAACTTATTCAATTATTTTCTCATAAGAGGCTCCATATGGGGTTGGTGGCCTTTGTTTTTTCCTGATGGGTTTAGTACTTGGATCCAATTCAATGGTATGTTGAGCTAACTCGGGATTGAAACCTTTCAAATCTTCATAGCTCCAAGCAAACACATTAGGGAATTCTTGACAAAGTTGTATGAACTCATACCTTTCTTGCTCAGTTGTCATCTTACCAATTTGGAGTGATTTTCCTTCTTCTAACAAGATGGACACTGAATCTTCTCCCTTGACTTGGATGTTTTCTTTCTCCTTCCTAAACTGATCATTAGGATTGAAAATGGACTCCAAAGTAATAAGTCCCTTGGGTAGTTTGTTGGTTCTCAGCTATACCACTTGGTCACCATACTGCTGCTCCAACTTTTCCTGATTTTTAGCTGAAAACTCAACCTCTTCTTGTAAGAAATGGATGATTTGTTGATCATTCTCAAACACTTGCCAACTTACATTGTTGTGGCATCGAAGGCCTCACAATCACATGGATGTTTGGCTGTACCTTGTCTTTTTGAATGCTTTCAACAACGTCAAAGGCTGCTCCAACTGCTGCAAGCCTATCAACAACTTGGTTCTCTTTTCTAGGAATGGATTTTATGCCAAAACCCTCAAAATCTTCAATGAGGTCCCACACCCTATTCTTGTAGCATTTGAGTAGATCATTCTTGACAGCATGCTACCCCTTAACTTGGTTGACAATCAACTCACTATCACCAAAGACTTGCAAGTTCTTTATTCCTCTCTTGATTGACCAATGCAATCCTTGTATCAAAGCTTCATATTCAGCAGTGTTATTAGAGCATGCAAATTGAAATCTAAAAGCTGAATAATGCTTAACTCCTTGAGGTGAAACAAGCATAGATCCTCCTTCGCACCTTGTTTACTCCTTGATCCATCAAAAACAACTGCCATACCTCATTGTCATCCTTGTGTTCGGCTTGGTGATGCTAGGAATAGGCTGATTTTCTTCATGCATGTAATAGACTCATAACTCAGATTCTTATATTTCTTGATAAGGATCAAAAGCATGTACCTTGTTTGCCCATTCATTAAGGGTTAGATCTGGGATACTTCCAACCTTGGTGTCAGCTTCATTAGTGCTTGGATAATCCTCTTGATCAAACGCCGAACAATTGGTATTGATTTGTCTTGGAGTGTAAGGCTCAATGTGAAAGTTTGCAATAGGTTAAGATCTGATTGTGGCCTTAGTTCCATATCTAGTTCTAAACAACATGTGTGACCAATCAACAGATAAGTAACCTCCAATCTTAGCTGTGAAATCCCTTGACAAACATAGGGCAAAGAGTGGAGGAAGGTCTATCACCGAGACATCTTGCAAAACAACAACGTTGGGACAGGCATGCAAAGTAAGACTTAAGTTTTTATCACTCCAACTGTTGTTACTACTGTCCCATCCAATTGCACTACCCCTTTGGATATGGTTTCATATTGAATTCCCAACTAATCAGCTATTTGCTTGGGCATTACTGAACTACTTTCTCTAGAATCAATCATGTAATTGTGTACTAATTGATTTCCAATGATCAATGAAACATAGAATGGAGGGGGTTTCAACATTTTACCTTGCTGTCCTCCATGATTCCCTCAGGCTGGGCAGCATTTGTGAGCACCTTCTCTTGCATTTGGACTTGCTGATTTGAAGTTGACCAGTCCTTCATGGCAGCTTGTAGCAAATCTCTTTGTCCTGGGATAGATAGTGATTCCCACATTGATATGTTTACATTTGTCTTCTTCATCTAATCAATGATGTTGAATGGAGATGAAGCATCCCTTTGCTGTCCCTTGGCCTACACATTCATTCCTTGTGTATGGGCAGCAACAACTGGCATTTGAGCTGGCCTAGGAACTGTTTTAGGTAGTCCTTGCATGCTTGGAGCTGAATTTTGTTTGCCAATAGTTTGTGGAGTGATAGAAGATTGAGGATTGCTTTGGACTAATGGTTGTTCTTCACCCAAATTTCTCCTCTTTGACCTTATGTTGGCTGCAACACTTTAGGAAACCATTTGATTCATGCCACAAAAATCTTTTGCTGCCAGTTTACAAGTGTGGTATCATTTGGAGTTGACTGCTGCTGGAATGTTTCTTGACTACCCTCACCCTCCACACCAGTTGTTGTCACCATTAATGCTTGATTCAAGGCACCATTGAAGCACATGGATTGGTTATGAGGTTCATTGCATGGGAAACACCAATCATACTCTTGAGCCATATTGTTTTGTACTGGCACTAATGCTTTAGAGGAAGATGTAGCATTGGGATTATAAGGTTGAAACGGTCTATTGACAGGAGGCCTTGCTTGATTTAGGTTTGCATCTGGATTGGGTGGTCTTTGGGGTTGATATGGCTGCCTGTTGGGCTGAGCTTGGGGCTGGAAAGAAGGTCTAAATACTTAGGCTTGTTTCCTATTGAGTGTAACCAGCTCATTTCCTAGATTTTTCAATTGCTTCATGACTTCTTGAAGTTCATTTGAGGCACTAGAAGATGAAGTAGAAGCTTTTCTTGAATTCTGATTTCTTGGAGTGTGAATAGGAGCTGAAATAGGTGCTTGGCTAGCACTTGGGCTCTCTAAACTTGGAAACAGTGGCATTGGAGGCCTAGGAGCTAGCTTACCAGCTTGAATCAAACAATTTTCAGCCCTAATGGAAATGCTATAAGCAATGGGGATAGTTGTGCCTCCCATGGATTGAATTAACATAGAAATATTAGAATTTAAAGCTTTAAGATAGTATAGAAACGAACCTTCTACTTGTTGGCACGAATGCCACCTGGAATTCTCTCCCAAGTCCTTTGAAATCTGAAATTAAAATCAGTCAGCTACTCGTTGGGAGCTCTCTTGATGGTTGTTAGCTATTCCAAAAGGGACAATTTGTCTCCCTTTTCTCCAAACTACTCATGGAGGGCTATACATAACTCTGGTTCCAATTTTGGATGGAACCGAGGAAAGACTCTTGAACCTTTGCAAAGCTTTCCCTTTGAATGAAGATGCGAGAGAAATTTTGACAAGAACTTGCATCTCATTGATCTCGTGGATTACAGATGTTAGCAATATCCTTGACATGATCACCGGAGTGGTTTGATTTTCTCCAGTGAAGAATGGAATGTTCTTCAATGCTACAACTGGGATTGGATTTTGTGCATTGAGAGCAAGTGGGTTCTTTGCGGTGAAATTGACATAGGGGTTGTTTTGTACCATTCTAATTGGCCTTAGAACCCTGGTTGATTGAATGAAAGGCCTACCAGTGTAGGAGTTGAGAGAGTTCTGTTTGGTGGAGATGGAGACCTCTGAATTATCCTCCCTCTTTACCTTCTCCTTGGAGATAACTACAGATAATCAAACATCACCTCTTCTTCTCCAGCTCTTGACCTTGTAGTGATTCTTCTCATGAGTTTTCAAGTCTGTACTGCTAAAACTAGCTGATTCTTTCTCCCTTGGAGTCGTCAGATATGCAATTTATAGCTCTTTAAAGTAAGAAACTTGCATAAAATTCACATCAATTTGTTGCAATGAAGATGAAGACCTCTAAGGTCCCACCAGTGTGCCAAAACTATTGTTGCAAATCAGCAGCACCCCTGGATGTTGATCAGATTTCTAGTTTGATCATCCTAAGCATCCAGTGTGATTGCACAACATTGAATCCTCCCCCAAGTGTGGGACTTGTAAAAATGGGAGAGGAATCTCCAGATTAGAGGCTGGTTCCTCAACTCCTCTGATCAGATTTATCACTTACAAGTTGCAGAGGTTTATAATCCTAATTCCTACTCTAAATTCCAAAGGGATAGAGATAGAGAATGCAAATAAACTAAAACTAATGCTAATAGGTGATGCACCAAAGGAGTGGTGAGCATTTCTCACTTCTACAGATTGACACAGTCCATAGAATGCAACAAAGAACCTCATGCACAAACTGATAACTGTAATGAAGAATCAAAAATTAGCCAAACAACACAAGCAGAGGATGAAAACTAATCACAGGGCCTGTATTGTTATTTTAACATCAAAATCACTTGCATTACAACACCTGAGAGGAAAAATAAAGTTGCAGTTCTTAGAAAAGGTCTGTTATTCCACCAAAATCACTTCCAAGGTGAGAAAGGGGACCTGCAATACCAAAAAAAAATGTTCAACCTTTTGAAAATGAGCCAAATCTAGCTTTTACAGTGCAAGGGATGAGCCCAGGAGAGAGAAACACGGGAAAACATGGAAGGGATTCAACCATTGACCAAAATGCATTCAAAATAGCATGGGCATCCTTACAGACCCATCCCTTGACATTTTTAGCCATGCTGGGAGAGAATGCGAGCCATTCTTCATTAAAAACGGTGGTTGAAACGTCATTTTGTCCATGACCATGTGCCAGAGGTATTTTTCAATTTTCTCTCTCCAAACTCCATCAAAATGCAAAATTTACCCCTAAATCTTGTATATAATTTCACCAGATTTCCATTGATATAAAGAACACGAAAACCGAGCTCTAGATCGAAAGTTATGGCCATTTGAAATTTTAGGGAAAAACAGGGCCAAATCAGGTTCAAGGCAAAAATTTGAATTTTTCACCTTTTTGCATTTTGAAAATTTTCCAAATTTCCCGCACTCCACCTTTCTAGGTTCCATGTGGCACGTTTTTATTAGGTGCGGGCCCATCCTGCTCCATTTTCCTTTAGTTTCACCTTTGGAAAATTTCCCTAAAAGTCCCCGCCGGGCGGTGAGTTGAGGACACGTGGCACGTGCTGATTGGACGCGGGCCTATCCTTCCTAAATTTTCCATGGGCCATTTGATTCATGTTTGACCTGGACATGTGGCATCACCCCATTAGATGCAGGTTTTCCCCTTAAGATTTTACTTACGGGCTTTTCTCTTTGAATTTTACTTTGTTTTCTCTTTGGAAAATTTTCCAAATTGTCTCCGCCCTCTGCCAGTCCGAGACACGTGGCATTATTTCATTCATTGCAGGCCATCTACAACATTTTTTACTTCTATACCAATGCCTTGGGAAAAAATCTAAAATTCCTCCGTGCTCCATAGCTTTGACCCCTGGGACACGTGGTGAAACATGATTGGTTGGCGGGCGCAGCGGGCCAAAACACCTCCTTTGAAATTTGGCAAAGCACTTTGCCAAAAATCTAAGTTCTCCTCTTCCCTCGAAACTCCCATGCCATAGGACACGTGGCATGTTTTTATTGGCCACAGGCTTTCCTTCCAAAATTTTTCCATGCACAACACTTAGTCAAAATTTTCAAATTTCTCCCCTGGACATGTGGCATCATCTGATTTATCGGCGGGCCTACGGGAAAAATCTTCCTTTTGAAATTTCTGCCAAAACACTTGGTAAAAAACCAAGTTCTCCTCTGACCCCCACCGCTTCCCTGGACACGTGGTAGCTTCTCATTGGGTGGGCCTTCGGGAAAATTTCCCACAAAAACTCCGTCGAGCCATAACTTCAAAAATACAAGGAGTTAGGAGGAAAACTTTACCTTTCTGGAAAGCTAAGAGAGAGCTCTATCCAATGGTGTCATTTCTAGAAATTTTTGAGTGCCTAAAAAGCAAAATATCATGTTTGAGGCACAAGAGAGGGAAGAATGAAAGGAGTTAGCCACAAAATGAGCAAGGGACACATTTTGGATAACAGTAGGAGGGTTTCTTCGCAATATTGAGCCTTGGGTTTGGATAGAGTGGTAGATTAGAGTAAGGAGAAGACGTTTGAAGTGTTAACCTAACTAGAAGAATGACACCAAATTAAGAAACCATCTCACCTAAAAATCAGTAGGGAAAGTGAAAGGGGAAGAAAATGACTTTTTCGTAAGCACAAATGAAGAGTGCTATGCAGAGATGCAATACCCGGATGGGGTATTGCTAGGAAAAGAATGGGAGTCTCATTTGTGGAAAATGACTATGAGTGACTATAATCATCACACCAAGTATGATAGAGAAAGAAATGGATTTGTATTTGGTTCACCCAAAAACAATAGGATATCATAGGGCATGCCCATAAATAGTGACAAAGTAAAAGTTAAATTAGAGAAGGAAGGGTTATTACAACTTTACGAATTACCCTACTTTGAAAACTTGAGCGCCTCTACCAGTGGCTGATGTTGCACATTCATGAAGACCATTTTTATTTTGTGGGGTGTAAGATGCGCATAACTCCCTAATTGATTTCCAAGTTCATAGGCCTTATCTATGAGGGGGATACATTGATGATGACCTAAGTGACAAGGAGGCCATTAAGGAAATAGTAGTTGCATATGACTACAAGAAATTATTACAATACTTTGACATCACAAAGATTCTAGACCTCGTGATGAGGATTGTTGTGTGCTTGCTAACCAAGCTCAATGATCAAGAAAGATGGACTCAAGTGAATAAGGCATGGCTAAGAATATGCCAAAAAATATCTGAGGGGACCATCTACAACTTGTCTACTTTCATCACGGATGAAATCATTAGCAGCACACAAGAGGGTGAGAAGATACTATTTGGAAATGTCCTCCTCACAATTGTTTTCTTAGAGATTGGAGTGCCCGATGGGCCAGAAAGGTTTGTTTGGGAGTACCCAAAAGAGGATCCCTCACCCATGAAGAGGTTCGTGAAATATACTTGTGAGACCATGACAACCACTCACAAGGCATGCTTAGAGAAGTGGTACAAGTGCATGAGGGATGCGTTTGGGGAAAAATGGAGGATTCCAGAGCAATTACCTACACTCGTAAAAGGGGAAGTAAAATTCGTAGTGTATCAACACTTTTGCATTGGTATATTTAGGTTGATAGATGAAAACATGGGTCTATGGTGCAAGCTTCCCTTCTCCTTCACCACGCAATATTTCCAAGTAGGGGTGAACAGGTTCAAAGAGGCCAAGAGACTAAGGTTCGAACTTAGTGAGGTGGATCAAGACAACAGAGAATTACATAGGAAGTTATTCTACCCCATAAAACTCATGTACATGGAAATATATGTCTCCCACGAGATACAAATGATGAAGCTTGTAACATTGCTAATCACTGGAAGGGATGCAGCAAGAATATACCTTTGCATAACGCCAAAATTAAAAAAGGAAAATACTTGGAAAATGATGTATACATCCATGAAGACCCCATAGGAAGAAATAAGGCCACACCTAAGAAGAGGGAAAGAGAAGAGGTACAGAAATCACCAAGTGTTCAGACTACACAAGTGGTGAGCGCACTGAAACAAGTGCTAATTCTAGCACTTACACATAGAGAAATAAGTCTCCAAAGTGAAAGAAAAGAATCCAAAATAAGAAGCAGCAAATCACGAAGAACCCATCACTCAGGAGATGTCACCATAGGAGGAGGAAGAGGAAGTAAAATCTCCAATCATGAACAAGCGAAGGAAGTAGAAGAGGATGACTCAAAGGGTACAGAGATCTTGGAGGCCTATAGAGGTGAAAGAGATGATTATGATGATGAACTTGAGGCATTTCAAGGCCCTCCCATATTCAAAGTACATGACTCAGAGGAAAGCATAGAAAAGAAATATGGCAGCATGGAAGGATATCCCAGGTTTGGCCGTGAACTTTCCTAAGGCGCACACATGGGAAAAAAGAGTGCGAAGCATCACAAGTTCAGGGGATGGGCTACATTTATGATCCAAACAAGGTTTTTCACACGTGTTTTTAAAGCACCCTACCAACAAAGAAAATATTAGCTATGGCATCATTTGATGAGGAGGGTGCATACCCTCGGACGACGAAAATTCTTTCTTGGGAATTTGAGTCCCACATCGACGAGCCGTAATTTGAAGTAAGCCAAGGGGAATTAATGAAGGTACTAGAGTCAAAATAATTCAACCCCTTGGTAAATTCTCGCCGACTATCGATGAAAAAATCTACAATGCACTTAACAAGGTTTCAGTTGAAGTAGAAGCTAGGATCTTTGGGAGGAATGACAGGTGAAGTTCCTAGAGGTAGAATTGGAGAAAAAGAAAGAAGAGCTTGAGGAAATAACCAAGGACTTAAAACGGGAGGCACTAATTATCAATCAACTTGGGAATGAGTTAAAAGAAGAGAAGGCAAGGGTGCACGAGGTTTACAAGAAAGTAGAGATGATCACATATGTCATTGTCTTGAAGCATCTAGATCTGACACCACCAACGCAGAAGTATGGATCCACCCTAGAGTTCCTAGAGGACTTGACCCACGTCCTCACAATGGAAAGGTGACCACTGGCCTTGGAATCTGTAGAAGAGGCATCAATGTGCAAAGAGAAGGAGGACAAGATGAAGGTTGTGGAAATTGTTTCTTAGTACAAGAAAGTCCTCGCTGATGTGAAAGCCACCGCCCAAGTCACTGAGGCTGCCTATGAAAATTGCACCGATAGAGATAGAGTTGTGAGCATTCTAGTTGCCACTCATGAAGTGGAGCTCAAGGAGTTCCAAGAGAAGAACAAGGGGAATAGAGCAGAATGTGATAGAATTATAGCCAAAGTTGAGAAGAAATCAAAGGCTATTAAGACCCTATGGGGCTCAATCAAGAACTAACTAAAGGAATTGTATCCTTAGATCACTCGAAGGATGGATGTGCTTGAAAATTTGGGAAAATAATTGGAGGGGATCGTGGAAACAATGAATACCGAAGGAGAATGAGTTCCCTAGTTAGAGACATCTATTAACAGTACAAAACAAAGTTGATGCCTGGAATAATTTGGAGGAAGACTTGAAGAAATATTTCCCTCTCCTCTTGCAGAAGTAATCATAGTTTCCCCATTCTTTCATTCTTCCCCAAATTCTTCATTCCTTTATTCTTTCCCCAAACTATTCAAGGACAATCATTCTTTATTCATTGAGAAAATGTTCTTGAGGGTGGAGAATAGGCGTAGTGTGGGGTGATGTTGGGCCCCTAAAATATTGGCTAAGTACAAGAAGGCATGTGGGCATGTAAGAAGAAAGTGTGCATGAAATCATTTTCGGAGGGTTTAGTAGAACCAGTGGCATGCGCGCGAAAGGTAGAGAAAAGGTTTTGGACTTATCCATATTTGGCATATTGGGTAGAACATGAGGAAATCATGACCCGACTATGCATGCAGAGTGGATAAGGTGCCATCCTGGCAACTTGGTGCCCATGAAAGGAATATACCTTGTGATAGAAGATTCCAGAAGGTCATCATGGTGAAGGATGGAGAGATCACATCTTGAAGGATCATGCTCCCATGGAGGACCACTTGGACACATGGCAACTGATCTATAACTTTATAAAGGCATAGGAGTGCTTTCTAAGGCTATCTATATAGGTGCTCGTAGACAAAAATAAGGGGGATGTAGAGATAGAAAATGGAAAGAGGTGAAGCTATGCAAGAATACTATGAGATCTCTATGGGTTTTATTTAGAGGATTTGTAGGAGTACGGTGTATCAAGGGGATGGGTCTAAATATGTTTCTTTGTACTAAGAAGGGATAAATTCCAGTTCTGATGCATGATATTGGTGTGCATTATTATATGGATCTTTGATTTCCTCAGTAAATGTAATGTGGTTATCAACATACTTGATATGAATATATGTGGTTCCAATTTTACTTATTTCTATATAGATAAATTTTATATAAATTTAATATGAGTAGGTGTAAACATCCATGCATTTCCTTTCTCGCTATGATCCAAATCTAAGTTTTGTAATGCTTTTATTATTTGAATGAATACAATAGTCTAGAATCCCGTTCTGAGCTCTAAGATGAATGTATGGTTCATTTACAATATCTTCACTTAAGTTTCTATCATAACTAATGCATTCTCACACAACTCACATAAAGGAGGGGCTCGGCACCCACGTGTGCCTCGGGTGAGTTCCCAGTGCCTACTTGGGTGATTGGTTAACACGCATGGGATTTCCTTGTTCTTTGAAAGGACATAAAAATGACTACATATTCCATGTCCTTTCTAACTGAATCTTGGCTCCTAGATCCTTCCAATTACATATTTTACATTTATTATATCATTAATATCCTTTAAGAGCTCAGAACCTATGACTAAGATAAAATTTACTTGACTTGTTCTCTAGACCTTAATAAGACCTCTCAAGAAAACTAAGGAACTTATTGCACTCTTTACATGATTTTCAAATGCCTAAGACTATTCTTATAAGAAAAATCCATTAGAATGCTCTTTTAGAAAATTAAATTGTATTTTGGAGGAAATCACCTATTTTAAATTTCTTAAAGACTCGCCCAATTTAAACATTCTAAAGGGTGTATTAGGACTCTATAAACATCTCCTAACCCTACTTTAGCTTGACTCAACCCAAAATTTCCAATATTTTACAAAAATACAAAATTTCTTTGTTGGAGAGAAGATGCTCTTGCATCAACCAATTATGTTTGAGTCATTTTGACGATTATCATGTTGAGTTATTGTGTTTTTCCAAAGTTGACCTAGCTTCTACGGTGCAAAACCCTAAGGGGTTTCTAAGAAAGTATTAGTTTATAGAGAATTTGAGAGATGGTAATGATTTTTTTATTTTTGGATATGTTATTTTGATGTGTCATTCTTCTTTGAGAAAAATTTCAAGATGTTGGGATTTGATTTTTGCAAGATATGTTGGTTTTGGTGAGACAGGTTCAAAAACTAGTGCATTTCCAGCTTGAAATGGAACTTCTGATGCTCACCTTTAATTTTTTGATTTTAATGGGACCTTGTGGATTTAAGGTATGTTTGTATATTTATTCTATAAGGTTTCATGAAAATAATGAGGTCATTTTATTGTACAATTTTTATGAACGAATATTAAAAAGGTAAACATCTTTTTATGACCTTGAAGCCCTAACTTGAAAGTGGTATGGAAGAATTATTTCATAATTTTCCATATTTTCTTCCTAATGCATGGATTATTATTGGAACATGTATATTAATCCTTCATATTTCCATAAAGGTATGGTAGAGGTCATAGTGATGTTCGAAACTCACTCAAACATGTGAGTTTTAAAGAAGTTTGTCTTGGGACAAGGTTTTGCAAAGGAGTTATAAGATAAATTAGAGTTGTGGAATGTATGTGAGTTTATATTTGTTTCCAAATATTTTTAGGAATTTTGATGTAGTTACACGATCAAAAGATCTCCATTCAGTTGACTATTAAAAGGGTAGTTTTGAGGCCATAAAAAGTAGTGTTTGATAAAGAGAGCATAACTAGAGATACATTTGGAATTAGGAGTTTATTCAAGTTGTGTTGAAAATATAATTCATATATATTTAACCTGATATATATTTTTCTCATGATAATAATTTTTAATGGTTTCCAGGTCAATTTTGGGAAAAAAATATTTTTCTAGAGAATGACAAGACATGATCTACTAAAAGTTTTGAGTTGTTTGAAGCATGAGATGGATTAGGTGATGATTTCTATCACATGGAATGTGAATCAATATGAATGTTTTATAAAATGAATCAATTTATAGGTCTTGATTGTTCTTAGAAATGTGTTAACCATCTAATCTTTGAAAATAAAATTTTGTGCAAGTTGATTTGGTGAAGACAAAATTTGTTGTGGTTTGAGCAAGTGAGTGCTTAAAATATTATAAATTTATTAGAAGTGTTCCATAGGTTATGGAATTTACATAAATTTGTCACATGGCATGGGTTTTTTATTTGAAGTGATCTAGTGTCCTAGAGAAGTTTTAGGGTCTTGAAGGGTGTAAGAAACAACTATTTTGAGAAGTACAAAGGACAATGGGCCCATTAAATGAAATAATTTGATTGGTTGAGCTAAATTGTTACCAATTATGATGTTTAAATGTTAATTTAAACATGTGTGGTTATTTATGCATTATGAATAAGTATGGTTTTTATGTTAGAGCATTTTTTTCTTTCTACTCATGGGGATCTAAGTTATTTTAGGAGCATGAAATGATTTTTTAGCTAGGTGAACCTACTTGGGTCACTTGTGACTATTATATTTTTTATTTGGGGTATTTTTATGATACATGGGTTGATCCAAATGAGGTAAAATGTTTTTTTAATTTGAAATGAAGAGGATCTTATTACAATAATATTTTGAGTGCTTTTTGAAGCTAATTGTGTGTGTGCAAGAAGTATGAGCTAGGTGTTATTTTTAAAGTGTGTGAGCATGAATTTAGGTTAGATAAAATGTGTAGTAGGTTGAGGAAGATCAGAGATAACTTTTACAAGAATTTGAAGGATTGAGAAATGAAGAAAGAGCTAGTTTGTGAAGGATTGGACACCTAGGGTTTGATTGAGGGTTTGAAGAAGTGCAATTTGGATACTTAGTATCCATCAGTTCTAGAAGAAAAAATCAGATATCACATCATCATAAGGGGTTTGAGTGGGTTTTTATCATCTTGGTGGGTTGTATCCTACTTTAGATAAAATATGAAGATGGATAAGGACAAAAAGATAAAATATGAAGATACTACTCTAGAGCTTGATGATGAAGAACTATTTTCCATGGTTGCTAGAAGAATGATAGTTGGAACTAGTAAGTACAAGGGTAAAATTCATTTTAAATGTTTTACTTGTGGTAAAATAGGTCATTTTTCTACTAAGTTCCCTCATAGACATGATAAGAAAATAAATGATGAACATGATAGTGATCATGAGAAGAAAAATCAGAAGTATGATAAAAATAAGAAAGGATTCAAGAAGAATGAATTCATGAAGAAGAATAAGAAGATTATCTATACTAAGAAAGAGGAATATTCCTCTAATGCAAGTAGTGAAGTTGATAGATCTAATTCAGAGATTGAATCTGATCACAATGATGTAAGTGATGAAGTTATTTTCATGACTAAGGAAGCTATGGGATCCTCTAGTGGTGGCTCTACTTTGTGGGGTGATATTTCACTTGATTATTTCAAATAAAATGAAGGAGATGATGATGGTTTAAAGATTGAGGCTGCATGTGTCCAGTACTAACTAGATCATTCTGAAAATAATAACAAGAAGTTGAATTCACAAGTTAAAGAGTATGAAGCAAAGATACAAGAGATTGAAGGGAAAAATTGTGCACTTCTAAAAACATGAGGAATTAGTGAGAAGGTTAGAGTTGTAAATGAGTAACATGACTCTTAACATGCAATCTAAGGAGGAAGAAGTGATAAGTCTTAAGAAATAACTCTCAGATGTTGCAAGCAAAATGAAGTCATATCTAAAACTTGAAGAGAGTACCAAATATCTTGATAGTCTCTTGAGTAATAATAAATTTATAGGTGACAAGGATGGTTTAGGATTAAAATCTTAAGTCAAAGACAACAGGGTGAATAAATAAGATATGGTTTCATGAAAATAATTAGGGGAACAAAACACCAAGGAATGAAAGAAGGATATCTACATCAAGGGTGTTGAGAAAATCAAGAAAATTAGGAAACCCAATGCCTCAAGGTATAAAATATATTTTAATGGTTATTGTTATACATGTAGTGGATTTATTCATAGTGCTAAGGAGTGTGGAAAACCTCCTAGATATACTCAGCCATGGAAAGATAATAAAAATTATCATGTTAAAGATTTTATATGCTATAAGTGCAATGAGGTATGCCATGTTTCTTATTCTTGTTTGAATGTTACATCTAGTCATGTTAATGACTTCAAGAAAGTAAGTTCATTGGTATGTATGTTACATCTATAACAAATGTTTTCATGTCATAAGTGACTATTATCAAGCCTATACAATTAAAAATGAGTTCTATATGTTCTAGAGTGCAAGATAGTGGAGTTCAAAGACCTATAATGTATGAAAATTTTCCTAAAAGGACTTGGGAACCAAGAAGAGATCACATTATTCCTCTAAGAGTATTTGATGATGGAATACAAGTCATGACATAGATTTTTGATCAAGAGAGAGGATATGAAGTAGTTTTCCATGTTCAAGAAGGCTTAAGACCTCTTCCAGGACCTTATTTTAGGTCTTCTTGGTGTTCATATACCTTCACTATGCTTCTTAGAGGTATATTAGTCCAAATGAATCATTTCTCTGAGGAGGAGTTGTTCGAGTCAAAATTTGTATCCTCCATATGGTCAAGGTATGCCAATTTATGCTCTTGTTCATGATCTTGTTATTTCATGATGGTTGTTCTTGTGTGTGATGTCATGATCTCTTTTTGTGGTAAAAAAAGTTATATATGTGTTATTAAAGTATGAGTGTTGCATTATCATGATCTATTATCAAGGTTGAGGTGTCTTAAGAAGTGTAAGATTCATATTGGTACCTCTTAAATAAAATTCATATCATGATATTCATATGAAAATCCTTATTTGATATATGTTAGTGGTTTATTTTGTTTAATGTGTATGTGATAGATGGTGACAAATTTGAGTCAATTAATATATCATGAAAGTTTCATAATGTGTTAAAAATGCATGTCTCAAATGTGTTTGTGAATCCATGATGTATGTGAGGTTAGGATCATGTATCATAATTTTTAAAAGTCCTTTCAAGAGTTCTAGAAAGTCTACTTTTCTTAGGTTGTGTTTTTAGTCATCTCAAAGAAGGTATGAAATTTTCCATTGTGTTTAGAGTCATTAAGTCCTGTGTCATGATCTAAAAAGGGTGTAAATGATTCTTTAAAATTTTTGTATATGAACTTGTGTCATCAAGTCTGATTTTTGTTCAATAAATCTGAAGCTAGTGAACTATACAGTGTTCTCAAAAGACTTAAAAAGTTAAAATCAAGTTGAATTTAGTGATTTCATTGGTATTATTTCTCCTTCACTCATTGGGAAAGGTGCTTATAGAGTTAGAAGGGAAAATCTAGTGTGTATGATCAATTTTTAGGTCGTGAAAATATATTTTTCTCATTTTTGAAGATTATCTACCTAGACTAGACTTTCACAAGACACAGTGAGTAGTATAGATGAAAAGTAGGGTTTGAATGTCGTATTAATGTTTTAAAGAGCCAATTTTTGTAGAAATAAAATAGATAGGATGTTATAAAGAATTATAGTGGTTTGGAGCTCGAATTTTATGTAGATTAATAGGAATTTCGACAATTGGTGAGTTGATAGTTTAGGTGCCAAAAGACCTAATTCGAGATGTGTATATTATGAGACTAGGTTTGTTGAGCTCAAGGACATGATATAAAAGCTTAAGGTTCAAAAAATATGGACAATAGGGTCTCCAAATTAGATATGATTTCTCTATGAATATGAGTTCTTTGAATATTAAAAGTACTCTTTAATGTTTCTGGCTAGTAGACTATGAATGAGCAATTTGAAGGAGATGAGTTGGTTTTGTGGAATCTTGATGTTTTCTCGAGAATATGTATGTCTTGTATTTGACTATGTAATCCATTAGAAATTGATATTTTGATGGTATAAGGCATGGTTTTTTCTTATTAATCCTTCTTGGTGTCTTTAGCTTATACAAGTTCTTGGATGGTCCATCACATATATGTCAATGTATCATTTGTGTACTATGGGTCCTTAAAATTGGTGAAAGTGAGAGTAAATAGTATACACTAATTTTAAGAGTAGATAATCATGGTTAATATTCTCCATTATTAGTTCTTAGTGAAAGTTTTTATTGAATATATTTGACTGTGTTGAAGAAATTTATTGGAGGCTAGAGGTTAAAGTGCACTTAGATTGAAGTCAGCCCCTACAGGTAAGAGCATTAACATTTTGTATCTTTGGAAAGTATGAGATCTTATAAAGATTTTATATGCATAAGTAAATGTGTTATGAGATCTAGAGTTGAGTAAGGAAGGTGAAATAAATTTTGGTTGATTTGTTTTGGCTCACATATGACTCCATGAGCAAGATGATTGACTATATGTGTAGGGAAATATTATGAGGAAAATTATGACATCTCTTGAGGTATGTTGAGATTATAAATCCCATCATTGAAATGATAAGTGTTTCACCATTTTATTTATGGATTTGATGAAACAGATAAGGTGATTGGCCAAAGATGAATACCTATCTGCGATGGTGAGTTAGAGGTTCTACGTGCGTTCGAATTCTTGATCAAATGCTGACTACGAAAGATTCCTTTTGGATAGGAGGAACTACCGAGATACAAAACAAGACCCAAAAAGAGAGTTAAAAATATGTCTATGGGCTGCCTAGCATGTGCTAGATCCAAAAGTATGATACTTCCTTGACGACTGTCAACCCACTGTTTAATACAACTTAATGCAAGAGATAGCGTAAATAAATAAAATCCTACTGTAGTTGATATGATTTAGGTATCTCATTCAAGTACAATAAGAAAATATAATCTAACATGATAGGTTATGATCAGATCTAGAAGCTGGGTAGGTGGTTGAGGTGTTGGAATAGGTCAAGGTCAAGTTCTAGGTGAGTTTGGGTGAGTTGGTGAAAGGTATTAGGTCACAGTCATAGGCAGAATTACAGTCACAGAGACCAACGTTGGTGAGGTATGACTAATGACGGTTAAGAGGGAACCGATGACGGTTAAGGTGGGATGGTAGAAACTCAATAAACTGGGTTTTAGAGAGTCTCTGTGACTACATAGAGAATGGGAGGGGAATGTTTAGGTTAGCAAGGGTGATGGGAATGCTCAGGAGTGTCTAGTATCAAATATTGAGGAGCTAAAAGGGATTGTGGGTGGTTGGATAAATGGATTGAAGGAATATGGGGATGGTGGGGTGCACAGGAAACTAGAAACTAACTCAAAAGAGATAAAGAGACTGATTCTAAATAACTATAGAATGTTGTAGATTAGAGTGTACTTACTTTAGAAAGAAGACTGAATGGATGGAGGATGGTGACGGTTGATCTGTGAAAATGGTTTCTCTCGTGCCATGGTAGTGCTTCCCAGAATGTTAGTGTGAATTCTTTCCTTTCAGATATGGTGCGTTATTACAAGCATATATCTCTTCTCCAAGACTTGAATAATTCATCCAACCCTTGAAACAAGGATACTAAAATGAATATTTAGTAATCGACGATGATTTAGGGTGACCGCGCGGTTTCAAGAGTTGACCAACATCGTATAAGGTAGGATATTCTAGGTTTATTAAAAATGATAGATCTTGGGAATATTTTTGGCCACCTCTGTCCATTCTCATGGATAAAAAAGGAATGTTTCTCTTAGATAAGCAAAAATGTGGTTAGAGGGAGAATAGGCATGTGATTTTAGGGTTGAACTAAGTCTTAGTTAATTAAGGTAGGAAGGACCAAGTCTTAGTTATGGTGAGTGAATATTGAGTCCTAGTGAAAGTGAAACATGCTAAGAACAAGTTTATGATGAGGTGTCTTGGTGAGGTGGTGGGGTGAGGTGGAAATTAGTTTAATTAAGGTAATTAAATAATGAATATTCTGAGCATGGGATTTAATTTAATTGTGGGTGATTAAATTAATATACATGTGGGGTAAATGGAGAGTGTGACCTAAATTTGGTGTCTACAATAAGTTACTCCCATACTTGATCTTGAGATGTTAGTAAGAAGAAGCTACTAAGATATATAATTTTCTTTGACTATAGAGAGAGGTTGTTTGAAATTTGTAGCCCGTGAGGAGGTAGTAAGTACAATGTTACGGTGATAGTCATGATGATTCCTCAAGTGAAAGGTATGTATCATCCCCATTCATGACATATTGAGATACACTCAAGGTGATTTGTAAGGTATAAAAGTGATTTTTACCTTGGGATAAGCAAAGAGATGTATAGTGAATGTGCCATGAAAGTGTATGATCGACATAGATCCAAATGGTGCATCCTACAGGCCTTTAGGTGCTCAATGTGATTGTATGGTAGTGTTCTTGATGGAGAATTTTGTTATTCTTAGTGACAAAAGGATAAATATGATAGTGAAGATGTGGAGAAGTGGGTTTCTTGACTTAAGTTAGTCATGATTGAATTAAAATAAAGGGACAAGAACTAAATTAGATTACTACATTAGTAGGTATAATTGCATCTACATGTGAGTGAAGTCTTTATGTATATCAAGTAATAGGGAGTAAACATTATCACTTCATGGAGGTTTTTAAATGATTTAATAAGATAAGAAGAGTCATTTTCCTAGTTTTGTATGCTTGCTTTGATGGTGAATTGGTAGAATGAGGTTGAACAATGTTACAAAGTGAGAATAAAATTACTTTTATAGGTGCAAGAAGATGTGTTTGGTTCACTCAAGATAGGGGGAACAAGTAATATTGATTCTAGATGGTAATATGAATACCTAAAGGTAGTTTGAGGTCTATATAATATGTCTACACAATAAATTGGCAATTGTTTTTCCTTGTTTGCATGATCTCAATCAGTTATGACTATTTAAGACTAAAGAAATGGTTTAGGAATGTGAAATAGTGTTCAAGGATATTTCTATTTAAGATAGCAAGGTGAGTTACTCAAATTTGTGCTTATGGGCCAGAAATGGTGGTCTTGAGTCTAAGGGGAGTGATGTTTTGACAATACAAGGTATGAATAGCTTGTTGTAACATGTCAAAGTTGGCCTTAAATACACCGAGAATCCTAATTAGGGAATTGTGTTCTTGAATCAGTTTGGAAAGTAAGAAAGTACATTGAAAGGCTAGTCTAAGCCTAGAACATGATGGTACATCGTAAAAAAGGAAGGTACGATTGTTTTGTGTGATCATTTATGACATTGTTGGCATGTTCATGGTGTGTTTACTTAAGATGTTAGGTTTCTTCAATGGTGTCTTGAAGACTAAATCAAGGTTGAGGAGAAAAATAACTACTTTTATATACCTATAAGGTTTAAAATGGTGTTCTTAGCTCTAAAAAATGTATGATAGTACTTCTTCATGATTTATTGATGTTCTTAGATGATGTAAATGTTTGGTCCATGGGAAGCATTGTGATTGCAAGCTTACAAAGAAGGAAAAATCAGTTGTGTCAAATTTCAAGGTATTGATCTTGTTTTATATCTTTGGTTAATGTTTATAACAAAAAAATGATGTTATGAAGCTTATAAATATGAAGATTATGGAGGTACAATATTTCTTTTTCATTAATGTAAAAAGAGGGAGAAGTTCAGGTAGTTTTCCATCAATGACAAAGGGGATATTATTGGCATGTGGTCCTATAAGTGTTTTCATTGATGAAAAACCACATTAATGACAAATTGGATGGAGTAGGGTTAGATGATGTTGTGTATTATGTTTAAATGACAGTTTAGATGTGTTTATCATGATACATGGAGATTCAATGAGGATTCATTACTCTTCCAAGACCATTCATGTGCCTAGGAGATGTTACATGGTGATATGAGATTATTTTTTTCTTGGGAATCATGTTACCATGATGGATAACAGGTTTGGATAGTGCTTGGGAACTCACATCAGTTGTAGGGTGCAGATACAAGTGATTCACTATGTTTCAAGTGCTCATTTGGAGCAGGTATGGATGCTAGGAGGTGTGAGATTTGGGTATAAATCCATATGAGATCATTGATGAATGTATTCAAGTATATCATTGTTTACCACGTATGTTGGGTCATTTTTAGAGATTTCATGTTGAGCTATTGTGTTTTGCTAGTTGACCCTAGCTTCTACAATATAAAACCCCAAGGGGTTGTTATGCAAGTCTTAGTGTCTGGAGAGTTTTGAGAGAGGGTAATGAATTTTTATTATTGGATATTTTATTATTATGTGTCATGGTTCTTTGATATTTTTTTAAAATGTTAGGATTTGAATTTTTCAAGATATGTTAGTTTTGGTGAGACAAGGTCAAGAACTAGTGCATTTCCATCTCGAAATGGAAATTTTGATGCTCACCCTAAATTGTGTGATTTTCATGGGATATTTTAGATTTCAAGGATTTTTATACATTTAATATATAAGGTTTCCCAAAAATAATGAGGTCATTTCATTGTCAAATTTTTATGAACGAATGTTAAGAAGGTAAACAATTTTTTATGAGTTTGAAACCTTAGCTTGAAAGCGACATGGAATAATTATTTCCTAAGTGAATTTTTTATTTCCTATTGAATTTATTATTATTGTAAAATGTAGAGGAATCCTTCAGCTTTATATAAAGGTATGGTAGATGTCATGGTGATGAGGGGCCTCACTCAAACAGTCGGCTTTTGAAGAAGTTTTTTTTGGGACAAGGGTTTCCAAAGAATTTGCGGGATAAATTGGCATTTTGGAATGTATATGAGTTTTTATTGATTTAAAAAGAGGTTTCAAGACATTTTTATGTAGTTACATGATCAAAAGAGCTCCATACAGGTTGACTAGTCAAAGGGTAGGTTTGAGGCCATAAAAAAGTAGTATTCAGTCAAGAGGGCATAAATGGATATACAAGTAGAATTAGGAGGTGATTAAAGTTTTGTTAGAAAGATAATTTAGAGATATTTCCAGTGATATAATTTTTGTCTCGTGATGATAATTTTGTTGTGGTTTTTAGGTCAGTTTTGGGACAAAAATATTTTTCTGTGCAGGACATGACAAGATATGATGAAATTTTTGAGTTGTTTGAAGCATGATAAGGAATGTGAAGAGGGAAGAATTGGTCATAAAATGAATCCATTTATAGGTATTTATTTTTCCTATAATTTTTTTAACCATATGATCTTGTAAAATCGATATTTGTGCAGTTAAGTTTGTGAAGACAAAAGTGCTTGTGGTTTGAGTAGGTGAGTGTTTCAAGGCTTCTAACTTGATTATAATTATTATGTAGATTCTAAAATTTCTATAAATTTTTCACATGGAATTATTTGGTTTAATTGAATTAATCTAGAATCCTGGAGAAGTTTTCAAGGTCTTGAAGGGTGTATGAAACAACTCTTTTGAGAAGTACAAAGGAAACTAGGTCCATTAAATGAAATAATTTGATTAGTTGAGCTAAATTATGACCATATATGATGTTTAAATTTTAATTTAAACATGTGTGGTGATTTATGGGTCATGACTAAGTATGACTTAATGTTAGGGTATTTTAATGTTTTTTTCCATGGGGATTTGAGTAATTTTGGAGCGTGAAATGTTGTTTTTGGCTAGGAGGACCTTCTTGGTTAACTTGTGAGTGTTATATTTTGAATTTTGGATGTTTTTATGATGCATGGGTTGATCCAAAGGAGGTAAAATTTTTGTGTTTTAATTTGAAATGTAGAGGAGCTTATAAAAGCATTGTTTTGGGTACTTTTTCAAGTTAGTTGTGTGTGTGCAAGAAGTGTGACCTAGGTGTGAGAGTTTTATAGGTTATTGAACATTAATTTAGGTCATATAAAGTGTGTAGAAGTTTTAGGAAGATTAGTAAGAATGTTTGAACATATTTGAAGGCTTGATAAGTGAAGGAAGAGATAGTTTGTGAAGGATTGGACACCTAGGGTTTGATTGAGGGTTTGAAGAAGTACGATCTCAATAATTATTCTCCATTAGTTGTGGAAAACAAAATCAGATATCACATCATCATAATGTGGTTGAGTGGGTGCTTGATCATCTTGGGGGGTTATAGCCTCCTTGTGGAGTTGGTGCTTCAAAAATTAGGGGTTTGTGCTCCTTGTAGGGTTGTAGCTCTACTAAACTAGGGGTTGGTGCTCCTTGTGGGTTGGTTCCTCACTAAATTTGAAACATATAAATATAAGGATTTTGTTTCAATGGGTTTTATTCCCCTTGATGGTTTCCCACTTATATCTTGTGTCTTGTGTTGATATCTTGCTTATGGTTTCTTACACATGTGATAATTGATTGTATGCACACATATATGGATGGTTGAATGTTTGTGAGTATTTGAATAAGAAAATATGAAATATGAATTTAAAGTTTTGTAAGGACTGATCCTTTTTGAGAATTTTGACATCTTAAAAGGAGATCCTTGAATAAAAAAATGGCAAGTGGTAAGGTTATTAGCAAGTCACCCACATTTGATGGAACAAACTATGATTTTTGGAATATGAGGATGAAGAAATTCAATATGTCCCAAGGGTTTTATGTTTGAAAGATTGTGGAAGATGGCCATGTTCCTCCTACCACTCATATTATTAGTAAATAAGACCATTATGTTTATGAACCAACTTTAAGGATTTCAATGTTATCATTCAAGGTCTTAGATAATATGAATTGGAAAAGGTTGTGCGTTGTAAATCGGAAAAATAAAAATGGGAGAAATTATTATTTATTAAGGTGACTCAAAGGTAAGCATTGCAAAGATTTGGAATTTGAGAAATTGGTTTGAATCTCTTAATATGAATGATGATGAGTCTATTGCTGCATATATTCTTATATTTGACAAGGTTGTCAATAACATGAAAGGGTTAGGAGAAGATGTAAAATAAGTAGTTGTTCAAAAGGTGTTGATATCTCTAACTCCTAAGTTTGAATCCAACGTATCTTCCATAGATGGATGATTTACATGGAAGTTTGATAGCCTATGACATGATGGTGATTGATTGAAACCTATTAAGAAAGATATAACCTTCAAAATGGAGAAGATGGCTAAGGACAAAAAGGTAAAATCTGAAGATACTACTCTAGAGCTTAATGATGAAGAACTATTTTCCATGGTTGCTAGAAGAAAGACATTTGAAACTAGTGAGTCCAATGGTAAGCTTCCTTTTAATTTTTTTTTCTTGTGGTAAAGTAGTTCATTTTGTTGTTAAGTGCCCTCATAGGCATGATAAGAAAAAAAATGATGAACATGATAGTGATCATGAGAAGAAAATTAGAAGTATTTGCATGATAGAAAGAAGAAATGATTGAAGAATATTTAATTCATGAAGAATAATAAGAAGAGTCTCTATACTAATAAAGAGGAATCTTCCTCTTATGTAATTATTGCAGTTGATATATCTAATTCAGACATCGAAACCGATAACAAGGATGTAGGTGATGAGGTTATTTTAATGACTAAGGAAGCTATGAGATCCTCTAGTGGTGGTTATACTTTGTGGGGTGATATTTCACCCGATTCTTTCAAAGAAAATAAAGGATATTGTGATATTTTAAGGCTTGAGTTGGCATGTTTCCAATAAAAATTAGATCATTTTGTAAAGAATAACATGAATTTGACTTTACAAGTCAAAGCATATGAATAAAATATACAAGATCTTGAAGGGAAACATTGGGCCATTTCTAAAAAACTTGAGGAATTTCTTAAAAATTTAGAGTTACAAATGAGTAAAATGACTCTTAACCCACAATCTAAGGAGGAAGAAATGATAATTTTAAAGAAATAACTATCAAATTCTATAATAAAAATGAATTCATATCTAAAATTTTAATAGAGTACAAAATATCATGATAGTCTCTTGAGAAATAAAAAATTTACAAGTGAAAAATATAGTTTAGGATTCAAATCTAAATTAAAATACAACCAGGGTAAGAAAGAAGACATGGTTTCATACAAATAAGTAGGAGAACCAAGCACCAAGGAAGGTAATAAGGAGATCTACATCAGGGACATTGTAAAAGTCAAGAAAATTCAAAACCCCATGCCTTAAGGTATGAAAGATATTTTAATGGTTATTTTTATACATGTAATGAATTTGGTCATAGGGATAAGGAGTGTAGAAAACATTCTAGAGATACTTAGCCATAAAAAGATAATATAAATGATCATGCTAAATATTTTATATGCTACAAGTGCAATGAGGTAAGCCATGTTGCTATTGATTTTTGAATGTTACATCTAGTCATGTTGATGACTTCAAGAAAAGAAGTACAATGGTATGTTATAGATGTAATGAGGTTATCATCATGTTGCAGTAAGGGAATGTTATCAAGCCTATTCAATTCAAAACATGAGTTCTCTAGGTTATAGAGTACAAGCTAGTGGAGTATAAAGACCCGAATGTATGACAATGGTCCTAGAAGGACTTGGGAACCAAGAAGAGATCACATTGTTCCTTTAAGAGTAGTTGATAATGGGAGACTAGTTCTTAAACAGAGTTTTGATTAAGAGATAGAATATAAAGTAGTTTTCCATGTGCCCAAAAATGCTTGGGACCTCTTCAAGAAATTATTTTAGGTCTTCTTGGTGTTCATATACCTTCACTATTCTTCTTGGAGGTATATAAGTGCAAATGAAGCATTGGTGTGAGGGGGAGTTTTCGAGTCAAAATTTTTATCCTCCATATGGTCAAGGTATGTCATTTTATGCTCTTGTTCATGATCTTGTTAGTTCATGATGGTTGTTCTTGTGTGAGATGTTATGATCTCTATTTTGTGGTCATAATAAGTCATGTATGTGTTCTTAAATTCTAAGTGTTGCATTCCTATTATGTATTATCAAGTTTGAGATTTCATAATAAGTGTAGATTAATGTTAGTACCTCTGAGAAGTTTTTCATATCATGATATTCATATGAAAAGCCTTCTTTGATCTATGTTAGTGGTCTATTTTGTTGAATGTGTCTGTGATATATGGTGACAAGGTTGAGTCAATTAATGTATCATGCAAGTGTCATAATGTGTTAAAAATGTATGTCTCAAATGTGTTTTGGAATACATGAGGTATGTTGGGTTAGTATCTTGTCTCATAAGTTATTGAATTCCTTTAAAGATTTCTAGAAATTATACTCTTCTTAGGTTGTGCGTCTTGGTCATTTCAAAGAAGGTTTGAACATGTCCATTTTGTTGAGAGTCATTAAGTTATTTGTTATGAGATCCAAAGGGTGTAAATGATTATTTAAATATGTTTGGATATGAACTTATGTCATTAAGTCCGAGTCTCGGTCAATCAATCTAAAGGTAGTGACCCGTCAATGTTTTGAAAGACTTGAAAAGACAAAAATCAAGATGAATTAAGTGGTATCATTTGTATTATTTCTCCTTCATTAATTTTAAAATTTTCTCAAAGAGTCAAAAGGATTAAATATAGTGTGTATGATCAATTTTGATGTCATTAAATAAAAATTTTCTCGAGCTTTTAAAGATTCTCTGCCTAGATTGGAATTTCACAATACACAAGTGAGCGATATACATGGAAAGTAGGTTTTGAAGGTAATATTAATGGTTTCAAGTACCAATTGTTTTTATAAATCATCTAGAGAGGATGGTATAAAGTATTCTAGGGGTTTTGAGCTCTAATTTTATATAGATTCATGGGAATTTCTTACGGTTGGTGATTTGACAATTTAGGTGCCAAAAGACCTAATTCTGAGATGTGTATATTGCAAATTGGGTTTGTTGAGCTCAAGGACATGGTACAAAAGCTTATGATGTAAAAATATGGCCAAGGGTGTCCAAATCAGGTATGATTTTTTTATGAAGATGAGTTCTTTGAAAAGTAGGTGTACTCTTCAAAGCTTCCTGGGCTAGTAGACTATGAATGGGAAATTTGAAGGAGAGGGGTGGGTTTTGTGGAATTTTGATGTTTTTTCAGAATATGTATGTCTTTATTTGACTATGTAATCCTTTAGGAATGGATTTTTAATGGTATAAGGTCTGGTGTTTCCTTATTAATCCCTCTTGGTGTCCCTAGCTTATACAATTGGTTGGATGGTTCATCACAGATATGTCAATGTCTCATTTGTGTACTATGAATCCTTCAAATTGGTGAAAGTGAGAGTAAATTTTTTGAACACTAAGTTGATGAGTACATGATCATGGTTACTCTTCTCCAATATTGGTTCTTAGTGCAAGTTTTTATTGAATATATATGTCATTGTTGAAGAAATTTATTGGAGGCTATACGTTATAGTGGAATCATATTGAAGTGAGCTCCTACAAGTAAGAACATTAACATTTTGCACCTTTGGAAATTATGAGGTATTATAAAGATGTTATATGCATAAGTAAAGGTGTTATGAGATCTAGAGTTGAGTAAAGAAGGTGAACTTAGTTTCTGTTTGTTTGTTTTGGCTCACATATGACTCCATGAGCAAGATGATTTGATATAGGTGCAGGGAATTATTATGAGGTAGAGTATGACATATCTTGAGGTATGTTGAGCTTATAAAGCTCATCCTTGGAATGTTAACTTTCTCCTAGACTTGTTCTTGAAATTTTGGTAAGAAGAAGCTATTAAGATATACAATTGACTTGGACTATAGAGAGGTTGTTTGAAATTTGTGGCATAGAGGAAGTAAGTATAGTGTTACAATGATAGTTATGATGATTACTTAGGTAAAAGGTATGTATCATCCCAATTCATGAAATATTGAGATCCAATCAAGGTGATTTGTAAGGTATACAAGTGATTGCTACCTCAGGATAAACAAATAGATGTCTAATGAATGTGTTGTTAGTACTCAAATTTGTTCTCATTTTTAGTCTAAGAAAGCATCAAAGATATGGTATGAATCTTGAAGTCGATAGATCATGATATGTGTCATTTTGTAGCCGAGGATGTGATCTAACCGGTAGTCATATTTGTGGAGAGATGGATAGCACTTTGAAAGGATTTGATCTAACCCTCACTATTTTAGGTTGTGCCTTTCAACAAAGGTAAGAGAACCTATATTGTAACCCCTAAATGGTGAAGGAGATGAAGATATCCCTCAATTTATGCAAATAGTATGAAAATGCCTTGGGAAAATATGATCAACACTCCAAATCTGACTTTCACAAGTTGTCACTCCCAGATCATGGAGATATTTTCAATGCAAGGCAAGGGTTATTGAAGACATTGTATGATCCTGATTTGCTTTGTGCATTTTTGTAAATGGATTGTATTCTTCTATTGACACACAATGCAATGCAGGGGTAGTATGGGGTAGGATGGGTTGTTTAGAATGATTTTTTGGTGGGGTATTGATGAGACAAACTGGGATATATCAGATCTTTGACAACCTCTACAATACTTGAAACAACTATTAGATAAAATGCTTCAAATAATTAGGACATTATTTCAACCAAAAGAGGCATAAATGGAATCCCAGGCAACACTCTTCACACAATCTTTGAGAACTCACCACAAAATATTGAAGTAAAGAACTCAATTAAACACAAAAATCCTTGATCAAACCATGCCTAAGGTGCCCCCAAAGGCTTACAAGCAATATTTGCAATCAAGGAAGGTAAAGTGATTTTAAATTTGTTTATCTCCTTATCAGATGAAGGATCTTCTAAATATGAGATTGCAAATTCCACTAAACTATCAACCAAAAATGGAGATCCTGTGTGATTTCTAAAGACTTTCAATGCAAGATTGCAACAAGAACAATGAAAACTATTTACAAGTGAATTTAAAAATGATAACATGACACCATATTGCCCAAAAAAACACAGATTAACTCAAAATATTGTTAGATTCATTAGCAAGAAGGAGATTTTCATGAACAATTTGAGAGTTTTGTGATGGCTATACACTTGTAACCAACTCACATACATGAAGATCCAACACATAAGAAATTATCTTGTTTCTTTGGTGGGTTTCTTAGAAGATGAGCTTTTTCTCAGAATTTGCTCATGATTTAAAATTTTTCCGACCTCTTTACAATTTCTCCAAAATGAATTATATACCTCATGCCACATTGGAGCCTTCTTTCCTAAGAAAAGAATATGCCATGGGATCAAGTTTGTTACAAAACAATCCTCATGATTCAATGAAAATGACATCAAACAGAAAAACATTCGTAGGTTGTTAGGTGTGCCCAAAAAGATTAAATTATTATAAATATCTTAATCATTATCCATCCTAAAGGCATGTTTTTCATCATTGAGGCATGAAAACACCTTTTACTCATCATTTTCACCCTTTTACCTTTTCAAATTACCTCAGCAACTTTTGATTTTGTCATTTCATGTTTTTGGACGGATTAGGGAAAAATTTATTTCAAAACCACCTCAGATCAAAGAATTAAGCCATGAAAGTAATGCCAATGATCCTGAAAGGCCAAGACAACACAAAATCACTATAAATTTGATGAATTTTGATGTAAAAATAATGATTCCAAGCTTCCTGGAGCTCCCATGGTGGTCAAAACAAATGTATGCACAACCGTTGATCTTATCCATATTTTAATCTTGGCCCTCCACGTGGAAGATGTGGAATTAGAAATAAACTTGAGTTACCTTTTCAAATTTTTGGATAAAGGCTGAACACGTGGCAAAAAATGATTGGAAATCAATTCAGCTTATCTTTTGTTTTTTTGACATTTTTGAAAAAATGGAAAAATTTGACTTTTTTCTCCACCCCCGCCTTTGAATTTTGGAGCTGACACATGGCATATGGTGGGTCCCATTGAAATCATGCTTCAATTCTACACATTTTGACCATTTTTAGAAAATTGGAGAATTTACAATTTTCTGCACCTCCAATTTCTCCCTCACCATGTGTCTCTCGTTGTGATTCGTCGTAGACCAGTGCTCCAAATTTTGATTCTCGAGTCTTTTTGTAAAAGTGAAAAAATTCTCCCCTGGCTCCGCCAACCCACTGACCCACCTTATCCTCTGCCACATGTCCATCTCTCATTTTCTAGTAGGCTAGCACTTCAAATTTTTATTTTAAGCCCTTTTTGTAAAAGGGAAAAAATTCTCCCCTGCCTCCGCTGACCCGCCTTGTCCTCTGCCACGTGTTTGTCGCTGATTTTCCATGGGGTCATATTCCAAAATTTTACCCTAGGTCCTTTTGACCAAAAGGAAAAATTTTCCCTCTTCCTTCCATGGTCCACACTTCCCTCTGACTCTGTTGGACACGTGCCCACCTGTGATTGGGCACGGGGCCGCGCTCCAAAATTTTACTTTAATATTTTTTTCTTTCAAAGGTAAAAAACCTCAAAACCTCTAACACCCACATCCCCTGTGACCTTGATTTCTACCATGTGTCCTCCTCTAATTAGAGCGGGGAAAATTGATTTTGAAACTTTAGAAAAATAGAGCTAAAAAACTCTAAGTCCCCCATCAGCCCACTCCTCCCCCTTTAGTCTTTAGGACACGCATCCACTCCAAATTGGTTGCGGGGCTTTAAACCATTTTTTGATTTTAAAATTTTTGGAAAAAAAAGTCTAAAAATTCTAAGGGAATCTAACCACTTGCCATCCCACCGCCTATCGAGAACATGCCACGTAGGAAAACATGGAAAAAATGGGTCCTGGGCCAAAAATGCCCCATTGTTTGAAAAAGGTGAAAAATGAAAAGTTACAATACTTCCTAGTGCACCTCACCAAAGAAAACTGTCACATTACCAATACCTTCGAGGATGAATATGATGGGAAAATGACACCCGTATGACTATCAAAACGTAAAATATTCCAGGGATGCCCTAGAATTCAATTTTTCACAAATGATGGCAAATTTTTCAATTCTAAATCAACTTAAGCATGATTTCCAAACATTTTTGACCTTGGGATTGGATTTTCAATTACAAACAAGTATGATTTGATCAATTTTGATTTTTTCCATGATCTAGCAAAGGGAAAATGACATAGCCTACAAAATTGGAAAAACTAGGGCACAAAAAAGGGCAAACTTGGATTATTCTTTCAAATTAGGGAAAAACAACAAGTTTGTGAGCATTTTAAAGCATTCAACTAGAGGGGAAGAATTTTAGACCATCAATTCAAAGGGTAAAACATTTTTGAGCAAATACAGATTTGGAAAATTAGGGCAACATGGTGCAAGCTCAAAAATGGCACCAACATCAGCTCTTTCTTGGGGATGGGCACTCCTAGTGAGTGCCACAAGGAAAAAACATAGACCAAGTGCCAAAATATCCATTGGGAAAAGGATTCATGAGCCAAAATCACCAAAAACTAGCTGAGAACCCGACAAAAATGGCTACCACACAACAAGGAAAACCACAAACTGAAAAAACACCAAAAACAAGAGTGAAAAACCAAACACTATACACTGTACAAGCTGGTGCATACCTCAAATTTGGGGTTTAATCCAAGAAATGCTTCAGATTCCTGCCATTAACAGGTAATTCCAACAATTCCCCATCTAAATCTTTGAGAAAAAAGGTATGCTCACCAATTCTTATATCAATGGCATAAGGGCCCATCCATAATGCATCAAATTTACCATGCTTGCCCTTGTTTTCATGCCTACTATCCCATAACAATACCAGATCTCCAACATTGAAGGCTCTAGGAGTGACCTTCTTGTCAAAAAATCTCTTCAATTTTTTCCTAAATCGACATGCCTTTGATGGGATGCTCTTCTTTCCTCATCAAGCTCAATAATATGATTGATCCTTGATCTATATGGGCCAAGATCTTGATCTTCCCACTATTGGGAAAACTGAAATGAAGATAGTTGTCAGAGGTACAAGTGTAGAAAAGCCTAAATTTCATACACCAATTCAAATGTGCTTTTACCAGTAGCTCTTGTAGGAGTTATCCTATCAGCCCAAACTGTAAATTTAAATTGTTCACACCATTTCTTCTTATTTTGCTCTAAGGTTATTCTAATGATCTTAAAAAATTCTTATTCTTGGACTCGATTGTCCATTCCTCGGGGGTTATAGTTTGAAGAATAAGTTAGATTGATTCCATATTCATTGCATGTTTCCATTAAAGGTTTGGCTCGAAATCACATGGCATTATTAGCTACAATCTTGACTAGGACTCCAAATATGAATATGATTTGATTAAAAAGAAGTCCATAACTATTTGGTGTGTTGCTTTCTTGGTAGGGATTTCCTCTACCCACTTTGTAAAACTAATTAGTGGCTACAAGGATGCACTTATGGCCAGCACTAGAAGGATATGAAATCTCACCAATGAAGGCAATCCACCATTGCTTGAAAGGAGCTTCAATTGATATAGGTTGTAAAGGGGGAGCCTAAACTTTTAGTCTTCCAGAGAAACTTTGGCAACTTTTACATTTTCTAATCAAAGCATGGTTGCATCTTTGAAGAGAGTAGGCCACCAATAACTAGCTCTCAAAACTTTGTGTGTTGTAACCCTTCCAGCAAATTTTCCTCCACAAACTCCCCCATGGAAATCAGTAATTACTTTGGGAGCTTCATCTTCAGTTACACACTTTAAAAGGACACCTTCAGGGTTCTTCCAAGCCAACCCAAAGTAAGTGATGATATATTTTTGAGAAGCTAGCTTGAGGGCTCTTTTCTGATTTTTATTTAAATGATCAAAAAAAAAGGTGTCTGAGGTAAAATATTATATTCTTGTACCACCTTAACTTACCAATTTCCCAAAAACATATGCCCTTTCTTCTTCTACTTCATTCACTTCCACAGTCTACAGGTTTCTCTCAACCATGAGCTTAGCAAGACCTAAACCTCTTACTAGTTTTTGGTTTGGATGTCCATATCATACTCCTACAGTTTGTTCACCCATCTACATATTTTACTTGAGATCTCCATCTTTGATAAGATGTCTTTTACTATAGCGTGGGGAACATAAGAAACAACTTTTGAACTCAATATATAAGGCCCGAAAACATTTGTTGCTTTCACCAATGCAAATGCTTGTTTATCCATGGTTGTATACTTTAGCTCAGCTACTTGTAAAGCCTTACTAAATAAGGCAATAGGCCTCTCAGCCCCATTCTCATGCTTTTACAGAAAAATAGAAGCAATGGTATACTTAGAGGAAAAGGAAAAGATTTGGAGAGGCCTCTTATAGTTTGGGGCTGCTAAAACATGTGCATGTTTAAGTGCACCCTTAATTCCTTTAAAAGATTGAATGACAGCCTCCTCCCATATGATAACTTGGTCCTTTAGCATGCTTTTTATTATAAGAGTCAACTGAGAAAAGTTGGAAACAACCCTTCTAATAAAATTAATTTGACCAACAAACTATTAGATGCCTTTCTTGGTTCTTAGGATAGGTACTTTGCTAATTGCTTCCACTCTCTCGTGGTCTATCATAACACCATATTTAGACACAATATGTCCCATCAGCTTGGCCTTTTACACACCAAAATGAAACTTCTTTCGATTAAGAGAAATTACATACTCCCTACATCTGATCAACATCTTCTCCAAGTGTTGCAAATGATCACCTCTTTGCCTTGAAAACACAAATCACATCATCTTGGTAAACTACAATAAAGTCATTGATGTAACTAGCAACAACAACATCCATTGCTCTTTGAAAAGTGGCACTAATATTCATCAAATGAAAGGGAATCCTAACAAAAACATATGTTCCCAAGGAGTAGTGAATGTTTTCTTAAGTCTTTCTCGATTCTTTGACTACCACTTGATTATATCCGGAGAAACCATCCAATGTAGAAAGCAACTCTGACTGTCACAAGCTGCAACATATTTTCCATATTTGGCAAGGGATAGTTTTCCTTCATGGATGCTTTGCTTATATTTCTAAAATCCATACAAAGTCTTATGTCTCCGTTCTTCTTTCTAACTGGCACAAGGTTTGCAACCCAAGATGAATATCTAGTGGGCTAAATAATACCTCCATCTCTCAACTTCTTTAACTCCTCTTGCATTTTCATGGAGAGAGAAGTGGATTAATTGGGATTTTCCTTTGTCTAAATGGCTTAGTATTAGCCTCAAGAGGGATCTCATGTTGAAACAAGTCTTCTATATACGATTTTAGCTTGAAATAGGACTAAGCAAGGCAAGTCTTGATATTTTTCAAGAGTTGGGCATATAACTGCTTTTTCCTCTTTACTTAAATTGCTGCCCAACCAAATCTTCCTTGGTTTACCATTAGTGCCCAAGTTATGATCTTCCACATCCCTTGAGGAAGACATGTTTCTATTGATGATGCAATCAACATTGTTAAAATTTGACTCAAGTGCAACAAGACATCTAGGAATGGTGTTTGTTTTCAATTGGATAATATCTTTTCCAAATAAAGTATCTCTTCCTTCAACCATACACACCATTGGTTCCCAATAAATATGCTGATCTAAAAACTCACCTTGATTTTGAAATAACCTTTACACTTGAGACTCATCATCAAACACTTGCCAATGCTTGATGTTGTCAGGGACAAGCTGGCCTAGTCAACACTTCAACATTGTACTCACAATAAGGTGAGATGGTGAAAACTACAAATCTTGACCCCAACACTGCCAACTTGTTAGAAGTAGCATTCAAACTTCTTTCATGATGCATAATATTGAAAGAATCAAACATTTCAATTAGATCCCAAACTACATGCTTATACTGCTTCATCCGCTGATTTTTGTAGCATACAATTTTCTTATTTGTTTGACAACTAACTTTGAATATCCCTTTGTAATTATATCCTTGAAACCATACTTCCATGCAATTCTCAGACCCAAGAACAAGGCTTCATACTCAAAAATGTTATTAGTACATTCAAAATTAAGCTTGAAAGAAAAAACAAATTCTTCCAATCTAGGAGAAATCATAATTACACGAAAGACCATTTCAAAATTTGGAGTAAGCTCCATCAAATAGCAAGGTCCAAGGAGAACATACCTACTTAAGACAATTTGACCAATCCATTTTGTGTTCTTTTCCATCAACAAAACTAATAAAATTATCAGCATCACCATCAGCAAATAATACTTCATAAGAAGCATTGTTTGGATCCTCAATCAAATGCAACATTTTCTTTTCTCCATAGAGCTTGACAAGGCTGCCCTCAATGGGAATGGTGGAAAAAGACATATCCATTTGGACACTCCCTCCAACACTTGCAACCCACTTTCTTGACAAAATCATACCCCATTTGGTAGGGCAATCGACAATTATAACATCAAGTTTTAAATTCTTCCCGGGATAAGATGCAAGATGCACAACCAAACCTTTTACACAACCAACTACCGACACTTCTCTTGAATCCATGGAAGTACACTTCCCATAGGAAGCTATCACTTTGATATCCAACTCAGTCATGACTTCTAGAGGCATGACATTACATGATGCACTGGAATCAAACATACAATTGTGAAGTAGCCTATCTTTTATGAGAAAATTTGTAAATAATGGATCAACATTCAATTGGGAATCAACCAAGGATGTTCCCAAATAAACCTCAAAATATTCCCAAGATATTCTACTATTGTTGGTGTTTCAAGGTCAACAATGATCTGAGGTGGAGTTTCAACAACATTTACATTTCTTCCTGGAGTGATCTTCTCTTCTTTCAATCCCAAGTACTCAAATGCTCTCTTCTTATGCTCAAGAATTCTAAGAAACTCAATGATTGGAACACTCACTTTAATTTGGCTCAATACTTGGGCTATGTCATAGGGGAAACTCTTTGGCAAAATAGCATTGGAAGGGAGACAAGAAAATTCATTAGATGGTAGTGGATTCTTGGTAGCTTGGGCATGAGGAGGACTGTGATTTTTTTGGGACAAGAGAACTTTTGACAGTGCTTCTCTCCTTTCGAAATGCTTATGAGAAAGGTTGTTTTAGGTTTGTCTCGAGGTCCACTTCCTTTAACAACTTTTCTTCTAGTGTTATAATATTCTCTTGAGCTACAACAAAATTCATCAACAATTATCTATCTTCCTCGAAGGGATACCACCATCATACTTCTTAATCATCAAAGCTCTTAAGTATTCAAAGTTATTGTTAGGAATTTCAAAATCTTGAACTACATCAACTTCAAGAGCATGAGGGGGAAAAAATACTTCTACACATTTGATGCAATCCTAAAAAGTTGCAGCTATCCTAGCACTTATTACTTTAGTAGATGTTACTCCTCCTTGTGAGCTTGAAGAATAGCCCATCATGAAAATATCATCATCAGTACCATCATCATTATTAGCTTCACCTTCTTGCTAGTCCACTTCACATGGAGGATGGGGTAGAAGACACCTATCACACCAATCAATATCAGCAACCTCTTCAACAACAACAACCCTAGCAGTTAAGGGATCAGGCAACACTCTTCCTTCATGTGCTTGAGGATGTCTATTTGCAGATCCAACAGGCCCTTTACCTTTGTCATCAAACCTCTTCTCATTCCTATGGTGATTGCCAAATCTATCTTGTGCTTGCTACCTAGGCTAACCTTGTGAAGTCTACCCAATTCCCTTCTCATCTCTTTCCAACTTGTATGAGATTTCTTTGACAACCCCTGCCAAATTTTTTGCAAGCTCTTCTAAATCAACACCTTTTCTAGCTTGAGGTTTTTCAGTGGTTTATCAATTTTACACCATCTCTCTTGAGAGGTTTTCCAATAGCCTTGATATTATTCTCAATTTGAAGTGCCATGGTGAAAGCTTGTCTTATCTTGGTAGGGTTCTTGTCTCTTAGGTAATAGGTTTCCTTCTTATCAAATGCATCTACATATTTGATTAAATAAGATTTATCACAAGGCCTCAAACTAATAGGTAGCCTTCTCAAAGTTTTGTTAAACCTTGTGTTGAAGTCATGGAATGATTCATTAGGGTTCTTCTTGATATTCTCAAACTCAGATAAAAGAAATATAGGATCAGTCTTGTCACCATATTGCAACCTAAATGCATTTTTCATTTCATTCCAAGAGTCGATAGAATTATTAGGTAGAGCCTTATACCAATCCCTAGCATCCTCTTCTAGTGTATGAATAAACAATTTGACATACACATCCTCAAAATCTATCTCAAAATCTTCCATCATATTATCAAAAATTTTGAGATGCTGATCACTAGTAATAGCATTATTACCCTGGAATTTTGGCAACCTATTTCTGACATCTTGTGGGATAGCATTTGGGTAACCATCCATTCCTCAAAAAATTATAAGACCAAATGTGTTAAAAAAATGGAGGTCTAGGCTAAGACATGTTATTTTGTGGTGGTGATCTTAGAGGAGAAACAAAATGATGAGGAGTGAGAGGTATTTGGGGAATGGGAATGAAATCTTCAAAAAGATCTCTCTTAAGGGCTCTCCTTCTTGATGATCTCTAGAAAATTTAAAAAATATAGAAGTGGATTTAGGAGCAAGCCTTTCAAATGCACAAGAAGGTCCCTCACTTGATGAGGAATTCAAATCATCAATAGGATTGTCTCCGAATTAGATCCACTTGAAGAAGAGTTATAGTTATCAATAACATGATCGCTCACTTTCAAACTCACCAATATTTTCTTGCAATCAAGTCTCCAACCACTTTCCACACTTTTCTTCCCTCTATATATGAGTTTCTTGAATCAGTAAACAACTTAGAAAAATCCTTGATGAAGAGGGATCTTCTTCCCTACAATTTTACATATTTGAGAAACAAATTATAAATGGTAGAGAGGTAAGAAAACTGGTATTTTCAATATCAAATCGTATGGAGTCACCATTAAGGACTTTCACCTTAGTTGTGCAAATGCATTAAAGTAATCTTTCAAATGTTTGATATAACTGAAAACTTTGCAAATCCTTATAAATAAGACCTTCTTCTTCTTAAATCAATCAATCATAATGCACCCAAAGTGTATGAACTACTAGGAAATGGAAAAAAGGCAAACAAAAATTGAAACCCTTGCTTAAAACTTGCTAATCAAGCATAAAATGATATTTTAACAATGTAGCATCTCAAATACTTGAATACACAAATGCTCAAACTCTTCAAACACTCCAAAAACACCAAGAAATTCCAAGAGGTCCCCGACAATGGTGCTAGAAGGTATTGGTACCCAATTTTTTTCCTTTTCATCGAACAACATCAAGATATGGCATGAAGCTTGAAGTCAGATAGATCATGATATGTGTCATTTTATATCCAAGGATGTGATCTAACTGGCACTCAAATTTGTGGAGAGATGGATAGCACTTTGAAAGGATTTGATCTAACCCTCACTATTTTATGTTGTGCCTTTAAATAAAGGTAAGAGAACCTATATTGTAACCCCCAAATGGTGAAGGAGATGAAGATATCCCTCAATGTATGTAAATAGTATGAAAATGCCTTGGGAAAATATGATCAACACTCCAATTTTGACTTTCACAAGTTTTCAATCCCAAATCATGGAGATATTTTCAATACAAAGCAAGGATTATTGAAGACATTATATGATCCCGATTTGCTTTGTGTATTTTTGTAAATGGATTGTATTCTTTCGTTGACACACAATGTAATGCAGGGGTAGTATGGGGTAGGATGGGTTGTTTAGAATGATTTTTTGGTGGGGTATTAATGAGACAAACTGGGATATATCAGATCTTTGACAACCTCTATAATACTTGAAACAACTATCGATAAAATGCTTTAAATAATGATGACATTATTTCAACTGTAAGAAGCATAAATGGAAGCCCAAGAAGCACTCTTCGCACAATCTTTGAGAACTCACCACAAAAACTTAAAGTAAAGAACTCAATTAAACACTAAAATCCTTGATCAAACCACGCCTAAGGTGCCCCAAAGGCTTACAAGCAATATTTGTAGTCAAGGAAGGTAAAATGATTTTAAATTTGTTTATCTCCTTATCGATGAAGACCCTTCTAAATAAGAGATTGCAAATGCCACTAAACTATCAACCAAAAATGGAGATATTGTGTGATTTCTAAAGACATTCAATGCAAGATTGCAACAAGAAAAATGAAAACTATTTACAGGCATTTAAAAATGATAACAGACACCATATTTCCCTAGAAAAACATAGATTAACTCAAAAGCTTGTTAGATTCATCAGCAGGGAGAGTTTCATGAACAATCTCAGAGTTGTGTGATGGATATACACTTGTAACCAACTCACATACATGAAGATCCAACACAGAAGAAATTATCCTGTTTCTTTGGTGGGTTTCTTAGAAGATGAGATTTTTCTCAGAATTTTCTCATGATTTTAAATTTTTCCTGACCTCTTTACAATTTCTCCAAAATGCATTATATACCTCATGCCACATTGGAGCCTTCTTTCCTAAGAAAAGAATATGCCATGGGATCAAGTTTGTTATAAAACAATCCTCATGATTCAATGAAAATGACATCAAACAGAAAAACATTCGTAGGTTGCCAAGTGTGCCTAAAAAGATTAAATCATTACAAATATCTGGATCATTATCCATCCTAAAGGCTTTTTTTTTTTATCATTGAGGCATGCAAACACCTTTTGCTCATAATTTTCACCCTTTTACCTTTTCAAATTACCTCTCAGAACTTTTGATTTTGTCATTTCATGTTTTTGAATGGATTAGGGAAAATTTATTTCAAAACCACCTCAAATCAAAGAATTAAGCCATGAAAGTAATGCCAATGATCCCGAAGGCCAAGAAAACACAAAATCACTATAAATTTGATGAATTTTGATGTAAAAATCATGATTCCAAGCTTCCTAGAGCTCTTATGGTGGCCAAATCAAATGTATGCACAACAACCATTGATCTTATCCATCTTTTAATCATGGCCCTCCATGTGGAAGATGTGAAATTAGAAATAATCTTGAGTTACCTTTGTAAATTTTTGGATAAGGCCGGACACAAGGAAAAAAATGATTGGAAATCAATTCGGGCTTACCTTTTGTCTTTTTGACATTTTTTAAAAATTGGAAAATTTTGAATTTTTTCTCCATCCCTCCGCCTTTGAATTTTAGAGCTAACACGTGGCATATGGTTGGTCCCATTGAAATTGTGCTTCAATTCTATACATTTTTACATTTTTAGAAAATTGTAAAATTTCCCTTTTGCCCCATGGGCCCGTACCTCCGATTTCTCCCTTGCCACGTGTCTCCTTGTGATTCATCGTGGTCCAAAGACTCCAAATTTTAATTCGAGTCTTTTTTGCAAAAGTTAAAAAATTATCCCCTACCTCCACCGACCCGCCTTGTCCTCTCCGCCACGCATCCATCTCTCATTCGTTAGCAGAGCCAACACTTCAAATTTTAATTTTAAGCCCTTTTGCAAAAGGTAAAAATTCTCCCCGCCCTTCGACCCGCCTTGTCCTCTACCATGTGTCTATCACTGATTCACCACGGGGCCATGCTCCAAAATTTTACCCTAGGTCCTTTTGACCAAAAGGGAAAATTTTCCCTTTTCCTTCCATGGCCCGCACTTCCCTCTGACTCTGTTGGACACGTGTCCACCTATGATTGGCCACGGGGCTGCACTCCAAAATTTTACTTTAATATTTTTGCTTCCAAAGGTAAAAACCTCAAAAACCTCTACACCCGCATCCCCTCGACCTTGATTTCTACCATGTGTCCTCCTCTAATTGGAGCGGGGAAAAACTAATTTTGAAACTTTAGAAAAATAGAGCTAAAAAACTCTAAGTCCCCCATTAGCCCACTCCTCCCCCTTTGGTCTTTAGGACACGTGTCCACTCCAGATTGGCTGTGGGGCTTCAGACCATTTTTGATTTTAATTTTTTTGCAAAATAAAGTCTAAAAATTCCAAGGGAATCGACCACCCACCATCTCACCGCTAATCGAACATGGCACATAGGTAAACTTGGAAAAATGGGTCCTTGGGCCCGAAAATGCCCCATTGCTTGAAAAAGGTGAAAAATGAAAATTTACAACACTTCCCCACTACACCTCAGCCAATGAAAACCTGCAGCATTTCCAATAACTTGAGGATGAATATGATGGGAAAATGATGCCCATATGATCATCAAACGTAAAATATTCCAGGGATGCCCTAGAATTCAATTTTTTCACCAGTGATGGTAGATTTTTCAATTCTGAATCAATTGAAGCATGATTTCCAAACATTTTCGACCTTGGGATTAGATTTTTAATTACAAGCAAGTATGATTTGATCAATTTTGATTTTTTCCATGATTTGGCAAAGGGAAAAATGACATAGCCCATTTGGAAAAACTAGGTCACAGAAAAGGGAAAACTTGCATTATTCTTTCAAATTAGGGCAAAACAACAAGTTTGTGAGCATTTTAAAGCATTCAACTAGAGGGGAAGAACTTTAGACCATCAATTCAAAGGGTAAATCATTTTTGAGAAAATACAGATTTGGAAAATTAGGGCAACATTGTGCAAGCTCAAAAATGGCACCAACATGTGCCATGAAAGTGTATAATCAACATAGATCCAAAAGGTGCATCCTACAGGCCTATAGGTGCTCAATGTGATTATTTGTCATTGTTCTTGATGGATCATGGTGTTCTTTTATATACAAAAGAATAAATATGATAGTGAAGATGTGGAGAAGTGGGTTTCTTGACTTAAGACAGTCATGATTGAATTAAAATGAAGGGTTAAGAACCAAATTAGACTACTACAATGGTAGATATAATTACATCTATAGGTGAGTGAAGTATTTATGTCTATCAAGTCAGAGGGAGTACACATCTTCAATTCATGGATGTGTTTAAATGATTTTATAAGATAAGAAGAGTCATTTTATTTGTTATTTGATGCTTTCTTTGATGGTGAATTTATAAAATTAGGTTGGATAGTTTACGGTGAAAAAAAAGTGCCTCTATAAGTGCAAGAGGATGTGTTTGGTTCACTCAAGATAGGGGGAACAATTAATATTGATTCTAGATGGTAATATGAATACCTAAAAAGGCAGTTTGAGGTCTCAGTATAATATGTCTACACAATAAATTGGCAAATTTTGTTCCTTGTATGCATGATCTTAGTCAATTATGATTGTTAAGGACTAAATAAATGGTTTAGGACTGGGTAATAGTGTTTAAGGAGATTTCTATATATGATAGCAAGGTGAGTTACTAAATGTTTTGCACATGGGCCAGAAATGGTGGTCTTAAGTCTAGGGGGTGTGTTTTTGACAAGACAAGGTATGAATAACATGTTGTAACATGTCAAAGTTGGTCCTAGATACACTAAGAAGCATGATTAGGGACTTTTTACTTGAGTCATTTTTGAAAGAAATAAAGTGCTTTGAGATGTTATTTTAAGCCTAGGACAAGATGGTACATCCTAAAAAGGAAGGTATGATGATTTGGTGTAATCATTTATGACATTATTGGCATGTTCATGGCATGCTTGCTTCAAATGTTAGGTTGCTATAGTGGTGTCTTGAAGGCTAAAATAGGTTTGAGTAGAAAAATAACTACTTTTACATTCCTAGAAGGTTGAAAACGGGTTCTTGGCTCCAAGAAAGGTATGGTAATGATTCTTCATGCTTTATTGATGTTCTTGGATGATGTAAAGGCTTGTCCCTGGGGAGCATGGTGATTGTAAGCTTGAAAAGAAGGAAAAATCAAATTTTGTGTCAAATTTCAAGGTCTTGAGCTTGTTCTAAATATTTGGTTGATCTTTCTAACCAAACCATGATGATATGAAGTTGAGAAAGATGAAGATTATGTAGGTACATTATGCCTTTTTCTTTAATGTAAAAAGGGGCAAAAGTTTGGGTATTTTTCCATCAATGAAAAAGGGAGAGATTGTTGGCATGTGGTCCTATAGGTGTTGTCATTAATGAAAAACCACATTAATGAAAATTTGGATGATGGAATAGGATCAGAGTATGTTTTGGATGATGTTGACATGATGGTTTAGATGTGTTCATGATGACAGATGGAGATTCAAAGTGAGGATTTCTTACTCTTACAAGTCCATCTAGGTGCCTAGGATATGTTGCATGGTGGTATGAAATTATTTTTTTCTTGAGAAACATATTAGAATAATGTATAGGATGTTTGGAGATTTCTTGGGCACTCACATCAGCTATTGTTTGTAGATACGAGATGATTCACTATGTTTCAGGTGCTCATTTTGAGCATGTATGGATGTTAAGATGTGTGAGATTAGGGTATAGATACATATGAGATCATTGATGCATGTATTTATGTGTATCATGGTGTACCAAATATGTTTTTGTATTTTTGATAGCTTTCATATTGAGTTATTATGTTTTTCCAGTTGACCCTAGCTTCTACAATGTAAAACCCTAATGGGTTTCTATGAAATTATTAGTGTCTAGAGATTTTTGAGAGATGGTAATGACTTTATGATTATTAGATATGTTATTATGTTATGTCATGGTGCTTTGGGAATTTTTTTAGGATGCTAGGATGTGAGTTTTGTAAGATATGTCAATTTTGGTGAGACATGGTCAAGAATTAGTGCATTTCAAATTTCGAAATAAAACTTTTGATGCTCACCCTAAATTATGTACTTTGCATGGGACATTGTGGATTTCAAGGATTTTTATACATTGATTATATTAATGAGTACATAAATTTAATCATCATATCATCTATATAACTATAAATTTTATTGCTAAAAATGTTAATTTATGCATGGGAATGTTCTAAGAAGTTATATCTAAAGTAGAAAGTGATGCACTTCCCCTTATTTTGTCTTATGTGAACTAATGACCTATGAAAATTTTTCTAAATTATTTGTAGATTTATTTGGTGACATATGCAGGCTGATGAGGTGTATTTTCTACCATTTTGAGAAGTTACGATTAAGGAGACCGAGTCCATAGCCACTCCACCCTTCCGGAGGATTGAACTAAAACCATCTATAAATGAGGACCCCTATTTATAGTATAATTATAGGGTGTCATGGATATTTTATGAAATTATTTTTGGTTAAATTTGTATCCTATATTTTTGGCATGTGTTGTAATCGATTGTGTCTATAAGACACATTCATTTAAATGTTACTTAGAAGTTTTTACCACTATTACAATAGTTAATAGAAGAAGTTATTTTCAATTGAACTTGGTAGTATGTGATGAAATTATTTTGATCAATGTAATACATGTTATTTTGAGTATAGGGTTGTGTTGAAAGCCTCAATCTTGAAGTAGAGAAAGGATCCACTCAGCTGAGGAGATTGGAGGATTGGTATTTTATGCAAGATCTTTATATTTACTAAGCTTCAGTTTCTATATCTCAGTTTGATAATTATCTGAATCTAATCTTGTATTTATTTGTTCTAATGTATTTCCTTTACTATTATTTAATTTCAGTAAGTATTTCATTATAAGTAAACATTTCCTTTAAAAATAATTCCATTCAGTAATTTTGTTTCAACAACGTAGATGAATTTGATATAATTTTCTTTCTATTTGGTAGTTTAAAGCTTTCAAGTAGTTAGACATGTACTTGATTTTAGTAGTTTGTAGTGAGAACAAGGAAACCAATACTAAACAAAACCCCCCAAAAAAGAGAACCACCATAATATTGAGTTGCATATCCACTTCTCTACATATAGCCTTGAACACAGCCCTGGTTTATAATGACATCAACGTTTGAACAAGTTGATTAAATGATTGGAAGTTATAATGACCCATCATTTTTGGTGCCATTTATGGGGACACCATGTGAAACACATGCCATTATATTCATATTCTATGTTATGGGTGTTAGTGAAGTTGAGTTATGCAACCAATAGAGATTCTAAGCCTTGCCTTCACAATAAATATTGATGCATAGGACACGGGACGATCAAGGGAGATTTATACCTTGCAACACTCAAAGAATATCCTCAATATGAGAAAAATTAGTAAACACGATAAAATTACTCCCTGCGAGTGACACTAAATCTAATACCAGTCATAAGAGTGACATCAAGAGTATGCATCATCTTATTTATAACCTAAACAAATTTAAAAAATGGGAGACAATGGAAACAATGATGATGAGAGACCCTTAGGAAGAAATTTTACCTACCCCATTATCTTAAATGATGATGAGGAAGAACCTATGAAAAATATTTCCCCATCCATTATGCCTATCTTTCGAGGAATTTCCATAGAGGATTCAAACCAATTCTTGTTTGAATTGAAATTCCTTTGCCAAACATATGACTACAAAATAGATAAATAGAAACTTAAGCTCTTTCCTTCCACCCTCTAAGTCTCTACCATGATGTGGTTTATGGGATTTCCCTCTAGCTCTATTCATTTATGGGAATAGATGGATACTTCCTTTTGGAAAAATACCAATACTATTACAGGTGATGAGATAGAAGGGAGAATTTATTTCAAATGAAACAAAAAGAAGATGAAATTTTGGAAGATTGTTTGAAAAAAATTCTTTTTATCCATAAGAGAAATGGTTATGAGTTGAATACAGAAATAAAAAATACAATATTTCTTAAAGGACTTGATGAGGAAACTAAATAATCCCACTATCTCATGGGAGGAGGTAATGTACACAAACTTTCCATGGCAAAAATTGTTGAGTTATGTAGGAGCTACTCTCGAACAAGGGAGTCCTTAGAAGAAGGAATACATCAAAACATGCCTTTTATACCTCATAAATTATAGAAGAGATGAAAAATATGAAAAAACATCTTCATGAAGTTAAGGTCAACCATGGATTGGTTGAAATATAAGAACAATGCTACAAAAGAACCTTTATAGATATATTGTCCCGTGATGCAGGAAAATACATCCTTTAATAGAATGTCCTTTGGATATTAATGAAATGTGTTTGATATGTGATTTACATGACCATGACACCAAATATTATACTATCTTACCTCATCTAAAAGAAACGTTAAATGTTATGAATCAAACAAATGGAGAGGTCAATTTTGTTCAAATATCAACTAATCAAGTATTTTTATTCCCTAGACCTTCTCGAACCCTTGGATGATGCCACGCCCCCAATCAAAATCCTCCACTAACTTGGGGACAACTTTATTGGACACCACAAAAATAGATGGCCTATCCAAATTCACAACCATGGATGCCTCCATACAATTAGCAAGGTTAGACACCACCAAAGAAATGTACAACCATAGCCAAACCAACAATGGTCACCTCAACAAAACTATAATCATTCAAGGAGGTTCACATAACAATAACAAGATTTAATGCCCCCACCAAAACATAATTAGTAGCAAAGGAAGGCAACAAAAACCCAAATTCTAGCCTAGATTGTCTCAAACCCCACGAATCAACAAAAACTTCAATCAATGAATTAATATAGGGTAAGACAATGTAAGTTAATTCCTTTAATAACTTACAATTGAGATCTAGAAAAATAGTGAACAATCCTCCAATAGTTATCACTAAAATACCTGAGGAAAGTGAGAGAACTGGACATGTTCCACAAACACGAGACACTAGGAATAACTAAGAGAAAGATAAGAATGTGCATGCATCTCCTTTTCCAAAAAGATTAAAAGAAATGTAACATGGGGAAGCAACAACATGGGTTTAGGAGTTGAAAATGATGACAATTGAGGTCCCACTTTTGAGAGAAATAAGGGAAATTCTCTAATTAAACCAGACCATTAGAAACCATTGTATAAAGACACTAGGAAGGAAGAAGAAATACCCAAAAATAGTCAAAGTAAAAGGAAATCTAGTTGACCTTGTAGCTAGAAAAATTCTTTCACCAAAATATGGGGACCCTGGGAGTCCAGTCATTACTATTTTTGTAAATGGTCAATCAATATCTAACATTTTGGTGGATCTTAGTGATTCCATCAATGTTATAATAATGGATATATTCAATGTGTTGTCTTTGACAGGATTATAGCCAACCAATACTATTCTCCAATTAGCATATCAATCTATTGTTGTACCAAATGGAATAATTGAGGATGTGATGGTTACGGTTGAATCTTGGGAGTATCCAGTAGATTTTATAGTCTTATAGCCCAAAATGTAGAATATGGGATACCCGGTTATCTTAGGAATACCATGGTTAGCTCACATTGTCTTTGTATACATTGAGTGTAGGTCAGGAAAAATTACTATTTCAAATGGACAAAATGAAAAGAATATTTCTCTTTATCCTCTTGCCCAACCATATGTGGATGTTTTTGAATGAGTATGAATAGATTTTTTAGATATTAACAATATGAGTTCTTTTTATCTCGACCACCATTATGGTGAAAAATCATATAGAATAAATTGTTGAGACATACCTAGTATTTGATGTAGATGATATTGTGGCTACAGAAACCAAAACTGTGGCTACGAAAACCCAAACTATGGCTACATAAATGACTATTTTGAACTCAGAAGATAAAATCACCTTGGTAAGTAATATTTCTATAGAGGTTTTTGAAGAGACCTATGATTATCATGAAGGCCACACATCCATTGATTTTCATTGTCCTTTAGCCAAGATTGTATCCCTTGAGAATATGACTATTTTTCACATGTTACTAGCCTCATGTTTGTCCCTTAAAATCTTTTATTTCTAATACATTACTTAATATTATAAGATAAACTAAAAAGTAATTGTAACAAGTAATAGGTAATAGGTAACTCTTTTATTTCTAAGACAGGTAACAAGTAATGTTTATCACATGTTATAGCCTCATGTTTCTAAACCATTGGTAACAACTTAGGAGACAACCAAGAGACTAGGGTCATAGACATATTGAGGAATCATTCAAAATATTTTTCTTGGGATTATACTGACATGAAAGGGATTCATCCAAGAATCTACACTCATCATATTTACACTGAGGATGTAAAACCATTCAGACAACCACAATGAAGGATTAATCCAGCACTATGAGACATTGTCAAAAATGAAATAAAGAAATTGTTGATTTTAGTATTCATCTATTCAATATCTAATAGTTAGTGGGTATCACAACTTATTATAGTTCACAAGAAAATGGTAAGTGGAGAATCAGTATAGATTATAGGGAGCTTAATAAGGCCACTAAGAAAGATTACTTTCCCATGCCTTTTATCGATAAGGTTTTAGATAATTTGGTAGGTAATAAATACTTCTCCTTTTTGGATGGGTTTAGAGGATATAACCAAACTAGTATAGCACCTTTGATCAAGACAAGACACCTTTAAATTTTCCTTGGGGTACATTTTCATAAAAATTTATACCATTTGGAATTTTTAATGCACCTGCCATGTTTTAAAGAAAAATTTTATCTATTTTTACAAACCTCGAATGACTGTGTTGAATTTTATATGGAATATTTTACTATCTATGGGTCTACCTTTAAAGAATATTTGAGCAATCTTGAAAAATTGTTAACCAAATGTGAGCAACACAAACTCTCCTTAAGTAATGAATTTTTTCGATAATGGTTGATTAGGGAGTTGTCTTAGGTAATCATATTTTTTCTAAAGGTATCAAAGTTAATCCTAAATAGATAGAAGTCATTACTAAATTTCCCACACCAATAAATCAGATAAACATCAAAATTTTCCTTAGACATGCAGTTATTACAAACGGTTTATAAAATATTTTAGTAATCTTATTGCTCCAATGTTCTTTGCAGATAAAAGACTATTTTTTTAAATGGAATACCCAAAGCCAACAAGCTTTTGAAGTGATAAATGAGAATTTGACCACTTCCCTAGTATTGAAATAACTAAATTGGGGTTAGCCTTTTCATATTCACACATATGCTTCCAATACAACAATGATAGCTATTCTTGGACATAAATATCAAGAAGACCAAATTTATACCATGTATTTTATCAACAAAAATAGACCCCGTAGAGAGAAACTACACCACTATGGAAAAGGAATTTCTAGTTGTTTTTTACTTTCTAAAAACATTCTGACACTACATTACTGGATATAAATATTTGTGTATACATGTCATTTAGCTATAAGATACTTAATGAACAAACCAGTAGTAGGGGAAAAATTATCAGGTGGTTACTTATTTTGCAAGAATTTAACTTGACCATTATTGATAAGCCTGAAAAGGCTAATGTTGTTGTTGACTTCCTTTCAAGATTGAATGTTTCAGGAGAAGGAAAGTCCGTTCAATATTACTTCCCAAATGAGAACTTGTTTGAAATATCAACATGCCCTCCATGGTTTTCTTATCTTGAAAATTATCTAACTACAACGAATTTTCCTTCTTACTTTACTACTAAATAACATAAAAGATTAATCAGAAATAGTGCTACATATAAGTGGTGTAATGGAATCATTTTTAAATGTTGTCTCGACATGATTATTCATAGGTGTGTTCATGAAGATGAAGTGTATGACATACTAATAGCATGCCATGATGAACATCGAGGAGGACATTAATTAATAAAGAGGATAATTCATAAGGTTGTTGGATCGGGTACACTGGCCTTCTCTCCAATAAGTTTTCAATAAATATGTATGGAAATGTGATGTATGTCAATGAATAGGAAGCCTACTTTGTCTTCTAAAATGCCCCTCAATCCTCAACTGGTTTTAGGGCTATTTCATAAATGGGGGCTTGATTTCATTGGACCTATAAACCCCCATCGATGGAAAATAATACATGTTGGTGTTCACTATGTTACACAATGGGCTAAGGTTAAAGTACTAGAATCTACCAATGAGGATGTTGTAGATGACTTTTGGTATAACATGATTATGCTAAGGTTTGGAGATCCCAAAGCTATAATATATGATCAAGGACCTCGAGTTATGTTCCAACATGATTGAGGCATTTTTAAAGATTTACCAGATCAAGCATAGGAAATCATCACCATACCACCCCCAATCCAATGGGAAGGTGGAAGTCACAAACAGAGAACTAGAAAACATCTTGACTAAAGTTGTCAATGCAGATAGAAAGAATTAGGTGCCAAGTGTTCCCAAGGAAGTTTGGGCATATAATATAACCTAGAAAACCACCACTTGTTTCTCCCCGTATGAACTAATATATGTGAAGAATCCATTGCTCCCTATATAATTTGAACTATAGACATGGAGTTGAATAGTGAAGATAGGAATTGATTTAGATGAAGCTCAGTGAGATAGAGTGATGTAACTAAATGAACTGGAAGAGAGGTAGATGAAGGAACAACAACATGTTGATCATCTTCAAAACTAGAGGAAGTTTTTGCATGATTCTCATATCAAGACCAAAATATTCAAAGAAGGAGACTGGGCCTTGCTATTTGACTCAAAATACCATCAATTCAAAGGGAAATTAAGAACATGATGGCTAGGACCATACCAAATTGAAAAAATATATGATAATGAATCTATGAGATTGTTTCCAATTGATGGTGATAGAAGAAATTTTTTATTGAACAGTTCCATAGACTAAGGTTGTATCAACAACCTCAAGATAAATAAACCTTCACTAAGGACATATAGTTGTGCTAGGAATTCAATTCAATGGAATATTTCAAATCTTCCAGCTATGAGTAGTTTCTTAGAATTTGCAAATAAAGGAAGAAGACCATAGTTATAATTATCATCCTCTCCCCCCTATATCTAAAAAATAAAAATAATAATTATTTTATGCATGAAAATAAAGGTTAGAGATGGAATCTATCAACATGTGTATTAACCATGATTTATTTTCCAATGTAGGAAGTGGAGTGCCAATGGTTACAAGGGTGCTAAGCTAGTAAGGTGATGTGTACTTTATTTTTATATGTGTAGTCATTATTTTACCCATAATACTTATTTCTAGCCCTAAGCGCACCAACCTATCATTGAGCGTATACTAGGCACTCACTCGAGACACACACAAGAACCAAGACCCTCCTTTATGTAAGCTTTGCAAGAGAGTTCTCTCATTAATGGAGGATTATTTACAGAAATATAAGTACATGCATATACTCAAAAGGTAGAAGATATAACTAACATATATACACATCAATGCATCATAAAAGATAAATAAACATTGTATTAAGCACATGGAACAAGATTTGAGTCATGAAAAGCCAAATAACATGAGGGTTTACACCCATAAATGAGATGTACATAATAGATCCATGTATATTGATTTTAAAGAGTTTTTGGTAGCCATACTACATTCAAAAGGGTCATCTCAGACCATATACATCAAGTGATAAAGATCCAACCCCTGCAGACCTATCTGATTAGGGATCCTAACTATGCTTTCCCATTATAGCCCTTGTTACAGACCCCGATACCCATACCCATTCTTAATGACACCCCTACAACCTATTATCCAAATAACTCTCCTAGTTATTTAGGTAACTTGTATACACATTTTGGCTCTCAGTTCCTCATTAAAGGTTGTGTGCACTCAAGTTCAATTGGCACAACTCCTTGGTTATAGTTTCCCCTTGGCACCCCTTCTTTTTACTCAAGTTCCCTTGCATGATTTCTATTCTATCCTTCCATTTTCCTTTTTCTCTTTTTCCACTTCTCCCTTATGCCCACCTTCTGCACTTTCACTTTCCTCCTAACAATTTTCTTCACCTTGCGTGCATCTCACACTTGATTCAATCAGCCAATTCCATGGCCCTCTTACGTGTCATGCCCATCACTCTATAATGGTTGTGCCTTGACCATTCATTCTCTTCTTACTACTTTTCCTCACTTCGCACGTGTGTCACATGCACGTACCTCTATGCCTTCCTCTATTTTATTCCACACACTATCCTTTGTGCCCTTCTATGTTAGGTCATCTTCTAGCATGGTTGAGTGTGTCATGTGAAACCATTCAAATTGTGCCAATAGGGTGCCAAATCCTTGCAACAAATTAATGAGTGACACATGGCAAAAATGACAAATATTTTCATAGTTGGCCATCATTTCAGCCATTCCCATGGGCCACATGTTTTACATGTGCCAATGAATCTGAAATCTTCTGATAGCCATATCTTTTGCTATAAATCTCGGATCGCAGTGTAGACATCTAGATCTATCTCTCGCATGTGGATATTGGCCTCCTTCATCATCAGAATAAAGACTGCATTTCTTGAAGTAATAGAAACATCATTTTATATTATTCTTTGTGCTAATGCATTTGCATTCCTTCTTCTTACCTTTTATTTTGTGTTGTGTGCTATTTTTGCCATTTCAAGTCCTTGCAGTTCCTTATTTAGTTGTGTTCCATGAGAAATGTATGGTGAATGTCTTTAGTTGTGTTACTCATCTATAGCCTCCTTTCACGCATTTCCTATCATTTCGCTCATAACAGAGATAGTGTTCATCCCACTTTTTGGTGCTATCACCTTTTAGTGTAGTTTTCTTTCATATTATCCTTTTATCCTTGGTCCCTTGTCATTATTAGCTAATTTTTCCCCTTCCAACACTAGGAGTAGTAGTAGTAATAGAAATACATTATGGAACCAGCCTTTTCCAGAGATCCATCCCAAGTGCACAAGGTCCCACAACTTGGGGATGACTCATTGTGGTCTCAAGCAGCTCATCCCTTCTAAGATCCGAGACGTGGGTGAACATTTGAGAAACCAATAATATATGGCACACCTAGTAGGACCAAATTTGAAATCTCAAATTTCATAACTCTAAGTTTTGGTGTGTGGAATTAGTATTTCAGCCTTTGGAGGCTCATTGCAACACATCTAGTGACTCCCAACATTTTAAAATCTTTTTTTTAGTTTTCCGAGCACTTTTCATGAGAAGAGTGCAAAAATTCTAGGAGTTGAAGATTCTTTTGAGTACCTCCAGCTATCCCCAAGAAGAGTCCATTCTAGAAAGTCCACCCATGCATCTCCATCTCCCGCATGTCGTGCCCATTCAACTCCTCAAAATAGACAACCTATGCACCCTACAATGACGCATCACCACCTCCTCCAATAAGAAACTTTGAAAAAATGTTGGAAGAATTATCTTGTTGCTAGTCATGCAACATGGTATACCAAATGGTGTGCTCAATAGTATCCCATAATTTCTTGGTGAGAATCCAGTTGCCCCTCAGAGCATATCTAGGATGTAGAAAACATGCATTCACTCTATCCCTAATCATACATGATGATGTAGCAATCAAGATACTTATAACCTCTTTCAAATTTAAAGTGCTTCAATGGTATCGAGGCCGAGACTTGGATCTATCACCACCGGGATGAGTTGGGAACAACTATTTGAAATTACTTTGAAGATAAGTCAAATCACCTATTTCTGGTAGAGAAACTAACAACAACAAGGAGGGCACCCAAGAAGTAGATGATTGATTTGAACATCATATTTTAGAAGACTTGGGACAAAATCCCTCTTTTGGTAAGACATGTAGCCCATAATTAATTTCTATATTATCTAAAGGCCCTCAATAATGATATTTTAGCTATGATCCAATCCATGGGAGGTAGGACATTACCAACTTCTTATAGTATTGCAATAAGGGTAGAGAATAGTCTTATTCGGGTGGGAAATTTAGCTCTAGACCGCCTATGCCCTTGTTTCCAGAGAATTTCACAAGTGCCCCAACCTTCTATGGCCCCCTGGTCCTAAGAAAAGCACTCAACCAATTGCCTTAACATCCTACTCTCCAATGCAATAGAAGGAAGATGAAGAGTTGAAGGCCCTGATTATAAATTTATCAAATAAATTCATATCATTAGAAAAACAACATGCACATGCCTATAGAAGCAATTCTAATCAAGTGCATGCCCAAAGCAATCAGCCTTGGTAGAAATAGTATGAAAATCAAAGATACACACCCAACCAGCAAAATGATAGATCCTAATACACATTTTCCCTTATAATTTTTTCCTCATGTGCCTTCTCTTCCAACACCAAGTGTAAGTTAGGTGCTTGTTCCATTTCAGAACAATTTGGCCCAGGAGTTAGAGTTGTGCTTCCTTGAAACATACCTCATAGTTATAATCACTTTGTGTAAATGTTACACGTACCCAAGCCTTCATGATTCAAAATGATATATCTTATGAGCCTTTAGCACGGAGGACTTCTATGCAATCAACAAAGTTGTAGAAGATGCAAACAGACTACATGCTCAAGTTGCGGATAACACAAGATATAAGAATATAATGTTAGAGTTAGGTGCGTAGGTCCCACTCCTAGCAATGCGGGAAGATCCTAAAAATTAGAAATACATAACCAAGGAATCCAAAGTGGCAAAGGAGCTCAAGTCCTTATGTAAGAGGCCCCACACAAAGCTCCTTCGAAGTAGTACATGCCCCTCATTTAGTATGTCAAGCCTCTTCTCTGGCTAAGGTCCAGACTTCGAGCTCGAACAATCAAGAAGGGATGTTTTCCCCAAATTCATAAAATAGGGGGCCTTTCATTTAGCATTTTGGATCAGATGAAGAGAATAAACATAAATGTCACAATGTGGAATTCCATGAACATCCCATCTCAAGTAGGATCTATCGTGCATGAAGCTCGGCGCAACTCTCACATTTTGATCTAGCTATGCAGAATCCATGTGCTTCTATCAATGTCTGCCAGAAGAGGAGAAACAAGTAATTAAAGTTTTTAAAACCCTACCCTTCTATATGTCCTTTATCATAGGTGAACACCTAGTGCATAATTGCATGATTAAATTAGATGCCAGTTATACATTGTTATGCCTAAGAAAATTACTAATGTCCTATCTCTAAAATAATAACCTTTGTTTAAAGGAGTCCTATAAATTTATGGTTCAATTGTCACCACCTTAGGATTCATAAAGGATCTTTAGTTAACCCTCCATTCATGTCCAAACCTAACCATTACTCAAGATGTGTCAATCACTGACCTACCTCCTTTGTTTTCCCTATGTCTATCAAGATACTTTACTTGCTAAAGTGGGCAAGCACTAATCTTTTGATTGGTCTCATATGTTACTCAAGATAAGGTATGGTACCTAGTTTACCATACAATATGAGACTATATTTTCCTATCATGTAGAGTCATTTGTTCTATCCCCTCTCCAAGCCAACCTGTTTAATCCAAAAGAACAAGCTTCTCTTCGGAAGAGCACTCTCTTCCACCCTTTGTTCCTAACCCGGTGCTTGATGAATGGGCAGAGAAACACCATAAATTTGATCCATATGCTACATAACTAGAAGGTTATGAACCTAATCTTGGTACTTACTACATTCTTAAAGAAGTTGTGTTGTCATGTGCATTCAAGAAAGACAAAGTTGAGTTGGGTCTGTGGAAATTGTAATTTTATGGATCTAGAAGGAGAAATAGCACAGGAGTAGGAGTGGTTCTCATTTCCCATAAGGATGAGAAATTATTCTTTGTACATAGGATGTAATTCACATGTTCTAACAATGCGGTGGAATATGAAGTAATGGTGTATGGCTTGCTCATTCTTTGAGAAGAATAAAATTAAGGTGTTGAAGATCTTTGGGGACACATAATTGGTTACCCACCAGGTTACCAAAAAATTCCAGATGAAGAATAAGCTATTAAAATATTCTAAACAAATATTTTGGGACCTCCTTGAGAGCTTTGATTCTTCGACTATGTAGGTGGTTCCACACAAAATGAGCAATGAAGCTGACCAGGATGGTTGCGTTGGGTTTAAAGTTCTCTCCTGCTAAGGATTTTGTCAAACGAAACACTCAACACATTAATATGGTGATTAGAACATCCATTACTGATAAAAATACCAGCTAGAAAGTGTTTGACAAAGGTGACATGCAGATTGTCCAATTTATCTAGAATGAAGTGAGTTCTCATCAAGAATGCAAGCTGACTTGTATGACATGACTATGGTGACCAAGTGATATAGTTAAATTCAAACAAGTTTCCTAAAGTTCTAGTCACCTTAGAGAAAATTTTTAGCCCTAATTATGAGTTCAAGGGTGAAGAAAGGTACATGCACACCATGTAAGAAGACTTCTCCCAAATACTATTATGCATGGAAGGTATTTATTACTTAGTAAAGCTTGCACGCATGAAGAGAAACATGCCTTCATCTCTCTCTGTCAAAAATATAGTGCTATCTTCTCTTGGGAGTATAAAGACCTAAAAGGTTTTGATCTAAGTGTTTCTAAACACTCCATTGACCTTGATCCTAGTATCAATTCCATTAGACAGAAGCAGTGACCAA